>JALPQD010000018.1:4480501-6880501 GCA_023101885.1 Typhlomys cinereus
GGCCAAAAGGCTGGGGAGATAGCTCAGTGCTTTAAGCCTTTGTCTGGTAAGCAAAAGACCTGAGTTTGGATACTAAGTAGATATAACAGTGATCTGTAATTTCGCCCCTGTGGGGTAGAATCTGGGAAACCCCAGAGCAATCAATAAGGTGGAAGGATGATTCTCAGTGTCACCCTTGAACCTTCACAGACACATACACCCAAATGCTCTTTTGTATACATACCTGCACATAGGCACACATGCATGCACACAGTCACACACACATATGTGCATAAAAACTTGGCAAAATTAGATTAAAGAAGGGCTTATCTTGACTCTCAGTTCCAGTAGATACCATCTGCCAGAGCAGGGAAGGTATAGCAAAGAAGTAGGAGGTGGTTGGTTACATTGCATCCACACTCAGGAAGCAGAGAGTGATGAATGCTTGTACTCAACTCACTTTTTCCTTTTCATTCAGTCTTGGAACCTAAAGAATGGTACCATCCACAATTCAGGTTCATCTTCCCCAGTAATTAGCAATCTAGGTAATCTCTCCAGACATGCCCAGATGTTTATTTCCATCGTGGTCCTAAATCCAATCAATTTGACATCCAAAGTTCCATAGGCTGGTGACTGAACTTTTAACATATGGGCCTTCAGGGTGCCTTTAATATTTAAACTATTATGTATATACAGGCCAAAGGTATATAAATAGGTATATATGCATAAGCATATATATATATAAATATACAGTTATGTATGGCCTTCTCATTTAATAAAATGTCCTAATATTTGGAAATCTCTTAAATCTGTGAATCTGTGTTTAGCTTCAATCGTTGATTATTCATTTATTTGATTAGTTCTTAAACTTTTCCCTTTTTTTTCCCTTTTGATTGTGCTGGAAGTGGAACTCAGGGCTTTCTGTATACTCCTCCACAAAGCTACACCCCTAGATTTTACTGTGATAGAGTTTCACTAGATGGATCAGGAACTGCTTGGATCGTAGCTATCAGTGTGCACCAGTTTATTTTATGGCCATTTCTCTAGTGTTTCTCTTCTGCTTGGGGATTGGCTCCTACAGAAAAAGTAAGTGCTGATCTCTTACAACCATTTGTAATGTTCAGAAACATGCTCTCTCCAGCTGTGGTCTTCAACCACTATTCCAAACACTGAGGGTTAGAGCTAAAAGCATTCTCATGTAATGAACTACAGAAGATTTGGTGTTAAGTTTTCTATTCTCCATCAGGTTTCTTTCTTTCCACTTAAGAATCTAGTTGGACTGGTTTCTAAGTGAGTGGTGGATAAAGCTTCTTAATGTAGGAGCCCTTCTTACCACTTTCTTGGGCTGCAAATGATCTCAAAGGTTTTTCATTATTGAGATGAAGAAGTGCATTTGAATTGGCCAAAGCAAAAACATTGCTTCATCTTGCATAATTCCTTGATCTAAGCAGCAATGAATTATTTTCTTGGGTAAAATGCTTTGAACTGACAAAGAAAGTCTTCAGCGTCTTAATGTAAGAATCTGAGACGGGAAGTTTTTATTAGTTGCCACTGAACTAACACCTGATTCACAAACTGAGCAAGCCACTGCTTCAAAGGAATGGTGAAGTTACTACAACTGCCACTGAACTAACACCTGATTCACAAACTGAGCAAACCACTGCTTCAAAGGAATGGCGAAGTTACTACAACTGGCACAGAGACCTGGGAATTTGTACCCATGTTTTTTTTCTCTCTCTCTCCAAGAAGAGTATTGGTATAACTGGTGGCTATCCCAGAAAACTTAGACTTTATTGATTTATAAAAGTATAAAGCATAATGTTTGTGGAAACAATTCATTCATCTAATACTTACTGGACACCTTAGCAGCCTCTCATCGTATTAAGCACAGGGATATGAAGAGAAACAAGATTCTGTGGTCAACCTCGAGAGGTACAGGAGGTGAAGAGAATGAGTTAGAATTTGGCAAACTGGCAAATTGGAAAGCAGCACTTTGCTGCTGCGGTGGCGACTTCCCTCTGTTCCTCATGCTGATATCACTATTTTGCCATGATGAATCATGTTGTTCCCCTAAATTGTTTTAGGTCATATATTTATTACAACAGTGGAATATGCACTGGAACACTGATGAAGTTTTATTTCTATATTCTGGATCTTATATACTTGTGTATAGATGAGTTTTTATTCATCAAACCAAAGAAAAGATGCATAGTAATCCCACTTGAGTCCATCTTTATTTTTGATCAATACTTCATTTAGGCTTTACTTCCCAGGGAATATACTGAAAGATTTGCCTCTATTGATAGTAAACACATGATTAGTATTAAATATAATACTTTTACAGTACTTTAAATGGTACAAACATGCCAATACACAAATATTCTTGGTGTGTAAAAGTGGCAGTAGCAGTGCCTGCCCCATGTTGAATGAAGCAGAGACCAAAGTTCTGTGCATCTCTGGTCCCCCTGTCCTGCAGGAGAAGCCCAGAGTACGTGATGGTGTTCTGTCCCTTGGGCCTCAGCATAAAGGCTACATTCTCCATGCGGTACAGGGAGACCCTACTCTAGCTGCCCCGTCTCCTTCTGAAGAAGAAATCTGTGAATTCACTCTCTTGCGAAGCCCAGGAACCTTCCAGAACGTAGTCCAAATATCAAATATCCTAAAGTCCTCAACCAGGTGTCCTTGGCAGATTAGGTACTTTACAGGTGAAATTAACATTTCACTCAGCAGATTTTATGTAAAGCAGGCTTCCTTTCTCAGTGTAGGTGGGCTTTACCAGTAAGTCAAAGGCTTTGCAAAAAAAAAATACAAAAAACAAAATAAAACTGACTCTTTATGAAAAAAAGAGAATTCTGCCAGCAGACTGCCCTTGAATTGGAGTTGCAATATGGACTTTTCCTACATTTCCAGTATTTCTGCCTGCCCCAGATAGCCAACTTTCCTGCCTTCACAACCCCATAAGCCAAGTCCTGAAAATAAGTCTTTTTCTTTTCTCCTTCACAGACAGGTAGATAGATGATAGATGACAGATAAATGCATAAATTAATACATGATAGATTAGGTAGATAATAGATAAATAATAAATAATAGGCAGATACAGACATTTCCTATTTATTTAGTTTTTCTGGAGGCTTTTGAGCAGTACAAGGGTATCTTTTTCCAGATCAAGGGCTAGACCACTTTTTATTCATTTGTTTGTCATTCGAGTTACCTAAACTGGGCTCATGAATTCCACTCGTTCTCTCAAAGGTGGTTTTAGAAATATCCGAATTGTGCACTTACACAGAGTGCAGCTGTGGAGCCTGGCGGCCTGTCCCTGTGCTGTGTTGTCAGCACAGCCCGGTGCTTCCTATGCTCTTGTAAGAGGAAGGGGAATCCTTGACGTGGAGTCTTTCCACAGCTTGTTCAGAAGGTCCCTGCAGGGAACCTTCTTGTCCATTGGTTGGCTGCAGGACAGTCTCACACTTGCATTTGCATGTCTATGGCATCGGCACCAAGATATAGCCTGAATTCCTCGGGCCACAGCTGTAGTGTCTTCTGTGGACAGCTGAACCTGAGAAAGCACTTCCTTAGGCAGGTGTTATCCAGCAGGCATTGAAGGTCCTACTTCTCAGGCTCTCTCCCTGCAAATAAATTTGCATCGCCACTCCTGGAGTCCTGGAACGGTAGGGCCTCACTCCCAACACACTTTTCCTAAGGTACAAAGTTTTTCCTCAACAGCACTAATCTCCATAACAACCGCAGTCACTTTCTTCAGTCCTGTCCTTAAATTTAATAGGGTTCAAACTCTTTTTTCTTACAAAACTGCAGATTTTCCATATCTTTGAATGTGGGTTAACACACTGAGTCACCCCCTGGCATAGTCTGAATATTATGCTAAATTGAAATTTTCTCTGTCAAATGAGGCGGGTGAGAAAGACAGAGACAATTATAAGAATATTGGAAGGAAAAGGAGCCCCGCAGCTGAGCCTGCTCAAAGTCTCTCACCTGGTGAGAATCAAGAATTCCAGCCCAATTAACATTTGCTAAGAAGGCTGCTGACAGAAACTTTATTCCTCTCACAAAGACAAGATGTTAAAATAGCAATAAACTTTATCTAAGGCCTAGGCCTGTATGACCTTTAAGACACTCCCTGCCCCAGGAATTTTCTGGGAATACCCAAAACAAGATTAGCCTTTGTAAACAGTAAAGCATCTGAACTTCCTGTCACCCTTGTGGGTTTTACGTTACCAGCTGTAATCGTATCAAGTGCAGTTTCATTTAGGTTCCTTAGCAATCTTTTAAAATATCATTTCAGAAGACACCAAAAGTCCAGAAAGCTCGCCCCTACACAATGGAGCCCATCGATGTGCTTTGCTTTCTTCTCTTGTACCTCTCTTTCTCTTAGTCCTCAGGCTCAAAAATCTACAGTGAAATGTCTTTTATAAACTCCAGATCTATTTTATGCTGGATGAGCCCGAAATTCTTTGCAATGGTGAAGTCAAGAATCCAGCACCATATAGTTTTAGTTTCATTACGTGTTACTGAAAAAAAAAAAAAAAACAACTTGATCAAGTAATGTGTGTATGGGGGTATTGGGAGTGATTAATTGACTCATAATTCCAGGTTACATAGCATCATTTCGGGGAAGTTATAGAAGCAAGAACTTGAAGCAGTTGATCACATATTTGCAGCAAGTCCAGAAAGCAAGAACCAATACACGCATACTTGTTTGCCAATGCCGGTCCACCTCTTTCCATTTTTTATACAGCCCTGGACCCTATGTCCAAGAATGGTCTACAGTGGCCTGGATCTCCTCACATCAGCTAAACTGTAAGCAGTCCTTACATCATGTCCAGAGGCCTGCTTGTGCAGAAAGCTGGCACATTTCACATATGTCTGCTGTACAGAAGCTTGCTGAGACTCTTTGAAAAGCCCACACCAGGACTGTCAGGTGTGTTTTACTTTCAGAGTCCAGAATGCTCACCTCTACACAATGGAGCTCATTGATGTGCTTTGCTTTCTTCTTTTGTACCTCTCTTTCTCTTAGTCCTCAGGCTCAAAAATCTACAGTGAAATGTCTTTTATAAACTCCAGATCTATTTTATGCTGGATGAGTCCAAAATTCTTTGCAATGGTGAAGTCAAGAATCCAGCGCCATTTGAGTGGAGGTTCCTAAAATATTAAGGGAACTTCTCAGGCTGTGAGTGTGAAGGCAATGTCTCTGTTCACTGGCCATTGGTCCATTTCTTCGGATTTAAACTTCATTCAGGTTTTTAAAGGTCAGGATGCAGCTAGGTCATTTGTCAGATGTGACACGAACTGCCACTAGCCCAATCCCTGGTTAAGTCCTTATTCTCCTCTGGAACAATACGAGCAGTATTTACTATCCACATTTCTAGTGGCACAATGGTTTTCATTTCCTCCAGAGCAGATGATTAAACTTGTTCTATGTTTGTCTAGGGATTTACCATCCCACTGGTCCACTCCTTCCATATTACTTTTGTAAATCCATTCCAAAGGGCTACAAATCAGATGGTCAGTAGGGATGCACTTGTTACTTGTTCACATCTCAGCAAACCAGGAGTCAGAGAAAGGGGAGCACCCAAGCTCAGCTGGCTCTCTCCTTTTTCTCTTTCTATTCACTTTGGGATCCCATCGCATGATCTTCCTCCCCCTACTTAATCCTCAGAAACGGCCTAGAGGTGTGTCACGCTTATGTCCTTGGTTTTCTTTATTTAAACAAATTGATAATCAAACATTTCAAATGTGCATTGGAAAGTTGGTTCACTTGACTTCCCCATGTCCAGGCATTATACAAGCTAGATACGATTTTGTACAGATGAGCAGTCACACGAAGAACAATTTATCCATAAAGAGCCTCTTCTGCAATCCTTAGGTCATGTAATGAGCAACCCAGGTTCAAAATCATGCTTGTCTAGTCAAAACTCACCTATTGTGAAGTAGGGTAAATACATACCATCCCAAACTTTTATTCTGGGATGAGCTTTTTATTCTATCTTTGAGTAGTGTCTACAGTCAGAGCTGAAGAATCCCTAAGTGAGAGCCTGTTGCTTTGTGGCATGGAGAATGTCGTTTTGGGGAAGCAGCATCTCAGAGCTAAACAATAACTGATTGAAACCAACAGGACTTCCGAGGAACAGACACACATAAACACTCTAGATCAACCAGAAGACACACCCAGAATTGAAGAAAACTCATAAGCTCACCCTGGCATAGACGCTGCTTGCTAGAGGGTAGTTGAGATTCTATCAAGTAACCAAGAAATGGTTCAGATTTCTGCTGTTTTTTAGAGGTGGAAGTAAGGAATGACAGTGATTACGATGAAGCCATGGTGGACTCCCTGATTTCTTTCCCAGAGTACATGTGATCACTACCTTATTGGTTTGACACTGTCCATGGACAAGTAGATAAGCCACTGAAGTTTATGTTCAAGCACCCCAGCATCTCTCCCCACTTAACTAGAATTTACAGATACCAATGAAATACTTTTTGCTTATGGAGTGGTGGCCTTTCAGGAAGCAGTATTGACCAAACAGTTGTCAGCTGCACACTACAGTTTGTCCCCGAGTCAAGCGATGTCTTCTAACAGGACAAAGTCAGAAGTGCCATCTGAGGCTAAATTTATTCAAAGGTGGTAGAGATTAAGAACTAAACATACTCACTGCAATGAGACTTGTCCTTACCAGACCTGCATAAAGACTGACATAACAACATGCCACCATATGCTAACATGCATGTGAAACTAGGAAAAATATTTTTAAAAAGAAACTGAGCATCCAAGACGCGCAAGTAGACATTCATGTACACACGAGTGCATAAGCACACAGAAGTGACAGGACACTGGGCAGCAGGGATGAAGACTGTTGAGATAAGGAATGTCATCATCACCACCACATCCATATCCTCACCTAGCTAGGTGCTCACTTGATGACTTGATGCCTGTCACCAAGTTGCGCATTTAGAACTGAACATAGGCTGGCTAGGGCCGCTCATGCTTGCAATCCCAGCCTAGGAGCCTGAGGCAGGAAGGTTGCCATGGCCAGAGGCTAGCCTGGACTACACTGTGAGCTCAAGGCCAACCTTGGCAACATCGCGAGATCCTGTATCAAAAAAGCAAACCAAAAACCTTGAGTATGTCTAACACCCTCATTCATTGTGACTCAAAGGAGGGATGGAGTGCATGGAAACAGGGCTGACTTCAAGGGTAGACAGACTCATTAGTGACAGGCAGTCATCAATCACTCACCAACGGGCACGCAAAGGCTCAACAAGAAAGATTAACATGGCTGGTGTGGCAGCACATATGCATAATCCCATTATTGGGAGGTAGAAGTAGAAGGAATACAACTTTGATATTAATGTCTGGCTATATAGTGTGAACCTTTTAAAAAAAGAAAGAGACATAAAGAGAGAGAAAGAGAGAGACATTATTCTGAATACATGCCTGCCACATGGAAAAGCTCAGGGAAGAAGGTTGGGTTTGTTTTAAAGAAAGGGGTTCAGACACCCATATGCTACTAGTCTTACTTATGATTTAAATTATTTTCCATCACATTTGTAGGCCATAGTAGTACATGAGAGAACACAGTTCCAAAATCTCAGATGCCCTGCTTGTGCCAAGTGGCAATGACATATGACTTACCTGTCCACTGTTGGGACACTGACAAGGCACTACTGTAAGATGAAATTCATAGACACTGAGCATTCCTGAATTCAGTGTAGAGGTGAAGGCAAAACTACACTCAACTGGGTGACTTTGAATGGCATCTATGAACACAGAGAGCTGTGTTTTCTCTTCGACAACTGGTCCTGGGCACTCTTGCACATACCTATTGCCTGGGTGCATGATCTAGGACAAACACACACTGAGTCACTCTACCATGGTTACACTAGTGGGCTCAAATACAAGTCTCCAATCCCATCTGATCATGGATACTTTTGCCACTTAGTACCTGTTAATAATCAACATTTGGTAAATTTACGCATAGGCAATATTTTGCAATTCCAATTAAATTTTTATAGCCCATGAAATTATGATTTTCCTTTAAACAACAGTAATATTCCAGCATCTGTAATAATTTGTGCTTAAGTCTTTTACCCTGGTAATATTGACTTTGTGTTCTTCTGTTATCAGCATTTGGCCTTTACGTATCAGTACCTATGCATTCTATTCTTTCAAAGACAGAGATACTAGGTAGATGGAGTTCTGGGGGAGATTGCATAGTCAGAGGCAGCCATCTCTGAGCACTCTTGCAAACCAGGAACTAAGCTCTGGCGTAAGAAAAGCAGAACCATAGAATGAAGCCAGGACTGTCTTTAGGAAGGAACAATACTAGTGGCCAGGAGATCAAGTTCCATCTAGCCTGGACCTGGAAGGATCAGGAGAGCTCCACCCCTTCCTGGAGACCAGAGGCCACTTTCCACAGATCTTGGAATAGAATACTGCTTTCTGGCAAGCTCTCCTTCAAAATACTAAGCTCATATCACTACCATATATGAATGCATAAGTCAAAAAGCAGAAAACTTAAAGGAAGATAGAGCAGGACTAGGAGTGTAGCTCATCGTAAAGTGCTCCGCTAACATGTGTGGGACCTTGGGTTTGATCTCAGGCACAGGAGAAAGATGAAGGAATACGGAAGACAAAGAGGAGGAGAAAGAAGAGGAAAGGAGGAGTTGGGGAAGGAGCAACATTACAATGATCACTGATATACTCCCTTGCATATGTGCGGCCCTGCACATCTGTACAGGACGCCGGATCCAGCCTGAGGTTGAGGATGGGGTTGACAATTTCTCTTTACCTATGGAAACTTTCCCCAAATACCTTTACCCCCTTTTCCTGTTACTAGACTTGTTTGTTGATTTGGAATTTAAAGTGACTCCTGGAGCTACAGCCACCAGCAGGAATTAAGATGTATCTCAAGTTTCAGCACTAAGCATTGGTGCAATGTGGGACACTCCAGTAGCTGCTCAAGTCTGTCTGCAGGTTTCTCCTACGCAATGCCTTCCCTTGGCTCCAGTGCCTCCTCCTGATAGATAAACTGACCTCTTCCCAACACCTCCTTCCTGCTGTCCCAAGGAGTGTGTGACTTCTTGCTCTTTACTCTTTATTTGGTGTTTTTTTCCGCCCCCCAGAGGGCTAATAGCTCTCTTATTAAACTCTACTGGGAAACTGTTTGAAAATTGTGTGACTTTTGTGTCCTTCTCCTTGATTCTTGCTTCTTATTTTTCCAAATTCACTCTACTACTTTTGACAATCCAGTTCCATAAAACTCTTTTTTTCTAAAAATCATAGGAAAGATCATTGAACAACTGTCATGTAATAATTGATCCAGGTAGGGCTCATCAGTGAATATTAATAGTAGTGAATAAAAGTTGGTGAAAAATTGAAAGTATTGACTGGTACCCATTTAACCAAGTGATCAAAATTAGCCTCACTAGGGATGGGAGAGATGGTGCTATAGCCTGCTGCCTCTTTCTCCTGTACTGAGAAGAATACAGAAGCGCTTTACAGCAGAGGTCCTCCTGAAAGAAGATATATGAATTGTGAGGATAACAGAGAGAAATAATTGTATTCTTTTTTTTAAAAAGTCAATATAATGAAGCACAAGACTGAAGAGCTATTCAAAATTAAAGACAGACTAAGGAAACATGAAAATCAAATTTGATGTATGATCTGGGACTTTTTTTGCTATAAGCACTGTAATGAAAGGATTATCAATATTGTATGGGGTTTATAAATTAATTAGTCTAAAGCTTAATTACATATGTTAGTTTCCTGAGAGGAGAATGTATTTTTGGAAAATGGGTAAAATAGTTAAATGAAAAAAGATTACTATGCCTGTATTTGTAAACAACAGCTCAAAAGATTTATGCAAATTAGTAGAAGAAGAGAGGGGGAGAGGGAAGGAAGAAGCAGAAAGAGAACTCAGGAACACGAATATAGTTGATAATGTTTCTAGCCAGAGAATCAGGTTGAATAGTATGTGATGATTTGTTTCAATAATTTTGACACTTTCCTGTGCCCTCATCTAAGCCACACCCATGATATGTTATCATTGAGTTCCACTTATAGCTTGTCCAGGCAGAGAGGTAGCTTGCAAAGCCACCTCTCCCACACTCTTACCTTTACTATTTCTACCCCAGATTAAGAACAGTTATTTGACTTTGCCATTTCCATCATTTCTAAATATTCAACTTAGTTTTATATGGGAACAACTTTTCCTCTTATAGTCTTGAAGTTGTCATTTAATTAAATCTCCCATTGCAATGTAGGTACTGTTGGCATGAACATCGCTGACTTTTGGAAAGGTATGGTCCAGAGGCTGGAGGGTTCACTTTGCTGACAGCATGTAAAGTGTTCTACAAAGGAAAACAGGAGTGTTGGTCCATTCAGAGGCTGCTATGAAGGTAGTATTGAGCTTTCCTTCATAACCACCATCAACGGAAGCAGAGTAGGTCACACAATGTGAGAGTTGCCTGCTCAATTCTCACAATTGTGTTTCTATTTCCTATACATGGTAGTTGGAAAGGCACAAAAGTACATAGGTGATTTGCCCAAATCCACCTCTGTAAAGTGGATGAGTTGTAGCTGAGCCCTGTTCTATCTGAGTTACATCGAAGTCAAGAGGACAGGCTTTTTAGGAAAGTGCTTCTGCAGCCTGCACTGCCACAGATCTGGCTACCTAGAGAATAATCTATTAAAATCAATCTACATCATAATGACCATGGTGCCAATCATGTAATTACAGTTTGAATCTCAAAATGAATCTGACCCTCAATGGGATACTGAATGTTCTCCGTGGTAATTACACAAACAATGAACTGTGCATTTAACACTGCCTCGTGCAGTCAGATGAGGGGCTTCCGGGGTCAGCATGCGAATGTCCAGAAGGTGAGAGGAGAGGTATTGTGACAGCATCTCTGTTCCGAGGGAGGGAAGCCCCACCTCCTCCTGCTGACCTGCAGTAGGCATGCCTGTCCCCCAGAGGAGCTGACTGACCCAGGATCCTAAAACCTGCCCTGTCCCCAGGCCAAATTCCACAAGTGCCAAATCTTGGTTGATTTATTATATCTAGGAGCACAAATTTATATATATAAAAGGTAAGAGAGTGTGGGAGAGGTGGCTTTGCAAGCTACCGCTCTGCTTGGACAAGCTACAAGTGGAACTCGGTGATAAAGTATCATGGGTGTGGCTCAGGTAAGGGCATACCGTCACCTTCCATGAGACACAGTGAAAGTGCAGTTTAAGCTGAAGTTTAAGGCACACTGTATCATTTTTACATTGCTGTGATCAAAGTCCCTGACAAAAATATTATCAAAAATAAATTTTGGTTCACAGTTTCAGAGAGGGTTTTGCTCCATCACAGCAGCTCCAACACAGCATATCTCTACATGGTAGAGAAGCTCACTTCCTCATTATGGAAGCCTATGGCTGAGATTTCTCACATCACGGGAGACCAGGAAGCAAAGAGAAGTCAGAACCCAGGGACCTCCTCGTGACAGTTAGGTCCACTGTACTAAAGGTTTCACAATCTCCTAATACAGTGCCACCGCTGGACACAAGAATGGTGCGGAACATGTCAAATTCAACTGAAACATGTCATTTTTAGGATTTCCTTTCTTTTGCATTGCAATTATTAGTCTTTAGTGTTTCAGATGATACGTTTCTGATCTATTTTATTAGTAACACTGCCAACATAAAGAAACCCATTTATCTGAGAAATGCAACCCGTATTCTCCCAGCACATTTGTTGAGTCTCTCCCAGTGGTTGTCGGACTTGGTTGCTCATGAAGTAATCTGGGGAGCTTGAGTTTTTGATGACTGGGTTTCCTCTCCACAGACTCAGTCAGTCTGTGGATCGGCCAGGGAGATACTGCAACAGCTCACTGCTCTGTAGTATTGCAACTTGAGCCATGTTTACATGCTCAGAGGTAGAGTCCTCTGGTAGAATCTCTGTGTTCACTCGCCCCCTGCCCCAAGAGCTCACCAATGGACTTGTGCAAACAGTTTGTAGGAGTACTCAGGTTGGGCTCAGGAATCTGAAGCCTTGGAGGGAGGATCCTGGGAGAGTGGAAAGGGCATCAGGACCTGACTATACCATGGCAGTGGGACGGGCTGAAGATTAGACTGTGAAAAAGCGTCAAAACAATGACTAACAGTGCTAAGTGTCCATGATCAGTCGAGCAATGATGATGGCCCAGACTGAAAGAAAAGTCACTTATTTTTCTACTATTTTTCTACTATTGCAGTTACTCTGCATCTTGCTGTAAATTCGTGATAAATGAACTTGTGGGAACACAGAATTTAATTTTGTCTGGTTATAGTTCTCAGTCCAACTTAGTTGGAAAGTCACGCCTACATGAGGGCCAAAGGAACTGGTCACACCATATCTACAAGAATACTGAGAGCAAGGTAAACTTCCCTTGCTTGTCTAAGTATGTAGAAGAACATCACCTTACCAAATAGTGCACAGGGAATGCCTCCTTCACCATAGGCTAGACCCTTCCCATCAATCAGACAATCTGCAGGCTTTCTCAGTCAGGGTTTGACTCAAGTACTAATTGTTCACAAATGTGCCTTCAATTGCCAAGTTGACATCAGTAACTATATACCGTACCTACGAATGGGTAATGGGACATTTTTATGTACAGTCAATGGTCACTGTGGTAGATGTGTTCTCTAAAGTTATTTGAAGTCCTAGTTAGCAAACACTGAGCCACTGCTCCTGGGGAAACAAAGAGTTAACTGGTCAATACATATCTTTTTATGTTGCAGTTTAGTGATATTTTATCAATTTATCAACATAGAACTGGTGGTCAATGGCACCATGGCTCCTGCTTGCATAAAGCTCATCAAATACATGTATGTTCTCCATGAAGGATATCAGTGGTATAGTATGAGGACTGGTATCACCAATTACAAAGCACGAAAATGCAGAGAACATAACACCAGATAGAAAAGGACCCCATTCACAGTGAGAATGAAAACAAGAAGGCAGAGTACCATCTCATTTACCTCGGCTGGAAATGTGTGCATTGAAAGACTACAGAACCTTGACTGCTCTATGATGTGTATATTTACAAATAACTGGGAAAGTATCCTGAGTGTTGATTTAACGGATGTAAATACATGCTGGTGAATAGTTGACTTTCCCAGTACAGTTTCTAAAAAGTTCACTGTGCAGAATTGACATAGATAGCTCTCCCTTGCCTACCATTTGCATTCTTTTCCTTCTTCTAAGACCTGCCAGCTTGCCAAGGCAGCCTTCTTTGGTGTGCAATGAACTTCTAATTAAGTCCATTCAGGAGTCACTTTAGAGAATACCATTGAGGCAAATCAACCAACCAACTAACCCATCAATCAGTACCTAGAGAAGAAATTTGTGTAGATATAGAAGTAAACAGATAAATATAAGGGATGATGCCTTCCTAAATGGCACTGTTTACCAGTAGTTGAGAGGTGAATAATGTTCAAAGCTCCATATGAAGATCTAACTGAAATGAAACCACACTACTTGTGCTGCATGTGGTCAGCAACGAAGGCTACTAATGACAGTATTATAGCCTCCATTCACCCTAAGAAGAAGGACAGATACGGAAAATAGGTGGGGATATATTTGGAGTATTTAAATACAGTCTAAGTAGTAGGAAGGACAACAGGAACTGTTGTTCCCAAATAAGACTAAAGTAATGGGCTTAGCTAGGAGAATCACGTGTGAGGGCTAGTGTAGTGGAAGCTTGTATGAACTCAGGTCTGCCTGGAGCTTTGTTCCTTACTCTAAGAGACTCATGAACAAAGTCATTGACAGGATCCAGATAGATCAACCAGTGACAAACAACTTGAATACTGTGTTTGCTTGCCACGTATCATTAGCTGTGATTTCAATAGTATAGAATTATTATATAGAGCTATTGTACTTGGGGTGCCATTCAGCAAAGTCCAGGAAATGGATTCCCAAGGTGAATTGCTCTCTAGGATCTCTGCTAGATAGTTACCATGCTGCACAGATTCCCAAGGTAACCCATCACTCCTCTTTAGTAGCTAACTGACAGTGTTCATTTGAGGCATTGAGGCATGATCATCTTAGTGACTTAGTGATGGAGACACTCTAAGAGGTGCCCCATTACAGGATTTTGTCTTTGTGTAACTATCAGGGTGCACTCAGACTTAGGTGTTCCAGGTTACCCACTCCATGTGTCACAAGACATCATCAAGAGACAGAATGAACAACAGTTGGATGAGGCTGGATGAGGCACTGTACTTCACAGTAAACTGATTTCTTATAAGTAAAAGGGGTATACTCTAAAATACGATAAAAAGTATAGTATGGAAAATACACAAACCGGTAACACAGTCATTTGGTATCCTTGTCAAGTGCTCCATACTGAGCATAATTCATGTGCTGTATTACTACATGACTGGGCGGTACAATGGATTGGCTGGCACCACAATCATCATAAACATCATAGAATTGCCTTGCACTGCAATGGTGTAAAGGTTTTAATGCCACCGAGCGACAGAGGTTTATCAGCTCCGTTATAATTTTATGGTACTTTCTTCCTATGTTAACCGTAATCCTGCTTGGGTGAAATGCCACACACAAACTTTATGAGGCTATACTGCATTTCATTACAACGTGGTTGCTTTGACCAGTTGGACTGTAGTTGGCTCCCGCCCATTACCTGCATTAATGTTAAAGAAAACAAGAGTTTAAAGCAGCATCTGACGCCATCAGGCCCTTCGTTTGCTATTAGTAATACACCAAGTCTCCTATGGCATCCTGCTCCTTTTCATGTTAATTCGACAAAGTATCACAATGCTGGGATTCCCTGATACAGAAGTCAGATTAGCAGCAACAGTGACTAATTGTGCATCTTCGATGAGTGTGTGGCATGTATTGCCCCAACCTTTAGCTTGCAGTCTTTTCAGCAAGTTCCGCTCAGACAGGCACCTGTTGTGAGCACTGAGCAGAGCTACCTGAATGTAACCAGCAGTCACCATGACCGCTAGCTAGCAAGGCAGTGTGAGGCAGGCAATCCAAGCTGAGTGAGCCTTCCTTAGCTTCATTTTCCTGGAAAGAAGCATGGAGGGTGGGGTGCTTTGAGACTAACTCCACCGCCAGCCCACCTCTCACCCCAATAAATATCGGATTCCTGGGGCACACTTTTAGGGAATTCATTCTGTATTGATTATTAAGAACGAAATCACTACTCGGCTTCTCTCTCTCTAGAGAACTCCAGAGTTGGCAGGAATCACAGCGCGTCCCTCGGCTGTCAGGAGCACCCCACTTCTGACCTCGCCAAGAGTTAGGTCGTTGGGAAAGGAGAGGCGGTGTTAAGGGTTTCGTCGCCCCTCTGGGTGGTGGGATCGCCTGTCTATGCCTAAGGGAGAAGGCCGGATCCCAGCCCCCCCACACACACACACTCAAGCAACTTGCACGTTGGGTCGCCAGGTTTCTCTGCTGCACTACCGCCGCACCAAATACCAAAGCCTGGACAGGAACCAAACGGTCACTTCCCCGCCCTCACGGCGCAGTATGCAAATCCGAACACCAGGAAGTAGCTGGGACCGCTCGGCCGAGCCCAGCGACAGCCAGTTCCTCTCCCACCGTGCGGGGCCGCGCTGTTGCTAGCTCCCTGGGCCGGCGGTCCGGGCCCGACGTTTTGCCGTCCCCCGGTCGCCGCCCGCGGTCCACCGCCGGCCCGCACCGCGCCGCGCGCCCGCAGCCCCGCGTTCCAGACCCGCAGCCCCGCGTTCCCGACCCGCAGCCCCTTCCCAGGTGGGCCCCGCTGGACTGTCCCTTCGCGCCCGCCACTTTGAACTGAAGTCACCGTGGAGTTCCGCCGGCGCTGCCCCGAAACTTTCACTGCGAGCGGGTGAGTGCGTAATTAGTGCCTGGGGGGTGGGTGCGGGGCCCAGTGAGCCGGCGGGGACCGTGCCTGGGCCACCAGTTGAAGCACGGTCATCGGGTGGGTTCGGGGATCTGGGGCTTTGGGGCGGCTGCGGCAGCAGAAGTAGTGCCCCGCGTCTTCGCCGCACCGGCCATCCGGTGTGCTAAAAGCACCCCTTGCTCCAGACTGTGGGTGACCCGTCCGGGAGACCACAGCTCCACAGGTGTCCGCAGCCCAGCGGCGCAGGGGCGTGGTGGGAGGTGTATGCGGGGGCGGGCGCAGCCCCAGTCCCTTTGCGGTGGACCCCGGGGCCACTAGCGGTCCCTGTTCCGGTCTCTCCTGCGCCACGGGCGAGGCTGTGTTCTCCTGGATCCCGCGCGCGCCATGGGGATACCGGAGGTGACTCCTGGGATCTAGTCATCTGGGTTCCCTACAGGGCTCGGAGTCCCCAGGGGTGACGAGTAGGATTCTTACTGGCCCCAGGACGGCTTGCTCTCTTTGGCGGCTCAGAGCAGACTGGAGGGTGAGGTCGAGCGACTGCGGAGGAGGCTGGTGTTCAACCACCCGCAGAGCCGGGCTCCTCTCCGCCTGCAGTCAAGCAGCTTGGTGCGTTCTTGGTCAAGAGGAAGCAAGAGTTATTTTAAGAATTCAGGGATGCCTTTCCTTCGCGTTGGGGGAAGGGTGGGTCGAAGTGCCAGTTCCCACTGCCTGCCTTATCTTGACTGGCTGCGGTGGCTTCCCCAGTCTGTTAGTGCTTCTGATAGCCTGCTACCCTGCCTGCTTAAGGTTTCAGCTTCATTTCTTTGGATATCGTGCTTGCGTTTATTCCAGTCCACTTAAGTTCTTTGCAACTCCGAATCCAGGTTGGAATCTGGGCTTTGCAACCTTCCAACTGTGAGTGACAGGCTGATTAGTTTAGTTCCCTGTTTGGGCTTCCGAGTGGTTGATAATAAGCCGTGTAAAGCTCAGTGGGCTCCTAGAACATGCTCAAATATTCTGTAAACATTATTGTTATGTAGTGCGACTAGTGCTTTCTGTAGAAACGAAGCTCCTTGGATATTTGCAGTTTGATGATGTTTTTACATCTGAGACCAAATGCCTGAGTGGACCATATGAAATAGCCACTGATGGCTTTACTTGTGTTCCCTCTGTGCTGCCAAGACTCAAAGCATTTTTTGGGGGAATGCATATGCCCTGCCTGGTGGAGGAGTTATCAGAACTTCCTAAGGGGAAGCCCTTCTTTCTCCAGCAGGGTGGGAAACCGGTTAGCGCTTATTTTCCATTTGGAGCTCTTGAGGGAGATGGCTTCAAGGAATGTAATTGTGACAAGAGCCTTTGATGATTTGGCTTCTTTGTGAATAAAATGGGGTGACAGGGCAGCAGGTGTAAGCACAAGAAGTACAGGAGTCAAGAAACCTGAGTTGTGGAATCCTCAACTTTTGCAAGAGTTGAAATCTGGGATCAGCTACTTTGACCAGGTAATGAGCCAATGTTTTTTGATGGCAGCAACCAGAGTCATATGGATATGTGACATGTTTATAGACTGTATTCCCCCCTCCACAATGGAAATGCCATGACAGCAGCTATCTGTCTTGCACAAAATGAGACCCTGTTGACTGGTGCTTGGTAAGTGCCCAGTGGAGAGAGCGCTTGGAAGAAGAAAGGAGGGAGGGCCTACCTAGGACATGCTGAGATGAAGAATCAGCAGGCCCATAAGGCATTTGCAGGCTACTGGCCCTTGTCTTCTCATTTTCTGTAGTAAGGATAGGAGGGCTCTGTAGACCAGGACTAGAGCTCTAACAGGAAATCTGTATGTCATTGGAAGGGGTCTTGATGTTCTCTGGTAAAATATTTATCTGAGAATCTTTGGTACCGCAGAAGGATGTGGAGACTTTCCAAGGTCTCCCCTCCCCTGCCACTTCCAGGGGCTTCTTTTTGGCAGCCAAGTGAAAGAAAGTATTGTGAAATTGAAGCTGTTTGCACCAGGATTTGTGTTCAGAAAGAAATCACTGAAATATCTGTGATTGTAGTTGGTTCCTATGAATCTATAGAATTTTTGTTTTGCAAAACGAAACCGTGTACAAACCTATTCTGATTTTACAGGCAGAAATACAACACCTGCATGCCCACTGCAGAGGGCATTGTTATAGCTCACTGGACTGAGGTCCTTGTCATAGATGGGCTGATTGAACACTGAAGGGCCACCACAGTCATTAGTAGGACATCAGCAAGGAACACAGTAGCAGCAACAACAAGTAATGCTTGTTATTAGAATGAAGGCGATATACCTGTTGCATGTCTTTGACTTCCAAAGCTTCCTGAATGCAACTTCATTTGAAACACTTGTGGTTTCCTACACCGTATGTCAAAGACAGATACAAAAATAGATTCAAAGGCATGTCTGAGGTGACAGCCTAGCTGGTGTCCACTAAGCATCATAGATATGCTTTCCGGCTTCCCCCTACTTATCCTCTTTGGTCTTAGACACTCAATTACTTAAATCTAGAGCCAGTGAGATGGCTCAGTGGGTAAAGGTATCTGGATGCAATTCTGGTGACCTGGGGGCATCCCTAGAGCTTGTAAAAGGGAAGGAGAGAACCCACTTTGGAAAGTTGTCCTCTGATCTCCACACAAAAGCTGAGGTATATGCCTACTTGTCCTCTCTCTTAGATTAAAAACAAACAAACAATTGTGTTATTTAATCTACATTTTAGAAGGAGAACCATGGAGTGATTTTCTTTAATGAGCTGTGTGACTATTGTAGTAATTACATCATTCTCAGAGAAAAATGTATAACCAAGCCTGCAAGAGCATGGTAGAACACACGTCTGCTTTTCTGAAAGCCACAGTACTTCAAACTGGCATCCTAACATGCCCTTGGTCATCCTGGGGCCCGTCTTTCGAGATTAACAATTAAGAGAAGGACATGGAAGAGGAAGTTCTTTTCCAGTCAGAAATACTGAAATTTTGCTTTCAGTCGTCTAGTTTGCTAATGTTTAGCTTGTGAAACCGTGATTGCACTGTATCACCCTTTCGAACACTTATTCTGTGGAAGTTCCCCTTTGGGGAGAAACTCCCAAGTATAGAAAACCATAACCATTGAAAGATTAGAAAATGGGTAACAGTTCAGTTTCAAGTCGGACCTTCCCACATCTTTGGCTTAAGTTAGCTGGAGGGACTCTCTTGTAATGTAGAGCAGCAGATTTAAATAATTAAATCAAAGTGACTTACTTATCCATACTGACAAGTGCAGGGACCTGATGTAGCCTTAATGCTTGGTTCTAGGACTTTTTCTGTATTTTCTTCTGTGCTTCATTTTCCCTTTTTACTAGCTAATCTGTCAAATTTGTGATTAGTTACAAAACTATTTTCTTCTTCTTTTTTTAATATTTTTTTTTTTTGTGGGGGAGGAAGGAGCCAGAGAAAGCACACAGGTAGTCGGTCAGAGGACAACATTCAGAGGCGCATCCTTTCCATCCACCATGTGAGAGCCACATATCAAACTCCAATCATTAGGTTTGCGTGCAGGTGCCTTTACATGTTGAACCACCTTGCTGGCCCACAAAACTTTTCCTGAAAATTGTATTTACAGTCAGGATACAGTTTTCCCGGGCATAGAATTCTCCCAAAGTTTTGTTTATTTCGAGGTGCTGTATCGACTTAATATATCTTAGTGTCCTTTCTCCTACTGTCTCTTGAACTCTTTCCCTGCCATCTCACAAAGCAAAATCTTTCTTTAAACCAGGGATCAAGTTGGCCAATTAGGGGAAAAGACCTGTAGTCATTGTTCTTAAGGCTGAGATCACTAAATGATGTCCCCCTAAAGTTACCCAAGCAATGATAGAGTCATTCCTTTATGTTTTTATTTTAAAGAGGTTCTCACAAAACTCATGCTGGCCTCAGACTCACTATAAAACTGAGGATTGTCTCAAGTGCTGGGGTTACACAATTGCCTGGCTCACACAATCGGGTTCAGAGGCAGTTTCCTAAAGGTTTAGCGTGTGCTTTTTCCAATTAGAGACTTCAGAGAAGTCATGCGTGTGTGGCCTAGAGGGTTTTTCTGTCTGTCTCATTTCCTTGTTCCCGTCTGTCACGTCCACACCTTTCTGTGAATATTTGCAGCATCTGCTGCCATTCCTTCCAATGTGAAGCCCTAAGGAATGGAAGTTGCTGGAGAACACACCTCTCCTGTTCCTCTTTTGTCTGTATTGGTAAAACATCTGGAAGGGAGCTATCCCGCGGCGGCAGGGCCACTGCCAAGCGCGAGTTCGCAGGGAGATGTCAGCGTTGGATTGGTGTCCACACTGCTTTTTGAGGTCCTTGCTGTTTGGACCAAGTGGGTGCTCCACTCTTCTGGTAAACTGTGCTCCCTGGGACAGAGGGAATGGAGAAGCTGGTTTCTAAGAGGCGCGCTGGAGAGGGAGGAGCACTTCTGCTTTCCACGGGAAAGCTGTGTCACCAGAGCAGAACTCTAGCCAGAGGGAGGAGGTGGAAAGGAAGTGATACTTCCCTCGCCACCCCCAGCCCTGCACCCTCAGGTCATTTGCCTGTGGGGTTATTCCTTCCCAGCCACCCACAGTTGCTTCCCTCGGGTCCCTGCCATCACTCCCACTATGCTCAAGGTCAGTTTTCCCTGCAGTGAGGCAGTAGGGAGAGATGAAGAGAAGGAGAGAAAGGAGAGAAGGAGGGTGCGGCTTGCAGGGGTATAGACTCTCCTGGGGCAAACTTACCACCACTATGTTTAATTTTCTAGCAATAGAAAGATGTACGTTTTGAAATTTCCCCTCATGGAAACTAAGTAGATATTTTTGCAGGGTTTGGATGTTCACACATTATGACAATACCTTTTTTTCCATTTGTTTATTGTGTGTATATGTGTGTGTGTTGCACAACACGTGTGGAGGTTGGAAAACAACTTGTAGAAATTGTGATATGGGTTCCTGGGGATGGAACTCAGGTCTTCAGGCTTGGTGGGAAAGCACCTTTACCCACTGAGCCATATGGATCACCTTGAAATTGTAATCTTCCTTCCCCATCTTACTAAGTTCTGGAATATCAGGCATATGTCTTATGCCTTGCATAAGAATATTTTTGTTATTAATTAATTAGAGACTGGATCTTGCTATATATTCTGGGCTGATCTTGCAAACTGGCTTCAAACTTGAGATGCTCCTGCCTCAGTCTCCTGAATGCTGGGATTATGAGAGTGGGCCAGCAAACATGGCCAAGACTTTTTTTTTTTTTTTTTTTTTAAGCCAAGTGCTCACCGTTAAGTTTAGCAATGTTTTCTCTTTTAAATTTTTATTTTATTGTTTACTTATTGTGTGTGTGTATGTGTATGCTCATACATTCCATGACCTACTTATAGAGATCAGAGGACAACTTTCAGGAATCAGTTTTCTCCTTTTACCTCATGGGCTCTGGGGACTGAACTCAGGTTATCAAACATGTGCAGTAAGAACTTTTACCCACTGAGTCATTTTGTGGGCGCACAAACTTTTCTTGAATACCTTCTGGAAGTCATTTCCATATTGATAGAAATCCTGAAGGTCAGATACCAAGCACTAGGACACTGCTGTGAATGACAAGATTGCACCAGGGAACAATGCTGGGATCTCCCTGTCACCAGATCTTGTTTCTGGGAGCTGTGATAAGGCTTGTCAGGTGGGCTTGGACAGTCTTTGGCTAAAAACATGATTGATTTTAATTACTCAAAAATGAAATGGAATCATCGAAGTCTTTCAGTGAGAAGCTGCTTTGAATAAGTGAACGAGTAGCTGTCTCAAAGGGACTCTCCAGAGGTTAATTTAGAGCTGGAAAATAGCATTTATTGCTGCTTGCTGTGAGAACAGAAGACCATATAATAATCATATGCAAGTGGGAACTCGATACCTACCCTAGATAGTGTTAACCTTGCCAGAACATTTGCCTTGGTCTTCTGGATGATCAAGGCACTGTTGAAGATGGAAGATGTTGGGATGAAAGGGCTGAGTTTCTGAGGTCATCTGTCTCTTCTATTTGGTTGAAAGAAAGAAACTGTTATGAGACAACAACTTGGTGTTAGGATTGAATTTACAATTTATAGTGTACTAAAAGCATCGTCATAATCAGGCATAGCAATATTTGGACATAGCTAAGTAGCCCCATCTATAACTGAGCATAGCTTATCGAGTATCTACCATACTCATTGCTGAAAGGGACTTTTCATCTTCAATTTTCAGGGAGAAAGACAGCTTCTGAGTTAGGGCTGAGTGTGTGTGTGTGTGTGTGTGTGTGTGTGTGTGTGAGAGAGAGAGAGAGAGAGAGAGAGAGAGAGAGAGAGGCTTAACTTTGAGCAAATTACTTTTCATAATGTTTTTAATCAAGGAACCATAGTAACACATCTCAGGTTTATCGCATTGTGATAATGATTAGCAGAGTTACTATGTAATTGCTAGCTTTGTTTTTGGTGTCCAGTAGAATGCAGTAAAAGAGATCACTTCTACTATTAGACTGTGTGTCCATCTTAGAGGGAAGACACTGTTCTTTCCATTAACAAACAGACGTGGGACAAGGATGGTCCAGCATCTCTTGGGGATGGCAGTCAGCATCCGTTCTGCCTAACATGGTCTATCATGTGCCAACACTTCTGTGTTTCCTTGTTCAACCCCCCCCCATCTGTCTAGGATGTACTAGGAACTGTGGGAAGCCCAGAACCTTCCATACGAAGGGGGTGATCTCTGCATTCAAAGGTGCCCTAAGAAGTGAGATCATGGGATGTCAAAGTATGACCGGCACCACCTCAAGATGACTCAGTGGGTAAACACACTTGCCATACAAATGTGGTGACCTGAGTTTGATTCTAGTGTCTTCGTGATGGAGAGAACTGACTTCCAAAAATTGTCCTTTGACATCCAGGCAGCCTCATGAGCACACTACCCCTACTCTCCCAGATGCATATCTATATAAAGGTGAGACCAGTGTTGTCCTAGACACATGCACCAAAGTGCTCCCAAGTATGGAGAAAGGACTCTTACTGAGAACCTGATTCTCTGGGGAGAAAGAATTCTTTGGTTTTATACTGCAGGAGAGACAGAAAAGCTTGAAAAGACCAGGAGGTTGGTTTAAATCACCACATTCACTTTTTGAGTGTTTCTACTCGGTTAGATTTCAGATGTACAAAGAAGAGATTTTAGCTTGGTGAATTTCATAGTTACTTGAATTTTTTATTTTATGCAGTTCTGAGGGTTGATCTCAGGACCCCATCACAGAGCTGCATTTCCATCATCCACATCTGTTTTATTTAACAGTTTTCAGTTAATTTTAGTATGAAATACATTAGGATAACCACCAAATAAGGATTTGATTATATTTTTTACTGAATTCTATTGCCCATGGCCAAACTTTCAAGAATGTAGTAGGAAGAAAGAAATGTTTCTGTGCTTATAGTATGTTTTCCGCTGAGGTTTCTTGTGCATGGCAGCTTCACAGCACCTTCACTCCTGCTGTGGTCCAAGGTTCACCATTGCCCCTTGGATGTCACCTGTCTTCCTTGGTAACCAGCATTTAGGATCAGAGCCCACAGAAGAGACTTCGGAGGTGTGCCTCTTGTGAGTCCTTACCAAATGGTCACTTCCCTTGCACGCTGGCTGTCAAGTGTTGGTTAGTGTCTGAAGCAGGTGGTGGAGGCTACATTGTGTGAGCAGGTGACGAGGGCGCTGTGGACTTGTCTAAAGTGGTCTTTTGGATTTTGGAAAGATTTTTTTGTTTTCTGTTGCTTTAATAAAATATCAGAGACTGAGTAATTTATGAAGAAAAGAAATTTACTCTCTACAGTTCTGGAGGCTGGGAAACCCATATTCATCTAACTGGTGGAATCGGTTAGATGGAAATCAGCGTCTAACTGGTGTCTGGCAAGGACCTTCTTGTTTCATGATAACGTGGTGGAGGGTATCACTGGTGACACAGAGTGAATGATCTAGAGAGATTCCCTTTTATTACAAAGCTACTCTCTAATCAGTACATGGAAGCCCTTTTAAGGTGGAGTAAGCCATCCATAATTGCGTAGGCCTTCTAGTTAATACACTTCCTGGGCTAACACTTCTCCAAAATCACTAACATGTGATTTTGGGGGATTAGTTTTCCAACACATAAAATTTGCATGGAGTATTTAACCCATAGCAGAAAGCTACAGGCACAAGAGAAATATTTTCTCTTCAGCTGCAATCCTTCATTCCCATACCGCTGGCCTGCTGATTCCAGTTCTGTCCTCCGTGTTTCATGCATTTAAAAGCAACACAAACTGCGCTGTAAATACAGTGTGTGCAGGGTACTGACTGCCCATGCCCCCAGCCCTGTTGCTCTCCTTTCCCCATGATGGAGCCCGATTCCTTAGGATCCATACTTTCTTCAGATAGTTCAGTGGAGTTTTTGCCTCTCTCCTTCATAGCGTGACTTGTACTGGAGGAAGGCTGTCATTCTTGTCTGTCAGTGACTCGTGAACAGGTATGAATGGATTTGACTGTAATCAGTGAAACAAAAGCACATTCCATTTACAGTCCTAAAGCACAATCAGAAAAAGAGCTGGAGAGGAACAAGAAGAGAATAAGGAGGAAATAGATGGAGGACAAACACAATAACAGATGCAAGAGGCCAGCAGTTGGAAGGAAAACGCTGGCGCACCCCAGTGTTTCTTACTGAGAAGATTGGTGTGGGTTTGGTGATATGTGGACTGTACAGCCACAGTATGTTAAAGCAATATATTCACTGTACACTGTGTATCGGACACTGTTGTGGGTGCTTTGAGGAAACTCCCTAAAGGGGTTTAATATGCTCTATTCTCTTTGTGTTGTTCACAAGTCAGTTTTTTTCAGCTGTGGGTTGGACAGCTGTCCTGATGCTCACTCTTCATGATAAGTTGGAAGATGGTGCAGGGAGGTGGTTGGAGTACAGAGTGTAGGTTGGCCGCACTGGTACTGTAATACCAGGTCCAATCCTGCTTAGTCACGGGCTGCTGCAAAGGCGCTGGGAGCTTATATCTAGACCACAGAAGTTGGCGGTGAGGATTCGAAGCCGTGATGGACTGTGGATTGGCTTTGAAACACAGAGTTAATAGTAATCATTGCTACTGAAACAAAACAACTCTTGCTTAGGATGGCTACTATAAAAAAAATATATGGGCTGGGGAGATGGCTCAGCAGTTAAAACCTTTGCCTCATAAGCAAAAGGACCTGAGTTCAGAGCCCCAGATCCTAAGTAAAAATGTGGACCACCAGACCCACCTGCCTGTAATTCTAGCCCAGGAAAGAGAAACCTGGGGATTCTCATAATGAGCTGGCTAACCAGATTAGCAGTAATGGTGTTCTAATTAAATAATTAGAGATCTGGACTCAGACCAATAAGGTGGAAGAGTGATCAAGGATAATTTTTATTTTCACCCTTGGGCCTCCATAGGCACACACACCTAAATATACTCCTGTGCATACACCTGCACACATGTATCTACTCACCCAAATGCGAACACAGATGCATGGACAGACCCCATACATAAAAAAGAACAACAACAACAAAAAAGAAATAAAGCACAGTCACAACCCATAGTGCTGGGAAGATGGCACAGTGGACAAGGCTCTACCCTGATGAACTTCATTTGTTCTTGATGAAGTCAAGCCCAGATTGCTGTTTCCTCGTTTATGTATCCCCCAAAAGAAAATACTTTAAAGCCTGGGTGATCTCCAAACCTAAGGCATTTCAGAGTAATGATTGTGTTTCCAATATGAAAGTGTGCAGATCAGTGTTAGGACCCCCAAACACATACAAAAAGCCCAGCACCTGTTATTCCAGTCTTCAAATGGCAAAGACAGGGAGTTCCCAGAGCAAGCCAGCTAGCTAACCTAGCTGATCCGGGAGCTCTGGGCTCTATGGAAGGATCCTGCCCAAGTAATAAAGGTGGAGAGCAATCAAAGAAAACTCCTGACATCAACCTCCAAACACATGTATACACTTATATGTACATGCATCCCTGACACATATGTGTCTACACAAATGAGAACACACACACGTGTATGTGTGTGTGTGTGCATAGCTTACTCCCCAGATAAACATTAAAAAAGGAAGCGGTAGTGAGGATATGGAGAAGTTGGAATGTTTGTGGGCTACTGGTGAGAATGTCAAATAATTTGCTCAGCCATCAGGGGACTGTACAGCAGCTGAGTTGAGGGGCTATGCCATGCAGCGCCGCTGGGAATATACTCCAAGGAATCGAAAGGAAGGATTTAAGAGATGTGCGCTCCACCCCTTGTTTACTGCAGAGGAGTTTACAATAATCAAGGAATGGATGTATATGACAGAGTCTGGCGTATTGACAGAGTAAGAAGATACCACACTGCCTTAGAAAGGAAGGAAATTCTGGCACTTGCCTCAGCATGGATGGAACTTGGGGGTATACATTATCCTGAGCCAAACAGGCCAGTAGCAAAAGGAAAAAACATGGTGTGATTCTTTTTAGGTCCCTAGATTTGCTGAATCTGTAGTGACAGAAAACTGAACTGTGACTTCCAGGGGACTTGGGGCGGCAAGAATGTTCAGTGGAAGCAGAGTTTAGTTTTTCAAGGGGAAAAGAGTTCTGAGGTTGAATGATAATGATGGTTACACCACTAAATTGTGCTCTTAAAATGGTTGGGATTTAAAATGTAATATTATGCACATTTCACTAATAATTCTAAAAGACGACTCAAAAAATGTCATTGAGTTTAATAAATCACCCTTCTTCTGGCTAGTGACTTGTATATCAGGCCGACACTGTTCCCTCTTTGATGGTGAGACTCGACTAGGGTCTTTGCCATCTCATTTAATATAAGGCTCTGTGGTTTTCTGATGGATGAAACAGTGTGGCTGCAATGTGAGAGGGAGTGTGACTGTGAGGAAATTTACCAAGCAGAGCTTGGGGGCAGGGGGGGATTGCTTTTTACAATTAGAGTTGCCTGCAGGAACAGAAGGAGAGATGTGGGGTACAGGGTCTTCTCTGCCTGAGGTTTAGCTGGGGCTAGCTGGTTCTACAAGGTGATTTCTGATTTGATGATTCTCTTGCTTCTAATTGGACACACTTCTGTCCCATTTTTCCTTCTGGCTCCCAGGGTTTTGCTTGGCAAGCACTCTACTACTGAGCTACATATAGTCCTAACCCGAAAGAATTTTCCTCATGGAGTTCTTCTTCGTAGATTTCAAGGCAATTTTTTAAAAAGTTTTTTTTCCTAGCGTGAAGTGTTTGTTTTCAGTAAGACACAGGTTAGGAAAGCAGAGAAAACAGAGAAGTCTGGCTCAGTGCAAGCTTTCATGGTGCCGTGTGTCTATCAGAAAGAGCTCAGAGGCACTAGGGCTATCCACAGTGCTGTCTCCTCCCCCGCACCCATCTTCCTGTGTCTGCTCTTGGCTTAGCTTCCAAGGCAAGTATCTTTATAACAGCACAGTGCAAGAAGCCCAAGAGCAAAACAAAGCCAGTTGGTTTGACAAGCAAACAGGTTTTCAAGCTGTGGGTCTGGCGGCCTCTAGCATCTCTGTGTCAGCTCCCTGCCATGCATGGGGAATACCCTGCCGTATGCCCGGGCCGTTCAGTTACTGTGCTTCTCACATTTGAGTCTGATCTAAGCCTTATTTAAATACCTTTTACTTATTCATTAGCTAGTAAAATGAGTCTGGCACAAGAATCACATACAGTTTGCTTTCCTATCCATGTCAGTACAGATAAGTGAATTTATAAATTCAGATGCATAATTGTGAGAGGGTGTTTTCCCCTGACCCACATACCATCACAGTAGTGTGAGATGACACAGTGCCAATATCTGCAGTGGTGCTGGAAGTCTTCAGTAGATTCAGAAACTCCATTCTATAGGAAAATCCAATCCATTTTCTGATGTCAAGAAGCGCAGCTCAGTCATTACTGACTGGTCAGTTTCTGCTTCCACTAGCTTGCATATTTGTTTTTTTGTGGTTGGCAGAGAAGCACAATTTGACCTGTGGAATTTGTTAATCCATGAAATAGTGCTTTATTTATTCACCATTCAGAAAACATTTCTTGGGTACTCTGGGCTCATGAATATGTATGTGTTCAGCCCACAGTTATAGCCATCAGTTCTCAATAGCAGAATTGTTCTGTATAGAAAGTCATTCTTCCATGTTCTTCAGTTCTGTATCCTCCGGTTCAACAAAATGTGGATTAAAAATATGTTTAAAGCTTTGCATTGTATAAGCACATGTAGAAGACAGATCTTTTTGGTTGCTATTCCTTAAACAATGAAGCATGATAACTTCTGGTACTTCTTTGCTATAGGTGTTGTAAAGAATGCAGAGATGATTTGGAATATATAGAAAAATATACATAAGTTACATGAAAATATTACATGCAAATACTGCACCACTTTATGTGATAGGCTTGTACATCTGCAGATATTGATATCACAGACTGCATCCAATTCAAAGTTGATCCTGAGAAGCAACAACGCTTAAGAAATTAAAGCATTTTTTTTTTAAAAAAAAGTTTTGTTTCACACAAATTATGAAGACTATCCCAAGCAGCAATGTTGTGAGGAAGTCGTCTTGTAGGCAGGAGATGGGAGTCTGTGATTTGACCATCCACCGCGCACTCTCCTTTGGGTTTATTCTCCACTGGCCGCAGTCGCTAGTATTTGAGACCTGCATTTCCACTTGTCTTTGTTGCCAACCACAGAGTGTTGCCGAGGATTTGAGCAAATTGAATGCTGGGAATAGAGGAAAACGTTGGACACCAACGTCAGAGTAATTTCCAAGGGAATATGTGAATTCCTCAGTTGGGAATTGAAGAAGAAGAGGAAATGCTTGGCTGGACTCCTGCTTATCTTGGCAAAGAATGTAGGGCATGGATCAGTTCCAAGAGTGTAGCTTGTGAGAAATGTTCTATGTTGTGATTGGGGCATGTGATGTTCTGGCTACAAACTGAGACTCAGGGTAGGGCTCTGACCCATATTTTGTTGAACATGAGTCTTGGGACATTAGCCGATGACCCTTGAACTATGCTCAATGTTTCTGTTACACAAAACAGGTCACATACCTATGTTAACTTCACCTTATTATAATAAAACTCCAAAATTCTTAATTTATAAAGGGAAAACACTAATCCCCTTCAATGGCATTCCTACAGTCCCGGAAAAGACTTCAGATAAGGTCCAGCTCCCTAAAGATCTATAGCTTAAAGATCTCAAGATTTTTTTTTAAATTTTTTAAATTATTTATTCAATTGTGTGTGTGCTTGTGTGTGTATGTGTGTGTGTGTGTAGAACAACAGGCGAACTCGGGAACCACCATGGACCGCCTCCACCTCCCCTTGTTTACTCTGCCCCGGGATTCACAGACTCCGCCTTACCAGGACCAGAAACGCAGGCTGCCCCTGTTCTGCCCTGCGTCTATACGTGGGGTCTAGGATCCCAACTCAGGACCTTCTGCCTGCAAGGCAGAGGCTTAACCCCTGAGCCACCTCTCCAGCCCCAGATCTCAAGATCTTAACATCATTACTCTGAGGACAAAATCCGTAACAACTTTGATGGGGGGATGGGACACTTACCCACACTTTAACAATGCTTACGAGTTCTTTCAGGAATCTAACTTGCCACGTACATATTATTTATGTTTGTTTTGTTTCTTTAAAGATGGCATTTCAGTTTTTCTGTATTGTTGCCAATAAATTCATAACCAAATGGTTGACTGGAGACCAAAGGGTTTAATTTTGGCTTACAATTATCTGGTTACAGTTTCTTTTTCAGTAGGAAAGCACCCACCAGTACCAAGGGCCAAGGGAACTGGCCTTACCATATTTGCATATCCAAAGGGCTGCTGAAAGAGGGACTGTCCCAACTTGCCAGACCAGCCTTATTCAACTACCTGAGGACTAGTCCACCCACCATGGGCTGGGCCTTCCCTCATCAATTAGACAATCTCCTGCAGACTTGCTTGAGGCTTAACTCAACTACTAATTCTCTATAAATATACTCAGACCTTGAGCTCTCAAGCATCAAGTTGACACCTGTATCTTGCTGTGTTGTCTCAGGTGGTTTAGAATTCCTGAGCTTAAGCTGGCCTCCTGTGTCAACCTCCCAAATAGCTGAAACTGCATGCATTCACTCCTGTACCTGGCTACTTACTGCCTGTTGTTGAAAATTGATCTAAAGTAACCCTATTCTTTTCTTGTCTGTGGCAGATCCCTGACACCTTCCTGTTCATGTCATCTTGCCCTGTTTTGCATTTATCCATCATCACCAGTCTGTTAAGGAAGTTAGATCTGGTGCACATGCCAGGTCCAAACTCACTCTTAAATTATTATGCAAAGGCAAAGGGAATTTTCTATCTCCATCTTTCTCCCTCCCTCTGTCCCTCCCTCCGTCCCTCCCTCCTTCTCTCCCTCTCTCCCTCCCTCCTTCTTTCCCTCCCTTTCTTCCTCTCTCCTTCCCTTCCTCTCTCCCTCCTTTGTTTTGGTAGCATTACACTATGTCATTTAGGCTGGCTATGAACTCATGGTCCTCCTGCTTCAGCGTCCCAAACATTGGCAGCAATTATCTTTTTTAATAGGTGGTCCTCAAGCATCATATGATAGATAAGAAAGATTTAAAAAGAGTCAATTATTTACTTTTTTTTAAGTGTATATGGCACAAAGTGCGTGAGTGCGTTCGTGTGTGTCTGTGTGTCTGTGCGTGTACTCGGTTTTGCATGTGGGTGAATATATGTGTGTGTATGTGGGGGAAGTATGTACTCCAGTGTACTTGAGTGTTTTGTGTCCATGAGGCCCAGGATATCACAATGATCCTATATCACTATTCTGCCTTATTGTTGTGAACCTGGGGATTCCCAGACTTCACTTTCCAGGTCTAGAATTACAGGCAGACTGCTGTCCCCACTGAGCGTTTTTACGTAGGATTATGGGGATCCAAACTCAGTCCTTTTGCTTGTGAGGCAAAGTCTTTAACCATTGAACTATCTCCCCAGACGCCACTGCCCCCTTTTGCCAATTTTTTAAAGACACCAAGAATAAAAATCTTGCCTAGTGTAGTAGAAGGATACACTTTATTTTTTTCAAGGTAAAATTTGATTTTTTTTTCTTACCGTGGTAATGAGTGTATATGAATCTAAGTTCTAATTACTAATGTTTGTTACTCATCACTTAATCTGTGTGGACTTTGAACTTGATAAAGTTGGTTCTGTGGTCAAGTATCATGGCTATCCATTCAACTATTTTAAATACAGTTCTTTCTTTTTAAGACTAAAGTTCTCCCTATTGTATCTTAAAACACATTGCCCACCCTATTAAAAATAAATCACGGGTTGAGTATGCCTTAATCTGAATTGTTTAGGATCAGAGAGGTGTGGATTTTTTTTGTTGTTGTTTTTGGCTTTTGAAATATTCGCAGATATATCTTAGGAATAGGACCTGAAGTCTGCATTTAAAATTCCTTTATGCTGCATATCTGGCTTACTGTGTCTGTAATTTCATGCCATGCTGTTAGTGAGCCCACGTTTTGACTATAGTCCATCCCAAGAGTTCAAGCGTGAGATGTTTCTCTTGTGGCATTTGTTGCTGCTCAAAATGTTTCAGGTTTTGGAGCGTTTCAGAATTCTACTTTTTGATGCAGTCCTAATTGCACCTGCTGAACTCTGCCAAAACTGAAGGCACACACAGCAGGAAGGTGTCTCCATGCAAACACAACTCTAGCTGTCTCCATGGTGCTCGGGGACCTCGGCTGTAAGGAGACCTCACACATGCCAAAACCTGAGTTCTGAATCTGAAGATAATGCTGTGGGCATTTTGTTCTGCCACATTCGGCTGGTCGCTCCTGTGAGGATGATGGCAGTGCCCAATCCCCTTACCCTCTACAGGGGAGTGTGTAGGAAACCCCAGCTTTTCCACCTGGAGAATAGACTGGATCACAGCTTCTCAGGTTTGTCATGAGAGCTAGTGAGAGCTGACTATTGAGACTTATTTCTCCGTGATTCTTTGGCTCTTCAGTTGAAGGCACCAGTTTTCGCTGCTGCAGATACATGATCTCAGGCAAGCTTTCTCTCATTGCCTTCCTTTAACTTTCTGTTACTCGGTCCTTTTGGAGTTTGTCAGTGATTGTGTGGATCTATATGTGACAGAGGCTTGATCAGTATTTGCGTGTGTTTTTGTTTTTGTTGAAATGTGACTGTTTAGACTGTAGGAGTTTACCGAGAGCGTTTTCTGTGCCACTTAATGGAAATTAGTGAGAAACAGTTCTCCAACCCCTACTTCCTTTTTTCTCTTCTTCCCTCCTCCCCTCCTCTCTCCTCCCCCTCCTCCTCCCTCCCCTCCTCCCTCCTCTCTCTCCCTCCTCCTTCCCCTCCTCCTTCCCCTTCTCCTTCTCCTCCTCCTCTTCCTCCTCCTCTTCTTCCTCCTCCTCCTCCTCCTTCTCCTCCTCCTCTCCTTCCCCTTCCTCTCCCTCTTCTCTCTCTCTCCTCCTCCTTCCCCTCCTCCTTCTCCTCCTTCCCCTCCTCCTTCTCCTCCTCCTTCTCCTCCTTCTCCTCCTCCTTCTCCTCCTCCTCTTCCTCCTCCTCCTCCTTCTCCTCCTCCTCTTTCTCTTCCTCCTCTTCTCCTCTTCTTCTTCCTTTCAAACAGAGTCTTGCCATGTTGCTCAGACTGATCTTAGATGTCTGAGGCTGTAATGGCTCCTCCTGTCTCAGCCTCTGAAAGAACTGCTGTAGTCACATGCCATGGTGCCTGCCTCCCATCTGTTCACCATCATCATTATTGATTGCTATTTTACTGTTATTTGTTTGCAAAGGGAGAGAAAGAGGGAGGAGACGGATAAAAGATGTACACAGACACGCTATGACAACTTTTGGAGGTCAGTTCTCTCCTTCTCCCGTATGGGACAGAACTAGTCCCCAGGTTTGCAAACCTTAACTACTGAGCCGTCTCCTGGTCCCCCATTCTTTTCTTACAGAGAGTCTTGGTGTGTAGGTCAGGCTGCCTTTAAACTGTAGCCCAGGATGTAGCCCAGATCCTCTTTCCCAAGACTCATACTTTTTTATTTGCAGGAAGTAAAGGTTTCTGCAAAGACTGGTCATTTGAACGTGGGCACACACCTTGCCCCGAGCCAGCATTATGTTTTGAAATGTTTGCTGAAGTATCAAAGCCAATGTGCTTCTGGAGGGGAAAAGTGATTGGACGAGCCCGGTGAACAAAGGAGAAACACACACTAGGATGATTTGTTTGTCACGCGTTGTCTAGTCTCTATAGGAAGCAAAAAAGAGCTTGCTGGCTTCTTGGCTCTCGTATCCTTCCTGGGAGGAGCTCAAACCTGGTGGAGGATGCGGGACATGCCATGCTTTCTTTCTGAAGGTGAAGCCACAAGATCCAAGCTGAAATCCTTTCCCTCAGGTGCAAGGTTAGTTAGTCCTACAGGGAACAAGGAGGAAAAGAAGCTGGGTATGGTCGGTTTGGGCACAGCTGAGAAACTGCTTTCTTTCTAGTTGGGAAACTTGTATAATGATTCGACATAGCGATTAGTTGTTTTACTTTTATATCAAGTAACAATTAACTTTCCAGAAAGTATAATGAAATGATACACTCTTAGATGACCACTTTTTTTAAATTTTATTTTTTTTTCACTTTTTTTTCCCCACTCATACAAGCTTGATAAGTACCCCATTCCCCTCCCTTCCTCCACCTCTCCCTGGATCCTCTTGCTTCCTCCCCCTCTTTTACCTTCCTTTTCCCCCTCCCTCCCTTTCTCCCATGACCCCTCCCCCCCATTCCTGGAGCATCCTTTATTGTACATGTCAAACTTCCCTCTGGGTCCTTCTCTCTGATGAGGTGTAAGGACTCAGTGGCATTGCCTAGAGCTCTTTCTTGTGTTACCCCTTTAGTATAGGAACACTATTGTGGCTGTTAATCCCTTGCCTCTAAGGATCCTAGTGCCTGTGATCCATGCTAGACTTTGGGGGGTCAATGCTATGTCAGTCATTGCACAGATAACCACTTTTTAAAATACTTTATTTTTTGATAGAGAGAGAAAAGGTACACATATCTGCCATGGTACATAGGTGGAGGTTAGAGGACAACTTTCTGGGGATTAAACTCAGGTCACTGGGGTTTTGAGCTGGCACCTTACATTCTGAGTATCTTATAGTCCCAACCACTATTTTGAAGGTGTGTTTTTAACAGTTTTGCTATGGATAAGGTGTAGAGATAGTGATTTGCTTACTTTTTTTAACTAAGTAAATAGAACACGAATGAATCAGTCTCCAATGGATATGTTTTTATACGTGGGATATAATGTCCTTGACTTTAGTTTGTCAAGTTGATTTCTGAAGACTAGTAATAACGGTGGGGGTCAAGAATATTTATTGAATACACACAATTTTCACTCATCATTCTCAACACTGGGCACACTTTGATTCATTTAGTTCTCTAATGTCTGTATGAAATAAATGCAGTTAGTTCATTTGGTAAATAGGTAAAGGTTAAAGTGCTTCTCGTGCTGTTACTCAATTCGGTGAAGTTGGAACCTGAACCCATGAAGTCTGACTCTCAGGCTTAGTTCCACAGCTACAAGAATCCAAGGTGTAGAGGCTCTGATTTGGGAAGACAAAGACCGAGACACTACAAACCAGGCTGCACACCCGACTCTGCCAACCTATACCAGTTTTACTCTGGTCACAACTCAAGTAGATGAAGAGAAGCAAATACCCTGAAATTGCACTGAAAATTTTGCATCAAGCCAGCAGTTCACATCTTGATCAGAGTGCAGCCATTGTCTACGTTAACTTCAGTTGATAACTTAGTTCCTGTCTGATGTTGCTGTTATCATTTGTTGGGGGCAAATAATTTTCCTGTTCTGGAAGAGCAAAGCAACTAGAATGTTTTGCAGCTAAGGCTTTATTAGGATCAGGTTAGGTCTTTTCTTCAGTATTTTTATTCACATTTTTCTCCTGCTGTCTATGTTTTTCTCACCATTTGACAGAAGCTGTCTTTCTTTTGGTGTATGTATGTGGATGCATGTACATGGATGTCACAGGTCAGCCTTAGATGCCATTTCTCAGGAGCCATCCACCTTGTTTTTGAGATAGAATCTATCATTGCTTGGAACTTGCCTACATAAATTAGGGTGGCTTGCTGAGATTACAAGCAGATGTCTGTGTGTTCCCCCACCCCCAATACAGTGCACCACCACACCTAACTTTTTTTTAATGTGGATTTTGGGGATTGAATTCCTATCCTCATGCTCACAAAGCAAGGACTTTACCAACTGAGTCATCTTTCAATCCTGAAAGAAGCTCCTTGGTATCATATGTGCTTATAAGTCTTTGTTTTCAAATGCTGCTACAAATCCCTAGATTTTGAAAAGCTGTTAGACTTTTGGGCCTGGCGGGATGGTTCAACCCAAGCATGATGATCTGAGTTTCATCTTGCAAGTTTTCGTCTGATCACCACACATGTGTAAGGACATATACATGCACCATGGTATATGCACATGTACACACACACACACACACACACACACACACACATACACAGAGAGAGAGAGAGAAAATAAATAATTGTAACAGTAAAAAGGAAAAGTGGTTCTATTTTGTTTGATAGATTCCTAACAGCTAAGGGAAGACTCTAAGGATCATATGAGTCACCTAGCTTGCCCCTTTCCAGTTTCTTGGTGGCATTTGTGCCAACGTTTCTGTGGTGTCTGAGCAAAACCAGTTTATTCCCTAGTAGGTGGCATAAACTTCATATCAGTGGTTTCTCTCAAAACTTAAGCACAGCTTATCTGAACAGCTCCCTTCTGTTGTTCCAAGTACTTTATAATGGATATCTCCATGCTTCAATGATAGTTCTTTGAATACAATAGCCATTAAGAAAATGATGATTGCAACTTTTCCTTTGAAAGGGGGATGAATTTCAATTCCTCTGCTTCCTTTCATTAATAGGGTGTCAGCTGATTCCTCTAGTGAAACCCTAATCCTCATGTCTCCCTTATGCTAGTATGTGTGTAAATATTTTGACATTGTCTTGAACATGAAGGGATTATTGAAGTGTTTCATTTTAATTCTAGTTCTTGGGTAATGTGCAACATCTCATTCCAGTATACATGTAGCTTAACTGGAATCTCATTCTCTAATTCTTTGGACTTAAGCCCCAACTACAAAAAGTTAAGGTTTGGTATTGGATGGAGGCGGGTGTTGCTTTTGCTGTGTGTGGATTTGGGGGTAAAACTGGGAGGTTTTCAAATCTGTATTTTTTTAATTCTGATTCATAAGGAACTCAGGGTTTTGGGGAAGTAAATGGTGCTGGTCCAGCAAGATCTCGGGCCATGGCATCACCACTGTGCCCTGAGCAGTCCACTTCAGATCTTCACCAAACAAGAGTGGTGTGGAGAAGGGGGACTCCCAGCAGAATAGTGTTCTAGGCTTATAACCAATAAGCATTTCCAACCCGAACCAGACAGAGAAGAAACTAAGCCAAGGTGGCAACTGGACTGAGATTAAGGTTAATACAAAGCCCAGGACAGAAATGAATTTACATGGACACAGACCCAGGGGAGAGTCTGGTATCAGAGAAGCCAAGTGAATCTATGATGAAGTGTGTCACTGCATGCATACCAAGTGGGAGTGATCTCTTGGTGTAGCAAACACAGGAGTGGAGTTGTTCGGAGACATTTATGTATTCAAAACAGAGATAGAACCAGCAACAATTATTAGGGTTTCTGTATCAGGCTCTATGAGGGAAAGTAGAAAGAGATGGAAGAGAAGAATGAGTTGGTTGGTTGGAATGCTTGAATGTACAGTCATTCACAAAATGAAAACTTTGGAGGTTTCTGCTGTTGTGGGCTTTCCCTTTATCTTCAGGGGCAAATGTTCCCTCGCTGGGCTGTTCTTCACTGGAGGCGCTTTTCATTCCTGTTTTGATCACCTATACTGAATACTTGGAGTTCCTTTGAGATTGTGCCATTGGATGTGATTTCTTATCCATTTATGCTTAACCTGTTGTTTCCATAGAATTTAATATTTTCCCCTCTATGTAGCTTTCAAAGTTTCATCTAATTTATTTCTTTGTTGAGAGAGACAGAATCTGGCTGTGTTGACCCAAACTCTTAGGCTCAGGTGATTCTCCCACTTCAGCATCCCGAGTAGTTGGAACTATGAGAATGTGTCACCATACCCTGTTTGGGTCTGAGGTTTTGAACAGTGAAGTGTCATTGCCTTACTGATTGTAAAAAAATATTTGTTTTCTGCGAGTAATTCTAACTATGACAGAACCAGTTCTGAAATAAAGGAAAATGATAAAATACATTTCATGACAGATAAATAAGAAATAAGTACACTGAGCTTTTTTTTTTAAAAAATAAGCTATACTGTGGACTAATTCTTTGGAATTACTATCATTTGTCTTATGATTCTACTGTAATCAAATTCATGACTAAATTTCCACTTGTTGATTGTCAGGTTACAGCAGAAAATAAAAGTTCAGAGAATAGATAAGAAATGCAACTTCACTGAATTTACCAAATACCAGTGTGTTTCAGACTTTGTATCACTGGGGCAAGAACAAAGAGGAAAGATCCCTTTTGGCTCATAGTTTCAGAGGATGTATTCCACTGCTATGGGCTTGTGAGACAGAACATCATAGCATGTGGCGGATGGAGTAAAGTTGCTTACACATGGTTCTGGAAAGTAGTGACAGGAAGGGGATGACACATGGCGTGGCTTTCCACACCAGCCAGAGTGGTCTGCTTTCCCCAACATGCCACCACTTCCCAATTGTGGCTCAATCCATGGATTAATCATCGTTGATCATTAGCTCATCAATGAAAGAGAGTTCTCATGATTTAACATAAAAGTTCATCTCTGGAGGCTGGAGAGATGGCTCAGGGGTTAAGATTCTGCTTCACGAGCAGAAGGCTCCCAGGTCCTAGGTAAAAATGACAGGCAGAAACGGTAGTGGCTTGCACTTCTGACAGAGCCTGGGAAGTCCCCCAGAGCAAAGCAAAAAGGAAGTAGAAGCAATTCAGGATGATTTTGGAAGTCACTTTTGGTCCTCCACAGGGGCACACAGTGCCCTCTGATACACACACACGCGCTCAAATGAATAAATAAAATCTTTTTTAAAAAGTTCATCTCTGAGCACTGCTTAAGGTGGGTAGCAGTCTTTCAATAATAAGTTTTTTGGAGGAACACTTTATTCTTTTATTTTTCCATTTTCATATGTATATGTGTGTGTGAATGTGTGTTCACATGTGTGTGTGTGGCATGTGTACACATGCATAGGGAGGTGTGAGGCTGATGTGGGGAATCATCCTGAATCACTCTTCTCTTCATTTATTTTTATGCAGGATCTTGATTAAATCTTTAATCAAACCCAGAGCTCACTGATGGGGTTACTCTGCTTAACTGTCTTGCTCTGGAGATTTCCCGGCTCTGCTTTTCAGGGTTGGAATCTAGGCAGACTGACATATCCACCTGAAGTTTTGTGTAAGATCTGAAAATCCAGGCTCAGGTTCTGGTCCTTTTGCTTGTGTGGCAAGTGCTTTAACCACTGAGCCATCTCCCCAGCCCTTGAGGAACATTCCAGCAGCTGCCAAGGCTTTTTTTCTTTCTTGAGTTCAGATATAGGTTGAGAGTGGATAAATTCCAGTCTCCATTCTTGACAGAACACGCAATCGTAATGCCATAGGAGATCCTGAATGTAGCGATTCCTGGCAGGTGCCAAAGTTAAATCTACATGTTTTCTAATGCTCTGATTTTAGTTCTAAGGTGTGGGTCAGAGTGTAGTAAGTTTCTATACGTGATCTGATTGTTTTGTTTTATTTTTTTGCAAAAGCAAATCAGATGATAATGTAATGAGGTTTCTTGTGGTTCTGAACACCGGCTGCTCTTTAGTCTCCACAGGGAACAGTGTCAGCCCCCGGCATTCCTGCCCAAGATGTACCCTGAGAGACGGGGGAGAGACGGGGGAGAGACGGGGGAGAGACCGGGGAGAGACGGGGGAGAGACCGGGGAGAGACGGGGGAGAGACGGGGGAGAGACGGGGAGAGACGGGGAGAGACGGGGGAGCATCAGGGTTTTACAGAGCTCTGCCCATGACTCTGCATGTGGATCGAGGTCAAGAACCATTTTACTGGGTGCAGTTGTCAGAAAGCATGTGGCTCAGTCAATGAAGGTGCAGCCTGGACATGCCAGGTACTGAGCACTGAGATGTGCGCACCCCAGTTACCCACCTTCAGAAAAGGTAGCTACAAATGACACCAGTTGGCAGGCTCCTGAAGTTAGACACTTGTTCTCCTGTGGTCTCTGCACTCCGGAGAAGCTTTGGGTGGGACAGGGACACTCTCTATTGAGCTGCTGCACTGCTCCACGCAGACGGTCAGGGTATGCTGCAGACCATGTGGGAGATCACAGTGCCTCCCTCACTCTGGGGCTCCCCTTGCAGCCAGGACCATCTTGCAGTGCAAGAGACCTGCTCTCCTTCTCCAGACTAGGCTCCAGCAGCTCTGGGCTTGCTTTTTGCTTTTTCCAAAGCTCATGAATGAGAAAACAGGGCTCAGGGTAGGCGGCCACGAAGAGCAGCGCATCATAACACCTTTGGGTGCTTTTCTTTCCTTTTACTTACTAGAGGTCGTCTGTGTACTTAAAGATGGGTACTTGTCTCGCCGAAGGCTGGGATATTGAGGCCCCACTATGAACTTGGGCAAGGTTTCTCATTCCTGAGGCACTCTTGTGATGTGTGAATTCTTTACTGGGGTGGAACCAGGTCTGATTGTGAAAGTCCTTGTTAAAAAATAAATGGAATGAAAGCGACCCATCCAAAGTCTAGCTGAGGAAAGTGTGTAAATCCTCTCCCCTGGGGGGGAAGGGACGACTTGCTCAGTGAGCCCTCAATGTCCCTTCACCCAAAACATCAGCAACATACAATCTTGGCTAGGACTTGGAAGATCACGTGTAAGCAGGTATGTCACTGCAGGAAGCCCCTTTGGCGATTTCTTTTAAAATTTGAGAGAAAGAAAGACAGAAAGAGAGAGACAGAGACAGAGAGAGACAGAGAAAGAGAGAGAACAGCTTGCACATGTCATGATGCAAAGCTGTCAGTCAGAGGACAACTTTCAGAAGTCAGTTCTCTTCTTCCAACTACATTTGGATCGAACTTAGGTTTCCATGTTTGCAAAGCAGGTACTTTGCATCTCTCTGACCCTGGCAATGTCTTATAAAACTCAAAACACAGGCTGGAGAGATGGCTTAGGGATTAAGACTCTGTCTGGTAAGTAGAAGGTCCTAAGCTCAGATCCCACGTCCCACCTAAAAAAAAAATGCAAGCAGAAACTGTAAGGCCTGTACTTCCTGCCTTGGTGGGCGGAGCCTGGGAAATCACAGAGCGAAGCAAGGAGATAGAAATAATCCAGAATAATTCCTGAAGTCACCCTTTGTCCTTCACAGGGACACACAGTGCCCTCTTACACACACACACACACACACACACACACATAAATAAATAAAAATTAAAAAATAAAACTCAGAGCACATCTCTCACAACAGAAGAATTCCACTCCTAGGAACCCATGCAAGGGGCTGGAGAGGTGGCTCAGGAGTTAAGCCTCTGCCTTGCAGGCAGAAGGTCCTGAATTCGGATCCTAGACCCCACGTATAGATGCCAGGCGGAGCGGGGGGTGGCCTGCGTTTCTGGTCCTGGTAGGGTGGAGCCTGTGAATCCTGGGGCAGAGTAAACAAGGAGGAGGTGGAGGCGGTCCATGGTGATTCCCGAATTCATCCGTGGTTCTACACACACGCACACACACACACACACACACACACACACACACACAATTGAATAAATAATAAAAAAAATTAAAAAAAAGAAAAAAGGAACCCATGCAAGAGAAATGAGCACACATACACACACACACACACACACACATCCTGAACTCATACACAATATTGCAGGTGGCAGCTTTAGTTATAATACGAAATGTCATGGAAACATGTCAAGTTTTCATTTTCTGAAAGTGATTGGTGGATTTTGAAATATTCCTAAAATGAGACACCATGACTCAACTAATAAAAAGATACTATTATGAGCAAAAGCTGATTGAATCTGATAAGCCTTTTTTTTTTCAGCAACATAGGTAGAAAAGAATGTATCTGTTAAGATTTCACTTGTGTGAAGCTCAAAAACAGAGTTTCTAGAGGTGGGTTCCTGGAGCATGAGTTACAGGAAGGGAGTGCCTTGTGTTGGAAGGTAGTGACACAGGTTACACGAATATATACATTTTGGGGGGTAGAACTCCCAAAGCACTTTTTTTTTTTTGCTTGTACTGTGATAAAATATTTGTACTACAATTTGCCATTTAAACCATTTGTAAGTGACTCTGTGGCGTTAAGTGTTCTACATATGTTAATGTTCTACATGTATACATACAGTGTTCTACGTATGCCATTCCCGTCCAACTCTAGAACACTGTTGTGTCAGTGAATAAAGCACACGGCGCCAGGTGAGGCAATCTGGGGACCCTTGCAGTGGCGATGCGCTCCCTGGGCAGCTGCTCTTCCCTGAGCCACAATGGAGAGTGGAGGCTGTCTTGTGCCTCCTCCCTCCTTGACCCTGGATGTCAGGAAGGCATTATGGAAGGAAGGTCTGCTGTGTTTCCAAGGTGTTTTTTGTTTGTTTGTTTGTTTATTTTAAGAGAACATGTTTATAGTTTGCATAATTGTACATGGTTGTTAAAACACAGTGAGGGGCTGCAGAGATGGTTCAGGGGTTAAAATTTTTGCCTTGCAAGCAAAAGAACTTGAGTTTAGATCCCAATGCAGCAATGCCAGGCAGCTATGGTGATAGTCTACACTTCCTGCCCTGGAAGGTGGAGCCTCAGAAACCCCAGAGCATGAAATAAGGTAGAAGAGCAATCCATGGTGATCCCAACGTCACTCTTGGGCCTCCATAGTGCACTCTTACACACACACACACTCTCTCTCTCTCTCTCTCTTCTCTCTCTCCCTCCCTCTGTCTCTCAAAAAAAAAAAAAAAAAAAAACAACAAAATTTGGAAACCTGAATGGGAAGCATTTAGTATGTATCATCTGTTGCATTTGCCTTTATCCATCCCAGCGCCTCCAGAGTGACTTTTCACTTTCCTCCCTTCTGTGCTGTGAGAACTGCCCATCTCCACCACGGAAGACACTGTCAAGCCCAGCAAGCGACCTGCTTTCTTCACTCAGACAAGCTGAGGCTAAGACTTCAGTATGCATCTTGGAAGCGGCGGGTCTGGGTGGATGCGAGGACTGTACATCCTGGTTCACCCTACGCTGCTCAAGGGCCGGGTCACACTGCTTTAGGCCTGTCTGTGACGATGCCCGGGCAGTCCCTTGCTCCCCTCCCTTCCTTTTCTCTATATTTAGCCTGAGAACTAAAAGTAGAATGGCATGTGACAGGGACGACCCTTCTTCCTGATTTACTGTTTATACCATTAGTCAGTTTCCCATCTAGACCAAATGTTCAACCTCTGTTCAGGATTTCATCTTAGATCCTCAATGTTAATGAGTTTTTGAACGATAAAAACACTAGTTTACATCATGAGAATGTCCCACTTAAGACTTCCTTCAGTCTACTTTGTGATCTATGTCTTGTTGCTTTGTAATACCTATGTTTCCTACTGCATGCATAGCCACACCTTGACTTTTTGGCTTTCTATATGGTTTTAAAAATTGCACTGTTAGAGCCGGCGAGATAGCTTGGTGGGTTAAGGCTCCTTCCTGTTCACTTGGAGATCTGAGTTCAATCCCTACAACTTATGTGGTAGAAGAAGAGAGCTGACTTTTGAAAGTTTATTCTGACCTTCACATGTATGCATGTGTACTCTCTCTTTAATAAAATAATAAAATGCTAAAAAGTTACAACACAATGAGTGTACCTCAGGGACTAATTGTGTCCAGCCTCTCTGCTGTGGTGCTCTTGGGGGTCGGCAGCAGGTCCAGATGTGGATTCTCACTCAGTGGAATGAAGTCTGACTTTGGTTGCTGGAAAGATTCTTTAGGGTGTGGGCATGTCTTAGGAGGGCTGAATACTCAAAAGAAGACTGCCAAGAATTTAAAGAAATCTCATTCTTAAATGAGACAGTCGATTTTTTTTTTCACTTTTCAGTAAATAGCTCTTGAGATGTGGTTAAATGCTAGTTTTGCTTTCTTTCAGACAGTGACAAAGAAAGTTGACTTGATGTAACGGCTGTGTGTTACCAGGGCAGGAGCAAAGACAGTGTTCTAGTCCACATGTCTAGGATACATTAAGAACTCTGAGGCAGGAGCTGGAGAGGTGGCTCAGGGGTTAAGCCTCTGCTTTGCAGGCGGAAGGTCCTGAATTCGGATCCTAGACCCAACGTATAGACGCTGGGCAGAAGCGGGGGTGGCCTGCGTTTCTGGTCCTGGTAGGGCGGAGCCTGTGAATCCTGGGGCAGAGTAAACAAGGAGGAGGTGCAGGCGGTCCATGGTGGTTCCCAAATTTGTCCGTGGTTCTACACACACACACATACATACACACACATGTGCACACACGCATACAGGTGCAATTGAATAAATAAAAATAAATAAAAAAATTAAAAAAAAAACTCTGAGGCAAATCAGCATAAAGGAGAGGGGAAGAGAGAGAGATAGAGAGAGAGAGAGAGAGAAAGAGAGAGAGAGGGGTGTTTTACTCAAGCGGAAGGAGAGAGTAGGAATTCAGAGCACAGAATGACATGCTACCTTTCTCATAAACATTTAGATCCCAGGTAGGCTGCCGCTAAGGAGAGAAAAGATGGTAAAAATAAAAATACTTCAAAGGACTCAGACTAAAAAAGATTTAATTGTTTAACAGATTTTGGCATATTGCCCCTTTTGCCATTGTGACTTGTGTCTGTACCAAGAAGGCGAGTGTGTGTGTGTGTGTGTGTGTGTGTGTGTGTGTGGAGGGCAGATGCCAACTCTGGGTCATTCCTCGGGAGTTTTTTTATTTTGAGCTGGGATCTGTCAGTGGAGCCTAGATGGCCAGCAAACCCAAAGATCTTCTGTGCTTGCCGCCCCTGGCAAGGGGAGATTGAGATTGCAAGTGCAAACACTACCACACCCAGCCTTGCTCTTGAGTGGGGACTGAGCTTAGGTCTTCGAGCTTGTATTACAAGCTATCTTCTCAGCCCCTTTGTTTGTTTGTTTTGAGATGCGTAGCCCAGGCTGGCCTCACCCAAGGTCCTCCTATTCAACCTTTAATGCTGGGATTGCAGGTGTGGACACGTGGTGAAAATCTTTTAGGATAGTTACTGGGCATAAGGAAGCAACACATTTTCTTTTCACAACGAAGTGGTTATGTGGGCAATCAAAAAATGAAGAGTAATTGTGCTCAAAAGTGTCCATCACAACATTTCTAAAATCTAAAACGCTGTTATATCATCTCATGTATACATCTGAGTATTTTTTTAAAGAATTTTTAGTTGCTTTTAGAGAAAGAGAGAATGCATATGCAAACCATAATACACAGAGGTCAGAGGACAAGTATGTTCAATCCTACTACTGTATATTTTATATATATATAATACATTTAGCTTTAACATATTATAAATATATTTATAATAAACATTTTATATTTATTTAATATTTAAGCATTTAATATTACATATAACTTATATATATAATATTGTATGTTATTTTTCTTATGACCAAACACCTGACAAATGACTCTAGGGAGGGAAGGTTTGTTGTATTGACAGTTTAAGAGAGGATAAAGTACGTCCTGATAGGGAAGGCATGGTGGCAGGAGAGGAGCATAAGGCATAGTGCCCACAGTCAGAAGATAGATAGATAGATAGATAGATAGATAGATAGATAGATAGATAGATAGATAGATAGATAAGGAGTGGGGAGGAATATTTGTGTTTGACTTGCTTTCTCCTTTTTCTTCACTCCAGGAGCTTAGACCATGAGATGGTGTGGTCCAAGTTCAGATTTGGGTCTTTCACGTTTAGTTCAACCTTTCTGGAAACATGCTCATAAATACAGGTGTGTTTCCATGGTGATACTAAATCCTCTCCAATTGACAATGAAGACTAACCATCACATATATGTATGAATACTCATGTTGCTTCTTGCTCCAAGTGCAAATGTTTTCAGGACTGTGTTGAGTCTAGTGCAGGGAGCTAGCTGCTCAGTGCAGGCCCAGGAATCCTGTTTTAAAAAAAATTTTTTTATGAATATTCTGAACATTCTTGTCAATGGGAAAATGTGCCCAGGTCCTGGCTTAAACAAAAGAATCACAGTTGTAATTGTTGAATGTCGACTAACTTTTGGGGACATAATTGTGCAAAATAATTGAAATGAAAGAGTTCTGTAAGGTGTATGGAGGCTTTGGCAGTGACTGTCAAAGACGTTTAGTGGAATATGATACAAAATAAATGCTGTGTGTGTAATCAGCAGGAATGTAGAAGGCATGTGTGGTGTTGCCTGGGGCGGCAGGCCAGTTTCCACACAGGATGTGGTATGTAAAAAAATGGGTCACTTGAAGCAAGAAGGAGGCCACTCAGCAGCCTGGGGTAGTCCAGGAAGCTAGCCAGTGCCTTGCTGATGTCCCCAGGGCCGCTCCCTCGTGGTAGGGAGGCGATGAAGTGAGCTGGAAGTGAGCATAACACTGAGTGTCGACTAGGAGCTGCTGCTCGACTCTGCTGCCTGAGCAGCCAGCAAAAAGCAGACAGGAGGGAGCAGTGGCCGTGAGGAGCTGGGGGCGGAGGTGTCCATGACAAAGCAAAGCAATAGGAAAGAAGCCAGGGCACTGAACGTTTACTGCAGCCCTGGGGAGGTACATGGGATCCTAGGTGTGCAGGAGAAGAGACCTGGTTCAGGGAATGTTCTGAGCCAGGTTAGAGCACAGGAATGTCTCTTGAGAAGCCTTGCTGTTTCCTTGAAACATTTATGTATCTGATATGAAATCTGATGAGATAAGAGATTTTTTTGGGGGGAGGGCCTTGATGTTAGATGATAGATAGATGATAGATAAAGATAGGTAGATGTTAGAGAAGAGATAGATAGATTGGTGTAGATAGATAAGTAATAGGTGATAGATCATAGATAAGAATAACAGAATTTATTTGAGGAAGTCAAAAGTAAAGATGTTTTTATATTTGAACCTTATTCTTCAACATATGGGCAAGAACATACCAAAATAAAATTTTAAAAGTTCCCATAAAAGTCTTCAAGTGGAAGTTCCTGAATAAGGTCTGCACATTTTTAAGTCAGATCAAAATTCTTGGGTTGTGTCCATCATGCTATTTATTGGTCTGAAAATGCTAGTGAAATAAAAATGTCCTCAGGTTTCCAAATGTTTCACCGCATATACTTACTCTTTGCATGAGAGAGTTTGCTTTCTCTCCATGGTGTATTTTTTAATACACCGAGTTACTCTGCAGAATTGAGGCTGCACACGTGCTAACAGAAAAGTGTTTGGTCGTTTCTGGCAGGGGACCATTAGAAGCAAGTAGCCATCAGCCACATGCCTCACACCTTTCCCCATCTCTTCCTAGAAATGACACATGCTCAAGGATATCTTAAACATGTCACAGGGATTATTCAGAAAATCACATGGCTCCCTATTACTATGTATATCTTTTTATGTTTATATGTATTTTTGAGGATTAAGGCAGAGTTTATCAGAAGAGAGGAAGAATGGAATGTTTGTATGTATTTTAAAAACGAAAGAAATTTGGTGAGATGACCTTTATATTTCAGGATGTAAAGCTCCCTCAACACGAATGGAGGAAGAAGTAGAACGCTCTGTTTTGCTGATGTGGAAAGTCTTGGGTTCCTTCAGAGTTCAGAGAGGCACCTTGTGTGCAGTGGGTCACCCTGTTCAGCCCTGCCAGGTTAGACCACAGCCCTTCTACCATCTGTAGACCCTGCTCGACCTGCTTGTGGATCTGAGGGCCATTCTCCCAGGTCTCTGCGTGCAGGAAGTCAAGGGAGAGATATCAAGGCTGGTTGTATTTCTGGTTCCTTCTCTCCGCCAGTCTCACTGGTTGTCCCTTTTTCAGATGTGAGAAAATACTGCTCCAGAACAAATTCTGTTGGTTTTTCTAATGGTCCAATAAGAAAGGCCAAAGAGGTTGTAATAGCAGAACCAAGTTCCAAACAAACATGATTGCAGGTGGACACTGCAGATGGATTTCTTTCCACTGAGAGTTAGGACCAGCTAACCTAGAAACTGACTCTGAATCCGCGTGTCTGGATTTCACCTGCTTTGAGTTAGATTGATTTAATCATAGCCCATTAGGCTGGGAGAGTACAAATGACTTTGTTAATTAGATGAAAAAGTGACATTTTATAATTCTTATCAGAATGGGTTGGTGACTGTGGCCAAGCTCAGTGACACAGCCTGGGTATTGTGTGCTCTGTCTTTGGAAGAGCTGGCTTTTATCTGCATTTCCATCACATCACGCGCATGGTCTCTCTGGTTTTGTAGAGTCCGTTCCCGCCTGCCAGTCACAGGGCAGCTCTTCTTCTTGGCCTGAGGTTTTGGAAGCGGTGCTTCCAGCTCGAGCCTCTGCTGCCTGGGTTCAGTTATATCAACTATGGTTTGTTCTATTATGTTTGAGCGGTTGGAAAGTGGATCCTACTGTGAAACCAGAACCAAACAGGCAAGAAAAATGTGAGATTTTAGACCAATATCTCTCGAAGACTACAGTTCTGACTTTTACAGAGCCCCCTGTTGCTGGATCCTGGGGTTGCCTTCTCTGTGGATTAACAGGATGGAATTTGAGCTTGAGCTAACCTGTGAATCCCCTGGTCATTAGCTCAAATCTCATCCCCTGCGAGCTTGCACTTCTTGTAGCTCCTACAGGCACTGATTTGCTAGTCTGCATGAGTGAAATGTTCCCTAGCTCCAGTCTCGCTTCTGTGACCCTATGCATTGGTGAAGAGGGAACCTGTGCCATTTCCGCCACAGATGTTTGTCTCCTCCCGCTTCCTCACTGCTTTTCGTTGTGTGTATTCCATAAATATTCCTTCATGCAGTCTCACAATCATGAAGTTTTCAACATTTTGCTGCCCACCAGTCCTGACTGTCCTGTCTCTGCCTGTTAACCTGGAAGGGTACATTCATGGGGGTAACCAGGCTGCTGGGTCTTGGCATTGGGTAGATGGGGGCTCATTTCCACGCTGCAGCCTGGAGTGTGATCTGAGCTTGTTTCTTTCCTGTCCACTACACTAAGAACAGAAGTGTGCAGTCTGAGCTCCTTGCTTCTTGTCTCTGTCCCTGTGGAGCAGTTTCCTCTCTGTAAGCCTCAAATTTCGCATCTGTGAAGTGGGGCTAGAACGGTAGTTGGAAACATTCAACAACTATACAAGGTGCTCAGTGCAGTACCAGGTAATCAACTGCTATTAGAGAAGGTGTTTTTACGGTTGGTTTGTTTGATACAGGGTGTTACTGTGTAGCCCTGGCTGGCCTGATATTCTCTATGTAGCCGAGGCTGGCCCCAAACTTGGAGCAAACTTCTCTTTTTGGGATTTCAAGTGTGACTTCCATGCCTGGCCAAGGGCATGTTCAACCTCAGCCTGGGTCACAGATGATGCATTTACCTCTCTGAACCCACCAGCCAGGCTTTCATATGCTATTCATTTTTACCTTTAAAGGGTTGGGGACTGGGGTTAAGAGTGTCTGCCTCTCTTGGTCATGTCCACTAACACTTACTTTAATAACAACTAACTAACTATTCCTACTAGAAAAGAAGTTAAGGGCCAGAAAATAGTTCATTGGTAGAGCACTAGCTTAGAATGTGTTTGATCGTTTGATCCCCAACACTGTAAAAACAAATAAAAAAGGTATTTAAGTATAAAACAAAGCAGAGATTAATATTCTTAGGATAAATTAAAGTTGAGCAAACAAGTACTTACTGGACATTGCATGCTCTGAGATTTGTTTCTTTTGAGGCAAGGTCTTTCTCTGTCACCCTAGTAGGCTTGGAACTCATTTATGCAGACCAGGTTGGTCTAGAACTTACGTCGACCTTACAACTCCTGAGAGCTGGGATTTCAGGCACCTGCCATCATGCCTGCTGAACATGAATGTTTTTAATTCTTCTAGACCCACAGCTAATGGAATTTTAGTATCTTAAAACTGTTCATTTTTAAAATGACACATACAGTGATGGTGTAATGGTCAGTGATGTTTTTGGTCATGATCATCTAAGACAGTTTGCAAAGTAAATATGTAGAAAATAATTATCAAGTTGATCATTGGCTGAAAAAGTACTATATCTATACATATTTTAAAGACGCATATATGGATTTCTCTGTCGTTTCTTTTGTTTTTGAGAGGAGAGATGAGAATATGAATGAATTGTTAATCTTTGTAAAGTTCTTCAGTTGGAAAGGTGAGGTATGTTTCCGATTTTATAATTTGGGATTATCCCTATTGCTAACTTAAAAACAATGCTTAAAAATACTGCTTTTAAAGCGCCACTTTCTACTACCCAACTTTGTCAGATTCCGCCCTTCGTGTGATTCTGAAGGATCATTCCCGTCCAGTGTCCACACTTGGTACTGGTCTGAAAGGGAATGTGGAACACTCTGAGATGCTGGACAATTGTTTTGGATGGGTGTCCTGTCTTTGACCTTGATTCCTGAGTGCCAGATGTGGAGGAAGCAATAAATCGCTCATCGCGGACTGAATTTCACAATGGCTCCCAGGTTCTTGCATGGGACAGTAGCAGCTTGCTAACCTGAGTTGGCTCCGTTCTGGAGATGCGTGTGAATGATGAGCAGGACTTGCGACTGTCTGCCTTTGCGCATGCATGCTGTGGTTTAGATGGGGCTGCAGTGTGTTGCTAAGGCTTCATGTGTTGACATGCAGTCCTTGCTTCGAGGTAGGTAGTGGGTAGGATCTTGATTGAACTGGCCGTGGGAAATGAGACCTTTGTGAGGTCATCAGGACAGAGCCCCAGAGACTGAGTCAGGGTGGCCTTGTAAGAAGAAAGAGGACTGAGGAGATGGCCGAGGGATTAAAACCTTTGCCTCACAAACAGAAGGATCTAAGCTCAGAGCCCTGGATCCTATGTCAAAGTGCCAAGCAGAAATGGTGGCCTACGATTCCAATTTCAGCCCTGGAACGCAGAGCCTGGGAAACCCAAGAGCAAATAGGAATGAATCCTGATGTCACCCTTGAGTTTTTACACACACACACACACACACACACACACACACCCCTACCAAAAAAAGAAGAGAGAGACTAGAAGAAAAACCCACCTGTATGTGCTCTTTGTCTTCTACCACATGCCCTGTACTACCTTGATGCTCTACTAGAAAAAAGGCCATGAATAGACGTGACCCCTTGACCTTGGATCTCTAGAACCATGAGTCACAATTGGCTTCTTTTCTTTATGAAGCTACCCAGCTTCAGGTATTTCCTCATAGCAATGCAAAAATGAACTATGTGCTCTGCGTGCGCGTGAGTTTGCACACATGTGTTTGTAAACACAAAACCAGAACATCAGATTTCTGTGAATTTGGGTCATGATTAAGGTCAGGGAGAGTCATTATTTTGAAAAGTCTCCTTTAGAGAATTTATATCCAGGACACACTCAGAGCAGAGGGAGTATAAGGGAGATTAGTGTACCTAAGCCATGGCAGGGACTGGTAAGAAAGAAGGAAAAGAATTTCTCAAGTCTGTACATTCCTGCCCTCCATTGACCGGGGGCCATGATGCTCTCAGCATCCCGTCTTGCAGGTACTTGCTGGTATCTTACACTGTACAAGAAGCGAAACCTATCCACATTCAGAGATCTAGAGGCTGTCAGCTGGAAGGGATGGGCATTTGTGTGACCCTTTTGTTTTATAAGTGAGGAGAAAATGAAGAAAATGAACTTGTGCTAGATCCTCCTGTATGGCAGTTCTCTGTGTCAAGTGTCACTGTGTAAACCGAGAGTAAATTGCAACGAAGTGACGTGTGTGCCAATAGAAGGCCTTTGGGTTTCTACGGAAACCTCCCCGGCTAGCTTTAGCATAAATGGGGAATTTATTGGAAGGAAGCTGAGGTATTACATACAATTGCACAAAACTGAAGGAAGCGCTGACCAAGCAAGACTAACGGGAAGGAACTGGGGTGGCGGGGCAGGTCGGGGATGTCAGCCCAGAACGCTCTGTCTCTGTGCTCTATGAAGGAGCCTCTGCTGCTTCCTCCCAGTGGGCTTCAGGGGAAGCAGGAAAAGCTTCGTGACTCCTCGGACATGTCTCCTGTTACCATGCCATACTGTCTAGACTGTCCTTCATGTCTGGAAAAGTCTATCTTTGCTCACTTTTTAAAAAATTCTTTGAAGCTTTCATAAACAAGCACAATGGAATGTCTTTATCCTCTACTACCTACTGCCCACCCCACTTGTTATCCTTTCTAGCCAGTTTTCCTCCCTCCTGCTTCCATGTCTCCTTGCATGTGTGATCCATTGGGCCCCCATCCAGGATGCCTGTATCAGCAAGTGCTCAGGCACCCATGGGGGCACAGACAGCTCACCCGCAGGAGTAAAGAATCCCACTTCTGTTGAGTCCCAGTCCCGAACAGTCTCACAGGGTGACTCAGGCCAGCATTGTGGAGCTCTAGCGGAAGCAGACAGCGCTGTATTACTTGCTCATTTTTGTTTGTGCGTTTGTTTGTTTTAATGAAGATTTAACTAACGGCAGTGTTCAGACCCACACAGAACTGGGCGGAGCTGGGGATGTGCATTTATCTGAAAACTCCAGGGCTGTTCCGATGTGCTGCTGGAGTGACACAAAAGACATGCAATGTCCGGCCTCCTAGGGACCAGCATGGTGGATTGATCCATTGGGGGTGTGATGGAGCGGGTAGGTTAATGATAGGTCAGAGCACACTGTGATGTTCGCTGAGTGCCTCCGGGTGGAGTGCTTGCTGTGTGTTTTGGGTGTATTTTTCTCCCTGTGACTGTGTGGAATTGGTGGCCATATCTATGCCTTTCAAGCAAGTCAACTGAGGCCAGGGGATTAAGTAACTTCCCAGGATCAACCAGTACCTTAAGAATCCAGCTCAGCTGGGTCTGTAGCTGCAAATAAAACTGTCACACCAACCAGCTCTGCTTATTTTTATTTTAATAATTTTTATTTATTTAACAGTTTCATATGTATATGTAATGTATCTTGGTCATTTTTACGCCTTTACTCCCTCCCACTTCCTCAGACCTCCAGGACATATTCCCCCCACCTACCTCCATGTCCTCTTTATTTTTAATAATCCACTGAGTCGCATTAGTGTTGCCCATGTGCTCATGGGTTTGGGGGCATCCACTGGAATCTACCAGCTGTCATAGTCCCTGGAGAAAAATGATTCTTCCTTCCCCAGAGGCCATCAGCTAGTTCCTCAGTTAAGGGTGAAGCCCTGGCCCCATGGGTGCTGGAATCTTGACTGCTGTGTGAGGATTTGTATCCATCCTTTCTGGTGGGTGTCCACGAAAGGCTATTCCGTGAGACCTCTCTACCTGCACGAGGTCAGTCCAGCAAAAATGTCACCTGCCAGACATTCCTGACAGTGAGGACTTTGGAACCTGGATGCACTATCAGGAGAGAACACATCTGTAGCACAAACCTCAGGTTAAAAAAAGAGAATTTCAATTCTAGCCTGAAAAGACAGGCATTGCTGGGCCTTGCAGGCTAAGGGAAACAATAACAGAAATGTCTGTAAGTCCAAACCTAGCAGTAGTTTATTTAAAGAGAAGGAATAGAGTTTTTGCTTTTTGTCTTTTTAGGAAATTGAGATGCAAGTTAGTACTGGCACTTTGGAGTTTGGGCGAAAAGACTAGTGAACATGGTGAGTTAGTAGTAGTATTACTACTAACCCATTTGTGTGTGTATGTGTTCACATGCATGTAGATGTGCATATACACACACATGTGGGTGCATGGATATGGAGGTCTGAGGTCCACTTCAAGAATCATCCCAATCACTGTCCTACTTTATTCTTTTGAAGCTGAGCTCCTGACAGATAGGGCCAATCTGGCTACCCAGTTTGCTCTGAACCTTCTCAGTATCTGCCCTCTGAGTCTAGAATTTTAGGAGGGCTGCCCCACCAGTCCCAGTGGGATCTGGGGATCTAAACTCTGGGCCTCTAACCACAGAGCCATCTCCCCATCCCAAGCACACTGCTTTTAAAGGAAGAGAGTGGATTGGAAGTGCAGCTCAGTGGTAAAGTGCCGGCTTAGCTGGATCCCCAGCTGTCTGCTGTGCAGGAAAGGAAGAAATGCAAACCACCCCCCATTCCCCTAAGAAGCTTGGCGAAACTTTCCTTCTGTCTGCATGACTTGGAAGTGGACTAGTTCTCACTAAGGGATAGAAGTGCTGAGCTCTTGAAAGAATGGCATCTGTTGGTGCTTCATCATTAGGCAAATGCAACTTCCTGGTTTCAAAAAGAGAAAATACACCCACAGGGGGAAGAGAAAAAAAAAAAAAAAAAAACACTGCAGCACACACAAACCTCAGGCCCCTGGGAACAAGGAACTTCCTTCTCTTAGGGCTGCTTGAAAAAAATCTTCAGCTTCCCCTCGAGGTCAAGTCCCTTTCCCTGCTCAGTGTGGGGCTGGCTGGGGGAGGCCACGGGTGCTGGGAAGAGAGGTGCAGCCCCTGGGGGTGAGAAGCTGAGCACTCGCATAGAGTGGGAGGCTTGGAACTCCTGAGGCGAAGAGGCCTCTCTGTGAAGTCTCCCTCCTCTAGGGAAAAGGAGGAAAGGGCTCTCTAGTCATCTAGCATCACCCCCTACTTCTTGGTCAAAGGTGCAGAGTAGACTTCTTTACTTATTTACAAAAAAAAAAAAAAAAGAGAAAAACATGAAAGTCAGTTGAAAAAATAAATCTCTGTAAATACAGAGCTCATTTTTCTGCCAAATATGAGTGTGGGCTGTAAATACAGTAAAACTATGTAGCGGATCAGCTGCCTGGAGGCCCAGGGTGAGTGGGGAAAATTTGAAATCTGAACCACTTCCATTTCAGGAAAGCAAACTGAGGCTTGGAATTGAGGTGGGGAGGGGATTGGGCTCAGAAGGCTGCAGTTGTTAGAACTACATGCTTTATTCCTAGGGATGTTAGCACACATACATGTACTTGGCACTTAATATTTGCTTTTGATTTTAAAAAGCTTTTTGGGATCATTGTACAGAACAACAGGTTTCATGATGAGATTTTCACACATATACCTAATGCCTTTCAGGAGACTTAGTCTCCTGCAGTATTTTGTCTTCTCTCCCTTCTGCTGCCCATCCCCTTCCTCTTCCGACAGTCCTTAGTGATTTTTATTTAGTGATTTTATTCGTACAAAAGGTCACTGGAGCCTGTCTTCTCTGAAGTATGGCAATATCACCGCCAGCTGACTTTCCTAGTTTAGGGAACAAGGAAGGACGGTGGAAAGGAACCCATTGTGTACGTGCATTGGGAGAAGCATTTAACATCTGGCACTTCATTTAATTCTCACAGAAACCTGTTTATCTACATTTTACAGACAAGGGAGATAAACCGTAATTGAGGAACTGGCTGATGTTTATGTGGCTGTTAATAAATAGAAGATCCAGGCTCTGGACTCCATTTTCCTTATTCCAAAACCCTCTGATATGTTTTAAACTTTAAAGTAAGAAAGTTTTAGCCTAGATTGCTTTTTGAGTGCTTCACAACCTCTCAGTGAGTGGAGGGGTAAGGAGATTGGAAGAGGGAATATCTTCTGGTTTTCATAGTGTACGTATGTCTGGAACATAAATTACTTGGGGAACAGACATTTATTGATCATTATTATAAACCAAAGAAATTATGGTGAGTAAAAATAATGGACTTACAGATTTGCTGCAGAGTGTACAATAATGCTCGTGGAATGGTAAAATAGACAAATTGTTGTGCTAATGTTATAAAGGAATGAAGAGATTTCACTTTCATTGAAAAAAATGGTGCTTAGCTCTTGACTTGGTTACTTGGTGGCTGTTTGGCAGGATGGTGTCCTTTCTTTAGGGAACTGAAATTAGAAAGGAACACATCATTTACCCAAAGTTCTTGGCAACTTTTAAAAATATTTTATTTTCTAGTGTGACATACATGAATATAGTGAATTTATGATATTTTCAACCCTTCAACCCCAATCCTATCCTCCTCCTCTTCCCCTTACAACTCTGTAATCTCCCTTGCCAGACTCCCTGTCTTTTCACTTGGGTTTCTTCTGGTTGGCCTTTAATGACATTTCTGAATATTTGCTGGAGCATAAATCATATATCGGTAGAGAACAAATCATATATCAGTGACTATACCATTGAGGAAAGTATTTCTTTTCTCCCCTATCAGTGTTAGTTTCATCAGTCTCTCAAAGAGACATGGATCCTCTTGAGATCTTTCCCCTTCCATGGTGAGATATTGATAAGACAATTCCCATGCATGTTTTGTGAAAACACACTTAGTTGCCATGAAATCATGGATACAACAGCCCTGTCGCCTCTAGGGGACAATGTCTACTTTCACCCTGCTCACCTCAGCCCCTTACAGTCTTATTGCTCCCTCTTCTGTGATGTTCTCTGAGCCTTGGGTTGGGGGTGAGGTGACTTAGAAGTCCTGTTTAGGGCCCAGCAGCCCTCAGTCGCTTCTTTTCTTCACTTTTGTCAGTGTGCTTTTCTGTAGTAAACATCTTCCATTGCAGAAGGAAAATTCTAGAATGAGTGCTGGGTGTTTCTCCAATCTATGGGTAGAATAACAAATATTTAAAAGACAGTCTGTTGATATACCATGGAGACTTGAGCCCCCACAGGCAGTAAGTAAGACAGAGTGAACCCTGGGGTCCATACAAGTATACAGGCAGAAGGATGGGAAGAAGTGGGAGGGAATGATAAAGGGAAAAGAAGGTACAGGAGAGAAAGAAGAGGGAGGGAAGTGGGGATGAATACTCAATGTGGTTGTAAAAGTCGAAAAAAATGGAAAAAATAAAAGGCAGTTTGATGTAGAGGAAATGATAGTAGAAAATGAAGGGATCAAGTATAAGAGGAGTTAAGGGAGTAATAGAAAAACCTAAGAATATGGGCTGCAACCAGATAGAAACCTCCTATATTATTAATATATCTAAAATTTTTAGTTTTTTTAAAGAATAAGAATGAACAGTCCCTTTACAGAAACTCCTATACAGAGAGTTCCTGTACACAGTGAGATGACAGGTCAAAGCAAAAAATGCCCTGGGATGCTCCAACTAGAACCCAGAGGCAATTTAACAATACTAGAAGTAACAGGTATGTGATCTTCCTGGTAAGTTCTTGGTCAGAGAGGTCTCAAAGGCCGCCAAACAGTGTAGTCTTTTGCCATTGCTCTTGGTCCTCCAAAAACTGACTTAAGACCCTGTTGTAGAAGGTGCAACACATGTGAATCATAGGACGTGAACAAAAAACACCAGTTTGAACTGATCTGGAAATTTTCTTCTTATTGGATACCTTACGTAGTACCAGAACGTACTGTGGAAGATACTGCGAGAGAAAATCAATCAGAAGTTTCAGCAATCTGTGAAAGCTGCAAACTGCAATAGCAATTACCATGGCAAGAGGTGACCCTCAATGTAATAGTGGCATGACTATCAAGGAGACAAACAATAGCTTTCTGATTGAATTCAAAGCCCACTTTTCAGCAAGGATCACTGTTACTATAAACTAGAACAAGATCCTATGAAAGAGGAGAACACAGACCCCAGGGAGAGTGCAGGTTATGAAGGTTTAGCTATAAAGCAACTATTATTTGGTGACAGGCCATGGAAGTCCCTCTGAAGTATGATAATTACATAGAGTGAAGAGAGAAGTGGTCCCTGCCCCCGGGAAGTATAGGAGAGTGGCATAGACTCACACAGAAGCATTTTTTAAAAAAATTTTTATTATTATTTATTCAATTGTGCGTATATGCATGTGTGTGCATGTGTGTATGTATGTATGTGTGTGTAGAACCACGGACGAATTCGGGAACCGCCATGGACGCCTCCACCTCTTTCTTGTTTACTCTGCCCCGGGATTCATAGGCTCCGCCCTACCAGGAGCAGAAATGCAGGCCGCCCCCGCCTCCGCCCAGCGTCTGTACGTGGGGTCTAAGATCTGAACTCAGAACCTTCCGCCTGCAAGGCAGAGGCTTAACCCCTGAGCCAGCCCCGCACACAGAAGCACTGTTAACAGCTCTGTGCAGATGGAAGATGGTAACACAAGAGATGTGCTCAGGCTTGTGACTAGGCTCTGGGGGCTGGAGAGAGGAGATATCAGAGGCCAGGAAAGCCTGGCTTTGATGTCAGCTTGGAAGGCTGTTTGGATTTGTCTAAATGGGAAGAACAAAGATGCCAAGGCAGGAAGGCATGTTGATGTTGCCATGCCAATTAATAGAAATCTTGGTGTCAGAAGTCTTCATGATCAAATAGACTAAGCAGGTGCAAAGGCTATGGAAAGTAGGTTGACTATGTAAGAGTGTGTATAAGAGTAATACCTTTTAACAGTGGTATCATTGGGGATAGTGTTAGTGTTAGAGGTTGTAGTATACCAGGGGTGATACTATTCAACTTCTGCTGCTGGTATATTCTTTATTCCACAGATATTTTATAATGTTTATGAGTGTTGACACTGTACCTTGCACTTAGTGTACAAAATTGACAACCCTGGTCTTTACAGGCCTGCATTTACTGGAGGACAGGTGAGAAGATAGGTAAATTCTGGTGCTAATGTTACAAGAAAACAAAGAGAGCAATGGCAGGGAGCACGTGGGAAGAGGGCACCACAGTTTTAAAGCCTGTTTCTGAGTGTGTCTATTCAGTTGGGTAGATAATAGACAGAAGGAAGTCTTGGAAGAATTTTGAATATAAAATGACATGATGAAAATTCTGTCCTTTTATTATTATTTATTTTGAGAGAAAGGGAGAGGTGGTGGGGAAGAGAAGCCACGTGTACTTCCAGGGATTGAACTCAGGTTGCCATATTTGGGAGCAGATGCCTTAGCCACTGAGCCATCTCAGCAACCTGGAAATCCCATTCCTAATGACAGGACAACCAGAGCAGGGGAAGGACCCACCCCAGGAACGCACACAACCAAGAACTGTCATCCCCAGACGGAGCTATCCATCCTTACTGTCACGCAACCTGCTCTGGAGAAAGAAGATCCGTGTATCAGGAAATGTTGGGTTCATTGTTTTCCCTCTCGCATGCCCTTTCCTAAACGAGGTAAATGAGAGTAAGCATGTCACAGAAGTGACGAGGATTGGATGGAGTTGGTCTTAATTAATAAAATGCCACACAGAAGCGATAAAGACAGTTGAGGTTTTTGAATCTTGGGTGACATGAGTATTGAGACAACTAAAAAATTGTCAGTAAGAAACATAGGAACTCAGCAGAATTTGTTGTCATACTGTTGGAAGGGTTCAGAATTTCTGGAACTCCCACTATGCTTCAAAATGCAAAGCGTCGGGGCTGGAGAGGTGGCTCAGGGGTTAAGCCTCTGCCTTGCAGGCAGGAGGTCCTGAGTTCGGATCCTAGACCCCATGTATAGATGACGGGCTGAAGCCAGGGCGGCCTGCGCTTCTGGTCCTGATAGGGCGGAGCCTGTGAATCCCCTGGCAGAGTAAACAAAGAGGAAGTGGAGGCGGTCCATGGTGGTTCCCGAATTCGTCCGCGGTTCTACACACACACACACACACACACACACACACACACACATACACGCACAACTGAATAAATAATAAAAAAATTAAAAAAAAATGCAAAGCGTCGTATTTCACTTTGCTGCCGGGATTTTTCTGGTAAACTAAATGTTAACTCACACCTTTTCTTTAAATAATTAAAAATTTCCATTGTATTTTATTGGTTTACTTATTATTCCTGTTTTTGGAGATAGAGTCTCACATAGCCCAAACTGACCTTGAACTTGTTACGTAGCTGAGGATGGCCTTGAACTCTTGATCCTTCTGGTCTCTACTCCAAGGGCTGAGATCAACACCAGCAAGTTTTCCATTATGTCGGAAAAACATTTCTGAAACCATTTGATGTTATCCTGTGAAGTGTTGCTCCTTCCGGGATATCGGGAGATCATCCGTCGGCGTAGCCGGTGTGGCATATGCTCCTTTCCCAGCCTGATGCTGCTACTCATTTTTAAACACGCCTTGCTCGCAGCTTCTCTGGCAATCTGGCTTCACAGTAGTTGTGGAGAAACAGAAATGTGGACTACTCTGCTAGTAGTGAGGCCAAAGGCTGAATAAGGGTCAGTTGTCATGACACAACACCCCCTGGAAAGATGACACTCGCATACTGGCAGGAAAAACTGTATTCCTTTTTAACTCTTGGATGACTCCAGCCACTCAGTGAATGACCTGGGGACATTGCTTCTCAAACCTTGAACTGTAGCCAGTGTTTCACGCCTCAGTTTCTGTTTCATGTTAATTTCAGGTGACACTTTTTTTTTTTTTTTTTAATTGAAGCAACCAGAGAAAACTGGGTTTCACAAAGCAATGATGTGCAAAGGAACATAGCATATCTCACTTTGAAACTGAGCTACCTTGAGCTAGATGTGCTCATGTTGCTGCAGATCATAACATCTCTTTTTGAAAGCCCAAGATACCCTGTAGCCCCCCCCCATGACATCACCCTGATGCTGGGAGCACCCTGACTCACCGAGAAGTCTGACTTTCTTTCTTACTGTCTCTTCTCCTTAATCTGCCACACATCTTAGACAACCTTATTTTAAGGAGATATCTGTAGATCAGGTCATGCACTCTGGTTTCCGCCTTTTCATGTTGAGCTCCTGGAGTGTGTCAAAGAGCCTCGCCAGTCCACTGTAGTACCCTGCTGCCCAGGACTAGGCAGGTTTTGGCCTGGGTTTAGACCATTACCTGGCTTAAAAATCTCCACACTTCACCACAAGCTCACCAGTGCTTCAGGTCTCCAGGGAGAAGGATTTTTCTATGCCTCTCTCCGCTTCTGTTAACTCTGACAATCCAATGTCCTTGCAGCAGGAAACAGACCTGCTGCAGTACCCAGGCACACGTCCCCTGCTCTCCCACCGTGAGCCACACTAGATGTAGGTGAATGGGATATTCGAATGTTCAATTTCGAATTGTTCCAACTATATTTTTATAAAGGTGAAACATTGCAGTTCATTGTGGATACTTTTGCAATGAAGACAGAAAAATTACAAAGCTGATACATCATAAAGATAAATGTTTTTTATATTTAGTTTGATTTTTAATATTCCTCACAAACTATGTATAATGTGTATAAAATAAAAATTTCTTACAAAACTCAATTAATATTTTCCTCTAATTACAAAGATCTCTTACTATCATTAAAATGATTCTTACATAATATGTATATGTATCAAACTATATAGTACTCTACACATATAAACAACTTTTATGTTTTATGTGTCAATTACCAATTGATTTTTTTTTTTTTTTGGTTAGTGATTAAGCCCAGGGCCTTTAAAATGAGGAATATATAGGACTCTAGAAAACTAATTTAAATATAATGTTAGTCTCTATCAATGTTAAGGCTTACACATAATTTAGGTATCAGAAGAGCTAAACAGTTTTTGCATAAAATAACACATCCCTGCCCTCCAACCCAGGTTTCTCACCAAAGCCAACCATCTGGTCTAATTTCAGTGGCTGTACAGTCCTTTGAAAGGTGCTATATAGTTCATGCAGCTGCTGCCACCGTACATAGTGGAATGATTGAACTGTGGATTAAGAGTGGTTGTCAGGTTACACATTTCTGATAAAAGTCCTGTTCCCTAAGCAAATTCAGGTTCCATATGAACAATCTTAAGGCTACCTTATCAGGTGTACTTTGCCTTGTTTCTAGAAGTTTAATCTCATTGTATAATTCACTTATCATAATGATGCCGGGCAAATTGTTAGGAATAATGGCTTTATTATTAAACATTAATAGCTCTCCAACTGTTACCAAGTGAAAAGTATAGAAGTTTGAGAATTATCCCAAGGAGACTTCATGCAATTCTGTTGTATTTCCTTCCTCCCTCTCTTCCTTCCTATTCTCCCTTTCCCCAACCCTCACTGGTCAGGCTGGTTTGAAGCTCCCAAGCCCAGGGGGGCCTCTGGGCTTCTGTCTTATGTTAGATCGTAATTATCAAGGTGGATCAAGCGCCAGTCTGTTCTTGGTACAAAGACTGTTGGGTGTCAAGAGGCATTTGGTGCACATATGCCAGAACTTTTCTGGCATAAATATTTTAAAGAAACAGTCTTTTTAAAACAGGATTTGGCCAGAGAGAAGGCTAAGCAAGTAAAGGAGCCTACACATAAACTTGGAGACCTGAGTTCAATCCCAAGCCTGTATCATAGTGGAAGATGAGAACTGACTTTTGAAAGTTGTTCTCTGACCTCCGTGTGCATCCCTTCCCTATCTTCTCTCTCTCTGTGTCTCTCTCTCTCTTTCTCTCTCTCTGTATCTCTTTCTGTTTCTCTTTGTAGCTCTCAAATATATAAAATCAAATTAGATAATTGATTTTCTGAGTTATTAATTCAAAAGTTTGCATACCAGTACCTACTCTGTCACAATATATATTAAAATCTATTAATTGGGGCAGCTGGAGAAGTGGCTCAAGTGTTAAGCCTCTGCCTTGCAGGCGGAAGGTCCTGAGTTCGGATTGTACACCCCACGTATAGATGCTGGGCAGAAGCGGGGGGGCGGGGGGGGCTGCGTTTTTGGTCCTGGTAGGGCTGAGCCTGTGAATCCCGGGGCAGAGTAAACAAGAGGCGGTCCATGGTGGTTCCTGAATTTGCCCGTGGTTCTACAAACACACACACACACACACACACACACACACACACACACACACACTTGAATAAATAATAATAAAAAATTAATTGGACAGAAAGCACAGTTGCCCGGGGCTGGAGAGGTGGCTCAGGGGTTAAGCCTCTGCCTTGCAGGCGGAAAGTCCTGAGTTCGGATCCTAGACCCCACGTATAGAAGCCGGGCGAAAGCGGGGATGGCCTGCGTTTCTGGTCCTCGTAGGGCGGAGCCTGTGAATCCCGGAGCAGAGTAAACAGGAGATGGAGGCATCCATGGTGGTTCCCGAATTCGTCCGTGGTTCTACACACATACACATATATACACACATGCGCACACACACATACATGCACAAATTGAATACATAATAAATAATAATAATAAAAAATATATATTAGAAAGTACAGTTGCCCTATATTCTCACTAGCCTCTTTGCCCAGTCAGTTTCTCATGCCATTATTATCTAATATTTGTGAGGTTCATTTGTTTGTTGATGAACAAATGGGATGTTACTATTAACTGAAGTCCACAGTTTTCACCAGGGCCCATTCTTTTTAGCAAGCAAACAAGGACACATGTTCATCGCTGGTGTCATATGGAATAGTTTTTGTGTCCTAAAACCTTTGAGTTTTGCAACTGTCACTCCTCCCAACTCCTGGGCAGTCACTCATACTTTTATTGTCTCTGCACATTTGCCTTTTCTGAGTGCCATGTTAGCTGGAATGGTTAGTGTATCGCTGTCGCTTAGTAATGTGCAGTGAAGGATCCTCAACGTCTTCTTATACTGAGCCATATTCTACATCTAGATCTACCATGATTTATCTGTCATCTACTAATGATATCTTGGTTGGGTCCACATTTTGACAGTTATGAATAAAGCTACTATTGACTTGCCTGCATAGGTTTTTCTAGTCTCTTTGACAAATCCAAGACATTGACTTGATGGCTCATGTGGTAGATCATAGGTAGTTTTGCACACTGTCTTCCAGAGTTGTTGGACAGCTCTCATTTTCCCAGCACTTAATTAGGATTCCTGTTGCTCTACATCTCCATGGGAATTTGATTTCGGCTTTCTAATGTGTGTACAGCGTCCCATGGTTTCAGCTCCGAGGACCTGTACCACGGAGTCTGGGAAGATGCTTGCTTGCTTTCTGAGAATCTACTTTGGCAAGATGTTTGTTAGGGTTTTCAACATTTTTTAAATGGGTTGTTTGTTTTCTTAGTATTGACTTTTAAGACTACTTGGTGCATTTTGGATAGCAGTCGTTTTGGTGCATGCACATGCATGTGTGTGTGTGTTGTATACGTGTTTGCATGTAGATAAGTATACGTGTGTACAGGTGTGTGTACAAGAGGGCACTTGATTATTTGTGCCTGTGAAGACCCAAGGGTTCCATTGGGAGTTATCCTGGATTGCTCTATCTCCCTATTGCTTTGTTCTGGGTTTTTCCATGCTCCATCTTCTAGGCCCAGCATTACAGGTAGCTAACATTTCAGCCTGGCATTTTTTTTTTTTAACATGGGATCTGGGGATTCAAACCCAGGTCCTTTTGCTTGTGAAGCAAAGACTTTAAACCACTGAGCCATCTCTCCGGCTCTGGATACCAGACTTTTATTAGACAAGTGCGTTACAGAGATTCTCTGTCAGATTGTGGCTTATCTGTCACTTTCCTTATACTGTTTTGCAATTTTATTTTCTTTTCTAGCTCATGCTTTTGGCTTTTATCTAAAAATTAATCAAATTTACATTCATCTGGCTTTCTGCCCATGTTGCCTTCTAAAAGTTTTAGAGTTTTACACCGAGACTTGAGATTATAAATGGAATAAGATTTTGTTTAGAATCTCCTTCATTTTTAATATGTAGATTTTCAGTTGCTGATCCCTGTTTGTTGAAAACACTACCCTCTTTCTATCAAATTTTCCTTTTTTTTCTTAACGAAGATGAGTGCATTCTATTTTTGTTTAGAGCATCATTTTAAATGAGGTTTGGGTTACTTTTAGTGAAAATGAAATCTATAAGTAACTAATCTTTCTTTGACCTCATTGACTCTTACAGCTGTGATGAGGAATAGGTATGAGAATTCATTCTTTCTGCTTCTTCCATCTTCATTTGCTGAGCATAGTTTCTATGTAAGTAACCAGGCAGGGTACTGATTCTCTCACCAAAGTTTCAAGGTTCATCTTAGCATGTACCAGCCCTGCAAGTCCTGAGGACGGACACCCAGGCAGAGTGTCAGGTATCTGTGTAGACAAGATTTCTGGTTATACCCCTTCCCCTTGATGTATTAAACCCATCTTTCTCTGGCAACTAAGAAAGTGTGTTTATTCTACCCAGTCTGTAACAAAAATAACAATATTTAAAGGTTTTACTATCAATACAGTGTCAGGTTTCCTGCCAAGCAAGTTTCATTAGGTAACATTAGGCAATCCCTGGAGACATCCGTGACTGTGTGGCTAGTGGTAGTGATGTGGGAGGGGGAGCCACAGGCTACTAGTAGCAGAGGCCAGCCAGACTGCTGAATGTCCACTGTGCACAGGACAGCACCCCCCCCCCACACTACCACCAACGAACGTTTTCTGCTGAGCTATTGATATTCTGAGGCTGAAAGGCTTGTTTCAGAGAAGTAGATCTATCTGTACCCGTGAACATGTTTTCCTCTTTGCATTGACCTCTAGGTGAATTAAAGTTTGTAGGCTTACATACATAACAGCTACAACATGCTATGGCATTCAGATGTCTTGCATTTAGTTCCACATTTTCCTGGTTTCATAAGTGTCTGTTTGGTTACATGCATGTGTGTAAGCTGCTTTAACTGGTGAAGTGAGACAAATCCACAATCATATGTTTTTCTAAATATAGGTGTCCCGGTTGGCAAACTGGAAACTAAGTTGCTGTTTCGTAATGATTCTTGGTGTGTTGTACTGGCATAACTCAGGCAGTGCTTTAGCTTCCTCTTCAACCGTTATTTCCCGACCCTGTGTAAGTTTCCATGAGCTCATCTTGTTTTCATATTGTTCCTTTTTGTTAAGAGAAACCAAACAAACCAACCAACCCGCCCTTTGTTTCAGCAATGCGCGGCTGCCTTCCTCTGTTAATTGCACAACTTAGGGTTATGCAATCGGGTGAGCTAAGTGGTTAGGGGCTTCTTCCTGCAGAGGGCTGGGGGACTATCACTCAGCTCAGTCGTGCGAGTCCCTCTGACTTGCTCCTCTTCTGCCCATAGATCCATTCTGTCCTTTGGCCCTGTGAGTGGCCACCTGCTTCCTCACACTCCGTGGCTCTCACAGAGTTGCCCAGCTGGGCGTGGCCGGCCCTCCAGAGTACATGCTGGCTCATCTCTTGGATGTCCAGAGTTTTCCTTATGTCCAGTAAAAAAATCCTCATAGTTGACATTTCATTTCCTCTTAAATCCTTAGCAAAGTCTATCACTCCAGTTGTACTCATCCCAAATTGTTTACATGAGAGCAGGAAAGATTTTAGGCTTTAAATGCATAAATCTTTCTTCATTTGCCTTCAAATTCTTGTATTTTGCATAAAAAAATTAAAAAATACTTTCCATTTTTGTTGTATATAAAAACGTGCATATAAGACATACAGTAATTCAATATATTATATATACGTATATATATTACATATGCAGTTTATATATGTAATTCCTATTTAGTGTATCTGACACAGGAAACATTATACATATATGTATATTGTATATATTATAATTTACATACACATATTTTCTACACATAAATGCAATTTTATATGTTTGCATATATAATGTGCATTCTATGAATATATATTTGTAAAAATTAAAAATAGAAAGGTAAATTTGTTTTTAGAATAAGGGCAACTGAATATAGGATCTGAAGGTCTTTAAACACATGTATGTGATGGGAATTTTTTTAAAATTAAAATGAAAAAATCAAAAATACTCATAACTCATCCTGTAGATGAACATTATTATATTTTAGCATATCTATCTTATGTTTTTTATCTATTTGTATAGATTCCATATTTCCTCTTTACAAAATTTTCTTGTTGCATCCTCATTCTTTTACCTTATCCTTCTGAAATATTTTATTACCTTTCTATGCCAATATTCATGTGTAAAATAGTTCATTGACCACATCCCATTTGTTTTGCATCTTCATGCATATGTGTATGTAAGGTATGTACATGTATATATGCATGTTCGTGTGGGTGGGTGCACACACATGCTTCCCAGATTGATACTGGGAATAGTCCTTAATCAGTCTTTCATCTTATTCTTTTGAGACAGGATCGCTAATCAAACTCAGAGTTTACCAATAGGACTACTCTGGCAGGCCTCCTCACGATGGGATATCCTGTCCCCACTTTCCAAGGCTGGATGTGTAAGTGGGCTGTGACACTCACCCAGAGTTTCATGTGTGATCTGGGAATCTGAACAGCAGCCTTTGGCTTACATGTCAGGCACCTTAATCACGGATCCATCTTCCTGGCACTCTATAGTCTTATTTGTACTGAAGTATCATTTTCTGGATTAACCCTTCAAAAGGCAGTTATCTGAAGACAAGTTGATGATTTATCCAAAATTTTGATTTACCAAAAGATTTCTTTGCTTTAACTGCTCACATATCGTTTCTACTTTTAAACAACTACCCATTTCTGAGGTTCTTCTTCTAAGTTTCAAATGGTATGTTAATGCCAACGCCCACTCCAATGACAAAGAAGAATGAAGTTTGTAGTTTAAATGTAGAAGCCTCAGAAGGAAACTGAAAGTGACCCAAACATTCCAACACATATGACTCCCTTCACCATTAGTCTGTAAGAAGGACACATTCAGATGTATTAATTGGGTAACTGTTTGCAGGAGCATTTGATGTGAAAAGCTAACCTTTCTGTGATGTGGACAGGAAGTAAAGAAGTGTTACAAGACATGGGAAGAGAGCTGACCCACATTTATTTCATCAGCAACCTATAATTTGGCAAACAATTTCTGAACGGTATTTGAAATAATCCCATAACAAATATCCTTTTATGCAGAACATTGTGTAACATCCAAGTAATTTTCTTAGAAAAAAATTATTCTTAAAAGAAGTGCGGCACACATTCTAAGACTTTAATAGGTATATCAAGCTAAAGATTGTATGGTTGTCTCCTGCCATGACCAGTGAGTTCATTTTACAGTGAGGAAATCAGGGTCAGAGAAGAGTATTTGTCTGTAGTCGGCTCTGGTGGCGGGATTTAACCACAGCTTTCCTTGCTCTTCCTTCACACAGCTAACTTCTGACTCTCCCAGCCTCCTTGCATGCTCACCTCCATCTTTAAGCATTTTCTGGATCCACACATTCAAAGTGAGCCCAGTGCTCTGTGAAGTTCTAGCCAGCACAGGTGATGTGCTGTGGGTCCTTACTTCAGAACATTGCCGCATCACGCTAGCTTTACATGTTCCCTTTAAGACATCCAAGTCATCGCTGTCTCCATTATCTGGTGTCTGAGCCTGTGGCCATGTCTCTTGGCAGAAAATAATGAATTGAGTCTAAATCCAAGGAAGACTCTGCAAATAGAAGAACTTAAATCAAACAGACATAAAGAAAAATAATAAAGAGGAAGCCATTGAATGTATGTTTTGTTAATTACAGTTCTTAAAATTAAAATTTAATAAAAACAAAGTGGCAGCAAATCAGCTGTAATGTCAGCATAGAGTGGTGGGGTGGGGAGTAAGGGGAGGTCAGGAGTTCCAGGCCAGTCTTCGAGACCCCAGAGACCCTTCTCATAACCCCCCTGCTGCGACGGCCCTGTCTGATCCCATCTATTCAGGAGACTGAGCCAGGAAGATCCCACCTTGGTTATAAAGTGAGTGCAAGACCAAGTTGAGCAATTTAATGAAAACCCATCTCAAAATAAAAGTGAGAAGAGGGCTGGGCATGTAGCTCATGATAACATGTTAGAGGCTTTAGATATCATGCCTAGGACCACTAAGGAACTAAATAAATAAAAAAAATGAAAGGAATAAGCTTTACTGCACTGTTTTTGTATGGGAAGTTTTCTTTTTTTATTATTCTTTGACAGCTTCATACATGATAAATTTTTGTCATTTTCTCCCCATATCACCCTACCTCGTTATCCCACTGAGAATACCTCCCCATAAAACTTTTCTCTTACTTTTATGTCGTGTGTATGTGTGTGTGTGTGTGTGTGTGTGTGTGTGTCCTACTGAGTTTAATAGGATCGCGTGCATTAGCACCCATTAGCATGGGTACTTGCTACAGCACAGACGATCCGTCATTAGCTACACCACTGAAGTGTAACCAACATTAACCATCAATATTCACTTAGAGAAGGACAGAACCACATGAACTCTTCCCCCTCCATGATGAAATGTTAACAGGCCTCACCTTGCACAGGTTCTTGTGCAGACAAGCTGCAGTTGAGTGTATAGATGTGGCCTTCTCATGTTCAGGAGACACTGTTTGATGATATCCTTCTTACTTCTGTTCCTTACCTCTTGCATCTTCCTTTTTGCTTTTCCCTCTTCCATGATGTCCCCTGAGCATTGGAGTGGGATATATTTTTAAGATCTTTTTTATTGAAAATGTTCTTTCCAGTAAGCCCCTCCCATTCCAAAGTATACACTCTAGTGGTTTTTAGCGTATTTTCGACAGCTTAGTCCTTCCAAGTTTCTCCTCCTCACCTCACTTCTTGTCAAGATGGCGTCCGGGTAGGCTCACCCACATGTTATTTGGGCAAGCAGCTGCTAATCTCTCTGTGCGGGACTGTGGTCTTGTTAAGTGGGTATCCACCATAAAACGAATGGCTGCTGGGATTTCACTGGGCACTGCTGTTTTGATGATGTTACATGGGAACAACATGAGGGGAGATTCTGGTTCCCCTGAGATCCTTCACAGATGCAGTGAGGAGACCCCAGAGACTGACACCCTTTTTTCATCTCCGTGAGGAGAGGAGCGTTCTCTGCTTCAGACTAGAAACCCTGCTCTTATGTCTAGAATGAATATCCCTCTACTATCTAGACATTCTTAAAGCAACTTCCTGCCCCATCCCCCCTTTCCCAATTAACCGCTGATATAAATTGTGGGTGGGGAAGGTTTGTGGTCAAAGGCATTCCCAGTAACCAGACGTGGGTTCCCTCAGTGGCTGCCACCTCAACTTATAGTTTTTAAACCCTAGAGAGGACTTGATGTAGCAGCTGGACAAGTGGAATGCTGGTCAGCTGACTGTAAGGACCTCAAGTCTGAAAGAGTGACCCTTTCTCTTCACTGTCTCCTCACAATGGCAGGAGGCCACCTAATGCTTCACCTCCCCGAGCCTGCAAATGGTTCTCAGGAGATCCAAGTGTCCAGAGAACACTCTCCCCCCACCCTCCACTCCAAATTAATAGTGAAATCCAAGCAAGCCACTCTTCTGTCCCAGCCAACCCAACGAGACCACAGGTAAACCTACCAGCTTAGCAACTGTGTCAGCCTTACTTTTCTGGGTGATTCTGGGGATGAAACTGTCGGAGATTGTTTGAAGATGATTACCATGGTATGTCAGGAGAAAAATCTTAATTGCTTCAGTAAAGAGAGTCTGACCTATCCTCTTCCTCCCCCAATCTCTTCCAAAGGGCATTGAGGAGAACAAAAGAGTGAGACAAAGAAGTCAGGAATAAAGAGCTGATTGTGCAGTTTGCATGCCAGAGTGGCTATCAACGAGGCTTCTTTGACCTGCGTTTCTTTGCTAGGAAGCTTCATAAAGCATTGCAAGTCTTTGGAGACTTTCTTTTTCTAATCCGAGTCTCATTTCTGAAAATAAAGAGGAAGGAAAGCAGGGGAAGGGAGGCTACAGGTTTCAGTGGCAGGCTACTGGTGGGCAAAGTCTTTGCATTACAGAATTGATCTGGAGTGAAGTGCTTTCTGGAGAACAATAGTGTGAGAATGAACTCCCGTCAATGACTCTTGAGCCAAAATGAAGCCTGAGTTTGAAGCCTACGCTCACAATGATTTGCCGATTTCCTTGGCTTTCCTTTCTTCTCTTGCCTTCCTAAACTCAGGTAAATCTTGGGGATGAAGTACTCACTGAGGCAACAGTTTCTTGGATCAGTTTTTTTAAAGCATATCTTTGCAGCTAGATAGACAAATTCCAGTTGGACCTCGGACTCTGGATGATGTGGCATAGGTCCTTTTTGAGTTTTGCCTTCCTTGTCTGAGAATTACCAGATGGTGGTCACCCCTTTTCTCTTTCACTCCTGTGAGCTCTGTGTTTTCTACCCTCATGGATGTTTTAGAAGATCCATTTGCTGTGCAATGGATCCAATTGTTTTAGAAGATCCAATTGCAAGGTGAGGCAAGAGGTAGTCAGACTCTAAAGCCCCCACATGATTAGACTCATGACCCTCCTGCCTTGGCTAGGTTTGTAAGCCTGTACCATCACAGCCAGCAGCAAGATTGGTTTTATAGTACTTTATAATGGCATGATATTTAAGCTCTCAAGGGTCAAATCTTACTGACTTTATTATGAAAATAAGGTTTTTTTTACTTTATTTTGCACACATGCACTCATGCACTTGTGTATGTATGTGTGTGTGTGTGTGTGTGTGTGTGTGTGTGTATCACATGGCACTGTGTGTCCCTGTGGAGGACCAAGGGTGACTTCAGGAATCATCCTGGGTTGCGTTTACCTTTTCCACCTGTTTTTTTTTTTTTTTGATGTGGGACCCTTGAGAACTCAGGACCTTCTGCTTGCAAGGCAGTATCTTAACTCCTTAATCATCTCTCCAGCCCAGGGTCTAGGTTTTTATGGACCACTAATAGAATCACATTCTAGGAGTCATAATTGAAGAACAAATAGAACAGAACAGAGTACAATAATGTACATTTACAATAAATGGAATAGAAATGTCTTTATTATTCTTATTCTTATTTGTTTCTCAAGAAGTAGAGTCTCACTGTGTAGCCCCCGCTGGCCTCAAAGTCACAGCAATCATTTCACTTCAGCTCTCCCAGTGTTGGGATCACAAATGTGAGCTGCCACAGGACAGAAGTGTCAGATTCAATAGGGAAAAAATGACTCCCATCTTCTTGTTTTGGTTTCTTTAAGCTTCATTCTGTGAATGAAGAGTAACTTAAACACCTTTGTGTAGCAGACGGGGAGGTAAATAGATACAGTACAGATACCTGTCAGTGTATGCAAATTTAGCGAAGATGTTCTTATCCACGAACACTTGGATGGCCTCTATTCATAACATGGATTGCTGAGCATCCTGACAACATTGCTAAAGAAGAGATCCCAGAATTGAGCACAGGTGCAGTGGCTGCTGAGTCAAGCAAGTGACCAACTAGTAGGCATTGTTGCTAGTCTTATAGGCGGTTGTAAGGCAATCGCTTGGAACTTCAGTTATTCTGTTATCCCAGAATATGCTTTTTAAGCAAATCATTCTTTTAATCCTTTAAGGACTTAGTCATGGTTTGGCATGAGTTGCCCTCCCTCCCCATCCTTATTTTTTGCTAATGATGGCACCTTGAGAGGAAGGCAATTCATGGGGCATAGGTGTTGAGGTTTAGTTTGCCTGGTCCTGCTTCCTCTGAGTTTGCTCTTGCTTGCTTTGCCTCAGCGATGGCTGCAGCAACCTAAACTCACCCCTTGCTTCTGCCGTGCTTTCTGCCATGTGACTCCCGCCATAATGAATTATATTTGCTCTGCAACTGTAAGCCAAATAAATCTCCTTTCTCCCTTAAGCTGTGTTTGAACATTGTCTTATGACAGTGGAAAGAATAATTGTAACAGTCCTTAAATAAACATTACTCACACAAATGGATATTGGCTTTTATGAAAGAAATTTCTGGAGAGAAGTCACCTCAGGTGCTGAGCCAGGGGTTGCCCATCTTTTTTTGTATCTCCAGATCACAGAGTTGAACTTTTCAAGAAGCATCCCAGAGTTGTAGTTGCACATCACACTCTTAGTAGTAGTGGTTAGTTTAAGCCAGAGTCTCTGCAAATAGAATGTGCTGTCATTTGTTACTCAAAAGAGTATACTTTACATTGGAGAAAACCTTGGAATTGTGGCATGTGCCTGTAATGACACTTGGAAGGTGAGGTAAATGTAAAAAAAAAAAAAAAAAAAGAAAGATGGGCTGGAGAGATAACTCAGGGGTTAAGACTCTGTCTTGTAAGCAGAAGATCCTGAGTTCAGATTCCAGGTTCCCATGTAAAAATGCCAGGTGGAAATGACCGCGACCTGAACTTCCAGCCCTCCCAGACAGAAATCCCAGAGTGAAGCAAGAAGGAAGTAGAAGCAATCCAGGATGATTCCTGAAGTTACCCTTGGTCCTCCACAGGGACACACAGTGCCCCCCCCCCTCACATACACACACACACACACACACACACACACACACACACACACACACACAATATAGGCTTTTGCTATTGTTCATGGTTATCCTCCAGAAACTGAGAGTAAGACCCTGTTGCAGAAGGTACCACACACATGGATCACAGAATATGGAGAAAACAGGCTAGAACAGATGTGTAAGCTTCTTTCTTGCCAGCTTTAGGAGTGGCAGAAGGTTTGATGCCAGCTGCCAGGGGAGAAAAACAATCAGCAGTCTCACCCAGATGTGAATGCTGCAAGTCATAAAAGCGACTACTTTGATAAGAGCTGATGATTGGTGCAGTAGTGGCCTGAATGGTATAGAGGAAACCAACTGCTTTCTGGTTGGATTTAAGGTCCTAATTTTTGACAGGGAATACATATATGGTACTATAAATCAGAACAAGAACCCATAGAAGGGAAGATCATAGACCTTAAATTCGAAGGAACTACTAATGTTTAATGATAAGTACTTGATAGCAAATTGTCATCTAAACAGTTACCACTATATCCATAGATTAGAATAATTCCCAGCCCTTACCATTCTTTTGCAGTGGAAAGTGTTCAATATAGAAAATCTCAGCTGGCCCAAGTGCAGAGAATAAGTGACTGTGGAGTGCTCAGCTTTAAACTGGACATCTCAATCACCTTCCCCAATCCCAAGACTCAGGCGATCCTGAAGAAGAGGGTTCACTAAGAATGTAGAAGCCAGAGGGTGGGAAAAGGGGTGCAGCCAGGCAAGGGCAGGGCTATGCTAACTCACGTAGTACTGCTTGCTAGGGGGAAGATCTCAAGAGACACTGCATCTCCCTGAGAGACTATTAAAAATTAGTCCCAGATGGGAAAGAGGGGCTTTTTACTTAACAAGTTACCCACTGATAAGTCCGCTTTTTTGTTTTCACTAGGTTAACTTCCTTATGAATACTTTTGTGGCAAAGCATTTTACACACTATATATAGGAAATTTATTGAGTTGGCTTACAGATATGGCCAAGGTAGTCCAATGATAGCATCCAGTAGCCAAGGTAGTCCAACGATGGCTGCCAGTAGCTAGCTGCTCAGTTCGGTAGTCAAGTAGGTGATGGCTGAAGGTTGGAGAATTCCTAGAGTCTTTAGTCTAGTCGAAGTCTAGAGGGTCGAAGAAACCGGGAGGCTGGAAGGAAGAGCGATTCCTAGCACAGCTGCAAGAAGCATCTCTTCTCTTTCTTGGCTCCTTTTCATATGGTTCAGTATTGAGAGGATCCTATGACATGTTTGGAGGTTCTGATAGGATGTAGGGTGAGTATAATCCTATCAGACATCTCAGTTGATCCTTCCAGATGTGGTCTCAGGCCATACCAGGTGTGTCAAGTTGACACCCAGGCTTAACTATCACACACCCTATGAAAATAACCTGTTTGTTTCTCATGGCTAGTAAGAGATGAGTTTCCAAATAGCTATCATGAGGCCAAATGATGAGAGCGCAGGCTGCAGAGCTAAACTTCTGTGTTTTTGTTCTGGAAATCAAGATGATGTGGGACTGAGACCCAGTTCCACCCCTCACCAGCTATAGCTTAGGGCCAGTCTTTCACCTCGAATCCCTTGGGGTACTCCTGCACAGAGCTCAGCACAGTATCAGTGTTTCCTGATTAATTTCTTCAAGATGATAATCTCTGTAAAATGTAGATCAAATCCCTTGGAAATATAGCCGCCCTCTTAATTTTGGGGGGGAACATTGCATAAGGAATCGCAGGAGCTGATTGGAGTCTGGAGCTGAGGACTTGGAAGCTCTGGAGAGTTCTGGATGAAGCCCTGTGGCCATGACCAAGCCTGGTGGTCATGCTGCCTCCGCGATGTTTTCGCGGTTCACCTCTCCACACACATTCTGTTATCTGTTGTGATGGCAAAAGGGGAAAACAAGAAACATGATGGTCTGTGGATTTGGAGTCTCAGCCGATGTCTGTCCTCATCTGCTTGCTCGCTTTCATCCATCCAAGACCGCAGACAACTGGTCGTTGCCTCTTCTCCCAGACCCCTTCGGAGCCTAGCGGACAAGTGACCCCCAGTTCGTCTGCCTTCCATGCTTCCTAGAATGTTACCTTTCAGACACAGCCCTCTCTGTCTCTACATATCAGTCCACTTAGAGAATGCCATGTGGCTCCTGCTTCAATGAAGCCTCACTCTTCCCGTAGGGACTTGTCTGGCCACCAGCCTTTCCCATTATGCTTCCTGCCTACAGGCACACAGCAATGCTCCACACATTTTTAACATTTCAAGAAAAAATTTTTTTGTATCATCGTTCCTAGTATCCACTTATTTTTTCCCATCCCCCCTTGCACTCTTAGATTTGTTTTGACAAACTATGAAAGGATACGTCTGTCCCTGAAGTCACTAATTATCATACATTCAGAAATATTCCTTCTTCACCGTCTCTCTCATGTGGCTGAGGTGTTGAAACCTACAGAGACTTCAACACTTTGCCTTACACAGCCCCCCGCATCTCTTAAGATTCAGTTTTTCTGTACTTCCACAGTACCTTTAGCTTACTTGTGAAAACTGGAAAAAAATACACTTATTTATCCAGTGTGGCTGGGTGCTTAGGGATCAAACTCAGGTGTTCAGGTTTGGCAGTGTGCGCCTTTGCCCACAGATCCACCTTGCTGGCCTTGTAGTTCCTTTTAATATGGAATAGCTCTGTCTCCTTTCTGAGGTGTAGCAGTTCCAGGCTAATCATTCTGAGAACAGGGCATATTCTAGATTTGTCTGATCTTCCCTCTGTATTTTCTTCAAACTAATAAGTTAGTTCTGATGTAGAAACTTAAAAAAAATCCATCAGCTAATTAATAAATTTGTGAGACAGGCTCACTACACAGCCCAGACAGGCCTCAAATTCTGTCTTCCTGTCTCAACCTCCAGAGTTTTAGGATTATAAGTGTGAACTATCATGGCAAACTCAACTGCAATTATTTGAGAAAGGATAGTTCTAGAGACTTCTGCTACACGTGCTGTCTTTTGTGAAGCTAGAGTTTGGGGGTTCCACTTCCCTTTCTCCTTCTCTTACTACTTTTGGCAAGAGAGACCCAGAGGAAGTGGCGGCATCCATTCCTTCTCTCCTAACTCTGAGCCCCAGGCCTCAGTCTGATCTCAGGACTCTGGAGGCCAGAGATGATGGTAGCTTTGAGGCCAGCTTGGGCTACATAGAGAGTTCCGGACAAGCCTGGTCTACAGAGACCAAAAAGAAAGCAAAAAAGGAATGAAAAAGGAAGGAAAAGAAAAGAGGGAGGAAGGAGAAAGGGAGGGAAAGGGGGGGGGGAAAGGGGCTTTAAGTACCTGCCTGGAACCTGCTGCCATTTTAAGTGTGAGAATCCCCAACAGAGGGGGCTGTGACCTACAGCAGAGTCCAGCCATGCCCGGGGTCAGGGGAACCCACTGGGCTCCAGGGTTTGTCTTCTGGAACCTTTACTGTTATCATAGTTTCTCATATATAAAGTAGGGCTGGTCAGTTATATGGCGCTTAGGGGGTGCATGGGGGGTGTAGAATGGAATGCTTATTTATAGATCCACTCTAAACCCCATGTCCATTTTAGCAACTTAGGCTGTGAAAAAAAAAGTGCTGTTTTGAACCAAAGTATGTGCTTCCCCTTTATTCTGGGAACTACAGCTCGCTGCTTTGCTAGTTTCAGAAAAGGTGGGGCTGTTCTTTAGAGACTTGTTACCCAGGCTAATGAAATGGTAAACAAGCCCAGGTTCACTGAAGGGGTGAAGCCTAAAGGAGGTAGACAGTGCACTGTGCAGAGGGGCTTGGGAAGGGGGGAGGCAGAGACAGTCTTGTGGAGGGTGGGGGGGTTGTTTCTTACTCCGAGAGCAGCTGTAGTTCTGGAGCCACAGAGCAGAGGCAGGAATCTAGTCTTACAACCATGCCTTATTCAGAGACTGTGGATTTGAGAAGACAGTGAATTAACATCCTGGAAAAATCTGTCTTACATGTCATCTTCAACCAACAAATTTATATCAGGATTGAGGGGAGTAGGGAGGAAGGGAATTGGTCATTTGGAACTCAACCTGGCCCCGCTGGCAAGTGAGCAGCCACTGGGATCAGGCACTTCTAGAAAGTTGGTTTCTGCTGATCTCAACTTTTGAAGTCTGTCAGAGGCGTGTGGGCTGGGAGGGTTAACTTGGACGGAACACCATTACGTATGTGCTGAGCTATCACTACCATGTACACTCTAACGCCTTTTACAGTATGGCACTCATATGTGTGTCTATGACACAGACCATGCAAATGCTCCTTTCTGTCTGTTCTGTCCCTCATCAGGATACATAGTTCACAGTATCTCTCCCCTCAATCTCCTCTAAACTGGTAGGGTTGGTCCCCAATGTGGCAAGTGCCACAAAACTGCTCAAGTCAAGGTGAGCACCACACCTCACAGACTGGAATTTCCTAAACTGTCTACACAGTTTCCTTTGCAGGAACCGCTATACTGAAGAACTTTCCAGAAGGAGATCTTAAAACTGTGTTTGTGTGTGCATGTGTGTGCGCGTGCATGTGTGAGTGTGTGCGTGCACATGTGTGTGTGCCACGGTGTACATGTGTGTGTGCCACGGTGTACATGTGTGTGTGCCACGGGGTACATGTGCGTGTGCCACGGGGTACATGTGGAGGTAGAGGATTTGCATGCCCTCTATTGTGTCTTTCTTTGACTTTCCTCCTTGTTTGAGATCTGTAAGCCAGGCTGGCTGGCCTGGGAGCTTCTGGAGAATTTTGGGGTGTCGGCTTCCTAAATCCTGTAGGTGCACCGGATTACAGATGAATATGCTACTGTGCCTAGCTTTCACATGGGAGCTCAGGTTGTCAAGCTTGTGCGGCGCTTTATCCACAGAGCGGTCCCACCAGTCCTGTTGTATTTTCAGAATGTGGCTTCAGCCCCAAGGCTATACTGTAAGGTGAGATTCTTGTCTCCAGAATACACTGCCCATCCCGAATTAACTGAGTGAAGAAAAAAGTTTAGCGATAGGTGCAAGGTGTTGCCACATGAACTGGTCTACATCTCCTTGTCACCATGGCTGGGCGTTCTCCACAGTCCCACCCATAGTCACAGCTCCCTGAAGGAATGCCATTGTGCCCTGGGCGGGCGCTGTCACCTCTTCTGTTTCCCAGGTTAGCCTGGACTGGATCCTCTGAATGATTTTTTAAGCTTCTTTTCTCCCATACCTGCATCTCCTTTCTTGCCAATCTTGGGAAAGTCATGGCTATCTTTGTAGACCCCAAGCTTCACACAGCACTCACTAGCTCAAGTGTGGAAATCTCAAAGACCTCGTGTTCCCCGAGCACACCGAAGATGGGATAGGGCATCTGTCTTCATGTTCCTCTGTCTCCAGCCCTGGCTCTCACTTGGCCTACCTGCTACATGGACAAAGGTTTCGACTTATTGCACTAGTTCTCCAAAGAGGCCACTTTGTCTGAGGTCTGTGTGACATCAGGTGAAGGTCCTTGTTTCTGGAATCCCCTTGCTGATTTTGCCACCTGACTGAAATCCTTCCATCTCAGGGAGTTTCCTCCAGGAAGCTTCCTAGATCAACTCCCCCTCCTCCTCCTCCTCCTCCTCTTCCTCCTCCTTTTCCTCTTTCTCTTCTTCCTTTTGTTTGTATTTAAGTCCTCCTCAGGGATCCTTTGTGTCATTAACTTGCTGTATTTATAATGTAATTTTAATGTACATCTTTGTCACACAAAAAAAGGAGCACCTGAGGAATACAAATCATACCTAGTTGTCAGAAAATTAATGGTCGGTAAATACTTTCGGATGGATGAAGGAAGGAAGGAAGGGAAAGGTGAATAACCAAGCAGACCTATTGAAGAACACCATCACATTTGAGTGTATGACAAAGAATAAAAGTATATTCTTTTTGTTCTTCTTTAATGCAGAAATCTTGACAGCGGAAAGCCAGTTCTGAACTGATAAACAAATGTCATTGCTTTTCTATTCCAACAGGAAATATGGGATGTATAAAATCAAAAAGCAAAGACAATCTGAATGACGATGGAGTAGATTCGAAGACTCAACCAGTACGTAATACTGACCGAACTATTTATGTGAGAGATCCAACGTCCAATAAGCACCAAAGGCCAGTAAGTAGATAGTCGCAGGGGAGAATTCCCACGTCAGGACAAAGCATGGCTGTGTAATTAAACTCCAATCTGTACTAGTGCATGCAAAAGAAAACACACACATGGATTACTTGGGCCTCAAATAATTTCCGATATACTTAGTAACTTAATCCTTCAAAGAATACATTAATATTTTAGGGTCAACTAAAGCCACTTACTGGACAACAAATGGGCCTTTGGTTACATTCGTAGGCATAGAGATGATCTTTCATATCTCTTGTGCAAAGGTCCCAACATGTACATAGATTGCGTGACTTGGGGTAGGTAGTGAGGTCAGCTCAGTGGTCTAGAAACAAAAGAAAATGCTGAATTTAATCCAGAAGCTAAAATGTGTGCTAATAAGTCTTTTAGTGTATCATATTTTATTCTGTCTTATTTTTCATTAGCCCATTTAAAATAATACACATACTGAAGCTGTCATGATTCATCATAGTGAATTAAAAAATTAAGGAAAAGCACATCTAATTCTGTCTTGTGCACCAATCTACCTGAGAAATTCTGCATGAGTGATGTGCTACTTGACACATTTGAAAAAGAACCAGTTTTATATTTTAGGGGAACAAGAAATTCTGAGCCTTGGGTAATTACAACTTAAGTCCACTTTATTTTGGAGCCAACAACTTCTGCATACATTCTTTCACTGCTGTGTCTCTCCTCTAGCCTGGTTTTTATGGAATTCCTTAGCATTTAAGCTGGAAACAGTTGATCCCAGTCAGCCCGAATGCCTTTGAGTTTGTGTGGTTCCTCTAGGTTGACATGGTTTTCTAAGGCTTCTGGACTTTGGCATTTAGAAATCTTCTCTTTGCCAGCTCTCCTGCCCTTACCCAGCCTGTCCTCATTATCTATACCTTGTCAGTCACATGTCATCCCTGAGACTGATAAGTCAGAGTCAGTTAGAGACCTAGGGGTGGATAGTGACTCTGTGTATTGTCACGCGATCGTACATGATGTTTCTGGCTAGACAACATAACACCTCACCATGTAAAATTGCATAATGAAGATGTGTCTACATAAATGTATAAGATTATTAATAACTTTAGCAATTAAATAATGATACATATATATCAATTTCTGTACAAAAAGTAGGAGCATAATCCTCTATAAATACAATTAACAGAAAGGTAAATCAAGGATTTTGAAGTCATAGATAGTTTTCTTATAGACTTCAAAATTTTTATTAAAAAGTTCTATTTCTGGGGTCAAATTCTACAGATTTTATATACTTTAAGATCCAAAGTTTTTTGCTGTTTATTTTTCTTGTGAAGCAGAGTTGGGGTTTAATAAAGGCATTTTAATATAGACATGGAGGTTAGAAGAAAGAGGAGCTTAGAAGAAAGTAAGACAAGACCCATCCAAGTGTGGACATGGCTTCTCAAAGTGTCACAGAAAGAAATAGCAAGAGTAGGTGTGAGCCCCTCAAGAGAGTGCAATTGGTTTTGATGGTGAATGAAGGTGTCCTGTATTCAGGAAAGCCATTGGACTACAGAGTTACTATCATTTTCTCTCCTATTCAGTATGAGATTGAAAGATTGGAAAGCAGAAGTAGTGAATGTGTTAGAAATCTTTCCATTCCCTTGTGTGCCACAGAAGTATTTTAGTTTGTGCCTTCTGTGACCACCGATGTCCTCACCTCATTAGATGGTCAATTTTACCTGATTCCATGCCCATCCATAAATAGCACTCTTGGCACGGCCGGATGAGCCAGATGAACACCGTGGAGTACCTTTGAGCATCTGATGAGATGAAGTGGAACTCAAGCAAACTCATCAGCACTTAAAGAAAAAGTTGTTAAAAAAAGGATCCAGAGTGATGACAGAAGCATCACATACATGTGTTTGGGTCCTATAAAACTGTACTGTGATGGGTTGGTACGCTAGCACATACCTGTGGTCATGCACTATCCCAGACCTGTAATCCCAGGCACTCAGAGAGTGAGGCAGGGGGTGGCTTGAGTGCACAAATTTAAGACCAGCTCAGACAACATAGCAGGTCGAAGGAAGGAAGGAAGGAAGGAAGGAAGGAAGGAAGGAAGGAAGGAAGGAAGGAAGGAAGGAAGGAAGGAAGGAAGGAAGGAAGGAGAAATGTGGATGGGGGAGATGACTCATGGGTTACAGCCTTTGTCTCGCAAGCAAAAGTCTCCAACTCAAATCTCCAGATTCCATGTAAAATTGTCTAGCAGATATGGGGGCCTGCACTTCTGGCCTTGGATGGTGGAGCATAAGAAACTCCAGAGCAAAGCAATAAGGAGGTAGAGCAATCCAGAATGATTCACAATGTCACCCTTGGGCCTCCACAGGTAGACATGCTCAAGTGCTCTCTGTACACACACATGAGAGTACACATACCCATACACACACACAAAAAATAAATAGAAATGTGCATTAACGTGTTTGTAAAGTTAACTTTGTTGATATTTGCAAGTTAACTTGCTGTTTTCAGAATTAATGAATTTCTCATCTAATTCCTCTAAATGATACAAAAGAGATGGACACACATGGGATAAATCAATAAATTTAAAAAACGTTTTTATAAAATAATATAAATATAAATATAAAATAAATATCTCAAAATAAGTCTGCAATGACAGTATGGGCCCTTGGATTTTCTGATTCTTCAGCCTAGTTATTTTCATAACCCTTAATGATTTAGAGATTTCATCTTCATCTTCATCAGAAATTTAAATTTTGGAACAAACCGTTTTGGTCTCATTCCATAAAATCACTTTACACAAAGAGAAACAGAAAAGTCAGATGTTTGTCAGAATGGGCTGCTGTGCAGGACGGCCTTAGAAGAGGCTTCGAGGGCTTACACACGCTCAACAGTGCCCTTGCGAGGAGAAAGTTTGGATTAAAAGGTATGTGAGGTATACCACCAAGCTGTGCCTATTGAGTCATCCCACAGCTGCAATTGCAGGGGATGCCTTCTGTTCCAAGACAGACTCGGGCCCAGTCAAGAAGGCCTGGATCCATTGGGCTTGTGCTCAGCTGCTAGCGACCAAGGGTTTAAATGAGTCCAGGAAATGTGGAGATGGGCTAGTGTGGCCGCTCGGAAAGCTTGCGGGGCAAGCTGTGAAGACCCTGTTGTTTGATTTCCATGACTTTGGTGTCTCCGGCCTTGACTTGTTTCTAGGCAGAAAGAAGTCACTCCTACCCCATCTGCACAGAAGCTGGAAGTCTGAAAACCAGCATCAAGCTGGTCAAACTGCCACCCCAGATAATATTAGGGTTCTGTTTAAAAAAACAAACACGAGGAAGTGAAATGAGGAGATAGCTCAGTGGTTAAAGCCTTTGCCTCTCAAGCAAAAGGATCCCAGTTTGGACCCCCAGACCACATGTAAAAATGCTGGGCAAGTGTTGGGCCACTGTGCCCATTATAATTTTAGCTCTGGAAGTGGAGCCTGAGAATGCCCAGGACATGCTGGCCAGCCACATTAGCCCTAATGGAGTGCTCTGGGTTTAATCAAAGACCCAGGCTCACAACAATAAGGTGGAAGCGCTATCAAGGATGATTCCCCCATATCACGCTGTGGTCTCCATAGGCACACCACTCAGGTGCAACTCATGTATATACCCATACCCAAGTATGCCCACTCACATGTAAACCCACACATACACTATACACGCATACATGAAAACGTTTTTTTAAAATGAAGAATTTTGATCAGTGGGCATCTAGCCCCCTATCTGCCAGAGCCCTGTTCACTTCTCCTGCTTGCACAAGCCAAATCCTGTACACACGGGAGGGGTCCTGACAATATCCATGCTTGCAGATGGAACCCAGAAGACCACTGGGCAACTGGAGCCCCTGCATAAGCCTAACCTCACAGTGTAGGGTTTACTAATTGGCTGCTATTCCCTGCTCCTTAGCTATGCAAACCTAGAAAAATGATAAGCATCTCTAATGTGAATTGATAAACATAATTTTCTCCTAACAAATACTCTTTCGTAGGTTCCAGAATCTCAGCTCTTACCAGGACAGAGGTTTCAAACTAAAGGTATGTTTTCTTAGCCACGTAATTGGTGGTTTTTTTTTTTTCTTTTTTTCGTGTGAGAGCTTCTATAAAATAGTCGTCCTATGTGTGTACTGACTTTTTTGTTGTTGTGGGAAAATATACATCACCTAAGATCTGTCACAGGTCTAGCTATTGTTAGTGGATTTTTAAGTATCACGTGCAGTGTGCAATGCAGGGATGCTAGGAAGCAGGAATCACCACATCTGAAGTTCTCGTTATCCCTAATTCTGTGTCCATTGGATATCAATCTTTATTCTCCACTTCTGCTTCGGGCAACCACCATTGTACTTTCTTGTCTCTGTGGAATTGGTTATTCTAGGTCTTTTTGTGCCTGGCTTATTGAACTGAGTGTCATGTTCTCGAGGTTCATCTATAATATAGCATGTGCTAGAGTTCACATCTCTTTAAAACCATTTTTCTGTTGTCTGTCTGGGCCACATTTTGTCATTCTCTCCAACCATGTTTGCTTGAGTTGCTTAGTCTTTCATGACTGTAGATTGTGCCATTGTGGCCATGGGTTTCCTTTTCTTAAGCACAGTACTGAATCTAGAGTAACAGGTGGTTGTGGTTTGCGATAGCAGGCACAAGACGTAATTTGTGCGCTGTGCTAGGTGGGAAGCATTTGACCTGGCTCCATTTGTTCCTCTGTCCAGCGCTTCCTCTCTTCCTCTGTGTCCCTAGGGATTTGTTAGAATATTCCTGTTGATGGATCTGAGCAGGCTTTGCATCTGTCTTTCATTTGTAGATCCAGAGGAGCAAGGAGACATCGTGGTAGCCTTATACCCCTATGATGGCATCCACCCAGACGACTTGTCTTTCAAGAAAGGAGAGAAGATGAGAGTCCTGGAGGAGTAAGTGTATCCAGGCGCCTGTAACAGGGACTTAAGCATGGCGTCCTTTGTATCCAGCATCTTTTACATAGCCATAACCCTCCTTGGTGTTACCCTCTCTGGTGATGGGTATGGAACCCCCAAGACCAGTAGGCTAGAGCAGTGGAAGGAGGAGAGAAAGGGGAGTTTCTCCAAAGTCTAACTGTGAGCATTTCCCAATTTCTCCCAGATAGACACTAGTTTTTTTTTTTTTTTTTTTTTCAATCACCAGTGGACTGACCACCTTACCAAGCTTTTTGTCTGTTGGTTAGTTGCTTGGTTTTGGTGACGCCTACATATTGTATAAAATGGCCATTTGGGGGCTGGGGAGTTATCTCAGTTGGTAGGTCCTTCCTTTGTAAGCATGAGGACCTCAGTTAGAACTCATGTTAAAATTAAAATAGGTGTGTAATCCCAGTGCTGGGGAGACAGAGACCAGAGAAGCCCTGGGGTTCACTGGCCAGCCAGTCTACACTACTCGGCAAGTTGCAGACCAGTAAGAGACTCTGTCTCAAACTAAAACAAAGGAAAATCCCAAGATGGACGGAGAGGAATGATAACTGAGATTGTCCTTGGACTACTATACACACGTACATACACACATACACAGCCACCCATACAAATGCACATGTGCACACATACACTCACACAAAATAGAACTGAATGTAAACTAAAAGCAAATGGTCTTTTTACCGTTAAGCTGCTCCCATGTAGCCGGCTCTTGGGTCAGCTGGCGTGACTTCACAGGGCATGGAGCCGCAGCCACCATCGCGTGGAAAGGCCCTGCTAGCCACATCAGTGCTTTCCTGAAGCTTTTTGGATGCTGTAGTTCCTCACGCCTGCGTGCTGACTCACACAGATCTGGCCTCATCAGCCCTCAGGGACACGGGGCACTGAGGAGGAGGAATAAAGAATAGGCAACTCTAAACATTTTAACTCTAGCTTCCTTATTCTACTGATTTTGCATGAAGTTTCACACAAGTCTATTAAAGAGGGCAGAGAAGGGAGACTCCCTTGTTATGGATAAAATATTAAGCGACTGAATGCAACATTGCTTTGGGACATGAACTTGTGTCTAAACGTAGCCCCTCCTCTTGACAGTCGTCCCGGCAGTGAGGAGATAGCTCAGTGGTTAAAGCCTTTGTCTCCCAAGCAAAGTTTGGATTCCCAGATCCCATGTAAAAATGCTGGTAGATGTGGCTTTGACTTGCAGTTCCAACCCTGGAGGGAAGAGCCTGGGAAACCCCAAAGCAAAGCATTAAGGAAGTAGAACCATCCAAGATGATTTCTGATGTCTCCGTTGGGCCTGCACAGGCACACACACACACAAGTGCCCTTTTATACTCTCTCTCTCTCTCTCCCTCATGAAACAACACTAAATTAAATTCTTCAGTGAATATCTCTGTGCAAACCATTTGCAACCACTGCTGTAAGCATGCCAGCTATCAGTGGGCTCTGTTTTTTTGTTGTTGTTTGTTTTGTTTTTCTTTTCCTTGAGGATCACTGAGAATGTCCATCTCTTTGTCTTCTAACCCTGATTATCCTTCAAGAACTAATGCTCTTTCTTTAAGCATCTACATTTAGTCACCTGGGATAATTTTCCTTATTTCCTTTGGGAACTCTGCTAACATGACTACCATGTCCTAAAATTGTAATTACTGCCTTTAAAAAAGAATCAGAAGTCTAGGCACATATTCCTGCAAGAAAACAATTACCTGCTATAGGAAAAGAATTGGGTTCTTCAGAACTGTGCTCCCCAAACTTTAGCATTTGTGCCCATTGCACGGAACTCTTCTTGGAATGAATATTCACATTCAGAAGTTCTGGTACTGGGTGGTTCACCATCGCTTGCTTATTTTATGTCCTCTCCCTTACTATCTCACCACTTACAATGCTAACCCCACATGCCATATTTCCTTTACTGGTTCCTTCTGTTGAATATCATTCACTCCAATTTCCTCTTTCATCACCTCTACATAGAGCTTAGACCTTTCTGGATTCTCACATGAAATGAGCCTCCCATCATCCAGAATGGTCTCAGAAAGGAGAAATCCTTCCTCATATTCACATTGAATCATTTTTGACTCTCGCTGTTTCTGCCTCCTGTAAATGTTGCGCTGCTCGTGGGTTCTGGCATTCTCACTTTTCTGTTCCCAGTTAGATCCTCGTCAACTTCTACCTGTTGGAAAATTCTAACTTCATGTCTTTACTTTTTGTACTTCCTAAATCATTCTTCAGACCAGTACCGGATAATTTTTCTAAGTGTCATTTGGGAAACACCACAGAACCTGTTCATGGGAGATAAATTCTTTGTGCTTCTATTCTGGGCTGTTAGACTTGCTGTTCCAAAAGGACTGACAAGCTATCAGAGGCATAGACCCTCAGACCTTTGCCCACGCTATTTCTTCCTTCTAGAATGCCTCCTTCGCCGTCGTGTGGATCCTACAGGCAGAGGTGCTTTTCCCTTAGGAAAAGGTCCTCAGACCAGAAGCCAAGTGTTTCTTTTTCATATTTCCAACTTTTAGTGCAGCTGTGATAGTTTAACATGGAATGTTTTCACTCGTTTGTATGTTGATCCCCAGAAGAGGGCGCTAATTTGGGATGGGGCAGAAAATTCTGGGTTCAGGAATGTTGCCATTCTCTCCCACCCCACAAAACAAACCCCTTAGGACAATTACCACTGTAGCACTTGAGCCACTTTTTGACGTATGTTTCTGTTCTAGGCATGGGGAATGGTGGAAAGCGAAGTCCCTGTCAACAAAGAGAGAAGGCTTCATTCCCAGCAACTATGTGGCCAAGGTCAACACCTTAGAAACAGGAAGAGTGAGTTTCAGAGTCTCCTGCAATGCTTCTGTCCCAGCACTGTATTGCTTGTTTAAGATGCCTTTTTCCTTCCCCCGCCACAATGCCCCTGAGATGTGAACATGTCTTTGCAGGTGGTTTTTCAAGGATATAACCAGGAAAGACGCGGAAAGGCAACTTCTAGCACCAGGGAACAGCGCAGGAGCTTTTCTTATTAGAGAAAGCGAAACACTGAAAGGTGGGAAATGACTTAAGACCTCTTAAGAAAATTACTTCAAGACTTAGAGAAACTTTCTCTCTCTCTCTCTCTCTCTCTCTCTCTCTCTCTCTCTCTCTCTCTCTCTCTCTCTCTTTTTCTCTCTTTCTCCTCAGTGCTGGGGAATGGAACCCAGAGCCTTGCATTTGCTATGCAAGCACTCTGAGTTGCATTTCTAGCCCCAGGAAATTACATTTAAAACTGTTCTGGGACCAATGAGATAAAGAATATAGTAGGAACTGATAGTGAAAGTTTTATAGTTTGATAACACCTGCAGTGATTCACTTTGCTAATAAAAAATGCTACTGACCAGGTCTTACCACACTTTCTGTTTTGCCTCTTGTGTTATGACTGAAAGTGAATCCTGAAATTTTAAAAGGAAGGAAATCAATGTTTAGCTAAATGACTTTGGAAAACTGTGAAAAGCAATGGTGTGTTGGTCTCTTATCCAGCAAATGCTATGCTAGCTTCATTTGCCAAAGAGAATTTTTACAGGGCTTTTCAAGTGATGTGCTCTAAAAGTATTTACTTTATATGTGTACATTTGATGGTCAAATGTGAACTATGTTGTTGTATAATTCAGACCTTATTCATAACACATAAACATATCCTTTTCCTACACTTCTGCCCACAGGAAGCTTCTCTTTGTCTGTCAGAGATTATGACCCTGTGCATGGTGACGTCATTAAGCACTACAAAATTAGAAGTCTGGACAATGGCGGTTATTACATCTCCCCAAGGATCACTTTTCCCTGTATCAGTGACATGATTAAGCATTATCAAAGTAAGTAAAAGCCGAATCATAAGGTGACAAACACCCCCTTTGCATTAAAACTTCTTTCAGGCAATGTTGCTGGGTTACAATTCATTCAGAATTAAACTGTGACTAAATATGTAGATGCTCTTTGACTTATGATCAAACTATATTCCATAAAATTAATTGTCAGATAAAAATATTCAATTCACCTAATCTGCCAAACAATGCAGCATAGTAGAGCCTACCAAAAGATGCCCAGGACACTTAACCTACAGTTGAGCAAAGATTGCCAGTTTTGTAATTTACATGTACTGTCAGCTCGTGAAAGTTATTGAATACTGTATCGACAGCGGAATTATAAAGTAGAAAAATCATAAAGTATAAAATCATTAGGTTGAACCATGGTAAATTGGGAGCAGTCTTTGCATTTGAAGTGAGATTTGGTATTTATGAATAATGGTTCCAGTCCTTCCTGCTTATTCCATGCACGCACTTTGACATTCAGTGTTCCAGCTACAGGAAATTGATGATTTGTTTGTACATTGCATATTCATTCATTTTCATTATAAATATGAATTCATTATGAATAATGATCCCAGTCCTTCCTGCTTACTCCATGCACAAATTTTGACATTCAGTGTTCCAGTTATAGAAAATTGATGATTTCTTTGCACAGTGCATATTCCTTCATTTTCACATGTTTATGAATATGGAGTCTGTTCATTGTGTATATAGGAGTTTTGCATGTGTGTGGGTATACATATGTGTGTATTCATATATGTAAGTATGTGTGTGGGCATGCGGATATGGTGGGGGTGTGTCCAAGATCAATATTCCAAGATTGATATCAGGAATCATTCCCAATTACTCTTCCACCTTACTGTTTTGAGGCTGGGTCTCTAAACCAGAAAGTGTTCATAGAGCTTGTCCGAGATGAGAGAGCAAAGGACGGCATGGAGAGAGCGAGGAGCTACAGTCTGTAGAACCTCTCTCCTCTAGCATCCCATGTTATACATCTGGATGAGGTGTGGACTTGTGGTATGCAGGCCTGTTCCAGCCTAGAGGTCCAGCCTGACTGCTGTTGTGCCCCGTGGAGCTCACTTGGCTATAGGAAGCTGAACAAGTTCTTTATGTGACAGCTGTCAGCTTTTGTCTGTTTGCTTTTGTTTTTAATATGTAGATAGGATTAATGGATAAAATAAAGTGATTCACATTATCCTTTAATAACTTTGAAATTATAGTTATGCAAAAGATACCTCCATCGGCATTTTAGGACTATTTGGACATGATAATACAATTTATAACAAGACTAATAGCTTATTCACATTTTCTTGTATAAATATTCCTAATTGGTAAAATGGAAAATATGTTTGCCACATTAGTTCTTCATTCATATGTAAGTTCTACCTTAAAGAAGTCAACCAACCAAAACATTTTTACATTCACAGTGAGCATGTACACACATTTTTCTTGTCAGCCTTCTCAAAAAAAAACAAAAAACACAGAGTAACTGTTTACATGGCATTGTTGTTTTCAGTATAGGAGTAAACTAAGGATTGCTTAAAATATGTAGGAGGGAGGCATAAATTGTACGACACGTTGCATTATTGTATTTATGGGATCTGAGTTTCTGGGTTTAGTGTCTAAAAGGTCCTGTACTCATCATCCATGGGTACAGACAAGCATGTCGTAACCTTTGTCTTTCTGTTCACATTAGAACAGTCCGATGGCCTGTGCAGAAGATTGGAGAAGGCATGCATCAGTCCCAAACCACAGAAGCCATGGGATAAAGATGCCTGGGAGATCGCCCGGGAGTCCATTAAGTTAGTGAAAAAGCTGGGCGCAGGACAGTTTGGAGAAGTCTGGATGGGTGAGTGTTCCAGTCTGGAGATGGTAGTGAGGAAGGGCTCACTCCTGCTACTGCCTCTGAACTAGGCACAGAATCGTGTCAGAAGAACTGCTTCTTTTGCTGTCCTCTGTCCATTTGGGGCCACAAACTGATCCACAGATCTGTTTGTTCTGTCTCCTGCTCTTCCCTGTAACTCGGCAGTCTCTCAACAGTCACAAGAAGCTTTATTCCTCTCAAGGGTTTTCTCTACTCTCATGTCTTTCTCTTATCCTCAGAAACACATTTGAAGCTTCCTTGGGAAAAGTTACACTTGGGCTTCGGACCTTCTAGCTTAATAGGAAATCTCCCAGATTCCACAATTGGAGGCCAAGAAATACACCCAAAGGCTCAACATTAACAAATCCTTTGTTAGAACCAAGTGTTACCTTTAGGGCTGGAAAGAAGTTACCAGAATTAGAACAGCAGCTTTCTTCCGAGGATTCTTTTTAACCCTTTCCTTCTTCCTCCCTCCCTCCGTCCCTCCGTCCCTCCCTCCCTCCCTCCTCCCTCCCTTCCTCCGTCCCTCCCTCCCTCCCTCCTTCCTTTTCTCCCTCTTTCCCTCCCTCCCTCCCTCCCTCCCTCCCTCCCTTCCTTCCTTCCTTCCTCCCTTCCTTCCTTCAGAGAAAGGGAGAGATTAGAGAAAGAATATGCAGGTGTGTGTTTTCTATAGCATACAGAAGTCAGAGAGCAAGTTTCAAAAGTCTTTTCTTTCCTTCCATCATGTGGGTTCTAAGGAACTAACTCAGTTGCCAGGTTTGTGTGTAGACACCTAAGCCATTCCCTAGCCCCTTGACCCTCTGACTTTTTTAAAGTTTTCATAGGAAATGAAAGTTTCTTTTTCAGTAAGAATTGCTTTAAACTTTTTAATCATCACATTTCTCTTCTGGTTCTAACAACGACAACAAAAAGTACAGTTTCTTCTGAAGAGTGGCAATGGAGGTCACATATACACTGTCCAGATCACTCTCGGAGCCATCTTTGTGAGGAAGACCTTGTGATTTCCAGTAAAAGGGGCAGCTGGCCTTTGAGGACGTCTCAAACCCGGCTGACAGAAAGAAGGGCTTTCCAGCCTGCTGCAGCCATGTGGCGTACCATAGCCACATGTGAGACGTGTAAGAGAGGACTTTCCCTCTAAAATCTAGGTCTTGCAATCTCAGTTTTTGACCGTGTTCTGGTAGCACTGCAATAACATGATATCTTTTAAGTGTGACAGATACTGCACTGCAAAGAATTCATACAGTGTAAGTCTGAATTCACAGAATTCACACCGGTCCAGGAAATCACAGCCACACAACTCCGTGCTCCTCATCTGGCGGGCTTATCTCAAAGCCGGCCGACAGTGCCTGTTTGATATTTTGCTTCCACTCCCAGTACATTCACTCCACAAATGGACTCTTCTCTTCCTGCTTATGACACAGTATTATCCTCACGTCTGTTTGCCTTTAAAAAACTGATGTGAACTAGTATAACATAAAATGAGTGTCCATTAGTAGCACTTAGTGCATTCATGTGTTGAGCAACTACCTCTATCTAGTTGCAAAATGTTTTCATCATCCCAAATAGCAAGCATTATACCCATAAGTCAATTCTCCATTCTCCCCTCCTCACAGCAATCACCATTCTATTTTCTGTCTCTGTAAATTTGACTGTTCCTTGTGCTTTATGTAAATGAAGTTGTACAGTATTTGTCCTTTTTTGTCACTGACCATGTTTCACTTAGCATAGTGTTTTTAAATTTCATCTATGTTGTGGCAGAGGTTTATTCTTTCCTACACTGAGTAATGTTCCATTTCATGGATATGCCACCTGTGTCTATTCACTCACGCACTGATGGGCATTTGGGCTATCTCTGCCTTTCGATTATTATGAGCAATGCTGCTATGAACATTTTTAAGCAAGTTACTACATTATTAGTTCTCTTTGTGTATGCTGGCTAATGTGGAATGAACTTCTTCAGGAATTCCAAAACCGTGACCTACTCCTCTCTTTTTTTTTAATTTCCTTTTTGCTTCCTGAAATTTTTGTTTGTATTTCCCAGTCTTTTCAAATTTACAGAATGGGGCCCAGACTAGCACATTGAACTATGTATATTGTTCACTTAGATTCATTAGTCATTAACACTGTACTATGTCATGGAACACCCCCCCATACACACACTTCTGTTGTGTCATGGAAGCATGTACACACACATATTACTGTAGTAGTGTCGTGGAAGCATGTATAGACACTGTTACTCTTTTTTTTTTTTTTTTTTAAATGTCACTTTCTTTTTTTTTTTTATTTAAAGAATTTTTTTTTTTATTCAACTGTGCGCATGTGCGTGTGTATGTGCGTGCGTGTGTGTGTGTGTGTGTGTGTGTGTGTGTGTGTGTGTATGTGTAGAACCACGGACGAATTCGCGAACCACCATGGACGCCTCCACCTCCTTCACAGGCTCCGCCCTACCAGGACCGGAAACGCAGGCCGCCCCCGCTTCCGCCTGACGTCTATACGTGGGATCTGGGATCCGAACTCAGGACCTTCCGCCTGCAAGGCGGAGGCTTAACCCCTGAGCCACCTCTCCAGCCCCGACACTGTTACTCTTAACTGTTGCTGTGAGAGATCATTAGAAATCAAACAACTTACAGTAGAAGCGGAGATTTATTCAACTTACAGTTCCAGAGGGGAGAAACAGACTTTCATGGCAGAGGAGACATGGCTGGTGGCTGGAACTGGCAGGCTAAGTCGCTCCCATCCATGAGGCTGAAGGCTGGATTCCTGGAGAGTCTCTCCTTCTTCTAAGTCTCCTGTTCTATGGTTCTTTTTATCAGGTCTGCTACTGGGAGGTTCCAATGAGATCTAGGGTGGTTCCTATTGGATCTAGGGCTGGTCTTTGTATTTTCCATATAATCTCTTCAGGTGATCTCAGCTGATTTTAGTTAATGCCAGATATGTCAAGTTGATACCCAGGATTAACTGTCATACACACACACTACTGTTATGTCATAGAAGTATGTACACACACACACACACACTACTGTTGTTGTGAAAGCATGTACACACACACACACTGCCGCTGTCGGCCACACAACACCAGAGCTCCTGAACACCAGAGCATGCACACAATACAGTGTCACACTCAGGAGGTTTTACACGGGATGTATTGAGTGCAGTTGACCTGTCCCCTGCAGTAACCATCTTCTGACTACTCTGCGCTCCTCAGGATCTCCTGTTTGCGCTTAGCACAGTTTCAACTCTCCTTAACACTTTATCTTCATCTTTTTTGCTACCCACATTTTATACAGTGCAGGGCAGTTGTTCTGAATTCCCTACGACTGGGCCCGGCCTGAGCCTTTGGGAATTGATACCTCTCTTCTCAGCAGTGTTGGGGGCCTCATGAGCAAACCTGTTGTAGTAGCTGGTCCCTTTCTTGCTGGTGTTTGCTTGATTTTTAAGGAAACTCACCAAAATTTTCCATCGTTACTTAGAGTTCTCTTTTGTAACTAGTAAGCGATCTTTGTGGAGATGCTTTAAGGCTGTGTAGAAGGCATTTCCCCAATGTCTCCAGCACTTCTGTTCATTATAATTCTGTTCCTCCATCTCATTAAGTCATTTCCCTATCCTCCCTGAACATGTGTGCACAGACCTGAGGCAGTCTTCTGCCTTTTCTACCCAGTCTGTTGTTTCAAGGGTTATTTCTTTGCTGAGAGATCATTGTGGGTCAAATCATTGGAATAGTCTTTCTTCTGTATTCTTAGGTTGTAAAGGCACACTTAAATGTGTGCGGCTAACATCAGGAATCATCCTGGATTGCTGTACCTCCTTATTGCTTTGCTTTGGGGTTTCCCTTCCAGGGTTGAAGTGCAGGCCTTACCATTTCTGCCCAGCCATTTTACATGGGATTTGTAATTTAAACTCAGGTTCATTTGGCTCATGAGGCAAAGGTTTTAACCCCTGAGCCATCTCTTCAGCTCCTGTTACTGCAGCTTTGAGCTGGTAGTAGCAGCCGAGAAGGACAGTAGAGTGTGTGGCTGTATGTACGTTTGTTCTATGTCTTGTCCTATGTTCCACTTACATGCAGGGCACTGTCTTGCTCTCTTCCTAGGGCAAGTAGTACCTGTGAGACAGAACCTCATCATTTGCTAAATCGGCCCACTGGGAAGAAGATAAGGAAGTTGCTTAAGGTCATTCAGAAATGCCAGGCAGTGGGGCTGCCCTGAGTTCCAAAAGCCCTGGATTCAGTTGCTTGCTAAGTTTCAGTTTCCTAATTCATGTGGCGTTCAAACAGCAGTCTCATCAGTCTTCTTTTAAATGTTTCATTTACTATTTATTCATTCATTTATTTGAGAGCAATGCACAGGCAGATGCATGTATGCCATGGTGCCTGTGTGGAGGTCGAAAGACAGCTTTGGGAAGTCGTTTCTCTTCTTCCACTACATGGGCTCTAGGAATTGGACTCAAGTCATCTGCTTTGTGCACAGACACCTTTACCCCCTGAAAGAAAGAATATATCCATCCACCCGAAGTGCTTCCCAGAATTTAGTTTTGTTTATTTTATTTTTAATATTGTTTTCATTTTTCTGTTTGACTGTAGTTATTGGAAACTATATTTCGATAGATTTTTTTCAATTTTAATCATAAAACTAAGCTCTAAGTAATTCTGTTTGACCTTTGTATGCAGATTTGCTTGGGAAGAAATTACCTATCTCACCTCAAGAAAAATGTAGAGTACTTTACCTGGATAGCACAATCACGGGAGGCAGGAGCTTTATGTGGAAAGTGATGGTGTGGAATTTTGTTCCATCATCCTCCTGTCTTCACTTGTGAAGCTGAGCTTAAGACATAATGATAAACCCCGACACACTATGTGAGGGGTGCATATCCAACCTCAACCCAAATGTATTCAAACCCAGTTGCTTATGTGGATTGTGTGTGTGCAGATGATATTTCAATTTGTGCAGTTTTGAAAGGTCCCATGAGCGACTGCTGGCTTGGTGCAAGGGTCAGTGGTGTTCCTGTCTGCCCTGTGTGAAGCACAGGTCCCAAGACAGCTGGAAGAGGCTGGTTGACTTCTTCTCATGCGCCTTGCAGCTGCAAGTTAAGGGGGAGGGGGCATGATAGCAAACCAGGAAATTGGTTGGCCCTGTTGCTGATGCTAGGGCAAAGAATTCAGACAGGTTTCTTGTGTCTCCAATAAGTAGAATGGTGAACAGTTCGTCGGTTCATCGTGCTGATGTCCAGATGTGACTCTTGTTTGCTCAACTCATCCATTCCAAAGAGTTGAGCAATCAGGAAACCAAGATTGAGACAGCAGTGGGGACTGCACCAGGACAAATCTGTGCTGACCCTTGTGCACCCAGAACTCAGGCACAGTGGCCTCTTTTTCACTGGGAAACACTCTTTTCTCACTTCCCATAGTCTGATTTGCTCTGCCCATTTCTCATTATGATCTTAAAGGCCCTCCATTCAATGTGCACCTGGGTGGTACCTGAGAAACACTAACATCAAGAGCAAGCGAGGATGTGACATTGGGAGATAAACATTTGTTTGGCTCAGGATGTTATTTTTTTTTTGTTTAAGCTCTCTGATGGGGGTTCAAATCATGTGAGAATACATCACTTGAATAGAATTGCTGATGTTTTCATGGTAAATCCCAGTACAACATTTATATCTTAGCTATATTTAAGTTCATAATGTAGTAGTAGCCTTAAGTATATTCAGACAGCTGCACATTCAATCTCCAGATACATTTTCAATTTCTAAAACAGAATTCCAAAGGCCTCTCCTAGCCACAAAGAACCAGAGTCTACTTTCTGCCACTATGGATTTGACCCCTTAGGTGCCTCAAATAAGTGTATCCATGTTTGTGTTTCTGTAACCAGCTTCTTCAACTTAACATAATGACATCAGGATTATTTTAGTTTGAAGTTGAATAAAGTTTCCTTAAGTGGATACACCATGTTTTCTGTTAGTGGCCACTCAGGGGTGCCTCCTCTCTGCTTCTATGAAGAAGGCTGCTGTGGACTGGGGTAGACCAGTATCTCTTCTGGCTTTCCTTTCAGTGGGTGAATTGCTGGAAGTCATAATGTCTGTCTGTGCTTTCAGTGTTTTAAGGAATCACCGTCCCAGTTGCCACAGAGGCAGCAACCATTTCTATTCCCAGCATGCTGGGCAAGCTTCTTATACCTCTGTCTCTTTGCCTCCACGTGCTTTCTGCTTGGGTTCTTGGTTGATTGTTTTGTTTTGCTTGTACTAGTAACCATTTTAGGAGCTGTGAGGTTTGTGGTTTTGCTTTACATCGCCCTGAAGATTAGTGAACCCCTTCTTAGCATCTTAGTGGATTTGATGTGGCTAGTTGCTACATGCTGCTGCCATTGTGACTTCTCCATAATGTGGACTGCAACCTGGAATGTGAGCCAGCTAAAGTCTTTCTCCCACCAAAGTACTTGGTCAGGTACTTCGTTGCAGCAACGTGCAATGAAACCAAAATAAGTAGTTCTAGCAGAGCAATTCTGGGAGTAAACCGAAAAGAATAGTGACTTCTGGTACTACAAGGCAGTCAGAGGCCCTGTCTCCACTCTGCGTGTGTGTGTGCACGCACGCGCACACGTGCATGCGCATGCCAACCTGACCATATGAAGGCTGTTATAACAGTACACTATGAGCAGATAGTGAGTTCACAGTGTAGAGCTGCCTAGATTTAGTTTGTAGTTTCCCAAGGGATACATGCTCTTACTTTCTACATTGGTAGGAAAAAAAAAACTAATCAATTAAATTATAGTCAGGTAAGTTGAATATTTGTGCTAGTCATACAGAATTGGCCATAGACAACCTGTCATGCCGGGTCATCTGAAATGCAGTGAACAGATTTAACTGTGGGAAGTCACCTGGCGTGTGGGGAAGGTCGCATGGGAGCAGCTTCAAGCTGCTTCCTCTGGCTTGTGCTCTCTTGGTACACCCCTGGGAGCCGTAGTTCCTCTGTGTCTCATGAATGCTCCCAGGGAACTGATCTAAAAAAGGAGAGCAGATGATGTTTCTTCTTCTGTCTTAGTCTCTAGACTTTGTAGAAGAAGGAAAAGTTTTAAATTGAATTTTGCCTGATATGTACTTGTTTTGAGGCAACGTAATTGAAATCAATGTCCTGTCCTCTCCATGCTGTGGTATGCCCGCAGCTGTTAGCAAGCCAGTTGGAACCAGAATTGGAGCTTTCTCGGGTTGTTATACTAATTTTCTTTAACATGACAAAATGGCTGCTCCTCAAGAAGTCTTTTACTGCCTCCAAATTATCTGTGTAATAATAGCCTAGATCTCTATGACAAGGTTAAAGAAACCTTCAAATGACTGGAGTGAATCGTGGGAAGGTGTGATGTGGTCCTTAGTGCTGAGGGTCGTGTTTCTGCTGCAGAAATGAAAATCATATTCTGCTTCTCGGCTACAGGATCATTTTGCTATGCTGCTGCCATTCTTGAGCAGGGCAGCTGTTTGGTTAAACGGCCTATCGGCATTCTCAATGTTTTTTGCAGCTGCAGTTTTTCCTGATGACCTTTCCTCTCCCCTGGAAAGCATTTTTCCCTCATCATTTCAAAGGATGTAAAGGCCTTCGCAAGCATCATTGTTTTCAGGAAGCCAAGAGGGAAATGGTTTTGTTTAACTTTTATTCTGGGTGATACCAGAAGGTGGAGAGAAGAGTGTGTGCCAATGTCACAGATGCAAATGAAACCCGACGTGACTGCCACTGAGCTCACAGAGGAAACCTGCCAGTCTGAGGGTTCCCTGATCACTTTCCAGTCGCAGCTTCCTGTCGTCTCCCCTCTCCCCCGACAACTGCCAACCCACTGACTTTCACCTACAGTGTAAGGTTGGAAACAGGGCCTCTCACAGATGGGGCAAGCACTTCACCTCCGGCCTGCACCTTTCACATACAATGTCACCATTTTTATACGTGGCCAAATGTGCCACTTAGATGCAGACGTCAACTCGACAGCTGAAGTCTGAGTTTTTGGGTATATTTGTGGAGAATTACTTAGTAACGATGTAAGAAGAATGAGATCATTTCTTGGGCAGGTGTGGAAAATAGATTTGCTTTAGTATTTTGGCATACAGACACAATGGCAAGCAAGAAATTATGCCCCTCTCAGCTCTTAGTGTGGATAGGGTGTGGCCAGTTCCCTTGGCTCCAGGTTGTGGGTATGAGTCTCTTGCCATACTGATGAACTATAACCAAGAACCATAAACAAGGAAAACCCCCTTGTCCCTGAGTTGTTTTCGTCATGTGGTCATATTAGCAACACAAAGAGAAACTACAACGCCAATTGTGTGGCAGAGTCAAGTCCAAGTTTACATCAGTGCAGTCTGGCAGTGCCTGTCTTTGAACTTACTATACCTGGATCATGTTTATAGACTTTGTCATGAGCCTATCGTGCTCTGGGTGTAGTTATAGTTTGTATATCTTCATTGCTATGTAGTGTGGGTTGTCTCTGTGTTTAAGGCACATGGAAGTTCATTCCTTCAGTTCGTGATTTACTTCTGAAATTAGAGTTGTTCCCAGACTGTGGCTTCTGTGCACAGTGTGCTCTGAACATTTTTATGCAGTACTGGAGTGCATGAGTTTTTCTAGGGTAACTGGAATGGATTTGCTGGTTCAAAAGGTGCAGTTAGCCCTCCAGAGATACTCATTCAATCCATCTTGGGTGGGATTTTTTTGGGAGGAGGGAATTGCATTTATAATGAACAGGTACAGACTTTTTTTTCTTTCTTTTTTCCCCTCTTTTCTGAGTTTAAATCATCCCAGCCCCCTCCCCATCCATTCCCCTCCTCCGCCACTCTTCCCATCCACCCCATCCTTATTCTTCCTTCCCTCCCCTCTTCAATCCGGCCATGTACCTCAGACATTTTTTCTTTGTAACTAAACAACAGAGTCTAATAACTATTAAACACTGCTTATATTTTACTAGGTACCATAAATAATCTAGAAATGATTTAAAGAACCCACGATACTATGCAAAAGACATCCTCAGATTTGGGCAATCTCAGGGGGTCCCTGATTACTCACACATGGATTACATAGGGATGACTATGAATCTTCAGTTCTACTAAATACTGTCAATCTGCTCCCAAAGTGCCAATCCCAGTTTAGATACCACCAGCAATATGCAGTGTGCCCTTTTCAGAACAGATTACTTGCAACTGGAGTGTGACCCAGAGCATGCGGCCTGCTTGTGGTCACTTGGAGGAAGGTTGTTGTCAGCATCCTTACTGGGCCTCTTGGAATCTTGTCAAGGTTTTGCTCAGAAAATAGCACAAAAAAGGGCCCAAGGAAGCTACTTAGTGTCCCTGTCACCACTTACCAGCGCTGGTGTTATCACGCTTTTTAACTCTGGTCTCCTAGATTGGTTTCTCCTTAGAGCTGTATTTACGTGGTTCTATATGAATGCAACTGAGCACCTTCTGTATGTTTGCGTCACTGGACTTTCTTCTGTATCTACTTTGCTAATTAACTTATTGACTTATAGGAATTATTTAGAGATTCAGGACCCACAGTCCTCATTTGTTGTGCCATGGGCAGTATATTTTCATTCTATTTGTGCGCGTGTGTGCGCACGTGTGTTCTCGAGTTTGTACATATGTGTGTGGGTGCATATGTATGTGCAGCCCAGAAGTCATATCAGGTGTCTTCCTCGATCTTTTCACCTTTTTTCCTAAGGCAGCGTCTCCCATGGAACTTGGAGCTCACCAACTTGGCTAGACTGGCTGGTCAGAAACTCCAGAGATCCATCTGCCTCCTTGCATCCCTAGCACTGGGGTTACAGATGTGTGCCACGTGCTCAGCTTTAACATGTGCACTCGACATCCTAAATCATGTACTCGTGCATACACAACAAGTTCTTTACCAATCAAGCCATCTCCTGGCTCTGAGAGCATGTATTCTTGCATTGCTTGCCTCTATATACAAGTAAGGACCTACGTATACATTCATAAACTGTTTATAGTGGAACCGCTGCAGTTTCTCTTCATGTTCCTGATACTTCATGACCAAAACAACTCAGGGAGCAAGAGACTTATTCTTGCTTCCGATTCTTGGTTGTAGTTCATCACCAGGGCAGCAGAGTCATACTAACATCTGGAGCCAAGGAAATTGGCCACACCCTAGAGTTGAAGTATTTGCAGTGTGGTAAAGGGTTAGATTTTACTAGGGAGTGTACTAAAGAAGGAAACATTTTTAATTCAGAAGTCAGCCTCCTTGTTTTTTCTTTGCAGTGCTGAGCATGGAACTCAGGGCCTTACCATGGAATACAAGCCCATTGCTACTGAGCTGCATTCCCAGCCTGAGAACTATTCTTAATGGTCTGGGAAAAAAATCATCAGCGGGGGGGTGATTCATGAGCAACTGATGGTCTTTTTAATTTTTTGCCCATTTGAGGTTGGAAATTGAAGGATAACATTTCATTTTCAAAATAATTCCTTTTATAAAAAGCTACGTACATACTCATTGAAAAATTTAATTAAAGAAAAATAGAAGAGAGAAAATGGAAGCACTCCAAATTCTCCCACCCAGAGGTAGTCATTATAGTCTGACTGAGCGTGTGTTCATCCTCTGCACTCTGCACGCTTACAGTTGCTGTGCTGACTGCAGGGGAGGCTAGATCAGATTTTCAGGGTACTGCCCGCTGCACTTCCCGCTTTTTAAAAAGTATTTATTTTGAAAGGAGAAAAAGAAAGAGAGAGAGAAGAGAGTTTATGTATGTGCCATGGTGTGGGTTTGGAGGTCAGAGGACTAGTTGGTTCAGTTGAATGAATACCGTAGACTCTAGGGATCCAACTCGGCTTGCCAGGTGTAGCAGTCATTGTTCTCTGTTGCTGTGAAACACCGCTTAAACCCAAGCAACTCAGAAAGGGAGACTTAATCAACATAGAGTTTCAGAGGAGAAAATGCAGTCCATTATGGCAGAAAAGGCATGGCTGAATGACAGAGACAGCCTAAATCACATTCATCAAGAAGACTAAGAACCGCAAAACTGCCGATAGACTTCTCCCATAGGCAGGGTGGGGCTGATCAACCTCAAGGCCCACCCCCTGTGACTATCTTAGGCTCCACCTCCTAAAGGTGCCATGACGTTCCCAAACAACTAAAGATTCAGACACAAGAGCCTATAGGGGACAACTCACACTTCTAATCATGATACCAGGTTTTATACATAGGCCCTTTATCCACTGAGGTTTTTTTTCTTTGCACACTCCAAGAGAAGTATGGAAATAAGTGAGGAAAGGGATGTTTTTAAACCACTGAGAAAAGAATTTACCAAGAGAGAATCAGGATTAACCACTTTATTGAGGCACTTTCCAAAAGATGTGATGCCTGGAGGGACTATAGTAAAAATGAGGGGTTTCCAGAGTGTTCCATTGTGCAAAGCAAGTGTTCTGTGTTCTAGAGGGCTTGGAAAGTATAGAGGAAGAAACTGCCCAAAACTGCTTCACTGGAGAGAGCTGGTGTTCTATTGCATTTTCTTTCACACTGTCCCTTATGCTCATTCTCTCTCTCTCTTCTCTTTCTCCTTTTCATTTAGTTTTCTTATTTTATCTTGGATAACATTTTATTAATCAGAGGACACTAATCTTCATGGTAGAATGCAAAAAAAGAATTTTCTTTGCTATTATAACACTTTTTGATTTTGCGGTAATGTACAATTTTTTGTGAAGAAGGCCCAAAGAATTCCCAGTCAACCTCCCTTCAGTCAACCTCCCTGAGTTTAACATCACTTAGAGGTTCGTCTTGAGCCTGCTCCATCTATAACTACACTGTTGTCTAACTGCATCTACGTGGTGCCAAGTTTGAATTCTCTGCTTGATGCATGCACCCTATTGCTTTCCTTCTGCCCAGGTTACTATAACAACAGCACCAAGGTGGCCGTGAAGACCCTGAAGCCTGGCACCATGTCTGTGCAGGCATTCCTGGAGGAGGCCAACCTCATGAAGACCCTCCAGCATGATAAGCTGGTGCGACTCTACGCCGTGGTTACCAAGGAGGAACCCATTTACATCATCACCGAGTACATGGCCAAGGGTGAGAGCCACATCGGGTTTTAAGGCAGAGTGGGCACATGTTCAGGGGACATGCACATAAATTTATTATGAGATCATGCTAGAGAGTGCCTCTGTGAAGTACTTAATCTTGGTCCTACTACTGAAGAAATAGGAAAAAAGAAAACATTTTCATAAACCTACTCATCACAAGTAATCCATGGTATAAAACAGATATCTAGTCCACCTGTTTACTCAGTATTGACCTGTTAGTCCCAAGAACCACACCCCAAACCTAAGAGACCTGTATTAGTCAGGGTTCTCTGAAGAAACAGAATCTATAGAATGTAATATATATATATATATATAATATATATATAAATAATTCACAATAAAAAATAGTGTCCTTCAAAGTAGCTGCACACAGTCACCTTGCTCTTGACTGGAATATTCCACAAAGCCACAAGATCCCAAGAAGGTCTCAAGCCTTTACTTCTCTGGAGGGTTGAAGATGCTGGGTTCCAACTTTGGTGAAGAACAGCTGGGCTCCAACATCAACGATGAACAGCAAACAGCACCAAGGCCCAGAGGCCAGGCTCCAAAGGCAGAGGGAACAGCAACAACATGGTGGAAAAGGTGAAGCTCTAAGTCAGCCAAGGATGGAGGCAGCAGCAGCAGCAACAAAGAAGGCCACGATGCTCTAAAAGTGCATGATGCTCACAGAGTAGACTCCACAGCAAGTCAGCACAAGATAAGGGAAGAGCACTTCCTATTATCTGGTCCACCACTGGAAAGTACCACCACTATGGGCTGGGTTTTTTACAGCAATCAATCAAGTACCTGCAGGCTTGTTCAGGGGCCACATTCCAACCATTAACCCTCCACAGCTGTATCCCAAACAGTCTGCAACTGTCAAGTTGACACCAAAATGAAACCATAACATTCCACCACTTGTCAACTTGACACAAACACGTGACTTTACACCAGGACCTTCCAACCCAGTTCCCATGGATATTATATTCATAAAAGACATTCAGTTCAATATAAAAATTCTCAAATTCTGACATTATAAAAAGTTGGAATCTCTTAAATATAAAATATATATAATATAAAATATATATTATAAAATATAAAATATACATAAAAATATAAAACATAAATATCAATATTAGTATACAATAAATAATTTAGCACAGAATAAATAATGAAATAGAAACCTCACAATAAATATTAATTTGAAATTAAAAAAGCATCATCTAAAAATATATACATCACATTCTATAATTCACTGTCACTCATTATGTATTCAAGACAAGTCAAAGAATTCTAGACAGTTTCATTTGTACTTTATAAGTAGAACAGAAGTCACATCTCTGTAACTGGTCACGTGGTCTTAGTTGGTATTTAGGACTACCTTCTTCCACTACCCATTCCATATTTCTTGTACTCTCAGCAAGTGTTTCAGTAGGTCTTGGTTCTTTTCCTGGGGGTGCCACCCATACCTTCATTCCTGAAAGATCTGGGCAATCCACCATCCTGCTTACTTGGCCCAATCAGCATAATATCATCAATATAATGGACCAATGTGATGCCTTGTGGGAGAGACAGGTGATCAAGATCTCTATGAACCAAGTTATGGCACAGGGCTGGAGGATTAATATATCCTTGAGATAGAACCATAAAGGTATATTGCTGTCTTTGCCAGCTGAAAGCAAATTGCTTCTGATGGTCCCTATGAATAGGTATTGAGAAAAAAGCATTTGCAAGGTCAATAGCTGCATAGCAAGTAACAGGAGATGTGTTAATTTGCTCAAGCAAAGAAACAACTGGCACAGCAGCTACAATTGGAGTCACAACTTGATTAAGTTTGTGATAATCAACTGTCATTCTCCATGATCCATCTGTTTTCTGTACAGGCCAAATGGGAGAATTAAAAGGAGAGGTGGTAGGAACCACACCATCCCTGCACCCTTCAAGTCCTTGATGGTGACACTAATGTCTGTGATCCCTCCACAGAAAGTACTGTTTCTGGCTCACTATTTTCCTGGCAGAGGCAACTCTAAAAGCTTCCATTTGGCCTTTCCTACCATAATAGCCCTTACTCCACAGGTCAAGGAACCATTGTGGGGATTCTGCCAACTTCTACATATATCTGTACCAATTATACATTCTAGAACTGGATAACCACAGGATGAGTCCAGGGATCCACTGGACCTACTGTGAGATGAACATTAGCCAAAACTCCATCAATCACCTGTCCCCCATAAGCCTCTACTTTAACTGGAGGTCCGCAATGCTTTTTAGGATCTTCAGGAATCAATGTCAACTCAGAACCAGTATCCAATAGACCCCGAAATGTGTGATCATTTCCCTTCCCCTGATGTACAGTAACTCTTATAAAAAGCTGTAGGTTCTTTTGGGGAAGGACAGAAGAAAGATTAGTAGTAAAGGTTTTTGTTATTGTGCCTAAGTCCTTCCTCAGTGTGACCCCACCTCCCCTTCATTCAAGGGTTCTGGATCTGCAAACTGATCTGAATGTGGAAACTGATTGACAGGTTGTGATTCTCTGCCCTTCCTTCATTTGCTTTAGAAAGTTTCTGCTTATACAGATCATATAAAAACTTAGTAGGCTTCTTATTGATTTTACTCTTGGGAACACACCATGATTAATTAACCAATACCAAAGATCTAAGTGAGTCAGACCATCATGAATACTGTTCTTTCTATGCTGTGCATTATGGTTGGTATACTTGCGTTGCCACTGGCGATTCAATGCTGCCACTTGGCCCTGGCTGCTCCTGGATACACCTAGGCCCATCGGATTTAATTCCTCTAATTGAACAGCTGCATTACCCATCATTAATGATGGTGCAAGGAGGAAAAGCAACGGAGCCCTTCAAATTTGGCGGTGCCCTTCTCACCAATTTGTATAATACAGCCTTGGTGACAGACATCTCATCTGGATTTTGCCGCTGACAGTTAGATTTTAAACCACAAATCCGGTCAAGTATACCAATTTCCCTTTGCCTTTTAATCATATCATCAACACTAAACCAAGGAATATCTGGTATCTTCAGCTCTGTTTCAGAAGGCCAAACGCTAATAAATGTTTCATTCACCCACTCCAATAAACTCTTGGCACCATTTTTAATGCTATGAGCTGCAGCATTAAACCTAGAATCTCTACTCAATGGACCCATTTCAATAAACTCAGTTTGATCCAGTTTTATACTGAGATGCTATACGAGGTAGTGGTGGGGATTCATTCTCTACCAAAGAGGCCCATTGGAATTTGAGGCTTCACTGGCCTCAGCCTCCACTTAGTCTTCCCACACATCAATATCCCAGTTTGTAGGATCCCAGTCCTTTCCACCTTCTGAGGCTGGACTTTAATTTACTTTGTAACTCAGCCAATCTAATAATTAAAACTTGAGTTTGATTTTCAGCAGTTCGAGCCCTATTACTACTGGAGAGAAGATTCATTTCCAGAGCACACTTAGAAACTTCCAAGTTGTTTACACATCTGAAGCTGATTATTTTCATCTCTGATGTCTTTCTTTTTCATCTCTATTTTATCCAGAGATGCTTCCAAATCATATTTAGAAAAATTTTAGATTTTTTTATGCTCATCTTGAGCTTGGTAATTTCATCTCTGTGACTTTCCTTCTCATTTTGTACTTTATCCAGAGATGTTAAAAGCAACCAACCAGCATCATTATTTTCCTTAGATTATCAAAAGTATTGTATACAGAGATAGTAAACACCGTACTCATCACAAGAGGTAATCAGGACTATCCATTCCCCCCACTTTTATCAGTTCTTTGATAAACTCGAACCATAGAGTTCTGGTGATCAACTAAGGCAGTCTTAAGTAGCTGTAGGTTTCATTGTGTTGGAAAACCAGCTCCAGATAAGCTCAAGCCTACTCAAGGGATTCATCTTTATAATTCTGTTCTTCCAGAACCACTTCTGGTACCAAAATTTGTATTAAGGTTCTCTGAAGAAACAGAATCTATAGAATGTAATATATATATATATATTTTATTAAAATAATTCACAATAAAAAATAGTGTCCTTCAAAGTAGCTGCACACAGTCACCTTGCTCTTGACTGGAATATTCCACAAAGCCACAAGATCCCAAGAAGGTCTCAAGCCTTTACTTCTCTGGAGGGTCAAAGATACTGGGTTCCAACATTGGTGAAGAACAGCTGGGCTCCAACACCAGCAATGAACAGCAAACAGCAGCAAAGCCCAGAGACCAAGCTCCAAAGGCAGAGGGAACAGCAACAACATGGTGGAAAAGGTGAAGCTCTAAGTCAGCCAAGGATGGAGGCAGCAGCAGCAGCAACAAAGAAGGCCATGATGCTCGCAGAGTAGACTCCACAGCAAGTCGACACAAAATAAGGGAAGAGCAAGTCCCTCCTCCTTGCACTTTCTATTATCTGGTTCACCACTGGAAATTAACACCCACTATGGGCTGGGTTTTCTACAGCAATCAATCAAGTATCTGAAGGCTTGTTCAGGGGCCACATTCCAACCATTAACCTTCCACAGCTGCGTCCCAAATAGTCTGCAACTGTAAAGTTGACACCAAAATGAAACCATAACAAGACCCAAGCAAATAATTGTCAAATAAATTAATATATATTTCATGGTGAAAGCCTTTGGCAAGTTGCTATTTGAATTCCACATGTGTGCCCTAGCATTAATACTCACATGCATACATGCATGCACACATGAGTGTATATATATATATATATATACACACACACATTACATTATATATATATTACATTATATAAATGTAAAAATATTAAAGTAAATATATTTCAGAGGAGAACATTTTATCATATACTTAAAATATGAGTGGTCAAAATTCTAAAAGTAATTTTTTTCTTTAATGCTATCTGAATGTTTGGCTGTCTCTTTAAAATGTCAATGTGGAGGTTGAGGGTGTGGCTTAGGGGTAGAAACCTTGCTAGCAATGGAAAAAAGTTAATATTTTTAAACCCATGGAATGGTAATTCCTGAGTCAGGGATCCTAGATGAGAAGGTCCAAGCACCGTCTTTCCTTCTGTGACTGCCGTTTTCACATGAGGGGCTTTGACTTGCCTTCCTTGTCATCTATGGTTTCATAGAGACACTAGAAACTTCCAGATGATTTTTGTAAAGTTTATTTATCCCATGTGTGCTCACACACATGTGCCATGATACACATGTGGAGGTTAGAGATCTACTGTAGAAATCTGTTTTCTCCTTCCACTATGTGAGCACCAGGGATCGCTAGCTTGGCAGTTGGCACTTTTACCCACTGATCCATCACTGGTCCATCAAAGGATTAAAAAATATATACTTTAGGGAAAAAAAAATAAGCAGTAGATCCAACTTAATAAATGCCTCATGCATACTAGAGATAGTGTGATGTCATAGCTGATAGGTTAATAATTTTTTGTAGTGCTAGGGATCAAACCAAGCCTTACACTTTTGGGGACAAGCACTCTGTCACTGAGCTATAGCCCCAACCCTCATAAAGTGCTATATTTTTTCTTAATATCTGCTAATATTTCAAATAATGGTACTCAAAGTCTTTCCCCCAAAAAAAGGATACTAGAACATTTTTTTGTTTATTTCTTCCAAGACTGGGCATCAAACTCAGGGCCTTGCACATGCCAGGCAAGGACTTTGCTACTAAGCAATGTCCTCAGCCTCAATGGCATTGTTAAAAATACAAAATAAAAACTATGTCTCTGTAATTTGGGTTTTGATGACCCAGAAACCATCCTCCAAACCAAATGATTTGTGGCTTCATAAATAGTGTTGAAGTAATAGTCTTTTTATAATAAATATAGGCGTGGAGTTTCCTTATAAAAATATCTAAGGTTTACTGAGTACTTACCATTTACCCAACTGTTGTCAGTGCCTTCCATGGTGATCTCACCTCATATTGTCAGCAGTCCAAAGATCCTTCTGTGTCATGGACGTGTGTCATGGATGACACACCATGGTGTGTTCCTTAAATTCCTCACCTGCTTGCATCCTCCCAAGAGCTACCATACCCACCTTACAGAGACTTAGTGGGATAAGTGACTAAGGCCGCCTGTGAGATTGATACTTGAAGTTCCAGGGAGACAAAGCAAGTCTTGTAGAGATGGAGCAGTAAGTGGTAGAGGTGGCTGTGGGCTCCCTGAGTTTAGAGAATTCAGACATGTTCCTAGTGTGGCCTCTCTTCTAGTACCTCGAGGTCTGTGCTTTTGCTGCATAGGGCAAGCATAGCCTGATGTCTACCCATGAGAATTTTTCTGCTGCCTCTCTGTCCCAGAGAGACTCAAAAAAATCAGGCAGCTGCAGAAGGCGAGTCACTGTAGCAGCTTCTCTGAAAGTCATTGCATCAGACACCTATAGAGAGGAGAGTAGATTCTCTTTGTTTTGGATTTTTTTTTCTCAGTGTTTGGGGATGGAACCAACACTCTGAGCATTCTAGGCAATACGCTTTGCCTCTGGGTTATACCACCAGCTGCTTGGCGGCTTTTTCTTCTGTGATTGAGCCACACCGATTTGTCCTCTCATTGCCCTTCTTACTCACAGGCAGTTTGTTGGACTTCCTCAAGAGCGATGAAGGTGGCAAGGTGCTGCTCCCAAAGCTGATTGACTTCTCTGCGCAGGTAAAGTGTTCAAAAGCCTATTGCACATGTTGATTTGATATTCAGGATGAAGCAGCCATGTCAGAGAGAAGAGAAGGCATTCCCTCACTTCCCAGTAGTGGGACGTGTGTGCCATGTCCACATTTGCCTGTGTGTTATCTGCTGCATCATTTCCTTGGAGTCGTAGGTACAGCATGACTGAATCAGTTACTATGCTCAGAATTTTGGAGAGGCCATTCCATATCGTGTGAGTGCACAGCTTTCCAACCATGTGCATGCTTTATTTATGACTCTAGTGGACTGATAGTTTTATAGCCTCAGCATCCTTGAGTAAAATGTCTGGGTGGATGTAACAGCCCACCTGTTCTCCCAGCCCAGGAAGACAGAGCTTAGGAATCTCTGGAGCAAGCTGACCGGTCACACTAATCCTCTCTGTGAGCTTTGGATTAGACTAGAGATTTAAAAAAACAAGATAGAAGAGAGATCAAGGATGATGTTCAATATTGACCTTGATCTACACACACACACACACACACACACACACACACACACACACACACACACAGAAAACACTTCTATACACACACAAACACATGAAAATGGGATTTCTTTCCTGCTCTTCTCACTCTTTGGTAGGTGGCATCGGATTCTGAGAACTGCTCATCTGTAATATTTCCATGCCAACAGAGCTGCCTGTTTAGTTTGGAATCACACATTTCCTGAAGTATATTTAAGAGCAGGGGCAAATTATCCAGAGACCAGTGTACCCGGCGTATCAAGGAAATGCACATTGGAATGATGTCAGCACCGAGTTTTAATAGTTCATTGGGTCTATTAGTCACAGTCTGTAATTTGCTAGTTTTGTTCTTTACAGTTGGCCCTGGACAGCTCATGCTGGAAAGGCCGAATGACATGTAGCCCACGCCACAAAGCATGTTTCCTGACTGTCCTGGAAAACTGGTTCTTTCCCTGGATCACCTTTTAGTTGGACAATCAGTAAGGCCTTCTTAGGAAGCTGTGCTCAAAGGAATGAGCATAAACAGGGAAGTGTTCCAGCTGGTTCCACGGGCCACTCGCTGCCATCTGATACTGTGGGCTGAGCTTATGTTCAACATCCATGGTCACATCTGTGTCTGCCACCAATAGCTGTAAGAGTTTAAGGAAGTCCTTTGCCTCTGTTAGTTAGCTTGTTTTCCTGTGAAACAGGAATGGGAATTACTACTTTGAGATGCCGAGCATCAAACCCTTAAGTTGACATAGACCTCAATGGTAGAGATCCTTTAGAGGAAGCTGGGAACAGTGGAGGCTGGGTAGCTAGGAAATCACCTGCTTGGGCCTCATCTTGTCCACTGGAACTTGGCCGCTTGAATAGATCCTCCTCAGAGAGAGAAAACCAACCTTTATGGAAGCACCAGCATCTAAGCTAGAGAGAAGCAGAATGGCTAGAATGGAGTGGAGGGGTGGCCAGGAGCCAGTATCCCTGCCTTCTTAGGCTCCTCATCCTAGCCCTGATTCCCAGAGTAGCTGTGTGGGGCTCAGAGATTCAGACGTGCAGTTTGCACGTCAGTGAAAGTATATTATTGGTTCAGCTGTGGATTCCATGGAGATAGCAAGGCAGGAAACGGAGAAAGCAGAAGTCTGATAAACTATGTCACACTTGACAACAGATAATGAGGCCCTTTGCGTGGGTGGTGGCTGCAGGATCTCCCATTGGCTGAGAGACTTGAGGATGATGGTAAAGATTTATCACATGGGATAGAGATTTTTCACATGACCCATGTGGCCTGAGACTTGGGCAGACTCACCCATCCATGTAGCTTGCACGTTGCACTTATGTGTGTGTGTGTGTGTGTGTGTGTGTGTGTCTGTGTGTGTGTGTGTGTCTGTGTCTGTGTGTGATGCTCTTCTTTTGGTGTATGGGTGTTTGGTACATCTTATTTGATAAAATACTGTCTTGTTATAATGGAAGTTTCGAGGCCCAAATCAGGACCTCTGAGGCTACATTGCAACTGGGTAAATTGCTACTGTAACTGCAAAGGATAACTTTTTCTGGCTTAGAAATAAGATGGGAGAAGTCTCACTCTAAATCTTTGTGGCTTGCAAACAGGAGAACCACAGGGCCTGCGGGGAGTGCAGCTGTTAAGTTAGAGACCCAGTGGACTCTAGTGTGCTGGACCTGAATCTTCTTGGTGACCAGCGAGGCTAGAAGTAACCAAGCCACCGCTATTGTTCTGCATACAGACATGTGACCACTTCCCACTCAAGCTGGGTGCACTCACGTTGTCTTTCCTGGCAGCCGCCCCAGGTAGCACTGGTGGATCATCCCAGAGACTATAATGACCGTTCAGGATCACTGAGGGTGTCGCAGTCATCAGCAGCCAGGAAGAGTTCAAGCACGTGGACTCAACACGGAAGTCCTCCCTCCCTTCCACCTTTTCTTCATTCTTCCCTCACGCCTTCCTTTCTTCCATTCCTCCCTTTCTTTCTTCTTTCCCACTGGAGATCGAACCTGCTACCCTGTATTTTCTAAGCACATGAGCTGTCAGCGAGTCACACCCCCAGCCAAAATTATTCTTCCTTGTAACTGAACTCTAGCTCTTGTTCCTGTTCATTCAAGATGGCACACCTCACCACACTCGCGGCTCCTTCCTTCCAGGAAAAGGTGGTGAGGCTGTCTCTTGCCCAGTTCTTCACCGTAACTTGTTTCATTCCTTTGCGGTTCGTCCTACTGTGACGTTGATGTCTAAGGAGGGGCATCACCCTGGTGACCAGGAGTGGGATCGCTGGAGCCATCTTGGCCTGAAATCATCCCTTCCCCTCTGATCTCTGTGACAGAACCTGGTGCCGCTGGAATGTTCTCTTTACGGTATAACTCCTTAGTTCACTGCCTCCACTTTTACATTTCTTTCTGAAAGTCTCCATAACAGGAAAACCCATCTCTAATTTTTCACTTTTTCATGTTACTAATGAGCTCTGTCAGTTCTCTGTAATGAATAACATGTCATGAGAACAGTAAATGTTAGTAAGGATGGCCCCAAGTTGATAGCTGGCGGCCAGATTCATCCAGTTTTTCCTCTTCCTTTCTTTTTTTACTTAAAACTTGATTTATTTAGCGTGTGTGTGTGTGTGTGTGTGTGTGTGTGTGTGTGTATCTGAGGGCATTGTGTGTCCCTGTGGAAGACCAAGGGTGACTTCAGGAATCATCTTGGATTGTTTCTATCTCCTTCTTGCTTCACTCTGGGACCTCTCAGGCTCCAGTGGACTAGAAGTGCAGGCCACTGTCAGTTTTTTTGCCAAGTGTTGGTTGTTACATGAGACCTGGGATCCGAACTCAGGTGCTTCTCCTTGCCCCTGAGCCATCTCTGTGACACCTTCCCCTCTTCCTTTCTTTCAGCTTATTTCTTAGGGTAATTAGATGGGTCTTCTTGGTACTGGGTCACTTGACTGCACAGCACATTAGTATTTCACTTTCTTCCGTAAGTGTCTTCGGTAGGGTCAAGAGAGAGAGAGAGAGAAATTTGTGTCCATCAGTTTCTCACAGGAAGACTGGTTACTGGGGATGGCGATGAGCCTATTTATGCCGTCACAGCCCAGAGAGGATAAGAGAGTGATGTTGGGGCCAGGGTTGGGATTTTTCCCACCCTTTTGGTCTGACCTCTTCTTCCTTCTCTCCAAGACCTACTTCCCCATGCGCTCCTTTCTCCTCCTGGCCCCTATCATCCCTGGTGAGGCAGGAAGTACACTGTGCACATGACAGCCACCCAGCTCATGTGAAAGCTGATTTCATCACTTCCCGTCAGAGAAAAAGCTCTGAAAAAAAAGTCATCGAAGCGAACTGTAATCTTCCCTCTCCAGCCACCCTGTTGTTGCATGGAGATGAAGAAATTGTTAACTACAACAGATTTATCCCCTGCTTTCTTCCTGTAGGAAATGAAGCAGTTTTATGTTTTCTGTACTGAGGGGAGAGTGACCTCTTGCAGAGGAAGTTGATTCTTTAGAGTAGAACAACTATGTATCATCCCTTTCCTGCTCCCAGACAATAGGAAAAAAATGAACTTGGAAAGAGAAAGGATTGAAATTAGTACAAAGAGAGACATCATGGATTTGTAAAGCTGAAAGGAGAAAGGAGTCCAGGTGTCTGAGTTGCCAGAGTTACCAACAGATAAATCATCTTGTCTTACAGACCCAGCCAAGCTGAGCACTTGTCGCTGATACAATGACGGCCAAATTTACTAAAAATGAAATAGACGATTATGTGGGAGCAGAGTCACCTTAAAGACTTAGACTTGTCCAAGGCTACCAAGTTTGTAGGTGGAATTCCTGGAACTTGATCCTGTGTCTTCTCACTCAGACTACTGACTTTTTGTTTTGTTTTGTTGTGCTTCATATTGTCATCTGATGGTCATAGTTGATCCTGTGATCGTTTGGTACCTGACACTCTCTTTGAGGACATTTCTTCTCCTTTATAGGTTTTGCCTTGTTGATGAGTTAATGATTTCTTAACTACACTCCATTTATCTTTCTTTCTTTGTGTGTGTGTGTGTGTGTGTGTCAGAAGGCATTGTGTGTCCCTGTGGAGGCCCAAGGGTGACTCTAGGAATCATCCTGGATTGCTTCTACCTCCTTTTTTCTTTGCTCTAGGATTTCCCAGGCTTTGTCCACCAGTCCTGGAAGTGCAGGCTGCTGCTATTTTTTACATGAGACCTAGCTTTTTTACTTGGGACCTGGAATCTGAACTCAGGTCCTTCTACTTTGGGAGCAGAGGCTTAACCCCTGAGCCATCTCTCCATCCCTACACTTCATTCACCTTTAATGCCAAAGCATAAATCTCTCTCTCTCTCTCTCTCTCTCTCTCTCTCTCTCTCTCTTTCTCTCTCTCTCGCTCTCTTTCTCTATTCCTCCCAATCTCTATCTTTCCTTCCTTTTTTAGGCAGGGTTTTAAGTACCTGAGTTGGCCTTGATCTCCTTACTTCTACCTCGAATGTGCTGGGATTACAAGTATACACCACCACACCCAACTAGATCTGTATTGTGTAGTGATTATGCCATACATGTTGCCGTGTGTGTGTGTGTGTGTGTGTGTGTGTGTGTGTGTGTGTGTAATTCTAAGTCATAATTTAAATTTGAAATTGGTAAAAATAAAGGAAAAGAGACAACCTCAGCCTGTTGCGGGAAAATGGCAAGGCTACGTGGCCGCCAGAGTCTTTCTTCCAGGAAGCAGTTTTGTTTGCACTAGCACATGGCTCTATGATTCTTACCCAGGAGACGGAACTCTGAACTGAGAGAGTACAGGCTTTTACACCCCCTGTGCAATTCAGGTTTGTCTCTCATGCTTGGCAACAGGTTTCTGGGTTTTTACATTACAAGGTCGTGGTCAGACAGGCACTGGCCGTTGCATTCCAAGCCACCTGCCGCAAGTCTTGAGTACCTCCAAACTTCTTTGAACAGGAAGACTTTTTATTATCTAGGATACTGACCAATGTGGTGGTAAATCAGCCTGAAAGGTCCAGATGGAGATGTTCTGGGGAAACTTCTAGACTATTTGCTAATGTTGTCAGATATAACGCTGTATTAATATCAGCTCCTCCTTCACCCTTGCGCAGAGTCTGAGAGAGAAACCAGGCTCCCACTTTCCTGCTCCACATTGTTCTCCAACCATTTCCACCATCACCAGAGCCCCTATAATGTCTAATAAAGCAATTATTTATGTTCCAACCCTTTTTAAAAAGATTTAAAAACTCTTCAGTGCTGAGACTTGAGCCCAGCACTGCACATGCAAGGCCAGCGCTGTCACTGAGCTGCACCTCAGCCCTTCAGAACTTCACTGATATTAACCTTCATGGGTAAGGTCACCACACCCAGCACTGAGATGTGCCTCCAGCTCAGTGGCAAGTGGCAACCTCTAATGACTAGCTTGGCGTGTGCTTCTGCGAGGAAGCCACATTCATTTCTTGGTCGTTCCTCTTCTCCTGGAGGTTCTTATACGTGCCTCTTTATTGAAGACCCTGCACTCTCAGGTCTTTTCTATTCAATAAGATCTTGTCCAGAGCACAAAAGGGTGGACTCAAAGAGAACACAAAAGAATATCTGGGACTAGGAAGATAGCTCAGTGGTTAAAGTGTTTGCCTGACTTTGCCAAAAGGACCTGGATTCAGATTCCAGATTCCACGTGAAAATGCCAGACAGATAATGACAACAACCTGCAACTCTGACTCAGGAAGTCAGAGCCTGAGAAACCCCAAAGCAAAGCAATAAGGAAGTAGAGCAAACCAAGATGATTCTCCATATCACCCGTGAGCCTCCACAGGCACACATTCAAGTGCCCTCTTGTACGTACACACACACACACACACACACACACACACACACACACACACACATGCTGGTATGGGCCTGCTCTAGCTAGATACAAGGCCATGGTAATCAGGATGGAACCTGCTATAGATAAAGGGCCATAGTAATCATGATAGGAAGCCTCAGTGTACATCATTAGAAGCAGTTGCTGGAAACCACAGCTTTCTCAGCATCTGTTCAAATGATGTTTGCTTCTTCCTGAAGGATGGGGGAAATCTGCAATTTTGTAATTGGTGCTATAAATATTAATGGTACAGAAAGCATTGACTTAAGAGCCAGGTTATGTGCGTCTGCTAGGGACAGTCACTTCAAAGCCCCAGTGTCCTCATTGATCACATGTTCAGCTGTGATCTACCAAGCCCTCCCTCCTGGGCCTCAGTTACAATGAATGATTTTACTGTTGTGATAAATAAAGTGACACGAATCCGTCATATTATTTTAGTAACCAGATGTCAGACATAAGAATGCTTCCTTTTCAAAATAAAAAAAAATTAACTCATACATAATAATTGCATATATTTAAAATGGATGGTTTTTTGTTTTAAACATTTCATTTACTTATGAAAGAGAGAGAAGGCACACATGTCAGGGTGCTCACATGGAGGTCAGAGGGCAACTTTTGGAAGTTCGATCTCTCTTTTCACCCTTTGGGATTCCAGGACCAAATTCAGGTCACCAGGTTTGGGAACAGACTCCTTTTACATTCTGAGCCATCTCTCCAAACTCTCTTTTTGTTTCCAGCATCCCAAGCTGGCCTCAGACACTCCATCCTTCTGCCTCTGCCACCTGAATGCTGTGTTTGTAGGCATGTATCACTACCTCTAATTCAGTATGTTATTTTGATACATGTGTGCAATGTGTAGTAACCAAATCAGAGCAATTAACAAATCCGTCTTCTTATATTGATCATTTCTTTGTGTTGGGAGCTTCAAAATCTCTGTCTTAACTCTTTTGAAATAGTGAGTGTCTGTTCACTATCGCCACCCTACTGTAAGAACACTGGAATTTGTTCCATTTATTTTATTGCACGTTGACCTTATTTCTCTTTATTTATTTTGAATAATGGACTTTTTTCAAAACTCATTTTAAACATTTGACCTAAACATTAGCCATAAAAACTTATAAAATAAACAACTGATTTTTTAAATTTATTTATTCAATTGTGCACGTGTGCGTGTGTGTGTGTGTGTGTGTGTGTGTGTGTGTGTGTGTAGAACCACGGGCGAATTCGGAAACTATCATGGACCACCTCCATTTCCTCCTTGTTTACTCTGCCCCAGGATTCACAGGCTCCGCCCTATCAGGACCAGAAACTCAGGCCGCCCCCGCTTCCGCCAGCATCTATATGTGGGGTTTAGGATCTGAACTCAGGACCTTCCGCCTGCAAGGCAGAGGCTTAACCCCTGAGCCACCTCTCCAGCCCCTAAAATAGACAATCGAAACTAGAACCAATGTCAGAATTGTAAAACTGAATCATATACAGTTTTTTTCTAAAAAAAAAAAAAAGAAAGAAAGAAAGAATAGCTAGCTGTTAGTTAAAAAATAAAAATAGCATAGAACAGGTACTCTTTTGCATGTGGGGGTAGAGGGCTCTTATATTTAAGCAGAGGAACCATGGCTGTTGGGCTACAGAAGTGTCAGAAGAGTAGTACATCTTGCTTCATTTGGGTTTTTGATGTTTGTTTTCAGGGTTTGATTTTTAATGCTGTTTTTCTCAATCTCACTATGGAGCTTAAACTGGCCTCAAACTTACAATCCTCATGGAGTTGAAGAGGTCTGAGCAGCTGGGTTGTGGACAAACTTTTTTATCTATCTATCTATCTATCTATCTATCTATCTATCTATCTATCTATCTATCTATCTATCTATCTATCTATCTATCGTGTGTTTGTACCAGAGGATACTTGAGTGTGTGTGTGTGTGTGTGTGTGTGTGTGTGTGCGCGTGTGTGTGCGCACGTGCTTGTGGAGGTCTATGGATGATATCCGGAATCATTCTGGACTGTTCTACTTCCTTAGGGGCTGGAATTAGAGGCACCCACCACTTCTGATGGGCATTTTTACATGGGATCTGGGGATCTGAACACAGGCCCTTTTGGTCGCTAGGCAAAGGCTTGTCCCCCAAGCCATCTCTTTAAACGTTTAAGTGGGAGTTCAAGAGAATGTGTGAACCCTGGCGGGATTCCAGAGAGGAGGTTGTGGGAGAGGGCGTCGGACACAAGGGTGGCTGGAGACGCGGTAGCATAGCATCCTTACAGAGTAGGCAGGACCACGGGATGGACTTAGCTAGGTACTTGTCGGTGTACTACTGGTTTAGGAGCAAGCCAAAACGTGGCTGTTTCTCATCTCTGTTCCTGGCTAGTCACCCTCTTCATCCTCATCTCTGCACCTTCCTTGGTAACCTGTCCAACTGCTCTTCCTCATCTTTCTCTTCTTTCTTCCTCAGCTTCCTCTTCCCTCTTGGTCCCTCCCACACCATTCTTGGTTTCATACACTCAGAAAAGAACTTTATTTCCATTTGTATACCAAAGGGATTGTATGGTGTTTTGTTTTGTTTTAAATAGGCTTATACTTGCCCCCCTCCCCCAAGACAAAAAAGGACATGAAATTACAGAGGGTGACTTTTGAGGTTTTCAGTGTGTTTGGATGCTGACACTGCCACATCACGAATGTGAAGTCAGGACAGTCTTTGAGTGTCAGTCCTCACTTTTTCACCTTGGTTTAGACCAGACTCTTCCTCACTGCATGAGCCTCTAGGGATTCTCAGGTCTCTGACTCTCCTGTAAGTAGGCACTCTGGATTATAGACGTTTAGTCTACTGCAGGCTGCTCTTATGCAGATTCTGGAGGCCCAAAGTCAGGTTATCAGGCTTATGTAGCAAGTGTTTTACCCGCTGAGGCAGCTCTCCAGTCCAAATTACTGGTTCTTTAGAAAAATGGGGCTTTCTATCCATCCTTGAGACACATGCTGCAAGACATTTTGTGTTATGTAGCTGTGCAGAGCCTAGAGTTTTGCAAAACACAACACAGTAATTGTTTTCAGTGTGAGTCATTGAAAGTAGCCTTCATTCCAACTTAATTACTATTTGTCTTAACTGACTTCTCCGAGTTAGTTTGTGCCCGGAACATATTTTCTTGGGTATTCTTGAGGTCAGGTTTGAAGGCCTCTACCCAGCTGCGGAACACCAGGACATTGTTTCTGGGCTTTCCTGATACGTCTGAGCACTTCATCTGCCTCCTGGCAGCCCAAGGGCTCCGAGGACACCATGGCAGCCACAGGCTGCCAAAATTGAAGCTTAATCAGGTGCTCAAGGCTCTAGAGAGCTCCAGCCACTGCCCGGCCTCCCCCTTCACACACCTGGACCTCTTCTTGGAAGCGCCGTATACATGTGGCACATCACACCTATTAATAATGAAATTATTTTAAAAAAAAATTAAAGTCCCAAGTTACATATGAATTTCAGATAAGGGTCTGTGGCTTCCCTTTTCTCCTGTGTACTGAGTAGCACAGGGCCAATTGGAGGATTTCTCTTTCCTTTTGTCCTCTCTTCCCTAACTGCCCTTCTCTTGTGTTCTCAGGCTTTTAAAAATCATGATAAAATAATATACATAGCATCAAAGTTTTACTATTTTAGCATTTTCTTTTGGTTTCTATAATCAAAGCCATGTAGATAAGACCTTACATATTTAATATAGTGCATTACCCCTGTACAAATGGAAAGATTAAGTTTAATGTTTCTAGACCAATAGGCTGTTCATTTCTGTACAATGTTAACTCAACACAGTAAACTGGGAAGCTTTTTTCCAGAGCTGACAGCACAGCATTTTAGCAATATTTAAGTGCGGTTAGCAGCTTGAATCTATTCACATTGCTTTCAAACCAAACTCATTCATCTTTCAAGTGTGTCCATTAAGCTAGCTCACCACTGCCTCTGTGACCTCTGCCCATAGACGTTTGTTATCGTCTATTTATTGTTCATCTTTCTAAGTCTTTCCTCCCGGTGGATTCCCAACACAGTAAGAATTCCCAGTTGCCGGCAGCACCTGCTTTCTTCAGCTCTGTAACCCTCACGCAGTCTTCTTACTGTTTTTCTCAAGACCACTTTCTAGGAGCTACTGCCCTTTGTTCCCTTTGCCCTCCTTCCCTACCTTACTCCCACCAACCTTTTCTTCCCTCTGTTCTTCCCTTTCCACTGTTCTCTGTTATCATCTCTGGCCTTTTCTTCCAGAGCACCTGTGATTCCTTTTGTAAAGCAAAGTTTACTTTTCCAGCTCCAGTCAGTAGCCCAGTGCTGCTAGGTGCTAGGTAAATATTAGCTGCTTACCTTTGCTGAACACTAGGGGTGGAGTCTGTCTCTGAACACGTGACTAGGATGTATATTTTCTAAAGTTTTCTGACTTACTATTCAGGCAGAAATAAAACATTTTCACCTTCCACTTCTGTGGGCTGTGTGTTTACTTTCCTGAACAGAAATTGCCCAATTGGTCAAAACAAAAGTGACAGGAGAAGGAAGTAGAATCTAGTGCCTGGGCTGTAGGAAAAAAACAAAGAGTCGCTTTGTTTCACATTCCTTCTGACAAAAGAACACCAGGAAGAATCTGAAATTAGAAAGGAACTTTTTGAAACTGAAGGGTGAGGCAGATGCACCTGGGAACAACAGGTTTTCTCTCACTTAGCGAAATCCTGGGCCTCTGGCAGCTTTTCCCTTGGCTCTGAGCAGAGATTGGCTCTGAAATCCTCTAGTGTTTATAACACAGCGTCCTGGGTCGTGTGTATGTTACAGAACCAACTTCTTGTACTTGTAGTAAGATATTTGTATGGCTGTGGTCAAGTGGTGCCAAAAGGGCTCTTCAGCTCAAACTTTCTTGGCGTGTTCTTATACCCAGCTCAAGATTTCTTGACTCATTCCTATACCATGTGATCCTCATTGCTGTTTGTAGACCTTCTACTTCCGGCCCCAGACCTCCAGCCTTGGAGGCCCCACTACCCTGCTGGCTACAGTTGCTCTGGGCATCCCTTTGCTGTGACTCTGGCTCCATGACACGCCCACCACCATGGCTCCTACTGATCCTTACCTTCAAATTTGTGTCTGCCGCATGGCTTGCTGCCTTGCAGAACTCTGTCCTCTGCCTCAATGGAGCCCCCCTCTGAGATGACCAGTACCTTCTCCTTCTCTCCTTCCTTACTTCCATCCCAGCCCATGGTAGCCTTCAGTCCTGCCCCATCCGCAGCGCTCCACATCAGTCTTACATCTCCCGGTTCTTGCAGCCGGTCACACCTTCCTTGTCCCTGTCTTGTGCCCTGTGTTTTTCCACTCCTTGCCTGGCTTCACAGTGGCTCCCTGTTGTCATACCTGCCTGCTAAAATCCTGACCTTGAGCAAGCTCAGTTCTCCACATCTCAGGTACATACAGAAGCTGTGTCCAATAGCTGGCATTACACTGGTCTGACTGAGGATCGATCATCCTCCTGCCAGTGTCTAGGGATCTCACTGCATGTCCTCAGATTCCTTCTCCCTCATTCCTGGGCAGCAGTGTCTGTTCTTGGTTTCCACTTCACCCCCAGACTTCTGCACTCTCACTCACCCACCATGCTGACTCTCCTGAGAACACAACACTGTCACCGCATGCCTCTGGTCCAGTCCCTCTGCCTGACGTAACGCGCCTGTGTCCTAGCCTCTCTTGCTACCGTTTGTGGCGTGCTTCTAGGAAATTTGCTCTGACAGCGGTTCCTGACTAACATGGGAAAGCTAGCAAGATTTCTCTTGCCTCTCTTCCTCTCCTGCCACCTTTCCCTTCAGCTTTCACCTCTCCCTCATGGCAAGTGCCCTGATGGGATGTGATCTCTCTTCCATTTTCTTCCCACCTGCTGCTTCTTGCACCAGCTCCTGGGCCGAAGCAGATTCCAGGCCACCCGGGACACTGAACCCAGCTGGGCCTCTTCCTGATGTCCCACCTGCGATGAGGGAGGTGCTGATTACACGCCTCCTGACAGGTTTATTTAGAGTTTGGGGCCTGGTGGCAAGGAAGCCATAGTTTAGCTGGAAGTTGCGAAGGCATCAGAACAGAAGAGATGACTTAAGGTCGGAGAAGGTGGAAAGAGACCCGCCTGGTGGGAGAAGAGGCCAAAGAGCTTGGAGAGCAGAGGAGACAGGGAGAAGAGAAAGCCTGACATGTTTTCTTCACTTGGTTTCTGCCATGTTCCACCTTCCCTCCCACCTGACTGGCCATTTCTTTGGCATTGAAAAACAGGGAATTTTCCAGAATTCAATCCTTCAGCCTCTAGTTATATCCTCAGTGACCCCATGGAAAGCATGTGGTTTCCTATAGTGGCTTCTGGACTTTCAGTTCTGGGGAATCTATCCTTTCAAAGTGAGTGCTGGGGTCAGAAATCTGGAATAAGGGTGTCAGAAAGGAGGGAGCCCTTCTTCTCTTCTGGAAAATTCTTAACTCACTTCTTCCGGCTCCTGGTGGCTGCTGGCATTGCTCAGTGATGGTAATATCTCTCTAACCTCCCAGCCCAATCATCTCGACATTTCAGAAATCCCTTCCTTTGCCTTGTCTTATGTAGCCTACAATAGAATTTCATCTCAAGATCTTCAGTTAGTTATATCCGTAAAGACTGTTTATGAATAAGGTCATATTTTGATGTTGTGGTGGTGGTAATTTGGGGGGCGCTGTTGATCTGGTTCAACAATCTTTCTCTGACCACTCTGGAGTTCCTGTGCTCAGAGCTCCACCTGTTCTCTCCAGCTGCTCGCTTCCCTACATTCCCCCCAGTCCTCTAGTGACACAGCAGTCAGAGTGCTGCGTGAAGACATGAGTTTGCTGTCCTACCCTAACCTGCAGCCCCCTGGCCGCTCTTCCCATCACGCTGGATACAGGTCGGGTCCTCAGTGATCTCAGTATTAGTAGGACACCTTCCAGAGATTACCCCTCTCCCTAAGCTTCTATCATTTGTGTGGAAACCTGTGTTGCAGGGTCTTTTTTTTTTTTTTTGTCACAAGACTTGTTGTAAACTCTTGTTTCAATCTGTAGATGACTGGGTTTCATCATCAGTAATTTAGGACAAGCCGCAAGTGTGTACCAAGAACATCCACTGCTGGCAGGAAGCCACTGCTTGGGGCAGAGGTTTGCGCTCCTGGTCTTTAAAGCAACAGTGTCTAGGAGGAAGCGTTCTTACTCTGTCACTATCAAAGGCCCCGGAATCGCAGTAATGCGCCGCCCAGTGGTCTGAGCGCCGGTGACTTCTGCCTGGTCGTGGGCTCATGTCTTCCTCCCACATTGTCATTCCATCTTCTGCTCCTCCTGCTTTCCATATTGTCGCAAAAGGGAAAAGCTGAAGCTTCCACTACAGGCTCCATCCATAAACACAGTTTATTTTGAAAACTGACTTCAAAGGGATGAAACATAAATAAAGATGGCTGGGAATTTGTTTCAGGCTTATTTAGAATTTATTGGGTCTTGTTACAAGCTTCCTTTAAACCCAGGGTAAGTAAACTAGATTGTGTTCAGAACTCTGCTCCACTTTGCACAGGAATTCTTTTTAGTCTGGCCATGCTCAGGTCTTCGTGGTATTTTGCTTTAGGTCAAGAACAGTGCAGGTGCCAACATTGTATTTTCTCTGCTGCTGACATGGTGTCTGTTTATCATCCAAATTCTTATTTTCTGTCTCTCTCAGAGGGATGGGCTAGGTATAACCACTGTCTCTAGACCAGGGCAGGGCTGGTAGGCAGGCTGGGTGGTGTCAGAGGAAACGGGGATGGATGAATGAGATCCTCCAACCAAGAAAGACCTGGCCCAGAAGGACCTTGGCCTTCAGTTCTTTAATATACTAAGAACAATCCAGATGTATCGCTCAGTGATAAGGTACTGGGTTCAGTCCTCAGAGCCAAAACAATGGCATTAATAGTAATAATATACTATTGGTGTAGAAGAGCAATCACCAGAACTCTGAAGTATGCTCCAAACTGCTTTACAAATATTTTATTTATTTATTTATTTATTTATTGGAGATAGAGACTCCAGAATGCATGTTATGGTGCACAGGTAGAGGTCAGAGGACAACTTTTGGAAGTCAGTTCTCTTTTCTACTATGTGGGCTTCTGGGGATCAAACTTGGGTTGCCAGATTTGTGAGTAGGCACCTGATTCGCTGAGGTATCTGAGCTGTTTCTAACTCCTAACATGGATATGATTATAGAAAAGCGAAGAATCTGAGAGTCCCTCAAAATTAATATAATACAAAGCAGGTATTCATGCTTTGAGATAATCTTGGAAAATAGGAATTTGTATTGACTTATTTAAAACAGAGTTTTTACTGAATACAGAACACCGGCAACTCTACAATGATTTGGCTGGAACCAAGCCAGCCAAATCTCTCCCCATCAGAGGCTCAGGGAACTTTGCAGAAGAGGGGCCAATAAGACTGTAAGAGCCTAAAAGATGGAGAGTTCCATTGCTGGATAGGTCACTCCACTCAAGACAGGGCAGCCACAACCAGAAATTCATGATAACGGGACTTGATCTCATCAGACCTGCACAGTGGTGAACATGTCAGCATGTCCCCATGGAATGGCGCAGATCTCAGGAGAAATAGTTCCAGGCAGGAGGGTCCTTAGGGGAAAGGAGTCAGACAGATGTAGGGAAGTACCTATATTGGTGGGCCGCCCAAGGTAGGGCCTTCTCTGACTGCCACAGAGGTCTGAATCCCCATGAGAACAGAAAATACAGAGGGAACCCCAGGACCCATAGAACCAAAGGACAGGAGAATAGGAAGGAGTAGACTGGGGTCTTGTAGAGATGAGAGGGAGAGAGGGACGAGAGTGAGGTTGAGATAGGATGGAAATGGGAAGGAAGGAAGGGAGGAAGGGAGGGAGAAAAAGAGGGAGGCAAGGAGCATGTATATAAAAATGTTAATTTAATAAATTTATTAATAAAAATAAGTAAATAATAATATGTAATTCAATTTAAAAATAGAATAAATAAAAAATAATAAAATAGGGTTTTTAGCTTGGCTTGTGGTATAGGCCTGTTACCCAGCTACTTAGGAGCTCAGGGAAGAATACTATCAGTTGAAGGTCTGTCTGGGCAACAGGGTAAGTTCAAGACCAGCTTGGGTAACTTAATAAGACCCTATCTAAAATAACAAATGAGGACTGGAGAGATGGCTCAGAGGTAAAGACACTGTCTCACAAGCCTGAATTCAGATCCCAGGTCCCATGTAAAAACACCTGGCAAAAACAGTGGCCTGCACTTCCAGCCCAGTGGCCAAAGTCTGGGAAATCCCAGAATGAAGCAAGAAGGAGGTAGAAGCAATCTGGATGATTCCCAAAGTCACCCTTGGTCCTCTGTTTTACACACAGTGCCCTCTGTTTTACACACACACAAACACACACACACACACACACACACACACACACACACACACACACACACAATAACTAAAATTAAAAATAAAATAAGATAAAATAATAAATAAATAATAAAATGAGGACTAAGGATCCTGGCCATATAATTCAGTGTAAGAGCACCTCCTCGACGTATGTGAGGCCCTGGGTTCAGTCCCCAGTATCATCATCATCATCATCATCATCATCATCATAATAGGATTTTTCCATTTTTTATTTTTATTTTTGAGAAATTAATGTGTTTGTTTTAGAACTGTTAAAAAACTTTTAACTGAGTTCCGTGATCCAAACAATTTTATTTTCTTTTTATTATGTCTTAATTTTATTTTTTTCTAGCAACATATTAAACATTAGCACCAATAATTGGTTTAAAAAAAGAGGAAAAAAATCAACCACATTGTAGTTGATAAGCTAAAAGTCTTATTTCCTGACTCTTCAGGGATTAAATCTGATGTGTTTTCTCAGATACCAGCATGAGTTATGGTGCCCCACCCAGATGGAATCATACTATTAATATATACTTTATATCATAACTTTATAATTTATCAGTCTTGTACATTTTTCTGTGTAGACTCAGAAGTCTTGCTCTTTTTTCTGTGTAAATTCATTTTAAAGTTTGATGGTTGTTCCTAAAAGTCTTGAAAAAATTGGAAGTCCTTTTAAAGAAATTCCTGTCTAAACTAAATGTCATTGTTTGTCTCTAATCCAGCCTTGCAGTCAGAATTCTTCCATGTAGTTTGTGTTTCTCTGCTGTGTGTAAGGACAAGGATCTTTTGCATTTGTTTATTGCCTGCACTTCACTTTCCTGAGAATTTTTTGAACAGTCAGTCCTTTTAAGTAGCACTTCATTACCAGGCTATAAACACACAGGAGGCTGTATGCTGTTACTCATTGGTAGATACAAACCTAATATTTGATGCTTCTTCCTTTTGTAAAGATTCCACAAACATGTACACATCCATTGCGATGTATTCTCTTCCTGGAAGAGTACCATACTTGCCTTAAGGTTCCCTTAGATACAACGCTTAGGTAAGCCCCAACTTTTCACTGATTAAAGCAACCAAGCAAAGCATGTCTGCGGAAAGGGATTTGCTTGCCGAGGGTCCCCAGGACCAGGATACACAATGAGAGGATGAATGTTCTCTCTCTCGTCCCTTGAGCACAGTTTGGCATTTGGTCTTCTGTTTTACACACAGTGCCCTCTGATACACATACACAAACACACACACACACACACACACAATTTTAAAAATAAATAAATGAAAAATGACATAAAAATTCCAAGAAATTTTAGCCCCTGAAAGAAAGAGTGTAGACAGCAGTGGATAAGTTCTCTGATTCAACTTCCTCCATCCAAACTACAGCGCACAGTGTAGGGGACCCAGTATGGACTGAGGCAGTAAGCACTACCATATGGAAACTGTTTCCATGACAACTGAATGACATGAAGCAAATGCTGTTGTCTCTGGCTCACATGGGGAAGACATTGGTCCTTAGCTGACTTGCTTTGTTTGCCAACTTCCGTTTTCTATTATGGTAATCAGGTGGTCTCTTCTGTAAGAACAGATTCTTCAGAGAGGTTGTGGGGTTTATTCATTTTTCACTTCCAAATTATTGATGTTGCTGCATAGGCCTCCTGCAAGTTTGAATGAACTAAATTGCTTGAATTCCTTTTCTGAGGCTTAGTAATAAGTAGAGTTCTGGGGAGGGAGGCAAACAGGCAGGGCCCAGGATCTTGCCAAAGGAGCAGGGTCCAGATTCTCTCCTTTCTGATTTTTAGCAGGCTTTCCTCCCGGTCTGTTTCTCACATGTTTGTCTAGATGATGAGTGTTCTCCAGGAGCCAATTCTAAGACAAGGTTATGTTTTCAGTTCCAGTTTCTCATTTACCCTGGAATTTCCTGGGGTAGATTTTAGCTTCACTTGAGAGATCACATTTAACCCCCGAGTGAGGTGCCTTTCCTTCCTTTTTTCTCTTGGTCATCTGACTCACATGTAGGAGCTTCTTGTTAAACTGGGGTCGGGGGAAGATACGTCACAAGCTAGAGAGTTAGGTATGGACTGATTTTTCAGATAAGCCACAGTTATTAGAATGGACACGGAAGCAATACGCTGGAGTCAGGTCCCTCGGCGATATCAGCTGGCTGTTACTGCTGAACCAACAGTCTCCAAACACACGAGGGACCGGGGAGAGTGTGCTGGGAGCCCGAGGAGCGTGCTGTGGGAGCTGGCTGGGAGCCGCACCGTGTGGGGTGCTGAGCTCCACAGATTCCTCCCAGGGCATTTGAGAAAAGTGGGACTAGATGAGTGACACGAATGTAGTCATCACTAGTGAGCCAGCCACCTGCGAGGAGCGCTGCTTGAGTCCAGCTTAGGTTTGTGAACCATAATTGAATTTCTCACTAGAGTTGAATCGTGCATAAGGAAATCCATCTTCTGTGTGACCGAGTGCCTTAGATACTAGCCACGTGCCACCCAAGCATAACTGTAGTCTAGGCTCCCCCAGTGGTCCTGTCAGCAAGTTCACCGATAACATTCTGAGTTCTTTGCAGCAAGGACACCAGCATTGCCTTTCTCCAAGGGGGTCCAGCCTGCAGATACAGCTCACAGTGTGCACCCTCCTTTGAGAAACAGGAATATGGACTTTCTGTTTAAGTGACCCTACCAAAGTCAGATGCTTCCAAAATCTTTGGTCTGGTTGAACATTGTAAATATCATACCCTAGGAGAAAAATTATTTGCAAAGTAAGTAGGACTCGAAAGTCTGAGTTCTGTCCTAACCCTGCCCACCCTAAGTGTGTGTGCCCACGTACAACTGTGTGTGTATTCGAAGTAGAAAATGAGACAGCTAAAGCTGCCCTGTTGCCAGGACTGTGCTGTGTTGGAAGTCGCAATGGCCTTTGAGATACTCCGCAGGATCCTAGACGTAGCCCTGATCCATCCTGCTACAACTTGCCCCACCTGGAAGGAAGCAGCAGCTCCTGCCATGGTTCCTTGAGAGAATTCTGTTGGAAGCGGAAAGTTGTCTCAACTACCGTGTGGCAAGATCTGTGTCTCCAGGCCTTTGTCTGTGGAAGTGCAGCTGTCAACAGATGGTGGTACATCGAAGTTCTGCTGATTGGTGGTAGAAGTTGTTCAGCTGACTGGTGGCTGAAGCTGATTGACAGTTGAAGAAGTTCAGATGTTTCGGATTGAGAAGGAGATTACCCCAAGAAGACACGCTCCTTTCCTTTCCACAGTGCACTAGGAAGACCCCACAAGACTCATACCTAAGAAGATAAGACTGCCTTTTATTTGTGCACAAACATCTCATTGTCTTCACAGTGCATTCTCAAAGGGTACCTACCCCCTGTCTGACTGAGCTGCTGGTCGGTTGGCCCGTGGTTCCTTATCTTGCCAGCGAGTAGCTCCCCGGATAGAACCCACTTAGGGAGGGTTCTGATCACAGGAAGTTTCAGCCAACTCTCTTTTTCGCTGCACACTCAGAGTGTGGTCATCATTTGCCTTCACGGAATCTCTTAGCAAGTGCTTAGTGAACCACATTTTAAAAATAAAAACAAGTAGAAACAAACACCAAAGGGACCAAATGTCATTTTCACATGCTGTCATTGCACATACAAAAAGAGGAACTAAAAATAGGTCTGCTAGCTGAGCTGAAGAGTGTGGACCCTCGCTCCCATCTTCCTGTAGTTCTCACTGCAGGTCACTGGGACACACTTTAATTCCTGTTTCAGGTAGCTCCACCCGTAGACTGTCTGAGACAGATGTAAGCACAAGGGAAGAAACATCTCATGTGATTTGTTCAGTATCAGTAGGTGCTTTAGAAAGGTGGGGTTTCCTTGTGTTTGCACACTATTGGCCAGGCATTTAGATGCTGGTGTGGTCCAGATTTAGAACCAAAATATTAAATCAGTTTCCCAAATCGGCTACCTGAAGGGCTCAGCGCTGAGCTATGGTACAGAAGGAAAAGCACTGCATTGGGGTCCGGATACTGAGATGTGAGGCCCATTGGGTTAAACAGAAACTCAGACTTCTTGTTCTAAACCGAGGCAGCACTCAGAATTCTAGGGTGTTAGGAATGCCTTTATCTCCCACCACCCGACCTCGTCCAACTCCACTGTGACTTTCCTCCTTCCAGCTTGGCCTTTTAATGTGGCTGCATTCCTCTCTTTCCTTCTTTCTTTCTCCTTCCATCCTTTGGGCTGTAGGAATCAAATTTAGGGCACCAAGTGTGCGCTCAGGTGTCTTTACCCAGTCAGCTGTCTCGTGGACCTCAGAGTTTTATTTTTGTTTTTTTCCTTTTTCTTATGGCAGCACTGGGAATCGAACCCATGGCCTCTTGTGTACTAGGCTGTATTCTACCACTGCATTGCTGCTCTATCCTTTGCTTTTTCTTAGGCAGCTTACTTGAGACTTTGTTTCCAAGGATTATAGGGACAACAGTGCTGTGTGAGGTCAGAAACACCTGGTCTAAATCCTGCTTTGTCCTTCATGCTGCGGTTTTTACAGGCTCTTGTTGGTCTCCAAACCTCATTTGCATCTGAACAATGGGGGAAGGATTTGCCTAGTAGATTTTCTATTAAGGTGAAGTATGAATTGAGTAAAGAGGAAATGCTTAATTAGTTGTCAGGAAGGAACGAGATCATTAATATCTATATACCTAGCCAAATCTGCACATGGCAAAGCAAAACCATCTCCTCACTTGATTAGATTCTTTTCTCACCAACTACAAATGACTATCGCACAGTGGCTTTGTCTGACACATTTTTGACAGGGTGTGATGGAGCTGGGCATCCCTTTCCTGGGTTCCCAGGTACCAAAGGCCCTTGGTTTGATGTGGGTAGGTGACAGTTCTAAGTGGCCTGAGGGAGGAAGACGTTTTCCTGCAAACAAGGAGTCTAGCCTGCATGGAACTAGACTAGCCAGAGTGAATTCTTTCTTTCTCCCATTGGGAAGTACAGAGTTTCTCCAGCCAAAGTAACTAAAAGAAAAAAAGGGGGGAGGGGTTAAAAAGAAACTAAGAAAAAGCAGTACAATAAAAATCAGGAAAAAAGAAAACTAATTTTCAAAGGAAGTCATGTATGAAAACTTTCCATTTTGCTTCGATCTTATTGGCTGAAGTCCGTCAGTTCTATTGTTCAGAAGAATCTAGTCGCAATAAATACTCTTATTGCTTGGGAGCTGGGATGCATAATGGACTCTGGAGTGGAAAAGAAAGCAAAAATAACTAAGGGTTGTTGCAAGTCTGATTGTTTCAGAGGATCATGTTTTTAAAGGCACGCAGCTCGTGCAGACACAGAGGATGGTACGCGTGATAAGAACCCTGCTAGCAAGTTCCCGGAGTGAGCATGGCATAATTGGACCACAGAACTCCATCACCAAGCATGAGGGTGATGGGGATGCTGCCACTTGTGGAGGTGATGTTCCTGCCACCACGCCCTTGTGTGTGTCCAGCATCAATTGCTGACTGACTGCAATTCAGTCCTAAGTTGGAGTTTGAGCCAGTTTCAGCGTCTCGGAGTTTCTGACCATTTGTATATGACTATTGGAATATTCAAAAAGGCTCAACTCCCAAGGAGGACTGAAAAGAGACTTGCATAGTGTCAGCCACTGGGCATCTCGTTGTCTCCAAAAGCCCAGACTTGGCCTCCACTGTGTTACAGTTACATACACCATTCTTCTATACCCACCCGCTGCGACCACCACTGCCCACCCAGCGTCAGCAGCTTCTTTCTAGTGAGTTTTGTTGAGGCTGGTTTGCAGCTCACAAAGAGAAACAGAGTGTGGGTTTGGTGCCCCAGCCTCCGGCACATCCATGAAGCTTCATTATTCCCTGTGAGTGTGCTCTCCCAGTCACACCCCACACTGTCTGGATATAGAATCTTCCAGAGGAAGTCATGCATTCCAGCCTGTTCTATCCTCGCCTGGGCTCTCATTCTCTCCACCTTCTGTGGACTTCCAGTGGTTGTTTTGGTGTGGCACATCTCCTGAGTGTGGAAGGCTGGTGAGAGTCTGGGGGGGAAAGGGGTGTATAGGCATAGTCAGTGGTGTCCCAGTCAGCATGAGATGCCTTACAGGGACAGATTCTAGTGTTGCTGTGTTGTGCACCGTGCCCAGCGCTGGATGCAGGAATGCATACACTGCCCATTTATGCACAGGGATGCATCCATCACAGATGGTCACACCAGTGGAGCAGGAAGGCCTGCTCCCACAGACCTGCAGAACAATGTGGATGTTACACTCAGAGACTGGAGGAAGGAAACCAAAAGGGAGGACCACAGGGGTAGGCAAGATGAAGAGGCAGGAGGGTGACCTCAGTAGCAGTGTTAAGACATTTGGGTGGTGTTCCTGGGTACCCATCGGAAGTAAAATTCTGAGCCAGGAATTGCTGCTCAGTGGATATATTGCTTGCCTTACATCTGCAAAGCCTTAGGTTCAATCCCTAGTGCTACCTAAGTGGGCACATGCCTGTAATCCCAGCACTTGGGAGATGGAAGGCAGAAAGTCAGGAGTTCCAGGTCAGCCTCGACTATGTAGAGAGTTCAAAGCCAGCCTAGGTGCCGTGAGACCTTGTCTTAAAAAAAAAGGAGGAGAAAAGAAAAGGAATAAAGAGAAATTAACAGAGAAAAGTTCTGAACTGACTAGACTTTGAGATAAGTACGGAACTCACTGGATATTATAAAAGATTTTTGTGACCACAAAAATAGCACCCACTGGATTCTTAAAAGAGTGAGCTATCAGCACCATTTCCTGGTGGTATTGAAAACTCAGCACATTGTCTAAAGGGACTTGGTAGCAGCACTGACAGTTCTAGTGAACACAGGTGAGAATAGAAAAGACATACAATGTGGCTTTTGTTTTGGACACATTTATCATCCGTCATGACAACAGTAAGACACAAAATGGCACAAAAAGCTATGACCCATTTGCTGCATCTGGTGTTCCTATGAGCTGACACTGTAGGACTGCAAAGAGAATCTGAAGCTCCTGGGGTGAAGGTAAGCCAGACTGTGCTAGCAAAGGGAAGGCGAAGCAGACCAGCACTCAGGAGTTGCCCCTTGGCTGAGCAGCAGGATGTAGGACCAGGCTTGCATTGTAACGAGCTGAAGATGCTGCCTAGACGGAAGGGCAAGCCAGGGCCTCACAGCTGAGCCTCTTGGAATCCAACAGAAAAATCTGGCAGAATCAGTTCATTCCCTTGTGAAACTATCTAATTAGAGGATTTTTTTCCTCTACCTTCTTACAGATATCAATGGTCTGTCTCATTCTCTTCCCATATCCTCCGACTCTTCCCTTTCCTTCTTTCCCTGCCTTAACCTTGACTATGTAATCCGGTCATGTCATCTTTTAGGACCTGGCTTTGAATCTGAGCTCTGTCCTTGTGAAGCAGTGACAGTCGTTCCTCCTCTCTGTGGCACTGTCCTACTGTCCTTACTTCTTTCCTGTGTTCATGTTTGGATGTCAGATCGAGTCTTGGTCATCCTGAGGGACTATACTCAGGAATCTGCAGAGTGGGTTCCATGGCTGCCCAGTGTCTGACGTCCTTCACATCCTGTTGTGATATCACATCATATCTGTCTTGGACTGAGTAACTATTTATCATCCATCCAGGGATTTGGTTAGGAAGGCTCTACCATGTATTATTCCATGTATGGTGAGAGCCCAGTCACGTGTGTGTGTGTGTGTGTGTGTGTGTGTGTACAAGAGTACACTTGAGTGTGTGAACCTGCTCTGTGGAGGCACAAGAGTGACATCATGAATCGTCCTGGATTGCTCTACCTCCTTATTGTTTTGCCCTGGGGTTTCCCAGGCTTTGCCTTACAGAATTGGAATTGCAGGCTGCTGCCATTTTTGCTCAGCATTTTTAGGTGGGATCTGGGGATCTGAACTCAGATTCTTTTGCTTTTGAGGCAAAGGCTTTAACCCCAATCCGTCTACCCTGCTCCCATTCTCCTACTTAGAAGGCATCTTTCTTGATGTGCCTTTCCATGGTGGAAGGAATCAGGCAGCTCCCCAGAACCTCTTTTGTGAGGTCTTAATCATGCTCTGTCCTCATATCCCAGTCACCTCACATAACCATCATGTTGGGGTCACATTGAGGGCCAGGATATCGACCTATAGATTTGGGGGTGTGCAGATCCAGAACTTATAACATCTGCATCTCAGCACGAGGCAAGATTCCACAAGTTTTTTTAAAAGAATCTGTACACCTTAGTATTTGTTAACATATACTTCAAGTTTTTAAAAAAGTAATTGTTGGAGATTTGAGAGGATAGTTATTTTAGTGACTTTATCAATCTTTAAAACTAGATGGTCATTATCATACACGTGAAAAATCTCAAGAATTCCAGTTTTTATAGGTTTTGTTAGTGGTCCACCGTGATAGTGTACCCTAAATATAAACCTGAGCCCGTATGTGTTTGCAGATTGCAGAGGGCATGGCGTACATTGAGCGGAAGAACTACATTCACCGTGACCTTCGAGCAGCTAACGTCCTGGTCTCAGAGTCTCTCATGTGTAAGATCGCAGATTTTGGCCTTGCAAGAGTCATTGAAGACAACGAGTACACGGCAAGGGAAGGTGTGTGCGCAGCTTTCTTTAATGCTTTGTGTTAAGATTATCCTGAGACACATTAGGCCATTTTCATGCAAGTATGTGAAGTAATTTGAGCAAATTCCACCCTGGTGCCCTTCCCTTCCCCACCCTCACATTAGTTCCCTTTGTGCCTGGACAGCTTCACATGTACTTTCATGCCATCTGTACATATATAATGAGTCAGCCTATAGAATTGTAGAAAAGCTTCGTCAGGCGTATACCTGACAGAGGCTTAATAGGCAAAGAAATCAAAAGCTTACAAGAAATATTTTTTTCTTCTTGTCTCCATTATTCATTTTTGTCTTTTTAATAAGGTAATTACAGAAGTCATTTTGACACTAATTTGACACAATATTCAAAATGTGTCATAATTGCTTGGTAATGGCTGTACTTTACTTGGTTTTGTAGTGTGCTCCCTTACTTAATGTCACATGATACTTAGACAAGACGTGCTAATTACTGTCATTTGTCTTTTGTTCCCTGAGTTGGGGACTTGCTTTTGGGGGAAAGAGGGAAAACACTAGGGATTGAATGTAGGACATCATATATTTAGGGCAAACACTCTACCATTGAGCCACAGCCCGAGCCAGAAGACAGGGTCTTTCTGTGCGGCCCAGAATGGCTTCCAATTCATTCTCACTGCCTCATTTGCTGGGTTCCTGTCATGTGGCAGCTGCTCCTGGCCTTGTGTTTCACTTAGCAAAGTGAAACAAAACTAGATTCTTGGTTTTCCTGGTCAGGTGACTCTAATAAGTGTGTTTCCTTAATTATGGATCAAATATGTTTAGTATTCATACTGTGCCATTTCTGGCAGATGAGGAAACTTGGGTTCTGCAGCTCCTAGAGATTCCCTTCACAAGTGGCAGAACAAGGATTTGAATCCAGGGAATCCAGCCTCAGAGTATATAGGTAGGATTAGTTCCACTGTTTTGTTGATGCTGACAAGCCTAGAATCATAGAAATCACCCTTGTCCTGCAGGGTGTCGTGGTCGTGAATATGCGGGCTTGCAGCCCAAGTCATAGAAGACCACCAGGCCCTGGTTTCTCTCAAGACCTTGTAGCCCGTTCCTGTCACCAGTATTCGTACTGTGATAAGTGTACCCTTCAACCTACCTATGCTCACTGCTGTCTTGAAGGTGCTACAGTTTCCCCATTGAGCTGAGAGGGAGTGCCAAAAAGGCATAAAGATAGCTGAAAGAGGCAAAGCTGAGACTCTGTTTCAGACCTGTGGTGCTAGAATCCATCTCCCAGCCACGGCACCTTCCACCCTGGGAGCTGCCTGTCCAGGTAGTGTAGGCACTAGTGCTCAGCATGCAGCAGCTGTTGCGTGACTGTCTTTATTGTTCTTATAGGGACTTCTAATTTTTCATAAGGCACCGCAAAAGGAATCTCAAGTAAAGACATAATAAAGACAGATTTTGGAAGTAATTGATAGGAATCCCTAGCAGCTATCAGGAGAGTGGAGTTAAAGTCTGTCCCCCTCCTCCCCCGCCCCAGTCACATCTGCCTCATCTGCCATCATCCCCAATCCCTCCATCTCACCAGCAACTCAAAGAAACATGGTTTCCTCACTGTCTTGTTCTAGGTAGATTTCAGTCCTGGTAGTTTAGTGTGTTTTGTCCTAGTAGGGGAAGAACAGGATCATACCATGTAGATTACCACCTCCAACTGACATGGAGTCAACATTATTCAACCATAAGGGCATACACATTAAAATATATTTGTATTCTGACTATGAGTACTACTTAGTAATAGAGGATATGCTTCACATGCAGGAATTTAAATATGAATTTAAAATTAAGTCCTTAATGTTTATAAGTGATGAGCTTGATTCCCAGCACTAAAAATAAATATGCAAATAAAAATGAAATAAAAACTACTTATAGTCCATATAAACATAAAATGAGCTTATTAGAGAAAATCTGAACTTTTGTTTTTTGGGGTAGTTTGATTTTGTTTGTTTGTTTGTTTGTTGTTTGTTTGTGATATAGAGTCTTGTTTTGTTGGCCAGGTTGGCTTTAAGCTCCTGAGCTCAAGAGACCCTCCTCCTGAAGCAGCTGACACTACAGGCACGTGGCAGGGTGCCAACTCTTAGATAAGATTTAAACATTAAAGATCTGTGGTTAGCTTCTGGTGTTGAGGTACAAACATACACGTAAAATGGATGCCTTTACATTCTAGGTCATGGTTTTTTTGTGTTCAAAGTTAACCTGGTTGTGATACCTGAAGAGGTTACAGGGAGCAGAAGGGGAGACAAACATTGTTGTGGGAGCTTTTATATTATTTTCATTTTGACCATGTATACGTGTCATCTATTCAAAATAAGTGAAAGAAAGAAAGAGAGAGAGAGAGAAGGAAAGAAAGAAAGAAAGAAAGAAAGAAAGAAAGAAAGAAAGAAAGAAAGAAAGAAAGAAAGAAAGAAAGAAAGAAAGAAAGAGAAAAGAAAAAAAGTATGGGTCCCATGTTTGAAACCTTTGCATTTAAGCTCAGGCCCGAGTCAGAGCCATGCTTCTTCCTCCTCAGGTGCCAAGTTCCCTATCAAATGGACTGCCCCCGAGGCCATCAACTTTGGATGCTTCACCATCAAGTCCGATGTGTGGTCCTTCGGAATTCTCCTATATGAAATTGTCACCTATGGGAAGATTCCCTATCCAGGTATCGCTTACTTACCTCTTGAATCTCATTGCCTGAAGGCATCTAAGAAGTGAACTAGCTGTCACTATCCAAAAACAAATGCTTCTGCCAAAACTCGAATTCTGTTGTGTGTTTTTCTAAAACACACAACATGTGTTGTGGTGTTTTTCTAAAAGATGCTTAGACACTTATCTACTTCTTTTTCTATTCAATGCATGTGCTTCCTTCACTGATTGCTTGCACTGCTAACTCCCTAGTGTGTGCCTGGCACAGCTGTGGGCATTGAAACGGGGCCAAGTTACACAGGTGCTCCTTCCCAGTGTCTTCTGCTTAGTATTGGAGCTGAAGCTTTGTAATAACAGTTGTGGAATCAGTGAAAGATGCTTCCAATCTTTAACTATTGGTGCACCTGAAGCCCACCCAGTCAAGTTCTGCCCTCCCTGCTTTACTCCGGGAACTATATTGACAACGAAGAAAGATCTCCCCCAAATTCTCACTTTCTCATCTGTGTCCTTCAGTAAAATCCATGAGGAGATTAGGGAGATGGCTCAATAGTTCAGATTTGCCTCCCAAGTTCAGATTCCCAGATCCCACACAAAAATGCTGATCTGTTGGGCCTGTGATTCTATTGTTGGAAGGCAGAGTCTGGGATTCCCCAGGGTGAGCTGGCTAGCCAGACTAGCCTTAATGGTGTATTCTGGATTTAATTAGAGACCTAAGTTCACAACAATAACATGGAAGAGCAACTGAGGATGGTTCCTGATTATCATCATTCTTGGAACTCCAGATACACATGTACACCCACCCTTATGCAAACGCACCACACACACACACACACACACACACACACACACACACACACCATATACACAAATACAAAAGAAAAACATTCTGTGGGTAAGATGAACTTAAAGTTGAGTCTTTAATGTTTCTAAATCATTTGTTCATATGAAAATAGTTGAATGTGGGCTGAAGAGATGCTCAGGGATTAAGACTCCGCCTTGCAAGCACAAGTCCTGAGTTCAGATCCCAAGTCCCACGTAAAAAACGTCAGGCAGAAATGGCGGCAGCCTGCACTTCCAGCTCTAGTGGGCAGAGCTTGGGAAATCCAGGAGCCAAGCAAAAAGGAGGTAGAAACAATCTGGGATGATTCCAGAAGTCACCCTTCGTCCTTCATGGAGACACACAGTTACCCTCTGATATACACACAAAATTAAAATAAAACAAATATTTGAATGTGTGAAGTGCTCTCAGGGCTAAGGATGCAGGTAGAGACTGATGATTCATACACAGATGCTCAGTCTCTGAAGGTAACAGGTTTCAGTGAGAATATGTGGAGGGGTTTATGTGCTCATGCAAGTAGGGTCTCAGATGTTGTCTTAATCCAATTGTCTTGATAGTGTCAGGGCTCAAGAGCACGAAGGAAGGATGCATGTTGAGGGTTAAGCATCCTGTAGTTGGAACAATCAACATAAGGAATTGGACCACAAGAGTGGGAAACCAGTGTTGTTTGGCCTTCAATGAGCATTTAATGGATGGATGGATGGATGGATGGATGGATGGATGGATGAGTAGATGAGTAAATAACTTGCCTAAGATACTCTCTATACTATAGATGAGAAAATAGAGGACTAGAGTGGCAGAGGGGGTCATGGACTTGGGGTCAGGTTGGTCCACGAGAGTTGTGATGGCCATATGAAACCTCAGACTTACTCAGCATGAGGTAGAATCGGGAGAGATCAGCACAGTGGTCTGAATGCTGCAATCACTCCTAGGCCAGGCGGGAGCACACAGAGACAGTGATGGGACCAGCTTCGCGTGCAGGGACTTGGGGGTGATGCCTGCATAAGGGACCCAGGGTTCCAGAAAAATCCTTCATATCCCAGCTACCTCTGCTGTAGGTCCTGAGGTTGATATTCAACAGTGCTGTAAACTAGAAGTAATATTTCTAATCAAACAACTTGGTTCTAAAGTTACATATCTATCTGTATGAGTCTGCATCTACACCCTACATCTATTTTTGCCTATCTATAAAGGAAGAGATTATATATTCCCACTATATATATGTGTACATATATATGATACTGATAAACATATAGCCTCAATATAACAATGTGACCACTGTGTATAATATTCTGCATGTGATGATTAGCCTAGTTCTCTGAGGTTGAAAGAACAGCTGGCCTCTGGCTAGTATCAGGGCCTCCTAAGACCTTCCACTCTCCCACTATGTTCAATGTCCAAAATTTAGAAGCACTTGAGGTGAAAATCATAATATAATATATATTTTAAAACTAGTAGAACAATGGTGAGAATCACAAAATAGTGTGTTGTAGGGTCAGTCTGCTCCCCAATTAGCTTGTCTTTGTGGAAAGTGAGGTGTGTACTTCCTTTAAGAAGTCTACATTCACAATTCCAACAGCCTGTAGAATTGGGAAAAATCAACAAAATCGCTCTTCATAGGTAACATAGAAGCTGATGAGCATCAACCAGAATAAGTGTCTTCTCACCATTTATAAAGCTGTTATAAAACCACTTGCTTTGGGAGGGCCAGCAAAGTAGGATGGAAAGTTCCCACTTTCTTCAAAATTTAGAGTCATGAGCCACAAATACTGGAGCAAATAATCAAAAATTCCTGACAGTGGGTAAAAAGTGCCTGCTCTCAAACTTAGTAACCTGAGTTTGATTCCTAGAAGCCCACATGTAGAAGAAGAACACCAACCTTTGAAAACTGCCCCTGTCCTCTGACCTCCGCATGCATTTTCTCTCTTTCTCTCTCTTTCTTTCTGATAAACCAATAAACAAATAAATATACTTTTTAATTGCCATGAGAGAGAGACTGCCATCATAAATGAGGTGTCTGTGACTTTCTCTGCCCATAAAGTGCTGGATAGGCTAAGATACTTCAGAAAATGTTTCAATAGGCTATGTACCTAGTTTTACCAAATAAGAAGGGAAGAAAGAAGGTAAAATAAAAAGAAAGCCTTGTATAATGTGACCATGTGTAAAGAAAAAAGAGGCTGAAATGTTATTTTCCTTGGGCAGAGAGGTAATAGATTATAATATTATTTCTTCTTGGTAACTTTCTAAAGCTTCTAATTTTTCACAATGACACTTTTACTAGTTTATTCTATTGAGGCACATAAAAAGCCAAATCTTAGAAGAAGACTTCATGTGAAAAAATTGCCACCCACATCCCACCTGTTGATGTTCAAAGAAATCTACTGTCAGGAATTTTTGATTATTTGCTCCAGTATTTGTGGCTCATGACTCTAAATTTTGAAGAAAGTGGGAACTTTCCATCCTACTTTGTATTAAATAAGATCATGGTCATATTGTCCAAAATGCAGAAACACTTATATAAAATGAGGTGCAAATCTATCCAGGTTAGCGATGTCCACCACAAAGAAATGGAGTCATACAGTGTCTGCCCCTTGTGTTTGGCGTATTTCACTGGGCATGGCATCCTCTTGGTATGTGTCATGTGTCACAGTGCCTCCCTTTCATGCTGAGCCTTTGCCTTACCCCCAGCCTAACTTCCCTACTCCCGTGCTGGGAATGGACCACACAACATGATGGCAGCTTCTCCATTCACTTTACCTTAGTCTGTTTTCTGTTGCTACAATGGGATGTCCAAGACAGAGTAGCTTACCAAGGAAAGAGGTCTCTCTTGGCTCTAAACACTTGGTGTCTTTTCTGCTCAGCTTCTGGCGAGGGACTCATAGACTTCAATCTATAGGACAAGAAGGGGCACATCACTTTCTAACAGCTCTGCTCTCCCAGTGATTAATACTGCCCCTCAAGAGCAAGACCACACTCGCATGAGAAAGTCACAAAGACCTCACTTCTGTCACAGTAGCAGTCAGATTTCAACTGGAGTTTTAGGGTGACAGACATGTTCAAACCATGTACAATGTTTCCAGCATTAACCTGGCCACTTCTGGACTGGCTTCAAGCACCATGCTGACGGTGACCACTGGCTTGTGCGACCCATGTGGGGTCCCAGCCACTCCCCCTGGAGTCTTCTTAAGGCATGTGGCATGGGCCATCTGCCTGTCTTTGCCCCTCTCTCTAGGTGCTGTAGCTGTAGGTGGTCTTGCCTAAGACCACTTCTGCCCCTGATTCCAGATGGCTCTTAGTTTCACCAAAGGTGGGGTTTCTAATTCCTGTTCTCCTTTTTTCTATTTGAGGCTGACTTGTAGAGGAAACTTGGGGCGGGGCAACATATAACTGAGCTGTGATTATATTTCCGTGCAGATGTTGTGAAGAGAGGGGGTAGCTCTGTGATGGAGCCTGGGTTGCACTTCACGCATCATAAAAAGCAAAAAGGAGGTTTGAAAACACCAAAACGTTCTCAGTTTTTCCAATTAGAACATGAATGAGGATTTAAAAAAAAAAATCATCCTGCTGCAAGTTCCCTGCCATGCTTAGGAAAGAAAAAATAGAACAGTTCACCTTTTGCAAAGTGTACGGCTGGGTGGGTCGCTGCTGCTTCTTCATAGCTCCTCTCTCCGGGAAAGCCCCATGTTCTTTTGTTTTTCTATTTTATTTACTTATTCGAGATGGAAAGAGAGTGTGTGTTGCCCACATGTGTCTCCTTTTCATGCACCTTTGCCAATTAGCATGATAGTCTCTGCTGATTCTTGCCCATTCCTCCCCCTAGTGAGGGCTTCTTTCCCATGACCCATGTTGTAGAAAGGATAAAGGATGCACCATGAAGCTGATGGCTTTATAACATCAACACCCAGTGGGCGTGTGTACCAGACTCGTTACAGGCTAAGTACCAACTACCAAGCATCATCTAGGATCAAGGTCTGCCTGCCTCTTTTTTCTTCCCTATGTCTTGACATTTGGTGGCCATTTTCGTTTGTTAGTTCACTTGTGCGTGCAGGACAAACTGCACACTGTTTTTATCAGTCACGATTTCCAGGCAGGAGGGAGTATGGGGCAAACCTCACTTTCTAGATGGCAAGTCTGTCCAGTTAGGAATCTCTGCAGATATGTCTGAACACTTTAAAACAAGCAAACAAACAAACAAACAAATAAACAAACAGAAGTTTCTCTGACCAAAGCTGACAGCATCCTTAATGTATAGGAATAAACATATCATGTTCATTTAACAAAATAGCATGAGTAACTCTCCACTGTGGCCTATGATCTCCCTATCCCTGAGCTTTTGCCTGAGTTTACAGTATTAAATGTGACTTCCCATGATTGGACATCAAGTCCAATCAGAAAGTAGTTGGTTACCCCTATAACAAATTCGCCACCATTGCACCTGTGGGCACATCTTGCCTGGTGGGTCAGGAGTGTGGCACAGGAAGGCTGCCGATGACAGTTCCCGCCCACCACCCCATCCCATCCTAGTCCCCAGCTTCAGACCAGAGTTGTGTTGTTTTCAGCAAAGGGTTTTACCATCTAGTTCTGGTAGCACCAACAGCAGTGGCAATTACCTTATTGTTTTGGGAGACTCTGGGGCCTTCCTGATCATTTCATAGTGAGGTAGGCCACTCCTGCCCTTGGGATTTTTATTTAAGAACATATGCCTTATGAGAGCAGTTTTATCCACCTATGCAGGGTACTGTTATTTTTTTTGATTAACTTATGAAGTACCAGGTTTCTTTCCTAATAGCTGTTTCATACAAGGCTTTGGTTGACCATTTTCCCATTCTGTCCTCTCCCCTGTCTTCATGCTTCCCCTTCCCACTTAAACCCTTCCTCAAGCTGAGTATTCTTGAGGACAAAAGTGAATGAGATTCCCAGTCAAGCTTGCAGGACACATTGCTATTCACACCATTCCAGATGTTACCTTCCCCAGGGGCCTAGAATATCATGCAGATATAAAAGCAGTTTCTTCAAGAATGTATCCAAACAAGCCTGGCTAGTTGAAAGACTCAATGCACTGCTAAAGCCCTGGGATCTAAGGAGACCAAAACTCCAAATAAAGAAAGTGATGCAGATCTGCTCATTGACTTCAGGAAATGAAAATCAAGTGAAATCTTCCAGTTAGGAAAGTCTAGTTAAGGAGCCAATGTGATAACTCAGGGGTAAAGATACTTGTTCACAAACATGTTGCTTTGAGGTTGAGACCCAGACACCCATCCACCTATGTAGGGTACTGTTATTTTTTGATTACTTTACGATAAGAAGGAGCATTCCCTCGGGGGCTTTAATCCAGGAAGGTCTCCTGAAGGACAGAAAGTCTCAAATCGTGAGGTAATGGGTAGAGTAAATACTTTTTGGAAACTAAAATGACTGTGGACTGAGGAGGTATCCCAGTGGGTGAAGTGCTTGCCGTGCAAATCTGAGGACTTGAGTTCATATCCAAACCACCTGTGTAAAAGCTGGGATTTGGGAATCTGAACTCCGGTCCTTTTGCTTGTGAGTCAATGGCTTAAACCACTGAGCCATCTTCCCAGCTCAGTCCCGACAGTTTAAACGACAGCAATTCAGCACAGTTGTGGATGCTGAAGTCCAATAAATCAGAAGTTTGCAAAGCCACTTCCACCTGAGTCCCCTTTCCTTGGCTGTCTGTCAGTGTCACATTTTATAGTCTGTGATTTCTGTAAACCTCTCTCCTAATCTCTCCTTTTAAACAGGACACCAGTCATAGTGGAGCAGAACCCACAGGCAGGCCTCTTTTTTAATATAACCACCTCTTCAAAGGCCTTATCTCCAATTTACCATCCCATTCTATGAAACTAGTGATTAGGACTTCAAACTGGTTTGGGATGAACATACTCCAACCTACAGTAGACTTGATGAGGTTTCAAAAAAAAAAAAATCCTAGTTTCAGGATGTTTGTAATTGTTGGGCATGCTAGTCCCATTCTAACAGCTTGCGGTGGTTGTTTCTTTGTTTTGTTTTTGCCTTAGGGAGAACCAATGCCGATGTGATGAGTGCCCTGTCCCAGGGCTACCGGATGCCACGCATGGAGAACTGCCCAGACGAGCTGTACGACATCATGAAAATGTGCTGGAAAGAAAAGGCGGAGGAGAGGCCCACGTTTGACTATTTGCAGAGCGTCCTGGACGACTTCTACACTGCCACAGAAGGGCAGTATCAGCAGCAACCCTAGCTCAGGAAGACCCGGCCGTCCCGCAGCGCTCCAGCCAGCGCAAGTGACCATCGCTGGCTGCCCTAGACATCTCACGCGCAGGGAGCCTCTGTACGCCTGGTCCCGGTGCGGAGGCTGACTTACTCAGGAAAACCCCTGCACCTGAGAAAGCATTCTGTTTCCCTAAACTGATGCCCACTGGGAGGGAGTGTGGCCCGCACTTCAGCTGGCCAGCTTGCAGGATGGGACCAATGTCAGAATCCAGCCGTCCGAGGAGAAAACACCTGTTCTCTCTCGAGCAAGACACCCACACTCGCCCTACATTTACAACTGGATGCGTGATTCAGCCGTTCAGAGACCATTGCCATAAATCCCCAGCAGCAGCAGAACTAAACTGAGTTATAAAAGCAAAAATAACCACATGCCTAAGCGTGACATTTATGTGTATTTTCTCAGTGCTTTGGCTTTTTAAAACAAATACTAATCCAACCTGTTCAACTTCACAGGTGAAGCCAGCAGCTTTAAAATAATGTCTTTCCCTAGATTTCAATGTTTTTGTTTGGGGAGTCTGATTTTCCCCCTGCCCCCCACATACACACCCAGTCTGAAACTGTTGAACGTTTTCTCCTGCGTAATTGATGGGTTCAGCCTTGCAGGCGGCAGCGCCCCCTGCAGGAACGACGCGTGTGAGTGCACAGCTGCACCAAGCTGAGGCTCACCTGCGCGGTCCCCGAGGCCCTCCCTCCCTGCGAGGGAAAGGCCTGGATGAAAAACTGCTGTCTTACAGAAGGATGTTTTCAACGGTCCGACTTTTTCAATTCCAGGATTCTCTAGATAGAGACTTTTTTTTTAACGGTCTCTTTTTGGAGAAAAGCAAGATTCTAATCTCTGCAAAATTTACAGGGCCTTCCAAGACACGGCGTCTCTGTTGTTTCACGTTATTTTAAGGATCACATATGAAATTAGTTGAACTCCAGAGAGTTAAAAAAAAAAACAAACAAAGCCATGCTTAGTCTAATTTTTGTGATCCAGAAATCTTTTCTAAATTGTATAAGATGTGTGAGAGAATATTTACACCCATGGGGATAAAGGTGCATACAAGTCAAGAAATTTGGGGAATTTTGTTTACCTGATTTTTCTACTGTGAGCTGTGACTGGAAACTGCTGTCTCATCCTCTCACTTCCGCTGTTGTGTATATACCTAATAATTCTATTTTTTGATTTTATTTTAATATATCCAGTAGCATCTCAAGCTTTTTGTTTTGTGCTTAACATTTTCAACTCTAGCCAGTTGGGGGGGCAATTGGTGGCAAGAGAGAAGCAGGAGATTTCCTGGCGGCCACCTTACCCAAGCTCTCCTCTCAGAGCGGCTTTTCTGGCGAGAGGACTGACAACCTGGATGCCTGAGGATTTGTTTTCAAGCAGGCCTGGAGGCATCATTGAAAGTTTATTTTGTATGTGCAGTTTAATCTTCAGACACGCAGAGGAAAGGATCAAATATTCCATATTTCTCTGAAATTTTAACCTCTTTTCTGTGGTGTGTGTGTGAGAGAGAAAGAAAGAGGGAGGGAGAGAAAGAGAAGGGGAGGGAGAGAGAGAGAGATGGCACTGTGCCTGCTTGTGGAGACCCAAGAGTGACATCTGGAATCACACTGGATTGTTCTACCTCCTTTTGACTTTACTCTGGGGTTTCTCAGGCTCAACCTTCCAGAGTCAGAAGTGCGGGCTTCTTCATTTCTGCCCAGCGTTTTTAAGAGGGATATGGAATCCAAACTCAGTTCCCTCTGCTTTCAAAGCAGAGACTTAATGCCTGAGCCTCCTCTATAGTCCCTTCTGAATGATTTTTTAAGTTCTTTCAAAGTATTCCAGGACTATCCATTCACAAATGCCATGTTTACAGAAACTAGTATCTTACACAGGTTGCACATGTGGTCACTTAACTTGCAATGGTAAATTTTCTAGCCCTTTTCAGATTTATTTCTTAGGAAGAAAATGTACAAATTCCTAAGGTAAAAAGAAATCTCTAGAAAACTGCAAGGAATCGATTGTCTTGCTTTACTGCTGTCAGCGCTGCCTGCTTCCCCCCCCTTCCCCTTTGACCCTTTCTTCCTAGGGTTTCTTCCATCAGGAGCTGACAGAAAGGTATATTGACCAGGACTTCTACTGTAGAAACAGAAAGCCCTGCCCCAAAAGCATATGAAAGTTTCCTAAAAGGTGACCCACTTTCTCTTATTTTCATAGCAGATACTGAAAGAACAAAGAAAGAATTATAAACTCGTTTTCAACTCTGGGTGTGACCTCTGTTTTTTCCTTTTTTTCCTGTAACCCCCTCCCCCCATAAACTACATCCAGGTGCCACAGCTGCTAAAATGTTCTCAGTAAGGAGCACACCTCTGATTATTCCACTGAATTAAGTGAAATGTTGGCCCGCCACTGAGCTGATATCCTGAGCTGTCCTGCTGTCTTGGCCAGATGCGTCTCAGATCCCACCTTTCCTTAATATTGTCCTTTACTCTTTCTTTCTGCCCAGCAGAAGGGGGAGAGGCCGCACATTTTTACATGATATTTTCACTTTAGGTGAAACCAATCCTTGCTATTCAAACTGATGGAAACGGTGATTCTAAACACACAGGGATATCTGACCTCCCCACCTTTTGCTCAGGCTCTTTTTCTGCGTTGGTACTTTGTAAAAATTATCTCCAGCTCACAGCAACCCTAGAAGATCGGGAAATCATCTTCCTCTAAATCATAGCTGATTGGTTTTACTTCTTGTTTCCTTATGAAATAAAATGAGTGGATTGTCTTCATGGCGAAGGCTCCCTGACTCAGGTGTTTGCAGTGGGCAAGGACATGACTAACAAAACACTCTACTTTTCAGCATATGTTGTAAGGAGAAATTTCCATGGGTAATTTTAAAAATTACTAATTTGAGGGCTGGAGAGGTGGCTCAGGGGTTAAGCCTCTGCCTTGCAGGTGGAAGGTCCCGAGTTCGGATCCTAGACCCCACGTATAGATGACGGGCAGAAGTGGGGGCCTGTGTTTCTGGTCCTGGTAGGGAGGAGCCTGTGAATCCCGGGGCAGAGTAAACAAGGAGGAGGTGGAGGCGTCCATGGTGGTTCCCGAATTCGCCCGTGGTTCTACACACACACACACACACACACACACACACACACACACTCACACGCACTCACACACACGCACAATTGAATAAACAATAAAAAATTATTAATTTGAGAGTGAGAGAGACATAGAGGAAGAGGGGAACCCATCGTGTGGGTTCCAGGAATAAACCTCAGGTTACCAGGTTTAAGCATAGGCATCTCTACCTGCTCAGCTAGCTCGCCAGACCCTAAGTCATTTTTTTTTAACATGGACAAAAAGTGATGGCAACCAGGAGTGGGGGGAGGGGGGAGGGGAGGGACATGGGGACCAACACACCTGTAATCCCAACACTGGGCAAACTAAGGCCTGAGGATCTCAAGCTAGGGACCAGCCTGGGCTACATAGCAAGACTGGTTCAAAGACAAAGGAAAGCCCTACAAGAATTAAACGCCACTACAGTTTTAAAGACAATGTGTAGGAACTACACTTTTGAATAAAATGTTTCAATAGTATTTTTGATCCATTTCATGAAGATTGTTTTAAAATATAACGTTTTATCTCAGAAAGTTCTATATGACATGTGGAAAACATTCCAATTTAATTTCCTATATTCTTATCAATCAATGAAGTGCTTCAGGTTGTCATGTCAATATGTGTCAATATGTGGTCGTTTCCGAGTGGCCACAGTGTGATCTTGACTAATTCCCTTAAATGTGGAAATGGCAGCAATCTGGGTGATATCCCTCTCTGAATTGTCAGAAAGACATTAGCAATTGCCCAGAGTGTCCCACGAGCAACCTTCAACCAGAACTTCTAGAATCTTAAGTGGCCTCATCTGTAGAGCAAAAGCAGAGGCCATGTTCCAAAGCACAAACATTGTTAATTTTATTTGTTCCTCTTACACTGTGTATGGCCTCAGTCTCTTTGCTGTCCTTAGAGTCAAATGTATTTTCAATTTCAGGGTTTTTTTTTTTTAAGGTTACTACAGTGAATGTGCTGAGTAGTTATTGGTAAAAACTTTAGTGAACATCAAAGAAGAAACTTTTTATCAAATAGCCCATTTCTATAAGGGAAAAATGCCTGAATATTCACAATTAGTAGAAAGAATATACTCTAGTGGACTGGATAAACACTTTTTGCCACCAGGGAAGTTCTTGAAAAATCTGTTTTGTCTTTTGGGGTCTAGTTGACTTGAGGATTCTGGAATAGGCACACAGATCTGCTCCATGCAGCCTGTAACACCAGTGCTGTTGGATTTACACCTCACACCGTGGATGCTCAACCCATCCAAAGCCACTGTTGTTGAAGGATGCCTCTCTTTGAAAAGCACAGCCCACGACTAATATCACATCCAGTTAAATGCTGCTGCAGGGAAGCCTGATCCATCACAGTTCAAGTAGGAGAAAACCTGGTGGTAGGACATGACCACAGACTAACTACCTGTCTCAGGGACAGCAGGGTCTTGAAAAGACTGCATGGAGACTCCCTTCTGTCACCCGGAAACAAGGCCACACAGCACTATACAAGTGACAAACCTTCAAATCTTCACTGGCCAAGATGTCAATGATGCGAGAACTCCATGAAGGGGCAGGGCACTATCAGAAGTCAAGGCTACATGTGTCTCTTGATTTTATGGGAGAGAACAGGAAATCTTTTCAAATCATTTGTCCTATCAAAGAGTTATGTTCTGAATTCTCTCCCTTTGAATTTTGTTTTCATGTGTGCATGCGGTACATGCATGTGTGTATGAGTGTTCGAATCTGTGTGAGCACATCCATGCATATGTAAGCCCGTGGTTGATACTGGAAATCATCCTGGATCGTTCTTCCTTATTCTTTTGAGGCAAGATCTCTAACTGAACCCAGAGCTCACCAATAGAGTTAGTTTGGCTAGCCAGTTTGCCTTAGGGATTCCTAGTCTCCCCCTTGCAGGCTGGACTTACAGGTGGGCCATCACGCCCATGCATCATTTTCTGTGGGGTGTGAGGGTCTGAATTCCAGTCCTTTTGCATGGGCACCTTAACCACTCACTGAGCCATCTCCTTGTCCCATCAGAAACCTTTCTTGTAAAACTTCTTTTCAAATAATCCATAATACTCTTTATGTCTACATATTCAACTTTAAGCCCATTTCACTCTGGCTAATGGTAGTTGTTCAAAACAAATTTTATAATGGACTTCCCTGTCACAGTGAGAGGTGCATGAACATTTAAGTTGTCTGTCTGAGGGTGACAAAAATATTGCAGTTGCTTTTCTTTTGTTGACGTCAGACAGGACTCACACACAACTTAGGAGAGATTTATTCTGCTTATGGTTCCAGAGGGGATATAGTCCATTGTGGCAGGAATCACACAGAGAAAGCATGCTGGAAGCAGTAGCAGGAGGCCAGTTAAGGTCACTGTAACCATCAGGAAGCAGAGAGAGCAAGAAAAAACTGGAAGGAAGTGGGGCAGGACTATCCAACCTCAAGACCCATTGATGTCCTTTCCTCCAGCAAAGCCCCATCTCCCAAAAGTGCTATAGCCTTCCTAAGCACCAGCACCAGCTAAGGATTCAAACACAGGACCCGGGGGGGGGGGTAAGGGAGGGGACGTCATTCAGACCATGGCCAAGAACAACAATGACATAGGTGGAGCAAGAAAGCAGTTAGGAGGGGACAAGAACAGATGTAACGTAAGGATGACGTTCTGAGGGTGATGTAGGGCTGGTCAGGAAGATGAGAACGGGCTCCTTAAGACAAGCTGTACAAGTCGGGTCTGACCTAGAAGGATGGACAGGGCCTTGGCAGTAAAGAAGGAGACCAAGTTGAAGTTTCAAGGAAGGCAGCAGCGTGGCCAGAGGCACAGCAGTTGAGCCAATGCTTCGAGGCACAGGGCACTCACACCACCTTTCAACGGAGCATCTGTCAGAATTTCCTAGCGGCTCATTGCAATAGGTCACTAGGTCTAAGGTCTGAGCGCAAGTTGGGCGAATTCAAGAATGGCAGCCAGTTGGGGACACTCCACCCTGCTGCGTGTCAAAGTGCTTAGAGGCAAGGAAGCCTGATAAACCAGGATGAGGCCGTGCCTCAGAGAAAAGATGAAGGCCAAGCAAGGTCATGACTCTAGGTCTTGGGATCAGCAGCACAATTGTCCAAAGTGGGGCACAGCAGATGGTGACTCAGCAGCATAGGCTCTGCAGCCACAGGGCCCGGCTTCCTATCATAAGTTCCACTTGTGCTTGGCTGCAAAGTGGAGGGTATAACCCTGCGGACACAGACGGATGCGGAAATATTTATCATGAGGCACATATAAATGCGCAATACAAATGTGAATCAAGATGTTTGTTTAATCAAGATTTGAATGCAGAGAACAGTGAAATGGACCCCTGAAGCCCACATGGCAGAGGGAGAAAACGGACTCCTGCAAGTGTCCCTGGTCCTCTATATGAGTGTCAGGACACATGCATACATACATAATAAATGAATACAATGTTTTTGAAAGGCATCAAGTTCCATGCCAACAACATCTCTTTGTGAAGTCCAATCAGCAAGTAGTGTGAGGATGGATGGACAAGAAACTGAAGAGGAAGCTATTACAGCATCCGAAGAGATGAAAATAAGAGGCCACACCACACTATATGGCTTGATATGAGGGTCGTGAACAGCAGATCTTCTCAAGTGCCAGAGATTGGGGCTTCTCCAGATTTAGAGTGAGGTACAGAAATCTGTTTGCTTTTAAACAGACACCCTTGTAGCAATTAATTTCAGGTGGCAATTTGACAGTTGAGAATTAAGACCTTAGGCACCCGTACATGGAATTATCTATTTAAGGCAAGCCCATAGGAGACTCACTGTGTGATCCGTGTGGGAGGACCAGTCCATGGTGGGCAGGATACAGACAGGTGGATAAGATGGAGAACTAGGAGGCCGACTGGTAAGGTGGCATGTTAGAAAGCAAGTTCACAACATTGGTCCTTACCCACTTTACTCTTGGTATGAATATAATGTGGTCAGTTTTCTTGACACCTGATACTCTTCTAGCATAGTGGACTACAACCTGAAACCAAAAGCTGGACTGAAAATCCCTTGTTTCCCTCAGCTGTTTCTATTACTGTATTCATCACAGCAATGGATGTGTCTGAGCTTCATACACACCCCTACCTACCTGCAACAGCTAATGATTTACAAATTCAAGCTATAACCCTGAGGAAACTGATTTCCAGAGAACTGGATTTGGGAGTTGGAAGATATCACAGCTTGAAATATGTCCTCCTATAACTTTGGGCATCTCATAATGTGGTCCACTTTAGGAAAAGGTTGCTAGAGATGAGGTTGTGCTAGAGGTGAGGAGTTTCCTAATCGACTACAGCCGGCAGCGTTAGAAGACAAATTCCATGTGGAGCTAAGCATGGAGACTCAAATGGCAATCCCAGCACTTAAGGGCCAGAGACAAGAGGTCTGCTGCAACTTCAAGGCCAGCCCAGTCTGCATAGCAAAACTTTGGACCAATGGGAGCTACATAGTGAGACTCTGTCTCCAAAAAAAAAAAAGAGAAAAGAAAAAGAAAAACAAAGCAATCAAGAATACCATGTGAAGGTGAAGACACAGACACTCACAGAAGGAAGACACCATCATCAGCCAAGGAGAAGGAGACCTTCTTGGAAGGAACCAAGCCCACCGACACTGTGAACTAAGGTTTCTGGCCTTACCAGCAATGTGGTGAAGATGCTCACCTGTCAGTACTGTGCTATAGCACTTCTAGCCACATGGTGCAGCATTCTACTGGAGCTGTAGGAGAGACTGATAAAAGAGAACATTATAGGGGGGACAGAGGTGAGTGGGGGGAGTGGACTTCACCCAGAGGGACCTTGGCCAGCTATAGCAGAAGCTGATGACCCTCATGATGTCTGGTGACAGAGAACTTTCTGCCTCCCCAAGTCCAGCAACCTTTTCAAATGGATCAGGACCCTCTATGCATCAGCTGGCACAGTATATGAAGACCTGAGGTATAAATGCTCCCTGGTGGTCCCAGCAGCTACCCCTGCAACGCCCCCACAGTGAAGTTCCTTACGTTCTGATACCATCCCAGCGTGGACACCCAGGGTAACATCTGCCTGGACAACCTCAAGGATATGTGGTCTGCCTTGTATGACATCAGGACCATCTTGCTCTCTATCCAGAGCTTGATAGGAGAGCCCATCGTCCATAGCCCTTTGAGCAAACGTGCTGCCAGAGCTCTGGGAAAACCCCACAGCTTTTAAGAAACACTTGCAAGAAACCTACTCAAAGCAGGTCCAGCCAAGGGCCTAACCCCAGCCATCCAGCCTCTCTCGGTGTTATTTTTTTCCCTTAGATGATCTGTCATCTCCTTGATATCTGTACAGGACTCTGTTGTCTTGAGCTGTGGTGTTATTTTTATTTCTATTTTTTAAATTAAGTCCACTTGGGCCTCTATAATGTATATTAAATAAATAACATTTATTGTATATATATATATATAATAACATTAATATATATTGTTGCATTCAGCCTGCATGGTTACTGAAAAATGACCATCAAACTGCTTAAGGGAATGAGGATTTTACCTTCTTACGACAGTCTGGTTACAGTTCTCAGTCCAGCTTGACGGGAGAGCACTCACCAACACCAGGGCTGAGGGAACTGGCCACACCATGCCATCACCACACAATAGCTGAGAGATGGATAATTCTTACTTGCCAGACCAGCATGTCTGGTCAAGTATACAGAAGGATGTCAACTCTCTCAACCAGCTCTCTGTTATTTACCCACCATGGGCTGGGTCTTTCCCATCAGGTAGACAATCTCCTTCAGGTTTGCTCTGGGCTTCACTCAACTATCAATTCTCTACAACTATGTCAGACCTCAAACCCTCACAGTCAAGTTGACACCTGTGCTTAACTATGACCTATATATAACAGAACATTGCAGGGTCCCTCTGCAGTCAAGAATAGTGAAACTTGGTGGTATGGTTTGGGAGCATCGTAGCCAAGATCTGTGGATTAAAGGCTTGACTGCCGACTGGTGTTGCTATTGGAGGATTAGAAGAAACTTTAGAAGTGGAACTTTGTAGAAGTCAGGCAATCAGAGGGTGCACTTACCCTGGCAATCTTTCACTCTTCCCGTTTCTGCTTTCTGACTGCCATGAAATGAGCAAGATGCTCCTTTCCTGTTCCCAGCACATGTTCCCATGCACTGTGCTGTCCTAGGACCAAAGCAACAAGGCCGAAGCCTTGTAAACCACGAGTCCAAGTAAATCTTTTCCTCCTTTTAATTTGACTGTCTTGCATGTTTGTCATGTAACAAAAAGCTAAGTAAAACATTAAGCTACCCAAAAGAAAAAAAAAGACAAAGAGATATAGCTAAGGCAGAGAGCTAAGACAGGATCCAGAATCCAGGAATGAGGCCTCCATAAAGGGACGGCTGACAGTGGTATATCTTAAAACTGTAGGCTTTATTTTCACTTAGGTCTGTTCAGTAGATACTTGCTACTGAGCAGACATTAGGGCAGATGTAAACTGAATTAGTAGATTCACATATGAAAGATGACTTGGGATTGAAGGGAGTTATGCGCTGCCTTGAAGTGTCTTGAAGGAGGAATTGTCCAAAAGCACCCCAGATAATTAGAATGCACGCTGAGGCACAGTGTCAAGAGCAACAAGGTGGAGGGGATAAAAACAGATCAACAAGGGGTTTAGTGGCTGAGTCAGCCATTAAAGTATCTGTGATGCAAACAAAAAGCCCAGGGATCAGATGGCCAGATAACGTGCAAAATATCTGGTAAGTATGGCAGCCCACCTATAATTCCAACCTGGTTCCAAGGCAGAGATTAGGCCAGTGAGACTAGCCCTGCTGGTGAGCTCTGGGTTTGATTACAGACCTGAGAGACCCTGTCTCAAAAACATAGAAAAAAAAAAGTGGATGAGGAAGACTCTCTATATCAACTTCAGGGCTCCACATAAACATTCACATACAGGGGCTGGAGAGATGGCTCAGGGGTTCTGCCTCACAAGCAGAAGGTCATGAATTCTGATCCCAGGTCCCATGTAAAATCGCCAGGAAGAAATGATGACGGCCTGCACTTCAGGCCCTGGTGGGCGGAGCCTGGGAAATACCAGAGAGAAAAGGAAATAGAAGCAATCCAGGATGATTCGCAAGATCACTCTTGGTTTCTTCACAGGGACATAGAGTGCCCTCTGTTACACACACACACACACACACACACACACATGCACACACACACACTAAATAAAGTAAAAAAAATATATATATGATCTAACACAAAGGACTCCTGCTAAGGCCAGTTGTCTAATATGCTCCGACAGAGTGTTGCAGACTAGGTGGTTTAAACAACAAAGCGGGTTCTTACCAACTTGGCTTTTCCTGAAGACTTCTCCCTGTGTCCTCCTATGTTCTTCCCTTTGTATGTGTTCATGTCCAAATTTCCTCATCTTTTTAAATATTTAATACTTACCAGACATTTTGCACGTTATCTGGCCTCTGGAGTAATCAGAATTACAGGACTGTTCCTAGTAACCATAGAACTATCCATTGGAGTATGTGAGAAATCTCCGTACTTTTTTTACAATTTTTTTTAGGTAAACCTAAAACCAATCTATAAATGAAACTTATTAACAGGAAGAACAAAAACAAAAAGTCAACCTGCTCTAAAAGTTAGTTCCTGTACCATGAGGCTGTAGAATTATCCCCTCCTCTCCTCTGTTCAACATCTCACTTAACAAGCTGCCTTATTTAATAAATTCAAGTTCAATTTAATTGTATATACTTATCCATAAAATTAAAATTCCATTAGACACAATTACAAAGGATTATAAACAGAAGGGAAGGGGAAGGAGGCCCCCCAAAAAGGAGATAGGGGATCATGCTTCAGTAGAGAAAATAGGTCACCGTCAAGTATTGCGTGGAAGTAGCAAGACATCTGGTGCAGCTCACTCTCACTTCCCTTCCTGGTCACTTGCAACTGAGTAGGTTTGATCTCACCAATCAGGGAGGGTATAGGGACTGGCAGATAGACAATAACCATTCCGCCAGTGGGACATTGACCCCCTCCCTCCCTGCTGTGTCCTACTCCTATTCTTCCATCTAGCTTTGAGTCTTCTCTTATATTAAGATCTTCATTTAAAGTTTTTTATCTCTGGTTAGGAGATGACCTTCGATACCAATCAGAATGCAGCTAAGGGTGGTGCAGGAAAAGCAAAAACTGAAAACAATAACAAGCCAATTCAGAACACCAAAGACCCTACATTAATCACCTGGAACCAGACCAGCTAAATCTCTCCCCATCCTAAAGCTCAGGGAACCTTGCGGAAGAGGGGGTGGCAAGATTACAAGAGCCTAAAGATGGGATACGCAAGATATCCCACACAAGTTAGGGCTGCAGCAGCCAGAATTGGACTTTGCCTGACTTGCACAATGGCTAACATGTCAACGACCCCCTAAAGTCTAGCATGGATCACAGGGGAGAAAGCTCCAGGCAGAAGGATCCTTAGAGGCAAAGGATTAACAATCATAATACTAACAGGGAGCCGAAGAAGGGGCTCTGGGCTGTGTCACTGAGTCCTGAACCCTCACTGGGGTGGAAGACTCAGAGGGAGGTTTGGCTTTCACACAAAAAGATGCTCCAGGGGATGGGAGGGAGGAAGGGGGAGGCACTGGGAGAGGGACAGGAAGGGAGAGGAGTGAAAGGAAGGGAAGAAGGGAGGAAGGTGCAAGGGGCTACGACTGGAGAGGGGAGGAGGGAAGGAAAGGACTTATTGAGCTTCTATGATTTGGAAAAAAAAATGTGGGAAAAAAAGTAAAAGTAATATATTTCTTACCTCTGTAGAAGAAACACAACAACCCTCTAAAGTAGATCAGAGAAGTTCTCAGCACTGGACCAAGAAGTATCCTGTGATGGAAAATGTATAGTGAAGAAGACCACAACTGACTGAAGTACAGAGAATAAGTGACTGAAGAGTGCTCAGCCCTAGACAGGACATCAAAATCGCCTGCATCCCAAGACTCTGGAAACTTTGTAGAAGAGGGAGCCCCGAGAAAGTGGGAGCTTGCAGGTGTGGGGAGCTGCTGTAAGACAGTGTCCTCTGGTCAGGGCTGCCACACCTGAGAACTCAAGCAGGAATGTCTGTGTGAAAGCTGGAATAGCAACATTCTACCAAGGATGAGGGAAGACCTCAAGAGATCCTACAGTTCCCTGAGAGACTATTTACAGTTACTGCCAGACAGGAGAAAGGAAGCCTCTTTACTCAGTGATTCACCCACTGATCCATGCCCCACCAAGTACTCAAGCACTTGCATGTACAGACATCACAGATGAAACCACTAGGCCACACATGAAGAAAGAAAGAAAGAAAGAAAGAAAGAAAGAAAGAAAGAAAGAAAGAAAGAAAGAAAGAAAGAAAGAAAGAAAGAAAGAAAGAAAGAAAGAAAGAAAGAAAGACTTGAAAGTAAGAGGGAAATTAGCTGGAAAGGAGAAAGTATAAAATGGGGCAGGAAGAAGGATGGGATTGGGTAGTAAGGGGTGAAAACACATAAATTCATTGTGTTTATGCATGAAAGTGTCAAAGTACAAAAAAATCAAAAAGTTAAAAATTTAAATAGGGCTGAAGAGATGGCTCAGGGGTTAAAACTGTCTCAACCGAAGGGCCTGAGTTTGGTTCCCAGGTCCCATGTAAAACTGCCAGGTGTAATTGGCGGGGGCCCATACTTCTGGGTTTTTTTTTCAAATTAATCATTTCCTCCTATAATACTTTATTTATTTTGTGTTTAGAAGTTGTAGTTGTAAGTACTATTAACAGAAAATACATAACAAAAGCTTCCTAAAAGTGAAAAAAAATTATAAATGTTGGAAAAACTGGCCTCATTAACATATTAACAGACTTTTACTTAATACACACTCCTTTGGAAATTAATTATATGACATTTATACAGGCATCTTCTGGCCCTGGTGGGTGGAGCCTGGGAAATCCAAGAATGAAGCAAGGAGGTAGAAGCATTAAGAATGTTTCCCGAAGTCACTCTTGGACCTCCACAAGGACATACAATGCCCTCTGACACACACACACACACACACACACACACACACACACTTAAAATTTTAAATAAATAGATAAACATAATATGTAAATAAAAATAAAGCAGGCTACAGGGTAGTCAGTTCTGTTAGTTCCTCGGGGTACAGCACCATCTAGTGTCTGGCTACAAAAATGACATAAAGGTTAAGGACACTTTTTCTCAAGGGGCCATACCAATTTGAAACTAAAATGATCAAAGCAGCATGTTTCATGAAAATATCTCCGTGAGACCCATTTAATTTCATAATTGATATTCATAATTATAGTGATAAAGTACTCAAAATCTGCAATGATTCCTGAGTAGTTAAATTCAAGTAACTTGGTTCTGCTTACAACTTTAACCCTTAATTTTTCTAGTTCACAAAACATCTATTTTTACCTTTAAAAATGCACCCAAAATAATATTCAAATTGGAGAATTTATCTGAAACATTAACCCCAAAGATTCAACATTAAAAAACTTTAGGGGCTGGAGAGGTGGCTCAGGGGTTAAGCCTCCGCCTTGCAGGCGGAAGGTCCTGAGTTCGAATCCCAGATCCCACGTATACACGCCAGGCGGAAGCGGGGGCGGCCTGCGCTTCTGGTCCTGGTAGGGAGGAGCCTGTGAATCTCGGGGCAGAAGGAGGTGGAGGCGTCCATGGTGGTTCGCGAATTCGTCCGTGGTTCTACACATACACAGACACACACACACACAGACACACGCACACATGAGAGCCCTCATATACACGCACATACGCACAGTTGAATAAATAATAATAATAGTAATAAAAAAATAAAAAAAAACCTTTAGCCTATAAAATAGCAGATCTCAATCCGAGTCGCAGTTCAAGAAACTCCAAGACTGTAACAAGTCATTTAACTTTAATGCAGAGCCTACATACAGTTCCTTGCTTAATAAGCCAATGTTTTCTTTAATATCAGTGTAATTCATAAAGTTATATTTTAAAGGAACAAACAGTTAAAAAGAAAATCCAAAGTCAATTATGGTCTAAAATTTCTCAGATGACAAAAATCAAATAATAATTTTTTTGAACCTGTATGATTTTGCAGAATGTGTCATAAGAAGAAAGAAACGCAGCTGGAATAACTTGTGCAACAGTCTGCCTGTACTGCAGCGGCCAAAACGCACTTTCCCAATTCCCTGTGCACTCAACACTTAGAGCTGAGGAAACTCGCGCTCATGTTGAATGTGAGTGCTACTTCTTGCCTCTTCTCTATAAAGACGTCACCCATGCCACACCTGCTCCAGAGACGCGCCTTTGCCTTGGAGGTCATCTTTGAGGTGAGACTGGTTTCCTGGCCATTTTAGCTGACATTGACGTCATTGGTGGCAATATATTGTAATTGTAGATTTTGGAGTTTGGCTTTTCATAAAAACTTCTAGGTTTGAGATTCACATTTTCTCTGAAATTGGGCCAGAGAGAAAGCACAGTGGGTAGAGGTGCCTGCTTACAAACCCAGAGACCAAAGTTCCATCCCTGGAAGCCCACAGTTCTGAGTTCCATCCACTGAAAGGAGAGAACTAACTGACTTCCAAGAGTTTTCCTCTGACCCTACCCACATGTGTAGTCTATGATCCCTCACCTTTTCTTTATAAGTGAATAGAAATATTTTTTAAAGATTTTTTTCTGAAATCAAGCAACTTATTGCCCAAGTTAGATAATACATGAGGTATAATACATGTTGGCAATTTGCCCCATTAATCATCATCTTTGCCTGTAAATGTTAACTTGACTGTTGAGAGAGAGAGAGAGAGAGAGAGAGAGAGAGAGAGAGAGAGAGGAAGGAGGAGGAGAGGAAGGAAGAGAAGACAAGGGGAGGGGAGAGGAGGAGAGAGAAGAGGAGAGGGGGAGGGAAGAGAAGGGAAGGGAGAAAAGAGGAGGAGAGGGAGGAACCAAAAGTGAAGCTACGGAAGAAAGTGATGCCTGGGTCAGAAGCAAACAGCAGTTCAGGGCAGCGGCTGCCCCTCTGTGCTCTGCCCTGTGCTTGGAATCCGCTCCAAGCATCTCATAGATGTGCTGGGGGACTGCAAACTGCAAGACATGGGAAAACTGCCCTGGATGCCGTGCTGAGAACTCAAGCCACCGGTGTCATTAAAAAAAAAAAAAAAAAAAGGAAAAAGCTGTGCTGGAGAGATGGCTCGGGGGTTAAGACTCTGCCTTGTAAGCAGAAGGTCCTGAATTTGAATCCCAGATCCCATGGCAGCAGTCCGCACTTCCGGCCATGGTGGGCGGAGCCTGGGAAATCCCAAAGCAAAGCAGAAAGGAAGTAGAAGCAATCCAGGACAATTCCCGAAGTCACCCTTGATCCTCCATAGAGACACACAGTGTCCTCTCTCTCTCTCTCTCTCTCTCTCTCTCTCTCTCTCTCTCTCACACACACACACACAAATGAGGTTAAATAAAGTAAAAAAAAAACAGAAGAGCTTCAGACGAATCAAATGTGATACTTTTTAAAAAAATTTTTTATTATTATTAATTCAACTGTGTGCACAAGCGTGTTATGTGCGTGCGCGCGTCTTTGTATGTGTAGAACCACGGACGAATTCGTGAACCACCATGGGCGCCTCCACCTCCTTCTGCCCCGGGATTCACAGGCTCCGCCCTACCAGGACCAGAAGCGCAGGCCGCCCCCGCTTTCCGCCTGGCGTGTATACGTGGGATCTGGGATCTGAACTCAGGACCTTCCGCCTGCAAGGCGGAGGCTTAACCCTTGAGCCACCTCTCCAGCCCCCGAATACAATACTTTTTTGAGCACAGAAGAACTCATACATCAGGCAGCACTCACAAGCAAAAGCAGCTCGGAGAACTCCCCTGGGGGAAGCAGACGGGAATGAAAAGAGCCTCTCCTTGCTCACTTAATTCTACACAAGGTGTGCTGCGGTGATATCAGCACTTAAGTGCTGTTCATTGAAGTGGAAGGACATCAGGGGAAGAGCTGCCATCCCTACAGAACGTTTCCTTTGCTGGGGAAGGGGTTAGTGGGTTTCTTATTGTGGGCAGGAGAGTCCTATTAAATTAGGCAGAAATGTGAATCTGTGTCCATCTTTATTGGAAGATCAAGCATGGTTTGAAGAGATGCAAAATGGATACCATTTTGAAAGGGGTGGGTGGGCAGGCTTATGATCATTACTTTTAGGTATCAACTTGGCGGTTAAGGGATACTCAGAAACAGAAAAAAAAAAAAAAAAAAAATTCCGACCATGTCTGTGAAGGTGTTTTGGAAGAGTTGGCCTTCGAATCAGTAGACCTTGTAAAGAAGACCCTCACCATGGTAGGTGGACAAATTGAGGGCAGATTAAAAGAAAAAGGGGAGGAAAAGTGGCTTGTTCACTCCTTGAACTACAATCTTCTACAGTCTTTAGAAATCAGAGCTTCTGGTACTTTTTTAGCATTTTGATTTTATAATTGTATTAACAATGAATTTATATATTTTCATAAACCACCATACCCCCCATTCCACCATACCTGTTCTCCCCTCCAGCCAACTTCCATCTCTCACCCACATCTTCCTGGCTGTACCATCATTCTGGACATCTAAGATGTCCGCACTAGGTAGAACAAATGGCCACAGGTGGTTCTTGAGACTTTGACTCCAGGATTGACAGTAGTCCTCCTCTCATTCATGCACAGAAACCAAAGCTTTGGCTAGCAGGCTACTGAATATCCTGGTCTCTAGAATTGTGAAGAGTCAATTCCTAAAATAAACATGTACATGCACACAGACACACACATGTGTGCATACACTCGTACATACACGTGTGTACCTATGTGTGTATGTACCTGTGTGTGCATACACATGTACTAGGTTCTGTTCTCTGAAGAATGCTAATTAACGCCATATCCAATAGATATATTTTGCCAGGCACTTCCCTTCTTGTATGAGGTAATCAAGCACCACCAATTTAAGGGTTTTTTTGGGAGTGGGGTGGGGAGTGAGGTTCTCTTGCTTATTATCTATCCTTAAAACTTTTCTAAGTGTATCATGTCCAACCATGGTGACCCGTGAAGTTATCCTGGAGCTGAGAAATATATAAAAAAAAAAAATGCAAAAGTGGGGAGAGGGAGAAACACACAGAGACAAAACAGAGAGAAAAATGGGGCTGAAAAAAGATGGGAAAGTCCACCATCCCCCAGAGGGAGAATGACAAAAATCTACCTCCCAGTGACGGATCTATTTATATGCAGGGGATAATCAGGAGCCTGGGGCAAATCTGGGCATGGGACCTCAGATTGGTTGGAAGGAGATGGGAAAATGCAGCTCTCCTAGCTTCCAGTGCATGCTTGGATGGTCAGAGACTCAACATTCTCTGATATCTAGTGTGGGCCAGAGAGAAAGAGAGAGTCTACACATAAGACACTTCTCTAAACAGAAACCTTAAGATCTTAGGCTATGGCCTCAATTCTTAAAGACTTTAGAAAACACCTGGGGGTTAGACTACCATTTCTGTACTTCCCATTTTCCATGGAAAGCTCATGATTTTTACTCTTCTCAGCCTTCCATACTTTGTATCAAGGAGTGGATTTCCCTACTGCAGGCAGCATCTAACACACCACTTGGGTGGCACGCTACATACCAGTCCTTAGTGCGAGAACAAATTCCATTCCTCTCAGCACCTCGGCTCCAAGCCTGCTTCTGATGATCTCCTTCCTTTGCTGAAGGCCCAAGGACACCCCACGATGCTCTCCTCTCGGTGGGGACATGACTGGGCTTTTGCTTCACGAAATAGTCCTACTTCCTCACTGACTCCAAAGATGACTGAAAGGCTTTATTTTAAGATGTATTACCAGAAGGAAGTGGCATCATGAAATAAGAAGTCATGGGTTCTGACATTGAGGCCTCTGGTCTGCAATACACAGATCCTGAGTCAGCCCGAAAGCCTCTGCCTTTCTGCTATGGCACTCTGAATAAGTGGGTTTCCAGCACATCACCTCCCCTCTGCTCCCAGTATTAAGAGGGGCAGTGTAGTGTGCCCACAGCGGGGCCCTGGCTCCATGTGCTCACCCATGAACTTAGTCTCACAGAAGATGGACAAAACTGCTATTCTTCGGCTTGATCATGTGATTTTAACCTGTTATGGGGTTCAGGAGTCCACCCAATGAGGCACAGACAATGAGCTTGACTGAAAAGGATATTTATTGAAAGTGGGTCGAGCAGAATTGAAGCCTCAAGATTCCATCCAAGTTCCGGACCTTAGATGGAGCCTTAGGACTCCAGGACTCCATCAGAGTTTAGGACCTCATGATGGAGCCCCAAGTAAGGACAGGGGGCAATTCTTACAGTAGTTTCTAAGTTGGTACGTGTGCCCAGCTAGTGGCTCAAGCTGGCAGTTTCAGATAGTGGTTGTAGCTGGAATTTGGATAGGGGTGAGGGGAGGGGTGGAAACCTTGAGTGGTGGTCCTGCTGACCCAAGACTGTAACCATGAAACCAAGTGGTCAGTAGATATCAAGAGCAAGTTTTGTCTATCTTCATATGTAAGCAGTGAATATCTCTATGCGTAAGCAGTTTACAGAAGCCAAAGAGCAGTTAGTCTAAAGTTGTTGCAGTCCGCCTGCATGGTTGCTGATAAATGACCGTCAAACAGCTTAAGGGAACAAGGGTTTATTCTCTCTTATGATTCCTGGTTACAGTTCTCAGTCCAGCTTGACGGGAGAGCACACACCAATACCAGGGTCGAGGGAACTGGCCACACCATCACCACATAACGACTGAGAGATGGACAATTCTTACTTGCCAGACCAGCACGTCTGGACAAGTGAACAGAAGGATGCCAACTCTCTCAACCAGCTCTCTGTGAGTTATTCCAGAGCCTAGTTCCACCACCATGGCTGGGCCTTCCCATCAGCTAGACAATCTCCTGCAATTTTGCTCTGCACTTTTAACTCAACTACTAATTCTCTACAAATGTGCTCCGAGCTCAATCCCTCAGCAGTCAAGTTGACACTTGTGCCTAACCATCACAAAGTTCAAAGTTTTTCCACAGTATATTTTCTATAGCACACTGCACACAGTTTCATCACAGCACACAAGAGTGGGGTCTTCCTTTTTCTTAGACCATCACAAACCATGTGGAATTGGGAGCTCAATCATACTATCTATATCTTTAGTGCATTTTCTTTTATTGCTTACATATTATTTTATATTGTCCAATTTAAAAAATTAGGACATAAAGGAAGGAGGTGGACATGCTATGGAAATGTCCAGGAGAAGCAGGAGGGAGAAAGGGGTAGCTTTGATTAAAATGCATTGTCTATATGTATGCAATTGTAAAAGAGTAAAAATAAAAACAAAATTAATTTAAAAAACAGAGGGGATAGTGTATTTAGTTTCCTTTAAGTAATGTCATCTCTTAAAGATAGTCATGAAAGGACATATTCTCTTTCATAAATAAAATTATGAAATTTAGAAATAAAAAAGTTATAGACAATAGAATTATTTCCATACTGACCGAATGAAATTATATTTCAATTTAATGCAATTCCTCACAATTTTGGTGGCAGTGGTATAATAACTTCAGGAATTATTCACTGATTTTGCAAAATTTTATATGAAATTAATATTATAAAAATATCCCTTAAAATCGAGGCAACTGAAAACATTTCAATAACTCTTATGCCTTGGGGAAGTGAATGAAGGGCATAGAGATTTATAGCTGAATGGGGCCTGGAGAGCGTCTTGCCACAGGTGTGAACACATTCCCACCTACTGCTTAGGCAGAGAAATGACCAAGGAGTTACTTTATTAAATTTTCAAGGGGAAAAAAAAAAAGAACTCCCCTTAGGAACCTCTTCAAAGTTGAAGTTAAATGGTATGATGATTTTAACTTTCTCTAATAAATTTTATGTCAATATTAGTCCCCGTAATTAATAAAAACATAGAAAGGTACATTGTGTTGTAAGTAAATTTGGGATGTGATAAAGAACTAAGGACATCTCAGGAGAGGTGGTGGGTGGAGAGGACAACAGGCACTCTGAGGGCTGGTGTAATGGCATCACTGCCTACAAAGGCCAGAGATGCCGAGGTAGGTACACTGTTCTCCAGACCTGGCAGAACAGCACTGGGGAAAAAATGGCACAACACCCTGTTCAGAAGGACACAGGGAAATGGAATCCGGGACTCTGAGTGCAATTCCCCTGGTTCTGCACAAGATCTAGGGAGAAACAGAGATGATCTTACTGCAATGTTTTGGTGTCCACAGCACCTTTTGAGCCTTAAAGAAAGCAAAAAAGACAGAAAATCACAAAGTAACCTGCCCCACTCCGTGGGCCTGCTTGTCTTTGGTGAAGGACCGGGACATGGGGTGGTGTTGAGTTTCCAACAAAAGACTCTGAGACCCAGGAGAAACAATAGAGAGAACCATTCATGTACTCCTTGGCTCTGTTGCCTGTTTTAAGGTGAGAATGTTTTACTTTACTTTTGTCTTTTAATCAGCTAATTATTCAAGTACATTTTATTTTTTTCTTGATTTTAAATTCCATATATGTATATGATACATTTTCATCATATATAACCCTCCCCCTCTCACTGTCCCTGGACATCCCATCAACCTGTCTCTCCCCCACCTTCATGTCCTCTGTTCCCCCACACAGGACTATAATACAAAATATAAATGAACAAAGATAGGAAACAAACTTAGCATGTAGATAGTCGTTATAATCAAGGTCTAGTTCCTTGTGGTTAAGAACCTGGGATGAAGTTAAAGAACCGCAGTCTTTAACTCCCAGGAGGCTGAGCGAGTCCACAGTGTGAGCACACAGAGTCCACTCAACACAGTACAAATGCACAGGCCTTCCTGCGGGGGTGGGGGGAGAGACACATCCTTGGCTGAGCTCATGGAGCCCAGCCTACAGAAAGCTGTCCACAGTATCAGGGCTGAACCCCAGCCCAGGCTGTCCATTGTGTGAGCACATGGAGTCCAACCCAAGGCCTCCAGAGTACGTGCACATGGATCCTGGCTCCCTTAAGGCTGTCCACATCGTGAATGGATGAAGCTCATCCGTGGGGTGGTCACCTATAGTTAAGCTCACAGAGCTTGGCTCACAGGGGGCCGTCCACAATATGAGCACAAGGATCCCGGTCCATGTGAGGCTGTCCATGAGGTGAGCATATGTCCATGAGGAACTCACCTGTAGGAGGCCTTCCGTGATTGAGCTCAGAGAGCCCAGCCCACAGGAGGCGTCCATAGAGTGAGTACTGTCCTGGGTAGGCTGCTCGGATGTGAGTGCACGGAGCCTTCCCATGGGAGGCCTCTGAAACTGACTCAGAGAGCCCTGCCCACAGGAGGCCATCCATGGTGGGAGCACATGGAGCCTGGCCCCTGGGAGACCGCCCACAGTGTAAGCATGTGGAGTCCACCCACAAAGGCCATCCATAGCTAAGTTCACTTAGTCTGATCCACAGGAGACCACCCACGTTGAGAGGGCATGAAGCCTGCACCAGGGGAGGTATACTGTGAGGTCTCCCTCACTTTGAAAGGTCCACTTTACTAGTCTGTGATATGTCCATGGCATCACGTAACACGAGCACAGCCAAAACACAGCATTTCCATCATCTTAAGCATCCTCTCCCTTCCCTCTGCATCTTCTCTCCATCCTGATGCAGGAAGGGCTCATCTACCTTGGAACATTCTAATTCTGATTTTCCAAAAAATCATAGAAATCAAATCATAAGACAACGAAGTGTGGAAGAAATGAATCACCTCTCGGCTTTACCTTCCTTTTCTTGTCCCTGTTGCTCTTAGTGACCACCTTCAACACTGTGGAAGTCCCACAAAGGCTAGCAACCAAATGTCTATACCATCTGCAGAGAGCAGACAGGAGGGTGGGTGTGCAGTCACCCTGCATATTTAGTGATAAATTCACAACAAAATGACTTAAGAGGGAAAAAGAGATTTTATTTTGCTTACAATTGTCCCAGTTACGGTTCTCAATGCAGCTTGGCAAGAGAGTCCACACCAACACTAGGGGCCAAGGGCACTTGCCACACTAATCCCCAGGACAGCTGAGAAAGGAGTAAACTTCCCTTGCCAGACTGCGTGTTTGCCCAAGTATGCAGAAGAATTCCTGTTTGCTTAATAAGCTCCCTCCATTGTATTCACTTACCCAGGGAATGATCCCACCCACCGTGGGCTGAGCCCTCCCCATCAATTAGACAATCTGCAGGTTTGCTTAGGGCTTAACTTAACTACCAATTCTTTACAAATGTGCCAGAGTCTCAATCTTCATTTGCCAGGTTGTCACCTGTAGCATCTACCACGATGGAGAACTTGCAGTGTTCATCTGAAGGGAGTTAGTACAGGGCATTAGGACGATCAGAACATTATTTAACTTGGACAGATTTCACTCTGGCTTTCAAAGATCTTCCCTCAGCCAAGGGTGCCGAGAAAGAGGAGGGACTGGTAACAGGCACAGGAAGCAGAAGCTTGATACAAATGCTTCACAGCGGTGGAAAGAAGTTCTGCAACACAAGATAGATTCAGATTGTGTGTGTGTGGGTGGGGGGAACAAACCCAGCAAACAAAGACTTTTACTCAGAGCTAGAAATCCACAGCTGTTCATCTCCTGGTGTTAAGATCCTGTGCTAAATGCTTCATGTCTGTGTTCTCAGCAGAAAAAAACAAGTCAGAAATCTCTTTCTTTCTTTCTTTCTTTCTTTCTTTCTTTCTTTCTTTCTTTCTTTCTTTCTTTCTTTCTTTCTTTCTTTCTTTCTTTCTTTCTTTCTTTCTTTCTTTCTTTCTCTCTCTGTCTCTTTCTCTCCTTCCTTCGTTCCTTCCTTCGTTCCTTCCTTCGTTCCTTCATTCCTTCCTTCCTTCCATTCACAAAATGTGAATGGAAAGAGACATTTAAAAAAAATAAAAGCAGGGCTAGAGCGATGGTTCAGGTGGTTAAGCTTCTGACTCAAAGCAGAGGTTCTGGGTTCGGATCCTACATCCCATCCAAAAACAATAGGCAGAAATGGCAATGGTCTGTACTTACCATCCTGGAAGTCCAGCGCCCAGGAAGCTTCAGGATAAAGCAAGTAGGAGGTAGAAGCAATCCAGGTGATTCCCGATGTCACCCTTGGGCCTCCACAGGCACATACGGTGCCCTCCGATACACACAGGCGTACACACAGAGAGACACAGACACATCCGAAAATAAATAAAAAAGTAAAAGTGGGGCTAGTTAGATGGCTACAGTTAAAGACACTGGTTTTGCAAGCCTAACAACCTAAATTCAGCCCCCAGAACCCATATAAAGGTAGAAGGAGAGAATCAAGTCCATATATTTTTTTTTATTTTTTCTACTTTTACAAGGATATTGAATATTCATCCTAACTTTTCTCCTTCCCCCTCTCTCACCCCATCCCTTCTCTTCACCATTCCCTCCCACTCTCCACAATTTTTTTCTGACTTCTGTGAATGTGTTGTATACACACACACACACACACACACACACACACACACACACACAAAGAATAAATTTAATTTAATGAAAAGAATTAAAAGAGGAAAAGTAAACAGAAAAAGGAAAAGTAGAGCTTTCCGGGGGAGAAAGGAGCATCTTGTTAAACCTTCCATTTGCATTTCTCCTGCCTTTGCCTTCCAAGTTCTGGGTGTCACAGGCTTGCATCAATGTTGCAGTTGCTTTTCTTGTGTGGTGAGACATTACTCAGATTCAGGCAACTTAGGAGAGAGGGGTATTTGTTGGGTAGTTCACTTATGGAGGGAATTCCACAGCAGAAGGCCCGCCTACAGACAGAAGGGTACAGAAGGCAGAGAGCAATGTGAGAGGAAGCAGAGCTGGACCACCAACCCTTAGCACCTTCTTCTTCCAGCAACGCTTCATTTCTTAAAGGTGCCACAACCTTCCCAAATTTTAATAAAAGCTAAGGTTCAAACACGTGATCCTGTGGAGATAACTCACATTCAAACCATACCAATCATCCATGCCCTACTGCAAAACTAAGCTTATTGCAACACCATGCTCCAAGCTCTACTGGGTTATAGAAAAATCAACACTTTAGGATTGACAGATGAGCAGTAAACTTCTTAGACCCAACAAGAAAAGGTGGAGTTTTTTCCATGATCATTATAGAAAAAGTGTGTCTGATATTAGTTGAGCCAGTCATACCCAGAATCCTATGAGACAGCCATAGAATGTCAAGGAAAGAGATGTTTACGAAAGTTAAGGGCACTCAGGATGGGATGGGAATGCGTATAATGTCTACTAATACTATTTATGACTGGAAATCATGATTAACTGTAAAAGGAATGTTTTTGTACACAGAGCAGTCTTACTGTCATTTATGCAAAATATTTCTCCTCTTAGTCTCATCTGGATATGCAAAATGACAATTGGCCAGAATACAGACTCTATACAAAGGGATTCGAGAACATTCAAGCTCTCAGGCATAAAATTCCCCTCCATCTTTAGCTTGCACAAAGAACTTATTACTTCTTTGGCTCAGGTCCCTGACTTGTGTCAAATACCATTTCAGTAGAAGTAACACATCACACAGAGACAATAGTGCCACTGTCATGGTTTGAATATGACTTGCCTCCCACAGGTTCATGTGCTTGCATCCTTAACTGATGTTAATGTTGGGGAAAGTCAGGGCACCTGTAGGAGGTGGAACTTTGCTGAGGAAGGCACCCTGCTTCTTCTAGCAGTTTGTTTCTTGTTTCCAAGATAGTTGTCATGACCTGAGTCGTCTTCTGCTTCAGCCACCTGACACAGCTGGCATGCCTTTTCTGCCATAATGGATGCTATTTACACTCTGGAACTATAAGCCAAATCACTCTTCCTTTCTCCCAGTAAGTTGCCTATGAGTGTTTCTCACACCAGCACTAGAAAGAATGACTGCAACAGTTCCACTCAGTTCAGTTTCTATATTTGGGGCCTTGCTCAGGGAAAATGGGTTTCACCAGCTTTGTCAATGTGGAAATCAGTGCATCCCTACATAGCCTACTTTCCACTCCTTTGGAAGCCTTCTTCTCTTTGTGAGTTCAGAGGATTTCCTTGACTTCTGGAAGTCTGTGTCTTCCACCTTCACTTTCAGTGCTTGGATCATACACAACAGATCCACTGACAGGTGGGGAATCAAACATTACAAAGGACCAATTACCTTTTTCAGCTTAATGCTTTACACTGATAAACAGGAAACTTCAAATTACAAAGATTTTTGTTTGTTTGTTTTCAGTTGTTGCTGTATTTGCAAAGAAGATACCTGTGGAGATATGTACCTGTAATCCTAGCACACAGGAAACAGGGAGATTATGAGTTTGAGACCTGCCTGGTTTAGATAGTAAGACCCTATTTCAAAAACAAAAATAAGGACTCCCTTGCCCCTCATGGATTCCGTATCTGGAGTCCATAAGTTTCTTTTGGCTCTCTTGCCCCTACAGAAGTTCTGTTCTTTCTCTCCCCAATAAAATCTACCTTAATCCACAAAAAAAAAAAAAAAAGCAAAAGACTATTGAAATCTTACTATCAGCATAATGCTACACAAAGGTGTATAAACCTTTATTTTTACTTAAAGTAGATACACTTTGTCTAAAAGAATATAGTGACTCCTGTCCTGATTGCTGTGGACTCTACAACTTTCTCCATTTCCAAGAGAGTTTATCCCTCACAATTTCCAAGCGGAGTCCTCGGGAGGCAAGAAGTGAGAAAACTGTGGGCAAGAGTCCTCTTGGTTTCTATAAACAGGAAAGGATGAAGGTAGGTAAGAGGTTTAGGATTGGCTAGTGTTGAGTGAATGGTGGCTGATAGGTGCTCTCCTAGGTTCTTTGTACCCTGGGATGGTTAGGGTAGGAATGCTGGTGTGGAGAGTTAAATCCTAAGGAGGGACATGGGGAGGGGAGTGTGGGAGTTCTGGGTTTGTTGGACTGTATTTGAAAACCTATTCTGAGGAGTATGCCTCCCAAGGAAGAAAGACGAAGACAGTAGGAGCCCAGGCACAGAGTCAAACATATTGTATGGCTGTCCGGATGAGGCAAATCCATCCAGCTTGGACAAGTGGAGCAAATAAATCAAGTTCATAGATGCTGAAGACATAATTAATCAACTCTCACTTTTAAAAGTGATTTTGGTCTTATCTTTTTAACTGAATATGAACTTTTCTTTAGTGGCATGTTTAGCCCTTCACAGGGCTTTATGCTGGTAACCAGGAATTTCTGAGTCACAAAGATTTTGTTTATTTGTTTGCTTGTTTGGTTTTGATCTTGTTTTAACTACAATGGAGACAGATAGAAATGATTTTGGGTATAATTGGATTAAGATCTACTCTCTTTGGGCTAGAGAAGTAACTCAGTAGGTAAAGCATTTTTTTTTTCTTACAAGCATGAGGACCTGAGTTTGATCCCCAGAACCCATATAAAAAAAGATTGGTGGCATGTGCTTGTAATCCCAGTACTGAGCAGAAGCAAGCCCGGAGGCTCGCTGTCTTTGCCTACTTGGCAGAACAGGTCAGTGAAAGACACTATCTCAAAAAAAATGTGAGCGGGAGGCATGACATGTGAGGCTGTCCTCTGGTTGCCACAGGCACATCTGCAGATAGACATGCCCCCATTCCCACATGCACACACATGTGCTCGCAAACCTATCATCTTTGAGTGTTTTATTTGTACATTTATTCTATGACTCGTTTCTATGTCTTTTCTGGTTTTGTTTTGTTGATTTTTTGAGGCATGGACTCACTCGGTAGTCCCTGACTGGTCTGGAATTTGCTTTGTGGGACAGGCGAGCGAGCTAACTGCTTCTGCTTTCCAAGTGCTAGGATTGCAGGCACGCTCCACCCTGGCCTTTGGGGCAGTTAGCTTCAGGTGCTAACTTGACAATTGAGAGCTGAGCCTTTAGTCATACCCACACACTATTTTTTAGTTAAGGGAAGCCTCCGAGCAAAATGATGTGGGAAGACCCAACCATGGTGGGTGAGATGATTCCCGGGATTGACAGCTAATAGGGAGAGCCATCTGGCTGGCTTTGGAAGACTGGCAACCTAGAGCGTGTGCTCCTCTCTCAGCTCTTCATGTGGATATGGTGCTTCGATGCCAGTGTCGCTCTCCTGCATGATGGTGACTGTAACCCAGAACCGTGAGCATGGATGAAGCCCCTGGTCCTCCTCAATTGTTTGGGTCGTGCACTTATATCGACAACTGAAGAGTAACTAAGGCACCTTTCTTCTCTGCTTTTAATTCAGGATTTGTGTGATCTCTTTTTATTTCTGCTCTCAGGCTGTATCATCATACTTTTTAAAAATATATATATTTTCATTTTATTTGATAATCTCATACATATATATGATGTGTATGAGTCACATCTACCCCCTCTATCCTCCTGCTTTCTCCCCACTATTTCCTCCTTCTACATTCATGTCCTTTTTTTCAAACTAAATTATAATATAAAATATGAGAAATGAAATACATTTACGATGTAGATAGCTGTTATGATTGAGCTTCCAACATCACATGGTTAAGAACCCATAGCAAAGTTAAATAACGACAGTTATTCGGTCGAGCTGAGTATGCTGTTGGTGTGAGCACCTATAGACCCATCCACAAAGATAGTTTTCTAGTTGTGGGGGTTCGGAATCTGACCCACAGGAGACCATATGCAGTGTAAAGCACAGATGTTGGATTACAGTGTTTAGAAAGCTCATTCAAATGTTCACAGATGAGACCGCTGAGAAGCATAGCCTCTCTCATCTCTGCCACCTACTGACACACATGCGACACAGCAGCCACATTAGTAGGTTGTAACATGCAACCATCTTTGCACTGAAAAGCAGAGGCAGAATGATTGCTGCAAGTCTGAAGCCACCCTGGTCTACATGGTGAATTTCAGGCCACCCAGGGCTACATAGTGAGGCCCTGTCTCATAATGAAGATGGAAAGAAGGAAAGGAAGGAGGGTGAACTGTCCCTCATAGTCTCATGTGTCTGAAACTGTAGTATTGATCTGATATAGTGGCATATGCCACTGTAATCTCAGTTCTCAGGAGTCTGAGGCAAAAGGATTGTGAGTTACAGGCCAGCTTGAGCTATATAGACTCTGAAAAAAGAAAAGCTTCATTAGAAGCCTTAGTAATGTCTTCTTAAATCTTTTTGTTGGTCTTTATGTAGATGTAGTTCTTGCTTGTCCTTCAATTCTTTGAAGACACAGTGAGTAGTAAATGTAACAGAAAACATGCCTGGGAATGTTTCATGGGTGCTTCTGTGTCCTTTGCTGGATCATCTTTCCAATTTCTATTAGTTGTAATAGGGTGAAGTCATGTTTGTGTCAACTAAGATGGCCCAGTGTTGTCTTAGGAACACACATACTTACTCAAAGTTTCCAGCAAATTTAGTTGAAAAAGCAGTTGTTCCTGAATCTTCCTGATTTCTAATCTTTAACCTCTTCATTTTCAGGGAACTCTACCAGATGTGAACAAGACAAGGAATTCAAGCAACCACATTTTTTGGATGTGTTTCATTTCCTGAAATTTAAATTCATTCATCCTCAATATTTACACAGCTTGCATTCTGAGCCAAGCGCTGTCTTAAGTATATTTGAAAAATTAATTCACCTGCTTTTTGGATAATTCCATGAGGCAGTTTTCTAATTTTTTTTTTTATTAAAAATTTAATTATACATTTTAAAAATTTTTTACCAGTTCCCTCCCTCCCCCCTCTTCCCCCTCCCCTTCCCCCAGTGCCTCCCCCCCAATTCCCAGATAGTCCTTTATTGTGTGTGCCTAACTCTCCACTGTGTCCTCCTCTCCGATGACATATAAGGACCCAGTGGCATTTCCATAAGCCCTTTCTCTTGTTCCCCTTAAGCATAAGATCACTACTATGGCTGTCAATCCCTTGCCTCCAGGGGTCTCGGTGCCCTTATCAGATGCTAGACTTTATGAGGGCAACAGTGCGCTGGACATTGCGCAGGGCATGCAAAGTTCCATTATGATTGCTTTGGCCCCAACTATTGTTGAGAATCTTGCAAATCGTTGCTCCTCCCATCCTTTTGCTCTTACAATCTTACCGCCCCCTCTTCCGCAAATGTCCCTGAGCTCCAGGATGGGGAGAGATTAGGCTGTCCTAGTTCTATGTGATTGATATAGAGTCTCTGAAGTTCTGGATTGTGGTTTGTTGATTTTCTTTTGCAGTTTTGCTGCTCCTGCAATTCCCTTCACTCCATTCTGCTGGGCACTGTATGTCACCCCCTGGCCAGAGACAAAAAGCTGTTAAACTGGAGTCTTGTTGTAATAGCACATTCAAGGGTAGATGTAATAAGAGTAGGAAACCTCACTGAGAGAGGGGTCCATCACCCATTTGCAAAATGATTACTTTTTATCTGCTAGACTATATGCCCTCCCCTTCTGGTGAGATCAGGAAAGAACGTCTGTGAACTTAACCAAGTTTCTCATTACTTACTTGCAGACCTTCATGGAGGCCTATTTTCTCTGCTGTAACATGGTCTCCTCTCTCCTTGTTTCTGGTGTGGCCCTCCTAACCCATCTCTCTTGTTCATAATCCTTGCAATTACTGTGTTACATAGGTTTACTTTTGAGTGTCCCAATGTGGGCTGGGTGAGTTTGGTACTAGGAGCCACCTATTAGGGAGTACATACGGCGCTTAATTTTCTGGGTTTGGGATACTTCACTTAATATAATTGTTTCTAATGACATCCATTTCCCAGCAAATTCCAGTAATTCATCATTTTTGATGGCTGAGTAGTACTCCATTGTATAGATGTACCACAGTTTCCTTATCCACTCGTCAACTGTTGGACATTTAGGTTGATTCCATGACTTTGCTATTGTAAACAGTGCTGCTATGAATATGGTCGAGCTTGTGCTATCGAGGCGAACCTTTGCTGCTTGGGGGGTTATTCCCAAAAGTGGGATAGCAGGGTCATATGTCATTTCAATCTTTAATTTCTTTAAGAATCTCCAGACGGCTCGCCAGAGTGGCTGTATGAGCCTGCATTCCCACCAACAATGTAGGAGAGTTCCCCTCTCTCCACATCTTCTCCAGCATTTGTCGTTGTTTGTATTGTGGATTTTTGCCATCCTGACCGGGGTGAGATGATATCTCAGGGAAGTTTTGATTTGCATTTCCCTGATGGCGAAGGAAGTGGAGCATTTTTTAAGATAATTGTTAGACATTTTAATTTCATCCCTGGTAAAGTTTCTTTGAAGTTCCAGGGCCCATTTTTTAATTGGGCCAGTGTTTTCCTTGGAGTTTAATTTTCTAAGTTCTTTGTGCACTCTGGACAGTAGAGCTCTGTCAGATATGTGGTTAGTGAAGATTTTCTCTCATTCTGTGGGTTGCCTTTGAGCTCGTGTTACAATCTCTTTATCTGAACAGAAGCTCTTTAATTTCACAAGATCCCAACTGTTGAGAGTTGGTAGCAGTGACTGTGCCATTGGATGTCTGTTTAGGAACTGTTGGCCTAGCCCAACCAGCTCGAGGGAGTTCCCTATCTTTTCAACTATGGTTTTTAAAGTCTCTGGCCTGATATCAAGGTCCTTGATCCATTTGGAATTAAGTCTTGTACATGGTGACAAGTACGGGTCCAGCTTTAATCTTCTGCATGTGGAGATCCAGTTTTGCCAGCACCATTTGTTGAAGATGCTGTTCTTTTTCCATTGGATTCTTTGGGCCCCTTTGTCAAAGACCAAATGGCTGTAACTTTGTGGGCTTATATCTGGGTCTTCAATCCTTATCCATTGATCTGTGTGTCTATTTTGGAGCCAGTACCAGGCTGTCTTTATAACTATGGATTTGTAGTATAGACTTAGGTTTGGTATGGTAATACCTCCAGCTGTGTTTTTGTTACTCAGGATTGTTTTGGCTATCCTGGGTCTTTTGTGCCTCCAAATGAACTTTGAGATTGTTTGGTCAACTTCTTTGAAGAATTGCTTTGGGATTTTGATTGGTATAGCATTGAATCTGTATATTGCCTTTGGTAGGATGGTCATTTTTACAATGTTGATTCTGCCAATCCAGGAACAAGGGAGGTCTTTCCACCTTCTGGTGTCTTCTGCAATTTCTTTCTTTAGGGTTTTAAAGTTTTCATTGTAAAGGTCTTTTACCTCCTTAGTTAGGTTTATACCAAGGTATTTCATTTTTTTAGGGGTTATAGTAAATGGCATGGTTTCTCTCAAGGCTTTTTCACTTCTTTCATTCTGGGCATATAGGAAGGCCTCTGATTTTTGCACATTTATTTTGTATCCTGCCACCCTGCTGAACTTCTCAATTAGTTCCAGGAGCTTCCTGGTGGAGTTTTTGGGATCACTCAGGTATAAGATCATGTCATCTGCAAATAGAGATAGCTTGACTTCTTCCTTGCCAATTTGAATCCCTCTTATGTCCCTTTCTTGTCTTATGGCTTCGGCTAAGACTTCAAGTACAATATTGAATAGAAGTGGTGAGAGTGGACAGCCTTGTCTTGTTCCTGATCGAAGTGGGAATGCTTCCAATTGTTCCCCATTGAGCATAATCCTTGCTGTGGGCTTGTTGTATACAGCTTTTATTATATTGATAAAGGTTCCTTCCATTCCTACTGTCCTCTAGCGTTTTGATCATAAAAGGCTGTTGGATCTTGTCAAAAGCTTTTTCTGCATCTATCGAGAGTATCATGTGGTCTTGGACTTTGGACTGGTTTACATGATGAATTACATTTATTGATTTGCGTATGTTGAACCAACCTTGTGTGCCGGGGATGAAGCCTACTTGGTCCTCATGAATGATCTTTTTAATATGTTTTTGAATCCGATTTGCTAAGACTTTGTTGAGAATCTTTGCGTCTGTGTTCATCAGGGAGATCGGCCTATAGTTTTCTTTTTTAAGTGAATCTTTATTAGGTTTTGGGATTAAAACGATATTAGCTTCATAGAAGGAATTTGGTAGTGTTCCTTCCTTTGCTATTTGATGGAACAGTTTAAGGAGTATTGGTGTTATTAACTCCTTAAATGTCTTGTAGAACTCTGTGCTGAATCCATCTGGTCCAGGACATTTTTTGGTGGGAAGATTCGAGATTACTTCCTCAATTTCCTTATATGTTATAGGACTATTTAAATAATTCACAACTTCCTGATTCAATTTAGGTAAGTTGTGTTTACTTAGAAATTCATCCATCTCTTTTGTGTTGTCAAACTTCACAGAGTATAAGTTTTTGAAATATGATGTTATAATTCTCTGGATTTCTTGGGTATCCGTAGTGATAACTCCATGTTCATTTCTAATTTTGTTAATTTGGGTTTTCTCTCTCTTGCTTTTGGTTAGTTTAGCTAGGGGTGTATCAATCTTGTTGATTTTTTCAAAGAACCAGCTTTTTGATTGGTTGATTTTTTCTATCGTTTTCTTAGTCTCGATTTCAGATATTTCTCCCCTTATTTTGCTAATCTCTTCTCTTCTACTGCTTTTAGGATCAGATTGCTCTAGTTTCTCTAAAGCTTTAAGCTGCATTGTTAAGTTGTTTATTTCTGATGTTTCCATTTTTTTGACGTGGGCATTAAGAGCTATGAACTTACCTCTTAGAACAGCTTTCATTGTGTCCCAGAGATTTTGGTAAGTTGTATTTTCGTTATCATTCACTTTCAGGAAATCTTGAATTTCCTTTTTAATTTCTTCCTGAATCCAGTTCTCATTCAGCATCATAGTGTTAAGTTTCCAGGAGTTAGTGCATTTTCTCTTGTTTGATGTGTTGTGGATGTCCAGCTTTAGGCCGTGGTGGTCTGATAGGGCACAGGTTAGAATTTCAACTTTCTTGTATATGTGTAGATTCATTTTGTGGCCCAATATGTGATCTATTTTGGAGAAAGTTCCATGTGCTGCTGAGAAAAATGTGTATTCTTTGGTGCGTGGGTGAAAAGTTCGATAGAGATCTGTGAGGTCCATTTCTTTCAGGGTTTGATTAAGTTCCAAAGTGTCTCTGTTAAGCTTTTGACCTGTTGATCTATCCCATGTAGAGAGGGCGGTGTTGAAGTCCCCAAGAATTATCGTTTGGGGGTTGATTTCTTGCTTTAGACGCTGTAGGGTTTTCTTAATGAATGTGGGGGGGCCCGTATTGGGTGCATATATGTTCAGTATTGTGAAATCTTCCTGGTGAATTGTACCTCTGACTAAAATGTAGTATCCATCCGTGTCTCTTATAATTTTTTTTTGGTTTGAAATCCACTTTGTCTGATAGCATAATGGCTACCCCTGCCTGTTTTCTGCTTCCATTTGCTTGTAGAATTGTTGACCAGCCTTTTATTTTTAGAGCGTGCCTATCTTTTGTGGTGAGATGGGTTTCCTGCAGGCAACAGATTGATGGATTGTGATTTTTAATCCAAGTTTGTAATCTGTGTCTCTTGATCGGTGAATTAAGTCCATTAACATTTAGTGTTATAATGGAGAAACTATTGTTAATTCCAGACATTTATTATGTTTAGTAGCTTTTATAAGTATATTGCTTCGCTTTTAATGGTGTTATATTTGCCTTCTGTTCTCCTGGATATGCCTGTTTTTTTCTTCACGCTTGAGTATCATTTCTAGCAGTTTTTGAAGGCCTGGTTTGGTGGCCATGTATCCCTTAAAGTTGTCTTTGTGCTGGAAAATTTTTCTTTCTCCCTCGATCATGACTGATAGTTTTGCAGGGTAAATCAGCCTGGGTTGACATTTTTGCTCATTCAATACTTGAAGTATGTCTCTCCAAGCTCTTCTTGCTTTTACTGTTTCGACTGAGAAGTCATTAGTTATTTTAATAGGTTTGCCTTTAAAAGTGACTTGTTTTTTCTCCCTTGAAGCTCTCAGCACCAGTTCTTTATCTTGAATGTGGAGTGTTTTAACTATTATTTGCCGCGGTGTGCTTCTATTTTGGTCGTATCTGTTTGGGGTGCGGAATGCCTCTTGTATATGAATGGGCCTCTCTTTTTTTAGATGAGGAAAGTTTTCCTTGATGATCGTTTGAAAAATTTCCTCAGGGGTGGTATTTTGAGATTCTTGCTCCGGTATTCCATGAATACGCATGTTAGGCTTCTTCAGGGTGTCCCATATCTCTTGGATATTTCTCTCAAGTATCTTTTTGGCTTTAACAACCTCTTCCATTGAGCTGGTTAGTACTCCCACTTTATCTTCAAGGTCTGAAATTCTGTTTTCTGCTTCATTAGTTCTGTTGATAAGACTCTCTGTGGCGTTCTGGGTTGAAGATAACTTGTCTTTTAGCTCAGTTTTAAACTCTGCTTGAGTTTGTTTTAACTGTTCTATGCCACTTTTTGTTTCTTGCACTGTTTTTCTCAACTCCTCCAGATGTCTGTTGTGTTGCTCTTCAAAGCGATTGATTCGATTATGTAATTCCTCCCGGATTTCCTCTTTCATAGTATTGAACATGGTAATGATCATATTTTGAAAGTCTTTATCCTGGGTGGGGCTTTCTTGGCCTTTTTCCGCGGGTTTGTTCTTGTTGGAGTCTAACATTATGGGATTAATTTCTTCAGTGGGAAATTTGTTTACTTGAGTGTTGCTTCTCATGGATTTGCACTTTGACTTTGGCATTGTCATTTTAACTCTTAAGATCTCTCAATTTCACTAAACTGAATTATTTGGCCTGGGGTACTGGTGGGCAGGGCCTGAACGGGGACTTACCTAGGGCGCGGGGTGAGGCCCGGGTGGACCGCGCGTGTGTCCCGACCGGCGGAGCGGGGGCGGGGCGAAGAAGGGAAGGATGGGCGCGTCGGCGTGGAGCTATTTAACCCGAGGGCAGCTGGGGCGGGGCCCGGGCGCAGGGGGAGGTGCTCCTCGTCCCTCGGCCCCCCCCCGCGCGGCTCCGGCTGGATGGTGGGAGTCGGAGCCGGGTCCCCGTGGGCTGACCTGGGGGTCCTAGAGCGCGCGTTGAGGCCCGGCTGGATCTCGCGCAGGCGTCCCTACCGGCGGACCAGTTTTCTAATTTTACATGTAAGAAAACCGAGATACAAGAGTGGAAGTAACATACCCAAAGTTCCAGCTGGGAAAGATTCTCCTGGGATAGATGGTCTATTAGATAGTCTGGCTCAGGAGCCAGTGTGCTAAAATGTGCTACTCTGTCTCACAGTGAGAAGTGTCCTAGTTGATCACATGTATATAGTAGTTGCAAGTTTCAGCTCATGACTGTAGCCACCCACTCATCTCTACCTACATTTTATTGAGTCTACTATAGAGAGAAACTAAGGAATAAGTTTATGGAAAAAGCAGGGAGAAAATATGAACAATCTTGTGAGTTCCACAACATTCTGGAATTCAGAAAGTAGATGTAAGCCTGACAAAAGAGGAAACAGATTGCAAGAGGCTACACCCAAAGAACGTGCCACTGACACAGTGTGACAGAAGGAATCTCTCTTCCTGAGTGCTGCCGGGGTGCAGAATGCAGGAGTTTGAAGGCTGTAGTTTGAATGAGAAGTGTCCTCCAGAGCCTGGTGTTCAAACAGTTGGTTAGCAGCTGGTGGTGTGTTAGGAAAGGCTGTGAACATACAGGAGGTTGAGCCTTGCTGAAGGAAGTATGTCCCTGGGGGCAGGCCATAGCCCCGTCCCACTTTCTGTCCTCTTTCTCTGCTTCCTGACCGGCAGTGCCACGTGCCAAGCCGGTCTCACGTTCCTGCCATCAGGCCATCCCTGCCATGATGCGACGGTACCCATCTGGAATGGGAGGAGGAAATAAACCATTTTTCCCTTAAGTTGCTTTTGTCAGAGTATTTTATTTCAGCAATAGAAAGCAGCAAAAAGGCTAAAAGCTGGGCCTTAAATGTAGAAAAAATGTTAAAGGCATCAAAATGTGAAGTCAGTTTTGAAAACAAATTTGCTGAGAAAAATCTTGAATCATCAGGAAAAAAACTAATACAATGATGTTTATTTTGTGCAGTTAATCATTTCTTGCATGTATAGGTGTGCGGTGTGTGTAGAAGAGGATACGGTGTGTGCCTGTGGAGGTGCAAGAGTGACTTTGGGAATCATTCAGGATTGCTCTACCTCCTAATTGCTTTGCTCTGGGGTTTCCAAGGCTCTGCTGGCCCCCCCCCCCCAGGCTTTTTAAGGTGAAATCTAGGATGTGAGCTCAGATCCTTTTGCTTATGAGACAAAGGCTTTAACCCCTTCAACCATTTTTCTACCCCCAAAATCATGGATTATCTTTGAAAAGAAATTAGCAGGGTGAGATAGAATGTAGCTCAGGTTAGAGTGTTTGCCTAACATGTATGAGACCCTGAGATCATCTTGATTCAAGGTTAGAAGTATGGCAATGTGTCAAGATAGAAAAAAATGCTTACATGACAAATCATAAAAAAGAAAATACTGCTCAAGCTATGATCAATAAGTTGGATTTATTAGTGTGTATGCATACTTGCATGTGTGCATGTGCATGTATATCTATGTTAAGAAACCCAGAGGTTGATATCTACTGTCTTCCTCTATTATTCTTCACCCTATTATTTATTTATTTTTATTTAAATTTTGAGACATGTTCTCTCACTGAACCGGGAGCTCACCAATCGGCTAGGTTAGCTCGTCGGCAAGCCCCAGCAATCTTCTTGTCTCTGTTCTCTGTGTTGGAGATCTGAACTCAAGTTTTCATGCTTGTAGCAATCATTTTAAGGAATTCAGCCCCAGGTTATTTATAAATACAAATAAAATATAAATACAAATAAAATGCTGTGGAAGATGACAGTACATTGAATAACTAATTTTAAGGTTTTCAGTATTTTCCATTTTGCCTTTCATTTAAAATGAACAGTAAGAGATAGCTTCATGCTTTCATAAAAATTCCACAGGTCAAGGGACAATCCTAATTTTCCCCAAGAATCATGAGTATTGCTTTGCATGTTTTAAGTTATCTATTTCTTAAGTTCATGGGTTAAAAGTGTAACTGTATGGCATAAAACTTTAAAAATTCCACATTTAAAAAACATGGTGGAAAGGTCTCTTAAGATGTGGAATGTGAAATGGTTAGCTATAACACCAAAACAAAGGCAGAGAAGGCAAAACTAAACTGCTTGGATATCAAACTTAAAATTTTTTAAAATATGAAGTCACAGTCATGTGTCTATGTGATATTTGCATGTGTGTGGGCATGTGTGAGGTCATGCGGAGGTTCAAGCTTGAGTCTGGGAGTCTTCCTCTACAGCTCTCCATCTTCCTGAGGCAGGGGTTCTCAACTAAACCCACTGTTTTGACTATTCTGGCTCCAGGGATCCAATCTTTACCCTCAGAATTGTGGAATTTGCAGGTCGGCTGCCACACCCACCCAGCCTTTACCTGGGTCTTGGGGATCTGACCTAGGTCAACAAGCTCACATAGTAGGCACTTTAATTATCTCCCTACCCACACACATTAGGTGTAAATCAGAGTGAAAGACAACTACAGAATGGGAGAAAATACTTCTAGTCATACATCTCATAAGCAGCTATTGTCCAGAATATATCAAAAGCTCATAAAACTCAATGACAATAATAAGCCCATTTAGAACATTGGCAAAGACTGGATGTGATGGCCTGTGTGTAATCCCCCACTCAGGAAGAAGAGGCAAGAGAGCTGCAAGTTTGAGGCCAGCCTGTGCTGTGTTCAATTCCAGACCTACACTAACACCCTGCTTCAAACAAAAATCAGATGGGAGGAGGAGAGGGAGGAAAAGTCTGGAATTAACTTTTCTGCAAAGATGGAAAAGCCAACAAGCATACAAAAAGATGCCCAACTTCACTGGTCATTAAAAAATGCAAATAATGCATGAGAGATATATAAAAATAAAAATAACAAACAAAGATACAGGAAAACTAGAACACATGATGAGAATATAAGATGGTCTAACAGCTATATTAAACAGTGTGGAGTATTTAAGAAAATAAAAACTAGAAACCCCATATAATCTAGAGCTCTCATTGGGCACATACCTAAAAGAACCAAAAGCAGTATCTCAAAGATGTATTTGTTTGCAAGCTCCTATACATGAATTACAATAGGTGAGGTGGAAGCAAACAGATTCAACCAGAATGGTTAAAGTAAATATGATGTGTCCATATAATGTGACGTATTTCCTAGCTTTAAAAAAGAAAATCAAGGTCAGGTGTAGCAACCCATGCTTGTATCAACCTGGAACTCATGAGGCGAGGCAAGAGGATTGTCAGGAGTTTGAGTCCAAGTGCACTACCAAACTAATATTCACCCCCTGGTAACATAATCTGACTTAACTGATGTATTAACAGCCTAGTAGCCTCATCTAGGATATAACAATAGCAATACACAAACATACCCAATCCAAGGCAAGCACTAGTAATAACTGGCAAGTGTAACAATACCAACTAGGTGGATTCAGTGAAAAACACACAGAAACTGAAAGGTCCTAAAAAACAAAACAACAATGTACAAGTCAAAGTGCAAATCCATGAGAAACAAAACCCAAGAAGACCAATCTCCTGCCAAAAGAATCAATCCCATAATGAGGGATTCTGACCAGAAGAAATCCACAGAAAATAGCTATGAAAGCCAGACCCAACATAACGACTTTCAGAGTATGATCATTACCATGATTAATACTATGAAAGAGGAAATCCGAGAAGAGTTAAACAACCGTATCAACCACTTTGAACAGGAACACAACAAGCACTTGGAGGAGTTGAGAAAAACAGTTCAAGAAACAAAAATAGGTATAGAGCAATTAAAACAGTCTCAGGCAGAGTTTAAAATTGAACTAAAAGACAAGTTATCTTCAACCCAAAACTCAACAGAGAGTCTTATCAGCAGAACAAATGAGGCAGAAAATAGAATTTCAGATCTTGAAGACAAAGTGGGAGAATTGACCAGCTCAATGGAAGAGATTGTTAAAGCCAAAAAGATACTGGAGAGGAACATTCAAGAGATATGGGACACCCTGAAGAAGCCTAACATGCGCATTCATGGAATACCAGAACAAGAATCCCAAAATACCACACCGGAGGAAATATTTCAATTCATCATAAATGAAAACTTCCCTCAACTAAAGAATGAGAGGCCTATCCAAATATAAGAGACATTTTGCACTCCAAACAGATATGACCAAAATAGAAAATTGCCATGGAAATAATAGTCAAAACACTCCACATTCAAGACAAAGAAAAGGTGCTGAGAGCTTCAAGAGAAAAAAAGCAAGTCACTTTTAAAGGTAAACCTATTAGAATAACAAATGACTACTCAATGGAAACAGTAAAAGCAAGAAGAGCTTGGAGAGACATACTTCAAGTATTAAATGAGCAAAAATGCCAACCCAGACTTATATACCTGGCAAAACTATCTGTCATGATTGAGGGAGAAAGAAAAGTTTTCCAGCACAAAGACAACTTGAAGGGATACATGTCTACCAAACCAGGGCTTCAAAAAAATCCTAGAAATGATACTCAAGCTTGAAGAAAAGAACAAGCGTATCCAGGAGGACAGAAGGGAAGTATAATACCACCAAAACATAAATATCAAACAACATGCTTACAAAATCTACTAAACATAAAGAATGTCCAGAATTAAAAATAATTTCTCCATTATAACATTAAATGTCAATGGTATTAGCTCACCGATTAAGAGACACAGATTACAAGCTTGGATTAAAAACCACAATCCAACAATCTGCTGCCTTCAGGAAACTCATCTCACCACAAAAGATAGGCACATCCTAAGAATGAAAGGCTGATCCAAAATCTTGCAAGCTAATGGAACCAGGAAACAGGCAGGGGTAGCAATTATGCTTTCAGACAAAGTGGACTTCAAACCAAAGAAAATCATAAGAGACACAGATGGATACTACATTTTAGTCACAGGTACAATTCACCAGGAAGACTTCACAATCCTGAACATTTGTGCACCCAATACGGGCCCCTCCACATTCATTAAGAAAACCCTACAGCGCCTAAAGCAAGAAATCAACCCCCAAACAATAATCCTTGGGGACTTCAACACCGCCCTCTCAACATGGGATAGATCAACAGGTCAAAAGCTTAACAGAGACACTTTTGAACTTAATCAAACCCTGAAAGAAATGGACCTTACAGATCTCTATCGAACTTTTCACCCACGCACCAAAGAATACGCATTTTTCTCAGCAGCACATGGAACTTTTTCCAAAATAGATCACATATTGGGCCACAAAATGAATCTACACGTATACAAAAAAGTTGAAATTCTAACCTGTGCCCTATCAGACCACCACAGCCTAAAGCTGGACATCCACAACACAACAAACAAGAGAAAATACACTAACTCCTGGAAACTTAACACTATGATGCTGAATGAGAACTGGATTCAGGAAGAAATTAAAAAGGAAATTCAAGATTTCCTGAAAGTGAACGATAATGAAAATACAACTTACCAAAATCTCTGGGACACAATGAAAGCTGTCCTAAGAGGTAAGTTCATAGCTCTTAATGGCCTACATCAAAAAAATGGAAACATCAGAAATAAATAACGATGCAGCTTAAGGCTTTAGAGAAACTTGAGCAATCTGATCCCAAAAGTAGTAGAAGAGAGGAGATTAGCAAAATAAGGGGAGAAATATCTGAAATCGAGATTAAGAAAACAATAGAAAAAATCAACCAGTCAAAAAGCTGATTCTTTGAAAAAATCAATAAGATTGATACACCCCTAGCTAAATTAACCAAAAGCAAGAGAGAGAAAACCCAAATTAACAAAATTAGAAATGAACATGGAGTTATCACTACTGATACTCAAGAAATCCAGAGAATTATAACATCATATTTCAAAAACTTATACTCAGTGAAGTTTGACAACACAAAAGAGACGGATGAATTTTTTTTATTTTTATTTATTTTTTATTTTTAATTTTTTTATTGTTTTCATTTCTGATTTTATTTTGTGTGTTTGTGGCCATATGCAGCTCTAATGTGCATGTTCAGGTGTGTGCAGATGCATGTGTATGCACATGCACAGAGGTCAGAGGTCAGCCTTGGGTGTGGTTCCTGAGGCGACACCTTCCTTAGTTTTTTTTATGTGGGACCTGGGATCTGAACTCAGAACCTTCTGCTTGTGAGACAGTCACAACCCCTGAGCCATCTCTCCAGCCCAAGATGGATGAATTTCTAAGTAAACACAACCTACCTAAATTGAATCAGGAAGTTGTGAATTATTTAAATAGCCCTATAACATATAAGGAAATTGAAGAAGTAATCTTGACTCTTCCCACCAAAAAATGTCCTGGACCAGATAGATTCAGCACAGAATTCTACCAGACATTTAAGGAATTAATAACACCAATACTTCTTAAACTGTTCCACCAAATAGCAAAGGAAGGAACACTACCAAATTCATTTTATGAAGCTAATATCATTTTAATTCCAAAACCTAATAAAGATTCACTTAAAAAAGAAAACTATAGGCCAATCTCTCTGATGAACACAGACGCAAAGATTCTCAACAAAGTCTTAGCAAATCGGATTCAAAAACATATCAAAAAGATCATTCACAGGGACAAAGTAGGCTTCATCCCCGGCACACAAGGTTGGTTCAACATACGAAAATCAATAAATGTAATTCATCATGTAAACCAGTCCAAAGGCCAAGACCACATGATACTCTCGATAGATGCAGAAAAAGCCTTTGACAAGATCCAACAGCCCTTTATGATCAAAACGCTAGAGACAGTAGGAATGGAAGGAACCTTTATCAATATAATAAAAGCTGTATACAACAAGCCCACAGCAAGGATGATGCTCAATGGAGAACAATTGGAAGCATTCCCACTTCGATCAGGAACTAGACAAGACTGTCCACTCTCACCACTTCTATTCAATATTGTACTTGAAGTCTTAGCTGAAGCCATAAGACAAGAAAGGGACATAAGAGGGATTCAAATCGTCAAGGAAGAAGTCAAACTATCCCTATTTGCAGATGACATGATCTTACACCTGAGGGATCCCAAAAACTCCACCAGGAAGCTCCTGGAACTAATTGAGAAGTTCAGCAGGGTGGCAGGATACAAAATAAATGTGCAAAAATCAGAGGCCTTCCTATATGCCCAGAATGAAAGAAGTGAAAAAGCCTTGAGAGAAACAATCCCATTTACTATATCCCCTAAAAAAATGAAATACCTTGGTATAAACCTAACCAAGGAGGTAAAAGACCTTTACAATGAAAACTTTAAAACCCTAAAGAAAGAAATTGCAGAAGACATCAGAAGGTGGAAAGACCTCCCATGTTCCTGGATTGGCAGAATCAACATTGTAAAAATGACCATCCTATCAAAGGCAATATACAAATTCAATGCTATACCAATTAAAATCCCAAAGCAATTCTTTAAAGAAGTTGACCAATTAATCTCAAAATTCATATGGAGGCACAAAAGACCCAGGATAGCAAAGACAATCCTGAGTAACAAAAACACTGCTGAAGGTATTACCATACCAAACCTTAGTCTATACTACAAATCCATAGTTGTAAAAACAGCCTGGTACTGGCTCCAAAATAGACACACAGATCAGGATAAGGGTTGAAGACCCAGCTATAAGCCCACAAAAATACAGCCATTTGATCTTTGACAAAGGGGCCCAAAGAATCCAATGGAAAAAGAACAGCATCTTCAACAAATGGTGCTGGCAAAACTGGATCTCCACATGCAGAAGATTAAAGCTGGACCCATATTTGTCACCATGTACAAGACTTAATTCCAAATGGATCAAGGACCTTGATATCAGGCCAGAGACTATAAAAACCATAGTTGAAAGGATAGGGAACTCCCTCCTCGAGCTGATTGGGCTAGGCCAACATTTCCTAAACAGACATCCAATGGCACAGTCACTGCTACCAACTCTCAACAGTTGGGATCTTGTGAAATTAAAGAGCTTCTGTTCAGATAAAGAGATTGTAACACGAGCTCAAAGGCAATCCACAGAATGGGAGAAAATCTTCACTAACCACATATCTGATAGAGCTCTACTGTCCAGAGTGCACAAAGAACTTAGAAAATTAAACACCAAGGAAACCAATGGCCCAATTAAAAAATGGGCCTTGGAACTTAAAAGAAATTTTACCAGAGATGAAATTAAAATGTCTAACAAATATCTTAAAAAATGCTCCACTTCCTTAGCCATCAGGGAAATGCAAATCAAAACCTCCCTGAAATATCATCTCACCCTGGTCAGGATGGCAAAAATCCACAATACAAACAACAAGTGCTGGAGAGGATGTGGAGAGAGGGGAACTCTGCTACATTGCTGGTGGGAATGCAGGCTCATACAGCCATTCTAGCGAGCTGTCTGGAGATTCTTAAGGAAATTAAAGATTGAAATGCCAAATGACCCTGCTATTCCACTTTTGGGAATAACCCCCCATACAGCAGAGGTTCACCTCGATAGCACAAGCATGACCATGTTCATAGCAGCACTGTTTATAATAGCAAAGTCATGGAATCAACCTAAATGTCCAACAGTTGACGAGTGGATAAGGAAACTGTGGTACAGCTATACAATGGAGTACTACTCAGCTATCAAAAATGATGAATTACTGGAATTTGCTGGGAAATGGATGTCATTAGAAACAATTATATTAAGTGAAGTATCCCAAACCCAGAAAGTTAAGTGCCGTATGTACTTCCTAGTAGGTGGCTCCTAGTACCAAACTCACCCAGCCCACATTGAGACATTCAAAGGTAAACCTATGTAATACAGTAATTGCAAGGATTATGAATAGGAGGGATGGGGTTGGAGGGCCATACCAGAGACAAGGAGAGAGGGGACCATGTTACAGCAGAAAAAATCGGCCTCCAAGGAATGCAAGTAAGTAATGTGACACCTGGTTAAGTTCACAGACGTTCGTTCCTGATCATGTACAACTGAGGGGGTATGATCTCACCAGAAGGGGAGGGCATATAGTCTGGCAGATAAAAAGTAACCATTTTGCAAATGGGTGATTGACCCCTCCCTCACTGCGGTTTCCTACTTTTATTACATCTACCTTTGAATGTGCTATTATAACAAGACTCCAGTTTAACAGTTTTTTGTCTCTGACCAGGGGGTGACATACAGTGCCCATCAGGATGGAGTGAAGAGCATTGTAGGAGCAGCAAAACTGCAAAAGAAAATCAACAAACCACAATCCAGAACTTCAGAGACTCTATATCAACCACATAAAACTAAGCCAGACTAATCTCCCCCCATCCTGAAGCTCAGGGACATTTGCGGAAGAGGGGGGCGGTAAGATTGTAAGAGCAAAAGGATGGGAGGAACAATGATTTGAAGATTCTCCACACTAGTTAGGGCTAAAGCGATCATAATAGGACTTTGCATGCCCTGCGCAATGTCCAACACACTATTGACCTCACAAAGTCTAGCATCGGCTAAAGGCACCAAGATCCTTGGAGGCAAGGGATTGACAGCCACAGTAGTGTTCCTATGCTTAAGGGGAACACGAGAAAGGGTTCAGGGAAATGCCACTGGGTCCTTGTAAGTCATCGGAGAGGAGGACCAAGAGGAGAGTTAGGCAAACACAATAAAGGACTCTCTGGGAATTGGGGGGGAGGCACTGGGAGATGGGGAGGGAGGGAGGGGGAGCAGGGGGCTGGGGGGAGGAGGAGGGGGGTAGGGAACTGGTCTACCTATTAAGTTTGTATGAGCGGAAATAATAAAAAATTAAAAAAAAGAAAAAGGAGTTTGAGTCCAGTCTGAGCCACACAGTATCAAGTTATCCAGGATTACATAGTGAAACCTTGCATCAGAAAACAACGATGAAATCCTGCCAAGTAGCAATATGAACGCTGATGACATTGTACAAGAATGGACTTCACATATGCCATGGCTTTAAGTAGTCAAAACCATAGAAACAGGAAAAGATAGTTGCCAGGAGCTAAACATGAGGGATGGGAGTTAGTGTTTGTCATGGTTATGTACAGGTGTCAAGTTGATAGTTGAGGATTTGAACTCTGGGCACATTTGTAGAGAATTAATAGTTAAGCCCAGAGCAAACCTGAAGGAGATTGTCTAGTTGATGGGGCAGAGCCAACCCATAGTGGGTGGGACTAGGCCCTAAACATGTGAATAAAATACAGAGAGTTGGTTGTGTATACTTGGCTAGACAAGCTGGTCTGGCAAGTAAGGATTGTCCCTCTTTCAGCTGTTACGTGGTGATGGTGGCCAGTTCCCTCTGGCCTGGTGTTAGTGCATGCTCTCTGGACAAGCTGGATTATGAACTGTAACCAGTAATCTTAGAGACAATAAAACCCTTAAGCCATTTGATGGTCATTTATCAGCAACCATGCATGCAAACTGCTACAGTGTTTAAGGGTAAAATTTCAGAAATGTTCAGGGTAAACTTTTGAACAACAGTAGTGCAGCTAACATTACTGAATCTTTTCTGAAGAGTTCTTTTACATTTACATTACTGAAAAATGTACACCAACGCATTGGATCCGGAATTTGCTTCACAATATTCTGAGGTTGTTTGGGGGAGTGGATAGTCATATGAGAAGGAAAATCAGCATCAACTAGTGATCCTTAAAGCTAAGTTCTAATGCCTCGCTAGACCACTCTCTTCACCTATACATTTGAAACTTTGTATAAGGAATTTTAGAAAACAATACAAAAATTGAAAAATAAATCAATAGAAGTGCTAGCCAAGGCAGTTAAGAACATTTCTCTGAATGTAAAATAAAGACTAAAAGTACATGTGGAGAAAGGAGAATAAAATCAGTCCCTTTAGAAGAATAAGGGGCTGGAGAGGTGGCTCAGGGGTTAAGCCTCCACCTTGCAGGCGGAAGGTCCTGAGTTCGGATCCCAGATCCCATGTATAGACGCCAGGCAGAAGCGGGGGCTGCGCTTCTGGTCCTGGTAGGGCAGAGCCTGTGAATCCTGGGGCAGAAGGAGGTGGAGGCGTCCATGGTGGTTCGCGTGGTTCTACACACACAGACACAGACACAGACACAGACACACACACATGCGCACAGTTGAATAAAAAAAAAAAAAACAAAAAGCTTTATAGAAGAATAAAACCAGAGTAGTCCCAGAAAAAGCGGCAGATATATGGCAGAACTAAGTAACAACCTTTTGTACAAGAGATGAGTGCCATACACTTCTACCACTGATTGGTGGGAACATAAACACACAGGATCACAAGAACATCAGCTTGTTACAGAACAGGAAAAATTTCAATACTCTGAAAAATCCTTCTCTTCAAAAGCATTGATACGTAAGTACTTAGTTTTTGCTTAGTGAATGTTCTTAAATGACTTTCAAATTCTTACATTAGCTACTGAATACACGTTATCTGCAATACCACCAAAACTGAAATTTACCTAGGACTATTTCCTACATACCTCCAAATGAGAAAAGTTTTTAAAATGCATAAACTGAGTAGTACTTTTAAGAGCAAAGCCTTGAAAGTATCTAAAGTCCATTAAGAGAAATTAGATTTAAAAAAAACACAAAAGATGCATTCATGAAATGTGATATTTATGACAATGAATGTAATTTTCACAAAATGTAGTAACCGAATGAGGTAGAAGTATAACTTCATATGCATATACAGAAACATCTCCCAGGTACGCAATAAAAAATAACACTGAATATATACACAATGGAGTATTATTCAGACACAAAAAGAAATCTGATTGTTTGTGGCAACATGAATGGAACTGAACACAGTGTTTTCGCCCATCTTTGCAAGCTACAAATTGATTCACAGTAGAGAGCTTACCAGAGGTTAAGAAAAAATAAGAGAAAGGTTAGACAACCAGTACCAAAATAATTACCTAGGAGCAGATGCTAGTATTTTATAGCACCATGACTGTAGTTCACAATAATCTATAAACTGACAGAAAGCTCACAAGACGGCTCAGTGGGAAAAGGCACTTGCACACAATCATCAGAATCTAGTTACAGAACATGAAAATTTCCAACACACACAAACAGCCCACATAGACTTTCTCAAATGTCTTTTCATGTATGTGTGAATGTATACACTTGAGAGCACTTTGGGTGTGCCTGCAGAGGATTAAGGGTGATACTGGGAAATCATCCTTGATTGTTCTTTCACCCTATCATTATTGAGTCGGAGTTTCTCACCCCAGGGTCTATAATTTGGTTTTGACAGTACAGGTACCCAGCTTGTTCTGGGTACTTCAAGACTCTGCTTTCAGGGCAATCATGTCTGGCAGTCTAAGTGGTATCCAGGTTCATATGCTTGTGAGGCAAAGGCCCCTGAGCCATCCCACCTGCCCTGTCTCAGCCCCATGAAAACTAGGAGAAACTCAAAGCACAATGTTTAAGGGGATCAAAATGCTCAGTACTCTTGAGTCTTCATTATGTTGTATGAACATGATTGTCACTGTATCTGCATTATGTATGTAAGTCAATAACTTAAGTTGGTAGTATAGTTCAGTGATAAACTGTCTATATGTGAGGCCTTGGGCTGATCCCTGAAACTGAAATCTATCACCTAAAATCAGGAAAGCTTAATCTCAATGCAATACTTTACTGGAATACAAAGTATGTATAAGAACAACTTTTAAGGGCACATATGCATACTCAGCCCACATGTTTAAAAAAAGTTCTAGTGTAATAACATCCTCTCTGAAAGTACTATCTAATTCAAATATGACTGAAATTAAGTCGACCAATTTGGCTTTGTGGCCTCTAAGAAATGTTAAACTTGGTTTTGCCTTTCACTTGGCAAGTAAGATAAACAGCACAGCTTTCCTTCTAAAAATCGACTGGTTTTCTGAATAAAAAAAGTCAACAAAACTTAACAACCAATTAAGTCAATTTATTAGAACACTTGACTTAGGCATCTAAGCATCTGCAATAGTGACTTCAACCTCCACTCCTGGCTCAATGCTGATGGAAGTAATCTGCTTAACAATCTCAGAAGGACTATGTAAGTCAATGAGCCGCTTGTGGATTCTCATCTGGAAACGATCCCACGTCTTAGAACCTTCACCGCAAGGGGTTTTTCTGGTGGTGATTCTCAACGTCTGCAACGAAGAAATTTACAGTTTCATATTACACGCAGTCTACGCCACCTGCCAGATCAACTTAAAACGCACGCCACCCTGCACACCAGCACCCTCAGTAACTGTTGGGTTTCAGCTCCTACCATCCCAGCATCACCTGCTTGGTACATAACCAAGGTGGGCCAGTCTCGTTTCTGCCTTCTCCGCTAACTACACCCCACAACCCGGCATGCTTGTGTTCACGTGACCAAGAGGCGCCCCCCCCACGTCCCGCCCCCCTCGGCTTACCTTGGTAGGCATGCGGACCGGTCCTTTCACTTTTAGATTCTTTTCCTTTGCTCCTTTGATCAAGTCAGCACATACTACGAGAAAAGCAAAGCAACTCTCAGTGCCGAGGGAGGGTCAAGGCCCGGCCTCGGCCCGCCGGCGGCCGGCTCAGAATAGCGTATAGAGCGATCATCTAGACTCAACACCGTGCGGTCTCCTCATCGCCAACTGCCCGAGCGCCGGCGGCGGGCGAGCGCGGTACTGACCCTTCTCCAGGGACTTCACGTTGCGGCTGGTCAGAGTAATGCGAATGCGGTGGATCGCCACCTCCGGCTCCACGGGCGTCTTTCCGGTGTCTTTAAAAGCCTGTTTCCGCCCAGGCGAGAGGAAAAAAAGGGGATCGTAAGCCCAGGTCCGTCCGACACACGCGCCGCCAGGACCTCTCCCTGCTCCGGGGGGCGGGAACCCTCTGCCGGCCGCCCCGAGCCGCGTGGCTCCGTCCCCCGCCTCACCATGGCTGCGATGCGGCTTCCTGACCGACTTGTTCCTCGGCGGGAGCGAACAGCGGTGAGTCAGGAGGAGGATTGGACGGGACAGAGCTCCGCGTCCCCGCAACGCCGTCTCAGAAAGAAGGTTCAGCCCGCCGCGCGGCCATTATATAGTGCGGCGGCATCCGGGTCCTCGCGCCCCGGAAGAGGAACCGCCCCCGCCCGCTGGAGACGCGGCTCCGCGGAAGGCCGGCGCCGCGCGGCCGAGGGGCGGGGAAAGCGTAGCTCCGGGCGCCCCCTGTCGGCGGGGCGGAGTCACAGCCTCGCCGGCGGCGGGTTCCTGCGCGGAGGAGCCGGCTGCACGCCGGAGCTACCTGACCCGACGTCCGCCGAGCTGAAACCTGAGACAGTCTGTCTGCGCTGTCTCCAGCCCGCTCGCGAAGGGCCCACGACCCCTACGGTGGTCACCCTGCAAAAGTTGCTTTCCAGCCCAAGCAGATCAAGTCGGTTTTGTGTGAACAACCGGGCAACTTTCTTGAGTTTTAACTGCCTTGGGTCTTGGAGGAAAAAAATATTCTGACACACTTTTTTTTTTTAGTTGGAGCTGGGGAACACACCTAGGACCTTGTACAGAATTTTGACAGTGACCCACACTCCTTAAATTATTAGTAAATACTATTCTATAAAAATATTATAGCGTCTGGCTTCCCAGGCTGCTAGAGGCATCTGTATCTATTCTTGAAAAGATGTCTGTTTGACTATTACTTCGCTAAAGGTGAGAACAGAAAATTCCACGCCGAGTGTTCTGTCCTGGGCCAGAAGGTGTCATATCTGGAGACCAGCCTGGGATCCAGCTACCCGATTTTAAAATATCATCTCTTCTGTGTTCGGATAAAATAATATGCATTGGATAAGCCCTCCGAGATGGCCTTAATACTGAACATCTGTTGGTAATCAAATATGCGACAACGTACAGCAGAAAGAAACCCAATATAGCGGGCAACTGCCCTGCACAGCTGGAGGGAGCCGTGCTTGTGAACGGCCCCTTCACCCTGACCCCAGCTCCCTAAACACACAGCTAGCAGCGAGGTGCGTTTACTACAAGGTTAGAGGAAATAACTCGCATTATTTTGCAGGTGAAGGTTATTTACTCAGACATGTCAAACTGGCAGAGACAGCACTGACCCCTCAGATCCGCCAGCGCTCTTTTTAAAGGCAGTCTCTTCTGATCTTCCAGAGGAAATTACACTTGAAACTTTGAAGTAGTAGCATCGATTTGCTTGATTATTTAAGTTAGCTAAGAGCCGAATCTTCAACTTATAAGGTCACTGAATAATTATGTTTTCAAATTTGGGCATTCTATACAGTTATTTTAAAATGTAGCCTATTGACTGCAGATAGTTCATTCTTAGAATTTGTAATAGAAAATCCAAATACCTGCGTATTAAATCAATCTTACAGTCTTCTGGTCATCTACAACAAATAGACAAATACCATGGCTCGGTCCCTTTGCATGTGATCTGTCTTAGTACCAAAGTGACAGCGTCTCAGAGGAGCATCCCACAGCATTCATGTTTCAGCGATGCTTGAGAGCGCCCAGACACTCAATGGAGTTCTTGACAAGTTAAGTGTAAGGTGGTGTTTTTGTTTGTTTGTTTAGTTGCTTTTGTCAGGCTTTCAAATTAAAGTCTTTCTATTTCAGCTAAAATTCTTTTTAAAAATGTGTTAGTTAATCTTGGGTGTCAACTTGGCCCAGGGGTTAAGCCTCTGCCTCATAAGCAGAAAGTCTGGAGTTCAGCTGTGAGACCACCTGAAGAGATTATGCAGATCGATATATTTACAATAGGAAGACCAGCCCTAAAGATCCAGAGCAGAAGACTTAGAAGAAGAGAGACTCTCCAAGGATGTTTGCAGTGACTTAGCCTGCCTCCAGCTTCAACCATGTCGCCTCCCCCATAAAGACTTTTTCTCTCTCTGGAACCATAAGCTGTGTTCTAAAACCTGCAATCCCAGCACTGTAGACCCAGAGGCAGAAGGATTTGGACTTCAAGACCAGCCTGAGCTACAGAGTCAGAACTTGTCTCAAAAAGAACAAAAACAAAAAACCAAGGGCTGGGAAAATAACTCAGATAGAGAGCTCTTGCTTAAGCATGCTTAAGCACTTGGCTTTGACCTTCAGCACCTCACAAAAAGGGGAGGCAGTAAAGTAAGAAGTGCAGTGAGAAACAGGCAAAATATAGTTGTGGATGTGAGGGAAACAACTGATGCAAATCGAACTAGGAAAACATTTTTGTCTTTTCATTTTGAAAAGCAATATGGAGATTTCTAAAAATTAAAATTAGGGCTGAGGGTGTAGCATAGTTGTAGACCACTCGTGTAACCTGTGTGCGGCCTTGGTTCAATCAATCCTCAAGACTATATAGTAAATAATTTAAAAAAAAGACTAAAATCATCATATGCCCCAGAATTTCAAAGAAATAACCACATTCCTATAGTCACTGTAGCATTATTTACAATAGTCAGGGCACAGAAACAGTCTAAGTACCTATTGACAGATGAATAAATAAACAGAAGGAAGTACATGTATAGTGAAATATTACTTGCCTTTCAAAAAATTAAGAAATCCACTGGAGAGATGACTCAGGGATTAAGCCTCTGCCTTACAAGCAGAAGGTCCCAAGTTCAGATCCCAGATCCTACATTAAAAATGCCAGGCAGAAATGGCAGCAGCCTGTACTTCCAGCCCTGGAAGACAGAGCCTAGGAAACTCCAGAGTAAAATAAAGAGGAGGTAGAACAGTAGTCCAGGGTGATTCCTGAGGTCACCCTTGGGCCTTCACAGGCACCATAAGTGTCTTCTAATTCACACAGACACACATACATGCAAAAAAAGAAAGAGAGAGAGAGAGAGAGAAAGAAAGAGAAAGAAAGAAAAGAAAGAAAGAAAGAAAGAAAGAAAGAAAGAAAGAAAGAAAGAAAGAAAGAAAGAAAGAAAGAAAGAAAGTGAATTGAAAGAATTCAAGTGAATCTGGTAGACATTGTGCTATGTGAATAAGCCAGATACAGAAAAGCAAAAATGCACAATGCAATCTCACTGATAGGTGGAACATAGAAAGGTCTGACCTACAGAAGCAAAGAGTAAAACAGATAGTGATTGTCAGAGATGGAGTAAGAGCGAGCTTTGGAGAAGTTTTTATGGAAAATAATCACTTTTTAAAAATTTTTTCTGCTGTTACAAGCATACTGAACATTCATCCCTGCCTTCCTCCATCCCTCCCCCAACATCCCTTCCCTTCTTCCCATCAATCTCTTCCACTGTCTCCCACCCCCAACTCCCACCCCCTCATGCTTCTATGGGCTGGTCTACTCTTGTGGAGATTCAAGCCTCTGTAGCATATGAAGTTAACTCTCTTCAGGCCACCTCATTGATATGGGCATTTCCCTTTACTCATCCAGATTTAGACCCAAAGGTTTCCACTATATGTTCTTATTTTTCTTGAGTTCCTAGGTAGTCTATGGGGGCATGTTGGTATGTCAGTTATCATGCAGGTCTGGAAAGGACAAGTCTCACTGCAGTGAGCTCCCGCATGCAGCAGTCCTGCCCTGAGTGGAATGTCTTGTCCAACAGTGAATCTTCCCACCTTTTACAACCTCACCGCCCCCTCCTCTTCCAGGTTCCCAAAACCTTAAATTGGGGAAGAATTACATTGGCCTCATTCTGGGTGAGCCTTGCTGAGTCGCTGATACTCTGCATTATTGCTGGCCATTGCTGTCCACTTCACTGCTCTTCTATTGCTCTAGGCTGCATGACTTTTAAAGTTTCTTAGTTTTTACTTCAAGCTTCTTGTTCAGCTTTTCTGTTAAAAATTTGCAGTCATAGTGGCTTCCAAATTTCCATTTGAAACATAATATTCTAATTAAGATGATATGTAATATTCTTTGAAGGAAAAATAGAAATTAACAAAATGCAGAAGGAAGATATATTTTTAAACCATTCTAAGATAGATAGTTTATACCTTCAGGTATATGTTTCTATGTTCAGATCTTTGACTTATATTCTATGCATAGTATGACTCACAGAATCAAAGTTCTCCAAAGAAACCCATCTGGGAAATGCATTCATTTTGTGATGATTTGTGACTTTCTTCTGTTCTGTGGCTATAAAAGCTAATTTCACCTTTTCCAGAGTAGGACATGTTATTCAAAGCAACTTGAATCCTGAGCCATGGCCACTCATATTTGGCTTAGAATAGGTATCTTATTCCTTCGGAACAGGAGCTGTGTTTTGCAGTAATACTCCATATCATACACTGATAATTCTGTCATAATTTCTTGAGACAATTTTGTGATTTTAGACATTTGGATTTGCTCTACATTCACTCTGAAAGGGGATGAGGGGTCCATGACTACAGATCTGCATTTCTCTATCTCAGCAGTTGACTTTGAGGTTGGATAATTCTTTGTCTGAGGCTGGATGGAGACTGTGTATTATAGTTTGTTAGTGATGTCTCTGGCCTTTACTCACTAGAAGCCAATAATAATCCTCCTCCCCAGTTGTGACAGTCAAGCACATATCCAGACACTGTCTGGTGTTTCCTGTGGATACAGTCAGCACCTCTCCCCTCCCCCATTGAGAAAATCATTGTGGATAAGTCATCCAGCCCATCCTTACTGAAGACACGCATACACATTAATGGCCTAATGAAAGAATAAGCCTGAACTTTTTTTATTAGCTTGCTGGGTAGGAAGGTTGTACCCAATTTTATAGTTTTTGTACAAAATTTTTATTTTAAGAAGGCCTTAAAATGAATAAAAGAAGTCAATATATATTTCCTTATAAAATAGTCTTAAGAAAATTATAAAATGTTCTGAATTTTTCTCCATACCTTTTCTTTAAAAACAGGTTTTTGTACTTCTTTGAAAGATGTAATGAACTTAAACTGCTAAGTTTGTGTGGTCTGGAAACGGCCACCTACTGGCCTTCTGCTGCAATGACAATATCCATTCCAAAAGGAAGCACACAGCAGCGAAAAACCACCTACTTCTTGTTACACATATATATCTTTACGAATAAAATAATAAAGCTAAATGATCAAACAAGTGTGGGTGAGTTTGTTTAAATAGCATTTTATTTGAAAAATTTTGGATATAAACAAATATTTTATGTTAAACTTCTTCAGTCTAAAATTTAAGAAAAACCCAAATAATGTTCAAAACCTTTTTTTGGGACTGCCCAGGTTGTATTGGTCAGGGAGCAGACTATTTAGGCAGTTTTTCATGGTTACCTAAGATTCCAGGTGAAGAATTGGAACAGTATTCAACAGGAGATAGACACACACACACACACACACACACACACACACACACACACACACACACACATACTCTTCAATAATTTTTAAAAATAGATTTTATATTTACATGTGGTTCCCATTTCATTGTGGATACTAAATATCCCTAAATATGAAAGAATCCAAAATTTGAAACACTTCTGGACCCAGACATTTTTGGATAAAAGATCCTCAGCTGCTTAGGTCTGAGCCTCGATTCTAGAGGCTCTTCCCATCTCAGTTCTGCTGGGCAGTAGCCATCAAGTCCCATGTTGAATCCACTACCTCTGCTGTCCCTGCAGACTGGATCTGTCTACCACTCTGTCACCACATCTCCAGAAGGAATTCTGCATGCTTGCCTGTTTCTTTATGCAAATATCACATGGGCAAATCCTATCTCTCAAGGTCAAGGCCCAACTGCAAAGGAGGCTGGGAAAGTGAATATTATTAGGTGTGTCACCAAGAGATATACGTGTATGCAGGAGGTGACAAGTGAAAAGCAGCTGGGACAAGAAGGATCAGCTATTCAGTAGCTACATGAAGGTATAGTAGATGATCTTACCAAGGAAGCAGGAAGCTTATGTTCAAGAGATAGACCATTAAAAAAAAACCAAAAACTTGGTTGCTTTCAGCAAAGTAAGTTCCCTTATAGATCTAGAGGCCAACATCCCAAGTCACGGTTCCAGCAGGACTGCATACATCTCAATGCTGTGAAGAAGGATCTGTCTGATGCCTGTCTCTTAGCTACTGCAGATCATTGGCAATTCTAGTAATTTCTTGCGTAGGAGACTCGCCGCTGTACCATTTTCTCTTCAACATGGCTGTTCCCTTGTGTCTCTGTGGTAAATCTCTCGCTCAGTTCTAAGGACACTAGTCATTGGATTTGGGCCTACCCTAAATCTAGACTGATTGTCACCCTGAGATCCTTAACTTAGCTACATCTATAAAGACCCCACTCTACGTATTCACAGGTTCTATCAGGACTTGTATACACCATTTTAGGGCAGTATGATTCTGACATCCACTACATTATGAAAATTTTTTCTTGTGACTGTGAGTGGGGGATGCAATTTATGACCATGACAACCTGCAGGTTAAGAGTCCATTGAATGATTCAAATGAGGGGTGATCTTAGTACTAGACACCAGAGAGACAGCCTAGCAGATAAACTTGTTTGGCAATTGAAACAAAATTTTAGAATTAGATCTGTGTTGTGCATATTGAGAGGGATGGAGAAGCAGTGTCAGGAGTGACTCTTGGGTTTTGAACTTTGAGGACCCTGGTCATTCACTGAGATGCAGAGGCCTAGGAAGGGAGAAGTTGAGGGTGAAATGCAAGAGTTCTATGGCAGAGATGCTCAGTTTGAGGTGGACACTATCTGACTTGCATGTACCATGGAGTACTATTAGAGCCAGTGCAAAAGATTGATAACCGCTATGCAGTATTTATTCAAAACGGATATATTTTGTTTGCCACATCTTACTTTACTTTGCTTTTGGTTTTTAAAAATATTTATTTATTGTGTGTATGTGTGTTTATCAGAGGGCACTGTATGTCGTTGTGGAGGACCAATGGTGAATCAACCTGGACTACTTTTACTTCCTTTTTGCTTCTCTCTGGGATTTCCCACCAGGGCTAGAAGTGCACGCCGCTGCTGTCTTTGTGCCTGGTGTTTTTTGCATGGGACTTTGGATCTAAACTCAGGACCTTCTGCTTGCAAGACAGAGTCTTAATCCTTGAGCCATCTTTCCAGCCCTACTTTTGATTTTTAAAGTATTGACATTCTTATATTATGGATTTGATCACTGCTCTTTTGTGGGGGGGGCATACTCTTCAAGGTTATTCTTGAAAGCAGTACTTTTCAAGTCCTGGCTCTAATGAATCTTTGTCGTGCAATGGAAGGGGACACTGGATGGGGTGCAGGGCTCAAGCATGGCTTCTGTCACTTCTGTCATGTGACTTCATAAGAACCATCTTCCACATGAGTCTTGGTTCTGGTTTCCTTCTGTATGAAGGAAAGAGCATGACTGAAGACTCTGGACTTTGAAAGTTTGCTGCAGGGAACTAGCAGATCCAAGGTTGGTTCTCTTTAGCAACATGTTGCTATGTATGCAACTGGATCGTCCTTCTCTAGTCCTCCTGCCTCCTCCCCAACACCAGAGGTAAGAAACGAGTTTTGGAAACCACAGACCAGGGGTATGGGAGAGGCGGGCTGTTGGAATAGTGGCGGTGGATGGTCCCTCCTTCCCATTTCATGTCCTTCCATAGAGAGTCAACAGTGGTCCTATCAGGCTAGGACAGCCTCTGGACATGACCACGCCCCTAGCACAGTTTGTGCCAGCTCTTATTTAGGACAATTTCAATTCTGTTTCTATACAGCCTAATCAGTGGTACCAGAGGAGAAAGCTTTATCTGAATGCCAGTTTAGAGTTTTAAATTGAATTGGTTAATACAAAGTAATAAAACTTCAAGATTTTTTAAAAAATGATGGGAAAATGGAGATCTGATAGATTGTAGGAAAACATCAAATTGGAAAACATATTTTTCCATGCTCACATCCCATGAATACATAATTTCTTAAGAAACTGATTGCTAGAAAAACTTCCTGGTCTGGTGAGATAGCTCAGCAGGTAAGGCCCTGATTGTACACTTGGCAACCTGAATTCAATCCAGGAAGCCCAAGTAGTAGAAGGAGAGAATTGACTTCTAAAAGTTATTCTGACTTCTGCCTATGTGCCATGGCATATATATTCTTTCTCCTTATCATAAATAATTAAATATTTAATAAATAAATGAAAACAAAAAATCTTTCCTACTTCAGATAGTTACCCAAAGTTTCTTCTAATAAGTTTATAATTTCCATTTGGACTGAATAAAAGTTTTATTAAAATTTTATTATTTGACCTTCAAACACTAAAGAAAATATGATCTTTCTTGGCCAATTAATATGGTAAATAGATTTCTTAATGTTGAGGTATTCTTGCATTCTGGGAATGAATATCTTTGCAAAATATTATAAATGAGCTTTTTAAAAAAGATACCATAGAAACACTGGAAAATGTTGCTCGTTTCCTGAGAGGTTGCACAGTAGTGTGCTATGTGTACCTCACAGACCTTGCAGAATTCATGCTTTATGGAATGTAATGATACATTTGCTCTGCTTATTTTGTGGTAATTGATTTGCCTTGATATCTCTTTTTTTGGTCAGCATAGCCAATTAAAACTTTGCCAGGGCAACATTTGTCAACCATTTTAGTGTTAGGAACTCTTCATTTGTGGAAAAATTGACCAGAACTACAAGAGCTTTCCCTTATGTACAGCTACTGATATCTGCCACATTAAAAATTAAAACAGAAAATACCAAAAAATAAAAGATTCCATAACTATTAGTATATTTGTAATAAAAGATACCTACATTTTCATGACAAAATATGAAGTATGAGCAGTGGTATTGTTTTGCAAATAACTTTAATGTGGGTTTAATAGACAGTCTAATTTTCTCAGCTGTTTCTGCATTCATTATATCATTTATTTTTGTCTTGCTTTATGTAGAAAAATCTGTGTGAGCACAAAATGTGTTTGGAAAGGGGGACCAGGATATGGGGGAAAAGGTGTCAAGGAAGGGGGAGGGCGACAGGATCAAAGTGATACAAACATGGAAAGGAAGGGAAAAGAGGCAGGAGGAAAACCAACAAAAATAATTTTTCTTTGAAAATGTCACAATGGAACCTAATACTAGGCATGCTAATTAAAAAAAATTAAAACAAAAACATTTTGAAATTCTCAGCATGCCCGGTGTATACTAAATACTAGATACTCAGCTTTAATGAGAAAATAAATATACATTCCCATTCTAATCTACGAATTATTTCAAGGAAGATCCCCTGCTGTTAAGTCTTTACATATTCTACTCAATCATTTCCTCAACAGTTATTAACAGAACAGTTACTGTATGTCAGATATCACTTGAAGGCAGATAATGTTGAAGCCATGGTTTCTCTCTGGAGGGTGTTATATCACATAAATAAGGGAGAAAGTGGATTTTTTGTTTAGAAAGATAAGGAAATAAGATAGGTTTGTACCATCATGAACATGGTAAGGAAGATAAAAAAATATATTCAGGCTAAGGTGTAAGTGCTCCTGAAGACAGAGTATTCAGGGAAGAAAACAGCCCAGCTCAGACATATGTTTAGAGCACAGTAAGAAGTTTGAGGTTTATTGTAATTTCTTATTTCCATCTTCCCAGTTCCTGTCCCAATCTTCCCACCATAACTAGTTTTCTATTTGCTGCTTTTATGGACTTAAGATTTTAAAAGAGAGAGAGAGAGAGAGAGAGAGAGAGAGAGAGAGAGAGTGTGTGTGTGTGTGTGTGTGTGTGTATGTTTGTAGCCAACTTGTGGGATTCAGTTCGCTCTTTCCACATGTGAGTTCTAGGGGTTAAACCCACATTGTCCAGCTTGGTGGCAAGTGTCTCTACCCACAGAGCCACTTCTCCAGCCCATATTTTTATTGTCTCTTTGTCTCACATCTAAGCGAAGCAATGCAATATTTCTTTTTTGCATCTAGCACAATGTCCTCTACTTCATTCCCATTGATACAAATGGCTGGTTCTCCTTTTCTGAGACTGATTTAATAATACTCTGGTAATGTAAACTTCTGAGTAGTTTTTCAAGCTATTTTCTCTATATGTGTTAAATGTAGTAGGAAGCAGACAGTAGACTTGGACAGGTTGGGGGTGGCAATATCAGATCTGAGCCCTATTGGGTAGATCCTCAGAGAAGGATAAGGTAGTGGGACGAGGCTCTTCAGTCATTCAGAAGATGACAATCACTTTTTGATTTGATTCAGAGAAGGAAAGACAAAGGCCTGGCTTTTTATTTCTGGTAAGAAACAAGATACATTGAGCACATTCCATGAGAACAGGAGGATGTGGGAAAAGATTGTTTTAGGTCGAGCAAATTAAACTGCAGATGTTGGTAGAAAACAGCCATAGAGGAGATAATAGGAAACTCTTGTCAACTCGGAGAAGAGATGGCTTTGTGGTCTGTTTCACAGATGCCATCTGTCATGGTTAGATTCAGGTGGCAACTTGACAGTTGAAGGCTCTGAGCTCAAGGCTCAGATTTGGTAATTAAGCTAAAGGTTTGGTAGTTGAGCCTTGAGCTGCCTGCAGGAGATTGTCTGGTTGATGGGAAGGTCCAGCTCATGGTAGATGGATAATCCCTGGGCAGGTGAATAAGATGGAAGGAGCTGATTAAGGAACTTAGCATCCTTTGGTACACTTGCAAGGTACGCTCTTCTGGCAAGTGAGGACTATCCCTCACTCAGTGGTCCTGTGGATACGGTACAGTCAGTTCCTTTGGTCCCTAGTGTTGGTATGAGCTCTCCTGCCAAGATGGGCAAGGAATTGTAAGCAAGAATAAAACCACTTGTTCCCCTATAAGTTGTTTGGTGGTGAATTTATCGGTAACGATACAGCCTAACTGCAATACCATCGGATCTCTTAAAGAATGCCTGATGAACCTATAGCACTCAGGACACAGATGGAAAGGAGGAAGAGAAGCCAAAAGAAAAAAGGAAGAAGAATATTTTTAAAAGGATGAAATTTTCAAACTATGTTAACGTAATCAGGTGAGAATGAAGACAGTGAAAAGTTAATGAGTTACTCTACATTACCAAACCACGTGATTAGGTGCAGCTTAGTACTCACAGAGCCTGGGGGATCAAGGCAGGAGGATCAGGCCTTGAAGGCACCCTTGGCGCATGGCAAGTTCAAAGCCAGGCTGGATTGCATGAGCCCTTGACTTGAATGAAACAAAACAAAGCAAAATCAAAGCACCTTACATGAGTAAGTCAATAGACAATTTCACAAAGCTTGAAAAATTCAGCATCCCTTCATTTATGATAGAAACATAAAACAAACTGGGAAAACCAGAAAACAAATGCAACTTGCCCAATAGGATAAAGAAATTCTATGAAAAGACAGAAATTAAATCTTCTATTTAAAAGCAAAGGATGGATGGAAGTTTTGTCCTTATGTTCAGTAACAGACAATGCTGAAGAAGCTGAAAGACTCACAGCGCCTGACTTAAAAACTCTTTAGAAAGCTTTAGTATGATACATTCAGATAGCATCATTAAGAGTGATGCATGCGTTCCATGTCTGCAAGTCTTTTCCAGCTCCTGGCTCCTCATAGATTCCGTGCCTGGAGTCCATGAGTTTTTCGGGGCACCCAGTCCCTCATGGTACTACTTCACATCTGGCGTCCATGAGTTCTATTCTTTCTCTACTCTAATAAACTTTACCTTAATCCTCTTAAAAAAAAAAGTGGTGTATGTGTAGCTGGTTCAGCAAAATACAACTGAATCTGGAAATAAGCCCTCGCATTTATAGTCAATAGGTTTTTGAGATGAGTGCCAAGATATTTTAATGAGAGGTATCGGGACTAGTTTGTCTATATGATACTAGGACAACTGAATATTCATACACAGAAAACATGATGTTGGTCCTACCTCATGCCATATAAAATAATTCAAGATGGACTGAAGACATAACTGTAACTAAAGCTATAAAACTCTGGAAGAAAATATAAATCTTCAGGTCCCTGGATCTGGAAATTGTTTCCTAGCTAAGACACCAAAACCATGAACAAACATGAGAAAAAGTATAAATTGGAGTTAATCAAAATTGGGCAGTAAAGAATACCATCACAGAGTGGAGAGAGAACTCATAGCAGGTGAGAAAATATTTACAAATATATATCTGATAAGGAACTTGTATGTATAACATAAAAATAACCCTTACAATTTTATAATGAAAAACCAATTGAAAAATGAACAGGGTTGCTTATAGAAACTTGTTTCAAGGAAAATAGATATTGTCTCATAGCATGGATGAGACTCAACATTATCAGCCATGAAAAGAAAATGAAAATCATCATAAGCTACCACTCACACTGAGTAGGAAAGCTACATACAACTCAAAGTAGGCAAGAGATGTTAGAGCCATTGTATACTGCTAATTGGATTGTAAATCAATTCGGCTATATTGAGAAGCAGGGTTTTTGTCAGTTTCTCAAAAGGTTAAAACTACTTACTATATGATTAAGCCCCTCGATGCATACTCCAAAGAAATGCAAATATTTTTCTATGAAGAACTTACATCTGACTGTTCTTATCAGGATTATTCATTAGATTTCCAAAGGTGGAACAACAAAGATGCCCATCAACTGGTGAATAGATATATAAAAGGTGGCATCTACATAGACTGCAACATTATTTATAAATAAAATGGAACTGAGTGCTAATGCATATTACAACAGGAATGAACTTTAAAAACATCAGGCTGTCAAACAAGCCGTTTACAAAAGGTCACATTCTGTGATGTCAGTGCTATGAAATGTCAAGCAAGGCTGTTCTAGAGAGCCAGAAAGTAGAGTAGTGGTATCCTTACACTGGTGAGGGGGTAAAGCAGACTGGCTGGTGTAATAAATGTGGGAGAAGTGTGATAAAACACTCTAATATTGATTCTGATTATGACAGCCCAGTCTGTAAATACCCTAAAAACAACTGGATCCCATTCTTTTCATAGGAGAGTGAAATAGTTTATACTCAACAAGGGTATTTAAAAAAAAAAAACGAGTAAGAATGGGTTCAGTGGGTAAAGCTTGTTGGGCAAGTGTGAAGTCCAGTGTTCGGATCCTCAGATCCCACTTAGGGAAATTAAAAAAAAAGTCTAATAACACAGATGATACTCAACATTATTGGCCACTAAATGAAAATGAAACATTGGACCCAATGGTGCAATGTCTGTAATCTCAGCTCCCTGCCTGTGGGAAATGGAAGCTGAAGCCTTTGAATCTCTAAAAGCTCGCATTCTGGCAAGCCTTAGAGTAGAGCTCCCATCTCACACAAAGTGGAGAGGTGAGGATAACTGAAGGTTGCTTTCTACCTCCACATGTGAGTCTAAATACTATTACACAGATTTATACATTCACATTCTACATACTAAAGTAATAAAAAAGGTAAAAGTAAATATACTTGGGCTCTGATTTCACAAAGGGTTTTTTGAGGGTATCAGAGAGGTTGAAGCTGAAACAGTTCTTTGGAAATCTTTTCTTGTTAGACATATAGGGAGGAGGTCCAGAGGCTTTTATTTTTTATGTTGTGACTATTATGCCAAAAATGAAGCATGAAAGTTTTCATCTTAACCACTGTGCCAACTTGACAATTGAAGCCCTGACCTTTGGTCACAGCTGTGAAGGATTAGTAGTTAAGGCACACCCAGAGCAAGCTGGTGGGAACTTATCTAATGGATAGGAGAAGACCCAGCCTCTTGTGGGCTGGACCATTCCCCAGGCAGAAGGAGAAGATGGAGACAGCTGCTTCAGTCCTTTGACATCCAGGCACACAGGCAAGTGAGAAAGTATGGTCCTCTCTCGGCTCTCCTGAGGATGTGTTGTGGCCAGTTCCCCCAGCTCCTGATGCTGATATGATCCCACCCATTGTGTGATAAAGTGCAGCCAAGAACCATAAGCAAGAATAAAGCCCTTGTTCCTCCCAAGCTGTTTGGTCCTGGTTTGTCCAGCAACAGGAATGAAATCACTTCATAAAGCCTCTACCCTGGCTGGAATGTGGCACTTTGCAGAGTCGACCACACACATTGAGTTCCTGACTTCCAAATCCCAATGGCCATGAGAGAGGGTATCTGTTAAGCAACATTGTGCACCCCCCTACCCTGCACTGCCCTATTCCCTATAATTAGCAATGTTTGAAGGCCATAGAGATGCCCCATTGTCTAACTCCCGCACAGTTCTGTGCACGGGAGCCTTCTCCCTATTCTCTCAATGCTAAGCTCTCTGTTGTTCAAATGCTTTCCCAACCTTGAGATTAAACTATGGTCCACTTGGGTGCCAGGCCTTCAACTTTAATAAAACTCATTTCTTAAGTCTCTCCTTTGTGTTAGCCTCTCTTTATAATGAACCTCACCTTGACCTTCCACACCATGGAATGGCAATTTTTAAGTCTATGTTTCAATCAAGTCGTGCAGATCTCTGGAACCTTTCCCCTTGCAAACGTGAAACTCTGTATCTATTAAAGAATGCCTTTCTCTCTTTCTCCCAACCTCCATCAGCCATGATTCTACAGTCTGCTTCTATGATTTTACATGTTTTAGATTCTATATAAGTGCAATCATACAGTATTTGTCTTTCATAGCTATCTTATTACACTTAACGTAATGCATTTGAGGTTCATCCCCTTTATGGTGTATGGCCAGGATTCTCTTATTTTAGGGTAATTAGTTTCACTGTGTGTCTGCATGGCAATTTGTTTATCCCTTCAACCCTTTGTGGACATTCAGGTTGATTCACGCTTTGGCTATTGTATTACTGCGATAAACATTGGTGTTCAAATTCTGCTTGAAACTTTGCATTAAATGCTTGACTCTATTCCCAGAAAGTGGGACCCCTAAACCATGCAGAAACTCTGCTTTCTTGTTCTGCAAGGACAGCCACATTGCCTCCATAGTAGCTGCACCATTTCACACTCTTGTCAACAGTCAAGGGTTCTGATTTCTCCCAACTTTCACTGCCTCTCTCTCTCTCTCTCTCTCTCTCTGCCATCATTACTGTATGAGAGGATAGCTAATTATGGTTTTGACATACATTTCTCTGGTGATCAATGATACTGAGAATCTTTGCATGTGCTTTGTATGTCCTAGGAGAGGAGAAATGTTATTATCAGTTTTCCCCCCATCATACAAGTTTAATAGGTAGCCTGTCCCCCTCCTCTTTCCATCCCTCCCCAGTCCCCCTTGCACCCTCCCCTTTTATCCCCTTCCTTTCACCCTCCACCCTCCCCTTCTCCATTGTCTCCCCCTTCCTCCTCTCCCATTCCCTTGAGCATCCTTTTGTGTGAATGCCAAACTTCTCTCTGAGTCCTCCACTCTAGTGATGTGTAAAGACTTTGTGCCATTGCCCAGAGCCCTTTCTTGGGTTTACCTTTGGTATGGGAACACTATTATGACTGTCAATCCCTTGTCTTTAAGGATCCTAGTGCCTGTGATCCATGTTAGACTTTCCAGGGTTGTTGACATGTCAGTCATTGCACAGTCAAGCAAAGTCCGATTATGGCTATTGCGATCCTAACTTGTGTGGAGTATCTTGTATATTGTTGGTCCTCCCCATCTTTAGGCTCTTACATTCTTGCCACCCTCTCTTCTGCAAGTTTCCCTGAGCTTTAGGATGGGGAGAAATTTGGCTGGTCTGGTTCCAGGTGAATAATGTAGGGTCTCTGGTGTTCTGGACTGTGGTTTGTTGTTTTCAGTTTTGCTGTTCCTGCACCACCCTTGGCTCCATCCTGATTGGTATTGGAGGTTACCTCCTAGCCAGAGATAAAAGGCTGTTAAAATAGAGTCTTACTATAAGAGTAGATCAAAGGTAGATGGAATAGAAGTAGGAGACCGCAGTGGGGGGGGTCAGTCTCCCCTTTGCAGGATGGTTACCATCTATCTGCCAGTCACTATACCCTCTCTGATTGGTGAGATCAAACCCTTTCAGTTGCAAATGACCAGGAAGGAAAGCAAAAGTGAGCTTAACCAGATATCTCACTACTTACTTGCAATACTTGATGGTGACCTATTTTCCCTACTGAAGCATGACCCCTCTCTCCTTATTTCTGGGGGGGGCACTCCTTCCCCTTCTGTCCTGTTTATTATCGTTCGATTAGATATTACAGAGATTTTATCTTTGAATATGTCACTAAGTGGGTTTGGTACTAAGATCCGGGTTGCCTAGTTTTAAATCAATTGATTTGATTTTTTTTTGTGATCAGGTTCTAAGATCTTTTACTAGCTAGCTAGCTACCATGTATTCATGTCATGTTCCGGACATTAGGTTCTTATTAGCATTATGCCATGTGATGCCACTGTTTTGCCTAGCGTTTTTACGTGGCATCTGAGATCCCAACTCAGGTCCTTCTGTTTGAGAGGCAAAGGCTTAACTCCTGAGCCATTTCTCCAGTCCCCTCATTCATTCTTATTCAAAATAATTTTGACTATTCAGGGTCTCTTGAGATTTAGCATGAATTTTAGAATTTAAATATATTTAGAATTTTAGAAAATTTTCAATATCTTCAAAAACACCACTAGGATGAGGCTGATCTGTAGGTTTTCCAGTAGTGTGGATGCCCTTGGCTGGGAATCCTGCAGTGCAGGGGAACCGAGGGTATGTTCCCATTCTGTGTGTTGACTTCCACTTCTTTCAGCACTCTTTTGCTGTGGTGAACGGGTTTCTCTTTTCTTTGGCGAGGTTGATTCCTGTTGCAGTTCACCTGCATGGTTGCTGATAAATCATCATCAAACAGCTTAAGGGAACAAGAGGTTTATTGTCTCTTATGATTACTGGTTACAGTTCTTAGTCCAGCTTGATGGGAGAGCACACACCAACACCGGGGCCGAGGGAACTGAACACACCAACACCACATAACGGCTGAGAGAGGGACTATCCTTACTTGCCAGACCAGCATGTCTGGCCAAGTATACACAAGGATGCCAACTCTCTCAACCCGCTCTCCGTGATTTATTCCATGGCCTAATCCCACCCATCATAGGCTGGACCTTCCCCATCAGCTAGACAATCTCCTTCAGGTTTGCTCTGGGTTTAACACAACTACTAATTCTCTACAAATGTGCCCAGAGCTCAAACCCTCAACTGTCAGTTGACACCTGTGCCTAACTCTGACAATTCCCAAGTACTTTATTCTTTTTGATGCCTTTGTAAATGACACTGTCTTTTAAATTTCTTTTTCAGATGTTTGTTTTTAGTGTGTAAGGATTCAAGTCATGCTGCGCCCATTCATTTTTAAGTAAGTCCTTGCAGTATTGCAGAATTTGCAAAACAAGAAAACTTTGCAAAGTGAATAAAAATAATATCCACAACTGTCAGACAGTTACATTAGGCAGTCTGTTCCCTGTATGTTTTAAGGGAGAAAAAGTTAATTAAAAGAACAGAGGATGTAGCTCATTTGGAAGAAGGCCAATTGTGCACAAGCATGCATAGAGTATGATCCCCAGCATTGCCAAAAAAAAAAAGTTACTACCTAGCCAGGCAAGTCATGGTGGCTCATACCCATAATCCCAGCATTCGGGAGGCTGGAAGTGTTTAGAAAGGGATATTTATTTGGCTTATGGCTCCATGCATGATGGGAAAGGCACGGTGGCAGCAGAAACTGAAGGCAGCAGGTTCTGCAGTCATGGTGGAGGCAGCAAGAGCAAAGAGGCAACTGCAAGGGCAGATTTCAAGCGAAAGCAGGGTGGGGCTACCAAAACCTCAGGTCTTCCCTTGCAACACGCTTTCTTTTGGCAAGGTTCTGTCTCCTAAAGATGACACGTCCTTCCCAAATATTAACATCACACATGAGCCCGTGGGGGGAAAACTCACATTCACAGCATGGCATTGGGCTGCATCATGACTTCCAGGTCAGTCTGGACTACAGATTGAGACCTCGTCTCCGCCAAAAAACCAGTTCTAATCACACTGAACAGATCATTTTGTGTTCTGGCTACTTCATTTCACATCGCAGAGCAGCCATTTCTGTTATTACTGTAACTGCCGCATTTTGAATCAACTCTTCTATTCTACTTTAGTCATGTTTGGATACGTATATTGGTTTCAACTTTTAGCACTTGAAGAATATTTCATTAGTTAAAATTCCTATTGTGCAGTGTTTCATACATTTCATTTTCACCAGTGTAAGTACTGAAAGTACCGAATTAGTGAACATAACTATTTTTGAGTTTTTTTTTTTTTAACTTTTTTGTTTTGTTGAGATTGAGGTTTTGCTAAGTGACCCAGGCTGGCCTTGAACTCAGGAGCCTCCTATCTTGCCTCCTAAGCATTGAGATTACAGGCCTACATCATCCCCACCCGCTTTTGAAGTTCTCAATGCATTGCCAAACTTCAGTTGTTTTGCAAAAAGTTACATTAATCTGGCCGCAAAAGGAAGCTCTTGTTTAACTACAATTTTGTTAGCAGTCAAGAATCACATGTATGTACATTTTTAAGATATCTTATTTTTAATATGCAGTTCTTCAAGCACTTGAAAGATGATATTTTCCTATTTCATGATTGTCTCCTAAATGCATTGTGAATTGATTTTTCAAAATTTGGTCCAGATGGGTGAAACGGCTCAGCTGTTAAAGGGGCCTGCACCTAAACCTGGTGACCTGAGTTCAATCCCTGGAGTCCACATGGTAGAAAGGGAGAGCCAATTTCTGAAATTTGTAATCTGACTACCCACAGGAATGTTATGATATGTGCCAAACCCCCAAAGGGTAATTTTTTTTAAAGGACAAGCAAAATGGCTCAGTAGGTAAAGATGTCTGTGTGCAAACATGGTCACCTGTGTTTGATCCTTGGAGCCCACATGGTGGAGTCCACTGACTGCAACAGAGGGGCTATGGCTTGTGTACCTGTTCTCTGTCTCTGTTTGTCTGGTTGGCTCTCACATGCTCATATTAATGGCTATTAAAATTTAATCCATTTCTCTTTTAAGGAATGATGCATATTCACATGTATTTGTATGTGTTTAATAAAAAGATGAACCTGTCATCACATTTTAACCAAATACTTTTCAGCCTATTGTCCTTATTTTATAAATATTTTAATATGCAGAACTTACCTCTGTTTTGTAATTAGACACAGCAATCTCCTATATAGTTTTTCCACTTTTTTATGTGTCAAAATACTTTCTATCTTCAAATTTATAATAACCTTTCAATTCTATTTTCTTGCAGTTTTACATATGGTCTCTAATCCATCTGGAAATGATTTTGGTATGTGGTATGTAAAGTATTTATTGAAAAAAATAGTTTTAGTAAAACTGATGGTGGTAGGCTAGACGTTCTTTGAAAACAGGAAGCATGTTTTATTCACTCTTGGGGTTCCCTGACTTTCCCAGACAGAAGCGTGACTACACCCAGGCTCTGTTTTCTTAGGCTGCAAAACCGAGCTATATTCATGAGCAATGTCTTCCCTCTCTTTTTGTCAGCGTCTTCTGCTGGGAGACGCTGACCACCATGACACCCCACTGGTGTCCTGACATCTGCCCATTTGTCCCTTGTGAGCATCTTCCACCCCAAGCCTGTGCAGACTCAAGAAAATACCACTAGGGTCCTTGGCAATTGCCCCACCTTCGGCCTCCAGCGCCCTCTGGCGTCTCTTAGCCTAAAATGTTCATGTAGCGTTCCAAGAGCTTTGTAGGAATACATTGTTCTGGGCTTCTCCTGTGGGCTAATTCCTTTTCCATTCGAACAACTGCTCCTCAGTCAAGGAAAAGCCGTTATTTCCCGCTGCCTTTTTACTTTATGCTATGGATAAGTGGAGGCATCGTGGATGGGATGGATCTACTATTAACCCCCACCCACAGACTGCCACGGAATCTTCAAGGAGTCTTACAAATGCAGTTGTACTGAGATCTGTCTGCCTAAGCTAATGTCTGAAGCTGTGAGTTTCAGTTGCAGCTCTGACTCTGGGAGTTCTTGTTTTGTTTCGTTTTTAGCAACAATTGTGCACGAACTGAAATTGTATTGCCTAAGGAGGAATGTATAAAATTACGAGTGTGTGGGGAGCTTAAAGAAAAGAAACCTAGAAGTGGTCTTCAAATCTAATTGGATTTGTGCAATATTGGATAGTGGTCCTGATAGAAAATGGAGAAACAGTTGTTGAATGTAGATGCCACCTTTTAAAATACCTGGTTAGGTGTTAGCATAAGTACTAGAGTAACCAAAATGTGGGTGTCAAGAAAGCCAAAAGGGATGCTGCCCGCCAACCTATGATTGCACGCAGACTCAACGGACTCTATGTATAGAATAGAACAGGAGCTGAATTGTTGCGGCTGACATTTCAACAGCAGCAAATCTCAAATAACATGGAAAGATACATTTCAGTAGTCTGTAGACTAGTATGACCTATCATGACATTTGAAAAACATGAGCGAAAGTATATGATCCAGTCTTCAGATAGTTTGGCAGTGGGAATCCACCTTAAGGGCTTAAAGATGACTCAGCGTTTGACAAACATTTGGTAAGACTGATTGTACAGCATGCTCTGATATGAATCACTCTTCCTGCAATGGGAAAATCTACTTCCAGTTATGCCGGCAGGGAAACTCTGTAACCAGACCCCCCGGAAGGGGACATACTTCTGGCTTTGGCTGCCATCAGTCCCCGATGTTGCCCTCTCCCCCACCTTCTTTAAATTTCTCCTGGCTGCTCTGCATTATTCTGTGGACTTTCAGGTTTCTCTCTTTGTAATCCGATGCCCTGTGCAGGAAACGGCTCACTTTATTTGATTTCTCCTCGGCTGCCTCTGCTTTCCTTAGCTGAATGTGTGGTTTGTTTCATCTTTTGGGTTTTCCCTTTCAGAGGGGCCTGTGCTATTTTAATATCGTATATATAGAGAATGTGGCTTGCACATGGGTCGATTCACATATATCAAGGTAATTGAGAAGAATGTTTAGTTTAATCGCTGTGATTTTATTTGGGTCTTAAAACTCATATTGCAGCCTGGCATGGTGGTGCATGTTTCGCCTGTAATCCAGCACATCGGGGAGGCTGAGGCAGAAGGCCAGCCTCTAACTAAATAGACCATCTTAAAAGCAAGGCATAATAAAGGAGAAAACAAAACATATCATATATCATAATATAACACCTGTATATCCCTAACACTATACTTTCATTTATGTTTTTGCTTTATTCAGCTCGATTCTTAACAGTTACACACAGACACCAAAAAAGCAAATAATTGCACTGGAATCAGTGCATAGAAAAGCGTGGTGTGAGTCTGCCACTCTAATGTTGCAGTCTCCTCCATAGACCTTTACTAGTAGTTTTGGTATCAAAGTTACCTTAAGTAGCAAGCACACTTATGTGGATACTTACAGACTTTTGAAAGGTAGATTCTATTGACTTCCTTCTTTGGAAACCAAGGATTTGTTTTTTTTCCTCCACTTCTGGCAGCACATGCCTGTCCCAACATTTGGAAGGCTATGGCAGGAGGATTGTAAGTTTGAGATCAGCCTTGTTTGTAGCAAGAGCTCTCTCAAAAGTTTTTTTTTTAAGGCTGATGTGGAACTTGGGATACTAGAATAAACTGGCTAGCCAGACTAGCTTTATAGGTAAGCTCTGGGTTTAATTAGAGACCCAGTCTCAAAACAATATGGTGGAAGAACAATTGAGCATGTTGACTAGTGTCACCTTCAGTGATCCATGTGCATACACACAGGACAATACATAAACACACCTACACATATGAAGGCATGCAAATGCATGAAAACAGAAAAAAATCTTCATGGTGCCACGTTGTTCCACTAAGTGAAGGCTGTGTTGGATGGGACCGTTTGTTGTGTACCTTGGCATTTTCCCTGCTATCCACAGGTTTCATTTCTCCTGAAGTTAACTCTTCATGAAGTTATCCCTAGAGTTTCTTCAATTTACTTAAGCCCTGTGATTCCTTAGTATCATCCTCTTGGAGTGTTTGCACTTGCTCTAACCTACACTGGTGCCTAATGAACAGCTCCTCATCTGTGCTCACTGTTCTTTTTGGGAGACTTCCATGGCCTTTCTATACTCATTTCCTGGATCCCATGTTTCCCTCTTTCTTGGTGCATGTTCTTGCTGTGGAGAAATGCCCTCTGGAGTCATTTCCCAAGTAAGGATATAGAGGAGAAATTGTTGAGAGGAAGCGTACCTGAAAAGGATGTTGTTAGTCAACCTATCTATACATGTGGTCAATTGTTTCACTAGGTACAGAATTCTAAGTTAGAACTGATTCTCCATCTGGGGGCAGCAGCCAGTCATTCTTTTAGAATCTTCATTTTTCACAGGTTTCCCATTTCTGCTTTCAACTTCTGGAAACTCTTAGGACTTTGGTATTTTCTCCACTTATTTCGAAGTCCACTGTTATAAGCTGCTGTGGTTTGGCTACGATTTAATTGTTTACCTCCAAAGGTTTGGGCTCGTGGAAGACCTGGTTTGCAGGTTGGCACTGTTGAGAGCTGGTAGTACCCTTTGGAGATGAGCTCCTTGTTAATGAGGAAGTGCTCTCAGAAGGGATTGTGAGATTTCCTATCTGATGCTGTAAACTTTCCTCATACACTCGTGCCTCTACTGTACGTCATAGGCAAGAACTAGCCAAGGCCAGTGCCACACCCTTATACCTCCCAAACCACGAGCTGAATAAACCTCTTTCCTTCACGAGTGTTCTGTCCTGGTGACGTCATTTAGAAGCGCAAAGGTGACTAATACATTTGCCTTCTTTTAGTCATAGTTTGGCAATCATAATCCTTCAAAACGAAAAACTCATTTCTTTGCTATTTTTTTTACTGTTTTCCAAATATTCTTCTCCTGGGACTTCTATTTTCTGGATGTTGGCCCAAATCGGTCTTAGACCAGTTGTTTAGATGTCCTCTCTACTACTCCTTTGCTTTTCAATCTCCTTTTCTTTTCCTCTACTGTGAGAGACTTCTTGAACTTTGTGTTAACTCTAAGAATGTTTTACTGCTTTCTGGTACATGGTTTAAATATTTTTCACGCACGCGAGAGAGAGATAGAGAAAGCATGCACACATGTATCATGTCATGTGTTCAGAAGTCTGTTTCTCCTTCTACCACGTGGACTTCGAGGAAGTTTAAGGAAAATGGGACCCCGATTTTATTTCATGTACTCAGTCACTGTGATATTTTAAATCTTCTGTTAAATTCACACTTTACTCAGAATTAAAATAGGCTGCTGTTTCTATAAAGTAATATATTAAATAGCTGAGAGATAACTGTATGGATGGGCTTTTAAGAATGAAAACATCACATGGTTCTTAAAGTTGTTTTCACCAGGGAAGAGGCACACTGTCAGAGAACAAGGGATGCCCTAAAGACATTACGGTACTAAGCTCTGTTGTTTTGCAAGTAGAGGATTTCAAATGCACTTTCAACATACGGTTGTGTGAATGCGTTTCTTGAAGAGACACCACACCACTACCTATCCACCTAAGATAGGAATTTGATGGCAGACCAATGAAATTACGACACCAAGATCCAACCTGATGAACCAACAGGTTTATTGGGGCTACTTATATGAGTATGGCTGAGGGCTACTTACAGGATCAGGGAGGACTGAAAGGAGGACATCACCAGAAAGTCTCCCCCTGGCATGAGTAAGACTCAGTGAAGAGTCCCCCTGGCCTTCTCTCATACCCTTGGTGTAACTTGCTAGAAGAGTCTCCTCTAGACTTTTGGACTGCTCAGGGTCTCCTTTATTTATTTATTTTATTTTTTAAAAATTATTTATACAATTGTGCGTGCGTGCGTGTGTGTGTGTATGTGTGTGTAGAACCACGGGCGAATTCAGGAACCACCAAGGACCGCTGCCACCTTCTCTTTGTTTACTCTGCCCTGGGATCACAGGCTCCGCCCTACCAGGTCCAGAAATGCAGGCTGCCCCGGCTTCCGCCGTGGGATCTGGGATCCGAACTCAGGACCTTCCGCCTGCAAGTCGGAGGCTTAACCCCTGAGCCACCTCTCCAGCCCCTCAGGGTCTCCTTTAGATCATTGAACTTTTGGCTGCTCTGGGGATTCCTTCTCCTGCTTCTCAGGTTACCTTCTCAGCAGTTTCTTCCACACTTGACTGCTCAGAATCTTCTTTGGACTGACTGGAACTACTCAACAGTCTCTTTTTACCTGCATAACTGGGAGCAGAGCTGCTATTTACTACTTTCCCCCCATGCTTGTTAGTTTCAAAAACTTCCTGAGCCTAAAGAACTGTTTACTCGCTGAGATTTCTTCTAGAATGGGATGTTTCACTATCCTCCTTGCTTAGACTAGGGCAAAGTGTAAAATGACTGTCCAGAGGAAAAATGTCATATGACACATACAATATAAATTGTTCTTTGTTTGTTTGTTTGTTTATATCTCTTGCAGTCCTGGAGATTCAATCTAGGACCTTCAAAGCAAGTGCTCAACCACTGAGCCATACTTCCTTCCAGCTCTACATATGATACTTCCAATATACAACACGTTTAGTCCTAGCCTCACAAAGGGCATATATATCTGGAAAACATTTAGATTTTATTATATTTTGTGACTCTTCATCTAGAACCTGATGTATCTTGGACCTGTGTGTCTACAGTGGTACTGAGGACATATATTTGGTAACATTTATGTGAATGAACAGAATGAGTTCACACTACTATGACTATTCTTTTCTAGTACATTATATTTCTCATGAATGTTCTGTTTTATTTACAGTACTTGTGACAGGCCTAATCTCAGTTCTCACCTTGACACTTGGGAGGCAGCACTCTGAGCAAGTTGTCGTGATTGTTTTAATTAAAGTTGGAAGAACTGGCGCCATTCCCTAGGCTGCAGTGTGCATAAAGACATAGACTGTCTGAAGTGGGAAGAGGGAGTAAGCAGGAGGACTTGCATCCCTCCGTTACTTCCTGCTCTTGGGTGTGGGATGTTATGTTGTCCCAAATTCCTGCCTCTGTGACTTCCTTGCATAATGGACTATAACCTGGAATTATGAATATATAATAAACTCTTCCTCCCCTCGTTATTTTGTTGGGAATTTGTCATAGCAATGAGATTGGTGATTAAGACACCACCTTACTATTTGTACCAAGTAACATCTTCCATGCCTTATTTTTGTGGATCACATGAATTTTTTTATGTTCGTGTGTGTGTGTCAGAGGACAATGTGTGTGCCTATGGCAGCCCAAGAGTAACTTCAGGAATCAGCCCAAATTGCTCTGTCTCCTTTTAGTTCTGCTCTGGGGTTTCCCAGGTTCCACTTTTCAAGACTGAAGGTTCAGGCCACTAGAAGAAGTGCAGCATTTTTATGTGGGATTGAGATTTTGAACTCAGGTCCTTCTGTTTTTGAGGCAGAGGCTTAACTCCTGAGCCATCTTCAAGCCCTGGATGAATTATTGAAGCATTTAAACTAATGAAGCTGAAAGCAGGGTGATTTTTGCCTGCCACCACCATCCCAGGAGGTAGAATGTAATGGTAGAGGATATAGGTTGTGTTCCCATCCCTTGACTATGTGACGCTGAGCAAATCTTACTGGGTCTCCGGATCCTGGTGTTTAAAAACAAAAAGTTGTGATTAATTATCTATGCAAACACTGTTCTTGGCATATGCTAATTAATTTCAGATATAATTTCTGAGTAGTTAAGCAGTCTATTACCCACGAGATGTACTACAGTAATAGCAATGCTTATTAGAGAGCCGGCACTTAACTGATGTTTGAGTCTCTTTTCCCTTCAAAGGTCCAGTGCCTGTCAGCTTCTGGGATGTCAGCTGCTTTGAATGTGAGGAGCCACTCAGAAAAATGGCTTGATGTGGCTCAGAGTATGTTCACATGAATAGTTGACTTCAGGGTGAAGAGAAGAGCAATCAAAAAGATGGATTCAAGGTGTGTGTGTGTGTGTGTGTGTGTGTGTGTGTGTGTGTGTGTGTGTGTGTGTGTATGGGTGTGTGCAGTGTGTATGTACAAGAGGGAACCATGTTTGCCTGTGGAGGCCCAAAGCTGACTTCAGGAATCATCCTGGATTGCTCTCAAGAGGCTGGTGGCCATTTCTGTCAAGTGTTTTTAATTGGGATTTAATTTGGACCTGAACTCCTGCTTACAAGGCAAAGGCTTTACCCCAGCTATCTTTCCAGCCTGGATTCAAGGTGTTTTAAGGCAAGTTTCTGCAGATGGAACTTTGGTGATGTGTCAGTATATTTGATTATTAATTTATTATTTTTTCACTATTAACAGATTTTTTTTATTCAATTGTGCGTGTGTGTATGTATGTGTGCGTGTTGTAGAACCACGGGCGAATTCGGGAACCACCATGGACGCCTCCACCTCCTTCTTGTTTACTCTGCCCGAGATTCTCAGACTCCGCCCTACCAGGACCAGAAGCGCAGGCCGCCCCCACTTCCACGCCCTACCAGGACCAGAAGCGCAGGCCGCCTCCACTTCCGCCTGGTGTCTATATGTGGGATCTGGGATCCGAACTCAGAACCTTCCGCCTGCAAGGCAGAGGCTTACCCCCTGAGTCACCTCTCCAGTCCCTATTTTTTCACTATTAATCCCCTCTTCTATCCCCCATCTACTCCCTATGGGTCTTTTCTTCTTCCCAACACATTCCCCTCCTACTTTCATGCCATTTATTATTTTTTTTTTATTTTTTTAATTTATTGCTAGAACTTTATTTGGCTGTTACAAAATTTGTAAGGATGTATATATTAAAAAGGGGGGTGGGAGAGCAGGAAAGGCAGCCAGAAGAAAAGTCATCTGAAAGTTACCTAAAGTGCCAGGATAATTTTAAACTATATTTTACCCTTTCCAAGGAAGTGGAATAGCACATATGGGCAAGGGAAATGTTAAGGCAAAACAAAAAAATTTAAAAAAGGAGAAACATATACTACAATGAGGTAAGAAGATGCGTTCTTGGAAACAGACTTTGATTTGCGTTCACTTAAATCTTAAAACTTCTAGGAAAAAAAATCAAAACTGGCTAACACCAAATTAAATGTCACTTCAAGAAAAAAGAGTGTTTAAAGGTTTAAGGCTGCTGGACTGCAACTACAGATGACAGGGAACGAAGACAAAATTAAATGGAAATGAATGATCTTGTCTCCAGAAGTCTGGGTCATGACAGCCTCTCTAGTTTCTCCCTGTCTTGGTATAGTGAACTTTATTTCATAAAGTTTTCCTTTTGTGTTGTCAAAGGCTGCATCTAGGAACAAGACTACAAGTCTCACTCAACATACAATGGCAATGTGGCTGCAGTGATTCCTTCCATGCCAGGGGCCTTTCCTACTTGGTCTACAGAAACTCTAAAAAGGGCAAGTACTGCCCTTGCCTTTCAGATCTGAAATGCATGCTGCTGTCACCTGAGAGCTCCTGCTCCAGGCCTGCCTGATAGAGTCTGCATGCCATTTTTAAAAAATAATCTCTGAGGGCTGGAGAGACGGCTCAGGGGTTAAGACTCTGCCTTGAAAGCAGAAGGTCCTGAGTTCGGATCCCAGGTTCCATTTAAACCGCCAGTCAAATCCCAGAGTGAAACAAAAAGGAGATAGGAGCAATTGAGAATGACTCCCAAAGTCACCCTTGGTCTTCCATAGAGACACACAGTGCCCTCTGACATACAAACATACACACACACACACACACACACACACATACATACACACACAAAATAAAATTTAAAAAGTAACCTACTGAGTTTAATTAGGTTGTTTATATATGGGTTTGGGGGTTATTTACTAGAACTGCACTGATGTGATTCAATCTTGGACTAATACAAAGATGAAAAGTCCCATTTCATCCTTGCTCTTAGATTTTACTTGTCTTCTCCTCCTCTCTTGGAGTTCTTATACAAATACAAACAAAAATAAACATTTTTTTCATTCACTTAAGTAAGCTTACAGTGGCAAGCTCAGTTGCATTTATAAGTCTTACATACCTTATTTTGGGTTAAAATATAGATTTTTTTATAGTAAAGTCAAAGTCTTGTTCATTCTGTTTGGTCATTGCATAGTGTTTTATAATTGGGATGATCATAACCTAAGCCATTCTTAACTTGCTTCCAATATTTTGCTCTTAGAAAAGTACTGCAATACAAACATTGTTGGTATGTCAGTGAGTATATTCACAGGATAAATTTCCAGAAATACAATTATTGAGTCACTGGGTAAGTGATCTACTTTAAGTAGATGTTTCTAGATAATTTGTTCTTAGAGTTTGTAATTCTACTGGAAGTATTTAAGAGAGCAAATTTTCTGGGCCTTACCAGTTATATTTGTCAAGTTTCTGGCTTTTGGCCATTTGTTTAATTTGAAAACCATTACTACAAGGTCTCTTTAATGATAGTCATCATGTATTTAAAGGGCATTTATAATTTTGAAGATTAGTCATCCTTTTGTCTTTTTAATTAAATACTAGGATTTTTAAAATACTATTTTATTCATTTATTTAAGAGAGAGACAGGCAGAAGGTAGACGAGTGGAGCAGGTCAGAAGACAGCTTTTGGAGGTTGGTTCTCTCCTTCCACACTGTGAACTCTGGGGATCAACTCATGTTGCCAAGTTTGTGTTGCAAAATAGCTTCCGAAAAATTTAGCTGGAACAAAATGCAAATGTCAAATTTTAACCCAGCCCATCTGCCAGGTCCTATAAAAGATGTAAAATAACCAAAGGGTGGAGCCCAGACCTTTCAAGTGCTAGCTCGCCTTGCACAGGGATCACCTGTGAATAAAGAATCCCCCCTCCCCCCTTGGATCCTATTCCCTGTGTCCACAGCACCTTTGCTCTTTGAGCCATTGTGCAAACCCTGGGAATTTATTTTATACTAGAAAAATTAATCCCTTTGCTGTAATATGAAGAACAAATGCTTTCCCCATTTCTCTTTTCACTTTTTTTTTTTCCTGTGCAGCTATGCTCTTTCTCTTAGTTGGAAATACTAATTGTTTTGTAGGTTTTGGAGGACTCTCCCACTTTGAGTTTATAAGAGTTCTCTCCTTTCTCAGGTATTTATGTGACTTTTAAATTTTGACATTTATTTATTTGCCTGTTTCTGTGGGGGTGGGGTGGGGTAGAAGGGCACACAAGAACCACTAAGGTACATCTTCAGCCCTAAACTTCTCATTTCAACAAAAATCTGTTAGATTCAATATTTACTTTATTGGCACACATATTTATAACTTTTAAAATTCAGAACCATTTGAGAACAAGTTACAGACAGATACGATATCTCATTATTTTAGCACGACTTCAGTAATTTCCAAAAGCAAGGGCAATATTCAGCATAACTGTTATTATTGAAATCATGAAACTGACATAACTGGCATCTAATCCAGAGGCTCCATTTAAATGTGTTAATTACGTTCACTGTAGGACCATGATTGATCTAAGATCATGTCTTGTGTGGATGTCATAGTTAGGCACAGGTGTCAACTTGACTGTTGAGGGTTTGAGCTCTAGGCACATTTGTGGAGAATTAGTGGTTGGTTGAGCCCAGAGAGAACCTGAAGGAGATTATCTAGCTAATGGGGAAGGCCATGGTGGGTGGGATTATGGTGCTGGATAAATCATGGAGAGCTGGTTGAGAGAGTTGGCATCCTGCTGTATACTTGACCAGACATGCTGGTCTGGCAAATAAGGACTGTCCATCTCTCAGCCATTATGTGGTGACGGTGTGGCCAGTTCTCTCGGCCCTGGTGTTGGTGCATGCTCTCCCGTCAAGCTGGACTAAGAACTGTAACTAGTAATTGTAAGAGAGAATAAATCCCTTGTTCTCTTAAGCCATTTGATTGTCATGTATCAGCAGCCATGCATGCTGATTGCAAGAGTGGGAAATGAATCAGCTCCTCGATCTGTCTTGTCTTAATGTCTTAGTGGTCTCCAAATACAGGCCAATCTGAGTGCGTATTATTTCTTCATTATCTAAGTGAGGCTCTTTCCTAAAGACCTGCCACAAAGGTGTTCCGTGTTCTAAACATATCCTATCAAGAGGCATGGAAGGTCAATTTGTCCCATCATTGGTAGCATTGACTTGATTCAGAGTTGTCTGTGTATCTGTCTCCATAGCTTGTGAAATAATGTTGGCGAGACTTCTCCATTGCAAGACTGACTAATGAATACTAAGTACTTAATAGCAGCCTGGTGACATCCTCTTACAAGATAAAGCTTTCCTTTTTATCCCATATTTCTTACTTAGTTGTTTGTATCAGATGGATTCCTGTCTCATTTACCAAGACTGTTTGCTGTGGATTTGTTTGCTAGTGGTAGACTAGGAATTTAAAATTATTTATGTAGCCCAGGATGACTTTAAATTTGGGATCCTCCTGTTTCAGCCTCCTGAGGGCTTGTATCATAGGGGCGTACCATTTGTTAGGCATGTGGAACACAAAATGGCTCAAGCTGCCCCCCTCCCCACATCTGCCTCTGGTGTATGTGTACAGACAAAAGACCTCACAGCTCCAGCCCCTGCAGCTCGAGGTAAAATAATACACTCTCCCAAGGATTGTTTGCAGCCCCTAGCTATAGATAAGTCCATTCTCCCAAGGACTGTTCACAGCCCCCAGCATGTCTGCAGCTATAGATAAGCCCATTCTACAAGGACTTTTCACCTTCCCAGTACTTTTCCAATTACATACCCCTGCCCTATAAAACACCCTCAAAGTTAGATTTCTAGGTTGCCTCTGTCTGATTCAGAGATAGCTATCCTGTTTGGTTGTCAAATAAATTCTCCTGCGTGCATTACGTGCTGGTTTTGGTATGACTCTGTGTCTCTGGTCAGTCCCAATGTGTGGGGGCTTCCTGGGAGCCTCTCACACCATTATGTCCAGCTCCTGTGTCCTTCTGATATGACCCTACCACTCCTGGACATTTCTCTCATTTGGAGGCATAAGACACAAACTCTGTAGGTTCATTTTGTATTTTCTAAACCATCTCTTAGAAGCTCTATTTTTTAAAATTTCATTGTGGCTAATTAAGAATTTAGAAATTTAAGGCCAGTGAGATGGCTCATCAGGTAAAGGTACCTGCATGCAAACCTGGAGACTTGAGTTTGATCCTTCTGAAAGTTGTCCTCTGACCTCTGCATGCATGCTGTGATATAAGCATGTCTGTTCTCTTTCTCACTCCTCTCTTTCTAATAAACAAAGCATATATATATATATTATAAAGTGTGTTTGTGATCATAAAATTAACTATGAAATTCTATTTGCTAACAATCATCTGATCTTTCACTTTAAGTAAAATTGATCTGTAGTTTATTTTTATAGTAATTTTTATTAGTTTCCTGTATAAATGCTGTTCTTTAAAACATGGAAATTTTGGATAATTTGAGCAGGTAACTAAAGATGACTTGATTTTCATGATTTGATAGATAATGAGGACTCGGGAGTCTGGTGTCCTGGAATGAAGGACAGCATGGTAGAAGTTGGATAACTTTGTCTTCGCTGGTGAATTTAGATTTGGTCCTCACTGGGGACAGTTTGGTTAAGTTGTGTTACCTAGAAAGCTAAATATTCTTCTAGGTATTTAATTTAATATCTAAGGTAATGCAAAGTTTTCTTCTAAAATACAAAATAATTACTATTTCCATCAAGATCCAATTTTGCATAAATGCCATTGTTTTTCTCAGTGTTCTGTGTTGTTAACTTTTAGTTAACAAATTTATTTGTCCTATTTATTATTCTTGTAACTAATTATATCTGATTCATTTCTGTTTTTCATTTAATTTTCCTTGTTTATTTTGTTTTCCCTAAATTTGACTGAGGTCTAATTAGGTTTTTTTTTTCCCTTGTTACTGAAATGGTGAATTTTTAATTCCTTTGTATTCATCTATGAGTAACATGTATTTCTATTATTGTTGCTGGTAAGTTCTAAGCTTTCCAAATAAGTGAACCTTCTTTAGTGGTAGTCACATTTCAATTTTATCAGTTTCTTTCTTCACAGATTTGGAATGTATGGTGTATTTTTAAATTATTCTTTGAAATTTTTATTTATGGATATAATGAATTTTGTCATTTTCTCCTTTTATTACTCAGTCCTTTCCACTCCCCTACCCCCAGTCCCAATATATACTTTCTCCTTTCCAGATGTTCTCCTTCCTACTTTCACATCTTTTTCTGTGTGTGGCCCACTGGGTACTTGAGTATTGCTGGAGCAGGATGACATATCAGTGGGTAAATCATTGATTCTCCTGTCTGGCATTAGCTTTCAGTAGTCTCTTAGGAAGGTATAGTGGCTCTTGAGATTGTCCCTCATCTATAGTGAAATGTTGATAGACCCAATAATGTGCAGATGTATGTGTGTGTTTTTGTTATGTTATTTGCCTTTATAATTTCATAACCCCTAGAGAATATCTATTTGCTACTTCAGTAGAGGTGATGTCATTGTCATATAATACCCTTCTCCAACATTAAACAGTCTTGACTATCTTTCTTAATCTTTGTGTTGTTAAATATGCCATTTGCCAGTCTTGAATCATGCCGTCTGACTCTTGGTTGTGATGGACGGCGTGTCCCCAGCACACACTCGCTCCTGTCAGGGTGGTCTTCCTGCAGCTCAAAGAGGTCCTTCATTTGCTGCTTCCCTCCAAAGGTGGCATTTCTGTGGGTTTCTCTTCCCAACCACAGCTTTTGCTCTCTCAAAGCAAACCAGACTCAGGAGGCTTCTGAGCCGCCCTTGTATTTCTGCCCTGCCCCCCAGGTTGACCTTCTCAAGCTCAGGCGCACTTGGCGGCCACTGTCTGAGCCCTGCAGTGGCGCGCTCTGTTAACACCATCTCTTCCTTTTTCCTCTACCAGCTCTGCGCAGCCCGTTCTCAGGAGTTTGCTTTTCTCCTCCTCTCCAACTTTTCCATTTCATGGAGGGTTCCAATCATGTAGGGGTCTAGTTCTGGAGGTGTTTTAGGCCCCAACACAGACGGGTTCCTCGCCTTGCCTTTTTGCTCCCTGAACTCATCCTGGGGTCTCAGTCCAGTCTCTGGACAGCGTTGCATGCTTTAGGGTTCGTTTTCTCTGTGGCTCTCAGGTTCACCGACCATGGAGTGTCCTGCATAAGCTTGATTTTCTCATGCTCGCTCAGCTCTGGCCATGTTCATGCTAAAGGCCATTGTGGATTTTCATGTCTTGAAGATGCCCTTCTAACTGACTGACAGTGTGGTGCTAAGGCTGCGGGAACAGTTTGGAACTTGTTTACACATACAATTTGTAAATTTACAAATACATTGCAGCTAAAACTTGCCAACATCAGCTCCTATTGTTACAATAACTGAGGAGAAATTATAATTTTTTGTTTTTACAATTAATTAAATGCAGTTCCAGGGATTGAACCCAGGGCCTTGCACATGCTAGGCAAACATTCTACCTGAGCTACATCCCTAAAGAGGGAATTACAGATGCTTTCGAACTTATAGTGGCATTTCATCCAGTAAGTTCTTTGCAAGTTGAAAATATGGTGCCAAAAATTCACTTAGTATACCTAATCTATCGAACAACATAACTTTGCCTAGCCTATCTTAAACAGGTTCAGACCATTTACATTAACAGTGGTGAGAAAAATCATCTTAACCAACAGTCTATTTAATAGCTAAGTTTTTAATATTGCACACACTTATCAAATGCATTTATCTCTTGGTATCTTGAAGGGATTAGCTCCAAGACCCTTTGTCAACACCCCCCAAAAAACACCCAAAAATCAAACAACCCCGCAAAACCCCCTGCATTCTAGGATGCTCCAGTCACCTAAACAGTGCACATTTGCATATAACCTGTACACATCCTTCTGTTTGTCTTATCTTGTAGATCCTTATCACAGCTGATAGAATGCAAGTGCTATGTAAATATTAGTTATACTGTATTGTTTTGAGAATGATTAGGAGGAGAAAAGTCTGCACAAGTTTAGTACAGTTTCTTTCTCCTAATGATTTTTGGTCCATGATCAGTTTGAATTCTCAGAGGCACAACTCTCAGGTACAGCCAGTCAGCCTCACCTATGCACTGTGGTCATTGCCTGTTTGCATTATTAACAGTGAGGCTGACTAGTGAGGCTCAGCGCTGACATTGGGGTTTACGTCTACTGTTAGCCCAGGAAAAGATCCATCTTCAAACCCTGAAGTATAGTTGTGTTACCAGTAAAATACACTGAATGCTGATCACTTACACACCATTGTAAAGTGCCAAATGGTAAGGCAAACCTCCCGAAGCCAGATAATGGATTTATTATCTGGATGGTTGTTCTCAGGCTGTCTGGACAGTCAACACCCTGTCAATCTTACCTAATCCCAGACAGTTTTCTTTTGTTTCTCTCAACAGTACCTCTGGAATTTCCCTCCGCAGAACCCCTACATTCAACCTACTGGAAACAGCAACCATCACCACCTTTTTAAAAAAAATCAACTGCTTTCCCAGTTCCTGTTTTTTTCTACTTATCTCTACTGGCAGCTGTGCCCCCTTCTTGGCTCCCATCCTGGGGAGAGGCGCCCCCTCTCTTTAAGACCGCAGAACTTCATCTCTTCTGAGTCTTCAAAAGTTCATCAGCTATTTTCTCTCCCGTTTTCTTCCACAAATAAACTTACCTCTTTCATCTCGGGATGACACCAAATAGCCTAACAGATGTCTGTGCTTCTTGCTTTCTTCCCAGCAAGCACAGCCTCTACTTACAGCTCTTGCTGTGAACTTTCTCAGCCTTTGTCCCTGCCTGGCCTCTTAGCACCCGCTGCTACTGCTGTCACTAAGAAAAGCCAACTTTGGCCATCTATGGCACCCGCTGTCCTGCTTCTGGAATGATCATCTAATCCCACCTTCTGCTGTTTCCCCCAGATGTTAAATTTCAGTGTTTGTTAGGGTTATCAATTTTTCCTCACATTATATTTTTATTTTTGTCATCTACTTTTGAGCCCAAATACCAAATAAAAGACACCTACTGTATAAATATTTCAGCAATTCTTTTTCCATGTGTGAAGCTTAAACTATTACAAGTTATTTAGGACATTGTTCCTTTCTTTCTAGAAAATTTACTTCTGTTTGTAAATTTCATGTGAAGGTGATGACAAACACGTATTTTTTCTTAGTGGGAGGCTAATTTTTTTTGGTAAAGTTTTCCCTGATTAAGTTTAGAATTATGAAAATTCTAGTTTGAAGTTAGGTGGTAGAATTGGGACATATATAACTTAGAGGAAAAAAATTAGTATTGTCTGCAGTGGTGCTACTTTGTAAAAAAAACCCTTGTGTTTATCAATAACAAATTTGGGTAAGAATAATTATTGGATACAATCAGTCCAGAACCTAAGAAAGCAAAGCACAGAACTATAGGAAGAAGTAAGGTGAGCGACTAACAGCTGGACACCCTTTAGACTCGCAGCTCTGCCAAGCTGATTCAGAATAAAGCATCTCAGTCTGAAGGAGTGTGCAGTAACTTTATTTTCTAAACAACTGTCTTACGGATATGTTTTCTTCTACACCATCACCACCTTTTTTAAAAAATATCAACGGAAACAAAGACAAAAGCTTATCTGGATGCAGACTGGCGTCAGCTCAGGTCGGCTCTCAAGGCGCTCAGGTCTACCCGGAGCCCCTCTGCGCTCGGCCTCTGCGGAGCACTGGGCTGCCAGCAGCGCGGGATGATGCACCTCAGCCTCCGCCCCGGGACGGAGGCGGCGAACACGGCCGCCGCCAGGGACGGGCGCAGACCATAGGCCACCACCGCGTATAGCACGCACTGCGGCTCGCCGGAGTACGGCACCTCCCGGGTGGTCATCTGCCAGAGGGTGATGGCGAAGGAGTAGATGTCGGCTTTGGGGGTGGCGGGCTCTCCTTTGAGGAGCTCGGGGGCTCGGTGGGTGTAGGTGCCTCCTACCGGGTGCGGAGGAGTCTGGAAGCCCAGCGGGTTTTCCAGCTTCTGCGAGCAGCCGAAGTCCCCGATCTTACAGACGTCCCTCTCACTGATCAAAATGTTGGCGGGCTTCAGGTCCAAGTGCACGATGCTCTGCGAGTGCAGGAAGAGCAGGCCGTTCACCACGTCTAGGGAATACTTGAGACACTTCCCCAGACCCAAGGGCTCCCCCCTACAGCTGCAGGGCTCTCCCGCCTTCTCTTCCCGGGAGCCGGCGGCACCGTAGATGACCTGGTGCAGAGTCACGTCTCCCCCAAACTCCATGATGATGGTACCCAAGCTGTTGGAGCCCTCCGGCGTGCACGTGCTGGCAGCCACGACCCGCACGATGTTGTCGTGGCGCAACCTTGCAATGTTGAGCTCAGCCCAGAAGCTCCGCTGGGATGCTCGGAGGTTCTTGGTGCGCTTGTTCACCTGCTTAACGGCCACGGGCGTGCCGTGGTAAGTGGCTTTGTACACCGAGCCGAAGCCCCCGGCTCCCAGCCTGTGGAGCAGGCACACCTGTTCCCAGTCTATGGAGCACCAGGCCAGCCGGCGGGGCAGCCGCGGGGCCCGAGGAGGGGTGACCCCCAGGGACAGCTTCCCTAGCTTCCCTGGGAGAACCGAGGGGCTGCTGCAAGGTCGCGAGTCCACGGACGGGGACAGTTCGGCGGGGAGGTAGCGGCACAAGGCTAGAGGCGAGGGCATCGCACACTCCCCGGGGACCCGCACCAGGAACGCTGGGGAGAAAGAACAGACCAGAACAATCGGCGGGGGGTCTGGAAGCAAAACTGACTATTCTTGCCTGAGCCTCAACCTTTTTCTCCTCTGGCTTGTTTTCTTAAAGGAGCCACATCTGTGCTGTCACTCAGCGAGGGTTTTGATCAGATGGAGGCAATGCTGAATGAAGCAGAGCACTCCTTTGAGATAAGTCTTTCAGCCTTGCCCTTCCACACTCAATGTGAATTCCTATCAAAACAACCTTCACCCGGTTAAACAACACTGGGCTACCCCATAGCATTTTCCCTTTTTACACTAGTTCTTTAATCATAATAAAATAGGAACTTTTATTTCAACTCTCCTGGGATAAGCATTATCAGTTCTTAGAAGAGACGACAAGAGCACAATGGAATTGTTGCACACTTTGCAGACTATAATGATTGCTAGTGCTATTCTCCAGCTGTATTAAATCATTTCCAGCAGTTACTGGCTGCAAGAGTTGAAATACAAACAGCAGACATTTGTTGAACCACTTACCAGGATAATTAGGTGCAACATTCATGTGGACCAGAATTTGTAATCTTAAAGTAATTGATCCAAATAGAATTACTTACACAAGACACACACACACACACACACACACACACACACACACACACAGAATCAGTAAAAGATTCTTCCATAATCTCAGGTTGATACAGCAAATCAAGACTTCTTAGCAACACATTGATTTATCACCAGTCATTCCTTCACAGTGCAATTCAAACCACCCGGTAAACTCTCTTATAAGAGATATTCTATAGTACATGGTAAATGAGTTATAGAAGTTTTGAAGTAGAGTTGGAGGTAAGAAAAAAAGAACAAGTGATAGATGACTAAGAATTTAAATAACACATTGATTTTTATAATAAAACATTAATTTTCATGATGTATCTTTGGAAACAAGACCAACATCTTCTCCTGCTTATTAAGCATCCCCCTTCCACACCAACTGTTAGGATTTATACCTTTAAGCTAAATGGTAAGCTTTCTTTTTGAACATAGGTAATGGGTAATCATTGTTGACAGCTGTGTGCTTCTGACGTATATAGTTTCTGAGAAGTTAAAAAGTAGACATATATACAATTCAAAGTTCATGTAGTTCTAGAAGATTTCTATTTAATGCTAACTATTAGCTTAGTACATACTATCTCACTTATTTGAGAGTCGATGTTTTCATGTAAGAAATTAGAATAATAATAGTTGAAGTAAACATTTTGGAGAATGAAAGTTGGGGAATTCTGAACAGATTAACAGAAAAAATATCTTAGAAATGTAAAGCTTGGAGTACTTTAATAGAAATCCTGTTTGTGCAATTGTGCCAAACCCTAAATAAATATAAAATAACAATGAATATGGAAATATTAAAAACTGAACTTCATTGCAAAAATTTCTCAATAATTATCACATGGAATTACAATTCAGGGCTCTACAACTGTGAACTTCAGCACAGTAAGAGCAAGAATGCCTTAAGTCACTAGCTAGCATGTAATGCATATAATGTGATTTGTTCTTTCACGATCTTAATTTTTAAGATAGTCTCCTAAAATAGTTCATTTGTAAAGTTAGACTGATACACAAAATGCAGGAAATAGTGGAAATGTGGGTCACTGTGTCTCTACAAATCTCAAACTGATGACAATCACCATCTACCAGTCTATTCAAGAATTGTTTAATTAAATATCCATTATTTGCTATTTATTTTTTTGTAGGTGTCTTAAAACACAGCTGCTCTTCATATATTGAGTTATATCTCAATATACCTTTCATTTTCCACCTTGAAGTGGAAAATGTAATAAGTGCACCTAGCAAACCTCTGAGATGACTATTAACCCTCATGACTGTGGCATATAGCATAACCACAGCCTAGGACTTATCTCTGCAATGTATATGACCTTTATACTATTGTGAAGTCAAGGAAGGCAAGTCTGCCTCCCTTGCTGATTGTTTTCCCTGTAATATGCAAGAACTTACTATGTTTCCAATTAACTTGAATTCTTAATGTTGCCTTTGTTACCACATGTATGTATTATTTTGTACCTCAGAAGCAGATGGAGCCTAAACACAGTGGTAAAGTGCAAAGGCCCTGGGGGCTAGATGGTTGAGGTTTCTTACTGTCCCACTGCCTCAGTTTCCATATGTGCAAAAGGAGGAAAATATCTAAATTCAGTTTTGTGGAAAAGATGACCAGATTTCCAAATTCTACCTTGCTCAAGGTTCATAGTAGATAATTACATACCAATTATTATTTATGTAGCTCACAAAAGTAAGACCTCATTTTGGATGGGTTTATGTCAACTAAGAAACACGCAACTATTAAATAGTATAAGTTTAAAAGAACCCTACTGGGGTCAATGTAATTAATTTTATTGTAAGTTAACATGGAAAGTGAGGGTACTTTTCTGGTTTTATTTGGAGGCTAAGGATATAAATCTATGTCACATTACAGATACATGCAAACAGTGGAAGGTTAACATTAATCTGGCCAACTGCAACAAAAGCAAAACGTGATGGGCAGGTGAGACTTAGCATTGTAGAAGCAAGGGAGGAAAATAAGATTGCAGATCAGCCAGTCGGTTTAAAGGATTTCCATTGTCTGTTTTTATGCACATCAGTTTCAGGCATTCTACAGCCTGTTTAATTACAAGATGTGGCTCACAACAGATACTAGAAGTCTTAGCTCATTTGCCCGGATTTCATCCCAGGGGCCAAAGCACCTCACAGAGGGCGCATCCTCTTGGGGATGCTTTCCCAGCGCACGTGGGGCCGGGGCTCCCGCGTGGTCGCGCGGGGGCAGAGGAGGTGGTGGCTTTCCCTTCCTTGATTTCCACGTGCCCGGAAGTCCAGCGGCTTCTGCGCAGCCACAGGACCTGCTGAGGCCGCTTATTCTTGGATGAGGCGCGGGGCCCCCGCAGCTTCTGCGCCCCTAAGTCTACGGGTCATTCCCTGCCCTCCTCCCCACCCGCCCGCCACGCTTGGGGACGAGGCCTGCGTGTACCCGGGGGCCATCTGAGGCAGCCCGCCCCTCCTTTGTGTACGCGACAGCTTCTCATTCCAACTTGGGGTCGTCACGCAAGCTTCTGGAAGATTCCTAACCGGTTTTGAAACTCAACAGGCACCAAAACCGCGCTCTCACCCTACGGACGGCCGCGTGGGGCGGGCGCCGGCCAGCTCCGCGCATGCACCAGGGAGCTGGGCGGGGCTGCCTCGGTGAGCTCAGGTTACAGGCCAGTTACAGAATGGTGACATTGGAAGGAATAGCATCGGGCCCTGGTGTTCATTCTGTTTACAAACACGAGTTATGGTCTAAAATTCACTCTTGTCCTTTTTAAACTTAACAGTTGAATTGTTACTGAAAGTTCCAATATAAAGATGATCCAGTTAGACCTGAAGACAGTATTGAGTTTAAAGGAGTGGCACTATGCTGAAAAAGTCTTAGGAAATTTGAATTTTATGCTTAACAGTGCAACGCTGACTCGTTTTCATGTCAGCAAAGTGCATATAGAGTTACTTCATATCTTTTGATGACCAAAATCCAACGACGGGGTCATCCACGTTGTGTGGAAGCCAGGATTGGGTGAAGCAAGTAACTTATATAGGTGACCTTGTTCTGTACTTTACCAAAGATGATGGTTACCATCTGGGAGGACACTTGAATTTTAACTCTAGGAGTCATCTTAAATACCTTTAACTTGACCAGATTTTCTTTAAGATATTTAATGTTTTCCAAACCCATTTTATGAGTTTAATGATATCTTACAATTTTCTCATATTCTTGACCCCAAAATGCTCATATGTATTTGAAAATGTATCCGATTTTTTATGTGGCTGGTCTGAATGACTGTCCAACTTGTGGTCATGACTTATGAGGTCATTCTGTTGGCATCCTCACATAAGCTCTCTAGATATGTATTTAATAGTAAAGACTGCATTTCATTTTTTTAAAAAAACTGTATACGTGCAGGTGTTGTGTGTGTGTGTGTGTGTGTGTGTGTGTGAGAGAGAGAGAGAGAGAGAGAGGGAACTATGTGTTCCTGTGGGAGACTAAGGGTGACCTTTGGGAATCGTTCTGGATTGCTTCTACCTCCTTTTTTGCTTGGCTCTTGGATTTCACAGGCTGTGCCCACCAGGGCTGGAAATGTAGGCCCCCTGCCATTTGTTTTACATCAGACCTGGGGTTTGAACTCAGGGACACAGTCTTAACCACTAAGCCATCTTTCCAGCCCATAAGTCTGCATTTCTAAGTCTTACAAAATAATAGCATGCATGATTAAATAATTAAAAAGCAATATATATACTCTATTTAACTATTTTAATTCAAAATATGCAATTTTTTCCTGTACATCAGTGTGGACTCATGGAGACATACTTTTTTTCTTTTAGAATGCAGGGATTTCTATTGATATTTCTAATTCAATTTTAATATCTGTGGTTCCCACTGAAAGCATCTTGGTTTCATTATTTCTGTCCTCTCTGTCCCTTAGACAGAACATCTTATTCCAAACAAAATGAATATAATTGCTGATTTGTTATCTTAAATTTAAAAAATAAAGGTCAAGATTTTTTTGCAGCTATTACTAATCTTACACCATATGCCACTAAGAATTTGCCACTAAGTATTATTTTCTTAATAATATGATTCATTTTGTGAGATCTTGCATTGCACATAGCATGCATGATTAGTTTCTTTTCAATTCCAGGAACTTATCAGCTAGCTAGCTGGCAGTTTTCTTAGAACAGACTGGCTTTAAATAGTTTTTGGCCAGATGGGATGGTGGATCCCAGCACTGAAGAGACTAAAGCAGGAGGATTGCTTCAAGTTTGAGGTCAGTCTGAGATTCATAGCGAGTTCAAAGTTAGCACAGGCTAACAATGAGACTGTCTCAGAAGAACAAGGAAAAAGAAGAGATTTTTAAAGCTTTCCAATGGTCAAGCCTCAGAAGTTGTCAGAAAGCTGTTCTCAGAGATATTTCATGAGATGGAGGGCAAAGGCAAATGAATTTTCCAATATCTGTGTGACACTTTCATTTAGTCATCATCTTGTCTACAGAGTGATATCATACTACATACTGAGCAGTATTCTGGATATAAGCTTCACATGCGTGACACCCTGATAGGCAGCCAGTTCCGTCTCTTAGTGTTCAATTTCTGGTAATTTTAATACCTATGTAGTGTCATGTTCCATTTAAATTTAATTTAGTCAATATTAAGTAGCATCAGAGCGTTTAAAATTTATTATTTTATTTTTTCTGAGCTTCCTTTATAATAGTTAGCATTTCTTTTAATTTAATCAAACATACTGAAGTTTGCAATGTAGAAAGTGAAATAATTCTCCACATTGATTTTATCTGATGTCGAATGTTAAAAAACTTTATTCTTTTACATATTTTCCCTCTTCCCCCCATTTTTATTTATATATAAAGAAGTATCACTCTTCGTCAGAGGCTAGGCAGACTAGAAGATAGTGGAGCAGTCTTTAAGTTGTTGGGGGAATAAAAAATAAGCAAAAACATCATTCAAAAATTATGTTGAAATGCAATTTTTTAGATACATGAAAGCCAAAAAAATTTTGTTGTCTGTGCAATTGTGATGGGAAGGGAAATTCATTCAGCAAAAAGAAAACGATAGCAGATGGAAACCTAGGCTTCTCAGAAGGAAAAAAGGGTCAGAGAGATGACTTAGTAGGCAAAAGCATCTGCATGCAAACCTGGGGTTCTGAGTTCGATTCCTAGAGCTAACATAGAGGGAGAAAAGTGACTTCCAAAAATTGTCCTCTGACTTCCAAACACATATATCTGCTCTCCTCTCTGTCTCTTTCTCTGAAATAAAATATTTAAAAAAATAAAGTTAAATACTGGAAAAGATTAATACACAAATAAAGTAGAAGATTTTTTTAAGTATTTCTTTAAAAAATAATTTAGTGTTTAAATAGTAGCGGTGGTGAAGATGGTTTAAAGCATATGTGGAAAGCAACAATGACATAAGAGACAGGAAGAGGAAAAGGAATGATAGAAGCTATCCTTAACAACGTTCATGTCCTCAGCGATGTGGGATGTATGGCTAAAGTGTATTGAAACCATTATGGAACTACTAAAATAATAACCATATAACTAACTAATAATGGAAGTTAAAAAATTCATAAAGTTAGCTCTAAAGTAAGGAAGGGGCAGAATGGAACAAAGTGTCTAGATGACAGAAAGAAAAGAGTCAGATGATATATTTAACTGCAAATCTATAAATGGCCAAATCCAGTGCTATCTTGCTCAAGGGCACATAGCCAATTCATCTCCAATGACATATTTTACACGTGTGGTATTTTATAGTATGGAAGTTCCTCAAAAACCTACAAATATGATCCAGCTACACTACTTCTGGCTATACACTTGGAAGAAATGTAAATACACAATATCACAAAAATAGTTGCACATTCATGTTTGCTATTGTATGAATGCCAGCTCTGCTGGGACCTTCAAGAGTTGTTTAGAGAGAGGAGGAGCAGGAGGAGCAGGAGGAGCAAGAGGAGAAAGAGGAAAAGGAGGAGGAGGAGGAGGAGGAGGAGGAAGAAGAAGGAGGAGAAAGTAGCAGGAAAAGCAGCAGCAGCCTCCGCCGCAGCCGCCACTTCATCTTTGGTAGGATGAAAGCTATTCCAGAGACTTAGGACCACTTCCCAAAGTTGTTCTAGATCCATATGTGGGGAGAATGAGGATGAATTATCGGTAGAACCTGACTTCACAGATGAAGTTATCATGTTGGGCGGGGCTTCCCAGCCACAGAGCACACAGGCCATGGGAGGGAGGTGCAATAGGAAGGCAACAAAGTGACTTGAAATGCCAAGGAGGAAAGTAGGCTAAAGGAAATTTCCCTGAGTATATGGACCAAATAACCAGAGGGCAGATGGCAGTCATGTTTGCATCTCTAGATCCCAGCTGAAGGGATCTTTTATGTCACGTGAGAGGTGGATTTAACACCAGGAATTTCTTGACTAGTTTGTGCCAAATTAGTTAAAAACAAAAATTTTTAAAAGGAGAGATGACAAAAGGGAAGTTGAATATTTCCTCCACATTCTCTGCAAGTTTAAGGGATTCTAAATGTTGAAGTGATAGTAGCAGACTGACATAGATACAGGTGTCAATGTGATGGTTGAGTATTTGAGTTCTGCGCACATTTGTAGAGAATTAGTAAATTGAGTTAACCCAAGAATGAATCCTCAGGAGATTGTCTAGCTGATAGGGAAGACTCAGCCCATGGTGGGCAGGGCTAGTTGCTGAGGTGAATAAGATGGAGGGAACTGGTTGATAAAGTTGGCATTTTTTTGTATGCTTGGCTAGACATGCTAGTTTGGCAAATGAATATTGTTGCTTTCTTAGCAGTCTTGTGGATTTAGTGTGTCCAGTTCCCAGGGCCCTTGGTGTTAGTGTGGGCTTTTCTGCCAAGATGGATAAGGAACTGTAAGAGGACAATCATCAGCCACAATTAATCCTCTTGTTCAATTAATATGTTTTGTTATGTATTTATTGGCAACCATGCATAACAACTACTACAATGACTCTATCATTATTTTGCTAAAATTTGTTTTTGGTGGTAGTGTGAAGGTTAACCTAGCCCACCATTAATTTCTTTGAAGGTATCACACTGCAAGATCAGAGTTTCTTTTTCACGCATTTTACTAAGTTCTTGTGATTTTGTCATGTGAAGTCATGCCAAACTATAGTGTATCATCTCTTAGTTTATTTAGTAAGTATATGTCAGTAGATCTAGAATTTTGTAGGCTCAAGATCTCTTTACTTTCCTAAAAATCAATAGAGACTGCCCCAGTATTTTTTATTTATGTAGGTGATGGCATGATATTTAGAAATCTTATTTGAAAATATCTTAATTTCTATTTGTTAGAAATGAAAACAAAAAATTTAAAAAGGCATGACGGTATTCTTTGGGAATGGGGCTGTACAATAATAAATTTGCCATAAGTTGAAAATAATGCTTATGAAAATCTGTCTAATACACTTGGCTTTCCAAGTACTAAGGCTCAGCAACATGTTCACTACAGAGTCTCTGGGCTTGCTTGTAACCACATGGCTAGTCGGGAGGATTAGCTTTGTGAGGATCTCGCTGAGACAGACGAGGGGACCTACTTCTCTCTGGGGCAATGGGAAGATATTAAGCACTATTAAAATATTAAAACTCTTGGGCCGGAGAGATGGCTCAGGGGTTAAGACTCTGCCTTGCAAGCAGAAGTTCCTGAGTTTGGATGCAAGGTCCCACATAAAAATGCCAGGTGGAAACTATGGTGGCCCACACTTCCAACTCTAGTGGGCAGAGTCTAGAAAACACCAGAGTGAAGCAAGAAGGAGGTAGAAGCAATCCGGGGTGAGTCCTGAAATCACCCTTGGTCTTCTACAGGAATATGCAATGTCCTCTGATACACACACACACACATATACGCAGAGAGAAAGAGAGACAGAGACAGAGAGACAGAGAATAAATAAATAAATAAACAAACAAATAAACAAACTTACAGTTAGTGCCAATGATCTGTTCTTGCATTGCAAGCACTCCTGGTGTGCCTTTCATATAAATAAGCATAGGTTTTGGAGAAGAGGAGAATCTTACTCTCACGTCAGAAGTGTTGTATGCTCTGCTGCTACCTTAGCTGCCTTGAGCAAAAGAACTGTCCATCTAGCAGCCAGCCTGACTGCTTGCTTGCAAACCCTCACAAACCTTCTTGAAAACTTCAGACACCTAGAGACAAGTGATTTCCCTGCTTCTGAAAGTACATCCTCAGTCAAAGCTGCTTGAAATGGTTGGTACCACAGTTTCTGATATGGCAAGACTCTATGAATTCTAGGTGACCCTCTAGTCAGTCTTATCTTGGACAAGGGGAGAGCACTTCCCCTTGTGATTTAGACAAGTGACTGTGGTGACTGGAACTAGGGGATAAGGCTGTAATTGGTCCAAAGCCCAAGGCTCAATAACTGTAATTGATGCTAAAAGGCAAGGTTTCCATTGGCCCATGAATGGTTGCAATTGGCTCAATTATCCCTTCGTTTGCTACCTAAGTATTCACACAGGCACTCTCATTAAACTGGGAGGCACTGTTCTGGCCCACCTGCCCTGTTCTCACCATTAAGTCCAATGAAAGGCATCACTCAAGTGGTCTTTTCTTGCTTCCTCTGAGTAGTGTAGGATAGTAGTGGCCACAGCGGTGACAGAGACAAGCCAGAAGCAGCAGTGGTGTCAGCAGGTAATAGGAGTGGCCCACTAGTGGAAGCAGGCACTCCTAGTTATCTTGGCGGTGACTGAGTTGTATAGTTCAGGCAAACAAATGGAAAAGCAGTTCAATGGTGTGTGAGTGGCCAGCACAGGAAGGAAAAGTGCAGCTGAAGCCAGAAGGGAGACTGGAGACTCAAGACGGATTACAGGCTGCTGGGAACCAGAGAAGAGAACCTGCAGACTCTGGTTACCAGAAGAACTCCCCAGAATGGTGAAGTCTTTTCGTCCAAGGGTCTCGACCCCAGATCGAGGACCATACAAGGACCAAGAGTGCTAACATCTGAGGTCTTCATGAAGATTGCTTGAAGAGCTAAGGATCTTGATACCTGCTGCCCTGTAACAATAGAGGTTTCCATTTGCTGCTGCTTCTTCCTGCCTGCTGCTGCCACTCACTACTGTCAAACACTGAGGAGATGAAAGCTGCCAGAGACTAGCATTTGAAGAGCCTTGTCTAGCCACAGTTTTGATCCTGAGCTGATGGGTGACAGTTCTACGTGTTACTAACCAGGGAACAGACTAAAAATTAAATGTCCAAGTAGGTTTCCAATGAATGCATCCCACTTTTGCATCACTTTTGCATCATCTGGCTCTGACATTCTCTCTGCCCCCACTTTCACAGAGATCACTAAGCCTTCAGTACGGGTAGTGTACATGCCATCCTGATGATTACATCCTCAACCTTAATTTTTTTTTCTTGGCATCTTGTGAAGCCCAGTTATCTGCATTCACCTCCAGTCATGATGATGAAGCAGTCGTCCTCTTCTGCATCCTCTTCTGTGATGCTTTGATCCTTGAGTGGAGACTATTAAATGCCCTGCCTAAGACCAAGTATTCCATAGTCACCTAGTTTCTGTCAACCACCATTTATTGCAAAAAGAAGATGGGTGGAGACCAAGAGCTGTACAAATCCCTGATTTTTAAAGACACATATTTAGAAGGCAAACTTTGATTCTGTGTCTCATTAGCAGAATGGTATTAGTAGGCTCAATCCTAGGGTATATGACATCTCTGATTTTATATACTTCACATGGTTTATAGTAGCAGATGAACACATGTTTGCTCCTGTGTGGTGGGCTTTAGTTCACTTGGAAGGCGGCTGGTTACTTGCCATAAGATTTATGCTACTATTGCACCAATGGGCACATCTTGCCAGGCTGCCTCTTGTAGTAGCTCATAGATTAAGCTCACAGGTAAGACTGTGAATGGTTCTGTTCCCCCAGCAACCTACATAGTAGCTTCTGACACTATAGAAGCCAGAGGAGAGGGAGCTTCAGGTGAGTTCTGGCTTGAATTCTCCATTCCCTGGGTCCAAGGAGTATGAAGTCTTCAGCAAGGAGTCTTAGCTTCAGGTTTAATGAACAACCAATAGCAATAACCTAATGTATTGGGGGGTCTTTGGGACCTCCATGACCAACAGCTCTTATCATGCTGTCCTATACCTAGTATTGGGAATTTTGTTTTATCTTCTGTGACTTAGGGCGGTGCATCCCAAGGCAATTTCTGCTTCCCCCCAACTCCCTATGTACCCCTGTGTGAGGTATGTCCATTGCAACTATTGTTTTGTTGTATTTTTAAATAATGTAATAAATTTGTCAGTTTCTGTGTGACTCTCTTTTGCACCCTTGGTGTTACTTATCCCTCTATCTTTTTGCTACCTATCCTCTCATTCCCAACATTCCTGAAAGGTTCCTTTCTTATTTCAAAACTTTCAAGGGTGTTCCAAGATAAGCACATGGATCCAAAGGTTCAAAACTAGGGTTATATATAGGAGAGAAAAAAATGGCATTTGTCCTTCTGGGACTGGGTTATTACTCTCAGTATAGATTTTTCCCAGTGTTTTTCATTTACTTGTGAATTTCCTGATTTCATATTCATTAATTTTTTTAAAATAAGAGTATTCTACTTTGATGGTAGCACACTTAGCAATGGACAGTGTTTTTTAAAGTCATATTTATTTATTATTATTGTGTGGGCATGTGCATGCCATGTTGTGCACGTGAAGGTCAGAGGACAACTTTGTGGAGTTGGTCCTTTTCTAACTTTATGTGATTGAATTTGAGGGGTCAGACTTGTGTTACAAATGCCTTTACCCTCTGAGCTATATCACCGACCCCTTTAAAGTTTTTAGTTTTTCTGTGTATGGACATTGTTACGAAAGTATTAAGTGTCATCATTTCTTCCTAATGTGCCACCAATACAACAGAGCCAGCCTATGTGTCTACTAGAAGCATTGTTTTATAGATGCGCAGACAAAAAGATACACATTTGTTCCCAGCTGTCAACTAAATCTAAATCTTGAACATGCTAATGTCATCTTATTGACTGAAATGCCATCTTGCAATTATTTTGCCTTTGTTTCTATTTCTTGTGTGTTTATTTTTTATTTTCTCTTGTATATTTAAATTGGACAAAACCAAAGGTATACGCATGTTGACTGAATACTGTGTATTGAAGAATATATACATTTTCTTTCTTCCTGATAGACTGCTATAATTGTTCCTTTTAATTAAATGGTGGTCATGTGTTGATAGGAAGTTGTGAAAATAGTGAATTCTGGCCTAATTGATATATATGACCTGATTGTATATGTATATATGTCTCTACATTTATGGATTTTTCTTGCTATTAAAATTTTTCTTGGGACTGGACAGGTGGCTCAGGAGTTAAACCTCTGCTTTGCAGGCAGAAGGTCCTGAGTTTGGATCCTAGACGACGGGCGGAAGCAGGGGTGGCCTCTGTTTCCGTCCTGGTAGGGCGGAGCCTGTGAATCCTGGGGCAGGGTAAACAAGGAGGAGGTGGAGGCGGGCCATGGTTCCCGAATTCATCGTGGTTCTACACACACACACATACATGCACACACATACATACACACATATACATGCACACATATACATACACACATGTGCACACACGCATACATGCACAATTGAATAAATAATTAAAAAATTTTTCTGTTATAAAATAAACAATTAAAAAAAGTCTTTAGGTTTTTCTTTTCTTGTCACTCCTGGAGACTGAATGCAGAAACTCTTGCGTGTTAGGCAAACACTCTACCACTGAGCTTTAACTGCATCCCTAGTTTTTTAATGTTAGTTTTGTAAATGTCTTGTATTCTATTACATTAAAATGCAAAGGTCTCTCTCTGCTATTCAATAGAACTGAATTCTCTTACATGAAATTTTGTAACACCATTTAGAAAATGTGAGCTCACTGTAAATATACAAACCTTCTAGATGTTGACACATTTCATTACACAGTATAAGAAATCACACTTGCTAATATCAACACTGATTCTTGTCAGAATGCTAGGGAATGGCAGCTGCTGGATGAGCACTTCCCAACATGTATATTCAATATTCTGTTGACAGCAATAGGTTCACTCCATTCTGCTTTTGAGAACACCTGCTAAATAGCCAAATCTGATTAACCATCAGTAGTCTGTTTTTCTTCCATGAATAAAACCTGGTTCAGCTTGCAACTCTGACAATTACTTAAGTGCTTCTCTTTGGGGCAAGAGTTGTTCATTGAAGCATCACAGATGTGTTTTATGAACACATTCAATTTTGTCACACAAGATATTAAAGGATATAAAAGATATGCATGCAAGGGATGAGATTTCATGAAAGTAAAACCTACTGGCACTTTATCACCGATAAAGAGTGTGTGTGTGTGTGTGTGTGTGTGTGTGTGTTGTAGTTTGGCACTATGGCATTGTGCTCACTGAGGTGTCTCCATTTCTATTCACTTTTGCCTTTTCATTTTAAATGTAAACAGCTGTGTGAAAAAGACAAATAGGTCTGTGGAAGTCCTCAGAGGGACACCATGGGGTGAAGCATCATGCTTGGTGCATTGCTGATGCAGGCAGAGCAAACACTAAGTTGAGGTTCTCAGCTATCAGAGGTGGAGCAGCATAGGAGCCAGCACAAAGCAAGGAAGAAGGTTGTTAAAAACACAAGGGGATAAATAGTTATTACAAGGACAGCAACAGCAGTGGTACAGGCTAAGGTTGTTAAAGACACAAGGGGATAAATAGTTATTACAAGGACAGCAACAGCAGTGGTACAGAAACCCTCGTTTGAGTATACTAAAGGTAGACATTAAGGACAAACCAGTTGTACTGTCAGTGCTTTTTAAATCTTTTTTTATTATTATTTTATTCAATTGTGCGCGCGTGCACGTGTGTGTGTGTGTGTGTGTGTGTGTGTGTGGTGTGTGTGTGTAGAACCACAAATGAATTCGGGAACCACCATGGACTGTCTCCACCTCCTTGTTTACTCTGCCCCGGGATTCACAGGTTCTGCCCTATCAAGACCAGAAACGCAGGCCGGCCCGCTTCCGCCCAGTGTCTTTATGTGGGGTCTGGGATCCGAACTCAGGACCTGCAAGGCAGAGGCTTAACCCCTGAGCCACCTCTCTAGCCCTTGTCAATGCTTTTTGCCTTATAGATTCTGACGTTTTGACATCGGGGGCCTTGATAACTCTAAAGTTGACTCTTGCTGAGACCCAGGGCCAAACAATCCCTAGAGAAAGTAAACACCTCACTGGGGAGCTCACTTTTACAAATCCAGCTCAGCCGTTGCTGAGTGGGTGTTCCAAACTTCCACACCCCAGGTCACTGACTCCCCTGGCTGAATACCCTGGAGCCAAGCACTAGATAAGAAGAGAAAGCGCCATGTCCCAACTTCCACACCCCAGGTCACTGACTCCCCTGGCTGAATACCCTGGAGCCAAGCACTAGATGAGAAGAGAAAGCGCCATGTCCCGGAGTCCACCGAAATTCCAAGTGGTCAAGTTGAGCGCTTCCTCCAGCCTCACCTGTTGTGCTCCACGGAAACCGCAAGCGGCTCCCGCCTGCAGGTGACCCCGCTTCCCGGCCAAGCCCTGGACTCTGGGAGAAGACTGTCCCTCCTCTCCAGAGCCACAACAATCTTTTTACTGGCAATTGTTGGTCTCATTAAACCTCAAAAGTTTCTGTCATTTATTATTTATTCATTCATTTATTTAAAAAATATTTTTGCACGTGTGTGTGTGTGTGTGTGTGTGTGTGTGTGTGTGGTGTGAGAGAGAGAGAGAGAGAGAGAGAGAGAGAGAGAGAGGAGAGGAGAGAGAAAGATCACTGTGTGTACCTGTGAGGACTAAGGGTGACTTCAGGAATCATCCTGGATTGTTTCTATCTCCTTTTTGCTTGGCTGTGGGGTTTTTCAGGGTCTGCCCACCAGGACATGAAATGCAGGCCACCACAAGTTCCACCTGGCATTTTTTTGTGGAACCTGGGATCCGAACTCAGGACATTCTGCTTGAAGTCTTAGCCCCTGAGTCCTCTCCAGTCCCGAAGTTTCTATTAAGAGAGCTTGTCTTGAAACAATGGTAACAGTGTAGACAACTCTGTTGGGACACTTGTTAGACAAAAGAATCCCAAATGGGGGAACAGTAGAGAAAGAGCCGGAGGGAAACATGATGCGAGATACCATGTTCCATGCTGATGGCGACAATCTCATTAAATGGGGAAAAGCAATCAGTCCTTCAGAGGGCGCCTGGCCCAGAGTAACAAGGGAGTGGCCGGTCTCTACGGTTTATTTTAACCGGGAGGGATGGAAGATTTTTCAGGTGTGGTGGCTGGGAAAGGTGCAGATTCATGATTGATTGCTTTTACTTTCCAGATAGAAACAGAAGCAAGAGCAGTAGTGAGAACAGGCTTGCAGAGTGTGAAAGAGATGAGAGGAAACAGAAGCACAGACTTGGAGTAAACCGATGAGGATCAGCCTTCTATACAGTACTGAGGGTCCCTCGGAGGTTTAGGGCAATGAATTTTAGATAAGGGAAGCACTGAACTTTTCACCAGGAAGGGAAGATGAGTAGACAAGAGTAACTATTTAAAAAATATTTCAGTAATGCTTGGCCAGTGACACGATCCTCCTCTCCTCTCCCTCCCTCTCCCTACCAGCAGGGTTGCATGGCTATCTTCCAAGAATACCATATTTGTCCCAACGCTTCCCACCCTCCCCACTGTGGGTGGTGTGTGTGTTGTGTGTGTGTGTGCAAGGGACACGAGGATAGCGTGGGGCCCAGAGGGACATAGGGAAACTGGATGCTCGCCCTTATTGCTGTCGGCAGGCTCCACCGCAAGGCCAGAAACAGGCTGCAGCCAATATCACCGGCATTTACTTGAGTCGGAATCGAATCAGGTCCTTGTTGCCTAAGGGGAAGGCTAATGTGAGCCACCCCACCCTCCCAACCCCCGCGCCCCCTTACTCAAATGGTGTTCCCTTCCTGTTTTCATGACATGTATATTCAGCTACCCACCTGCCTTGCTCCGTTCTATTCTTTCCATTTATTTTCTAAGTACCTCGTTAATATAGAACTGGATATAGTGTCTACCAATAAGCAAAGGAGAGGAATATCATTTAAACACAGCAACAAAAGACTCTTTCTCTGGATTTGATTGTTAGATTTCACAAACTAAAGACAATTCAGAAGCATTAAAAGTAAATTTTTTTTTTCATAAAACGTGGGGCCAGAGAGCTAGCTGAGTGGGTAAAGTCTGCTCATAAACCTGGTAACCTGAGTTGAATTCCCTGAAGCTCACATGATAGAAGTAGAGAACTGACTTCTGCCCATCCTTTAGTATGGCAGGTCTTTTCCTTTCTCTTGTGTTTTCCTTAGTTTCTTTTTTCAGTTTCTAAAGTTTTAAAGCTATTGTGAATGGGATTTGTTCCTGATTTATTTGTTTTATTGTAGTTTTTTTTTTTTCTTCTGGCAGTGCTGGGGATTGAACCAGTGACCCCATGCATGCTAGATGAGTGTAATAGCACTGAATCATAATCCCACACTTCCTGATTTTTCTTATTTTTTTCATTTTGATTGAGATTGAGACACAGAGAGAGAAACAGAAATAGAGAGAGGTAAGGAGAGAGAGAAAGAGAGAGAGAGAAAGAGAGAAAGTTTTTTGGTGTATGTTTGTATGTATGTGTGTCAGAGGGTAGCTTTTCAGAAATTCTCTTCTTCCGCTATGTGGGCTCTGGGAATTGAACTCAGGTTGCCAGGTTTGTGGGCAGATACCTTTCTACCAAATCATCTTACCAGTCCAGTCCCTGATTTCTTTCTTTGCAAGTTTGTTAGCATTATATAGAAAAGATACATATTTTTCATATGTTTGTTTGCTGAAAATGTTTACCAGATTAAGAGTGTTTTGTGGGAGTTTTTAGAACCTTTTAATGGCAGAATCATGGGATCTCCTATTCGGAGCCCTCTGCTTGTTTCTCTTATTGCACTAAGCCAAGGCTGAGCAATCTGTTGAATGAGAGTGGAGTCAGTAAGTACCCTTGTTTCATCATGATTTTTAAAGGAAATGCTTTCAATTTTCCCTTAGCATAAAGTTGACTCCATGTTTTTCTTGTCTAGTCATTATTATGTTAAGATATGTCACTTATGTTCCTAGTTCTTTCTTCCTTCCTTCCTTCCTTCCTTCCTTCCTTCCTTCCTTCCTTCCTTCCTTCCTTCCTTCCTTCCTTCCTTTCTTTCTTTCTTTCTTTCTTTCTTTCTTTCTTTCCTTCCTTCCCTTTCTCTCCTTCCTCCCTTCCTTCCTCCCCCCTTCCTCCTTCCCCTTCTGCCTCCCTCCTCTCCCCTTCCTCTCCTCCCTTCCTCTTTCTTTCTCTCTTTTTCTTCCTTCCTCCCTCCCTTCCTTCCTCCCTTCCTTCCTTCCTCCCTCCCTCGCTCCCTCCCCCTTCCTTTCTTCCTCCCTCCCTCCCTCCCTTCCTTCCTTCTTTCCTTCCTCTCTTTCTTTCTTTCTTTCTTTCTTTCTTTCTTTCTTTCTTTCTTTCTTTCTTTCTTTCTTTCTTTCTTTCTTTCTTTCTTTCTTTCTTTCTTTCTTTCTCCATGTTTTGTTTTGAAAATGGCTTGGAAAATGGGTTTGAGAATAGCTTAGAACTCACTCTGTAGCCAAGGGATGACCTGGAACTCATTGTAGTATTCCTGCCCCAGCCTTCCAAGTGTTGAAATTACAGGAATGTTCCAACAAGCCTGTTTACATTCCTAGTTTCTTCAGGACTTTTATGATAAAGAGGTGTTGAGCTACAGGTCTTTTTGCATCTGCTGATGATCAGTGATTTCAGTCATTAGTTCTGTTAATGTGTTGTATCATATTTATTGAATCATGTATGTTGAACCATTCTTTCATTCCTAGAATGAAGCCAATTCATTGGTGGAGTATGATCTTCCTGTGTTCTTGAATTTGGCTAACCAGTGTTTTACTGAGAATTTTTGTGTCTATGTTTATCAGAGAAATTTATTTATAGTTTTGTGTTGTTGTGTTCATTTCCACCTTTAGTATCAAGGCAATTGCTGGCTTAGAAAAGTAACTTTGGTGGCGTTCTTTCCCTTTCTACTGAGGAGTACTAAGATAGCTCTTCTTTCAAGATTTGATAGAATTCAGCAGCGAACCCATCCTCCTGGGCTTTTAGAAAATCTTTTTAACTTTTAAAAATTTTGGTGCGTACACGCATGTGTGCACATGTGTATATGGTGTGCTTGTGGAGACCCAAGGGTGATTTTGGGAATTGCCCTGTATTACTCTACTTCCTCTTTGCTTTGCTCTCGAGTTTCCCAGCTCTATCTTCAGGCCTGGAATTTTAGGCTGCCACCATTTCTGCCTAGCATTTTTATGTGCGATCAGGGATCTTAACTCAGAACATTCTGCTTGTGAGGCAGACTTGTCTTTTCAATACTACTGGGCTTTCCTTTGTTGGAAGAATTTATTATCCCTTAGATTTTATTGCTTGCTCCACATTTAAGTTGTTATCATCCACATGAAGACAGAATTAAAAAAACCAAATTCCCCAATGATATAAAACCAAAATACTACTAAAGTATAGCATAATATAGGAGAGAAAGAGAGCAAGGTGAGATGGAAATGCAGGTGTCAAGAAAAAGAAAAGAAGGCAAGAAAAACAGATTGCTCAACAATGAAAAATATCTAAAAATTAAAGGCAAGTTTGAATAGAAGCAAAAACATTTTAAGAATATGATACAGGATAGTACTGATAAAATATAATTTTTTTTTTAAAAAAGGGAAGCACAAGCATGATGAAAAGCCTGGGAAAAAGATGAAGTGTTGGAGTAGCTTCTTCTTGGTCCTTGGTTATTGAAGGCTGTGGGTTGCAATCACAGGGCAGGGCCAGATGAACAGGTGGATTCTCATCCCTGTGGTTTATGCTGAAGTTGAGCCTGAATTGATCAAGTGTCTGATGTCCTTCACAGCTGTCTTCACCTTAGTGGCTTCCCTGCTTTTCTACCAGTGGGCTCTGTTGGCTCAAGAGCCTGTGGGTTAGAGACTCTATATCAACCACCTGGAACTAGGCCAGCCTAATCTCTCCCCATCCTGAAGCTCAGGGAAATTTGCGGAAGAGGGAGCGGTAAGACTGTAAGAGCGCAAGGATGGGAAGAGTAATGATATGCAAGATGAGAGCCGAAGCAATCATATTTGGACTTTGCATGCTCTGCGCAAACACACTATTGACCCCACAAAGTCTAGTGTTTGCTAAAGGCACTAGGATCCTTGGCAGCAAGGGATTGACAGCCACAGTAGTGTTCCTATGCTTAAAGGGAACACAGGAAACGGTTCTGGGAAATGCCACTGGGTCCTTGCACCTCATGGGAGAGGAGGACTCAGAGGAGAGTTTGGCATGCACAGTAAAGGATGCTGCAGGGATGGGAGGGGGAGGCACTGTGGGATGGGAAGGGAAGGGGGAGGGAAGGGGGGCATAGGGAGGTGGGAGGGAAGGGACCAGTGTACCTGTTAAGTTTGTATGAGTGGAAATAAAAAAAAGAGCCTGTGGGTTTGGATTAAATACATTCTCTCACCCTGTCAGGACTGTCCAGATCATATTCCTTTGGATAGCTATAGTCCTAGCTGGGAGTGTCTCCCAAGTGTGTCTTTAGTATAGGAAGCAGTAACTACTGAGATCCATACAAGTGGTGGGCCTGTCTTTGCACCTGGGAGATCCTCTTAAATATTCATTATCTGCTGGAAAAAGGCAGCTGTAGATGTCAAATAGATGTCTGGGGTTTCTAAGTGTTCAGGCTCGGTATCAATCAATGCCATTTCAGAGAGATGGTTACAGAGGCTGGTCCTCCACCTATTTCAGGCTCAGGGCTGACAAACTCCAGTGTTACTCTAAACTAATCAGATCACCTTCTAGAACCGGAGGCTGGAGTTACTTTTCCTTACATACTTCACTGCTTGTGTTGTGCCTTCTAGCGTCTGCATTTTCCAGCATCTGGCTCTATAACTCTATAACTACTCACCCGAATTGTCACTCGCCTTGTGGTTGTGGCGGTTTAAATTCAGGCCCTCTGTCTGTAACTGCTCCCCTTTCTCAGTGAAGCAGAAACATAAACAAACCAGAAAATAGGATTAAAGGACTTCCTGGGAAAAAGCGTGGCTTTAGGCCTCACTGCCTTTGCTTCTGGATGGCGAGATCATCTACCCTGTTGCTGCCATTGCTTCACTGTCATCAGAACTGTCTGCTTTACACTTTCAATGTGTACTGAAGACCAGTGGCCCTCCAAGAATCCTCCAGGCTTTTTACACCATGTGGACTGTACCTCATCAGCCAACCTAACAAATTGTCTTTCAAATATCTATCCATCCTGTGGGTTCTGTTTCTCTAGAGACCCCTGACAAATTGCTGAAATTCTTTTGCACAGAGCTTTAGTCTTTTTCCTCTTTAAAATTAAATCACTTATTTATGTTAGTATGGACTGGCCACTTTATTTTGAGTTATTAGCCAATGCTGGTTTCTCCTCAGTTGTTTCAACCCTGGCCACTGTGAGTTCTTTCAGGCGGCTGCGACTACCCTTTGACATACTCCATCACTGTATATTTTTCACTTCTCTTTTCAGAAACTTCTTTACTTTTTGTCAATGAAAGAGGTTTTGGGTTTGTTGAATTCATTCTGTGCCTAAAGGTCTAGAATCAATCACTTCTATTATGCTATTCTTTTAAATTTACTTTTTATCTAATTTTAAAATGAAGAGAAAACCAATGGATGGTTCAGCAAAATATTACAAGGAACAGAAATTGGCTGTTGCCTTTTTTTTTTTTTAATGAATAATGATCTTCCTGTAAAACTGCTTACTTACCATGTGACTATGGCTTCTGTTGAGTAGCTCTTTTCTCCAAGCAGAAATATTCCCTCCTGGAGAAAAAGAGGCTCATGAGACACAGGAAGAAGAAAACTTGTAAGACTCAGAAAACTCAAAACTTGTAAGATTTACAAGGCTCCACCCCAGAGTTCTATAAGCAGTAAGCAAACTGGAGACTCCTGGTAAGGAGCTTGCAAGGGAGCTCTGGAAATGCAGCTTTTGTGAGTCATCTCCATGTTGAAGCATTTGTCTTTTCTTTTGATGCAGCTAGCTGCCTTTGATTCACCCATGTTAGTATAAGTATTCAAAAAGTAACCCCTTCTTGGACCCCTGTAATTCCCATAAATTTGTTAATTGTGGGCTGAGAAGATGGCTTTGTGGTTAAAACCTTTGTCTTATTCAGATCCAAATGTCAAGTGGATATAGTAGTGCCTGTAGTTCTGGTCCTGGAAGGCAGAACCTGGGAATCCCAAGAGCAAAGCTATAAGATGGAAAAGCAATCCAGAATGATTCCCAGTGTCACTCTTGAGCCTCCATATTCATACATAATCAAGTGTACTTTTGCATACATGCTCCCACATATGCATACACACAAGAAATTTGTTGGTTCATCAACCTAGATATGGTGGAATGATTTTTCTGGTGTTTTATGGATTTGTTATCTGAAGTGAGCAGATATGTCTTCCCAGAGAAAGTTCACACATTAGCTTCTTTTCATTTACAATGGCACAGCTGAGTAGCTGTGATAGATACAAGATGACCCCCAAACTCTAAAACTTTATCTTTGGAAATTATAACCCTATCCTTGATTCTGCTGAACTTTTCTCTTCCTGATCTTGTATGACACAGACAGTCTCTACCACATGCCCCTATTACTGTAAGTGGAGCTGTTTTGCCATGCACACTCTGCCATGATGGACTGAAACCCTCTAGAACTATGACCTAGTTCAAATCATTCTTCTCTTGTTTTTGTGAGATATTTGGGTTAAAAAATCCAATATATCTTTTATGAGATAATGTAGTACATTTATTATGTTTGTAGACTAATACATATATTATATCTATCTATTTATCTATCTATATAATAGTATATGAATTAATTTGGGTTTTCCAGAGGAATATGAACTGATCCATATACTAAATCTACCAATTCAAGTGCTACTCTTATCTAGAAATATCCTCATAGGCACATCCAGAAGTAATGTTTAACTAAATATCTGGGAACCCCATAGTCTACTCAAGGCGATACATAAACTTACTCATCAGTAATTCATCTGTTAAATTGGCACCCATATGCATTTCCTTAGATGGAGGAAATGAAGTTTTCAAATGATCCAGAGTGATGTTTATTCCTCTCCTTGATAACTTATAAGTTAAATATTATAGTTAAAATGTTGAATAATACCTAAATGCTATGATGGAAAATTAATACACATTCTGTTGTGTAATAGTAGAATAAGCATTTGTAGATATATATATATATGAGTAAGTTTATATTCATAGCAAAATAAGGAGAAATAATTATCACAATTATGATACTCATAACTATAACTGGTCATGTGAACACACCTGGCATTTATAACTATGAACTTTCATTATTAATTTTGCATTCCCTCTGTAATGGACTGCCATTTCCCATCTATGGTAATTGCAGGATATAGTAATACTAAAAGAAGACTCAAGGGATTTCCTGTAGTTTTTCCCTTACTTGTATTGTAGAGTAGTCCAGATTCCATTTAGTCACCCCTGTCAGCACAGTACCTTCCTTATTTTGGTTGTTGGTTTAGAACAAGGTGACTCCTGAAGTAGTTAGACATCTCTCTTAACTTTCAAGTCAGAGAATCATTGTTTATCATTGTATCTTCTGATAGAAGCAACATTCACTTATAGCTAAGATCTCTCTATATCAGAAGGACACAAGTTCACAAAAAAAGGAAGAAAAAGAAATTGCTTTTTGGTCAATTCTTAGAAGGTACCATTTCTATTTTTATCCCTTGATTTGTAGATCCTGAATCCTGACTGTGGGAGAAACAGAATCATATATTAAAAACTGATCAGAACTGTAATAGTTTTTCATTACAAAAGGGAAATAACTGAGGTAATTAACTTATCCAAGATACATTTAGCTTATATTTCTGGAAGTTCCCGTTTAAAATCAGGAGACCTATTTGATTTGGGTTGTCATGAGACAGCACTTTGTGGCAAGAGCAAGTTCCTCACTTTACCCATCAGGAAACACAATGTTGTTAAATATCAGAGCACTAGTTCATCTTGTATCAATGAGAGCAAAGAAGGGGTCAGTATCTCATAGTCCCATTCAAGGACATGTGTGAATGACCTAAGAATCTACTGTTGGGTACCATCCCATTAGGCTCCATCTCTCAAAGTTTCCATCATTTCCCCAGGACACCATTCAAAGCCAAGGCTTTAACACATAGATCATTAGAGATCACATGTCTCAAGCATTCAAAAAGCATATGAAATCTCTTGGTAAACCCAGTCCTTTCCTAGCCCTGCAAAATGTCACTTTGATAAGGCTGTGATAGAATCTTCTATCAAGCCAGCTCTTTGGGATGGTAGAAACGTGGATACTAGTAAATTCCACGAGCATGAGTCATGCTTCTGTTGCTATGCATTGAGTTCGATCAGAAACAATCCTATGTGAAATACTATGACAATGTGTAAAGTATTTTACAAGTCCGCAGAACGTAATCATGGCAGGAGCATTATTTGCAGGGAAGGGAATCCATATCCCAAATAAAAATCTACCCTAGTAAGAAGATGACACTGTCCCTTCCATGATGGTGGCAACCAGTGAAAATAACCCGGAAGGTAGCTGGCTTCCTCCATTCCACAGGGAATGGGTCCGTATCAAGGAACAGGCATTTGGCCATGGACATAGCCAGGCTGGACTTGTTGAATGAAGTTTACCTTGTAGAACTCATGTGTAGTATCCTTTTCCACCTTTAGGGCCACTTTGTTCATGAGCCCTTTGGCAATGACAGGAGTGCATGGGAAAAGGTTGCTATGTATGCACAAATGGGTAATCCTATACATTCAATTACTAAAATACTTATTAAAGTCAGCTTTCTGTGAGCATCTACGTAGAATTCAAATAAGTGCCTTCACTTTTTAGGTCCATTCCAAGCGATTTATCCACATGCTATAAGGCAACAATTTTAGACTTATTGTAACATGTTGCAGCTACTAAATTCAGATAGCATAGTATCAAAATAATGGATCAGTATGCAGTCTTCAGAACATCTCAGAAGATGCCATCCAGAACTCCATAATGCAGAAGTAGAATCTCTAGATTCTAGTAGATCTCTAGAATTTAGAATCTCTAGAGCCAGACTCCATGCCCCTAGTCATAATCCTGAAATATTAAAATTCTTTGTTTTTGTTCCCCCATTTTTTTTTCTGGAAGCACTAGGGATTGAACTAACAATCTGTCCTGTACCAAGTAAGTGGCTTACCACTGAATTACCACTTCAACTCTAAAATTTTTAATGCTGAGATTCTGAAAATTGAACCACAGAATTCAGTAAGACTATACAAGGGGAAATCAAATTGACTTCTGAAAAAGGCATTGGCTAGGTGATAGGGCAATGATGAAAAATTCAGCTTATAAATATATTATTTCCACTGGAATTCCCTGCAGCTAATGAAATTCCAGGAAATTCTAATGAATTAAGGCTACCTTTGCTCAAAGAAGGCAGTGGCAGTACTGTTGGTTTCGAAACAATAATAATGATGTGCATGGTGGAGTAAGGAGACATTGGATGCACCCCACCAGCAGTACTCTGTACCCTGGCCACATAATGGAGAGCCATACGCCCAAACAATATAGAAGCACAGAAAGAAAGATCCAGAGAATCTTGAGTTGGTGCATACCAAATCAAAGAAAAAATTCAGAAAGAGCAATGCCACTTAGAAAGTAAATGTGAACTTATTCTTTAAGGAGAGTTAAAGAAAGCAAATATTCATCACCAGCATAGACATCACCATTGCTGGTGTAGTTAATTTCTATTCCACGTTTTATAACTGACCTAGTAATTAAATATTTTTTACATCTTTTCTTCTTGCCTATTTTCTTCTAAAATTTCTAGCTATTTTAAATTCCTACTTTATTACTATTACTGCTATAAGTTTATAATTTGCTAATCCGTGTATTTCAGTTCAATATTATTCCAATGCTGAAAACATGAATTTTTTTAAGACTTTAGAGAGTTATAATTTCTTTTTTTTTTGCAGTTTTGACTCCATTAAAGTATATGATGACAAAACTGATTTTATTTCATGTATATACATAAAACTGGTAAAGAGATGTTCTTTCTCTAGTTCTATCTTTGTGAAAGGAAATTTCTCAAGATCTTGGTTATTTGGGCAACTGCATATGCAGTGATGATCTAGTATGATGTTTGGCTGACTTTACCTTGCGATTAATCAGGAATCAGGAGAGTTGTCAAAGTTATCAAAGTATCAAACCATAAAGGTAAATCATATTAAAAATTTCATATATTGTTGCTTATTTTATTGTGTGAAATGGCCCATGAAGTGTTCTGAGTGCTTTTGTATGTTTCTCAAGTAAATACCATTTTGAAATGTGAATAAACATCCTTTAAAGAATTTTAATTTTTTTCTGAATTATATATTTAGGATTTGATCTTGTGAGTTCAACAGATAGGATTACAGAATCAAGGTTGTCTCAGGATTATCACACAGATCCATCCGTGTATTTTGCAGAAGTCAAAAACAATCTGATTCCTCAGAACTGAATTATGACACTGGACTGGATGTTTATACACCTGGAGCAGTTAGTTATACATGTGAACATGACAACTGAAGTCTGAGCCTTTGGGTTCATCTATGAGCAATTATTTAGTTAAGGCAAACTCTGAGCAAGTTTGTGGGAGATTATCTAATTGATGTGGAAAGATTCAGCCCATAGTGAGTGGGACCATTGTGGCTGGGTAGATAGGAGGGAGAAAGCTGGTTCAGTACTTTGGCATACAATCATTCTGGCAAGTGAGAAAAAAATGTCAATAGATATAGTTTAATCTAGTGGCTCATCTGAAACCTTTGCCGTCAGAATTGCCCTCACTCCACAGGAAAGGATCAAAGGTGGATCCTCCAGCTGCCAGCCTTTCCATTCCAACCACTTGCTCCAGGACAGGAAAAACCAGCCCCCAAACAGGTAAAGGGATCTACTGGGCCCACTGTGAGTCTGATTTGAACTGAAAACCCATAGATCACTTTCTTTATGAAGCTTTACCCTGACTGGTGTGGCATCCATGTTCCATAGAGACACATGAACTTCCCTGGAATTTGGGTCAATTCAGAGCCAGTGTTCTTAGAATTTCTGAAAGGCTGGATGTTTTCTTTTCCTAAGTATATACTTATTCTGGCCAAGGCTGACACCTTAGGGAAAGGCTGGGAGAAAGGTCAATAATGTAAAATTTTGGGGGCTGGAGAGGTAGCTCAGGGGTTAAGCCTCCGCCTTGCAGGCGGAAGGTCCTGAGTTCTGATCCCAGATCCCACGTATAGACGCCGGGCGAAAGCGGGGGCGGCCTGCGCTTCTGGTCCTGGTAGGGCGGAGCCTGTGAATCCCGGGGCAGAAGGAGGTGGAGGCGTCCATGGAGGTTCGCGAATTCGTCCGTGGTTCTACACACACACACACACACACACACACACGTGCGCACATACACATACATATGCACACAGTTGAATAAATAATAATAAAAAAATTAAAAAAAAATAATGTAAAATTTTGGCAGTATCTTTTGGTCCTTCCCTCCATTCCAGCTGTGTTGTATCCATGATTGGCTCAGATCTCAAATTGAGTGACCATAATTCTGTTCTTAAAATTCAGACTAAGTTTTCATTTATCTGACTTAGAAATGCTATACAAATCGAGTAAGAATTTATCAAGCTTCTACTTTAGTTCATTTTCTGCCATTATGACAGAGTTCTACAGACTGCATAATCTACTGTTGTAGGTTGCCTGCATAGTTGCTGATAAATGACCATCAAACGACTATAGTCCAGTTATAGTCTGTCCAGTTTGACGGAAGAGCACATACCAGTACCAGGCTGAGGGAACTGTCCACACCATCACCACATAATGGCTGAGAGAGGGATGATCCTTACTTGCCAGACCAGCATATCTGGACAAGTGTACACAAGAACACCAACTTCCTCAACCAGCTCTCTATATTTTATTCACCTATTCAGGGCCTACTTCCACCCACCATGAGCTGGGTCTGCCCCATAAACTAGACAATCTCCTTCAGGTTCACTCTGGGCTTAACTCAACTACTAATTCTCTACAAATATGCCCAGAGCTCAAACCCTCAACCATCAAGTTGATACTTTTATATAACCATGACATCTATAAAGAGTAATTGTTTATTCAGCTCAACATCTGGAGGTGGGGAAGCCCAAGGCAAAGGTATGTTCAAAGAGGATATCTCTCTGATGGGACACTCAGCAGAATTCCAAGGTGACACAGGATACTGTATGGTAATAGGAACATCTACAGGTGACAGAGTTCTACCCTTGAAATACTTCATCTAGGGATCTATGATTAGACTGAAAAATGCATAAGGTTAGAGATCTAGTGATCCAAAATAAAAATCAGGAAGAGTTCTATAAACTGACATGAAGTGATATTCAGGATACATTAAGTATAAATCTATCTATCTATATATATATATATTACACATTTTGTGTTAAAATGGCAAGACATGAGAAAATATAGATTTAACTGTTTATTTGTGAAAAAAAAGCAAATTAAAAAACAGGCCAGAAATAAATGAAATTATTTAACAAAACTAATGGGAAAAACTTGATCAGAAGGTATGGGATTAGGCAAGTAGGAGTGAAATGATAAAGGGCATGTATTTGCTAAACTTGAGAAATACACACTCTAAATTATAGAACCATGGTAACATTTCAAAAACTTAAAAAATATCAACTAGGGCAGAAGTTTCAAGAAACCAAATACAGAAGCCAATCAAACTAGATGTTTTGAACAGACAACATGATCATATTGAAAAGGATGGGGATTAACTCTGAATGTAATCTTTTGAATCATGTCTCTCAGATGAAGAATAAAAGGATAGTATAAATAAATATTACACTCTTGTCAGTAAGTATGGATTAGTGATTTTGACACTATTTTATTTATATCTAGGTTTGTAAATATAGATATGAGAGGAGGGAGTTAACATATGAAAAGGAGGAAGATACTCATTGTTATGGCATCCATGTTCCAGTAGGTGACGAGGCTCATGCCATTAAAGGCAACACAGATGGTGAAAGGAGATAAGAGACTTCCAAAAGTTGTCCTCTGACTCAATGTGTCCCATGGCATGCTTCTCTCTCTCTCTCTTTCTTTCTCTCTCTCTCTCTCTCTCATATAAATGAAATATAAAACAGGTTTTTTTGGATTCATAACCAAAAATGAATTTATGGGAATACATAGATAACCTTAGTTTTGCATACATATTTAAGAAAATTAAGAACAAATATCTCATGAATAGACATGAAAATCCTTAACATGGTGTTAATAAGTCAAATCCAACAATATATGAAAAGAACAACACCTCACAACAAATTAGAGTTCACACCAGGAATTTCTTGACTGGCTCAGCACCGATGAGTGCAGTACATGGAAGATAGTGGGAATATCTTTTTAAGACTTACAGGCTGGAGAGATGGCTCAGGGTTTAAAACTCTGTCTCGTAAAGCAGAAGGTCCTGAGTTCGGATCCCATGTCCCGTGTAAAAACACCAGGCAGAAACAGCAGCGGCCTGAACTTCTGGCCCTAGTGGGCCAAGCCTGGTAAAGCCCAGAGCAAAGCAGGAAGGAGGTAGAAGCAATCCAGGATGATTCCTGAGGTCGCCCTTGTGCCCTCTGATAAGCACACATACAAAAGGAATAAAATATTTTTTTAAAAAAATCAATCACAAATTTTCCTGTGACCAACATTACACTGAATCTTTGCTACGTAGTCTCACTACACACAAAATAAATAAAAGCTTTTCATTCACAGTGTAGATTAAAATAAGGAGCGTTCACAGGAACCAAGAAACTTTCTGAAGGTCTGACAGAACTCACTGCTTTTTCAGGTGCAGTAATTATAAATAGAGGTAAATAAAATTCACTTCTGGGTTTATTATACTCCCAGGGGCAACTGAAATTGAGACAAAATCCTGTAGTATTCCGATATGATAAGTTAGAGGACAGAGTTGGGAGGAAGAATCAGAAGGGGGCTGCCTACATCTTTGTGCTCTGCCCATATATATCTGACTGATTCTTGAAATCCTCCAGCCTGGGCAGACGCTAAGCAACCAAGGTAGAGTTGTAAGAGCTGCCAGGCAACATAGAAGGGGGCCCTTGAGTCTAAAACAAGTGAGACCCCTGATACTCTGTGGAGAAACAACCAAATCATGAAGCTATCAGAAATATCAATTAACAGAAACTCATGGAAGACTGAAGGATTAATAGACAGGGATTGAAAACACTACTCATTGGATGAACCACTTTAAATTTCACTAGAGAAAAAGCTTTATTATTTTAAAAATTATTTTTTTAAATGAAGATTATAGAACTTAAAAATATAGTATTAGAATAAAATACGTCAAGGCATGGCAGTGCCTATGGTGCCCAAGGGCCTGGGTTCTAGCCCAGCACTACAAATAAGTAAATAAGTACAAATGTAATTAAATAAAACCTTTCCCTAAAAGATCATTGAGAAATTAGGCAAAATCATAAATGGTCAACTGTGTTTTCACAGTACTGGGGTCGTCTTGGTGGTGTATTTGGGGGAGTGCGGAAGGGGTACAGGGATCTCTTGTGAGGAAGCAAGAAGCAGTGTGCTGTGGATAGTGTCCCTATGAAGAGTGGTGGATGATGAATGGGAACAGTAGGGGAAAGACGGGTAGAATGGTGGGTGGGATGGAAACTGACACAGGAACATCGAAATTAGCAAAGGAGCAGGACCACTATGAAATTTACAGAAATAAGGCAAGAGAAAATAAGAAACAAGCTTTAAGGTAAATAAGCACAAGGAAGAATAAAATCACCTACAGCCCAAACCTAGTTAAGCAGAATTAACCTAGTAAAAGGTTGAGGGGAATATTAACACTGAAGACAATAACCATTACACAAAAACTGAAAATGAGATATCATCACCGTCATGTCGTTGTTGCTAAGGCTCTGTATCATACCAAACTGGCCCACACTGTGATCCTGCTGCCCCAGCCTTTCGGGACCGGCCTGCCACTCAGGCCTGCAATGTGAGTGATGCTTCCGCTCCTCGCGCCCGCAGGACCTTGGCCTTTCAGGTGATCCCAGGACACGGGAAGGGGGGGGGGATGCAACACCGGTGGTCAAAGCCCACCGCCTTGCAACCGGGGCCCGCCTCTGCACCGCTTGGAGAGACCTGCCCCGGCTTGTACCCTGTCACCTTGGAGCTGGCTTTCCCATGCGTTCCCCGCACACCTTGCCCATGATTCTGGTATTTTCATAGGTTTAAAACAAAACAAAAAAACCCAAACAAAATAAAACAGAATATAACGTTCTTTAGCAAAAGGTCAGTTTGTAGGAGAGAGGATGTCCGATATTCCCACAATAGTGACACATACCTTAATTTTTTCATCTCTAAATTCACTTTTTATTTTACACATATTATCATTCTTTACCTACATACATTCTAAAATATTAATAAACTGTTTCAATGATAATGGAATGTCTTCATATTGTGCAGCTACATTAGTTAGAAATATCTGACAAGCATCGGAGAGGAGGGCCCAGAGGAGAGTCTGGCATGCACATTAAAGGATTCTCTGGGTTTGGGGGGGGGAGGCACTGGAGGATGGGGAGGGATGGGTGAGGGGAGGGGGAGCAGGGGCTTTGGGGGGAGGAGGAGGGAGGGAGGGAACCAGTGTACCTACTAAGTTCGTATGAGCGGAAATAATAATAAAAAATGATAAAAAAAGAAATATCTGACAAGATCAAATGAATATTTTCCAAAGGAGTATTTCATTGTACATCAGTTATGTCAACCAATATATTTTCCAAAGAAATCTTCCATTGTATATCAATTATGCAAATCTCAATTGTGATTACTCTTTCACTCCTGGGATGAAATTTTAGACTTAGATAAAATTAATCCTACGAGTATGTGTTCATGTGTGTAGTAGTAGCAGAAGTCATTTTTGATTTAGATATGACCTCATCCATGGTAGTTTGACCCTGAATTCAGGAGGATGCAGTAAAGGATGCTCTTGATCTCCTTTAATCATTGCTATTGCAGGCATATACTACCAGACTCTGAAGATTTCATTAGCTAATGAAATTATTTTTAGTGCCACTGATATCCTATTGACATCCTCATTGTGCATGGCTTTATCCCCATATTTTCATCTAATCGTTTTTCCCCTTTCCCCGTGGTAACATTTTTATACACTTGTCTCAACATGATACAACACATATTTGTGTCAGCGTTCTCATATTAAATATAATTGTACACACACACGCACGCATGCATGCATACACGCACAACTGAATAAATAATAAAAAAATTTAAATATAATTGTTTCAGGGGAGTTGTCTCCTGTGACTGTCATTAGTATAATCACAATTATGGAATCGACTGTCTATAAAGTCAAGGAGTAATACAATAAGAAAAGAGCAATAAGGAAAAAAAACTATGATGGCAAATGGGAAGGAAAAAAGAACAACCAAAAATTTTGGTAAACTAATCAAAATGTCTAAGCAGTTGAGAATGGAGGAATCTTCTTGTACAGAATACATAAGAGTTGAAGATCAGGGCTGGAGAGGTGTCTGCCTTGCAGGCGGAAGGTCCTGAGTTCGGATCCTAGATCCCACGTATAGACGCCAGGCGGAAGCGGGGGCGGCCTGCATTTCTGGTCCTGGTAGGGCAGAGCCTGTGAATCCCAGGGCAGAGTAAACAAGGAGGAGGTGGAGACGGTCCACGGTTCTACACACACACACACACACATACACACACACACACACACACACACACACACACACACACACATACACACATGTGGCACATGGACAATTGAATAAAAAAATAATTTAAACAAAAACTAGGAGTTGAAGATGGGAGACTCATGACTACAAAGCCAGGCTCGGGTATATAGCAAATTCAAATCAGCATTGGCTACAAGAGGCCATCTCTCAATAAGCCAAAAAGTAAATGTCTAACAATTTCTACAAAAGAGATTATAATTTAAGAAAATATACTTGTAAAACAAGGAATACAATCATATAACTGGCCCTCTCTTTTTCTTTCTTTTTTAATGAAGAATTTTTTTTATAAACAAGCAAAATGTGTTATTTTCCATGTCCTTCTATCCCCTCCTTTCACCAATTAAGTGGTGCAATAGGTTAGTGTGTGATACTTACATGACAGTATTGTTTTTCTCTTAAAAACAGCAAAAATCATTGTCTGATCTATAACACGAGGTGTTGTCAAGACATGGTTTGGACAAATATTGGAGGGTACAACTCACTAACACAACTCCAGATGAGGTTTCCTCATTTTTTTGTGTTTTACTGTGCAGTTGTGAGAGTGTAAACGTGTATGGGTGTGTATAGATGAAAGTACTCTGTGTGCCTGTGAACGCTCAAAGGGTGATTTGGGGAATCATCTGAATTGCTCTAATTCCTTATTGCTTTCCTCTGGAGTTTTCCAGGATCCTTTTTCAGGGAAGAAGTGCAGGTGACTGCCATTTCCAGCTGGCATTTTTACCTGGGATCTGGGATATGAACTCAGGTTCTTACTTTTTTTTAGTGTTATTTTTTTCCATTTGGCTACATGTGTGTATGTCTGTGCATGTGCATGTGAGAGGGTGCCATGTGCCTATGGAGGGCAAAGGGTGATTGCAAAAATCATGCTGGATTGCTTCTACCTCTTTTTGCTTTGCTGTTGGATTTTCCAGGCTCCTCCTTCCGTTGGTGGATGTACCGGCAGCCACCATTTACCCCTGGCATTTTTAGGTGGGTTCTGGGATGTGTACTTGGGTCCTTTTGCTTGTGAGGCAAAGATTTGACCCTTGACACATCTCTCCAGCCTCAGATGAGATCTTCTCTTAATTATATTATAAATTTGAATCCTGCATAGAAAGACATAAGAAAGACATGGTCTGAAAACTGGAGTAAACAAAAAACTACAAACAACAACAAAAAATCCAACATTTAGATTCTCAAGGAATCTTGACATTCCTTGTTCAGTATGTATTTACTGACTTGAGAGGCTCTGGACCAAGGCATCTGCTATACTCTTTGGACCAAATCTGTGCTCAAAATTGAAGAGCAACTCAGGTTTAATCAAAGAATGTCCCAAGAACACTAGGATGCTGTAGTTTTCCAGCATCACATCCCTGTACAGATCCTCTGAGCATCATCCAGGATCTGCCACTCCTGCCAGGTGAAGTCCACAGCTATGTCCACAAATGATACTGACCCCTGACTGCTTGGTGGCATCCAGCATCCTTTCCACCCACCAGGGATTTCAGAGCTACTCAGGCCTCCCCAGCAGGAGCACAACAGGACTCCAACTATCTTAATTATCAAATTCATTTCAGGAGACAGACATTCATACCTATCACTGTGACTGACTGCTTAATTTTTTTAAGAGATTTTGGTAAATATAACAAAAGAGGACTATGAAATGACTGGCAGCTATAGTAGAAGATGCATAAAAGCATAAATTTGTTGACACAAAACTAAGAGAATGAAGGGGAAGAACAACTTAAAGTTGCTTAAAATTGGTTACTTTTCACACTCAGCATGAAAATCTAGATGTAAAATAAACAAACTTTGAATCCCATAGAAAAAAATTAACAAGGACCAATACAAACCACAGGTGACATTAAAAGACATTAAAGACAATTTTGAAGAATGGGGAGATCTCTCTTGCATGTTCTTGGATATTAAGACTTACCTTTATTATGCCATGTCTCTTAAAATGAACATCTATGTCTTATTCTCAGTGATCAGCAAATTAGGGCAAAACAGAGGCTTTGCTTTAGTATTGAATATGCTATTCCTAAAATTCAAATGTTGAACCATGTCTGTGAGGACAGGCAGGGAAAATACAGAAAAGAGAGGTGTTTGGCACACTTCTTAAAGTCTACTACTATATACACCTTACATTATGGGTAATGCACAGATGCACAAATGGATTTACAGCAGAGTGAAAAAGTAGTGAATCCAGGATTACACACTGTCTTTCCCAACAAATGGGTCATGACCAGAGGGAAGGAGTTGAGATAGATGAGGGACAAACAGACTAGTCAGTCATTGATGTGACCCAACACTCCTTTGAAATAAATTAGCATGTCATATTCATCTTACACTTGACTTAAAAGTAAACAAAAATAAGTTTAATATTGAAACTTGAGACAAAAATTTTATAAGATCTGTGAAGCAAGGGAAGTACAGATATTTTCCAACAGAACAATTCTTTTCCTGGAACTGTATCCTATTAAAAAATAAAAGCCTTGGATTTTAGAGCCATGTAGGAAAAAAATAATCATGTAGAATTAAATTTAAAAATCTAAAAGTTGTATCTATGCTCTTTCTGTCATGCCAAAGGCATGGAGAACAAGATTTCTGAAAAATTTGGAGTGTGATGAATTTCTGTGTTATACAAGGAAATCTTAAGTAGTCAAAAGTAAATATAAAAATGAGCAAAGTGGGTATAACTAGGCTGCAGGGGAAAAATGCACATAGCTATCATATGCAAAAAATGGTGTTCAAGTTTAATAGTAAGTTAATTAAAGTAGCAATTGAAATCTTTGTTCACTCCCCTTAAGGAAAAGATTAAAAGAAGCAAGATCATTCCTTACTGAGGTATACCAGTAGAAAGTATTGTAACAGCTGAGCTAGAATGTTGTTGGAACATTGGAAAGGAACCTGGCACCGTTTCTCAAAATAAAAATATCAAATATCCTTCAACCACGAATTCTACTTCTAGGAGTTTGTTGTACAGATCTATCAATATAAAGGATTTATGCCCAAGGATGCTTCTAAGGTATCACTCCCAAGAAATAGAAATGAAAAGATTGCACATTTTATTAGAAATTTAAGTGAATTTAAATTACTTGTTATCAATGATTGGTGTTAATTTATTATATACAATTAATGTTTTGTGAATTGCAATGCATTAGGAGCAGCGAGAACTGGCCACACCATGTCCACATGGATTGCTGAGAAAGGGCAGACCTTCTCACCCACCAGTCTGCATGTCCGCCAAAGTGTACAAAGTATACCAAACTACTGAACCAGTTTTCTTCCTCTTATCCACCTCCACCTGCTTAAGGAATGGTCCCATCAACTATGGGCTGGGTCTCCTACATCAATTAGATAATCTTACCGAGTCTTGATCGGGGCTTGCGTTAAGTACTAATTCTTTACAAATGTGCTTAAATTTGTCAAACTGACACCCGTATCTAACTAGCACACTAAAGCAGCACCTTGACTTCAGGCTTCATGCCTACAGAATGGTGAACAGCAAATCTCTGTTGTTTATAAACCATCTAGTCTGTGGTACTGTGGTGTAACAGCCTATACAGACCAAGACATGCATTTGAACATTTGTCCAAGGGAAGACCTGCACCAACGGTAAGATAGAGTCCTGGGATTTCCCGATTCCTTGGGTTTTCTGAGATCTTAGTAATGACGAAAGGTATATTTTTCTGGGCCACGAGACCACAGAAATAGCAATTTAGAAAAACAAGAATACATGCAGAACATTCACTTTCACTTAAGAAAAATAAATATACATTGAGGTTGCTGTTTTAGAGGGCAATCTGGCAATGTTGACTACGTTTTAAGATTTATGGAATTCAAAATTCTTTCATGTTTTTTGAAACATGGGATTCACTGAAGCTTCCTCTTCCTGTGGTCTTTTTTTTTTTTATTCAATTGTGCGTGCGTGCATGCGTGTGTGTGTGTGTGTGTGTGTGTGTGTGTGTGTGTGTGTGTGTGTGTGTAGAACCACAGGTGAATTCGGGAACCACCATGGACCGCCTCCACCTCCACCTTGTTTATTCTGCCCAGAGATTCACAGGCTCCGCCCTACCAGGACCAGAAACACAGGCCGCCCCCGCTTCCGCCCGGTGTCTATATGTGGGGTCTAGGATCTGAACTGAGGACCTTCCGCCTGCAAGGCAGAGGCTTAACCCCTGAGCCACCTCTTCAGCCCCCCTGTGGTCTTTTCTTACATGGCCTCATGAACATGCCTGACTTTCCACCCCTGAGCTTGCTCATGCTTGGTCCTGTTTGGTCTTTCCTAACCTTAACATGTTCATTAAAGGGTCAGGAGTTTGGAACCTAGTACCCTACCAAGGTCATTTATCCTTGGTTTGGGGAACTGGGAAGTGACAGTAGGAGTGGAGGTTTGTGGGTATGAAGAAGGATAGCTTCCTTACCTGCTTTCTCTGTTTCTATGGAGATCGTGATCTCTTTACACTGCAACTTTAGTTCCTCCCATGCTCAGCCGATGGTGGTGGTGGCTGGGAGGGGCAGGGGTCAGCAGATTGGTATTGTCATGGCTGTCCACTTTTGAGGTCAAATGTCACATACTAGAGGCAAATAAGGATGTACAGGTTTTCTTTAAGTAGGACCCTAAGCATATAGATAGTTCCTGTTATCATTTAGGTAGAAAGTGCTCTTTAAAAGTCTCATGCTTCCTGGCAACAGGTGACCACCAGTGCAATAGTGGCACGAGTACCAAGGAGACATCCAACAGCTTTCTGATTGGCCTCAAGACCCACTTGTTGGAATGTTACCCATCCCTGTTACCATAAACTAGAACAAGAACCTACAAAAAGGGAAGGAAATAGATCAAGACAGCCAATAAACCTATAATAGGCAGGAAGACAGCACATCAAACTGCTCTGTAGGCAGCTGTTATTATAACCATAGGATGGGAACTCACAGTGGAAACCTTTGAGTTTAAAACTGGATGAGTGAAGGGAAATGCACATACCAGTGGTGTGGCCTGAAGAGAGGTAACTTGTTACACTACAGAGGTTTGAACCCACACAGAAGTAGACAAGCCAGAGCGAACTCTAAAGTCCATAGAATCATACAGGTGGAAGAGTGGGAGGGAATGGTGGTGAAGGAAAGGGAGAAAATGGGAGGAAGGGGAGCTGGGGTGAATACTCAATATGCTTGTAAAAGTAAAAAAAAAAATACTAAAAAAGTCTCATGCTTCCAATGCAGAGGTGTCCAGAGGCAGGATTTGGGGAAGAGTGTGGATCGCAAGGGCTTTGACTTTATATAGCTATAAAACTTCCTGACATTCTTGGGAGGTGGTGGAAGCATAGGAGCTGGGGCCTACTTGGAGAAGTCGGTGAGCGGAGCTGCGCTCTGGAAGGGGATGTCTTTCTGGCTCCTTCCTTGTCCCTTCTCTCCGTTAGTGGAACTCGGCGAGGGAGACACCTCCACCCTGCCTTATGCTCCCTCCGTGAAGTCCTGCCTCACCACAGCTGAATGACAGAGCCAAGCAACCATGGAGTGACATTCTGAAATCATGCTCCCAAATAAATCTTTCCCCTTGAGCTGCTGTCCTCAGTATTTTGCTCAACACAATGCATGATTTTTGATTTAGTAATGGCATGCAAATCTTATGCCATTCAGATAAGGGTTTTGACCTTCCAGTCTTGTGATGCACGGCAGTAGCAGCCAGCTGCAGATCTCAGCAGGTATTACCCCCACAGAGGAAGCAACTGATAAGCCATGATGCTCTGTGATACTTGGTAGGACAACATGTACTACTGTCATTTTTAGCTTATCCTATTTTCAGTTTACCGCAGGTTCCATGGGAGGGAGGTAATGCCACCCTACATTGGGACCACTCAGGCCAAGCATGATGACACATTCGTGAACTTCTAGCTTCATGTAACTGCATGGGAATGGGAATTATCTTGCTCAATACTGTATTCCCATCACTTGGAATACCTGGAACATTCTAAGTAGGCGATCAATAAATGTTTGATAAGTCAACATGATCCTGTCTATCATGGATTAACTTGAGTGCTGTACTTGTCATCAGATCCAGTTCCAAAAATCTGATTACCTTTGGCTGCAAATCTGGTTTGTTTTTGACACAGAGAGGGTAGTCATTATTACCCCCTCCCCACAAACTCTTCCAAGGGCAAGAGCTTTGGGGGACTCCTCAAATTTCTTTAATAATTTAACTTATTCCAATATTATTTTTATTAAATTTTTACTTTTCAGGGTCAAATTCTGAAAGAACAGAACTTTAAAAACATGTGTCTGAGGGCTGGAGAGGTGGCTCAGAGGTTAAGCCTCCGCCTTGCAGGCGAAGGTCCTGAGTTCGGATCCCAGATCCTACGTATAGACGCCAGGCGGAAGCGGGGGTGGCCTGCGCTTCTGGTCCTGGTAGGGCGGAGCCTGTGAATCCCGGGGCAGAAGGAGGTGGAGGCGTCCATGGTGGTTCGCGAGTTCGTCCGTGGTTCTACACACACACATACACACACACACACACACACACACACACACACACAGACACACGCGCGCGCGCACGTACACACGCATATGCACACAGTTGAATAAATAATAATAATAATAATAAAAAAAATTTAAAAACATGTGTATGAAATCTATTTGTCCATCATCCGAGTGTTGTCTACTGTAACTGGATTTTTCCAACTCTAACTCCATAGTATCTTGTTATGTGTTCCTCTGAAAGTTTTACAGTGGTTTTTCTTCTTTTTTCATGTGTGTGCTTAGGACTTAAATGTATAAGTGGCTGATAGCCACTTTTATGATTATTTGGTATCCCTCTGAGAACATTTCTATTAAATTGGGACTTCTTCAAAAAAAATACTTGTTCTGGGCTGGAGAAGTGGCTCAGGGGTTAAGCTTCTGCCTTGCAGGCAGAAGGTCCTGAGTTCGGATCCCAGATCCCACGTATAGACGCCAGGCGGAAGCAGGGGCGGCCTGCGTTTCCGGTCCTGGTAGGGCGGAGCCTGTGAATCCCGGGGCAGAAGGAGGTGGAGGCGTCCATGGTGGTTCCCGATTTGTCCGTGGTTCTACACACACACATACACACATGCGCGCGCACATACACACACACACACACGCACAATTGAATAAATAATAATAATAAAAACTTTTAAAAAAATACTTGTTCTTTGGAAATCGTCAATAAATTTAGACTATATTTGGAATTACTAGTGTCACCACTTCTGCTATTATGATTCAAATCTGAATTGTCCATCTCAGGCTTATATATTTGAATACTTGGTCCCAGCTTGTAGAACGGTTTCAAGAGGGTATAAAACCTTAAAATGTGGGGTCTAGCTAGAATAAGTAGAGTAATAGGTAGATCCATGGGTATATCATCCCTGACTCCTCCTTGTTGTGATCTCTGTTTCCTGGCTGGCCAATGTAGACAGCTACCTTATACTTCCAATTATACTGAGCTGTGCCTACCACCACACTTTCCCTGCTGCATACTGAATTCCTCCAAATTGTGAGCTAAATAAGCCCTCCCTTATTTGTGTGTGATACCTTGTTAGAGTAACTAGTGCATCTTCTTGCTGAGATGTAGATGTTGATTCAATTTTGCTTCCATGGATCACTTTTTATTTATTTATGTATTTATTTTTTTTATTTCAGCTCATACAAACTTATTAGGTACACTAGTTCCCTCCCTCCCTCCTCCTCCCCCCGTACCCCCTGCTCCCACTCCCCATCCCTCTCCCTCCCCATCCCCCAGTGCCTCCCACCCCAATTCCCAGAGAGTCCTTTCTTGTGCATGTCTGATTTTCCTCTGGGCCCTCCTCGCCAATGACGTACAAGGACCCTGAACCCTTTCCCGTGTTCCCCTTAGGTATAGGAACACTGCTGTGGCTGTCAATCCTTTGCCTCCAAGGATCTTGGTGCCTTTAGCAGACGCTAGACTTTGTGAGGTCAACAGTGTGTTGGACAATGCGCAGGGCATGCAAAGTCCAATTATGACTGCTTCAGCCCTAACTAGTATAGAGTATCTTACATATCATTGCTCCTCCCATCCTTTTGCTCTTACACTCTTACCGCCCCCTCTTCCGCAAATTTCCCTGAGCTTCAAGATGGGGAGAGACTAAGCTGGCCAAGTTCTAGGTGGTTGATATAGAGTCTCTGAAGTTCTGGATTGTGGTTTGTTGATTTTCTTTTGCAGTTTTGCTGCTCCTGCAATGCCCTTCACTCCATCCTGGTGGGCATTGTATGTTACCCCCTGGCCAGAGACAAAAAGCTGTTAGAGTCTTGTGATAAAAGCACATTCAAAGGTAGATGTAATAAAAGTGGGAAACCACAGTGAGGGAGGGGTCTATCACCCATTTGCAAAATGGTTACTTTTTATCTGCCAGACTATATGCCCTCCTCTTCTGGTGAGATCACACCCCCTCAGTAGTAAATGATCAGGAACAAAAGTCTGTGAACTTAATCAGATGTCTCATTATTAATTTGGGTCCTTGGTGGAGGCCTATTTTCCCTGCTGTAACATGGTCCCTTCTCTCCTTGTTTCTGGTGTGGCCCTCCTACCCCATCCCTCCTGTTCATAATCCTTGGAATTACTGTCTCTAGGTGGACTGGGTGGATTTGGTACTAGAAGCCACCTATTAGGGAGTACATACGGCGCTTAATTTTCTGGGTCTGGGATACTTCACTTAATATAATTGTTTCTAATGACATCCATGGATCACTTTTTAAAAACAATTTAAATTTCCCATCCGCCTCCCCTCCCATCATCAGTAAGTCCTGCTCCCTCCCACCCTCCTATCTGTTTACTTCTATGGGCCCCAGGGTTCTCTCTGGCTTGTCTACTCTTGTGGGGGTTCAGGATTCTGTAGCACACCAAGTGGCTCCTCCTTGGGCCACTCCACTGATAAGTACATTTCCCGTCACTCACCCAGCCCTAATTCCCAAGGTTTCCACTGCATGTAATTATTTTTCCTGAGATCTTGCTAGTCTACGGGGGCATATTAATTTATGTCTTTATGTATGTCTGGTAAGGACAAATCTCATTGCAGTGTTTTTGGATACGCAGCCCTGTCTTGAATTTGAGTGTCTTGTCTAATGGTGGACCTTCCCATCCTTAGGTTTTTACAATTTTACTTCCCCTTTTTCTGCAAGGTTCTCCGCGTGGATCACTTCTATTTCTTAAGTATGCAGAATATAATTAACTTTCAGAATTCTTGCATATCACTGCCCAACTTTTGCTTGGTACCTGTGTGACAATCGGGGTGACTCCACTATCTTCTACTCTTTTGTTTCAGCTGAGGGATCATCTTTCTTCTCCAACTGCAACTATAGGGATCTTCCCCCTTTAGTCTCATAATTCAGAGCTAGGGCTCCACCTCTAAAGCATTTGAAGTTATAAGAATTGGATCTTTAAAGGTGCTCCAGTTTTTACTCCATTCTGTAGTGAATGCTGAGTGACAGACTTGAAGAAAACATACAAGGCCCAGAATTTGCTTTGATGCAGAAAGTCAGAACAAAAGGCGATTTTAAGTATCACACAATCTTGATTTTATGAAATAAAAAGTTCTATATTCTAGGCTCACACTTTTGACGATTAGACTATTTTTTTATTAAGCAAAGTGTACTAAATTTTAGGATTCCTTAGGGTCTTTCAGGTGAGAATTCTATTTGCCTTTCATCTTACAGATATGTGCTTATTATGGCTGTGTGCTTAGAACTAAAGTTCTGCTCTCTAGTGCTTGGGCTGTATGACAGCCAGAAATCTATAAACTATTATCAGTGTTTGGAGAGAAAGTTAAGACCAGAAGCAGCTTTATGGAACAGACCATTAGAAAGATGGTAAGTCTTTAGAATGTGAAATTCATGGACAGAAGAAAGGAATACAATCCAGAGATAAGGAACTGACCATCTGGAAGCAAAGTGATGGTAAAGCACAGGTTCTACCACAAGGACCAGGAAGTAACTCCATGGAAGGACAAGAAATTGACAGAAAAAGAAAAAGGAACAAATGGGTAGGTTTTTTTTTTTTATTATTTATTCAATTGTGCATGTGTTATGTGTGTGTGTGTGTGTGTGTGTGTGTGTGTGCGCGCGTATATGTGTGTGTAGAAAACCACGACGAATTCGGGAACCATCATGGACCGGTATATGTGTGTGTAGAAAACCACGACGAATTCGGGAACCATCATGGACCGCGTCCTCCTTGTTTACTCTGCCGGGGGATTCACAGGCTCCGCCCTACCAGGACCAGAAGCGCAGGCCGCCCTGCTTCCGCCAGGCGTCTGTCTATACATGAGTCTAGGATCCTAACTCAGGACCTTCCGCCTGCAAGGCAGAGGCTTAACCCCTGAGCCACCTCTCCAGCCCCACAAATGGGTAGGTTAAGAATGAAAGGAAAATTCCAATCATTCAAATCACTAACTTGAAACTTTCTGAACAATGCTAGCACTTGGTAATACATATGGTCCTATTCTATGGGAGAATTTATGGCAGAAAATATAATGCTAAGAAGCACTATATCCCTGCAAAAGATAATTAAATTGGAACCATGTTGAACTCACCTTGAAAACTTAAAGAAAATCATGATGCTTTTAGGGTTCGTTTGTTACAGCCATCCATGTTTACCATCCATGCTGGAATGGGAAAGTTGATGTGCCTCAAAATCTTTAAGAAGAGCATTATGGCTTAGGTTGTTAACCTGCTTACACAGGGAACATTTCTAGGCCGCAGGTCACAGGAAAGTGAAGAAAAGCTGCCAGGTGTGTGCGTGGACACCAGTAAGAGCTAATGTATTTTTAGAAACAGGCAGCCGTTTTTTTGGGTGTTGTTCCACTCAGAGAGCCACCTGCGTGGTCACCACTGTGCAGGAGCTTCGAGACTTTGGGAGACAGGAATGTTCCCTAGCAGTAAATGGAACAGGCCAGAGTAAAAGCTCTTTCAGTTCACACACATCCCACTCCCCTTCACTCAACTCGCCTACATTTTTGGAGCAGAAAGGTTTATTAGTGACTATTTCTTTGTGGGATCCGACACAGTTGAAATCAAGATATTCTGATGTCTCTGGTTTAGACAAATCCCAAATATTTGACCATTTTGATGCAGATGAAAGAGTTATTTTGAGTGGCTTCAAGCAGCTTTTTGGACTTTGGTTCTGTCAAGATGCTGCTGCCGTCTGCACCCAAGAGCTTGAGCAGACGCATGTATCTTTAGTGCAAAGTGGTGAGCACGTATGTGCTAAAGAAATGTTCAAATAAACAGGCAACGAAGACGAGAAGTGGGGAGGGGACCTGTAGATATGGCTCATTGTGTGAGGCCCTAGATTCAATTCCCAGCATCCCACACCCCCATTGGTAGCAATAAATTCCAAACCATATAACCCGAAAACTGAGTCTCCAAGATTAACAAGCACTTGCACTTAACACAATGAACAAGTCTCGTGGCCCCATTGATGCAATAAGGACACTATATTCCAATTAATGTTCTGTGAAGAAGATACATTAAATGACTTAATATCAAACACTTTTTCCAACTATTCTACTCTTGAGTATTACATTTTCATTCTGTAAACTGCCTCTGAAGTATTTCACATGAATGGATTTATATAAAAACATGTTTAGTAAAATTTTTTTTAAAAAAAATTTTATTATTTATTCAATTGTGCGTGTATGCATGTGTGTGTACAACAATGGACGAACTCGGGAACCACCATGGACGCCTCCACCTCCTCCTAGTTTACTCTGCCCCGGGATTCGCAGGCTCCGCCCTACCAGGACCAGAAACGCAGGCCGTCCCCGCTTCCATCCGGCGTCTATACGTGGGGTCTAGGATCCGAATTCAGGACCTTCTGCCTGCAAGGCAGAGGCTTAACCCCTGAGCCACCTCTCCAGCCTCATGTTTAGTAAAAATTCTAAGAATGAACGTGGGGCTAATTTTACCTTCGCTAAAATTAGTAGAAAGGAGGAATCGGGAACATGAGAATCATTCTTTTCTTTACCATTGGAAAGCCTAAGGAAAAGGAATACTGGTCTATCACACTGAAGAGGGGCTGTGAAGTACACATTGCTTCCACACTGGGTCCTAGGCAGTTATTTACTAAAATTTCAGAATTCTATTGCTTTCTTGGCAATTTAAACAACAGGTTGCAGTTGACATCATACATATGTGATAACCATTTTGGTTTAGGTGAATTGTCAAGGGCTTTCTTAAGTAAAATTTTGGGGAATTAACCCCAGAACTTTTAAAAAGTTAATTCATACTAATGATAGGAAATATGGGGCCAAATTATGTTATATCCTAATTGTTTCATGCAAATGAAGAAATATTCAAATAGTTTTTGTCAATTCTTAAATTCATTTGGATTAAGGTTCAAATATTTTGACATGTTGTGTGTGCACATCCTCATGTGTGTGCGCTGCATGTGATGGCCAGAGGTTGAAGCTGGGTATCATCTCTATCACTGTCAATCTTTTTTTTTTTTTTGTGACAGCCTCACTCAGCTAGTCCAGGACTCCTACTGTCTTCATCTCCTTAGCACTGGGATAACAAATGTGCACCATACTCACCTGCCTTTAATGTGGGTCTTTACGCCTGCAGGGCAAACACTTTATTTACTCCCCCATCTCCCAGTATTGATGTTTGAATTTGTTTTTTTGCAATTTTGCTTGTCCTTGAAAAGCTTAAGTCTTAAACTTCCTAGAACCTTAATGTTTCATTTAAGAAACAAAGTATTATCTAGAACCAATAAAGTTTCACATCTAATAAATGAAAAAATACATTGTACTGAAGAAAAAGTTATAATAAATATTGTCTGAAAGTTTCAGGAAGATCTATCTCTAAAGTCACTCTATAATTTTATTCATATATTTGGTAGAATTTGCATATCTTTTTCTTATAGCAAATATAAAACTGTAGATCACAAAGAGCTGCAGTATTATTATTTAGCAGCAACTGAATGTTTTAAATCTGGTATCTGGACAGCAAATAGTCTGCAGCTTCATGAGATGGCTGCTTTACAGAGCTTATATACAGACACACACACAAATATGATCTTTGTCTATATTTTATACAAATACAACAGTAGTTTGTGAATACATCTTAAGTACATGATATACATGATAAGCCACTTGATTTCCCAATATCACAGAACAGCGATTCAAAAGGCAATAAAAATATACAAAATTCAGTCTGGAATGCAGATTTTTTTTCTATTTTGACTCAAAACTTTACCATTAGAACATTTTTAGAGTACTAGTCCAAACACTTTTTCACTAGCTAGAATACAATCCAGCAGTAGCTTATGTTCAGGCGTGATGTGATCCGTCTTTCTAATGGATTCCCAGTTTTTGTTAAATTCAAAGGGCTGTTAGTTAACTTACAGCATGTTCTTCATGCCATACCCATCATCAAGCCTGTTTTCCATTCTGAGTGACAGTCACCTTGTGGACAAAAGCTGGGTTTGTTCTGGAAACATTCGCACATCCAAGATCTTCTTTTGCAAGTGCACACGAATACATTGTGGTGGTGTAAAAGTTTGTTAATGACAAATTAAGTCACAGTATAAAAATATATTGTACACCTTTACACCTATGTAGTCCTTTTTCCTATGGATAAAAAAATACAACTGAATGAGACAGAGAAGTTTGTAGCACCATGAAGAGTTGTATCCCAAGTTACATTAGCAGCATGATCCACTATAATATTGAAGGAGTGCTTCTGAGAAGATAGACATTCATTCTGGCTCGTCTGTACCACTGAAGCTTATACAACGAAGTGTTTTATACGTTAGAGACAGTTCTAAGTCGCTTCTAGAGCTAGAAAATGTATCAAAAGACACTGCCTTCCATCCTCAGAGGACTGATAACATTGCATAAGAGCTTGATGGTGATCTCAGATGCTGTCACTGAGGTTGGCAGCATTATTTTGGATGTGATCCTGAAGGAGTTTTCTGTGCTCACAACACAACTTATTTCTATGTAGATCTACATGAGCAAGACAGACTGCTGTATACCTGGCTGATGACAGTGCAAAAGACAAGACAAACTCAACCGAGGCACTTATTTGTCTAGAAACAGTCTGCTTTGCTAAAGACGGACACTCAACATTTAAAAGGCTCCTCCAATGTCGAATGGATCTCAGTAGGCTAGAAGCAACTTGGGTGAACTGGTATCTTTTAACTTATGGACTGGGAAGACAGTGTGCTTTGAGACACGTAAACCTTGTAAAAAAATAAACCATTGTAAAACCTTATGAAAAGACACACACTGATTCTGTGCAATATAGCAAAATGGTAAGAAAACACTGTAAAAATGTACCTGTTTAAAATACCATCTATCATTTTTTTGTACACAAAGCATTATATATCAAAGGCCTACATATATATCATCTAATGGCACTTGAAACAAATTATAATAAGTCTTAAAATAAAAGGCATAACCTATAAGAAAGTTCTGTAAAGGTTTAGATTCATTTGAAAGTGCTATATCTTGTAATATGTGTAGTATAGAGGTTGACCAAGCTCTATTTTTTTTAAATTGGCCTATAATATGTGTATTGCTCACTAGATGAATGATCCTGGAAATATGTACTCTATAACATTCATTATTAGCTTAATAAAGCAATCAGCTCTGGCTCATGTTTCAGTCAGTATATGGTTTTTAAAAACCGCTACTGTCCAAATTAACACAATATATATCACTCTATTCCATAAATGACTAGAAAAATAAAGCACAAGCAACAAATAGGCAAAAACACACAGCTTCAAAGAAATGCTAACTGAAATTCCAAAGTTACTCAAAGAATGGAGCGTGATCAGTCAGAACAACTGAAGCCTAAACATCTTAACTAGGTAACAGGATTTTAAAACGACAGTTTAACAGTGACCAATAGCTATAAGGATGGTATCATATACATCACTGGGTAACATTACTTACAGTGCCAAGATTCTTCCACAGTCACAATGCATGGCTGGTGACTTAGTTCGCTCATACATGTGGAAATCAAACTGAACGAGGTTTAATATCTTGTCTGAGGTCCAAATTCTACACTAAAATGTTTTTATTTAATATGAATCCCTTTTATTCAACCAAGCTAAGGCACTATAAAAAATTCCAAGGATAATGATTCCGGTCACTGGAAAATGAAAAAAAAAAAGCATTGGCAATAACTATTTTTAATCATATCTACTTCAAATAAAAACAAGTGACAATTTTTCTAGAAAGAAAAGCCAAATCTCTGTCACACCTTATTCAAATGATGTGCAATTAAAATAAACAAGCTGCCCAATCTTTAATGGAACATCTATCAAAAGGATTTAGTGACCACGGCAGTCAATTAAAAAACAGATCAGCTGAATTCCCTCTTACTTTGAAGTACTATTCAAGTCTGTGGAGGCACAAACAGGCAAAGAGGTGTCCATATGAAAATTAAGACTCTACAATCTTAACACTGGTGCCCTGAAAGATGTGTATTTGAATCCATGCAGGGCCAGAATTAGGATAAAATATATTTATAGATATATACATATATGGCGCCATCCCATTCCCCAAATGCTTTATGTCATAAATTCTGATACTCCCTTTTTTAATTAGCAGTGAATACAGCCTATAAAGGCCAACGTCTGAGTTCATGAACTTGATTCTTCTTAAGCAAACTTTAGAATAAAGTGGTGCTTTCATACTTGCTATTTGTGGTCTCTATTTAAAAATAGGTTTTCTATTTACTTGTGCTCTGTCACCAATTTTTTTTTCTTTTTAAAATGGTGATTAAAGCAATATTGAACACTAATCATTCAACTAAAGATTCAGGTAAGCAATCTGTTTCATAGAAACTAAAGGAAGCCGTAATGAAGCAGAGCGAGAAGCCTACTTTCAGAGCAAATATTCTCCTAACCAAAAGCTTAGGAGCAGTTTGAAATTTTTTTTTAAAAATGTATTTCCTTAACATATATAATTTTAATGCCTTTGGAACACACTTTTTAATAAAATGTAAATTTTCATAATAAAATTTAAATACATAAGTATAAAACTACTGCTCCCAGGATTAAAAAAAATAGGAGCATGATAAAATACCAGAAGCCAAAGCTCCTTTAGAGAGCAAGTTTGATTCTATGAAGTGCGATACACATGTGTGTGTGTGTGTATGTGTTGTGTGTGTATATAATATATATATAGTGAAACCCCATTTACATTATTACAATGTACACTTTTCCACAAATTTTACTACCTTGGAATATTTTAAATAATGCATATATTCAGTAATTTGCACTCATTTTTAGAATTACTGGTAAACAGTGCAACCTGCAGTGATAAGTTGCCCTACCCAGGGGAATAAGCTCCCACATAGGGCTAATGAGTGCTATATTTTTCTTTCTTTTTTTTTTTTTTAAAGAGATATATACTCTTCTATAAACCTCCCCCACTTCTGTCCCAAAAGAAGGGGTCCCAAAATAAGGTGTTATCAAGTGCTTAATATACCTTAGGTCGATTATCCTAATGTACCTTAAGTTGATGCCCCTAATGATTTCAGGAAAACATAAAAACTGAACCTTTGACTGGATTATGATGGCTTTTTAATACGAGGAAAGTCCATCAGCACTTTATTTAGAGAATACTTAATCTTGTTATTTTCATAATAATTACTTTTCTTAACTTTGTTCTCTTTACAAATCCAACTTATTTATAATCTCCTTCCCATTTCTCAGAGATATGTAAAAGTGGGGTTTTACTGTATATATTTTTAATTGTACAAATAGCTTCTTTTAATTCATTTAATATTAAATTCTCATCTGAAAATATCAGGGAAAGATGGATTTGCATTGAGGTAAAACCATTACTCTTGTCTTCTGCTTTTGGCTTAAGATGTATAAATTCAGCACAGAGTGATGTTTTCTGCTTTTACTTTCTTCTGAAGAGTCCACTTTTCAACCTGGCAACAGCAGGCATGATCTCAAGACAAGTTCCCAGATGCAGCTGTGTGCTGTACATCTGTCTGCCTGCTGAAGACTCCATCACCTTGAGAGGTGGGGGTAGCCTACTCTGGGATTCACATACCTACCTTCTGTCAGTGACTAGGCTCTGGACTAATGGTGGACCAACAAGCAAAATAGGATTGCTGGTGTACTTGAACCATCCTCTGGCAGTGAAAAGTGGAAAGATTCAACAGCAGAATCAACACACTGACAGCAAAGACCCGGGTGCCTTTTACTGCTAAGAGTATTAAGTGGAGCGACAGCAAGCTAAGACAAGTAACCCATGGCAAAACGACCCGTGTACCAACTCCAGGCCATAGTAACATGGAGAGTCGTTACTTACTATCACTTTCTTTTTGCTACAGATACTTTGTGCTTAGGTTTTGAATTTTGTATATGCTCATGATATTTTAGCAAATATTTCAACTGGATATAGCATATCTTCAAAGTATTATTGCTCTGATATTAAGGTGAATCTAAGAAACACTATTGCCTTCCTAAACTGGATTCTTAATTCACTTAAAACTGATCATGAACCCATTTAGTGGTTAATAAAAAATTTAAAATTCTTGAGTTATTCATATACATTTCACAAGATTTAAATTCTACTGCATATTTGCAAAAAAAATGAGTCAAATGTCCATTGCCAATGGACAAAATAAAAATTTTAAGATCTAAAAGTAATTTGAACATGGGACTAGTAAAACTTTAACAGTACAAATGGCTTTCCCATATGGAATAAAACTCTGACTATGACAACTGCAGTGACTCAAGATCAAATAAGCCAGGTAAACATAATTGAACATGAATAGTTTCAAAGCTCATTTAAGAAGCTACTTTCTGGCTTGATAAACCTGGTATTGTACAAAGCAGAAATTTTTATCTTGTCATAAAGTAGGCACTAAAATCAATCGTCTGAGAAAGGGCTCCGCTCGCCCCTGTGGCCACCCATCCCGGGTCCTACCGAAAGGCCTGGTGGAAGCGAGGACTTGGCTTCCACCTGTGCTGCCCTGCAAGGGGTCCTACTGAAAGGCCTGGTGGAAGCGAGGCAGGGTGGTGCTTGTGCTTAGGCTGCTGGTGAAAGCTGCTGACAGCGAGTGCAGAGAACTCAGACCTATGGTGCTCGCGGGATCCTGAAGATCCTGGGTCTGCGTAGGGACCTGGGACGAAGAAGAGTGTGCTTCATCCTGGGAATAGCTCATTCCAAGGCTCCCCACGGACAGAGGGTTATAGGGAGGGCCATTTAATGGTATGAAATTGAACAACTGAGAGAAATCCAATGCTGGTGTGTTGAGGGGGTCACTGAGAGAGATGGAACTTTTGGACAGAGAGAGGTCCCCTGCACTGTCATCTACGGCCCCACTTGGAGGATCCAGCCCTAGTTTAGATGAAGACGCTTGAGAATCCTGGGATGAAGAGGGCGCACCACCTTGTAACTCCATCAGGTAACTCTCAATTTCCCCTTTTAATGGCTGCTCTTTTTCAGGAATAGAAATTGCATATGAGGTAGAACTGAATGGATATTTGAAAGACAGGTGGTGGGACGGATGGACAGCATCCATATCTATAGGGCATGTCATCCCTAAAGGTAAAGTTGTGATCATTTGGTGTGCAGACCCCGAGCTCTGCATGGACTGAAATGGAGTGTTATAGAGGTTTAACTGCAAAGTGTTTGTGAATGGCTTTGATAACAGTTCACTGGAAGGTAAGGACATCACCGGCAGAAGCTCATCTTTTATAGGCACAGACACGTTGCAAGTAAATGGATCCAGGAAATCTACTGGTTCGGTTTTGACCTTTAGAAGTTCCTGATTATGACTCTTCTTCATGTGTCGAGTGAGGTGATCCTTCCGTCCGAATCTCTGTGCACAGTACTGACAGAGGAAGTCCTTTCTTCCAGTGTGCACCACCATGTGTCTGCGGACATCCTTCCTCGTGTAGAACCGCCGGTCGCAATGCTCGCACTGGTGCTTCTTTTCTTTCACCCCCCCGGACGACTTGCCTGCGTGAGACTTAAGGTGCTCCAGCAGCACGCCTGTGCTCTCGAAGGTCTGCAGACATACCTTACAGGTGAGGTCACCGCTGGTTGCAGCATGCAAGGCCAAGTGTCGTTTGAACCCGAGCTTGGTGTTGTAATTCTTGCCACACTCTTCGCATTTAAATGTCTCTTTGTTGGGGTCATGTGTATGGAGGTGATTCTTCAGGTGATCTTTCCGGTGAAACATTTTCTCACAATAATTACACTTGTGGGTTTTGTCAGGAGAGTGAGTAGCCATGTGCCTTAAACACAGATATATTCTGTAAGTGATTATCATGACAAAAATGTATGTATCTATTTTCAAATGGGCAGCTAAATTACTAAGCTAACACATAACTTCCTTAATAATGGATCTGATTTACTAATAAATACCAAGATAGTTAATTCACCTAAACACTACAAAACTTGAGTCATTTAAGTTGCCACTTTAACGTCAACTGGTTTTTAGCTATCATTACGAATACAACAGAATAAGACTGAACATACTCACGTAAATGTCCATACTCTTTACTTGTTGAAATTCTTTCTACAAATGGAAATTCTATTCTCATTAAGCATTTTACTTAAGACTCCAAAGACACTAACACAAAAATATGTGCTTTAGAATACTAAAAGTTAGCCAATGTCTAATCTACTTAACATCTCCTCTCTGCAAATCAGCTGAGAAATGTGTAAACACACACATACGCTTATAATGGCTTCAGATGCCAACACAAGAGAAAGTACAAGCTGAAAGACAAAGAGAGCATAGTACCTTTGTAATTTGTACTTAGAAACAAAGGCCTTGGTGCAGTCTTGCTGTGTGCACTTGTAGGGCCTCTCTCCTGTGTGAGAGTAGGAGTGAACCTTTACTTTCTCAACACTGTTAAAGGCCTTGTCACACAGTTGGCAAGGGAAGTTTTTTCTTGGTTTGGTTTCACCACGCTTACGTTTCCCTGAAGGGACTTTCTGGGTATCTCTTACTTCTGACAAATCACCAGGAATGACAGTGGCCATCGCAGCCTAAACCAGGCCTTCTTGTTGGACACTTGGGAACTGCCCAACTCCACTAAATGAAATAGCTTTAGGTGGCTTCTCAAGTTTCATGTGGTCGTAAAAGAAAGCAAAAAGGGACTGGAAAAAAAAATAAGAAACAACTAGTTTGTAACTAAACTCAACTTTTTAAAATTTTATTTGCTATGTGATGCTTTTGAATTAAAAAAAAGAAATCATAAAATGGATTCAGCTGGTCCAGTGTAATATCTGTAGGTTTCTCCATATTTTTCAAAACAGATACAAATGCATTGCTCAGAATGAACAGTTCAGACATACCCTGAAATTTTACCTGACAAATGTATTTAGGCATGCAGTAGTGCTTGCAGAAACTCCTGGGAGCATCAAGACATCACTCTAAAGGTGCCATTGTTAAGCTCTGATTTCCACATGGGATTAGAGAATGCAAGTTTGATTCAAAGTAAAAAAAATGTTTGAGTTGTATGTTGATGTCTGAAAATCACCTTAGTTTGTGCATAGCAGCTCTAGTGACACTCTGTATCACAGAAACAGTCAGGACTGTCAGCCCTTAGGTGTCTCGTGAACAATGTGCTCATGGAAGAAGCATGCAAACCCGCTGCTAGAGGCCAGAAAGCTGAAAGTGCCACTGGAGTTACAACCCCCTCTTCAAACCAGTATCGTCAGACCAAGTCAGGAGTAGAAACGATTTATCCCCACAACTAAGAGATATTTTTGAAATGTTAAAACTTTTGATGCCACAAAACATAAATCCTTATGGGGGGGGAAGTATGCCTAAATTTCCTTGATCCTTCTTTATGGTGTAAAGAATTATCTCTACTGAGTACACTGAGGTGAGCAGATAAGCCAGAATCACTGGTGTCCCCAAGAACTGGAGTGACAATTTTTAACACACTGGAAGCCGACAGTAGCACACTTGCTGGGGTTCTGTGTGTGATGGTGCATCAGCACAGACGTGTTTCGAGTTGGTCAGAGTTGGTCAGAGAATCAATTCACTATCACTGCTAGAGAAAGGAATGAAATGTGTACTTTATGGAAAAGAATACATCTTTTCAAATCTGAACGGATAATCCAAATAGAATTGAAAGGACATAGTAAACAAAAAATTTATTTCTCAGACTAAGAAAATCAACTCCTAATAGAATCAGCTGATATAGTAACATCTCTGATCTCTTTAAAAGGCTTTATTGGGCTGGAGAGATGGCTCAGGGGTTAAGACTCTGCCTCAAGCAGAAGGTCCTGAGTTCCAATCCCAGGTCCCACATAAAAATGCCAAGTGGAAATGGTGGTAGTTTGCACTTCTGGCCCTGATGAGCAGAGCCTGGGAAATCCCAGAGCAAAGCAAAAAAGAGGTAGAAGCAATCCATGATGATTCCCGAAGTCACCCTTAGTCCTTTATAAGGACACACGTGCCCTCTGATACACACACACCCCAAAATAAATAAAAATTTTATGAAAGGATTTATCTTAAATAAAAAACTTGAATGTGGCTAAATGACTTTTCAGCTACTAATTGATTCAATTTGCCATCCTATTGTATATTTAAAAAATAAGAAAACCAAGTTCCTACTGTTACTTGTGCTTTGATGTTAGACTGACATGTGTCTTTGTAAGCCAGTGTATCATACAATCACTCCAAATATACTTCAATTTTATTTTTTTGCTGTGTGAGTGTGATATGCATGTGTGAAGGCACATGTACCAGCAGCATATGCAGGAGTCAGAGGATAAGTTTAATGGTTTTTCCTTCTGCCTTTCCATAGGTTCTGGGATTTGAACTCAGGATGTCAGGCTTGGTGACAAACATCTTTACCTGTTAAGTGGTCTTAGTGGTCCAAGTTACACTTTTGAAAGAGTTCTAAATACTTTAATTTTTGTACAGTTTAAGTGTACACCTTTCTGTATTTAACACGGAGGCTGTCCCTAAGCAGCAGAGATCTACTAATCTGATAAAAGAAATAAAGCACACAGGCAAGGGAACCAAGGATTATTTTTTATGGGACATATAACTGTAGTCCAAATCTCTTTGTAGTAGTAAAAACCAATGTGACATAATGGTATGAATGCTCTGAATCTTAAACACTTGTTCTTTTCCTATTACATTTTCGTTCAGAAGACAGCTTCTTTGCCTCCCTCAAAAATCTAAACAGATAATCTGCTATAATCAGCAATGACACTGCAAATTAACCTAAAGCATTGTGTTACAAGAAGAAAAACCCTTGATTTTCATTCTTTGGTTCCTAATTTGACGCTTTCATGTACCTATTTGAAGAATGTAAATGTCATTTTCAATTACAGAACCAAAAGGGGATGCAAGGTATCTAAATTCTTTAATACAACTAGTATCTGAAAATATTTTAAAAAATCAATCAGAATTGCCATGGTGTTACCAAATATGATTGTGATACAGAGAATTCCAGGTGAGAAAAAGTTTCTATGCTACTAAAGCAAAGTATTAAAAGTGCATGTGAAACAATAGACAAATATGTGATGCTAAACTGGCAGTACTTAGTATTTTTGGATGTACATACTGAGCAATGAAGAATTGCACTGATTCCAAATATTACACTTTCCTAAGACCAGCTGAAAATTTTCATGGTTGATAATACTTTATCTTAATTTATTACAAAACTCAAATTAGTTATCATAAGTGCATTTAAAATATTGGCATAAATACAAAACTGAAGTCAACATCTGACAAGAAATCATACTCACAGTAACTTATCAACCAAATACTTTAAAGATGCATGCACAGAATCAAGGTGATTTCTATTCAATTCATACCTGAGTACAGATGGAAAAAAGCCTTAGAGTTTGATCTTAGCCAGTCCCATTTACTCTTTGTGGAAGACAGTGGAATCCAACCCTTTCCATTTTGGCCAATCTATGAAAAAAAAAAGTAAGAATGAACTGTACTCTAAAAAGAACTAGTGTGTAAATGACAGACAAGAAAGGATGAAAGAACTGTGATTTCATAGCGCATGCTCACATTCCATCTGGCTGAGGAGTCATGCATTAATTTTCACCAACTGCTTATTGTTATTAGTTGTCAGCGCATTTATATGACCAAATAAATGCAGAAATAAAAGCGAAACAGTATTACTTAGCAAGGGCAATTTGTGATGCTGAAAGACTCACCCACTTCTCAAATTCAGTTTACCAACAACAGCAACAACAAAAATCTAACTTGCCTACCAAGAGAAATGGATAGTAGGATTACTGTTTGTAAACTAAATCCATTACTTTTCATTCTGCTTAATATGATGAAGACATGAACTCAGCTTCCTCTCTGAGAGCACATTTGGAACTACATCAAAGCATTAAACTCCCCCCATACCCACACTGCACACCTTTGCCAGTCGAGGAATTCTCAAGAGCCACACTTCTGCTACTTGCAACATCTGCCACTTTACACTTAAGAATGCTGTAAGGACAGCTGGGGTGTAGCAACAACTCTGCTGCTGAGGTTTCAGAAGCATGTAAGGGAACAGATATGCAGGTTTGACACAGAAAGTATTATTGCCTGCCTGAGACTCTTATTGAGAAATCTTAGAATAAGAATTTACAAATGCTGGCTAGTACTAATGTTTAATAGAATGTAAGCAAATGCAGGAAGAAAATGTGTTAATAATCACTGTTGTTCATAAGAGAAAAGGTAAAAAGAATGATGGTCGAAAGTCGAAAGAGCTGGAATTACAGAGTACAAGGCATACAGATATCAGAAAACTATGATTATTAAAATTGAGTATTTAGAAATTGTTTACAAGAACTTAAGAGGGCTAATATATCAAATGATTAAAATATAGTAATAAAAGAATGCAGGGTTGGATAGATGGCTCAGGGGTTAAGACTCTGTCTTGAAAGCAGAAGGTCCTGAGTTGGGATTCCAGGTCCCAGGTGGAAACCAAGGTGGCCTGAACTTCTGTCTCTAGTGAGTGGAACCTCGAAAATCCAAGAGTGAAGCAGAAAAAAGGTAGAAACAACAGGATGATTCCCAAGGTCACCCTTAGTCCCCACACACACACACACACACACACACACACACACACACACACACAAATAAAGTTTAAAAGGATTTGTAAATAAAGGACTAAGTTAAAAACTTCTAAATATCAATTTAATGATCTTCCTTGAGGATTTCCATAAACTTTCAGAATTTAATGTTATGTGAATAATTAATAGAGAATACTTAAAAATCATTTAAAAATAACTAAAGGTGTATGTGAAACTAGTATTCCTTTAAAAAAATAGAAATTTATACCAATAAAAGACATTTAAAGGGCTGGAGAGGTGGATCAGGGGTTAAGCCTCCGCCTTGCAGGTGGAAGGTCCTGAGTTCGGATCCCAGATCCCACGTATAGACGCCGGGCGGAAGCGGGGCCGGCCTGCGCTTCTGGTCCTGGTAGGGCGGAGCCTGTGAATCCCGGGACAGAAGGAGGTGGAGGCGCCCATGGTGGTTCGCGAATTCGTCCGTGGTTCTACACATACACAGACACACACACACAGACACGCGCGCACGCACATACACACGCATATGCACACAGTTGAATAAATAATAATAAAAAAAGACATTTAAAAAGTTTAAGCAAAAGCTTAATTTTTATGAAATACAGGACATGCATAAGTACAAGAATTGAATTCTGTAAATCAAGATTTCAAAATAATTAATTTTGGAAATACTTATTTACCCAGGACATATAACTTGATGGGGCAGTTATGAATATGACAGAAAGATCATTTTGTGTATTGCCATTTTAATATTGTAAATACACCTCACCTTTAGACACTTTGGCATTCATGACTACTGCTGCTGACCTACTAGAAACATCTGTGTACCTAATAATGGGCTTGTTCTTGAATTCCTATTTCATTTTTATTCTCTTACAATGTATGACTACAGTGGGTCGGTTAGCAAATTGTCATGGTTTGAAATGTGTCCCTCACAGTCTCATGTGTTTGGCAAGATCATGGCACCTTGAGAGGTGGAGCCTTGCTGGAGGAAGACAGTTACAAGGGATGGACCTTGAGGTGGATTAGTCCCACCCTACCTCCAGGAGAAGTCAGCCTTTGCTGCAAGCAGTCTTGCAGCTCTCAGCTTCCAAGATGTCTGCAGTGACTTAGCCTCTTCCAGCTTTGGCCAGCTAGCCATGCCGCTTCTGCTATGACAGACTGTACCTTCCTTCTGGAACCGTAAGCTGAATAAATCTCCCTTTCTCCTTTAAGTTGCTTGAATTTGTGTGCTCTCTCACAGCAGCAGTTAAGAGTAACTGCTACACAAATCAACCTGCTGATGGATAAGTCCTATCGTTCTACTTAAAGATCAGAGGAGGGGACGGCATCAATTTTTTTTCCGAGTGTTGTCAAATAAAATTTCCAAAAGGAGATAAACTTAAGATGTAAGAATTTTCTAAAAAGACAGTTAGTAAACTAAATTTTAAATAATTTAAATGCTATAACAATAATTAGTATATCTATATGAATGGATGATTTGGGCAAAATTAAATTTAAGATCAAAGCTGATTAGTAAATAATAAATTTGTGTATTTTGTTATAAATTTTGCTACCTTTCAAATGCACTCATATCATTTTTATCTATGCTTACTGTTCAGTGGTATTTTATAATACAAATACTTTAAGTACCTAAGTGTTTCATATAGTTTGTAATTATATATTGGGTTTTGAGAAAGTCATATAGTTTATAAATTACCTCTGCTATATAGATTATAATCTGAAATGAAATAATAAAGCTGTGATTTTAATTTAATTTTTAAAACGTAATTCCCAAATTATGGTTCATTTCTCTAAATTTATATCACTTTGAATTTTTATTGATTGCCAAACAATTTCAAAGAACTGTTTATTACTTTGTAAAAAAAAGAAACTAGGAGTTGATTAGGATTATTTGGATTGACAGAATAAACATAAAAAATAAATACAGCTTGTATTTATTTAAATCGTAACTAAAACTTTTCACTAGACCTATCTAATAAAACACTTTATTCTTATATAGGACCAAGAAAATCTTAAAAAGAAAAGTACTCTTGATTACTGTTGTGAAAAGTCTATTACCAAACTTAATGTTTTTTCTTTTCTACCTTTTTTGAAAACTTTAAGATTAGTTATTATACTTTCCATTGACAAAAATTCTTTGCCTTTGTTTGAAAACTGTGAAAGAAGGTAGAATACACATATGCTCATCTTTAGTTGTGTAAGGTGACACACTTCCACTTATACTTGCAGTTGTTGATGGTACTAAAGCAGGCACGTCTCCCCATCCCAAGGCGGTTCTGAACGCAACAGTGGCAGTAGGTGAGTATTACACATCTGCACACACAAGTTTATCTTTGTGTTTTACTGTATTCTTACAAAATAATAACTCATACAGAAAAATGAGAGTTCACTGAAATCCAGTACTATGAGACGCCAGGCAAAGCATGGGCCCATATAGCAACTTTCTGTATTTTAAATTCCAAATAGTTGTAAATTCAGATAGTTGTATTAGCATCTGTGTAGTGTCACAATACTTATCTTCATGAATAATTTTTTCATTTTTAAAAGTCAAACATTTTTGCTAAAGGTAAGTGTTCTCAGCCACTGCACTCATACTGACCACAACAAAACATTAGTACACAACTCGGAAAAATGTCAATGTGGTAAATAGGGTAGACTATAAAAGGAAACTTACCAGTTGATAATAGTTTATTTATGTGGAACACTAATAGAGTTTTGAATAATGGGACAGAAACTGAAAAGATATAACTAAAGACACTTTCAAAGGAAGCATGCCATATTTGAAACAGTGCACAGCACTGATCCTGATAACTTAGAATTTCTTGAAACATTCCACTTCCCTAGTTTGTAAAGTGTTTTATTAGTAGGGAACAAAATTGTCTCTAACAAAAAAGTTAAGAAAGGATAATGGGGCAGAAACAATCAGATATAATACATGCATGAAAAATGTCAAAACTAACACTGAAACTAAAAGTGAGACTAGAAATGCAAAAGCAAAACAAATAAGTAAGAAAAGAAGACACAACCGCCCAGAGGCAACTCAGGGTCAGCCCTGTCAGTTTCATTCTCTGCCCTTTAAGATGATAGTAATGTTAAATGTTGAATGAACGAGCAAATTAAAATAGGGCAAGTTTCACCATTAACATAATGACCTACAGACCTGCTAAATCACCACGGTGATATAACAGAGAAAATGTACCTGCCCTGAAGCAGGGTATTTACAGAAAGCATAAGGGAGCAGAGGGCTACTGAGAAGTAGGACGCACAGAATGGACGTGCACTGAACTCGCCTGATTACAGAGACTTAAAGAACTCAGAGGAGCGCTTCTGAAGGGAACTAAGCACTTACTTTATAAACTGAATCATCAAGAAATAGGAATGTGTTTCTGAATTATTGTATTTGATATGTTCAACTTATTTTGAGCAATTTGCTAAAATGTAATTTTAGGACAAAAATGTACCACAAAATGTCACCTTACTTATACCTAGAAACACCTTACATTTAATACAGAAGTCACAAAAACTATTAGAGAAGTGAAGGGAAAGCACTAATCTTCTTTAAAACAAACAGGAAAATGTCCATTTATTTCAAAGTTGGCATTCCAAAGTTCCCAGAAGTTTCACCACCTGTTTTCCTATTTGTCAGTGTGGTGACGATGCTGGTTGCAGACCATGCATCCCCTGGAGGGGCCATGCAGAGTAATGGTCACCCGGTGGAGATGGAAGAGGGGAGCATAGATCATCCAATTCACAAACACTTCCCTTGATCATTTAATGCATGGAACAAAAATTTCAAAAGGTTCCTTCTCTTCAAAAAGTTCGTGAATGATCTATAACTCAGAAGCTAGTATTTAAGCTGTGTGTGTGTAGGGGTTCTCTGGGAATTACATATTCTTATGAAGATAAAAACTGGAAAACCCAGATACTGAAGATATTTTTGTTTTCTTCATGTAGCACAATCAGTACTTGCAAACAAGAAAGGAGAGGAACTGTACAAAAGAAGCGAGATGCCCCCATGAAAGGGAGCCCATGGTGGCAGAGCCGGATGAGCAAGCAGACTGTTTAGCCAGAATCTGAACTGCTTCAAGAGGATTTTTTTCTGGAATTAAAAAAGGTGTATAAAACGTACATTTCCAAAATTGTGACACAGTGACACTAGAAAGCAGGTGCTCCATAGGTTATATGTTTCGAACTGAGATGAGTTCTTTATCCTTTTCCCCATTCACTCCTTAAGTTGCTGGATAGTACCATAAAAAAATCTGACATGAACTGCCAGATCACATTGGGAGTCATTGCTTAATGTAATTAAAAACACAGAAACATAACAATCTAGATTTCATAGTTAACACTCAAATACTTATACTAAACATGCTTATACATTCGAAGGAAAATATAGAAATCAGATACTGTAAGGAAAGAGCTATGAAAGTTTTGCTTAGTTACAAAAGTACATGCAGAAAATTAGTTTTAAGTCATCGCAAAGAAATGTGTACTTTGAATATAGTCCTGTGGTATACAGATAGGTATAAATGCTGTCTAAGTTATATGCGATGCTAAAAATGCTAATAAAACCTGAATCCAGTCTTCATGTGAGTCCTGCATCTGCCTAACCTGTCTTCCTTAGGCCTATGCTAGAACAAAAATCCCTTACTGCTGAACATAAGCAGGATTAGTTCTAGGTAAAATTGTCAAGAGAGACCGATGTTTGTGCTCCCTGGCCAGCGCCACCTGAGGATGAACATGACCATCTTCCTTAGCTGATTGAACCTTTTATCCTGGAGGTATCTAGTCATCCTGTAACCCAGCATCTAGTCAGCATCCTGCCATGCAGCAGATATTGGATAAACATTTGTTGAAGAGAACAGTCCTTTTAAGGGAATTTTTAGGAATCAGAGAAGGCCAGGAAACATGTTATAGGGATCTAGAAATTTCAATTTGTTATAAAAGCAAGGTCAGAAGACAAATGATAGAATGAAATGGTTAGCGTGCTTTGGTAGAGGAGTAGAAACTTGAGCGTGCAACATGACCAACTGGGAGTCCACACTGCTCTGTGTCCTCAGCAAGCAGCCCTGGCTCGGCAGTGCTCAGAAGCTGGGAAACCAGGCACATGCTACTCAGAAACCAGCGACCCAGAGACAAACCTAGTCGACACTCCAGAAATTGCCTTCAGATGTTCTGTTCCATTCATTCCATAAGTACCTGTCCCCTGTGTAGACATGATTTATTGTTTGGAAATAAACAATGAACTTCTATGGGAAGGAAAAAGGCAGAAAGCAAATTCCAGATTTTTAGAGATTTTGTTCTCCACGACACTGGAAATACCAGAGAAAACTCTTTGACTGAATATGGATAAAGGAGATTGGTCAAAAGAAAAGAAAGCTACACAAATAGAGTTTGGGCCAGTAAAAATAATCTTTTTTCTTTTTCTATTAGTTATAAAAGTAGCTTCATTGAAAACAGTTTAAAAGACACAATTAAGTAGAAAAAGAAAATCTATGACACATAACACTAAAAAATATTTTTATATAAAATATCTATAGTTAAAGATGGCAAAATTTTATGCTAATGTCTTCTTTATGTTTAATCTCCATAGAGTGTGAGGTTATTAAGATTAATCAACACACCTTTGATTTAATTATAAAGCTCTGTGTATGTATTCTGAGGTCTTGTTTGGCTCTAGCCTCATTACCCTAGGCAAGGATTCTGCCCAGTACAGGTTGAGTTTAGGACTTCGAGCCCATTCTACAGGATTCAGCATGGACACCTTTGCCTTTCTCAGTCTCCTTGTCCTGAGCCTTCAGGGTCCAGGTCTCTGAACTCCAACCTTGAGCTTGAGGTCCTGATGACAACTTACCTGGTATCAATCTGTGTGTACCTGGGTTTCCAAATATAGTGCACCTTCATTCTGTGCCACTGAGCTGTAGCTGCAATTGGGAGACCTAGGTGCTTTTGTGAATCGTCTTCCAAACAATGCTAGCACACTGGGCTCCTTCTTTGAGCATCTGCTCCATCCCAGGCACAGATCTAACTCACTTTTCCATCTGCCCATACTTAATCAGATCCTCCCAGTAGACAGAAGATACAGTGGCACAATGGCTAGTTTGTTACTTTGAGTAACATTTGAAGAAGGAAAAGCTTAATGATGAACTCATCTGTAGCTCTTATGGTAGCTGGGAAGCCTGCACAGTGAGGCTGCTGCTGCTGAAGTGTTGGGGTTCACAGTACGGAAGGTGGGCTCTACGATCATAAGTAGCATGCTTATGTGTCATGCTTTCCAAAGCTCTTAATACATAGCTCCTGTTATTTAGGAAATGGAATAACCTTCACCTTGAAAGACATGCTATATAATGGTAAAAGCCACCTACCTGAGGCCCTGCTCCAAACGCTATAAGGCAACTGATTAAAAGACCATCACAGAATGAAGCATTCTGGGTGCCCAATACCGCCAAGGCAGCACCAAGAGGCAACCTGGAAAGAAAAGAAAAAATTAGTTGGAAATTCCAGAAGTCAGGCCCTATTTGTATACTAACTGGGTTGTTTTTCATTCATTACCACTTACATTTTTTTGTATTTCATTAAAAAAACTATCATTAATTCTGTTAGAAACAAACATTCACAAGTATATTGAAAAGTGAAAAGTAAACCAATTAGACCTTCAGTTCTCTACTTCCCCAAGGCGGTTATTCAGAGTACTTTCATTTCACTCAGATATCACCCCAAGTTTACTGCCATGTCTTTGAGCTGCTTGCTCATTTTCTTTTCATATTCTAAACATACTCAGGGTTTCCTCAGTAACAGTTCTCAGGAAAACCAGTATGAATCAGTATGAATGCTTTCCTTGGAGTTTCTGATCACAGAGAAGGTGTGAGCTGCCAAGTGCCCTGAGGTAGAGACGGAAGAAGGGTGTGTACTCTTTCCTGAGTCGTCCTTCCTCATGACTGATTTGTGTTTTCATGTACATTCCCAGAGTTAAACTATTTTCAACAATACGAGAAAAATTAAAATGTATTCTGAAATAGTCCACGCTGAGTTACTTTTGGTAGCCTTCTGCTGGTACATATTATGAAGACTGATCCTAGGAGCAGAGGTTGTTGGAGTTGTGTGTTCAAAATCACTTGCCTCACAGGTCAAAGCCAGAGAGCCAGTGTCCAGTTACACACTGTTGCTCTATCAGGTGCCAGTGTCTAAGACAGATGTAATAAGTATTACTGACACATTGATCTTACTGTGGGATCCCTGTTCTCTATGAATATTCAAGTTAGTTGTGGTTGTAGAGAACAAACTTTTGGTAAATTAATAAAATGAAAACTACCATGAGGAGGTAATGGTGACCAGTGGGACAAATCAACAGAAACAATATTATACAGCATAAAAAAAGGTGTGTGTGCATGAATGTGTGTGTGCCTGACAGCCACAAGAAATTGCAGGCTAGAACTTACATTGCTTTGGATCCTAAGAAGACTTGTGGCTGCAGTATGTATGATACAGCTCACCTGCTTTTTGAGGGCCAAAATGAGAATGGTGTACTGCACTTCCTATGGTGTGGACACTTGCATTCTCATGTGCTATGCTGAGATGTGGGTCACGTGGTTCCTAAGAAACACTGACTAGATAAGGAACTAAGATCGGACCGGGATGTAGCTTGTTTAGTAGACTCCATAACTTACTTCTGAAAATTAAGCAAAATAGAAAGGGTACACGCATAAAGATGTTTAAAGTATATTTTAAAAATATAATTGAAAAATATAGATATCAATGTCCACAATGGGTGAAAGTCTATGTGACAGGCTAATTATGTATGTAGCTACTAAAAACTACTTAGTTTAAGATCATTAAAATACATGAAAAAGAGCAGCTATGGAATGCTAAACCACATGGGAGTGAGTGTGCATGTAATGTTAACATTCTTTATACAGTGTATGGCCTATGACTGCAATTTTATAAAACATACATTTACACTTGAAACCAGCCCTCCTCCCATCCAGACTTTTAAATGTGCTTAGGGAAATTATAAACAAAACACTAGAAAGACTAAAACTGAATATTTTTCTGCATTATACAAATGTCTTACTTTTACAATCAGGAAAAACTTATTTGATCAAAAAGAATGCTTTCCAACCAATGGTTTTGTAAAACTTTTATGTTCATACACCATGAAAATGAACTTGGGAGTCATGTCTTGTACATGGATGAAGTAAGGCTCAAGTATCACAAACTTAAATGCAAAACCTAAATTATGAAAGTTTTAGAATGAAACACCAAGGGGGGGGGAGAAACTCTGTGAACAGTTAAAAAAAATTCACTGGTTACATAACGCCAAACCATAACCCATAAAGTACCAAACTGGTAAACTGGATTTCAGCAAAATTTAAAAAGACTAATCTTTAAGAGATATCAGGAGGATGAAAATCTGAGCACTGGAGGGCCGGAACAAAGCTCTGCAAAGTGATTCTGACACGGCGTTTATATCTAGAACAAGGAACTCCAAAACTCAACAATAAGGGAGCAAACTCTAGTGAAAAGAAAAGGACGTGAACACGTATTTCAGCCACAAACAAATACAAATGGCAAACATATGAAAAGATGTTCGGCACCACTATCTATTAGAAAAACGCAGGAGATACATCTGTGGCTCCCATGAATGTGGACTGGGTTCGTCACTTTGCAAGTAGCTTCTCTGAACTCTTGTTATATCATGGGTACATACCCCATGACTCAAAAATGAAAACCTTAAATCAGAACAACAGAAAAAGATGTAATGAGATGCCATCTCATCCACCAGAATGACTACAATTAAAAAACTGACTACCTGATAGTCTCAAGTGCTAGTGAGGACATGAAGTGAGTAAAGTCCTACTTGTCACTTGCAGGAAAAGAAATGACACAGTTCTCTTAGAAGACAATTTGGTGGTTTTTCGTTAAGTTAAAGCCCATGTACGACACAGCCATTTTGCATCTTTTTTTTTAAGAAATATGAAATTAAAAAGATGTAGACATGAGCAGCAGTTTTGTTTATAATAGTCAAAACTAGGTACAACTCACATTTCCATCAATTCACTAATAAACAGCAATAAGGAATGAACAATTGACAATCTACAGAAAATAACTATGTTTAGTAAAAAGAAGCCAGGCAATATAAAATGTATGTTGCATGATTCTGAACATATTAATGGATGTCTATGAAATGCAATGTACACCACAGTGAGAGGAAGCAGAGCCGTGGAAGGATCCTTCCACCTGAGGAGGTGAAGAAGTGTTCTGGAACCCTAATATGGCCATGGTTTCACACACGAGACCAAGAAGGAGCACTGTGTAGCTTACATCTGTCTAGTTTATACAACATCTACCACACCTCAATAAAGCTATTACAAAACAAAGAATGGCACGGTTTCCTTATGGGGAAAGTGAAGAAGAGACATAATCTTTAGATGACTCAACTGAGATATGAATGGGAAATGTTCTGAGAACTGATAGAATGAGGTCCTTGATGAGGACAATGATTTGAAATGACTAAAATCTCTTTTTCCCATTCAGAGAGAGCTGTGAGGTGTTTCGGCCATCACCCCTTACCAGGAAGGACACATAGCTAGCAGTTTTTAGAGCCACATTCTCAGCTGTTGAAGAGAGGAAGCCAGCATGCTTCACCTGTTGCTTACTGACTGGCATCTCACACTACATGATTTAAAGGCTCCAGGAATACACTCTGACTGGAACTGAAACCTGTGGGTAATAAATAGTTCTAGGATAAGTTCCACTTATCAAATACCAAAGAAGTTCCCATCGAGGTATTGGATTCAGCCTCTGTAGAGCTCTTTCAAATACTGATGGTCTTTAAGAAGCTTCATATTTGTAGAAAAGTATACCCATACAACTTTTCTGATTTCACTATCAGTATCCAAGAAAATATATGAAATATTCAATCTTTTATTATAAAACTGTCTTTGTGTTCAATGATTCTGCCCAATTGTAGTATTCTGAAGACATTTAAGTAAGATAGGCTAGAATAATATGATGCTGGGTAGGTTAAACATATTAATTCATTCTTCGCAGTATTGAAGTCCATTATTTTTTATGCAAAATAAAGAACAAACATGAAATCACACCTTCAATTTACAACATTGAAGACTTAAAATGGGGCTGCTGGATTGTAACTGCATTGTAAATTTTGCCTTAATTTGTGTACTCATTACTGACAGCCTTAAAAAGAATACTGACAGCCTTAAAAAGAAAGACATCCTGTACTAATAAGTACGCCTGACTTTCAATTCATTAAATAAATGAAGTAACACTAGAGCCAAGACAATGAACATGTGGGCAGAAGACATTACAGGTAGCCAGAGGAGATTGGCTACAATTGGAGCTAAACCCAAGAGTTCTAAAATGAGGTGGGTGAATGAATTATTAGTGACTGAAAATTTGAAAATTATTCCAGTGATTTCTTTTATTATTTATTTATTTGTGTGTGTGCGTGTGTGTGTGTGTGTGTGTGTGTGTGTGTGTGTGTGTATCAGAGGGCACTGTGTATCCCTGTGGAGGACAAAAGGTGATTTCTGGAATCATCCTGGATTGCTTCTACCTCCCTTCTTGCTTCACTCTGGGATTTCCCAGGCTCTGCCCACTATGGCCAGAAGTGCAACCTGCTGCTGTTTCTACTTGGCGTTTTTTTATGTGGGATCTGGGATCTGAACTCAGGACCTTCTGCTTTCAAGACAGAGTCTTAATCTCTGAGCCACTTTTCCAGCCCTATTCCAGAAATTTTTAATTTGTTCTAAATGTAGGTGTCCGTCCACTTACTCTACCCACTCTGACCCCATTTTCAGATTGCTTAGAACCAATCTTCATGTGCCTCACTGCTTTCTGAAACAGAGTTAAGTGGTAATCTTCAGATGTCTATCTAGCTTAGAATCACTCATTCATTCAAAGAAACCTAACCTTCTAAAGTTATAAACTCACTCTATAGTGTTTGTTGACGTGTGACTAACAAAATGGACTCAAATGCAACAGTGTGAAACCCTAAGACCCCAGGAGGCCCGCCACTTGTATCATCACTGTCCACCTTTTCTTGGATTTGCTCTGCTCCCTTGCCCTACTCTTGCAGAGAACATCTTTCTGCAGAATCAGATAGTGTCAAATTGGAAATAACCCTGGATTGCTGCTTTGAAACTTTACATGGAGAAATAAAGCACTAGTTCTTACCCTGACTCTTTGCCTTAGACTGCGCAGAGGAGGGCTACGAAGATGGACTGCTTTTGAGAATCAGGCTGCTTCAAAATCCTTTCTGACTCTGATGTAATTGTGGACAGTATATTCTTTCTTTAGCATTTTCCTCTGAAGGATGGGAATAAATACTTTAGCTTGCATTACTGTGTGAACTAAACAAAGCATCATATACAGAGCTTCGTGTATGTTGTATGTAATGTTACTATATTTAGTGTGCAACTCAGGAATCAATGCTGTTTCAAAATGCCCTGATATGGACTTGAAAAATAAAGATTAACCTTTTCCTCCTGCCAGTAAAGGCTTTTACACAGAATCACAAGCGGGGGAAATACAAACAAGAGGAATACGTTACTCATGTGTTAAGGTGATATTTGGTGAAAGTGGCATTCATCTCAGTGAAGTAGGCAGAGTATATCTTAAATTTCAAGGCAGTGATAATCAGAGATAAACCTGAATCACAGCTAAAAGAAGACAAGTGCGCATGGAGCCAGAAGTAGTGTTTTGAGTGAAACTGAACAGTAATGGACAATATGTGAGTGCTGCCTGTCAAAGGTTACTATGCACTTGTGGAAATAATAGGATAACTATGAATCAGAGAAACAGCAACATTTTAGAAGAAAATTTACCCTATTAAAATACCCTATTAAATTATAAGACACGGAAATAACTCTTTCACATAGCTTCTTAAGTTAATCCTCTTCCTTTATCTTTCTGCAACCAAAGGGAGGGCTGGACAGTGTGTGGACATGAATCCCAGCTTCACAGATAGGCCAGCAGAGGGATTAGCTATGGAGGGAAGGCACAGGGAGATCTGTGGTGCAGGAGTTTCAATAATAGAGAAGAAGGAGAGTTAACAAAGACTGCTACCACAAAGAGGGGTGCTCTACCAGGTAGTTACTTCATCTAATTTTAAAACAATTTGTGCCATTTGATGCTAAATTATTATACTTTTATTTTTATATTCTTGGTTATTCCTTGAGAAAGAAGTTTTCTGAACTATATGCAATTTTTATTAAGTAAATTTATATTAGATTTACCTTGTCAAAAAGTCTCTTTTAATACAATACAGTATGCTAAAATTTATCCACAGGTACCAGTCTGTCTGTTTTCTTTTGTTTTTAAGTATTTTTTCTGGCATTGATCATAAAGGAATGATATAGGACCTCAGACCATACACACGCATAATTTATCTGTGCAGAACAGGATGTAAAACTGTGGCCTTTCTAAACTCTAAATCTCAAATTCTTTGTGCGTGCGTGCGTGCGTGTGTGCATGTGTTGTATGCGGGTGGTATGCAAAAATGCACTTGAATATGTGTGCCTGTGGAGGTCCAAGGGTGATATCAGAAATCATTCAGATTGCTTTTTCTGGGGTTTCCCAAGGTTCTCCTTTCAGATATAGGATTACAGAATACTGTCCTATCTGCCTAACATTTATATGTATTGGATCTGGGAACCCAAACTCGGATCCTCTTTCTTGAGAGGCTAAGGCTTTAGCCACTAAGCCATCTCCCAGCATATAAACCTTAATATCTTTAACTGTAAAGAGAACATAGTCAATTCGAGAGTAATGGAAAGTAGGGAGAAAAGTCACAGATGGTCACAGCTAAAATAAGAGTAGTCATTGCCATATACCTTTTGGTGCTTGTTGATTGGAGGCCTCTTTAGATAATATAAATATATGATCTGATCCGTGCTGGCAAAGATGGTTTCAGAAGTTCCAAGAAATAGCAAAGAAATTCTTGGTTCTGTCTGTTTTCAGTTGGTCCCAGGGATGACCACAGAATATGCATGAACCTTGCCTTTCTTTGCCCATTTCTGCATGCTTAGTGTCTAGAACATGAATACACATAGGAGGTACTCAAATATTTGTTCAATGACTAGAAAGGAAGAGAAGAAGGGAAAGAAGGGACTCTTTTCAGCATGGTGGCCAACTAGAATGTGGAATAAAACAGCTGCTGCTGTGAATGACTGGGAACTAACCGACAGGCAGCTTTTACTTTGGAAAGTCTCTCTAGAATTTTACTTGCAACCGGGAGGCATGGTCTTGACATGGCCAACCCACAATGCATATAGGGAAGCTGTAGTCACTGTGCCACCTTGTGGTGATATCTAGAAAGTTCATCTTCCTCAGTGGACCAGAGAGACCTCGTACCCGCACAAAGGTACAAGGAACAAACCTAGGGACAGACAAATGTATACCATTTAAGATTCAAGGCATCACTAGGAACATGAGAACTAGTCAGGCACTAGATCTACAACTAAGGAGCTTGTAGTCTATTAAGGGAGGTACCAAAAGGATATCGAGGATCTATCATTATAGATATGGTAACAAATACAAAGTAGAAAATACTACATAGTACATATAGGTTAGGTGCAAAGAAAGTTTGCGAGAAGAGAAGAGTCCCCCAAATTTTGCAGAAAGGAATCTGAGAAGGAACTGAGCTGGATGCAGAGCTGTGCAGGGTAGGCTGGCCAGGTAGGAAATGTTTCCCCAGACCAGGTCAAAAATTGGGTGTGTGCAAACCAAGAACTAGGTCCCCTGTCACAGCCATGGCGCCTTAGGAAAGGAGCTGGCAAATGAGGCCTTAGGAAGGAGCAGGAGGGGCTGCTGGAATCCTGTGATTGGCAAATGTAAAACCAAAGGGATAGGCGAGATTTCGAGGTACTTGTGAAGGCCATCTCATGGGGGTACAGGATTAGTCCTGTGGTCTGGGATAAATGATTTGGCTTTTTATCATGTAGGTTCCTCAGCCATAAAGTGAGGCTTCAAGTCCTACTGAGCTGTTGTGAGCAGTAAGTGATCTGTATAAAGCCCATCCCACAGTGGGCAACACTCAGCAAGGATTTACATATGTTAAACAACAGTCAACAGGGTGAAAACCCTGAACTGTAGCTCACTCAGCAGTCCTGCAAAATCAGCAAAGGCTTTAAAGAGAGTGAGGGCTGGGAATGCAGCTCTGTGTTAGAGAGCCAGGCCTTGCATGCATGTGGCCCTCAGTTCAATCGCCAGTGCCGTAGAATGAGTGAATGAATGAATGAGTGAGTGAATGAACAAATGAATAAGTGAACAACAGAGCAAGGTGAGTGTGGAGAACACCACGGGAGTATGGGAAGGTGCCTGGTCAGGGTAAAGAAGGAACTGGATGCTTAGACAGAAAATGCCAGGGAGAGAGCTACATAGGACAGTGCACGGAGGCCACTGAACAGAAGAAAACTGAAGCAGCTGTCTGCTTCGGAAGCAAGAAGCAGGCACTGTGTCAAGATGAGGATTAAGCCCTGCTCTTGTGGTGGCCTTACCAGTGCTAAAGTCTGCTAATCTTGGAAAGAATTACCTCAGCAGAAGCACCATGGAAGCCTAAGGATGAGAAGGAGCACTGAGTCCTCCTCGCTCTTGGAAGACACCACGTCCTCCAACAGAGAAAGAAGAGGAAGGAGAGAGCGTTCTGTCATTCACTTTTTAAAAGAAAGATTTTATTTAATATCTATTTATTTATTTACTTATTTATTATGTTCACGCATGATATGGTGTGTGTGTAGGCATGCAGTTCATGGCAATAGGCAGAGGTCAGAGAACAACTTTGGAGATTGATTCTTTCCTTCTACCTTTATGTGGGTTCCACAGACTGAACCCAGGTGGTCAAGTTTGCATAGCAACTACCTTTACTCGCTGAGCCATCTTGCTGGCTCTGGTTTTTATTTTTAAGGGCAGCAGAAGTTTAAATGCCAACTGAATGGATCCAGTGGAGAAGTATGTGTGCTTGTGTGTGTGTGTGCCTATCTGTGTGTGTCTTTCTGTCTGAAATATTAGTGGGTTGCAGGGAGGAGATCCACTACGTAAAAGGGAGGCTGAGGGGTACGCAGACTGTAACTAGCATAGGAAGCAGACTGAAATTGACACAGGAATGAATTTATTTCAGAAGAAGGTAATACATGACTATAGTTCAAAGTTCAAGACGGAGTAAGTGCTGAACCAATGGGCAACGGGAGGTAGGAGGGTAGGAGCAAGGGCACGCGCAGACAACAGACTGTTGTACTGGAGGATCCAAGAGGGAAAGAGGAATATAGGGAATGTTCTGGGCAGAGCTGGGGAGTAACTCAGAGGCCTACTGTGACACGAGCTGGACTCACACTGCCACTTTACACGAGCAGCTTCTCCATCATCCAATAATCACTGTCCCCCCTGATGGGGCTCCAAGTGAAGAGAAGCAGGGAGGGAGAACTCTCAGGTTGGGAATTCTCCAGAGAAGCAAATGGTATGGGGCATTGAATATTGGACAGAACTAGCCAGAGCCAGCTTAGTGGCAAGGAGTGCACTTAGGAGCAGTCTGAAGGAGTGAAGCAATGAGCTGACACAGATTCAAGGCTTGTTCCACACAGATATTTTAGGGTTCAAATTCACAGTGTCAGAGTGGTTCCAATAGTACCCATACACCACAAAGCAGCACGTGAATGTGTGGTATTTTTTAGTATGTGTGTCATGTCAGAGTATCTAGATTATGACTTCTGAATAGCCCCAATACTTCAGATTTCTCTACTAACATCACTCAGATAGCTGAGATGCCAATTTTAATTTTTTAAAAAAGTAAAATAGTGGTAGGCTGGAGAGATGGCTCAGGGGTTAAGACTGTCTCTCAGAGCAGAAGGTCCTGAGTTTGGATTCCAGGTCCCACGTAAAAACACCAGACTGAAATGGCAGAGGCCTGCATTTCCTGCCCTGGTGGGCAGAGCCTGGGAAATCCCAGAGCGAAGGAAGAAGGAGGTAGCAGCAATCTAGGATGATTTCTGAAGTCACTCTTGGTCCTCCACAGGGACACACACACACACACACACACACACACACACACACACACACACACACAAAATAAATAAAAAATTTTAAAAAGGCCTTTTTGCCAAGATGGTACTGAAAGCAAAGAAGGAAGCTCCCGCCCCTCCCAAAGCTGAAGTCAAACTTAAGGCTTTGAAAGCCCGGAAAGCAGTGCTGAAAGGCATCCACAACCACAAAAAGAAGATTCGCACATCGCCCACTTTCTAATGGCCCAAAACCCTTCGGCTTAGGAGGCAGCCCAAATACCCCCAGAAGAGCGTCCCCAGGAGAAACAAGCTGGACCACTATGCCATCATCAAGTTCCCCTTGACCGCTAAGTCAGCCATGAAGAAGACAGAAGACAACAACACACTTGTGTTCATTGTGGATGTCAAAGCTAACAAACACCAGATCCAACAAGCTGTAAAGAAGCTCTATGACATTGATATGACCAGAGTCAATATGCTAATCAGGCCTAATGGAGAGAAGAAAGCCTATGATCGACTGATTCCTGATTATGATGTTTTAGATGTTGCCAATGAAATTGGTACCATCTAAACTTGGGTCCATCTGCCAATTCTAAATACACATCTTTTTCACGATAAAAAATAAAAGAAATTTAAAATTTAAAAAGTTTTAAAAAATAAAGTTTTAAAAAAATAAAAAATGGTGGTAATGTGAACAATCTCTTTTTAAATTTGACTGCTTTAGCAAGTGAGCTTTTTCTTTTACTTTAACATACACTTGTAATATTCATATGTAATAATACCAATTATCTTAAACATGATGGGGACAGAAAGGAAGAATGTAGGTTTTGAACAGTTAAAGCAGATGTATAAATTCACACACATCCAAGCTAAGCACTCTAGTATTGTGATAGTTGGATGCAGGAGTCAATTCGACAATTACAGGCTTAGCTTTGGGCCTGTGAAGAATGGATAGTTAAGTAAGGCAAGCCCTGAAGGAGACTGTTTAATTATGGGGAAGATCCAGTCCACGGTGGGTAAGGACAGGTGCATTAGATGGGAGGAGCTGGCAAGTCCAGTGAATTCCATGAGTATGAGTCCACTATTGTACTTCTTTAGCTGGTTCAATGAGTTAGTATTCTTTCAACATACTTGAATGGACTTGTGGTCTGGCAAGTGAAGTTTATTCCTCTAAGAGGGTATGGGCAGTTCCCTTCTTGTGTTGGTATGCACCCTCCTGACCTGCTAGACTAAGAGATGTGGCCAGACAATCAATTACAAATGATTGTAAGCCAGAATAAACTCCTTTTTTCCTGAGCTGTATGATCATGAATTTATTGGCAATAAACAGACAAACCTTGACAAATACTAGCACATGTACCAAGTACCTTCAGAGCCAATCTTTTGGGTAAAATGACAAGCTAGACATTAGGGTTTAGGAAGATTAGAGTAGATTAGATCAATGGCAGCAAGAGATGACAGCTAAGAAAGGAAAAAAGATAAATGCTGATGCAAAAATCAAGAGACAATTGCAACATTTCTTTCAGTGAATGTGGCTTGATTTGAAGGGGTTAAGAAATCAACACTCCTACCTACCACCATGGGACACCTAACATGCCTGATCTTGTGTGATCTCTACAAATAAGTAGACTTGGTCCTGGTTAGTATCGGATAGAAGGAATCACTTCTTCACACTACTTAGTCATTGGGATTCTTTCCTGGAGGTCCAACTGGTCATGGAACTGACAAGATACTTGTTACATATTTTATATGTGTAACTGAGGAAAACCAGAGATACACACACACAGTGATTTACACAAAAGGTCATTCGCCACAGCATTATTTAAAAACCCATACAACCAATGACTGGTGCCTATTCATAAGGATTTAGCTCTGGAGAAATCCAAGAGATAATTTATCAGTGTATGGGACACTAATATTACACAATGCTAGATTTTAAAAAGAAAGTAGAATGTAAAACAGAACCCTATTTAATTTTTAAACGTACTATGTGGCTTTAAAAAACAAAGGAAATGCTGCCTATGTTTTACATGTCATGATGTGAAGTCTAATACTACACTAGAAATAAGAGTCCATACTATATTCAGATAGATGATTTTCTGATTGCCTTTGTGTGTGTGTGTGTGTGTGTGTGTGTGTGTGTGTGTGTGTGTGTGTGTAGGAAAGGGTACTGTGTGGATTCCCAAGGGTAACTTCTAGAATTACCCTTGATTGCTCTAGAGTTTCTCCAGACTCTACAGGGCTGGAGTACAGGCTGCTGCCATTTCCAAATTTTCACATGGGATCTGAAATCTGAACTCAGGTCCTTTTGCCTTTGAGGTAATAGCTTAATCCCTGAGCCAGCTCTCCATTGCAATTTTCTGATTTCTTATAGTGCTTAATTTAATATTTATCTCTTTTATGTTCATTTTTCAACTTTGCAGAAGAATATTGGGGTAATAATATATGGTAAAATGACAAATTCATTATATAGATGCATGAAATTATCTAAAAATAAAAAAGAATATTGGGAAACAAAAAGCAGACTCTGAATTTGACAAACATATAGGTTATTACAGACGTCAAAACCAGAGACACAGAATTGTAGGACATGCTATAAGACCAAAACAAAATCAAAACAAAAATACTTAACCAATTTTAAGGGGAACACAGGGAAAGGATAATGTATGGATCAAAAAACTTAAGAGACATATTGACCAAGTGTATAGCCTTAATAGTGAACAAGTGAATAGCATTAATAAATTCAAATCATTCAATCATTAAAAAATAAAGAGCAAACCATGAAGATTTACACACTAACTAGGTATCTGATGATATTAAGGAATTTTTTGTGAAGCCTGTATCACTTTAAATCTTACAAGTGATATGGTATCTTAGGTCGGTAATCTCTACTTTCCACAGAAGCTACCCTTGGGCCACCAAGAGGGAGCATGGTGAGGTCAGGAGGTCAGAAAGGCTGGGATAGGGTGCCAAGACCCAGAGAAAGCTACAGGTGGGAGACAGATTCAAAGTGGCTCTGAGTTTGTACCAATAACGCCAGACAGCTTGAGTGGCCTGCCCTACTTGAGACTAGTCCAGCCTGTGTCCAAGGAGAGTCTTGAAGCTTGATGGGTTGGTTTATTACGGACAATGGATGAGACACATTACCAGCCAGGAGGAGCAGCCCTCTAAGAACTCTGGGTTGGTGACATGATAGAACCCAACACTAGCACTTCAAGTGTCTTCTTTCAACTCTCACAGGTGAGGGTGCATAAGTCTCGTACAACTCCCTAGTGTAAGTGAAGGATGACATCAAGATAGATAGAGCAAGGCCAACTCTGGATATGTTGCCTTACAAGGCAAACTAGGCGTGTGCTCAGTGCTGCCTGGCGGAATCGCGGCAAGGGTATGAAGCACAGAAGCATCACTTTGCTGGGCTGGAACAAAGGTATCTGGGGAGATACTGGCAAAGAATTGCTAGGAGATGCAATCTGTTTATAGAGGGTCAAAAATCTTGTGTTGCCAGGCATGGTGGTGCATGCTTGTAATCTCAGCATTCAGAAGTCTAAGACTATAGATTCTCATGAGCTCAAGTCTAGCCTGAGCTACATAGCAAGATCCTGTCTTAAAAAACAAAAGATTAAAGTCTATGCTATAAAAAAAGTAAATAAACAAAAATCAAATGTTTCTTAAAGTTACTTACTATAAGCCTGCTTTCTCAGTGAATGTGGTTCACAGATTACATTCTGGGAAGACTCTTTTGGATGAATGCATGATACATATGCTATACAGGTCTCGCTTTTTACTTAGATGTGATGTGACCTTCTGTCTGGAGATGTGTGACTCGCTAAGGAAAGAGTGTAGTTCAAGGTGATTTCAGTGGCCAAGCATGGACTTTTACTTACAACTGTCCTCTGTGGTCAAACCTAGCACTGCCAAGGCTGGGGACAGCCCCACAGCACCTCCTAGCCCAGGTCACTAGGGCAGTGAGGCAGATGACAGGGAACAGATCAGCTGTGTGTGCAAGTGCCTCTCTGTACCTCTGAGATGGGTGTGCAAGTGCCTCTCTGTGCCTCTGAGATGGGTGTGCAAGTGCATCTCTGTGCCTCTGAGATGGGTGTGCAAGTGCCTCTGAGATGGGTGTGCAAGTGCCCCTCTGCGCCTCTGAGATGGGTGTGCAAGTGCCTCTCTGCGCCTCTGAGATGGGTGTGCAAGTGCCTCTCTGCGCCTCTGAGAAGGGTGTGCAAGTGCCTCTCTGCGCCTCTGAGAAGGGTGTGCAAGTGCCTCTCTGTGCCTCTGAGATGAGTGTGTTTCTATCCTGAAACATGTGCTGGTCTGCTGTGGGCTTCCCACTGCCCAATATTTGCTATCCTCTGTGTGGCATATGTCTCCTCCTCTGTAAGGAGGAGGTGACATCCTCTCTGCCCTTTGCACTTCCATGTCTGCCTCTTTCCTCGCCTGGCATTTGTACATTAAAGAATGTCTGCGTCATCCATCCATATAGATGCACATGTGTGCACACTTGCCAAATCCTTTCTGAACTACTCCATCTGTTCTCTCACTTTTCCTACTTTGAGGCATATGCAGCCCTCCCCTGAGCCCCCCATCCCTGGTATGTGAACATTCCTCTGCTCTCCTCTGGGTCTGTGCATATTTTGGGCCCTTAAACCCAAAGTGTCTGGGGGTCTCCCCTCTCATTCTGGGAGTGTCTGCCTCTTTTCTGTTAAAGGCATGCCTGTCTGTTTCTTCCCACTCTGGAAGTGGGGGAGGGGGTGGGTCTTTTTTTTTTTCCACTTCTGGAATCTGTTCAGGCTCTTCTGGGACAAGTGTGACTTTCCTTCTCATCTCAGTGAGCCTAATGTTTCTCCTACCACAGGTGGGAACATATCTTGGTGTAATTTTGTTTGGAACCATTCTATATAAACATAATTCAGACACTGATCCCTCCTCGCCTATGCACTTCTCAACCACACCATGTCTGTGACACATGCTCCTCTCCAGTATTCTGGGTGTTGGGTATGTGTGTGCCCTTTCTCTTAATGTCTCTCTTAGTGTCTTTCTTTGGGACACATGTAATTGTGTTTGCAGTTTTCATGGCAAAGTGTCCTGACTGTGAGGGTTGAATTCCTGCCTGATAATGATCAGGAATCTATCCATGCATGTTGGGCAGAATCAACCATGAAAGATGGAGGATGAGTGAGGCCTTGGTGTTTTTTGTTTCACAATCAACAGAGGCCTGGCTGCCTTCAAAGGGCTGAACCCAAGCCTGGTTCGTGTCTTCGGGGCACAGATTTCCTGGGAAACTATTCGGGGCAGATGATTTTTATCACATAGCTCCTAACTGTTCAATCAGGCTTGCTCAACCTCCCTTTGCCACAACCCATCCTACCTATGACAGCACTAGATGTGCACTATGTGCCCAGCTGAGAGAGGAGGAGCAGGAAGAAAAGGAAGAGGAGAAAGAATGAGGAGGAGAAGAAAAAAGGAGGAAAAGGAAGAGGAGGAGGAAGCAGGAAGAAGAGATTAGGGGAGGGGCACAGGCAGGAGCAAGCAGGGATATATGGCTCTTGTCTTCCAGTGTCAGCTCGGGGAAAAGCTGGATGCTAACAGGGCAGCACTTGTGGAAGATGCAGCGAAGGGGCTCGCTCATTCCAGCGATCTGTGCTTTCAAGGGTGTTAGGCCCAGAGAAAGCACTGCCTTCAAGGTGACCTTGCCTTTTAGTCACAGGCACAAGACCACAGGATGAGGATGACATAAGTGATACTCAGCTTGAGAGGCCAACCTACATGTAGCTCAGAAAGTCTGTGATTCCAAAGAGAGTAGAAGCCAGCCAGCCAGCAGCTCTCTGGCTGGTCCTCTGCCTTATTCCCTTTGTCTCCTGTGTGTGGATCCTCCTACACCAGGGCAGGGCTGTGCAAGCGTCACTCAGGTTTTTCCTGCCGTGTTTCTCATGGTTCAAGCTGCTGTACAAGGATTCCTTTGTCAAGAGGCCTTTCCTGGTCACGGTCTTTCAGGGACCATTCATCCAGGCCCCCAGCACTCTTCATCTTTGTATTCCCTCTTCCTTCTCTCCTATCTCCAGTCACAGTCTGAGGACATTCTGCTGACCAGCATCAGGTCATTGTTTGTCCTACTCAACGAGATAGGGATCTGCCTTAGTGCCTGACACATGGTAAACACTGCAGACTGCTAAATGAGTAACAGACAGGAGGAAGGGTGTGGAGGTATAGACATGTTAGCATGAGTACAGAAAGACAAGAAAGACAAGAGAGAGGGAGAATCAGCAGTTCATGAAAAAGGGAAAGGTATCAGAGGGTGAAGTCTGATCCTCAAGGACAATGTGGATCAGGGAGCTCTGAAAACCCGGGCAATGTCTCCCTGAAGGTGAGCAAGGATGGGTGGAAGAACTGAGCAAAGTGCAAAGGAGTGAGAGAGTGCAGCAGTGGAGGCTGGAGTTTGGCAGAGTTGGATACTGTAGATTGGTCTGGCAGGCATAAAATGGAAAGGATGCCACTGGAGAATCTGTGTGTGTGTGGAGGGTGGTTTTTCCGGTGTAGGATCAAAATGATGGGTCAGGATGGCTAGCTGAAGGAAACCACAAACATCTCTCATGTAGTTTGGCACTGCTGAGGAAGATACCGGAGGAGGGGATGAGATGAATGCAAAGATCTGGAAGAAGATTTGAACATAGTTTATAGGCAGAGAGGAAGAATGGGAAATTCCAAGAAGGGTGGTGTGACCCAAACTGGGCTGGACTAGCAGGTTGGCTTCAGGAGTCTAGCACATGCCATACACAGTCATGGATTATAGCCACTTAGCTAGAACAACTCTCCCAGGGCTCCAGGGGAGGTTTGGAACCACTGCAAAGGAACCCAGAAGCAAAGAAGCACTATGGAGGGAACATGGGGAGGGCTGTCTGTCCTGGGAGCTCGGCAGAACATCTAGTAACAGAGTGAGACAAACAGGGTGCCAACAGAGTTAACTGCTGGTGACAGGAAGGAGCTAAGGGGCCAAGAATGGAGGTGCAGATAAAACCATTATTAGACTCATTACAAAGACCCAGTCTGAATTATGTAAGTCCCTCCCCTAACAGACAGACCCTCAAGGTGATACAAAAGACCTGATAGCTCTGGCTGCCTCTTCTCTGTCTTCCTAGCCTTCTCTGTCTTCACTGGGGCTGTCGTAATTCCAACACGGTGTTGAGATAGCGCTACGTGTGCAGCGTGATGCTTGCTGCAGGCTGCACCTTCGTATGCTTAGTTCAGTCGTGTCTGTGTCCACTCTGATTATTTTCCTACCAAAGTATCAAAACCTCAACTGAAGTTCTAAGGCAGCAATGACAAGGTGGGGATCGACAGCCAGAGAGTCCTAGGGCCACAAATAACATTACTGAAGTCTGAACTGCTAGTAGTCTGACGGTTTTGAGAGCAAGCCATTAATCAAAAATCAATGTCTTCAGCTTGCTGATGATCCTAGACCTGGCTGAGATGAAGACTCATCCCACCACACCAGAGGAGCCCCACATCTGAGATGAGGCATTTTTTATTTCTGTTGCTCTCATCTCGTATTCTTTTGCTCAATTTATTCTGGATTCTGAGGTACCATGTTTCTTAACCCACACACCTCTGCCACAACAGTCACAGAGATTCCTCCAGCACACAGAGCAAAGTCTCAGGCTGGCCACACAGGCTTACTGGTATCAGGCTTCGCAGCACACCCACCTGCCCCTGCTTGGCGCTGCTCCCTTACAAATTTCCTCTCCAATCTGATGGTCTCTGTGGCATAAACAAGGAGCACATTTCTGCTTCCTAAATTCTGTGGAAAGCATTCCTCTCACCTAATAGCCAATCTCTCCCCTTTTTGCCTATTCCAAACCCATGGCTTTCCTTGAGTCCACCTTGAGTTTCCCCTTCCTTGCCCCTGAATTCCTATAGTATCTAATGCCTGTATATTTGTTGTTGAAAACAGACCACTTTTGTGATCTCTTTGTATATTCAACCATTATCCAAAAGGCACTTTCAAAGCAAGAAACAAGTAGGAGAATGCAGGACCCTAAAATAGTGGCAAGGGGTGTGTCCTACCTCTGGCTCCTGCTCAGCACAAGAATAATTTTTATTAAATAGATGCAAAGTAAAAACTAGCATATTCTGTCTTATGCCATAATACAAGAGCGTCTGATAACACACTTTAACCATTCTTCGTAGTGATGTGGTTCTGTGGAGGTGACTAAAGGCAAGAAAGTAGAAGTCTATATTTCTTTAAAATTACCATAAAAATCTTAGACAAGTCTTTAAAATTCTTCCATAGCTTTACAAAACAAGGTAAGCAGATCTGGTCTTAAGTTTGCTATAACAAAGCAGAAAGTTCAAAATTTTTTTCCAAAATGAAAATATTCTGATATTGGATTGAAAATTTAAGCAACTTCTTATATCAATCATTCAAAAAATTAAAGTGTGATTTCGTGGGTTAAGGGGGGAGGAACAAAAGAAAGACAGAAATCCCCAGTCCTGCAGATCTATGGGGAAAATTATATTGACAACAAAATAGAGATCTTGAACCTGGGTTTTTATAATTGTGGGACAACACATATTTTTTTCAGCTCTAGTGGGTGGGATGGTTATCAGAGGTCTGTTGGACTTAATGTCTAATCTCTAAAATTAATCAATTAAGTAGTACTTTCCACTACTACATAGAATTATGCTGTTTACTGAACTAAAACCACTAAAAAATTCACAAAGACATGCCGAGCATTCTTCCCAGCTATAAATTTTTTAAAGCAAAAGTTTAATAAAATTGTGCTTAAGATCCTTACCATAAAACAAAAGCTTAGGTTTATATCTTTAAAAAAAAACTCCATTAACTAAGAAAGCTTATAAATTTTCCACCAATTCCTTATGAATAGCTTAAAATAAGTATTCAAGATGGCTGAGCAGGCAAAAGAGCCTGAGGGTAAACTTGGTGACCTGAGTTCAATCCCTGGAGCCCACATAGTAGAAGGAAAGAATGGACTTCCCAAGGGGTCCTCTGATCTGTACACGTATGCTGCGGTACATGTGCTCCCTGCCTTACTTTCTCTCTCTCACACACAAATACACTGAAATATTCATAGAATACTAACTCACTCAGTGTAAAGTTCATGTCTGATTGTATTTTTGCAACCAATTTATTAACTTTATATTTAACTCTTAATGTTGACATAATTTAGGTTTGTACTAAGAAATTAACTTATAATTAGCTCTCACAGTCTGTCCATCCTAAGACTTACTTAATGCTTCTTGAACACCAATTATGTCTGCACTTGCTACTCTACAGACTACTTCGAAAATGAAATGAGCTAACATAGCTAACAGCAAACAGATAATGTTATGATCTAGCCAAAGTATTTCAAGGGTGAAGCAGAGCATTAATACTTAAAGAATGCTGGGCAATATAACTTAAAAGTCATGTTGGTTAGTGATTCAGAGAATACTTTAGCCAGTCAAGTTAAGTTTCCTTTTCTTTTAAGCAGAAAGTCTCTTTTTTGGTTTTGCTTTTACTACGAAGAACTTTTAATTAAAACTTGGCTAAAAAAAAATCTTGTGACATCGCTCATCTTTAAAAGACCAGAACCTCTGCTTTCTTATTTGAATGATCTCAAGCTATGTTTTTTTTTTTTTTAAAAAAAAACAACAGTTCAATTCTAATTTATCTTGGTTAAATGACCGCTCAGACAGACAAAGGTATTCATCTTTAATTTTCTGAAAATTTCATTTTTGGCAGTCGAATGCCAAACTGCTGCACAACGTTTATATATTTATTTATTTAAATAAATTTATTAAATTTACATTTTTATATACATGTTCCTTGCCTCCCACATTTCCCCCTCCCTTTCTTCCTCTCTCCCCTCCCATTCTCATTCCATCCCACCCTCCTTCCCCTCCCTACGTGAGTCCAATCTATCCCCTCCTATTCTCCTGTTCTGCACAACTTTTGTAACCTAGACGGAGTTCAGCACTGAGCCCGGAAGCAGAGCATGCCACAACACTTTCTACACCAGCCTCAGTGTGCTCGATCTGTCCATGCGCGGTCCAGCATGTTCTCACTAGATAAAGCCCAGAAAGGGGAGCAGCAGCGGCACTGCCATACACTGGAGGGCAGCACTGAGAGCAGAACAGAGCCAAACAGCCAGGACACTTGGAGTGCCAAGGGAAGCACACAAGTGTGTCTGAGACCTGAAAACAGTTCTTAGACACCCGGGCATTTTGGTTTTAATTAACAAGTTCCTTTTAATTCTGGCAGAGGTATCGTGCACTGCAGAAAAGCTATTATGAGTCAGCTCTGAATGGGATCAGCTATGTTCTCTCACACTGCTTTCTCTTCCTATTCTTGTAGTGACCAATAAAGGGTGAACTGAGTATAATTTAATTCAAGTATGACACCAGGGCCAATGTTTAAGCGGAGCAATTGTATCTCTAGTGCACATTTTAAGAGACAAACTAGGCTATGATAAAAGTGTTCCAAGATGGGAATTTCTTTTAAAAATACCAGGAACAGGAATATTCTTTAAAAATAAAAGTAGTTACAAAGAATTTTAGTATAACTGTTTGAATTAAGTTACAATACCCAAACAAGAGGACTTCGGAAGAAAACATTTATAATAGTACTTTTTTTTTAAAAAAAGCACTAAAATATCACTATAATATTAAATGCTTAGTGATTTAGAATTTCAAATAGACATCTGAATTCTAACCTACTTGTTACCACTTTTCTTTGAAAAACAACTGAAATAATTGAAGAGACCAAGTTCTTTGATGAAATTTTATACATTTGAAAAAATATTTTTATTAACTATCAAAAGACAGATGTTTAAGAATTTTTGTGATCCATCAGACTACTTTTTTTCTTAACATGCAAACATAATGTTTACAAACTTCTGGGTTTAAAAATCGATCCAATACAAAAACAACTCTTTCACTTAAAAGTATATTTCAACAGTAAACTGATTTATTCAGTTAAATAATGAAGTCTCATTTTATGTTTAGCTAAATTTATTATTTGGTGGCTTATTTCCATTTCAAATTGAGTAAACAATTATGGAAATATATCTTATATATGTTTTAAAATAAGATGGATAGCTCATTATGTTGAAGAACATCTCCAATCCTTTTTCTTAAAAGTAAACAGAAGCAAAAGCAAATCACATTAAAGGTTAACTTTGATTTGCCTCACACAAGGCAAAATTAAATCAGTTATTTGCATGACAGTAGCTCGGAGGATGTTCGAGTTTTATTTATTAAGAAAATGCAAAGCATAAGAGACCAGCAGCTCCTCAGTGTGCCCTGTATTCGGTGGCACATTTTGAAGGAACACTGTACATCTGTACCAGTAGGAACAGCAGGGCAGCTTCCACAATTCTTGGTGTAATCTACTTTTTTCTATGCCTATCTTAATGCTGAAACCATATATGTTTGAGTTGTAGTTTTCAAATAAAAGACTGTATCAGAAGACACACGGCTAAGATTAACATTTTTCAATAATTGCCTAAGACAACAACAAATTATCAAAACACATTTTTCAGTAACTGCCTAAGACAACACCAAATTATCAAAACACATTTTTCAATAACTGCCTAAGACAACAACAAATTATCAAAACACATGACAAACACTTCAGATTAACTTACAAAACAATTTTAAAGGTAGAAGGAAAGCAAATTTGTGTTGAAGAAGTAACTTAAAATTAGCTAAGCTGGTCAAATTAGTATTTACATTTAAGGACATGATAAGTCTCACAAAGTGACAATTCTTCCATTACTGGAAATTTTATAACAAATTTAATTTTAAAATAATGGAGCTATTTCTCTTCTTTGGAATGAAATACTTAAGGAAATTATATTTTTGAAATACAAAAGGTAAGTTAAGAAAGAGAAGGCACTTTTATACAAAATGGTATTTCACATCGTTGCCTCAAGCTGATAAAATAAAACTTACTTATTACAAGTCTTTTGGGTATGATGAAAAGTAATTTGGGCTCTATATAATTACAGCATTAAGACAATACAAGAAAATAAAATTGACTTACTGAGAAATTCTAGCAGGCTAAAATTCAATTGGTGCTCTTTCAAACTTGCACAGTTAATGTAGTTAATGTACCTTAAGCTTTGTCTCAATTTCTTAAAATTCTCTTCATCTGAACAGTTCAATCAACTTAGCTGATGTATCTTTGAAGAAACAAAATTGACTATAACACTTTCTAATCTTTCCTTTTAGCCAAGACACTTACAGTCCTTTAAAAACTGATTTCTAATCTTCAAAAAAATGCATCTTAAAGCTTCTAACATTTAGCCATTGAACAAACATTATATATATTTTAAAAAATCATATGGAAGCTTTTTGGTGGTAGCATTTACTCTGAAAATCAATATTCTTCTAGTCAAAAGCTAAAAGAAAGGAAATTACAAATAACTTGAATAGCCATGTGCAACTACAGCAGGACAACACTGCAACCACTAAACACCTGCAGTGTAAACATCTGACCAGGCTATTAGGAGCAGAGGCAAATTCAAGAGCTGCAATGTCCTCACTCACAGACTGCACAGGTCTCAGACACCTTTAAGAAATAAAGCCTCCTGCACTCTCAAAGTTATTTCCCAATCCCAAAGGCAACTTCTACTCTGGGACACAACAGCAGGTTTAAATTCTCCTTCAGAAAATCAATTGTTAATTAGCAAACGAGAAAGAAAAAAAAATCTCTTAATCAGCAACATACACCTAAAAACATTCTGGAAATTAAGAACTTTATTGGTGAAATGTTCTTATCTTTATTTTATGAAAGCCTTTCAAGTATTATTAAGTCTGTAAGAAATTATTCAAATTACTGTTAAGAAAGTTCACAGAGCAAACTATTGTCAAAATGAGGCTTTTAAATTCATGTTCCTAACTTAAAAGGAACTTTTAAACTTTCTGATAAATAAAGGAATTTTCAGAGGATCTCAGAATACTTCACAAAAGTACATATTTAAAATTATCTTTAAAATGTTTTAAAAAAATGACTTTTTCTTATTTTCTTCTAGAAAGAACTCCAAATAATCACTACAATTCATTCTTAGAATTTAGTTTATTCCAAATTCAAAATGATAAGTAGGAAAGGCTTTGGAAATTTAACTTTAAAAGGTGATTATAAATCCATCAATTTGTATTAAAATATTCTGATAGATTTATCCAAACTATCATTCTTATTTCCTTCAGTAAACTTCTGACTTTTGCTTTATATAGTTGGCTATTCTTTGATCCTGTCAGCTGGATTTTAAATTCACCACAATTGTTACTTTATTTTGAAATTCTTCTTTCTCCAGTCTTTCCATCAAGTCTGAACATTTCAGTTCACACCAATGATGTCTGTACACTTTCATGGTTTAAAACTCCAATTTTTTATTAAATTATTCTTCTGTTCTTTGGCACTAAAATCTTATTTTTTTAGAGCTCTAAAAAGACATTTTTGTTAACATCTTCACGTCTAGTTTTCTGATTTTAAATTAGAAAAGATCCCATGTAAAAAACAAGGTAAGGAACTATTTCCAGCCCACTGCTTTTCTTATTAACTTAGGGTATAATGGATCAAGTTCATCCATTCCATACATGCACATGCATTTCATAGGTAGTCATCTCAAATTTTCAACACATACTGTGGTTAGTTTTAATACAAGGATCCTGTCGTAACTCTGTTTACAAGACAACCAGGGACTTTTAAATACTAACAATTTCAATGCAGTATCACATCACTTCACTTTTTAAAATTGAGATATTACTTGTTTTGTGTTTTTTTGGGGGAGGGGCTTTTTGTACACATTTTTCAAAGAACAAAATCCTTAACAAGAAACACCAATAAACACACAAAATCAGAAAACAAGAACTCTAAGTGCCTCATGTGGGTCTTCACCACCAAGTCCTGGTCAGTACTGCCTTGCAAGGAAGAGGCACAGACAGGCACATAGAGCACACAGAGTGCAAACCTCAGGGAGGTAGGCCAGTCAATTCAAGAGTTAAAATCAAACTATGCCTCTGCAAGAATTTCTTCTAGGCTTTCAAACAAAAACAGTTTTCAAATTTCAAATGCTAATAACTACACACCAACCTTACACAAAATTCTATAACTTAAAACTTTTCATTTACTTTCTTAAATTAAATTTAAAAATTAAATTTTCAAATTAGATATAAGAGTTGCCTTGATTGAGGGAAAAACAATAACAGGGTAGATTTCAGATTTGGGAATCTCAAAAAGATTCAGGTGATGAAATCAAGAAAGCAAAAATTCATTATCTCTAAAGTTTCCTTATGGTAAAATGGAGAAATATTTCTATGGAGGAATTCTGAAATCACAGTTAACTATAGAATTTATCAATCCCATGTACCCTGCCCTCACATTTAACTTATTTGTAAATACTTGTCCAAGGCTACCTAAACACTTGCTAATTGGTTAAATATGCTGCTTACATTAATTCCTGTTAAAATTAAAGAAATTAAGGTCCACCTTTGTTTTTCAGCATTAACAGGCATACTTTCAAAGTATTGAATGTTCAGGAAAGTGTTTATCAGATTCTTAAAACATCAAATAAAAATGGCTGCAGGGACAGTTTCAGCCCTTCTTCACCTGGATCATATTCCCTTTCTTAGATTTCGCTGGACAGATGTACTGTTCTCCTTCTAAAACTCCCCCCTCACTTGTACAACAGATTAATTTTTTTACATAGGTTAAATTCCCAAAGAACAAAAGTATAAATAAAAATATTGAAACATTCCTGTAAGGATATACATTCTGATTTCACAGCTCAAGAAAAATGATTACTGTAACAAACTTTGAAGGTAGCTATGCATAAATGTTTTAGTTGTTTGCATTTTCAAATATCAGTTAAGAGAGGAATAATATATTTAATTTGGAAAACAACAGTTTAATCCTTAGGAAAGTAAATTTCCAGAATACCACACCAGAACGCATGTACTAACAACCAGAATTATGATAGAAATTAAGGAAAAAAATACTTGACTAATATTAAACATAAAGAATATCTTTAAATTTTTAGGCTATATTGCTAAAGGCAAATTCACTACTTTATTTAGCTATAAATTGTTTGCTTATTAAATATTTTGGTTATTATAAATATACAGATACAAGATTTTATCAGTATTAGCCTACACTTACTAAATCATCTTTCATGGCAGAAAAATACTACATATAATACTGAACAGAAAAAATTAAGCCTGTAAGTTTCAAGTAAGAATCTTAAACTGTGGGATTTCTCTAACTCTTAAGTGAAATAAAAATTTGGAGCATTCAATATCCATAGATTATTTCTGTAAACTGTAAAATTTAATAATATTTCTAGACAAAGAATATTCAACAGGTACTATTTCTACTGGACCAAAAACCCTTTTACCACAACCAATTCGAATTAAATACTATGTTGTCTCCTATCTCAACGAGACTTTCTAAAGGACAACAGAATTTGTATCTGTGCATTCTGAGTGTATTTTTTCTAAACTTAAATAAGTAGCTGTGTATAAAATCCAACATGAATTTTTATATCATTCTATCAGAAATAGAAAAAAAAAATCTCAAGACCAGCATTGCTAATTAGATTGACAATAAAACTTCAATGATTAATAGAACTAAAAGCAGTACTTACTGTCACCTTTACTAAGACAGAATTTATTGGTAATAGCATTTGGTTTGTCAAAGCGGCAACTATTCATCTTAAAGTTTCACTTTTTTAAACACAAAGCATAACTTGACTACTTACAGTCAATGTAACTATCATGGGCCAAAGAACAATGAAAATGTGAAACATACTTCAAAGGTTTGTAAATGTTGATGGAATTCTGAAATGTTTGGACAGAAGACTATATGGGTGGAAGAATTTGGTTCTCTTCTTCATTGATAGTGTGATATCTTTCCAATCTATTTTGACTTAACAATACTTCATGGCATTGTTTTTACGAGTTTCTTGGAAAACTGCAATTATTTAAAAAATGAGAACCCACAAGATGATGCGCTCACAACACATTGATATAATGCTTTTATGGAGGTATTTACAGAAAGTTATTGAGAAGGGTTCAGTCATGAATATAAACTCATATAGGATAGACTTCAATAATTTCTACATGGTATGGCAAGAGAAGACACTGTATAAGAAGTCTAAAATTCAAACTCTAACTTTAATCTGTAAATTTACAGAAACAAAACAAAATAAAAACTTATTTCAAAAACTCCATATACCTTGTGAAAGCTGAACATTCCAAATTAATCTTAATCTCAAAGAAAGAACAGCTAACATTTTATACCTTTCAAAAATATTGTGGACATCTAAGATACAGGAGTTGATAGTGGTTAATGATTAGTAAACATTTCCAGTAAAACAACACAAATAAAACCAGCTTAAAAGATGGAAATTGATATGTGTCAAGATTTCAAACTATTTTCATTTCCAATATGCAAAGTTACAATAAGTGTACAGGAACTTTAAGGATGAATGTATATGTAAACTTTTCCATAGTCTTCTAGAATGTGCCCCCCCATCCCGCCAGCAATGTCTACTGCTTGTAATGTTAAGGAATCTTCATCACTTTGCCTGTGATTTTTCAAACAGAAGTCCTCAATGTACCTGAAGCCAAACTGAATAGTAGGTATTCAACAAAATGGCTGTAAAAATCACATTATGGGTATACATGACTCTTTGATCTCACTGCACAGAATTCATAACTGTTCGATAATGCTATACCATTACAACACACACCTTAAACTATTTCAATTTTTTCCACAATTCCTTCCAAAGTCAGCTTCCAAAGCAAAGAAATGTAACACGAAAAGTTTCTGAGAGGGCTTGTTACACAAAAGAACAGCCTGGATGAAAAGTAGCTATGCCCATATCCACCTTCTGCTGAGCCTGCTTCTCCCTCGCTCCCTCCATCACTCCTAAACATGGGTGCACTTGAGTAATGGAAAGAAAGGGTTCTTCCATCACCACACATTCCCAGCACCTCTGCCTTTGGTCCTCAGACAGTGAGCCTGTGTAGGTGATGAAAACCTTTAGAAAAGAGAAGCTGTCTCTTTAAAATGCCCTGCTCGGTCCCATATCCCACGTGGAGCCAACATCAGCAGCACTTTCCCACTTGAATGTGATGCAAGAGGCACCATCCTATTCTATACGTGAAACCAGAAATCCTCAGTTCAACATTCCTCAGGGAGGGCGAACAGGTGAAGCAAACGTGTCAGGAAGGGAGAGAGCAACCAGCTCCCCACCCCTCCCCAAAAACTCCTCCAGCCCGGCCCAACAGCCTCCCGGTGCAACACCACCTTTTCCAGCCCTCCCCTGGAGAGCCCAGTTTAAAGAAAGGAGGAAGCCACCAAGAAAACCCGAGGCAGAAATGCGACGAAAAAGGCGATCTAAAGCCGGAAAGGTCGACTCCTCCAATCACACATATTAACTCTATTAAGAAAATGGCATCACTTTTTTTTTTCCACCGAAAAAAACCTCCAAACCCCGCAAAGATCATGAAAAGGGAGTTAGAAAATAGCAAATACAGTGTTTATCTTATCTCAGATCAGTCCACATTACCAAAAAGTTGAGCAGTTTCTGCACCACCACCTCCCCTCCCGCCCCTACTTCTCTTGCATCGGACTTTCACGTTTTCTCATTGTCGGTGGAGTTATAAAAGGCTTTTGCCCTTCGAAAGTTTTAAAAAAATAAATAAATATTAACTCCTTGGTCCCTGCGAAGTCAAAATGGGCTTCAGGGAAAAGGCGGCTCACCCTTTTACCTTTAGCGAGAAAAGGGGGAGCATCCCGGATTTTTAGGGATTTTTTGCGATTTTTTAACAATTTTTATTTGGTTATATGCCTGAGTTCTCCCTCCATTTTGGTTGTTTATGATACTGACAACAAGCTGTCCCAGCTCGGTGCCGATCTCCTGCTTTCATTTAGCACCCCCTCCCCCCGGCCCGCGGCCGCCCGCGGCTCCCCGCGCCCGCAGACCCGCACCCGACCCCGGCTCGCCCACCTGGGCACGGGGCACAGGCACGTCCATCGCCGCCGAGAAGAAAAACCTCTTTGCAGAAAAAAAGGGGGGCAAAGTTACCCCAAGTCGCTCCGAGGGCCCCCCAAATATTGCCGACCGCGGCTTTCCGCCAGGCCCCTTGGGAAGCGACCTTCCCCCGGGATGTTTTGGTGGAAAATGCGGGGACTTTACTCTCAAAACTGAATTTATATTAATTTTTCCCTGATTTTTCGGGTCTCTAATGTCTTCCGCTCTCGCTGCTGCCGCTGCCGCTGTCACAATATTCACAGCACCAGAGAGGAGGAGGAGGAGGAGGAGGAGAGGAGGAGGAGGAGGAGGAAAACTTTTCAAACTTTCCAGACCCTGAAGAAAAGGGTGTTTTTCCCCCCTTCTTTTTTTTCCCACCGACCTCACCTTCGGGTCCCCCGCCGCATCGCCCCCTGCCCTGTCAGACGCCACCTCGGGAGTCGCCGCAGCCCCGCCGAGGGATTTTATTTTATTTTTTATTATTATTTTCCCCCTGGGGTCCTGAGCAGGGGCTGAGTGCAGCACAAACTTTTCCTCCTCCGGCCGCCGCCGCGGCTCCTCTGCCCCCTCGGCTCGTCCCATAATTTAAATAACCCTGCTATTCCTCCCGCTAAACGCCTCTCCGCCGCCCCGGAGCCCGGGAGAACTCACCGCGGGGCTTTAACATCCTCCCTCCGGCCCGTCCGCCGCCTTTACACCGCCCGCGGAATTTCTAATAATTTTTTTCTCATATTTCGGGCTGGACGCGGCGGGCCTGGAAATTGTTTCCTTACGCCTCTTTCCAGCAGCCATTGTAGTGTATGCGCTGCCCCTGCAGCCCAACTTGCAGCTGCCGCCGCCGCCGCCGCCGCGGCCGCCGACGTCGCGCCCACCGCCGCCTCCCCCGCCCGCCTTCCCCCCGCCGGCCCCCGCCCGCTCGGCCACCGCCCCGCCTCCCGCCCGCCCGCCGGCCCGCCCCCGGCCCCCGCCCGCCGTCGCGCCCGCCCCCCGCGCGCGCTCCTCCGCGGAGCCGGCCAGTCGACGCGGCCGCCGCCGGGAGCGAGCGCTCCCGTTGGACGGCGCCGCCGCCCGTCAGGACGGAAGCTTTAAGAGGGAGAGCGCGGCTCGGGGGGAGGGGCGCGGCGGGGCGGGGCGGGGGCGGGGCCGCGGGTAGAGGTCCGCCCACTCCCCCTCCGCCGCCCTCCCCCCGCCGGCCGGGGGCGGGGCGAGGCGCGCCCGCCCCCACCGCGCAGAGCCCCGCGAACCCGTCCGTCAGCCGAGGCCGCCCGGCGATTGGGCGGACGGCCGCGGGGGGAGCGGGGGCAGCATGTTGGGGTGCGCGCTACTTAAGGGCCTGCTGCGTGAGCCATTGACGTGTTTGGAGCTGGAGACGGCCGGGACGCTGGCCGGGAGGCGGCCCGAGGTGAGTGGTCCCCGGCCCTCCCCTCCGTTCCTCCGCAGCGGCTTCAGGAAGAGCGGGGCTTCCCTGGCCCCCCGCGGGCTTCTGGTCGCCGTCCGTCGCGGGATCCGCTCGGGCGAGACCCGGCCGCAGCACGGGCCCTTCCCGTGACTCCTCTGCCGCCGGGTTCTGTTCCACCCGAGCCGAGGAAGGTGACCTGCGGGTCCAGCTCAGCGACGCCCGAGCACGGTGCCCCTGCCCGGCCTCCGAGGCACGATCTGCCGCGCCGCCGCTGTCCCCCGAGGGCACAGGGCTCAGCAAGGTGTGCTCACCTGGGCGGCCGTCCGCGGCTCGCCACCCCGGAAGGCGGCGCGGCCGGGGACTCGCACCCCTCCAGTGTCTCCTCCGACCGCCCCGCCCCCTCTGATACGCACCCTGGAAGCCCTGCCCATGGCCTCTGCACCCGGCCGTGGGGTCACGACGGGTGCGTTTCTGTCTCTGGTCAGCCAGTGGGGATGGTCGTGCTCTGGAACGTTCCCTCCCCCCTTCTCTTTCAGAGAGCTGCGAGGAGGGGGCACGTCAACTGTGGGGGAAATCAAGAATTCCTTGGGTAAGCAGTTTGCCCTTGGTGGGGAGGTTGCCTTACTCCCCAGCTGTGTAATGGTTCTGCAGCCCTCTCTCAAACCTTCGGCTTCCTCTCCGAGCAACCTCTTGCTGGTAGGTGAGCCTTGTAACATATGTTCAGTGCTGTCCATTCACAAAGTAAATAGATAAGGCCTCTTTAGCGGAGCATTCCACCTCGCCCTCCAGCCCGTGCCTCTCTGTACAGTCAACACCGAGGAATTCATGCAGAGGAGGTGACATTTGGAAACCCACACTAGAGTGACTTGTACTCAGAATCCAGAATTAGAAGAAAATGAAATGTGAATACCCTCATGCAGCGGATTTGATGTCGTTGTGCGACGCTGTCCAGGTTTTATTTTTAAAGACATCCAACGGATGAAATGAAATACAGAGCAGAGTACCTTCACCTGACAAGACACAACTGCAATTCGACTCATGTTTGATGATTGAGATTTTGTGGCCATGGTGTGTGAACAGGAGCAGAGTTGTGTGAACACACATCACAAGATAGGTTCTGAAAGAGATGGGCACGTTTTTTTAGGAAAAGCTGGTGGAGGGGTGGGGTAGTTTTCTAGGAAGGAGGAAACGTTTAGATTTGACAGTATTGTGAGTTTCCTTTCTGTCAAGATGCTTCTGTTGGCTGGGTATTTTCATCCATTCATCAGTGAATGATAAAATGATTATTTGGTGATGACTGAAAGTTAAAGGACCACAGAATAATCCTTGATTTTTTTTTTTTTTTTTTTTTTTTACTTATTTGAGAAAGAAAGAGCAAGCACATGCATGTCATTGTGTTCATTTGGAGGTCAGAGGGCAACTTTAAGAAGTTGGTTCTCTCCTTCTACCATGTGGGCTCTGGAGAGTGAACTCATGGTGCCAGGTCTGTGTTAATTCAGTGGAGTTTTGTAGGTCACACTGCATTATTTTTCTGGCTTCTATTTTGATCTGTAGGTAAAAGAATCATTAAAATAGTCTAGAATATGGGAATGTAAGCCAGATCAGCGCCTAAAACCTAATAGAGGAAGTTTGAAAATAAATCAATACCATATTAATATGTCGAAATAAAAAAGTCATTTCAAAATGATTGTGTTACATGACTATTATGTTTTACAAATTTTCTATTTTAGTCCTTTCTGTATTTTGTGTGTGTGAGAGAAAAAGAAAGCAAGTGTTGAGTATGCACGTGGGCCAGAGTGTATGCATGGAGGTCAAAGGACAATTTTCAGAAATCAATTCTTTCCATCCACCCCTTGGGTTCTGGGGATTGAACTTAGATTTTCAGGTTTAGGTACAAGTTGCATTTATGCACTGAATCATTGCATAGGCCCTTTCTGTAACATTTCTTTGAAGAGAGTAGTGATCATTATGCCAATTTCAGTCAAATTTCATTTTGGAATATGACCAATTCACTTCATGAGGTATATGATTTGATTTGCAAATACTCATTGGCTGTTATGGAACTTGATCAACTTTAATCAATAAATAAAGTCTTTGAAAAAGCTCTATTTTTAAAGACAAGTTGGAAAATTATTGTAACAGTAACATTGCCTGATTTCCTTCAACCCAAGGAATTATCAGCTGTATAGGTGCTATTAGAACTAAAATTGTAACTTCTTTTTAAGCTGTGTATTTTAAAAATGTTAGCTAAGCAACAATCTGGCCTTTTGGTATGTTGACTGCCCTATTGTAGGTTGCCAGTAGACATTTGTACTTTAGTTTGACGAATGTTCTCACTAAAACCTGACTGCATTAATTCATTTCTTGCTTTTGTATTATTAGACTTTCTTAGCACATTCAGTTTCTTAAACTTAAAAAATAAGGGTAAATTAGTTAGACGTAGCATGCACTTTCCATCTCATCAGCACTTGGGTATGGAGGTAGGAGGGTCAGGGTTCAAAGCATGGGGTACATGAATGACTCTGTCAAACAAGAAAGGAGCACACGACTGAAGTGTGGTTGAGTTGTCTGCCTGGATGCTGTAACTGAGTAGATGTGATTCACTATAACTTCAGTGTTCAGGCCCTGTGCAGTGTAAAGGAGAAATATGTCTTTGTCTTTATTCTCAAAGTAGGCTAAAATTAAAATTTTAAGTCCTTATGGGGCTAGTGACATTGTTTTTTTTCTGTTCAACTTCCTACTAATTTGTTTTTCTCTGTCTGCCTTCAGTAAGAAGACAAGATGCCTATAGTAACGCGGCGACTGAGGGATCCTGACATAAATCCTTGTTTGTTGGTAGGGTGGTTTGTTTTTTATTTTCATGAGTGTTAAGTTGGAAAAACCAGTTGTCTAATTTTGTGGGCATTTGTTTCTGTAGTTATTGAATAAAATATTATTCTGGGCAAAATAAATAAATAAATAAAAATTCTTGACCAGTGTATTTCATTTCACTAGAGTGTCTTTAAAAGATCGTAATGTAGCTAACAAAGACATTTCAGTTTTGCTTAATTGTAGAATACACAGATGTTTAGTTGTTACTATAAAACTTGATGAGCGTGCATAACACTGCACATGCACAAACTTTTAGTCTAAACATGGGAATATGTAGTAATTTAAAAATGTATGATTTTTATAGAAGTGATTTCATCGTGTCAGGTGACCTGGTTAAGAGTTGTGGCTTTATCCTACAATTAACTGATTTTAAATATAAAGATTTTTACAAAAGTATCTTATAAACAACATTTTGTTGTAGTAATATGCTTTTATTTGCACCGATTTGTTATAGTTTGCAGTATTGTTGTGGCTTTGCTATCCTTGATTAATACAATAGTCACTGAGAGGAATCATTCTCTGATCCTGAATGAATTTTTCAAAACTGTACATTCATTATACAATATACACTCATTGTCCCATATATTAAATCAATTACCACAGCTTTATTAAGTATTGTTTACATAAATCATGGTTGCTTAGATTTATGAAAGGCATCACTCATCTGTCTGAAACTTTCTTTCAGACTCCAGCTCATAGTCATCATACCTTTCACTTTGAAGTTTGTGATCCAATCTACTTATAGTTCAGACAGCTTAAATTTAATTCTCTACTCGCTTTTAAACTCATGACCCTGTTTGGTCACTTTGGTTTTGAAATCACATTAATGATAACTATTAAAATTGCTTACATAATAGCTTGCTTGAGAGACAATGATAGCAAGACATGGAGAGATGAATGGTGTTAATTCAGGTTGTCTTGATGTAGATCACTTACTAGTAATGAACTTGGAATCACAGCACCAGCGTTAGCATCACACCTCAATCCACATGAGAATTTGAAGAAGCAGGAAACAAATTAGGAGAGTAGATTTTGAATAGCCAAGTGGCAGCGACACATATTACATCTTGTTTCAGTTTCTGCAACAGAGAATCACAGTCTGTACTTTGGTCCCAACTCCTGCGATCAGATGTTTAGAAAACTGGCCCAGCCTGAAAAGAAAGATGTCTGCTTAAACAGAACAATTTCTGGAATACTTGGTTGGCTATATTTTTATGTCTGTCCGTTAAAGTGAACAGAAACTAGCCATTTCGCATCTGCTTTGAAGGGGAAGCAGCTTCAGAAGTCTCTGTTTTGTCTTTTTTAGATCACATTCCACATTTTAAATGATGGCTCTCTTACATATTTAAGGAATCTGATGCTTCTACCAGATGTATGGATGAAAATAACTATGACAGAGAAAGGTGTTCCCGTTACTTCTTGAAGTACAAAAACTGCCGGAAATTCTGGGTAAGCTTCATGTGGTGAGCTTCATGATAGAGCCCACTGTAGGCCCGAGGGGCAGCTGAGGTTAATCAGTACCTACAGTCCTTTCCCAGTGACATCCATCAGGGGGCAATTTTTCAGCCTCATCCTGTGTATCCAGGCAGCACCAAGGCCTCAGAAGTGCCCTTTCAGTTCTTTCATGCTGCTCTAGGGTAACAGTGTGGCTTTACTCCAAGTCAGTCTTCTCAGTAAGTATCAGAAGCCCTGTTAACAAATTTGGTTTTCCTGGAGATGAGAGGTATAATGTAGCCTCTGTCATACATTCTATTAGTTACCTTTTCTGTCTCCTTTCCTCCATTGCACAAATGCTAAAAGGATCACATTCTTCTCAAGACAGATGTTCTGGTTCCCTGAACACTGGATCCTCTACTTCCTTTTCCTTTGTTAATAGTTTTCATTGGTGGACTGTGCACATTCTCATGGATCCCTGTCTTAATACCTGTGTGTACTGTGTGTGTACAAGAGGGCACTTTAGTATGTGCTTGTGAAGGCCCAGAATTGTGAAGCCCTAGATTGTTCTACTTCCTTATTGCTTTGCTATGGGGTTTCCCAGGCTCCACCTTCCAGGGCTGGAATTAAAGGCTGCTGCTATTTATGTCTTGCATTTTTACATGGGATCTGAACTTTCCATCTTCCCATCCCCTTCTGACTTATTTCTATGGGAATAATCAGTTTACAAGTTGTAGTTTGATTGAAACATTTATCTGGAGCTCCAGAAATGGGCTTGTGTTTTTTTTTAACTTTTAGAATTTTCTTTTTTAGGAAATAATGAATTGTTGGCAAATAATTAGCATTCAATACATAATTGATTTTGGGTTCCCTCTCTTTTATGCCTACTCACAGAATGCTATCATGATCCAGAGAAGACAGAATGGAGTTCAGCCATCTATGCCTACGGCAGCAGAAAGAAATGAAATTTTGGGAGCAATGGGAAAGATGCCCTATTGAATCTTTGCATTAAAATTGTTTATATAAGTTGAAGCAGGTGGATTTTTCCAAACAAATGATTACTATAGACTTTTAAGACTTAACTGACTTCATCCCCAAGACATCATAAGTTCTACAAGGAGAGCTAGAATGTTAGCCTGTGTTCTTGATGTTTACTTTCAGGCTGTGTCAATGGTATGTTGTGACCTGCTGTCCTTCCTAAAGGAAGGGGGAGTGTGACAGTAGCTGTAGGAACTGAGCCCTTTTGGTTCTCAAAAGAAACAAAATTCAAACCATCAAAGACTCAGTGGGGCGGAGAAAAATGTAGCACTTCCTGGGAAAGGAAATGAAGAGATACCGTGGTCGAAGGAGAGTGACAAATGTTTGAAGACTCTCTTGTGACTCAAAGTAAGTGTTGATGAAGGGGAGAGACCAGCAGGGTTTGTTGTAGGCAGATGCGTGCTGGGTCTCAAATCCAAGGCTCATCCCTTTGCTTAAGGGTCAGTACATATGAGAGAAATGGCATGAGAAAGTTGTGCTAGAAATTGATGTAAAGGAAAAGAACGATTGTTGTGATGCTGTGACTAAGATCTTTAAGCCATCCTATTAGCTCTTGAGCTAATAATCTGCAGAAAGAAATAGATTCCCTTAGAAGTACATTTTATGTTTGCATAATATGCACAAGAAGGATGTGGGGACTTATCAAGATAAATTCAACACCGGGAAGATGGGAAAGCTAACTTCCTTCAATACTACGAAGCAGCGAGAATATTCATGGTGATAACTGGTGGGTTGTAAAGGAGCTGTCCGTATACCTCCTGCCTTTTAATATGAGTTTGTTGCTTATTTAATAAGAGTTAATGTAGTCTAGAAAGTCAAAGCATATTACTGGATTAAAAGCATTATTATTTTAATGGTTGTGGACAGTGAACCATCCATCTGAGCCTATGATCAAGCTTAGAAGTTTCTAAACCATGTAATTTGAGACCTCTTTTGTCTTGTTTTGAGGAGTTATCTTGCTATGTGGTCCAGGCTTGCCTGTAATTTGGCAATCTTCCTGCCTCAGCACCCTATGTCTGGGGATTATAGAAGTGGGTTACCACCTGGCATCCCCTTGTTAGATGTAATTGTATTTGAATTAAAAATGGATTGCTTGAAAAACATTTGATTTGTGTTGACACCTGCAAAAATTAGGATTTAAAAAACAGGACCTCAGAAGAAGTACTACACACATGTGACAAGCATTTTAGTACATTTAAGCCAGTTGATTCAGAATGTTAACGTCACTTCTTTAAACTATAGGCTAGTATAAACACTCAACTTGCAGCTATTTCCTGACATACCCCTTTAAGCTTTTTCATTTACTGTTTTATTTATTTATTTTTTAAAGCTCTGTTTCATTTTTTTAAAATCTTATTTATTTATTTATTTATTCAGTTGTACGTGTGTGCATGTGTGTGTAGAACCATGGACGAATTCGGGAACCACCATGGACCCCCTCCACCTCCTCCTTGTTTTCTCTGCCCTGGGATTCACAGGCTCCACCCTACCAGGACCAGAAACGCAGGCCGCCCCCGTTTCCGCCCGGTGTATATATGTGGGGTCTAGGATCCGGACTCAGGAACTTCTGCCTGCAAGGCAGAGGCTTAACCCCTGAGCCAACTCTCCAGCCCCAAGTACTTCAGATACAGACATGGGTGCCTGCCTACCCACCAATGCCTTACTTGTCTGAACATTTCTCTCTGGATACATCTAGGAGTTTAATTGCTATGTCATGTGACTGACATTTAAAAAAATTTGACAGAGTCTTCCAGCAGCAAGAGTTCTGGTTTCTTCCCATCCTCAACACTTTTGACTCTGATGTGGCTGAATGGATGTGAACTGTTTGCTGTCCTTGCAGACTTGCTCTGCAATTTCTTGATGATTAATGCTTCTTGAGCAGCTTATAATGTGCATGTTGGCTACTGCGTATCTTTGAAAAAAATGTCACATTCTTGTCCTCCCTGCTCCTCACTCCCTCTTCCAGATTCGCTTTCCTCTTCATTTGGTCCAGGGCTGAGGAAACTCTCAGTGGCTAGTGTAAGAGACCTGGGTGAAGTCTTGGAAGGCTGCTGGGCTCCGGGGCTCTGGCTGTGCTTGAGGGTGAGTTGCTGGAAGTGATACTTGTGTGACATGGCATAGGAGCCCACCAACCCCACTTCCTGGAGAAAGTGGCTCTCTAGGAAGTCAGATGGGAGTGCTGAAGGTTTAGAATCCACTGCATAAAGAGCCGAAGTTCTCAATACAATTCCCATGGCCACTCAAGAAGATTGCAGCATATATTCACACAGCATGCGGTCCTTTCTCTGGTTTTGTCATTTATTTTTTTTTTCAACTCTCCTTTTATGAATTTATTTAAACTTAGCTTGGTGATGTATCTGTTCATTCATCTAATGCTATTATTAGTACCTTTATGAATCAGGAATTGTGTTAATACAAAAGAATTTGGCAATGATCTGATCCTAGCTTTATTCTTTTTTTTTAATCTTTTTTTTTTTTTATTTCCACTCATACAAACTTAACAGGTACACCAGTCCCCTCCCTCCCTCCTTCCACTCCCCCCACCCCTCTGTACCTCCCTCCTCTTTCCCCTCCCTCCCCATCCCCCAGTACCTCCCCCTCCCAGCCATCAAAAATGATGAATTAATGAAATTTGCCAGGAAATGGATAGAATTAGAAACAATTATATTGAGTGAAGTATCCCAGACACAGAAAATTAAGCGCTGTATGTACTCCCTAATAGGTGGATCCTAGTTCCAAACCCACTTAGAGACACTCAAGGATAAATCTCTGTAATACCTACAGTAATTGCAAAGATTATGAACAGGAGGGATGGGGAAGGAGGGTGCCGCCAGAAACAAGGAGAGAGGGGACCATATTATTTTGTTTTTTGAGGTAACTTCTCATGTAGTCCTTGGACTCCCTATTTAGTGGACCTGGGGATGGGTGGGTGGATGGATGGATGGATGGATGGATGGATGGATGGATGGATGGATAAATACCCTTGAACTTGTGATTATCCGGCTCCACTTCCCAAGAGCTGGGTTCGTAGGCACACACCACCATTGTACCTGGCTGTTGCATCTTGAGAGTATGCTTGGTGCTGTGGCAGGTTTCAGTTAACTTGTGATGGTTAGTGATGGCATCACAGGCTCTGCAGTCACCTGGAGACAATCCTCTAGGCACACTCCTGAGGGATGATGCCGACTAGCTTGAGAGACCCATCCTAAAAGTGGGCGGCACCATTCCCGGGCTTGGATCATGGGCTGTACAACAAGAATGCTGAACGTGAGCTTTCATCCCTCTCTGCTTCCAATTGGATGCAATGTGCCCAGCTGCTTGAAGCTCCTGCTACTTTTACTTCCCCACCATGATGGACTGTACCCTTGAACTAAGCCAAAATCAACCCTTTTTACTTAACTTACCTTTGTCAATTTTTGTTTTTTAATTACAGCAATATGGTAAAAACCTAAGACAGTGGTCCACACCCTGCAGAGCCACTGTTTCCTTTTCCTGGTTGAAGCAACCCAGTGAGAAGTAAGTGTAGGAGGCCTATAGGTGTGAATTGATCAGGCAGTTGATGGAAGCCTCTGCCTCACTGGAATAGTTGTGAGGTCCTGACTATTCAGTAATAAATGTGCTGATTGCAAAACAGAGCCAAACCTGGCCAAAGCAAAATAAACTATTGTTGGCTGGTTTCAGAAGCTACAAACTGCAATGAGTTGGGTTCCACAGTGTGCAACTGGAGGGGAAAGTGGAAGAAGACAAAATTTTACATCACAGAAACCTTTAACTATAAATTCTACTCTTAGAAATTTATCTTATGGGGTCGATGAGATAGTTCAGTGGGTAAAGTACCTGGTCACAAACCTGGCGGTCTGAGTTCAATCCCCAGAGGCTAACATGGTGGAAGGAGAGAACGGACTTCCGAAGTCCTCTGACCTCCATCCTTGTGGCATGGCATGCATGAGTCAGTCTCTCTTTCTCATTCTTTCTCTCATTCTCTCTCTCCATCTCTCTGTCGAATAAATAGAGAAATCTCAAGTTTTTTTTTTTTCCATTGAGGCACTTCTGAAGTAAGACAGATCCATGGGACCTGTGGGGACTTTGCCTGTGATTTATAATTTTTATTTTCAACTTGGGTCAGCTGGTTGAGTTGTAAAGTTCCTTACATACACTAGACACAAGATATCAGATAATATGATTTGCAATTCTCCCCATTCTGTGAGTTGAGTTTCATTTTTTGAAGTATAAAAGTCTTTAATTTTGATGACTATATCAAACAGCATTAATCTTTTTGTTAATGCAGAGTATCAACCTCTCCATAATGAAATGCCAGTTTCATCTTTCATTTGCTTTTGATGTCATATTTAAGAAAGCATTGCTTAATTTAAGATCATGAAGATTTATACCTTTTTTATTGAGAAGCTTGTGTTTTTAGCTTAACTTTCAAGTCCTTTGTCACTTTGGGTTAATTTTTGCATATAGTCTGAATTACTCCATAAGTGAAAATAAAACCCAACTTACCTGAACCTTCAGAATATAGTTAAGTCAGTTCTAAGAGAAAAGTTTATAGTTATAAATTTTTCCATTAAAAAATCAGATCTCAAATAAATAACCTAATAATGCATCTTAAGACCTCTAAAGCAAGAACAATCTAAACCTCAAAACAGTAGGCAGCAAGAAATTGATGAAATAGGGGCTGGAGAGGTGGCTCAGGGATTTCCGGCCCTGGTAGGGCAGAGCCTGTGAATCCTGGGGCAGAGTAAACAAGGAGGAGGTGGAGGCATCCATGGTGGTTCCCGAATTCGTCTGTGGTTCACACACAATTGAATAAAAAAAATTAAAAAAAAAAGAAATTGATGAAATATAGGTTAAAAAATACATAGATGTAATCAAATAGATTTTTCTTAGAGAAGATAAATAAGACTGATCAATTCCATCCACATTAACTAAAAAAGGAAGATGCAAATTATATTAGCCTTGTATATTTTATCAATAAATATTTTAAAAAATTAATTTATTTGACTGGGAGGGAGAGAGAGAGAGATGCATGACACAGTACGAGAATAAAGGTCAGAGAGCAACTGGAAGTATATTCTTCAACGTGGGCTTCTGGGGATTTAGCTCAGGTCACCTCGTTTGTGAGCAGATGTGTTGCTCACTGAACTGCCTCATTGAACCCATTAAAATAAACTTATAGGAGTGGAATTTCTGTGTTCAAAATTTTTGTGCTTTCAAGAGGCCTGAACCCCTACAAACCAGAGGGAACCCTGGGGCAGGAGGGCAGGAGGGAGTGAAATGGATTGATGAAGGGATGGGAAGGAAATGAGAGGGAAGGGGATAGAGGGAAGTACGGATAATTACTCAATATGCTTGTAAAACTAGAAAAATAAAATAAAAAATGGAAAAAAGTTTTTGTGCTTTAAATTTTGTAGATATTGATAAATCAGTTGCCTTCCAAAGAGGAGTGTATAAGTTTATCCTTTCATAAGTAAATTCTGTGTATGTTTCTTTCCTGGCACCTTCAATCACACTGCATATTTTAAATTCTTGCATGGTTACCAGTCTGGGAGGAAGATGAGACAGGTATATTCACTTCTTTTGCATGCCTCCCCTCTTCATTTTAAGGTTATTGGAAATCTCTTGGTGTTAAGGAAATCTATTCTGCATAATGTTTTTTTTTCTCTTTTAAATTTTTCTATGTAGTGTTTTATGTTGCCATGTAATTAAATGGGCCAATTTTTCTGGTTATGGTTTCTTAGATGTAAAAATATTAAGTAACAAGTACTGCTATTACAGTTCAGTTCTGCCCAACAAGTATATGCCAGGGGCCTATGACATGCAAAGTGCTCGGCTAACAGCACAGAGGATGCAAGTGAACCAGCGGATATCCTGACACTCCAGAGACTTCCCTGTGCTGCACAGAGCTTGAAATAGCACTGACCCAGGAATAACAGAAAACCAAGGGGGTCCACAGCCTGCATGAGCATAGGACACATGTGCGATCAGTGAAAAACCTTACTCATGGCTGTAGCGGTACATGGAGGATGTATCAGGAGACCAAAGAAGGTGGGTTCACATTGAGAAGAGCCTGCAATGCGGTGCTAGGTTCTTTAGATCGTTTTCTATATGCAAGAAAATGATCGGAACATTTGGAGATGGAAAAATTCTAATGTGATTTGTGTATAGAAAAATAGTTCTTGGGGCAAAAAGATTACTACCCTGATCTCTGATCCCACTCTATTATCTCCCCCCACTTCAGCAGGTGAATCTTTTGCAAATGCAGCAACCTCTTCTTTTGAAATCTCCAGAACGCATCCACCCTGTCAGAATCATGGTTTACAGAATCCTGTCATCTGAGCCATGAAAGGGAGCCTTGGCCCTGTGCTCTCCTTCCTACGACCTCCCACTGCCTTAGACCTCTGGCACAAGACAGGAAACAAGGCAATCCCTTCCACACACAGTCATTTGCCAGGCACATCCTGCTTTCTGAGCTTGACCATCAGTACCCCAGCGCCGCCCATGTCTTCTGTGCCTTAAGGTTCCGCTCAGAGCCGTCTAGTCACAGCCTTTCCCACCCATCACTCCTACTTCTAACTGTGACAGTTGTCACAGTTTGGATATAAATGAGGCAGATGAGGACCCCTTAAATTCACTCTTTTTTCCCCTTGAAGAAGAAAAGAGAATGGAATACTTTACTTCAAAACAGAGGCTATAAACGTAAGGACAACTTGCTTTGACAGATTTCAGTCTTGGGAGCGTTTCTGCTGATGTTGCTGCATCAGGCAACACGTGGCAATCCTGTGTCTACACACACCTGCTGTGCTGGCCCCCCGAGGTCTGGAGGACTTCTCTCAGATAGGCTGAGCTTTTCCTTCTAATAACTGGATGGTGATACTGCACAAAGAGGTGCCAAGTCTGTTCCTAACACCAGCATTCTTCTAGGAAAACTCTTAAGAATATTTAAAATCTGCGAAGAGGGACTGGCACAGAAGAGCCTCTCTGCTACGTGGAGTCACCAGGCGAGGGCTCCATCCCCAGTGCTACAAACAGAACAACTCCCCTCAAACAAAATAAATTAGCTTCCAAAATATTTTCTAGTCTTTCAGCAGTCCCTGGCACTTCCTCTTCCCACAATTTGATTGGTATATTCAGTGATCTCAAATAGGTATGGGAACCATTTGGGATCTTCCCTGTAGTCCTGAGCTCCTCCTAGAGAAATGAAAAGCAAGCGAGGGTCATTTCAGACATTACACTCCAGTACAGGTGGCTGGAGGGAAAGCGGGCCAGGAACAAGGAAGTTGAAGCAAAGGGAGGAGAGCAAAGTGATACGGGTGGAGGAGCTGCCGAGAAGGAAGAGGCCTGAAGATGGTATGATGGCTGTCGAATTGTAAACAGTCATTCTTGATGAAATGAAAGATCTTGGTTCCAGAATCTAAAAAACAAAAAGCCCTACTGCATATGCACAAAGTAGGGAAAAGCATTGTGCTTGGATGTGAGTTCTGGCCCTGCCTTGTTACCTGGATGGTCCTGAGCAAAATGGCTCATCTAGTATCTTTCCTGCTGTGCAATACATACTTAAAAAGAAATAGGTTATTGTGAAACTCAATGTTTTCCATGTTTTGGGTGGGTAGGTACTGATATTTCAGAGGTGTGTTGTAGATACTGGTTTATTTATAATACATGAAAACTATGATAAACTCTTACCCAACTCTGGTAAAATTATAACATCAACAATCTGGTCCTGTCTTATATGACCTGCCCCCCAAATCTTGCTGTCCTCTGATGCTCTAACAATAAAAGACAAAGCTTCTCCACCGCTGCCAGTTTAAGGATAATCCAAACTAATGTCTTCTTGAGCCATTCGTTTCCTTTTAGAATTCCATTTTATCATTTGATCCAGAATATTCTCTCTTTTCAATTTTTGCTTACAGGCCACAGAAATCCTAGTTCTTTATTACCACATGAAGTCTCCCTTATAACACGAACATGTATAAAAACATTTGTTGGAGGCTGCTGAGGTGGTTTGGCAGTTGTCCGTGCAAGCCAGACAATCCAAGTTCAACCTCCCAAAGTAAAGGTGGAAGGAGACACTAGACTCAGAAAGTTGTCCTCTGATCTTTACATGCACAACATGGCACGTGTGCACCTCCATCATGTCTACATAGTCTGCATCCACACACAAAAACTTAAATCGCTGGAAAGCGACAGGGGTATTGCAAAAACGGACTGGCCATTTTTACCACATCACAGAGAAGAAGCAGTATTTGTCCGTCAGTGTTCAGAGCATGATTCATGTGATGCAACTGACTTCTAGACTGTCCCAATGGCTAGCTAGAGGCCTCCCTTTGCCTCTACTCCCCTCTCCTCCTGTCCCCTCTATTCAAGATATCCTTTATTACCTTTAGGAATCATGTCCAGGCTCCTCTCACATCCATCAATTTTCTCTGCCTACTTAATCTTAGTAGATTAAGCTTTCTTTCTGAAATAACTTCATACGCAGCTTCCCGTCTCCGTGACTGAACCCCTGAATCTCCTCGATTCTCTATGTGATTATATAGTGGTTATTTTAATTTCATCCTTGTATTGAATATAGATGTTCTAGCTGTGTGCTTTCCTAAATTGCAAAGACAGAGACCATTATTGTTCTTCCTATTTGCATTTTACAGTCTGTAAAATAGTCTCAGAAACATCATCAGATTTAACATTCAATATAGCCCTATGAGGTTAGTCTTTCTCCTGGTTTGCAGGTGTAAGACTTTGAGCGGGTATCATTCAAATAACTGCCTGCCTTTCAGTCACCATGTTGCTCTTCCTTTTTGTTCCAGCTTGGGCCTATCTCATTTCCCTCCCTCCCTCCTTCCCTCCCTCCCTCAATCCCTCCCTCACTCCCTCCCTCCCTCGCTCCCTCCCTCCCTCTCCCTTCCTCCCTCCCTCCCTCCCCTTTTTTGTATATCAGAGGGCACTTTGTGTCCCTATGGAGGGCCAAGGGTGACTTTGGGAATCATCCTGGATTGCTTCTACTTCCTTCTTGCTTCACTCTGGGATTTTCCAGGCTCCACCCACCATGGCTAGAAGTGCAGGCTGCTGCCGATTCTGCCTGGTGTTTTTGCGTGGGACCTGGGATCTGAACTCGGCAGAGTCTTAACCCCTGAGCCATCTCTCCAGCCCTCTATCAAACCTTTCATCTGCTCTAGGTTATCTTTCAAAATGACTGATTCTGTATGCCTCATCACCTTCATCTCATCCTCTGCTATTGAAGTAACCCTGAGAGGTGACATTTGGGAGAGATAAAATGTTTTGGGCCTTAAATAGCAAGAAAGAATATACTTTATTTTGTATCATGGTAGAGTGAAATTCCTTTTCCTGGGATAAATGCATTGGCTTTGCCATTTTCTTGTAATAGTGAGTTTCTTAATACACATAAGAACTCTTCAAAGACTTGGAGAATTGTGGATCTGGAAGGGGGAGTTTTCAGTTTATAGTACAACACTTGGCAGCCAGTGTCATCCTATCTATGCATTTCACTTCAAAGTATATGTCACCTTGTAGAACAGCATTCCAATCCCCTGAGGACTTCTGTATATCATTCCCACTTCTGAAGAATGTCTTTCACAACCCCAATAGAAAGCATTTCTCTACCTCTTGGGAAAAACAAAGTATACCATCATTACCACCTCCACCAAAAACTCAGATGGGCTAATTATCTGGCAGCCCAGCTAACTGCAGTCTATATCTCTAGCCTCATGACATTCCATAGGAAAAGGGTGTGTGGATGAGTGGTTGGATCAGTTATCTCTGTCTCATTACTTGCTTATTTTTAAATTTGGCATTGGAGGATAGAAGAGGAGATGTGAAAAGTTGAAGAGAGAAGACATTCTAGATGGAGGTATGGTGGTAGTAGATGGAGGTATAGCTAGGTTTATAAACCTGTTTTACTTCTTTCTAGCTTTGGATACATTTCTTTCTTTTTTATGCATATGTGCATTCACATGGAAGTGTGGACGCATGTGCATGCAGGTGTTTCCAGAGACCAGAAGACAGCCTTGGATGTCTTGTCAGGAATATCATTCACTTCATTTGAGACAGGATCTCACATTGGCTTAAAGCTCACAATTAGGCCAGATTGGTTGGCCAGCAAGGTCCAGAAACCCCTCTGTCTCTGCCTCCCAGCACTGAGACAGTATGTGCATCATCATGGTCCACTTTTTAAAAAAAGATTTATTTATTGCATGTGTGTCTCTGTGTGTGTGTGTGTCTGTATATAACAGGGGGCACTGTGTGTGCCTGAGGAGGCCCAGGGGTGACTTTTGAAATCACTCTGGATTATTTTACCTTCTCTTTGTTTTGCTCTGGAGTCTCTGAGGTGCTGCCTTCCAGGATCAGAAGGCTGCTGCCATTTTCTTCTGGCATTTTTACATCAGATCTGGGACCTGAACTCAGAACCTTCTGCTTGCAAGACAGAGGCTTAACTCCCGAGCCATGTCTCCCACATTTTTATGTGGGTTCTAAGGATCTAGCTTAAGTCTTCATGCTTGTAAGGCAAGAACTTTATCACTCCAGTCTATTTCTTAAACTTAAATGTCTCACCTCTGCCCTGTGAAATGTCAGTCTTAGAGAGTATCTGTGTAGAAAGTAAGATAGTATCTATGAAAATTAAGCATAGTGACTTAGCTGTAGGAAGTAACAGTGACTATTATTTTTCTCTCATCGAGTCTTTTGAAAAGAAGGGAAAGTAAAGAGGCTCATGAAGTCCTAGTCATATAATAGAGTTTAAATCTGGAAAGCAGGAGCTTACAATCCGTTTTTAGTTGATGGAAGAATAGAGCAATACTACTTCCCTTATTTTTGCTAACTTCCAGAATGGCATCTTAGTCTTGAGTAAGACTTCTTCAGGGCTGTGATTATAAACTGAGGAGAGTTATTTTAGCATCTAGGTATATTTAAGGGAGAGGGCTAGCTGAATAAGAATGTGTGGTTTGACAGCTTGGTAATCTTCAAGAAGACATAGTCACACATGCATGAAAATAACCAAAGCATCATGGCAGCGAGCTTGTATGGTGAGCGACCTTCATTTTACAGTTTCTAGTTCTTAATGCTCTAGATGATAAAATTAACAATGAATTAGGTATATTCAGATCAAGTGGGCAATCATAAAGAGAGTATGATCATATATTGAACCCTGGAACTCTAAAGTATTGAAGACTATGTGTTAGAATGGACCAAAGAAATGAAAGCATTTAAACTAAAAGCTCAGAAGAGTGGGGGCTGCAAGAAAAAAAATATGAAGGCAAAGCAAGAGAGAAGGCTGATGTGGACAATGTAGTTTGGTACTTTGCCAAGGTGTATATCTGCTATTTGCCATACAGTCCTTCAAACTTGAGGTCCATTACTAAGCAATGTAGTCAAAGATCTCTGCCTTTGGAGAGCTTACATGATAGTGGGGAGAGATGGACAATTCGCAACCAGCACAGTAAAGAAGCTAGGTATTATACAAAAACTTTATGAATGTTATAAAAAAAAGAACCCATACGGCAAGATAAGTGGGTGTGATCCCTAGAGGATTCCAAGCTAGTGGCAATGGGGCACTGGGAATGGGCTAAGGAGATACTGAGTGCAGTAAGGGTCGGGTAGCAAAGTTCATTCTTCCCTGGCAGTCAGAGATGGGGCCGCCACTCAGCGGGACAAATTTACTCATTATTATCTGACTTTGCTTTTCCCTAATGATCATCTACTGGGCTTCAGAATGTGGAAGGAAAAGAAGTCAGAGGGGTGTCCCTGTCAGAGCAGAGGGTAACCTTAAATAACGGAAATGCACACCCAACAGCAGAGCCAAAACTTTCCTGAATCCAGACAGCAAGGACCCCAGAGTCGCCAGGACAATGAGCAAGCGCAGTGGTGACCTTTCAAACCATGCATGGTAGGTACATGGTGATACAGAAAACGGCACACTGTGCACTAAGTTCAAAACATTTTCAATTCTAAATCCTACAGCATGTCAAGGATCATAAAAGAAAAAAGCCTTGCTCACCAGGGCTTGTAAGAGTCTGAGCTGCCAATAGCATGGTGGTTGTTTGCCTAGTGGCTTCCATTTGCCACTGCTTTCCTGGACATACGGATATTTAGTCAAGCTGGAACTGTAATCAGAGGGCTGGTGTGAAATAATCCAGACACTGGCTTGAGATTAGAGCAGTACACATTTCAGGTAGAAAGGAAAACAATTGCTCTGTCTTTCAGGACACATACTACCCATTGTTGTGCCCGAGACAGTCCATGGCATGCATGCTGACCACACTGTTTAGAGGCCCCTGATCTCTGTCTGAGGCAGGAGCACCGAAAACATTCATGTCTCCAAATGTGGAGGTCACAGCTCACCAAGGGGAGAATTTGCCAGCCTCTGGTGTTCTATGAGTTAAATACCATAGTAGGGTACTGTTCTCTAATTCCTGGGCTAGAGAACCAATCCAGGAGAAGTGGAGGAATCCCCGTGGCAAATTTAGGGACCACCTCCAGAGTGATCTGAGTTACATTTGCACGAGGCATATTGGGAGTGGGGACATGGACTAAGACATCTCTGAACCACCTTCTAGTCACACAGGATTTCTCACTCAGATACTCCAAATGGTTTTGAAAGCTGTCCCTCAGTGCACAAGGAGGAATTACAGACCTCCTTGCAATACCAACAATACATGGCTGCTCGAGTTCCATATGTTTGATTGGTGTACATCATCTCATATGCTTAACTCAGCTTTATAATGCTTACAGAAACTAACACTATGCAAATGCTATGTAAATCACTGTTAGACTACATTGCACAGGGAAGAATGACAAGAAAAAAAAAGCATAAGGGCTGGCAAGATGGCTCAACTGGGCGTGGTGCACAAACCTGGTGACCTGAGTTCCATCCTGGAGAGCAGGTGGAAGGGCAAGAACTGATTTCCCAAAGTCTGCTAAGCAACACATGCACGCACATGCACACACGTTCTCCTTTTTTTCTTTCTCTCTCTCTCTCCCGAATAAATCAATGAGAATTTTTTTTTAATTTCCTGTATAGGTTTAGTACAGATACAGTTTAAAAGCATTTTCTATTTACGGCTGATGGAATTCAAGGTGGGGGAACTTTGGTATTTACCTCCCAAGAGGGAGGGCCAGGTTTATAGGTAGCATATACTTGCATATGCCACAATATATGCCTCCATGCCCAACTTTCATGTAATTTGTGTGTGTGTGTGTGTGTGTGTGTGTGTGTGTGTGTGTGTGTGCGCAATTTTTCTTTCAGTTTGGGAGATTCTTTGGCTGAGGTTTTCTGTAATCCCCACACAAGGGATTATAGGTGTAAAACAGAAAGAAACAAAGGAAGCACATGCACCTTTAATTCGAGTCTAAACATTTTTCAGGAATCTGTCAGGGGGCACTGGCTTGACTCTGTGGCTCTGTTGCAAGCTGCAAATGTTCCACAAGATAGAAATAAAGAAAAGTTTCATGGAATTATGCTTTTCCCCTTTGTTTTTCTTTGCATTGGTTCAAGACAGCAAAATGAGAAAAAGTTTGTTCTGTGGTTCATTCTAAATAAGTTCAAGCCAGTATCCAGGTAGTATTGCTCAATCAGCCAACTTAAGTATTTATTTTTGAAAGTATATTTTTGCCCATTAAACAGTTCAATCCATTGTGGTTGATTGTGTCAATATGTGTTTTGGTGAGTACGCAGCTCTCAGGAGGCTTATTAAAATTCCTTCAAGGGGTTGGAGGAAGTCGCGAGTTGCAACAACCCCTTGTGCTCAGAGAACATCGAGATGCATCCTCAATGTGGGCATGTCCCTCCTACAGAGGAGCCAGTGAGGGAAATGGACCAACCAATCAAATTAGTTGTATTTAATGACTATAAACACCACCTGGAGCTGGAGTGTGTGTGGGGAGTGGGGGGGAGTGAGCTCATATTGTGAAACAAGAACAAGACAAATCTATAGGACAACTTCCATGAAAAGCACACCTAGATTCCCGCCAGCGCATAAGATCAACTGTGGCATGTCAGAGCCTAGAGGAGTGTCCTAGATTTCCCCGACAAGGAAGATGGAAATTCAACATCTTTGGTGATGGCCTAGGGTCACCAGACATTAGAGAGGGAATGTGTAGCCAACGCTGTTTTAATTTCTATCCCAGTGCACATCTGTGACATCGCAGTGCCTCTTGAGACTAAATCAACTTGAGATAAGTGCTTACAAGTTGATGATATTAGGCAAGTGACACTTCTTTATTTTAGCAATATGGGCAAGAACTTTTGTTTTCATTATCCCACTTATTAAAATAGCCCAGAAAAACATTTTGAACAGGAGGACAAACAGCATCTTCCAGTTCATCCAGAACTTTCTTTCCAAGGTCCTTGTACTGCTCAGAGCACATGGGCATTTGCAACTGGGAGCATTATTTCTGACAACAATTTTTTCCAGTGGTTCTCTGCAAATAATAATTACAAGTTGTCTCCCAAATAGAGCAAATTATAACCACTGCTGTTATTGGCATTGCATGTGGCTATTAATAAAAACTAATACTTTAAAGAAGCTTAGTAAGTACTGTGCCATGCATGGGATGAATGCACTGTTTTTACTTCTATTTATTCTTCATGAAAACTTTATCCTCCTATTACCACAGAAAACCCTGCAGTTGAAGGTTATGTTTCCCTAAGAACATTGTTTTTGTTTTATTTTTGAATGTGTGTGTGTTGTGTGCTTATGTGTGAACTTGTATATAAGTGTTCATAGCTATGCGTTACGTGTGTGCATGTGTGCTTGAGGATTCGTATCCATCTCTGACTGTGTATGTGTTGTATGACAAGCCGGAGGTTGACTCCAGGATGATTTCCTTTCTAGCTCTCCATCTTACAGTTCTCCACCTCTAGCTTTAGGTACAGTGGCCTTCAGCAAGCACGGGGGTCCTCTTGTCTCAACCTGTCTGTTGCTGGGGTGCAGGTATATGCCACTGAGCTTAGTTTTTTTTTTTAATTGGTTGCTTGGGATCTGCATTTGTGTTTTCATGCTTTTGTAGCAAGTGTTTTGCCCACTGAGCCATCTTCCCAGCCCTGATCACACAATGTGCAAGGAATACAGTCAGGGTTGTAGCACAGAAATATAGTTTCAGAACTCACAAGTCCTATGACCTTGCTTACTGTCACAGTCCAATAGGTGCTGTTGAAACAGAATGCTGAAGTAGGTAATATGCTTGGCTGTAGATCTGGAGGCAAGGAAGAGAGCAAGAGCGAGAGCGAGAGCGAGAGAGAGAGAGAGCGAGAGAGAGAGAGAGAGAATCTTTTTTTATCAGGAACCAATTAACTTACCCACTTACGTGAAAACAGAGTGAACATCCATTTCATGAATTCATTCATAAAAGCAGAGCCATCATGATCTAGTATTTCTTAACCTCCCACTTCCCATCCTTGTTGCACTAGGGCTTAGGATTCCAGCTCACGATTTCTTATAGCCCAGAATCTAAGGAGACTATCTTGTACTTGTCTTCTTGAGTCTGATTTATTTCTTTGCACTCGCTGAAATTTAAAGGTAGTCACTATTGCATTTATCTAGCAATTATGCTTCATCTTTTCTCTTAGCTTAATTCAGAGGAATAGGAACAGAGAGGAAAGAGAAAGAGAGGGAAAAGGAGAGAGAGATAGAGAAGGAGAAATAGAGATCAGAAGAGGGAAAGAGAAAGGGAAATGAGGAGGGATAGTGGTTTGCAAAGAGGTTCTTGGAGAGACATGACTAGATAGAAACTTGGATAGAAACTTTGGAAGGCAGCTCTTTATTGTTGACTGTCTCAGGGGACATCTTATAGAGTGTCCTGACCCTTACTCAGCCCATTAGCAGACACTTAGAGTCGGTCTATATGTGCCTACACAAGCAACACAGCCAGTATTGGCAAACAAAGTCACTACCTACTCAGTGGTTTCTTCTAATAAGTAAAGATCCTCTGAAAGCAAGAGTGATGAGAGCGTGGGATTTTGTGGGAAAGTAGAATGGACAGTGCTCCTTGGAAAAGAAGCTGGAAAACAAAAACCATGACTCTGGTCAAAGGGTAGGAGATGCCCGGTAACATTGTAAGAGCCTAAAGATGGGGAGGAGCAACGTTATGCAAGATACTCCACACAAGTTAGGGCCGAAGCAATCATAATAGGACTTTGCATGACCTGCGCAATGACCAACACATTATTGAGCCCTCAAAGTCTAGCATGGACTAAAGGCACTAGGATCCTTAGAAGCTAGGGATTAACAGCCACAATAGTGTTCCTATACTTAAGGGGAACACAAGAAAGAGTTCTAGGAAATGTCACTGAGTCCTTACACCTCATCAGAGAGGAGGACCCAGAGGAAAGTTTGACATACACATTAAAGGATGCTCCAGGGATGGGGGGGGAGGAGGCACTGGGAGATAGGGAGGGGGGAAAGAAAGGGGAAAAAGGGGAGGGAACCAGGGGGTCCAGGAAGGGGTGGAGGGAGGGAGGGGACGGGGTGCCTATTAAGTTTGTATGAGTGGAAATAAAAAAAGGGTAGGAGATGTCGATATAGATGGTGGTAATAACAATTCCCTTTGGTTTTGCTATCTTAGAAAAAAATATTTTATGCTCTGAGGTCTGAAAAAAAACCAAGGTTGAATTGTTTAAGAGACATGGGTTCCTGCTGTAAAGAACTTTGCCCTGTCACATCTTATAGATATGTAACCAAATCACTGCTTACTAGAAGTCATCTGGCATGGATTTCCTGCCTTGGACAGTTTGAGGTAGCTCAACCTGGCTTCTCAGAGTTCAAATGCTGCTGCTATTTGCATATTGTATTTGATATTTGTAATTTATCTGTGTAAAGAAGAGGGTAGGATCAAGTAAAATTTATTCTCTCTCCATTTCCATGTGCATATGTTTACATGTGTGTGCATGAATGTGCCAGTGCATGTATAGACCTGAGGTTGATATTGGGCATCCTCCTTGATAGTTCTTCTATCTTATTCTTTTTTGGTAGAGTCTCCAATCAAATCTGGAGCTCATTAATAGAGCTAGTCTTAACAGCCCAACTTGCACTAAAAATTCTGTCTTTACTTTCTTCGGCTAGAATTACAGGACGGCTGCCACATTCACCTGGTCTTTCTGTGGGATCCGGGATTCTGAACTCAGGTCCTTTTGTTTGCCTGGTAAGTGCTGAACTCTCTCTTCTATTCAAACTCATTCTTAATGGCATAAATATGCCAGTTACTGCCCAAAATATGTGTGAGTGTGAGGAAATATGCAGAGTGAAGAACAGCATTTGTGGAGCAGCTATTATTACGTGCGTTCAGAAAAAAAAATCATTAGAAGATTTAACAGCAGATTTCTGACTTTTGGTAAATGTGCTGAAGTTAATATGCAATATTATTGATTAATATTGATCAGTTTCACTTCCTTCAGTGATGCATCGGGAAAATATATTGAGAAGCAAGACCAGGTTTACTTTTTAACAATTTTTATTTATTGTATTATTTTTGTGTGTGTGTGTGTGTGTGTGTGTGTGTGTGTGTGTGTGTGTGTGTGTATCAGAGGGCACTGTGTGTCCCTGTGGAGGGCTGAGGGATTTTTGGAATCATCTTGGATAGCTTTTACCTCCTTTTTGCTTCACTGTTTCCCCCTGGCATTTTTACCTGGGACCTGGGATCTAAACTCAGGACCTTCTGATTGCAAGGCAGAGTCTTAACCCCTGAGCTATCTCTCCAGCCCAGAAGAACAGCCAACCTGTCATTGCAGCCAGTGTAGAAGGATTTCAACTAATGTCCTTGATGGAGGTGAGGCTGTCGGGTGCCAGCATCTTCCTACTGCATCTCTCCATCCTATGTCCTACTCTCTTCTTCCATGCAGATTCTCAAACAGAAGTTGCTTTCCAATATTTTGATTAAGAATTTTAACCTCAGGCTCTGGGGATGTGGCTTGGGTAGTAGAACTAATGCTTTCTCAATGCACCCTTAGTTATAGGTAGCAACATTACAATGGAGAACTGAGCCTTTAGGCATGCCCGTAAAGAATTATTTAGTTAAACGACCCTCTGAGCAATCTTGCAGGAGATTATCTAATGTGAGAAGAATCAGTCCATAGTGGGTGGGACCATTCCTTAGGGAGGTGGATTAGATGGAGAGAGAACTGGTTGGCTTTGGCAGACTGGCAAGGTAGAAAGTATGTCCCTCTTGAAGTTCTTCCTGTGGCTACGGCCTCATCAATTCTCTAGGCTTTTGATGCTGGTATCATTTTCCCCTTGTGATGATAACACTAACTTAGAACTGTGAACATGAATCCTTTGTTCCTCTAAATGGTTTGAGCTGTACATTTATTAGCTCAATGAACTGTGAAACCATGACACCTCACATGCACGAAGCCTTGGGATTCAGTCCTCATCATTGCGTGAAACCAGGCATGGTGGTTCATGCCTGCAATCCCAGAACACAGGAGATAGAAGCAGATCAAAAGTGTGAGGTCGTTCTTAGCTACAGAGTAAGTTCAAGACCAGTCTAGATGCATGAGATCCTGCTTTGACAAACCTAATAACGACACAAGAGAATTTTGATTTAGTTAGAGAATGAAAAGTGTGCATTGCAGGGCCATATTGCTAGCTGATTTTATGGATTTTTTTTCTCTATATCCATAAAAACTTGTTGAAGACCTTTAAAAAATTAAATGTGATCATTCCTTGCTGAATTTGTAGCTTAGAAGCCCGAGAAGTACTACCAACATTTGGTTATGATAGTTTACTTCTCAAAGAGTTATGACCACAGTGGAAGATAACAACAGAAGAGCATAATCCATGCTTGGGCATGCATATGTGTGTGACCAGATGTATGGTCGTGTATGTGTGTGCCTGCACGTGTGCGTGTGCATGCGCGTGCGCATGTGTGATATATCTCAAGTATTATCCATATTTTATTTTTGGTAGAGACAGGGTCTCTCATTGTCTTGGAGCTCACTAATTAAGCAAGGACAGTGATCCCCAGAGATCTTTTTGTTTCCACTTCCCCAGTGGTGTGATTAAAAGTAGGTATCCCTACATTTTACTTTTTATGTGAGTTCTGGGTTCTCATGCTTGAAAGGCAAACATTTCACCAAATGAACAATCTCCCTAGCCCCTGATCTGTCTTTTTTAGTGAAGGGAGAAAAAGTGTAAAATGTTCTGAAAAAAATCATGGCTATCTCTAGGGAAAGTTTCTTAGCAAAGGTTCTTATATAGAAGGAATAAGAGGGTTCAAAAAAATCATGTTCTGTGCTTTTATTTTAACTTTAAAATTTTTTTTATTATTATTCAATTGTGCGTGTATGCATGTGTGCATATGTGTGTATGTATATGTGTGTGTGTGTACGTGTGTGTAGAACCACGGACGAATTCGGGAACCACCATGGACGCCTCCACCTCCTCCTTGTTTACCCTGTCCCGGGATTCACAGGCTCCGCCCTACCAGGACCAGAGGCGCAGGCCGCCCCCGTTTCTGCCGGGGGTCTATACGTGGGGTCTAGAATCCGAACTCAGGACCTTCCGCCTGCAAGGCAGAGGCTTAACCCCTGAGCCACCTCTCCAGCCCCTATTTTAACTTTTTAAATGGTGTTTAATTTGTGCTTGGCAGCAGCTGGGTATGAAGCCTGTAGAAGAAGCATGAAGTTCTTGACGTCCAGATCCTAGTGATGCAACCACTTTTATCTGGAAGAGCCACCGTTGAGCTGAGTTCTGGGGATTGAATGATATCACCACATTGCATATCATTGTTTAATTTGACTTTCTTTTTGTTCTTGTGATGGGGTTGCTGCACAATCTGTATCAAACCACTGTTTTGTCTTTGAACCCTCATTTTAATGCAGCCTGTTAAGAGGTTACATCAATTCTAGCCAGTTATTTGGACCAAGGTTTCTCAGTTATGTGTCTTTGGTCCAAGCACTTTCTGCTAACTGTGAATGTTATTATTTTATGATTATTGAAAATACACTTTGGTAACCATAATAGGACTTTGCATGACCTGCGCAATGACCGACGTAGCATTGATCCCCCAAAGTCTAGCATGGGAAACAGGCATTAGGATCCTTAGAAGCAAGGGATTAACAGCCACAATAGTGTTCCTATACTAAAGGGAAACACAAGAAAGAGCTCTAGGCAATGCTACTGAGTCCTTACACCTCATTAGAATGGAGGACCCAGAGGGAAGCTTGACATTCACACTAAAGGATGCTCCAGGGATGGGGGGAAGGGAGAGGGGGCAATGGGAGAAAGGGAGGGAAGGGGGGAAAGGAAGGGGGAAAAGGGGGGGGAGAGAGCAAGGGGGTCCACGGAGAGGTGGAGGGAGGGGACTGGGGTACCTATTAAGTTTGTATGAGTGGAAAAAAATAAATTAATAATAATAAAAAAAGAAAATACACTTTGGAAGTTTCAAAATATTTGCTTACCGTTGTTTATTGCCTTTGTAAAAATCTCTTGAGTTTGGGGGGTGGGTCTCAGTAAATAAAAGCACTTGCCACCCAGCCTGATGACCTGAATTCAATCCTTTGAACCAACATGATGGAGGGAAAGAATGGACTGCTGAAAGTTATCCTCTGACCCCCCCCCCACACAATGACTTATACACACATGCAAACACACACAATAAATAAGCTAAGAAAAAGTTTCTTGTTATATTTACTTATTTAAACAAAGAAAAATTCCCCCAAAGAAAAGATTCTTACACACAGACGTTGAGGGATGTCAGCCAACTCTTACATAGCAGAACTTGTAATAATGATAGTAACTGAAATACACTGGTTATTTTCAAACCCGTCACAGAACTGCTACGCTAAAGAATGGGCACCCAGATTCACAAAGTGTGAGTCCTGAAAATGATTGTATTTTCTGTTCCTGGAAATGAGCTTAGATTAAATTATTGGTCTCCGTTTTCCTGATAAGGGCCCAGAAGTCTCCTTGTAGTTGGGCGGGTTGCTATCTTTCTGTGTCTGGAGATGCTTTTTTCCCATTTATTTATTTATTTATTTATTTATTTATTTATTTATTTATTTATTTATTTATTTCTGCTCGTACAAGCTTAATAGATACCCTGTTCCCTCCCTCCCTCCATCCCTTCCTGGATCCCCTTGTTCCCTCCTCTCTTTTCCCCTTCCTTTCCCCCCCTCCCTCCTGATCTCCCAGCGCCTCCTCCTCCCCATCCCTGGAGCATCCTTTAATATGTATGTCCAACTTTCCTCTGGAGATGCTTTTTGAGAAAGCTCTCCCTACATAGAGTAGGCAACCTGTGAATGTGTAGCTCTGGCAGGATCTGGGGAGTTACCCGAAGGCTGAAGGTAGGTCACAGCCATGATAAAATGCTTGCTTTTGCAAATAACACAGGTTGTCTTTACTGTTGCCGATGGCTAGAGAGATAAGCATTACATTTGATATGAGAACACACTTTTAACTCTGTGTTCTCTTTCTGCTGATGAACGTTTCTATGACGATTGCCCCACCATCCTTCTGAGTTTCAGAAGATTAAAAGACAACTTTTTTTTTTTTTAACTTTCCCAACTACACTTTGAGGAAAGTAAAGCCCCTAGAGGAATCTGTAGCATGGGTACCCTACTACTAGTGCAAACAAATAGAGAGAAAGCACGTGAAGAGTTTCCTGTGACTGTGTTGACCGGGTTCACTGTAGCGAGGAGCTTCACTTCCATCTTGAACCCCTTCCAGAGCTGGGAAGGACCCCAGTATTTCAAAGGGTCTAATTGTCCATGGCTTACCTTAGTTAACAGGCAGTCCAAGAAGCATGAAGAGTGAATGATGAAATGTACAAATCAGTGTCAGAAGTGACACATGGCTTGCTCCAGAAGAGGATCTGAAATCAACCAAGTCACATCTGCTTAGAAATGTTTTATGAGTGAGCCTTGTGTGCCAAGACACCAGCCAGACATCCTGCTGACAAGCCCACTGGGAATTCTTTGTGACCTTCAGCCAGTCACCCAACCAGCCTGGTCCTCGCTGTCCTCAGGCTGGACCTGCTCATCAACCCTTCCCTGCCCAGTCCCGGATGCTTTGATCTCTGGTCTAGACTCATAGACCATGTGTTCTGAGCCATTGATCTAGTAACCTACAAACCTGATTGTGCTTTACTTCCCAAGCTACTGAAAGAATAAAGGAAGAACAGCTTACTCACTGCTAGATGTGTTCCGGAGACATTTAATTATAGCATTTGGAGATGCGTCACTCAGCCAAAGCTGGTTCAAGTCATGGTCAACTGTTTTATTAAGTCATTTGTCATTTTCCAAAACTCCTAGGCTGTAATTATCTAGTCTATCTCACTAGTGTGTGTGAGGGAAGTTCTTCCACCCCTTAAATTGAAACCCTAAGATAAAGCCATGCCTTTCATACTTGCCATACGAACATTCCACAGCATTTCAAAATTTTTCTGCTCACGATTTTTTATCTGATTACTATATCAAGGATGGGGTCATAGCTTTCCAAAAGTAATCATGATTTTAAAAATGATCCAATGCCACCCCTGTCTTACTCAATTTGAAACTGAGATCAGGAGAGCTATGCAATTTCTTAAGGCTATTGAGACAACATTGTCATGTTATCAAGTCTCTAACCAGACCTGAAAATTTTCTGTGAGCTTGTGATTCCATAGAGGTCAACAAACTTTGAATTAACCTTGAAGGCAGAGGCCAACCTGCTCTGATTTGAGAGACTGGGCATTATCACCAGGGGTCAGAAATGCTGAGAAAGGAAATCATAGTCCTGGGGTCTCCTTCACAGTTTGGCAGATGGTGAGTTCTAGGAATATATTAGAGTAATAATAGTTTAGCTTGATTAAACAGTTGGAATGTTTTCAAATACTAAAATACTCAGACTCTTTCTAATGCATCCCCCCTCACCCTGTTCATTAGGTATATTTAACTATCTTAAAATACAATTCCTATAAGGAAGGCACATTTTTACAGCTTATTTCATAATTTTCAGAGGAAAGAATTGGTTTCCTTGAAGGCTGTATCTGAGAGCTTTGGTTTTTGTTTTATAGTCCTTTTTCTCCCTTATTTTTAAAAATAATAAACTGACTGACTAGGAATTTGGGGTTGATGTGATTGTTTGTTTAAACTTTGTTTATTTATTTGTGTGTGTGTGTGTGTGTGTGTGTGTGTGTGTGCATGTGTATCAGAGGACACCGTATGTCACTGTGGAGGACCAAGGGTGACTTCAGGAATTTTCTAGTGCATTTTGCCAAAATCTTTTCTGTTATTTTTTTTCAAAGGTGAATGTGCACATTGTTAGAACTCATTTTATCTAAAAAACGAATGGCAGAATGGTATTTTCACTACTGTGCAAACATTCTTCACTTATTCAGCTAATAATTGTTGAGCCCTCATTAAGTAACAAGCACAAAAGACAAAGATCAGATGCTGCAGCGGATGTAATGGAAACTCGGAACACACATCAGTGGCCATGCAGTGGCTACAAAAGACACACACAAAGACAGAGGAAACCTGGACACAAGCGACCCCTGCAAAATAGGAAGCGAATTACGGGTGGTTTTATTCTCTTAAAATTTCCTTTTTTTTCTTGGTATGATATTTTATTGATAAAATAATAAAGTAAAATTGCTTTACAGGATCATAGCCTGGAAAGACCATCTACATACTATTTTTTCCTAAAATATTTTCATTTTAAAATAATGTTCAAGGCATAGAAGTTGGAATAATGCCAAGGGATTTCATATACTACTCAAGAGGATTTAACAGTTAATATTTTGCTACAGTTGCACTTGCACATTCTCTCTCTCTCTGTCTTTTTGTCTCTCCTTTTCATACACATATAATTATATATTTTTCAGAACCATTTAGGAAGTACATGGCCTTTTACTTCTAAGTACTTTAAATGCACATTTTCTTAGACTAAAAACATTCTCTTATATAAAGACAGACACATACAATGAACCAAATTGTCTGTCCGTCCGTCTGTCTGTCTGTCTGTCTGTCTATCTATCCATCCATCTATCTATCATCATCTACCTTGTATCTATTTACCTATGTCTATGTATTATGTGAATTTAGCCAACCATTTCAGTAATGTCATATCTGACTCTTTTCCTCTTCTGGTCAAGAAGGAAATTTTGAATCACCTTGCATGTGATTTTCATGTGTCATAGAATTTTTTCTTTTATCTACACTAGGCTCACATTCTTTTTTCACCTTTCCTGCCTGGCATTTCTTTTTTTTTAAATTTACTTTTTAAAAAATTTCTACTCATACAACTTTAACAGGTACACCGGTCCACCGGTCCCCTCCCTCCCTCCAACCTTCTACTGCCCTATGCCTCCCTCCCCTCACCCCTCCCTCCCTATCCGCCAGTGCCTACCCCTCCCATCCCCAGAGCATCCTTTAATGTGCATGCCAGACTCTCCTCTGGGTCCTCCTCTCCGATGAGATGCAAGGACCCAGTGGCATTTCCCAGAACCCTTTCCTGTGTTCCCCTTAAGCATAGGAACACTACTGTGGCTGTCAATCCCTTGCCTCCAAGGATCTTATCTTAGTGCCTTTAGCAAATGCTAGAATTGTGTGTTGAACATTGCACAGGGCATGCAAAGTCCAATTATGATTGCTTTGGCCCTAACTTGTGTGGAGTATCTTGCATATTATTGCTCCTCCCATCCTTCCTGCCTGGCATTTCTGAAGATAGGCCATTTATTGGTTAAGTTTCTCTCAGTTTAACTAAGCTGTGATTTCTTCACCAGTGCATGTGAGTTGTGTTTTGCTGCTAGGAGTGCTGGTTAAAGGCTGTGTTAGTGCTGCTGATAAACTTAATTATTGGTGCTATTAATTTTAAGGTAATGCCACGTAGAGTAGGTGGTAGGTGCTTTCTTTTCCTTCAACTTAAAGTAATGTTAAAATAAAACGCTTATATCAAATTAAACCTACTTTAGAAGGTATGCTTCCAGAGAAAAGGAATGTGCGCATGGAGACAACACTGGGCTAGCTTGCATTAGGATAAAAACGGGTCTGGGGAAGTTTAAATGTAAGTCCACACTGACACAAACAGGAATATCTTGTTTTGGTACTGCATATGTGTATTTTTAAGGGAGTGATTTGAATATATATACATATATATGTTATATATATATGTTATATGTGTGTGTGTATGTGTGTGTGTGTGTGTGTGTGTGTGTGTGTGTGTGTTTCTCATCCGAGTCTAAGGTGAATCGTGGCATTTGAAAGTATCGTATTTTTCTGAACAAGTTGGAGCAACTGACCTCATCCCCAATTAGAAATGAAAGGATTCAGAATTATCCTGTGTAATTTTACTGTTCACTTCGGTGTTATTCTTATCTATAGTTCTAAAGGAAATGATATCATCGAAGATATTTTGTAGGCTTTGGGGGGAAATGTACCTTTTAGGATATTCAGTGGCTGAAAAGTGGTCTTGTTGAAGGGCTAACGCGTGACATTTCTGCAAGAAAGCCAGGCAGCTTCGTTTCTGAAACAGTCTTGGCGAATGTATTTTGCTCTTATGACATTTCTGAGCAGTAGCTGAGCCTCTGTGGGTTTTACCAGCATCAGCCAGAATGCTTGCTGCTGGGTGGACCCTAAAATGCTTCCTCTGCGTGCAAATGTTTTTTTTTTTTAAAGTCAGCCTCGCCAGTCATTCAACAGTCCCAAGGACATCACGAAGGAATGAGGAAACGAAATAGTGCTTCATAATCCCTAACGCGCAGCTGCAACAGAGGAAGCCCGGCTGAGGGAATTCCTGCTTCTATTGTTGGGACCCTTTCTGGGAGCCTGGTATAGCTGCCGAGCTGCCCAAGGGGGACGTGATGGTGGCTCTATGCTGCCATCTGGTGGTGTAAGGCCATATGCTCCCCGCAGTGAATTTAAGTTCCCAGTCCCGCGGTTAACGAGGGGTGTGCGAGGGGGAGAGGGTAGGGGGGAGGGGGACGGAGGAAGGGAATGAGGGGGGCTCTATGAGAGGGCCCAAGGAGAAAAATTGGGAATTTTAGCATATTCGTCCAATAAGTGCCATGGGAAGATCGCTTTTTTTTTTTTTTTTTTCGTCTTCTGTGGAAGATGTTTTCTTTTCTTGGATTATAACAGTGCCTTTCTTTCTCCCTTCCAATCCAGCAGCAAAATGAAAAAAATAAAACAGAACAAAACAAACAAACAAAAACCCAACAGGCAGCATTGGAGTCTTTTCCTAGCTGCCAGGAGTGTGTCGTATCTTGTGAAAATTATCTTACGTAATTCTGGAAAGCACAACGCGGGAAGAGGTAATGGCTGCTCCATTTTACAGATGAGAGCTCTCTAGAAACAGTGGTTGAGCCTACGCTGCATGCTGAAGGCAGCTGGCTGAAGCTGGAACTTGAAGTCACCACATTAATTTTGTGCCTGCATGTGAAAGTCAGTGGTATATGACCTGTCTTCTAGAAATTTTGTTTTGTCTTCTTAATAATTTGGAATGAGGGGTTATCTCTGATGAAAATATGTTATGCACGACTGAGCAAGGTTAAGGAGAGCCTCAACCAGTGACCGATAAATCTGCTGACAACTAAGGCAATAATAATTGTTATGCTAGTACATTATATCAGAATCCTAGTTAATAAAATATTCAACTCGAGGTGTGTCTGAGTTCAAAACTACTTGCTTAGTTTGGAGAATTTGCAAGTCTGTCTGATTGACTTTATAGAAAGGTAATTTCTGAATGAATATTTAACAAACTGCATTATTTCTTAGTATATATTTTAACAAACAATAATAATTAGCCGACCAGCTGCCTAATTATCCATCCAACCATCTGAGGACTGATCTTCTGATTTTTTCCCCTGAGGCTGAAGAATGAACCCAGGATCTCATATATGCTGAATATGAACTCTGCTATTCACTAGCTATGCCCTAACACCTCAGACACAGGTTTTAATGAAAGTTATGACAATTATATTGTAGTTGTAACTATAGTTCCAGGAATTTCTTTCTGGTATGTTTTATAACTAGACAAAATAATATTCTTTTTATTTCATTTCATTCTCTCTATGAACACACACACACACACACACACACACACACACACACACGAGGGCATTGTGTGTGAAGGATGATTTTGGGAATCTTCCTGGATTGTTCTACCTCCTCATTGTTTTGCTTTAGGGTTTTCCCAGGCTCTACCTTCCAGAGTCAGAAGTACAGGCCGTTGCCATTTCTGCCTGCCTGGCATTTTTACATGGGATCTAGGATATCCGTTTAGGTCCTTTTGATTTCGAAGCAAAGGCTTTACCCCCTCAGCCACCTCTCCAGCCCCACAGACAACATACAATGAAACTCTAGATGTCAGGTGTTCCTCATGCCTCCTTGTGTAGTCCTATCTCCCCCCCCCCACCAGAGCTGGTGCTTCAGAGACCCCGTTTGCTTGCTTTCACTCTACTCTTCTGATATGTGAGCATCTCAAGCTGTGGACAACCTCCAGGTCTAGAAATGAATGGAAGACTACCTGGAAGTTAGCTCACCTGAAATGCTAGGGGCACTGTAAGTGGTAGTTTTCTGTACGAGTTCTAGTACCCGGGGGAACTTTCTTCAGGGACCAGTCTTCACCGTAGAAGGAAGGGACATACATGGTGGCAACATCAGAACACATGTTGGAAGTGCTCAGGCTTCAGATCTGCTCTCACGGCCAGTGTCACGAGGTAAGGGGAGAGCGACGCATGGATGAGGTCTCCATGTCTCTGTGAGCCGCTGAGCTCCATCTACAGGACTTTGTGTGGCCCAGCCCTAAGTGGGATACCAACGAGATGGAAGGGCATTGTCTTCACTTGATAAAACAGTGACCGAATATTGACGAGAAGAACAAAGCAAAGGCGCTGGGTCAGTTAATGCAGTGTGGTCCCTGGCAAAGACATTCCCAAGACTCTTCCACATCCTGGGCCTCAGGGGTCTTTCTTTTTGCTGTAGTTTAGGTCCGGAATTCCCTAAATACCCACATGTCAGCCGACAGACATTCTGAGCCCTGTGGGTCTTTTCCGTCTCTATGTCAAGGACGCCATGCTGCCTTGTAGTGCCAGACAGGTTATATACCAGTCAGCAAGGCTCTGCTCCAATGGAACTGTGTATAGGAAAGCAGGTATGGGTTGGAGATGGCCTGAGATTTAAAGTTTGCCAGACTTTTGCTCTAGATTGTACAGTGACACAGAAAATCGTGTTTTCTCTGTTAGACATCTGTGCCCCTTAATCTGTATAGACTGGGTTGATCTGTGTAGCAAAATTTATTTATCTCCACAGATTTTTTTTCCTTGAGATTTTCCCCATAGAAGACAGATGACATCATGCAGATTCTGGGCCAGTTGCCTTATGGATGCTTGATATTCCCATAGCACGGTTTCTGAAAATATGTTCTGCCAAACTCTAGCTTCATGAGTTAGCTCTGGAGATGTGAGTGCTGTGGTATGGTGTGTGTGTGTGTGTGTGTGTGTGTAGTGTAGTGTGTTAGGTATAAATAAAAATGGGAAAGCCCTGGATGTAAAAAGCAAATCCAAAGTTTCTTCTTTATGTGTACAACATCTTTAGTTGCCCAAGCTAGAAATTCTGGATTATCATTTCTTTCCCATATCTGATAGAATTCTAAGGCCTGTTGATTTTACTCTTAAGTGTTTTTTCATTTTATCTCTGTTTCTTCACTCTCATTTCCCCAGCTATCCTTATGCTAGGTCCTGATTTCCCTTCAAATTCAATCACTCCTACTGAAAAACTTCATTCTTTGTAAAATAATGTGAAGCCCTTGACCAAAGGCAAATGCTGTCAAGCCAGCATTTTCTAACTGGCTTTCACCAAGGTGTCAAATATGTTTCAAGAAAATGCTATATGCAACCTTAGATAAACCAACTTCAACAGAGCTCTTCCACTCTCCAGCACTCCACATAGCAATGCACAATGATCTCTTTAGGAGGAAAACAGGATACAGCATTCCTCAAACCACCTGTGCAAGCAGCAGCCTTTGTTCACAGGCATCGTGATGGATTAGCGTTGCTGGGAACATCCTTTGAGAAGCACCAGCTTGTAGCTACTGCAAAGGTCCAGTAAATGGCTCTTCACTCCACTTTCTGCCCCAGCCTAAGAATCCAGCTCTTCTTTGAGGTTTCCCACAGGTATTTTTTGGGCCAGATTTTCTATTTTGTCCTACAATACTGCTGGGCAATTGAGAAAGTTATATTTAAGACTCAAAGAGACTGGTCTTGGACTTTTAAGTATTTACTCAATGCATGAGTTTGGGTGAATTTCAGTGACTTTGAAGCTCTTCTTCATCTTTGAATTTGATATAACAACATCATTTCACTTACATGAAAGGTCCAATGAACAAATAAAGGTGTGTGAGTAGCATAAAGAGTTGCAAGATGGTAACAAGAACCTGGGGTAGCAAAGGAATGAAAGTATTGCTTGCCAGACTATACGAGTGTCAGCAAGAAAGGAAAACAACTTTGATGTCTTGCACAGTACTGACTCTACTCAATAGTAATACACATTTTACAATAGTAAATTTCAAGTGTACTGCATAAAAAGTATTAAGCGAGTTGAGCTTGGTTTAGTCATTCTGTATTGTAATCATGTGTCAAGGCATCACACTGTACAAGGAAGGGTCTGAGTGCAAGAATATCTTCTGAACCATGAGGCCGGGCCTGAATTGTACTCATGGGGACTAGAGGGCAATTTGTTGTTTCTGTCTATAATCACTGGGGAGAACCACAATGCTCTAATGTTTTCAGTGTGAGACCCATGATGCCCTTTTGCTAAAGGATCCAACTTTGTCTTTAATTAAACAATATTCACTGTCTTCATTAATTAGCCTCGACATCTCTGGAATTACTTTATGTCAGTCTTTTACTAACAAAACAAACAGTAGATGTGCTTTCAAATGAGTAGCAATTTAAATTTTGGGCTATGTTATCTGCTGATTTTTACTTAGCCAATTCTAGAGGCATTCAGAAAAATGTTAGAAATTTTAAGGAAATGTAACAGACGTATGTTTCATTTTCCAATGGGTATGAGATGTGTACTGACTTTTAATAAACAATGCTTTTCAAAAACTAAGAAAAAAAAAACCTTAATAAGATACACAATGAAGAGAGCAAATAAGGGGTAGGATGTGACCTAGAACAATTTCGGAATGGGAAATCTGGGCTTTTAACAACTTTGCTATTCTCTCTGTGCTCAGTAGATGGCACTCTTCTCCTATCTTTGAAGCTTTTATTTACACCAAGGTGTAAAGGACTGGCAATTCATTGCAGTTACTAAATCTTTTGATTGCAGCTAAACGCAACTCTATAGCCCTATAGTACTTTGCAGATAGAATAAAATGTAAGATTAAACTTCTTTTTTCTTTTACAGTAAAGAAATTTCATTTAATCCCATATTAGCAAAATTATATTCTTTCATTCTGATGATCTGTGACCACAGTCCTCATGTTCTCTACTTAGCTTCCTTTAACCTTTACTCAGGGTAAGTAGCTCCTCTACTGTTTAGTCAAGAGGATTAAGCCATTCATTCCTTCAGCCTAGGTAATCACTCATTCAGTGCTTTGCACATGCCAAGATCTGCAAAGCTCAAAGGATGAAAAACAAAACAAAACACTCCACAGATAAGAGAGTTCAACACAAGAGCTCACATCCTGTTCAGCGAAGACAGAGACAACCCTAGTTAAACGATGTGTGCAATTATACTCACTTCAGTATTGAAATACACCCTTACTATAAAGGAAGCCCAGAGGAAGTGGTTTAAGCTGAGCCTATAGAAGGGAATGTGGGACGCTCTTTACATTGTGTGTACCCCAGCAAAGTCTTAGGAAAAAAAAAAAGAAATAACAAGGAGTTAGTCTGAGAGATCAGAATGGAGCTTTGGTCCTGGAGATGTTCCATATGAAGACATGGTCAGTATTGATATGCACACGAGGCACAAGTGCTTCCCAGAGCTCCCTGCCTCAAATCTTACGGGTAGCTCTCCATTCTGGCTGCATGTTAGATTCACGTCAGGGGCACAGATCCTGGCTATAATTACCAGGTTTTTAAATTTCACTCTTCTGTAAGTGTTTCAGGGTGAAGTTTTTTGGGAAAAAAAACCTAGGTGATTTTAATAAGCATTTGGGATTAAGAAATACTGTTTTTGGCTTGTGAGGATTGGCAAAGGGGCTGAGGAAGAGACACAGGCATCATGGAGTTCATTGCGCTTAAAATCCCCTGGGAAGCTGGGGAGATGGCAGTCGGTGAAGTATTCGAGGACTTGAGTTCAGGACCCCGGCACCCAAGGCAAAAAGCAGGAGTGTGGTACAGACATTTGGCATCCTAGCTCTGGGGAGTTTAGATCCTCAGAACTCACGGCCAGCCATCTTAGCCTGATTACTGAGCTCCTGGTTGGGTGAAAAACCCCATTTCTCAAACTGGTGGAAAGAAATGGAGGGCACAATCCACGTCAGCCTCTTGCCTCCACGTACACACACAAATCTGCATAAGCACAGACCCTTTGGGAAACTATTGAAAAGTGGATGGACCTTGAGCCTCTTTCCCAGCAATTCTGACCTAGCAGATCTGAAGTCCACATGAACTTCTCACAGCTCCAGGGTGAATGAGAGAGAAATGGTCAGAAAATGACATTTGAGAAACACCAGACAGTGCCAGTGACAGCTTTGGAGATGATGGCCAAGGTGTGGTCTTGTAAAGGAGGTGGGCTTGATTTTTTTTCTTGTAAGAACCTGGGAGTATATTGGGATTGCAACAGAAAGGAGCTGCAGCACAGGTTGCTGGAACGGGCAAAGGGGATTTCAACTTATGCTACCAACTGATCTTAGTTTTATGGGGCACGCATTTCACAATACATTTCCAGTGGACACACACACACTTCACACTAGAAGATATTTTTAGTATTTATTCTGCTTCCCTGTATACTCTTTCTTCATGTAATCCTGACCCCAAGAGATATGAGACCACAGAATTAGACTGTCCAATAATTAGTTTTTCATTAATCATACCACAAACACCTTTGAGAATAACAATATCAATCCTACCTCCACTGAAATGGAGACCTTAAAACAATGGACTCTATTAAGTTTCTCAGGGATCTGCTGGAGGTAGGAAAGGCTGAAGCTCTGGTACTGGAGGCAGAACTTATCTTCCAAATTTCATATGTTCTGACAACTTACCTCAAGCCAAGTTAACACAGGAATATTTCCTGGCTTTTGTTACATCTTTTCTATAAGATTATATCAATGCCACCAATGCCCTTAGTTCAAGTTGTACTTCACTAACTATGCATACATAAGGAATGTTTGTTTCAGGCCTGCCTAATCTCTCCTCATCCTGAAGCTCAGGGAAATTTGCAGAAGAGGGGGCGGTAAGATAATAAAAAATGTATTAATAAAAAAGATTGCAAGCACAAGGATGGGAGGAGTCATGATATGCAAGTCATGATATGCAAGATATTCCACACAAGTTAGAGCCGAAGCAATTATAATAGGACTCCGAGTGATCTGCGCAATGACTAACATATCATTGACCCCTCAAAATCTAGCATGGACTAAAGGCACTAGGATCCTTAGAAGCAAGGGATTAACAGTCACAATAGTGTTCCTATACTTAAGGGGAACACAAGAAAGAGTTCTAGGAAATGCCACTGAGTCCTTACACCTCATCAGAGCGGAGGATCCAGAGGAAAGTTTGATATACACATTAAAGGATGCTTCAGAGATGGGGGGAGGGGGCACTGGGAGAAAGGGAGAGAGGGGGGAAAGGAAGGGGAAAAGAGGAGAGGGAGCAGGGAGGTCCAGGGAGGGGTGGAGGGAGGGAGGGGACAGGGGTACCTATTACGTTTGTATGAGTGGAAAAATAAATAAATAATTAAAAATTGATATAAAAAAGGAATGTTTGTTTCAGTCACATTTTAACAGATTCAGTCCATTTGATTTTATATTTGTTAAAATGATGGATTCCCATTCAGATTTTGTTTGGCATTTGTCATACACTGGAGATAGTTGGCTTCTGCCTCATTCTTACTATCTCCTTTTTTTTTTTAACTTCCAGTATATTTTACTACTTTGGACATTTATACAGGTGTGTTTCTTACACAGCTCCCTGACCAAAAATCTAACCCTTTAGTCAGTGTAGCGCATTGGGCATGTCCAAAGTTCTGATCTCTGATCCTTTTTTCTTTCTGTGTTTTTTTTCTTTTTTTTACTTTTATTGCTCAACTGATACATCCACATAGAAGCCCTTCAGTCTTATCTGGGTCATTTTGTATTTTTTTGCTAAGCATCCTTCTATGGATGTTGTATTGAACACCTCAGCTTAATAGTTTCAAAACTACCTCTGTGGTAAACTATCTCTTGTGGTTCTCCTGTGTCAATGATGCCATTTCTAGCATTTTCTGGGATGGAGGGAATCCAATGTCTTCGACTTACTCCCAAAGTTCTCACTGGATTTCGGGGGATGATGCTATTAAGGGGGCTCAGTGGCAGGCTTATTAGCAATAGTTTTAGATATCCAACAGTAGACACTTAATGTGTCAGTCCCTTGGTTTTTTGTGGGTGTTGATTTTATAGTCAAGTAGTGGATGGGAGGGTGGATTCAGTCTGGGAAGAGAGAGATAATGAATTTGATTGCAGACATCTTGAGACAGAGATGGTTAGGAATTGACTTAGTCTGGTCAAGAAGGCAACCCATTTGTGAATTTTGAGTCAAATAGAAAATATATTGTACCAGTCTCTGTGCTGCTGTGAGGCAGCACACAGACTCAAAGCACTTAAGAGAGAAAGGGGGGATTTATTTGGCATACAGTTCCAGAGGGGAGATTCAATCATTGATGGCAGGAAAGGCATAGCAGGCAACAGAAGCTGGATGTGGCTTAAATGGTTATAGACATGATGGAGGCTGAGAAAGCTCAAGTTTCGAAGGCAAAGTGCCTGTGGGATGGGGTGCAGCTAACCAACCCCAAGGCCCATACCATTGTGACTACTTTCCCTCAGAAAGCCTCCATCTCCTAAAGGTGCAATGACCTTCCCAGACATCAACGAAAGACTCAAACACATGAACCTGGTGGGGACAATTCACATTCAAGCCATGACACATACCGTCATAGTTAGGCACAGGTGTCAACTTGACAGTTGAGGGTTTGAGCTCTGGGAACATTTATAGAGAATTAGTGGTTGAGTTAAGTCCAGAGCAAACCTGCAGGAGATTGTCTAGCTGATGGGGAAGGCCCAGCTCATGATGGGCAGGACTAGGCCTTGGAATGAAGTATAGAGAGCTGGTTGAGAAAGTTGGCATGCTTGTGTACATTTGGTCAGACATGCTGGTCTAGCAAGCAAGGATCGTCCTTCTCTTAGCCATTTTGTAGAGATAATGTGGCCAGTTCCTTTGGCTCTGGTGCTGGTGTGAGCTTTCCTGCTAAGATAGATAAGCAACTGTAACCAGTAATTATAAGAGAAAATAAACCCCTTGTTCCCTTAAGCTGTTTGATGGTGATTTTATCAGCAACTGTGCAGACAAACTGCTACACATACATTTTGCACTTATTACCAATAAAGTCACGATTGTAGCCATGAGGCCACCAGAGATAAGGGAGATGTGAAAGATGCCACTTGTCAACTTTACATTTGTTCAAAACAAGCAAAACAGAGGCTGGAGAGATGGCTCAGGGGTTAAGCCTCTGCCTTGCAGGCGGAAGGTCCTGAGTTCGGATCCTAAACCCTAGTATAGACGCCAGGTGGAAGCGGGGGCGGCCTGCGCTTCTGGTCCTGGTAGGGCGGAGCCTGTGAATCCCGGGGCAGAGTAAACAAGGAAGAGGTGGAGGCGGTCCATGGTGGTTCCCGAATTCGTCCGTGGTTCGACGCGCACACATGCACAATTGAATAAAAAAAAATTTAAAAAAAAAACAAGCAAAACAACAAATATAATCAAGAGCAAGGTCAGTGGAATATGGAATTATACTCTGTTCCTGGGGATGGAGAGGAATTCCAGAGGGATTCCAGGGGAGAATTTTTTTTAAGTGTTCAGAGTTTCAAAAAACAATTCAGAACTGTCTTCAAAGAAAACTTCTTTCCACTTGTAATGAAGAACCAGAGAAATACTAAGTCATTATTTATTTATAAGAGTTAATACAATGTTTTTGATTTTATATTTAATGTAATCTTTTTTCTTTTATACATGTGTGTATGGGGTATGTGCATGAGTATGTGTGTGCTTTGGAATGTGGGTAGTGCTCATAGATGAATGTATGATATGAATACACTTGAACGTGTATGACTGTGGAGGCCCTAGGGTGATGTTAGGATCATACTTGATCACGCTTTCACCTTATTATAGTGAACTCATTTCTCTAATTAGGTCCGGACCACACTATTTAGGGCTAATCTGGCTATGCAGCTTGATCTACCTTCCAGGCTAGAATTACAAGTGGACTACCACATCTACCTCACATTTTTTTACCTGGATTTGGGAATCTATATGCAGGTTCCTTTGATTTTGAGGCAAGGACTTTAACCACTCAGTAATCTCCCTAGCCCCACATTTAATGTATTCTTTTTAAAATAAAACAAACTGCTGGGGAAGGGGAAAAATCTTAAGCACTGCAAACGTACCTTAACTCACCATTATTCTACTTCCACGTAAAAGCAGCTACTATGAAGTGTAGCATCTGTAACAGTTTATAAGATGTCAGCAAGGAACTCAAAAGGGTCATGCTATGACATTAGTGAAGGACAGTGGTTCTGAGGATAACACTAAACTCTCTGAGTTAGAACCTGAGTTTTAGATAGAAGTACCTTGATTGTGCTGATACTGTGGGTGATATGAGAAGATTTCACTTTTGTAATAACAGCTCTTACCCCATTATATCAAGGAACTTGTATGGGAGTTCTGTCCATCACTAGTTGGGGTTCAATTTTATATTTCAGGAGCAGTGAAATAATGACTGGGTAGAATTCTAGGCCTCTTGCTCCCAATCTGTTGGTCCAGATCTGCTTATGTTTTGGCTCCTTGTGCCCTTACTCAAATGCAAGGACAACATTGGTGTTTTTGCTCTCTGGATGTTAGTGTCAACTTAGACCCTTTTCTTCTAGTTCTTAAAATGTCTGTGCTGTCCCTTTCCCCAATAAACAGCCACCTAAGCGACCACACCTTTTACTAGATATCCTGGGAAAGGATGGGAATGAGATTGGTTGTCAAGTTTGCTATTCCTATTGGGGTTTTAGGTCATTGCATGAAGAGTTAGTGCATACATTAGTCTATTTTTGTTGTAATAACACAATACCATGTTCTGCAGAATTTTTGATGAAAAGATGTTTATTTGGTTTACAGTCTTGATCCAAGGTCAAAGGGCTACTTCTTTTTAAAAAATTTTTTTTTAAAATCATACAAGCTCAATAGGTATCCGGGTCCCCTCCCTCCCTCCATCTTTCATCAGTCCCCCTTGCACCCTTCCTGCCTTTTCCCCTTCCTTTCACGCCCCTCCCTCCCCTTCTCCCAGTGCCTCCGCCTTTCCTCCCTCCCATTTCTTGGAGGATCCTTTTGTGTGAATGCCAAACTTCCCTCTGAGTCCTCCACTCTATTGAGGTGTAAGGACTCAGTGGCATTGCAAATGCCACTTTTGCAATGACTACCTCTGAGGATGACTTTCTGGCTGACAAAGTCTTAGGATAGTATAGGGCATGGTGAAGATAACAAACATGAGAGACCTAGCTTTATAGCTAACCTATTCCCGAGACAATCCAGTAGCTAGTTGATTAACACATTGATTGAATGAATGGGCTAATTCATTCTTGAGGGCAGAGCTCCAGTTACTTCTGTAAAGTCCCACATGGTCCCATTTCTTAATATCTCACAGTGGGTATTAAATTTCAACATGAACATTTTAGTTTTCATAACTCATTACAGCAATAAATATCTGATCCAAACAGCTTATGGGAAAAAGAGTTTTTTTCCCTCACTCACTATTCCAGGTTATGGTCCAATCATGGAAAGATGCGTTATACCAGCAAGAGCCTAGGGAACTGACTAAGCCACATGCAAATCAAAAGCAAAGGGAAAAAATCAATACCTGCCAGTCAGCTTGCCAGTGCTCAAGAATAGTGCATGTGTGTATGTGTATTATTTGCATATGTGTTAAGTATGTGTGTGTGTTTGTGTGTTTGGGAAAAGGTCCAATGTTGATATTGGGAATCACCCTTGATCATTTTCTTGTACAATACAGAGAATGGTGACATCAACAATGGGAAGCTGTTCCCACCTCCACCAAATTAAGACAATTTCCTACAGTCTTGCCAACATACTTGTCTTAATGAGATAATTCCTCACAAGTGTCCAGAGGCCCACCTCCTAGGGATAGATAGGGTTGACATTTGAGACAAACCATCACAATGAGTTTTAGAGGTGACATCATATCAAAATTGCAGTGGACTCTGAAAACTAAGTCTGGTCTTTAAAGTAGATGAACTTTCCTTATGAGAGTAGCAATCCTCAACCTTCTGTTCATCTGCTCTTACTATCTTTTGATTATATGTATTAAGCTTCTGGACTGCCCATCATCTTATTCTGGAAGTACCAAATTTGAGTCCCGTGGCTCAGGTTCCCTGCTGTTTGTAGTTTGACTCTACACATCTTGCTTTTGCTATTTGGGATATTCCATCATCCTTATTCTACTGGAGCATCCCTTTCTTTCAGCTTTAGACTGTAGAGGGAAGATGCTACTGAGATTTTGGTTGAAGCTATTTTTTATTAATTATTTTTATTTTTCTACTTTTACAAGCATATTGAGCACTCATCCCTGTTTCCCTCCATCCACCCTCCCTCATATTCCCTCCTTGTCTTCATCAACCCCTCCCACTATCTCCCATCCTTCTGCCTGTATGCATCTATGGATCCCAGGGTTCACTCTGGATTGTTTACTCTTGTAGGGGTCAGGTCTCTGTGGCATATCAAGTTGCCTCTCTTTGGGCCACCCCTCTGATAGGAGCATTTCCTTCACTCACCCAGCTCTAGTCCCCACTCTACCTGGAGTACTTCTCTATGCCATTTCTCCTATAGTCATGAGATTCTTAGCATTTGTTCTTTGTTTAATATGACAAGCTTAGATTATAGAACACAGAGTTGTCTTTTGGGTTCCAAGTCTCACGTATTCTTTGGGAAAGCTCCCATACATTGCCAGAGTCTCCTTATTCAGGCCCCTTACTTCAAACTCCTAATTTGGCATCTTTAGAATGCAGTTCCATTGGGGTTGAGGAGATGGTTCAGTAGATAACACACATGTTCTGAAAGTAAGAGAGTCAGCGTTAGGATCCCCAGAATTTATGTAAAAGCCAGGCAACTAGGATAGCAGCTGTAATTCCAGCACCAGTGAGAGAAAGTCAATGTGTGCTGGCTAGCTAGCCTAGCCAGTCAGCCAGCTGCTGGTTCCATTGGAAGTTTCTACTTTATTTATTTTTTTAAGATTTTTTTATTATTTATTCAATTGTGCGTGTGCGCGCGTGTGTGTATGTATGTATGTGTATGTGTGTATGTGTGTAGAACCACGGGCAAATTTGGGAACCACCATGGACCGCCTCCACCTTCTCCTTGTTTACTCTGCCCCAGGATTCACAGGCTCTGTCTTACCAGGACCAGAAGCTCAGGCCGCCCTGGCTTCTCCCTGGCGTCTATACGTGGGGTCTAGGATCCGAACTCAGGACCTTCCATCTGCAAGGCAGAGGCTTAACCTCTGAGCCACCTCTCCAGCCCCAGAAGTTTCTACTTTAATAGTAAAAGTGAAAAACAGTTGGAAACATTTGATATTAATCTTGAGTCTCCACATATATGTGCATGTATGTACACATACATTCTTGACATGTCTACTCACATGTGAATACACACGCGTGTATCTGCCCTCCCCAACTTACACATGTAATAAAGAAGAAGCATTTAAAAAAAGAATTCACTTCTGTGCATATTTTCCTGAATCTGGGTAGTCTTTTAGAATAGACATTGCAGTTTTTCTTTGATGGTATAATTTGAGTTCTCTTTTAGAGTTCCATAAATTCCTTGATAAGGTTATGTGGAGACTTGATCATAGATATTGATCTGGTGGCTCAGAGAAGGAAGTAGACTTAATGAAGATACATTTAATGATGAAAGACCACCATAATGACTTAAGGCATTTCATTGCCTTCAGGTGTGGAAAGAAACTACATATTCAAGAAGATGGGCACTTTTTCTCTTCAGAGGCGGATGAGCCAAGAAAATATTGAGTATCAAAGTTCTCAGCTGCACAGACTTGGGTACCCCATGTCAAACTAAAAATTTCTACTGATTCTTTAGCAGTAGAGGAGACCTGTCTTCTCTGAAATTTTGCAATTCTTAAGTTCTTTGTCTCTGTTGAACTGCATTCACCTTACACCTACAGATGACAAGAGTTTGTTAAAGCATTGCCAAGAGGGCTTCTGGCTCTTATTGTTTGTTTTTACATGAAGATTAACTAGTTGTAGTCTTCCTCTCTCTCTAATGTCTCTTAGCTACAGTCCTCACAATGACTATTTTTCTCCTATATGTTAAATGTAGAGAGACTGTGCACATCGGTGAACTTCTTCTTAACTCTCCTCTGGGGAAGGTCTGAGCCAACTACACTGACACAGCACACCAGGGGTTTTTAGGAGCAGAGTTCTCTTTGCTGGCGAGTGATCCAATTCCAGACTTCCTTGGCTGGCTCTATCCTGCTTGCTGGACTCTGTTCTGATATCAGTTCCCTTAGACCAGATTCCCTAGCAGCAGAGCATGAGATCTATTGATGTTGAACTTGCTCGATCTTGCTTATTTGGTGAATCTGAGAGTCCACTTTCCATGTGGAAAGTCCTGACCATGTACTTGATATCCCATATCCAAGTGTTCCACCAGGACCACCAGCTGATTTTTCAACTACAGATAGCAGGATATGGATCTAGAAACCTAAAGGCACACTCATATCTCTCTGATAGACTCTTATTTTGCAATCCTTTGGACAAACGGCCCAATACTTTGATACTGATGTACAGGTCCTTTCTGATTTGTGGTCACTCAAAAATGGATAGCCTTAATCCTACCAGTGATGTGGTCATCACCCAGCAAATGTTTAGCAAATTGCTAAAATGCTCAGGCTAACGAGCAAAGATTTAGAGTAAAGAGGAAGAGCTAAGTAAGTGCGTAGGCAAATAAAGTCCTGCCTTGATATGGTAGGAGAGGAAGGATATGTTGGAGCTTAAGTTGCACCGTACAGCTGTCTCCTTATATCCTGAATCAAGCAAATAAGAGTGGGCTTGTTTACCTCCAGTTCAGTAAGGAAGGACGTTGGAAAACATCACAGAAGTGAGTTAAATATTAGCAACAAATTGTAGCACTGTGGGTGGCATGGTGGTGGTGAGGAAAGGACATTGGGGAGGGCACCGAAGAACTTAAGGCATCCTCATTATAACTGACAGAAATAGGAGAAACATTTCTCATAGTTACACTGGATACAACATCCAACATTATCAATGCATTTTCCTGGAGTTTTCCCACAAATGATTCAATTTTTAAACTTTATATAGTCGTGACTATATATGATTTTTGTTTTACATATTTTTGTGTGTTTGTTTGTGTGTGTGTGTGTGTGTGTGTGTGTGTGTGTGTGTGTGTGTATGTGTATCAGAGGGTACTGTGTGTGCCTGTGAAGGCCCAAGGGTAACTTTGGGAATCACCCTGGATTGCTTTTATCTCTTATTTGCTCTGCTCTAGAGTTTCCCAGGCTGCCACACCTGCCTGGCATTTTACACAGAATCTTGAGATCTTAACTCTGATACTTTTGCTTGTGAGGCAATTGATTTAGCTGCTGAGTCATCTCTCCATCCTATAAGCTTGAATTTCTACTGGCAGGACATGGTCTAGCACTTGCTAGATCTATAATACAGAAGAATAAACAACTCTGGAAAAATGAACTTATGACTGAGAATGTAGGTTAGTTTCTGAAGTGCTTGTCTGGCATGCCTAGCACTGCATGTACTATGTGTGGTGAATGCAACCCTAGCATTCAAGACTTGGAGGCAGAAGGAGAGAGATTATTCTTTTTTACATAGGGAATTGAGGTCAACCCAGGCTACATGAGACCCTGTATTTTAAGGATGAAAGAAAAAAGTGGTACTTATAATGAACCAATTTCATAAGTATTTAATAACCAAAACCTGAAGGAAACAGCTACATTCTTAGAAAAATGCACAGTTTCAAAATTAATGTGAGCCCTTGCTTCCTCCCGCCCGTCTCTCTGCCCACCGCTGCTCCCAGTCCTCCATCCTAGGTGAGTTCACCCAGCCCCCCAGGTGGCCCCATGTCCCAGCGACAGCCAGGCTGCCTCCGGTTTGCCTGGGCCACACCCCGGGCCCCAACCCTTTTCTTCCTCCCACCTGCCTGTCCGCCCAACCAGACAGGACTTGCTCACATTCCTCCATTCCTGGAGCTTGGGTGGGCCACTAAGCCAAGTCCCAGGTCTCAGGTGAAGAATTCTGCCATCAACATCAGCCCCTCTGCCTCTCCAGCCCACCAGGGACCCAAGCATGTGGTCCACGGAAGACACACTGCTACTCAGAATTCAATAGAGTCCAAAGGAAACTCGAGCAAAACTCTAAGGGACAAAAGCCATAGAACTGAAGCCCTCTACAATCATCCTATCACATGGGAGAGATTCTTCACATCCAGCCCAAAGATAAGTAAACCTCCTTTTTTTCACCTTACTGTTCCTTTCTAGTATTAATTGCTGTAGATCAACATTTCCATACAGCTACCCCAAAAACATACAATTCCAGGGAGTACACCACTCACTCTCACATATTACCAAGATACTAAATCATAAAAGTGCACTACCATACTAATATTCACCCCCTGTCTACTTAACCTGACTTAACTGATGTACTAACAGCCTAATAGCCTCATCTAGGAAATAACAATAACAAAAGACAAACATACCCAATCCAAGGTAAGCACTAGTAATAACTGCCCAAGTGTAATAATACCAACTAAATCAGTTCAGTCAAAAACACACAGTAACTGAAAGGTCCTAAGAAACAAAACAACAATGCCCAAGTCAAAGTGCAGATCCATAAGAAACAAAACCCAAGAAGACCAATGTCCCACCGAAAGAATTAACCCCATAATGATGAATTCCAACCAGTACAAATTCACAGAAAATAGCCAAGAAAGCCAGATCCAAGATAACGACTTTCATAGTATGATCATTACCATGATTAATACTATGAAAGAGGAAATCCAAGAAGAGTTAAACAACCGCATCAACCACTTTGAATAGGAACACAAACAGGCACTTGGAGGAGTTGAAAAAAACAGTTCAAGAAACAAAAATAGGCATAGAGCAGTTAAAACAATCTCAGGCAGAATTTAAAATTGAACTAAAAGACAAGTCATCTTCAACCCAAAACTCAACAGAGAGTCTTATCAGCAGAACTAATGAAGCAGAAAATAGAATATCAGATCTTGAAGACAAAGTGGGAGAATTAACCAGCTCAATGGAAGAGATTGTTAAAGCCAAAAAGATCTTAAGAGGAACATTCAAGAGATATGGGACACCCTGAAGAAGCCTAACATGCGCATTCATGGAATACCAGAACAAGAATCCCAAAATACCACACCTGAGGAAATTTTTCAAATTATCATAAATGAAAACTTCCCTCAACTAAAGAATGAGAGATCCATCCAAATACAAGAGGCATTTCGCACTCCAAACAGATATGGCCAAAATAGAAAATTGCCACGGCAAATAATAGTCAAAACAATCTATATTCAAGACAAAGAAAAGGTGCTGAGAGCTTCAAGAGAAAAAAAGGAAGTCACTTTTAAAGATTAAACCTATTAAAATAACCAATGATTACTCAATGGAAACAGTAAAAGCAAGAAGAGCTTGGAGAGACATACTTCAAGTATTAAATGAGCAAAAATGCCAACCCAGACTGATATACCTGGCAAAACTATCTGTCATGATCGAGGGAGAAAGAAAAGTTTTCCAGCACAAAGACAACTTGAAGGGATACATGTCTATCAAACCAGGGCTTCAAAAAATGCTAGAAATGATATTCAAACTTGAAAAAAAAAACAAGCGAATCCAGGAGGACAGAAGGGAAGCATAATACCACCAAAACATAAATGTCAAACAATACACTTACAAAATCAACTAAACATAAAAAATGTCCAGAATTAAAAATAATTTCTCCATTATAACATTAAATGTCAATGGTATTAACTCACTGATCAAGAGACACAGATTACAAACTTGGATTAAAAACCACAATCCATCAATCTGCTGCCTTCAGTAAACTCATCTCACCACAAAAGATAAGCACATCCAAAAAATGAAAGGCTGGTCCAAAATTTTGCAAGCTAATGGAACCAGGAAACAGGCAAGGGTAGCCATTATGCTTTCCGACAAAGTGGACTTCAAACCAAAGAAAATCATAAGAGACACAGATGGATACTACATTTTAGTCACAGGTACAATTCACCAGGAAGACTTCATAATACTGAACATATATGCACCCAACATGGGCCCCTCCACATTCATTAAGAAAACCCTACAGCATCTAACAGATTCTCAACAAAGTCTTAGCAAATTGGATTCAAAAACATATCAAAAAGATCATCCACGGGGATCAAGTAGGCTTTATTCCAGGCACACAAGGTTGGTTCAACATACACAAATCAATAGATGTAATTCATCATATAGACCAGTCCAAAGTGCAAGACCACATGATACTCTTGATAGATGCAGAGAAAGTTTTTGACAAGATCCAACAGCCTTTTATGATCAAAACCCTAGAGACAGTTGGAATGGAAAGAACCTTTATCAATATAATAAAGGCTGTATACAACAAGCCTTCAGCAAGGATTATACTCAATGGGGAAAAACTTGAAGCATTCCCACTTCGATCAGGAACTAGACACTCTCACCACTTCTATTCAATATTGTACTTGAAGTCTTAGCTGAAGACATAAGACAAGAAAGAGACATAAAAGGCATTCAAATCAGCAAGGAAGAAGTCAAGCTATCCCTATTTGCAGATGACATGATCTTACACCTGAGTGACCCCAAAAACTCTACCAGGAAGCTACTGGAACTAATACAGAAGTTCAGCAGGGTGGCAAGATACAAAATAAATGTACAAAAATCAATGGCCTTCCTATATGCCCAGAATGAAAGAAGTGAAAAAGCCCTGAGAGGAACAATTCCATTTACTATAGTTCCTAAAAAAATGAAATACCTTGGTATAAACCTAACCAAGGAAGTAAGAGACCTTTATGATGAAAACTTTAAAACCCTAAAGAAAGAAATTGCAGAAGACACCAGAAGGTGGAAAGACCTCCCATGTTCCTGGATTGGCAGAATCAACATAGTAAAAATGACCATCCTACCAAAGGCAATATACAAATTCAGTGCTATACCAATTAAAATCCCAAAGTAATTCTTTAAAGAGGTTGACCAAACAATCTCAAAATTCATATGGAGGCACAAAAGACCCAGGATAGCAAAGACAATCCTGAATAACAAAAACACTGCTGGATGTATCACCATATCAAACCTTAGTCTATACTACAAATCCATAGTTTTAAAAACAGCCTTGTACTGGCTCCAAAATAGACACACAGATCAATGGATAAGGGTTGAAGACCCAGATATAAACCCACAAAATTACAGCCCTTTGATCTTTGACAAAGGGGCCAAAAAAATCCAATGGAAAAAGAACAGCATCTTCAACAAATGATGCTGGCAAAACTGGATCTCCACATGCAGAAGATTAAAACTGGAGCCGTACTTGTCACCATGTACAAGAATTAATTCCAAATGGATCAAGGACCTCGATATAAGGCCAGAGACTATAAAAACCATAGTTGAATGGGTAGGGAACTCCCTTGAGCTAATTGGGCTAGGCCAACATTTCCTAAACAGACATCCAATAGCATAGTCACTGCAACCAACTCTCAACAGATGGGATCTTGTGAAATTAAAGAGCTTCTGTTCAGATAAAGAGATTGTAACAAGAGCACAAAGGCAACCCACAGAATGGGAGAAAATCTTCACTAACCACATATCTGATAGAGCTCTATTATCCAGAGTGCACAAAGAACTTAGAAAACTAAACACCAAGGAAATAAATGGCCAAATTGAAAAATGGGCCCTGAAACTTTACTAGAGATGAGATTAAAATGTCTAACAAATATCTTAAAAAATGCTCCACATCCTTAGCCATCAGGGAAATGCAAATCAAAACTTCCCTGAGATATCATCTCACCCCGGTCAGGATGGCAAAAATCCACAATACAAACAACAACAAATGCTGGAGAGGATGTGGAGAGAAGGGAACTCTCCTACATTGCTGGTGGGAATGCAGGCTCATACAGCCACTCTGGTGAGCCATCTGGAGATTCTTAAAGAAATTAAAGATTGAAATGCCATATGACCCTGCTATCCCACTTTTGGGAATAACCCCCCATGCAACAGAGATTCACCTCAATAGCACAAGCACGACCATGTTCATAGCAGCACTGTTTACTATAGCAAAGTCGTGGAATCAACCTAAATGTCCAACAGTTGACGAGTGGATAAGTAAACTGTGGTACATCTATACAATGGAGTACTACTCAGCCATCAAAAATGATGAATTACTGGAATTTGCTGGGAAATGGATGCCATTAGAAACAATTATATTAAGTGAAGTATCCCCAGACACAGAAAATTAAGCCTAATAGGTGGCTCCTAGTACCAAACCCACCTAGAGACACTCAAGGATAAATCTCTGTAATATCTATAGTAATTGCAAGGATTATGAACAGGAGGGATGGGATAGGAGGGCCACACCAAAAACAAGGAGAAAGGGGACCATGTTACAGCAGAGAAAATAGGCCACCATCAAGGACTGCGAATAATGAGACAGCTGGTTAAGTTCACAGACTTTCGTTCCTGATCATTTACAACTGATGGGGTATGATCTCACCAGAAGAGGAGGGCATATAGTCTGGCAGATAAAAAGTAACCATTTTGCAAATGGGTGATTGACCCCTCCCTCACTGCGGTTTCCTACTTTTATTACATCTACCTTTGAATATACTCTTATAACAGCTTTTTATCTCTGGCCAGGGGGTGACATCCAATACCCATCAGGATGGAGTGAAGGGCATTGTAGGAGCAGCAAAACTGGAAAAAAAAATCAACAGACCATAATCCAGAACTTCAGAGACTCTATATCAACCACCTGGAACTAGGCCAGCCTAATCTCTCCCCATCTCAGGGAAATTTGCGGAAGAGGGGCGGTAAGATTGTAAGAGCACAAGGATGGTAGGAGCAATGATATGCAAGATACTCCACATAAGTTAGGGCCGAAGCAATCATAATTGGACTTTGAATACCCTGCGCAATATCTAACACACTATTGACCCTACAAAGTCTAGCATTTGCTAAAGGCACTAAGATCCTTGGAGGCAAGCGATTGATAGCCACGGTAGTGTTCCTATGCTTAAGGGGAACACAGGAAAGGGTTCTGGGAAATGCCACTCGGTCCTTGCACCGCATTGGAGAGGAGGACCCAGAGGAGAGTCTGGCATGCACATTAAAGGATGCTCCGGGGATAGGAGGGGGAGGCACTGGGGGATGGGGAGGGAGGAGGGAGGGAAGGGGGCCATAGGGCGGTGGGAAGTTGGAGGGAAGGAGGGGACCGGTGTACCTGTTTAATTTGTATGAGTGGAAATAAAAAAAAAAGAAAAGAAAGAAAGGAAAAAAAATTAATGTGAAAGAGAACCTGAATAAGCCAGTGAGAGCTAAATAATATATAATAATAAAAATAATAATGTGCCAGTTCTTTACAGGTATCAACTTGACAATTGAGGCCTGAACCTTTAGACAAACTTATGAAGATTTTTTTTTCTATTAATGGAAGTCCTGAGCAAGTCTGTGCAAGATTTGTTGATATGGGTGGATCCAGCCCATGGTCCCTGGGCAGGTGGATAAGATGGAGAGAGAGAGAGAGAGAGAGAGAGAGAGAGAGAGAGAGAGAGAGAGAGAGAGAGAGAGAGAGAGAGAGAGAGGGAGAGAGAGAGAAAGAGAGAGAGAGAGGGAGAGAGAGAGAGAGAGAGAGCTGGTTCCTTACTTTGGCATACAGGCACACTGGCAAGTGAGAAAGCATATTTCTCTTTTAGATCTTTCTGTGATTATTGTGTTGCCAGTTCCCTCAGATCCTGATGTTGGTATGAACTTTCCCACTATGCTGATGAATTGTAATGAAGAATCGTAAGCTGGGATGAACCCTTTCTTTCCCTTTGACTTTATATCAACAACATGAGAAGTAACTGTAGCAAATGATCAATGATCTTCCCTCTCATAAATCTGCAACCCAGGCAGTTTCATGAGTATGGTTACCAAATTCGTAAAGAAGACATAATTCCAACTTTATATGATTATAGAGAAAATTGAAAATTCATATTTTTGATCTAATAACTTCTTGGAAAATTATGGAAAAAAGTAACTATTGATATAGCAAGAGACATGAAAACTTTATACTAAACTTTGTACACATTTCTATTGTAGCCAGAGACAAGAAATGATGGCATTTGACTATTGAAGAGTCTATCCTGTACCAAAAGGAAAGAGAAATAAGATATGTGAAGATGACAAGTCATGTGGGTGATAATCGTCGGCTCAGAAAAGCAACATATGCAACACACTATCAAAACAAACGAGTGCCAGCAATTTTCCCTGATAGTAAGATCAGTCCTATAAAACTCAAAAGCAATTCTCTAGCAACTCACTTAAAAATATTGAAGTAAAGTGTCTGGAAGACAGCTCAGTGCTTGCTGTGCAAAGGTGAGGACCACGGTTTGGATCCCCATCATCTGTGCAAATGTTGAGTGAACATGAAAGTCTGCCAGTAATCCTCGCATATGGAAGGCAGAGACAGGGGAATCCCTGGAGCAAATAAGATAGTTGGACTGGTAAAATTGCAAGCTCCAGCTTGAATATGAGATCTTATCTCAAAATACAAGGTGGGGGCTGGAGAGGTGGCTCAGGGGTTAAGCCTCTGCCTTGCAGGCGGAAGGTCCTGAGTTCGGATCCTAGATCCCACGTATAGACGCCAGGCAGAAACGGGGGCGGCCTGCGTTTCTGGTCCTGGTAGGGCGGAGCCTGTGAATCCCGAGTAAACAAGGAGGAGGCGGTCCATGGTGGTTCCCGAATTCGTCCGTGGTTCTGCACACACACACATACACACGCACAATTGAATAACTAATAAAAAAATACAAGGTGGACAGTGACAGTGGAAAATATCCAGTGTCAACCTCTGCCTATGAACATGCACACATGTATATGCCATACCCATAAACATGTAAACATACACATACACACCGCATACCCTCTACAACCATTCCAAAAATAAGATTGTCATTACAATAGCAACAAAAAGGCACATTATCTAAGAAATTAACCAAAATGTACAAGACTCAATGGGACAAATTAAAAACAGGCAGTCACGTTGAAGCACATCTGCAATCCTATCATTCAGGAGATTGAGACAGGAGGATTGTGAGTTCATGGACAGTTTGGATTGTATAATACATTCCTGTCTCAAAAAAACCATAGGTTGGGGATGTGACTTAGAGACACAGCACTTGTCTGACATGTTGATCCCTAGAATTATGAAACAAATCTTTATATGGGAAGGAGAGCTACAGCAGGTTTTCCTCGCTTACATCTTTCTCTGCTTGTTCTGTTCATTCTGCAATGCTTCAGTCCTCCATAGGGAGGGGTTGGCAGCAGGGAGACACAGAGCAGCGGCAGGGGGAAGATGAAGGTGAGACATGGTAATACAAAAGCAGGGCTATTGTCACAGAAAGACTGTCTCAAAAATAAAACCAGAGAAGACATTTAGCATGACTCACATGAATAGAGAGACATTTTGTCCTTCTGCATGGGAACATGTGATTTTATGCTATAAAGGTATATAATCATGAAAGAGTATACAAATGTACTACACACAAAAACATAGCTGATCTTTTTAATTTTAAAGATGTGTTAACAAATTGTCTAATATTCTACAGATCATTGAAGTCAATCTTAAAAAAAGGATACATGGAAGCCATTCAGAAAGCACAATGCCTTTTCAAGACAAACTGTTAGTGCTGATGCAAAGCAGATAAGAACAATGGAGCAAAACAGGAGACAGACCCAGACCCAGGGGATGTTTAAAATAATGAGCAAAAAGTGACATAAGAAATATCAAAACTGGATTATAATGAGCCCCACATATTGAAGGTGGGCTGTGGATTTATAAAAAAGCTCAGTTGTGAGCTATAATAGAATAACTTAGCATCAAAAACAAATCACTGTCAATTAGGAGCAGAGAGAAACTTCATTAAAAAAAAAGCTTTATAAAACTGACAACTGAACTTACCAAAGTGATAGAGTCAGCCAGAGGCTGGGATAGGGAGATCTGCTGTCTTTTTAAAAAAACTATTTTCCATTTTTATGTGCATGTATGTATGGAGTATGTGCATGTGTGTTTTCTGTGTTGGGGGGCACATGAAGGTGTATGTGCATGTGTATGCTGTGGAGGTCTGAGATGGATGTCAGGAATCATCTTCTATCACTATTGTAGGGTTTCTCGAAGAAACCCTGAGTTCGTTCATATGACTAGTCTCGCAGCCAGCTTGCTCTGGTGATCCCATGTTGCTGCCTGCCTGTAATTTCAAGGCTGAAATTACAAGTGGGCCACCTGGCATTGAATGGATTCTGTGGATCCTCATGCTTGTGTGGCAAGCACCTTAACCACTGGGCCAATATAAGTTCTTTTCGGTGTTTAATACAATAAGTGATTGGTATCTAGCATAGATAGGGCACTGTCAAGTAATCCTAGTAGCTTAAGGGCAAAGGGTAACTGGTACTTTACAAAAGAGGAATCATCAAAAGTTGACATCTATATTAAAGCTGTATAATACTTACTCTTAGGTTGCTGTGAGAAAATACTTTGACCCAGGCAGATTGAGGATAAAGAGTTGTTCATTTGGCTTATGGTTCCAGAGAGGATTGAGTCCATCATGATAGGAACTGAATAGCAGTCAGCAGCAGGAGGCTGGTCAGATCACTGCAGTTATCAAGAGGCTGAGAGAAAATAGAGCAGGACCACCGGCAACGATGTGCTTCTTTTAGCAAGGCTTCACATTCTTAAGGTTGCATTATCTTCCAAATAGCATATCTTCCAAATCCAACATCCAAATTTCTGGATAGGAAGCATTCCAACATTCTAGCCTGGGGGTACAATTCACACTCAAACCATGGTGACTACAGCACTGCTGAGTTACTCAAATGATTTGACTGAAACTATTAGACTGACCAATATTACAGCCAGGACAATTCTGGTCCTGGAAGGTGGATCCTGGAAAACCCCAAAGCAAGACATTAAGGAGGTAGAATGGTCTAGGATGATTTGGGGTGTTACCCTTGGACCTTCACAGAGTCACACATTAAGTGCACTATTTTATATATCCCCCAACCCATGCCAAAAAAAACCACATAAATTAAACAGGTTAGTAGAAAGGAAGCTGAGAGGAGTTGCTTCAGAAGAAATTAGATTTCTATGCCCGTATCCATAAGCATGGATCAGGAGACCTCATAGTTAGGTACAGGTGTCAACTTGATGGTTGAAGGTTTGAGCTCTGGGCACATTTATAGATAATTGGTAGTTGAGTTAAGCCCAGAGTGAACCTGCAGGGGATTGTCTAGTTGATGGGGCAGACTCAGCCCATGGTGGGTGGGACTAGTCTCCAGACAGGTGAATAGAATACAGAGAGCTGGTTGAGGAAACTGGTATCCTTGTGTATACTTGGGCAGATGCACTGGTGTGGCAAGTAAGGATTGTCCCTCTTTCAGCTGTTACGTGGGTATGGTGTGGCCAGTTCCCTTAGCCCTTTGTGATGGCACATGCTCTCCTGCCAATTTGGACTGGAAGCTGTAACTGAGCAATTGGAAGAGAATAAACCCTGATTTTTATCAGCAACAATGCAGGTGAACTGCCACAGGAGAATTCTGAGAGAGAGAAAAGAAGAAGAAGAAGAAGAAGAAGAAGAAAAAGAAGAAGAAGAAGAAGAAGAAGAAGAAGAAGAAGAAGAAGAAGAAGAAGAAGAAGAAGAAGAAGAAGAAGAAGAAGAAGAAAGAGAGAGAGAGAAACTCTTAAGTTCTAATAGACAAGGGAAAATCTGCTGCTTCTAGGTTTTAGGGTGGGGACGAATTCCCACATGTCAGAAGTCACAAGGCAGGAAGGCACAGATGTAAGTTAATTCTGTCTTAGGCTTGTGTTGTACATTATAATAGCACAATGTCATGTGCTATTTGAGCTTACTGAGAAGATGGCTCTAGAAGTAGGGGTGACTCCCCCCCCCCTTAAGACCCAAGTATGTTTATATCCAGTGTCCTCTAAAACCTTGCCCTGGGTCAGGTTGTTCCCCTGACTCCGTAATGGGGAGAAGGAAAGCACTGTGTCTTGAGAAGAGATAGAAGGCAAGCCATTTCCGACAGATGCTACTATTGTCTATACCGTGGTAGAAAAAAACGCCTGTGGTGCAAACAACTAGTCTGAGGTCCTTCAGTGAAGAGAATGCTCTATTCTGTCTTTCATTCAGGAATCCCAACTGACTGTCTCCCTAGGGCTTCCACAGTTGATTTCTGCTGGATGTTTGCAAGCTGTACTGGTTATTCTTGTTTGTTGCTGTGTGTGACACCACTGAGGCTTAAACAACTGAAAGTGATTTTGACAGGGAGATTTATTCAGCTTACGGTTCAAGTTTTATAGCATTTCTGCCACTCTGATTGCACCAAAATTTGGCCTACGATTTATAGGGACAGATTTTTGGCTAAGTCAGAAGTGCCAGCTCTCCCACCTTTGCAGCTTTCCCATAGCATCATCAGGGACTTGTCTGTGAACTATCTGCCGGACATGGTAGGGATGGTAGGGAAGTACTGGATGTGGGGAGGAGGAAAATCAAGTGTTCTCTGATCCCATGGACTCACATCAAAGCACCTTGGCATTCAAGCAACTTTCATTTTTATATTTTTTCTTTTATTATTATTATTTATTCAATTGTGAATGTGTGTGTGTGTGTGTGTGTGTGTGTGTGTGTGTGTGTGTGTGTGTAGAACCACAGGTGAATTTGGGAACCACCACAGACCACCTCTACCTCCTCCTTGTTTACTCTGCCCCGGGATTCACAGGCTCTGCCCTACCAGGACCAGAAACGCAGGCCACCCCCGCTTCCACCCGGCATCTATACGTAGGGTCTGGGATCTGAACTCAGGACCTTCCACTTGCAAGGCAGAGGCTTAACCCCTGAGCCACCTCTCCAGCCCCTAAAGTTGATTTTTTATAATAAGTGGATTCTTTTTTTTGATGCATGTGGTTGCTTATATATAAAATAAAAAGTTACACACCTGAGTAATCATTTTATATTTCCTGTACTTGCTTTGGTTTCTTCTTTTTATCTTCTTTTGCTTTGATTAAGATTTTTACATGATTTCATTTTCTTTCTTCTCTTATTTTAGCAAATATATTTCTTTAAGTTAATTTTACTGGTTTCTTTAGAATTCACGCTGCAAATTTCTAGTTAGCCTAACTGTACTTTTAAATAACATGTTAATACCAGAATATTCCCAGTTTCTTTCTTCCACCCTTGTGGTATTTGGCAGTCAATTTATTTATCAGGTTATCACAGCTACCCAATATATTTTTGCTATTGCACAGTTTTGTTTTTGGCTGATTGGAGATTTAAGAAAAGAAAAGTTTTATTTACCTTCATTTACCTCTTCCCTTTTGCATGCAGATCTGGATTTCAGACACACATATTTTTTCTTTTTCTGAACAATTTTTAAAAATAATTAATTAATTAATTTACTCTGTGTGTGTGTGTGTGTGTGTGTGTGTGTGTGTGTGTGAGAGAGAGAGAGAGAGAGAGAGAGAGAGAGAGAGAGAGAGAGAGAGAGAGAGACCACTGTGTGTCCTTGAGGAGGACCAAGGGTGACTTGGGAAATCATCATGAATTGCTTCTATCTCCTTTTTGCTTCCCTCTGGGATTTCCCAGGCTCCATCCACCAGAGGGGGAAATACAGGCAGCTGCCCTTTCTGCCTTGCGTTTTTTACATGAGACCTGGAATCTGATCTCAGGACTTTTTGCTTGTGAAAGTTTTTAAAAAACATTTCTTGTAGGACAGATCTGCTGATGATAAATTTCTTCTGTTTGCTTGAGAAAGCCCTCATCTCTCCTTTAATTTTGAGAGACGATTTTGCCGCTCTTAGTTTTTCTTTATTCAGTAAACACTGAGGGTATTTGATTTATTTAGTGCATAAGCCAATCTGAAATCTTTGTGCCTATTTCTCTATATGTAAGGAGTTTTCATTCTCTAGCTTTTAGAATTTTTTTTTTCAATTGCTTTTCGCAGCTGAGTATGCTATAACTACATGTGGGCCTCTTTCTCAGCACTCATGGAGGGAACCTGCTGGGACCTTGGATGTGAAGCCCATGTCAGTGTGGGGCCTTCCTAAGACTTTGACCCTCAACAGCTTCTCACTGTCATACTAACGTATGCTTAGTTCTGTGGCACTATCGATTCAGGGAGGCCCTAGCCGGGCTCCGGTACCCAGGAGGTCCAAGATGCCCGAAATATATCCCAATAGAGAAACCATGCAGGCAGAGGGATGAACAACCAATGGGAAGTGGCCATCTAACTTGCCTCTGCAATGGACATCTAGTAAACAGATAAATGATTGGTGGCTGTTTCCCAGGGGAAGATATGCCCAAACACTTCCTTAAATAAATTGAGCTGCAGCAAACTCGTCCTTTGACTGCTCCTTGCCTGACTCCTGGGGTCTGTGGTGACTCTGTGATGCTTGCCCCCTCGCCTCAAGCCGGTTCCCTCTCCTTTCCCCAGCTGGTCTGGCAACAAGTTCCTAGAGATATGCAGAAGTTACCATTTAGTATTCCTTCTAGCTCATCACTTGAGAATGCTTCTGCAGGTAAGTGGATTTTGACTGTGTTTCTCAGGATGAATCTGCCTAGGGAGCTTTGGGTCCCTACATTTGTCAGCTTGCCAGTACTGTGATACAGATTTGAGATAATCAACTTATGAGGAGAAAAAGTTTTGGTTTAGAGGTTCAGAGGTTTCAATCTTCGACCAGGTGATATTTTTGCTTTGGGAGAAGAAAGGTTGTAAGAGGATAGAAGTAAGAGGCTTAGGGGATTAAGAGGTGAATTAAGAGGTGAAAATATATCAGAGAGGAGGACCCAGAGGAAAGTTTGACATACACATTAAAGGATGCTCCGGGATGGGAGGGAGGAGACACTGGGAGATAGGGAAGGAGGGGGGGAAAGGAAGGGGAAAAGGGGGGAGGAAGCAAAGGGGTCCAGGGAGGAGTGGAGGGAGGGAGGGGACTGGTGTACCTATTAAGTTTGTATGAGCAGAAATAAAAAAATAAAGAGGTGAAAATATTATAAATTCACTATGTTTGTGCACAACACTAAAAGAATAAAAAATTAAACTTAAAAAATTGCCATGATATAGAAAGCAGGGCCTTGGAAGCCATTTGCTGTGTGCTCCACTTTAAAAGATGCTCGCAGTGAAAAAGAGACATCACACCCTAATAGTGGGATAGACGGTTTCATATGTCTTTATTTTTAAGGTTCATATCACCTGTATGAAGAAGGCTGGGGAGTGGTTTGTGGAGGAGAAGTTAAGAAATGGGAGAAAAACTCCTCGGATGAAGCCCTGGAGACCCCGAGTGGAGACCCCTGGCTGGATGTCAGCCTTGAGCAGGTATGCTGCTTTCCCGGGACTGGGAAAGAGCAGGGTGGGGTGGAGACCAATCAGTGCCTCAGAAGTGTTGGTCTACCCGACTGAGAGGGTTTAGGTTATTACCCAGCATCGATTTTCTTGTGAAGTAGGAGAGGATAGCCTCAAGAAAAAGAGGGTTATGGTTCCATTTGGCTTGAGTAGAAAGGTGTGAAAGGTTATTACGAGGAAGGGGAAAAGGAACCAGCCACACATACACAGAAGGGGATGTCCCTCCTATTCAGGCTTTTAGGGTCAATGTGACTTTAACATGAATAAGACAGATACCAGGCACAGCAATGCAGTTCCAGGCATCGAAGCCACAACCAAAGACTCTGGGATGGGCTGCCTGAGCTGTCTTTTATCACTGTCTGTGCTGACGCATGGCAGAGACATCCAGGTGCCCAGTGTTGTGAGGGTATGAAGGCAGGCCTTCTCTACATCCTCCCAAAAAGGATGAGTGCAGTGGCTGGTACAGACTTACTGGTTTGGTTTCTAACATGGTAGCGAGGTTACAGGGAAAACACACCCTACACTGGAAGCCCTCCTCAATGAACCAGGGGTGAGGTTTCCATTGATTCCAGAGGAAAATCATTTGGCATCATGAAGGTTGCTTCCATAAGCCCAGCAAGTCTCCAATATATAAATAGAAAGAGTGCTGAGGCTGCTGTTCCTTTTACAGAGGCAGCTCTGGTCAACATGTCTTGTCCCAAATTATTTTTTGTTTTGTGGCCCAAATTGTTTGTTATGTTTTTCTCAAGTTCTGACTTTTAGAGGTTGGAATTAGGTTTTTTTTTTTTAAGTCTTTCCAGTTCATTCTGCTTCTGAGATTCCATCTGAATGGTTTCATTGAATGGTATGTATAGTAGTTTCTTTTTCTATTGCTGTGAGACAACACTCATACACAACTTTTAGGGAGAAAAGAGAAATTTATTGGCTAGCAGTTCTAGAGGGAAGATACAGTCCATTATGGAGGAAAAAGCAAGGCTAGTAGCAGAAGCTAGAGGCTTAGGTCACTGCAGACATTAAGGAGGCTGAGAAAGTAGACTACTAGCAGAAACAGGATGGGGCTAACCAACCTCCAGGCCCACACCCTATGATGTATGTATCTTTCTCCAGGAAGGTTTCACCTCCTAAAGATGCCATGACCCTCCCAAGACTGACAGTTAACAAGTCTGGGGGACAAGTCACATTCAAGCCGTGACAGCATGTGACTGTCTCAGGAGCAGGATTTCAAAGATAGAAACTTTCCCATCTTGGCAGCTGATATGGTCTGAACTTTTGTATTCAATTCATATGGTGAAGTCTTGCCTCCAATGTGATAGTCTAAGCAGGGGAGTTTTGAGGGGTAATTATGATTTGATTTGGGCAGGAGAATGAGGTCCTCATGATAGAATCTTTTCCTTACAGGAAGATGAAGACTTCCCCCTTCCGTATACACAAAGGAAAGACCACATGAGGACACAGTGAGAAGCTAGCTGCCTGCAAGCCAGGAGGACATCCCTCACCAGAAAGTAAGTCAACTGGCACCACAATTGTGAACATCTAACTTCCTGACTGAGAAATACTATTTTGTTGTATAAGCCACCCAGTCTGTGGTATTTTTGTTATGGCAACTCAAATTAAGAGCATCACAATGTAAAGTCATTTGAATAAAAAGCTTGTATCTTTTTTTTTTTTTCAGCTGAATTCTTCTTATAGGGATTCTCTGGTGTCCAGGATGCTGACATGCCCTGGGGTGCCAGATGTCCTGTTGTGGGGCTGCATGTGGTTTGTAGCCCTTCATTCCTCCAGGCTTGCTTAGGTGCTGGGCTCTTGGTCATGACTTCATTAAGACTAAATTCCAGCTGGAAACGGGCATAAAACACATGCCGGGAATGCTTGCTCCCCAGGGCCATGAAATCACCTTGGTATTTATTATTCTCTAGGAGCTTCTAATTTAAATGTGGTCTCTTCTCATAGGAGCGTCTCAAGTAAATCTGAATCTGTTTAGACAATTTTATGGGTATTATAAAACCACAATTGAATCTTAGGCCTTTGTAGTAGCCCAGCCAAGATGCACCCCAATTAGAAATAATTGCTGTTAATGCTGTTATGATGTGGTGGGTGCTCCCCCCTCTCCGACCTTTTGTTCTCTGGAATCTCCTAAGAGTCTCTTCTTTATTCTGTAGCTAAATAGACAGACCCCAGAATACACACTCTTAGAATTGTAGTATAGAAGCTATATTGTCCTTCTCTCCTAATTAACCTTGTTAGCTAAAGATTTGGAACATCAGTTGGTCAGACTGAAGGGGCCTTTGATCCTCTCAATACACATCTACAGTGCACTGTAGATGGATGCTTTGTGAAACGAAGTGCCTGCCCTGTTTGGTGCACACCAAATTCCTTTTCTATTCTTTGGGTCACGAGGTTTATTTTTTGTTTATTGAAATAACGTGTTAAGGTCTTAGCTTGATGCTGGGCAAAGTATAAAGGTTTATTATCTCTGTTATCATAGAGCAGTAGTTAAAGTTTCTTAAGTGGAAAGGTGTACAGAAAGATACAATCTTAGGATTGCACAGGCCATTGAAGAACAACCAATCTTCAGTGTACCTAGACTACACAGGGACAGGTACCCTTTAAAGAACATATTACCCTCCAGACACTGAACTCTAGGTTCTTCTGGCTCCAACATTTACCAAGGTGATTCATCCCTTCCTGCCCCACGAGAGGCCCCACGACAAGGACAAAAAGGCTGCTGCTTCTCCCATAGGCAGGTGCCTCAACCGCCTGGTAATGAATTCCAGGAATATGATAATTAATGTATTTTTCTTAATAGCGTCTTTATAGTTCACCTACAAAGCATGAAAACAGTGCGCCAGTTGATTAACCTGTAAGAACATGGCAGCTTGAAGGTAAGGGTCCTTTAATGTGCAGACATACAAGATGGTTCACTCTTTGGAAGAATGCTTCCGTGTGAACTGCATCTTAAACTACTAAGTTGAGCACTGCAAAAACAATGACAAGTGTGGATTTTGTATTATCAGCCCCAGTAAATCTAATTTAGAGCAAGAAGCAAACTCTTTTGACTTCTCTGAGATCACTGGCAGGCTAGTCCCTGAAGTAAAGGGCCTGACAGACCTTTGGCTGTCAGCAGGTACTTGGTGTGAATGTCCCGGGCTTTGAGCATTGTGATGGTTGGTAACGATCGTCAACATGACATGGAATCAAGTAAGAGACAAACCTCTGGCTATGGATGCAAGGGAATATTTACATTAGGTTCAGTGAGGTGGGAAGACTGGCCCAGAATGTGGACAGGGTTAGAGTCTGGGACTACAGCAAAGAGAAAGCAAGCTGAGCACCAGCGTGCATCACTCTTGATTCCTGACTGGTGGGATGTAACCAGCTGCCTTGTGTTCCTACTTCCAGGCCTTCCCCACTATAATGGACTATACTGAGCCAAAATAAAACCTTCTTCCCTTAAATTAATTTGGCAGATACTGTGTCCCAGCAGCAAGATAGGTAGCTAATATAAGCAGTAAGTATGGAAAGAAAGGCAGAGGAGGCTGACTTTTTCTATAGTAAGCATCCAGGTTCAAAACACCCTCAAATGAGGTCCTCTGTAAAGTAGGTGCTTCAACTAGACACTGCACGCTCTTGCCCCTACACAGGCTTACCCATAGCCATCCACCCCACAGGAGCTGCTACTCAACCACCAACCTTAGAACAGCTCCGGTGAGTTCTCTCTCTCTCTCTCATCTGTTACAAATGAAAATAACGAAAGTGCTATCTTTATTTTAAAATAAACAAAGGGGCAGCAAAAACAAAACTCAGCCACAAATAAAGTAGGAGCATTACTTTCGAAGACATGGGGTTAAAAAAAAAGACTGGTCTGGATACCAGAATACAAATGCTACTTGTCTTCAGAGACTGTTGGACAGATATATTTTCCTTGAACCAAGCCTGCTGTAATGCTGAGTCTCAGGTGAGGTGAGGCATGGAGCTGGTCTTTAGATTTTCTTCTTTCTGCCTGTGAAGCTGTCCATGACATTAAAGATGCCCAGATACTCACCTAAGAGCAATCCTGTCTCGATGGGCAAGAAACTAAAGAGAACACAAGGACATCAGTTCTTGATTATGATGTGTAAAAGCATCTTTGCTGCTCAAGTGAAGACTGTCACTTGCTGTCACAGGTGAAGTCATCACACAAGCATCATGTAATGTCAGTGCTATCTGCATCAGGGATTCTGGGCCCATAGCTCTCTTGACTCTACTTAGGTTAATCCGTTCATTTCCACGTCAGTTTTCAAAGAACCATTACCTTAGTGAGTGGCTGAGGGGAGGTGGGAGTGCTGTGACTATAGGCATACATTTGGAGGTGGATAAATGTGGCTGGAACCCTGGCTGTGGCATCTGCAATACCAGCTCAGGAAATTTACTAGTTTTGAGTTCTTGGATATGAAATTATAGTATTCTTCTTCCCAGGACCCCTGTAAAGATCCATGCAACAGATCCTCGTGCCTGTAGCTCAATCCTACTAAATGGCTCATGTCTGGTGTCTCCATCTGTGTTTTAGGAGTCCCACAAATCCTTGAACATTGGTCAGGTACATCCCTGTGCCCCTGATGACCTAGACATTTAACACTTCAGAGTGAATAATATGGCCGAGTGGGCCCAGAGAACTTAAGATGTTTACAACTCATATCGATGCTTCCTGTGCTAGAGGAAGTGTGAACAAGGAACAGAGTGTAAGAATCACTATTGGTCTTGTACAGAGTGGATATTCTTAGTTAATGAGCAAACTGGAAAGGCAATGGTGGTTAGCTACATGGCAAGCATGAGAACAATGTCTGTGCTCAAATGACTAAGGAATTGCTGCTGCAGAGGACTGGTATTACCTGCAGATCTGGTGGATTAAGATAGAACTAACAAGACACAGAGAAGAGACTGATTACAAATCAACCACAATGGGTCAGAGTGGAGCATGCTCTGTATAAAAGAACCATCTCTGTGATAGGAAGTAACTTGAGCAGCCAAAGAACTGAGAGACTGAAGAATCGGTAGTGAATTCAGCAGTCTAGCATCACTAGTCTACATCTGGGCCAGATGTTCTAAATTGCAGCTGAAGATCTCAGCAGTGAGATTCACAGGAGGGTGCACAAGGATGAGCAATGACACCGTCTTATAGTTTCTGTTTTCTGGTGCTGGAAACCTCCAATCCTTACATGTGTTAGACAAGCACTTTTCTAATAAGTCACATCTCCAATTCTCTCTTGCATAGTTTTGTTTTTTTCCTTCCAGTTTCTTTACTTTCTTTCAAGTAGGCATGTATGCACATGTGCATGATGTGTGTGCTTGCATGTTTGCATGTGGGTGGTTGTATGTGTGTGGGTATATGTATGTGAGTGCTCTTGAATGTGTGTGTGTGTCTGTGAAGGTCCAAGGATTCTATCAGGGACTATTCTTTTTTTCCAGTTATATTCAGCTTTTATTATTTTAACATCATAATTACTCCATGGGCTGAGAAAATAGATCCATTTGTAGACTTATTGCCTGGCATGTAGAAAGTCTGAATACTGCAAAAAACAGGTGTAGTGTGCATTGCAGTAACCTCAGCACTTGGTTGATGGAAGCAGAAAGATCAGAAATGCAAGGTAACCTGTAATCTCATAGTAAGTTTGAAGCCATCTAATAAATTCATGATCAAGCCATTTAAGGGAACAAAGGGTTTACTCTTCCTTATGATTCTTAGCTAAACTTCATCAGCACAGTAAGGAGCATTCACAGCAACAACAGGAACCTAGGGAACTTGTTGCACCATCAAAACAACACGGAATTAGTGGCAATAAAAACAGGGAACTCAGGGACTATTCTTGATAGTACTTTCACCTTATTGTCATGAGCCCAGGTTTCTAATTAAGCCCAGAGCGAACCATTAGGGCTAGTCTGGCTAGCAAGTTTGCTCTGGGGAGTCCTAGGCTCTGCCTTCCAGGACCTGGGGATCAGAACTCAGGTCTTTTTACTTTTGAGACAAAGGGTTCAACCACTAAGCTATCTCTCCAGCCCTTCTTTCATGTTCTTTGACTATCCTATTGATCAAATTTAATATGGAGTGCCAATTTTCCTTATCCCATAGCTTTCTGAGATATTTGATTGAATATGAAAGTATGGACAGAATATCTATGCCATCAAGACCATTTCATGAGAAGCACAAGAAAGACATCTTTCCTAAGAACACTTCAAATCTGTTTACAGCTGACTTTGCCAACCCACTTCTCTCTCACAATGATGCAATAGTAAGATTGGCAGAGCAGGTCCAACCTCTTTTTCTAGAATGACAGGGACATTACAATTGTGTAAATCCAGGACTGTGTCAACAAAAGGGGAAGTAGAAGATTTTTTCAAATATCATTAATAGATATTTGTTTAGCATCTGTTGATGGACACAAGAAGGATGCCTGGAAGCTTTACCTTTTTAAGAACATCAGGAAGTACAAAATTTTTGGTATATACAAGTATGCCTCTTCCTGCAGAATAGCATCTACTATTTTTCTGACTGCATATTCTGGTTCCAGAATTGGTAACAGTGTAGGAAACCTAAAGTAGTAAAAAGAACTCAAATTAGTAAAAGTGATTCCTTCAAATTAGGGACAAAAGACTTTAAGACATTGCCATGTTTCTTTCCCTTTCAGATTTCAATTTTTATATTTATTTTTTTAACTTTTTTATTATTATTATTTCCGCTCATACAAACTTAACAAGTACACCAGTCCCCTCCCTCCCTCCACCTCCCCCTGACCCCCTGCTCCCCACTCCCCTATACCCTCCTTCCCCATCCCCCAGTGCCTCTCCCTTCCATCCCCGGAGCATCCTTTAATGTGCATGCCAAACTCTCTTCTGGATCCTTCTCTCCGATGAGGTGCAAAGACCCAGGGGCATTTCCCAGAACCCTTTCCTGTGTTCCCCTTAAGCTTAGGAACATTACTGTGACTGTCAGTCCCTAGCAATTTTTATATTTATTTCCTTATCAATGTAGTAATAAGAGAACTAGATACTGAAATGGGAAAACGTCTCTAATTAATAACACAGACATCACAAACATCATCTTTGTTAAGCTTTACTGAGAAAATGATATGAAGTGAGTTACTAAAACCAACTGCCTGCTGAGACCGTGAGATGAAAGACTGGGTGTTTGCACATATTCAGGACTGAATGTGCTCTTCAAACTCATTTTTAAGCCTAATCTTCAAAGTGATAGTGCTAGGAGGTCCTTGGAAAGGAATTAGCAGGAAGATGGGATTAGTGCTTTTATGAGAAAAGTTACAGGAGAGATGATCTATTTCATCTCCCTCTCTCCTCCTCTCCTTGGCAAGGAAGGGTCCTACAATAAGAAAGCCAACACAGAATATCCTCACCATACACTGGACATGAACTTCCAGTCTATAGCACTGAAAGAAAGTTATTTCTGTGTTTTTCTTCACATATAGTTATGTTGTTCTGAAGTATGTTGTCCTTCAATGACTTCCAGGTTCTGTGGAGTCAGGGAAGAGGGATGGATGACAGTGGATGGCTTAGTTGATCATTGTTGTGAGGACAGTTTAGGAATAAATAGGTCTGCCATTGGGTAGCTACTTTAGCTACTTGCTGGTCACTGTGGTGATAAACCACTTGTATTCAGTTTGGTATATTAAAAACTATCTCATGTGAAGAAGAAACAATTCCATAACCACTTGTAAATCGAATTTACAAAACCACTAGAAAACTATCTTCTTTTTTTAAAACATTTTTTAAAAAAATTTTAAACTTTATTTTGTGTGTGTGTGTGTGTGTGTGTGTGTGTGTGTGTGTGTGTGTGTGTGTATGTGTATGTATGTATGTGTATGTAGGACCAAAGGTGACTTCGAGAGTCATCCTAGATTACTTCTACTTCCTTTTTGTTTCATTTTGGGATTTTTCCAAGTTCTACTCACTAGGGCCAGAAGTGTAGACCACTGCCATTCCTACCTGGCATTTTTACATGGGATCTGGGATCCGAACTCAAGACCTTCTGCTTGCAAGGCAGAGTCTTAACCCCTCCCCTCCAGCCATCTCTCCAGCCCTAGAAAAACTATCTTCTAAGCATCTTAAAGAAAAAGAACAAACTTAGACAAGAAACCAATCAATAAGAGCAATGCTCCTTCTTTAAAATCAAAAGGCAAACTTACTTAGTAGCACAACCTTCAAACATTCCAGTTCTTATAAAAAATGGGCACACAATTGTAGTTTTGATCCCCTTTTGTTTTTGTGCAAATGTTTCTGCAGCAAGTGATTCAGCAAATCCAAAGGCTGCAAATTTACTTGCACAATAATCTGAAAGATAAAAATCATGCTGATTACCCAAATGTGTATGAATCTACCTTGCTTGTTTGTGTCTTACATCATTGTATTTCTCAGAAGCTAGTTCTTCACATACTGGAAACTAATGGTGACTTTGCATGGAGCAAGGCTGCTGGCTCCATTTTTCCAACAGCCCCAGATGTTTGTTAGCCTTTTTTTTTTTAGCCCTCCAGTATTTTTTAAATAAGGAATGTGAAATAGCATTTTAAAGACATAATAGTATTGAACCTTTAACAGATTATAGAATTGGACTGGGGATGTGGTTCAGGAGCTAAAGTGCTTGCTGCATAAACATAAGGAACACTGTTCAGATCTGTAGATATTCAATAAAATGCTAGGTGGAGGTGTGGCTTACCTGTAATTCTAGCCTCAGAAGGTGGAGCCTGGAATGCCCAGAGCACCAATGGTTACTTGTATTAGGCTTAATGATACATTCTGGGTTTAGAGTTCCGGATTCAAAACAGTAAGGTGAAAGCAGTTGAGGATGATTCTCATGATCAATGAGGCCTCCACAAGCATGCATACTTACATATACCCACACTCACACAAGTTCCCACCGATATATAAAGCATGCTTACACACATGCACATATCCCATTATACTCACATGAAAATAAAAAAAATAGGTTACAGAATAGTGTAACTATAATGCCCCAGGAAAACAACAACCAAAAATATCATATGACATACTTTACTCTGTTAGCTTAGAACCAAACACATAATATCTCTGAGGTATGCTTGTGCTGTAGCTTATGTCATTATATTGAGGTTTACTTGCAGAACTATTAGCAGATGAGAATTTGCAATCATTTTGGAGTTCTTTTGTATAATCCTCATCTTATTCTACATGGGAAGAATGAATAATGAGTAGAGAGGACCATGGTTTTCTGAAGGTCAGGTTCCAATGGACTCCATGGTCAGAAAGGCCCAGACAGAGATCACACTGTTGAATTCCACTTAAAGTTAATGCTGGTCAGAGCCTGTGCTGACTGTCATGTAGGACTCAAGATTATCACCCCCTGTTTCAAAGCACTTAACCCCAATGGGCATAAATTAAATAAATGAATAATTAGATAAATAAGTAAAAAAGTGATAGAGAAATCTAAGCAAGAAGGACCAGCAAACTCTGATAACATTTTCTCCTAACCATAAATCTCCACTTTTCAGTGTAATAAATAAGTAATAAAAATAATGGATTATAAACAGGAAATGATTGTACTAATTGAACTGATGTTATACCACATGCATGTGGCTTTATTGGGAGATTCAAAACCTTAGAAGGCAGGATCTAGTGGAAGGAAGTTAGATTACTGTCCACAAAGGGGCTGTTAGATTTTGGCCCCTTCTTGCCACTGACTTTGGCAAGTCACTGGCTGCCACAAGAAAAGCAATTTTCTGTCTTGTACCCTTACTGTGATGTACTGCCTCCTCACAGGTCCACATGCAACAAGGTAGTGTGATCATGGACTGTGTAACACTATGTGGTTTAGAAGCTTTTGGGCTGTTTAGGTGTACCTCAAAGCAACAGGGTCAAACCATCATGGGCTGAACTTCTAACACCACAAGCCAAAGTATAAATCCTTATTACATTGTCATATTACATATGACCTAATGAATATGAGCACATGGACCATATGCTACAGATGTCGAAGGCAATTGCCTGCTGCTTCCATGAGACAGATATGGAACATAAGTTCCAACTAGAACTCTATCTTCTACCTTGAGGAAAAAACAAAAAAACTTTCTAGCTTCAACCTCTACTTCTTAATTAATCTGAAAATACAGAGGGATCAGAGAGGTATTTTCTGTTCCTTTGAACATTCTGTCTTAAATCACATTTGCCGTAAAAGAATTCTGAATTATTTGAATGTAAAAGACTTGGAGACTGGATGGTACTTAGATGGATTAATGCTTTACTTTATTTTACAGTCAAAGATTCAGATTTACTGTTCAGTTGTGATATGCCTCTTAGGAACATTAAGAGGTTGTAAGTGTCAGACTGTCATGCTACAAACAGTAGGTGAGAGGCCAGAGGGAGGGAAAGAAGAGAAGGGTTCAAGGAGCTTGTGGAATCATTCAGGTCATCTGATCCAAGTGCATCTTACCGAATCCTTCCCCATGTACAGACAGAACCCAGGACCTGTTTCAACTAGTGCCCTTGTGGTGGCTATGACAAAGTGGAGCCAAGGCACCCGGTGTGGAAAATGCCAAGGGCTGATACTTGTTTTTTTAGACTAATCATCTGGAGATGGTGAGGTTGTGTGGAAAAGTGGATTAGCAACAGTTATAAGCAATCTGGCATGATTTTAGAGGCCCGTGACTTAGCAGACATGTAGTCCAGAAGCAACAGTGACCTCTGAAGAATTTCAAGAATTGTCATGACACTGTAGGTGACATGACCTGGACCTGGTACTCACAACTCGGCTCTTTTTTTTTTTTTTTTTTAATATGGGACCTGAAGGATCTGAAATCAGAACCTTCTGCTTGTGAGACAGAGTCATAACCCCTGAGCCATCTCTCCAGCCCACAACTTGGCTCTTACCATTCCCAGGACACTGCCTCTCTTGACTGGGAGGTAAAGAAAAGCATTCATCTCCCTAAGCACTGTTCCTTCTCCAAGTCTGTCATCCAGATAATTCAGGATTTGCTTAAAGCAAGTGTGATTTAAGATAAAATGCTCAAAGTGAGCATAAAATGACCTCTCTGATTCACATTGTATGGACAGCAGGGCAGAAGACTGGGTCCCAGCAAATAAAACTAGTAGCATTTTCAGTAACTGACAATTCTGAGAACTTTAATCATGTAACTAAGATGCACGAAGCAAAGACTGCTTCTGTGATTCTTGAACCATGGTGGTAGCTCATTCAAAAGCTTTAGGAGTGCTGATCAATAGATTTTCCCATTTGCTGGACCTGGAATGGTAGGTACTTGTCTGTAATCCTAGCATGTAGAGGCTGAGGCAGGAAGATGGTGAGTTTTAGGCCATCCCTGGCTAGACACAGAACCAGACACTGTCTTAGAAACCAAACCAAACCAACACCTGAAAATTGCATTTGTTCATATGTCCATCTGTCATTCACATTGGATTGCTATGGTTTGGCTAGAGCAGTACCATATGAATGACAGAGGGACAGAATCCTGGAGGTCCACATGTGCCAGGATTTCTGGTGAAGGGAATGCCTGGGAGAGGTGCCTACCCTTCTAGAACCAGCTCCTGTCTTAGGTCTCCTTGGTCAAAGACTTTTACCACCTGCTTATGAGGACCATCAAATCAGTTGGGCATTGGGAAAGAGATGAAACTGGCCGTCACTTCCTGCAGGTCTTAGATCAGTGGAAAAGTAAAAAGTCAATTTTATTTTACAAATTCTCTGAATTCATAGTCAAGAGAATACTTGATGGAACCTCAGAAGAAGTCTGGATAGTTCTCCTTCCCAGCCTGGTGATGGTCCCAGGTGAGTATGAGCACTTGTCATTCTCTTTCAAACCTGGAAGATTACAATGTACATAGTCTAAATTCATGTAAGTTTATTTGATGGGAATTTTGCTACACAAAGAAGCTCTTGACCACTTACTTTCCTGAGCAGACCTGTGTAGATAAATGTTTTTTATTATTAGGACACAAAATCAATGCTGATGACTCAACGCTATTATGCAAGTTAAGGTGGAAATTTTCTTACCTGCTAGCCCGTTGATTCCAACTAATCCGGCTGAACTTGAAATGCATACTAAGTGCCCATGGCTGTTAGCGATCATGGCAGGTAGAAAGGCTTTATACGTCTGAGGAGAGCAGAGAAAAGCCTTTAACACTGATAGGGCATTGTATACTTTTCTCAAACGTTTACTGTCATTAAAATTTTTCAAATTAATTAAGTCTGTGAAGGCCCAAGGGTGACTTTGGAATCACCCTTGATCTCCCTCCCATCTTACTATTTTGCTCTGAGGTTTCCCAGGCTCTACCTTCCAGGGTCAGAAGTTCAGGCTTCCACCATTTCTGCCTGGCGTTTTACATTTTTGTGTGGGATCTGAATTCAGGTCCTTTTGATTGCAAGGAAGAAGCTTAATCCCTGAGCCATTTCTCTAATCCTATTTCTTTAGTTAATAAAAAGCTGAAAGCAATGGGGGTACTTATCAACTTTGTATGAGTGGAAGAAATAAAAAAAAGCTGAAGACATTGGATTATAAAAACATAAACATAGAGTCTTTTAAACTTGTTAAATTTTTATCTCCCCATGGGAAGTTCAATATTGTTAAAAATTTATTCAGACATAGTTTTGCTCATATTGATACTTTTTAACAACACAATATTAAGACCAAAATAAATGCATTGTGGTAGCCATAATCCAAAACTCCAGGATACTCAAAGAAATGCTTATTTAAATATCTATTGCCTTTATTCCCTTGGCTTAATTTGAATTTGAACTTTTCCTGGACATTATTCATAAGATATTCTGGTTCCATTGAGAAAGAGTGCTTTGCTTAAGTTCATCTCCACTTCTTTGGATTTTGGCCTCTTATGATAATTTTAATTCCAACTCATAAAACAAAGCATTTTCAGATAGAAAGGGCTTAGGCCAGTGTTGCTGTCATGTAGATATCTTCTCTTTCAATTGGTGACCTGGAGAAAGGTGGAAGATGTCTCAGACAATAAGAGGTGATTAAACACATGTGTAGACAAGGTCTCTTACAAAGGCCAAGCTTGCTTCTACTTCATTTGACTGAGAGAGAGAGAGAGAGAGAGAGAGAGAGAGGAAGAGAGAGAGAGAGGAAGAAGAAGAGGAAGAAGAGGAGGAAGAGGAGGAAGAGGAGGAAGAGGAGGAAGAGGAGGAAGAGGAGGAGGAGGAAGAGAACAGCAGAAGGAAGGAAAAGTAAACAACATGGCATGATAATAGGCACCTACATTCAGGATCTGAAAGACCCCTCTGCCTCTCAGCTGGGATCCTGCTGTGTGGAGTGCAGCCCAGTAATCGGAAATGAGAGGTTCAGTGGCTAGAGAGATGTGCAAGAAAAAGTCTCAGAAATGTATTGCTCACTAACTAAGAGATCCTTCTGTTTTTCCTCCTGAAGTCCTAAAGACACAAATACCAGCATCACAAGCCAGTGAGGGAGGTATCTACACCGTGTGCATCCCAAGAAAGTCTGAGACCTCTTAAAAGAAAGTGTGAGGAGAATAGGGGGAGCTTGGAAAGCCCTAGAAGATCCTCTCAGAAGACAGCCTTGTCTGGGAATGAGGAACTGTGACTGTGACTGCAACCAAAGGCATGAAAAACAGGGAGAGGCTGTCTCAGCATGGAGTGTAGAGGCCAGAAATGGTTGGTCTCCACCAAGGCCAGGAAAGCATAACTGCTGGATGTGGGTGCATTACTTTGGAAGTCAGGGTTGTGTCCCTTGGTGATGGTGGCATGTGGTAACTATTGAAAGTGACTACCCTGCCTCCACTTAGACCTGATTCATTCTTACTCATTAATGATGTACTTTTTCCTTGTAGAAGTATCCCTGCTTAAGCAAATTATGCTACCCTGGTCTTGTCTAAGTAAAGTTACCAGGTATTTGTGTATAAAACTTTTAAGTTCTCTGATTCTTTAAAGACAATTCACTGACCTATTATAAGGAGCACAGTCATTTCTTGGCATGTGTGGGAGGAGGATTGGTTCCAGGACCCACCACAAATAATAAAAGCAAGTATATGCAAGTACTTTGCTTAAAACAGAGAAGTATTTACATATCATCTGTACACACCTTCACAAATACTTTAGTTCATGTCTAGATGACTTATAATATCTAAGGCAGCATAAATGTTATGTAAATGTGTATTAGCTAGTGAAAACAACAAGAAGAAAGTCTGCACAATTTTATAAAAACTGCTTTTGATCTGTGATTGACTGGCTCCATGGAAGTGGAAATGACAGAACACAGAGGGATGACTACATATGTAAGGTGTCTTGCAAGGTCCCTAACATTTTTTTGAATCAATAAATAATTGCTTAATGACAAGGACAATTCTGCATTCATGGGATTCTTTGAGCAGAGGTTCAAGAGCTTTAGGTCAAATTGTATTAAGAGAGGACAACTGGTTGGGCCAGGACAAGTCCAGAATTAAGATGAGGATAAGCTTAGCGTTGCAGCAGTTACTCAGTTTGAGCCAGGCTCTGTGTTAATCTTCCTCCCAACAGAGATGTATGTTCCATTTAGAGATCAATAATGCTGCTAAAGAACAAGAGAAAAGTACTTTGCAATGCCAGAGTAAGTTGGCAGTTATTAGGAGAAGAAAAAAGTAGTTACCCAAAAATGTGCCTTGACATTCACATCAAATGACTTTTCCATGAGCTCATCAGGACAGTCAAGGAAATTTTTGCCTGTTACGATGCCTGCATTGTTGATTAGGATGGCAACATCGCCGACTTCTTTTTTAACCTGAGTTGAAGAAGAAACAAGACACCATCAAACCAACAATTCCTTATAAAGTCTAGGTTTCATTTCCCCATAGTTTTAGTTTTCTTATCCTTAATTCATTTCGAATTCATGTGCTCCAAAAATAGATTTTTATTCCCTTTGCTGAGTTCCTTTGCTGAGACGTCCAATGGCAATGCTTCTCATTTCTTTCTCTCCAGTAAAAATAGCTTTGTTATTTTTATTTTTTCATTTTTTAAAGCAGCATCATATGTATTTATTGGAGAGATACATATTTAGCACATGTTGCTAAAATCTAAAAAGTTTCAAAGAATTACTATATTAATTTTACATTTGTATATAACTACGTATATACAATATATATGTATATATATAATTTCTTAAAAAGATATTCCAGTTAATTACTCATGAATTTCCAGAGCTGAACTGATACTGTCCTTCTACACCTAAAATAGGCCTTATAGTGTGTGATAATTAAGTTTGCTTTGTGCTCTGTATTAGCAGCACACGATAGGAGCAACTTTATTATAACCAAACGACATACAGATTGAGAGCTGGCACTCACAAAGATTGGACCAACCTTTTAGTCACAGATCTACGTCATCTGTGCTGCTTTGATGCAAGAGGCAACATACTCATTTTAGGAACTAAGAGTTCTAGGTTCAACACTGGACCCAGTCTCCTCTAACACACTTGGGGTGTGTGATCTGGGCTACTGGTGGGAAGAGGGCACTGTCCCTCTGTCTTCTTTGTGTTCTGAGTGTCATCAGTGTAATTTAATTCTCACAGGAGCAGTGTGACCTACATGTTAGAAAGGACACCCACTGTGGTGGTGTGTGCACACAGATGAGGCTCATAGCTGTACACGATAGCTCCTGCTGTGGTGCGTGCGTGTGTGTGTGTGTGTGTGTGTGTGTGTGTGTGTGTGTGTGTGTGTATGTGTATGTGTATGTACCTGCAAGGATACATAGTTTATCCTGTGCAATAGCACAGAGGAGGCGTATCACGGAGGCCAGGCAGAAGCTGCTTTTGTAGAATGGCTGGGTTTGGGGCCAGGTGATGAAGGCTGGGCATTCACACCAATCAATTATGTGAGGAGCTTCAGGAAGTCAAGTGGAACCTACAGCAGACTGCAGCTTTCATATAAAAGCACAACTGATTATAAGCCTGCTTTGCAGAGGGGCTACAGTATTTCACCAAACCCAACTTGAATGGAAGTCAGGGGGTAGAACCAATGAGAACAGCTTTACCAGAGGAAAAATTTGAAACTTTCAGAAAGAGATATGTGTGTGTGTGTGTGTGTGTGTGTGTGTGTGTGTGTGTGTGTGTGTGTATGGGGGGGGGAGAAGATAATGGCAGCACAGGTGGCTGTGATCCCAGCTCAGATGAGGGACGGAGATGGCAGAGATGGCCCTGAAAGCAAGTAAATGGGCTCCTGTTCTCTTTCTTTTTTTTTAAAATTTCTTCCACTCATACAAAGTTGATAAGTACCCCATTCCCTTCCCTCCCTCCACCCCTCCCTGGACCTTCTTGCTCCCTTTCCTCCTTTTCTATTCCTTTCCCCCCTCCCTCTCTTTCTCCCAGTGCCCTCTCCCCCACCCCCCATTCTGGAGCATTCTTTAGTGCGCATGTCAAAATTCCCTCTGGGTCTCCTCTCTGATGAGGTATAACGACTCAGTGGCATTGCCTAGAGCTCTTTTTTGTGTTCCCTTTTAGTATAGGAACACTATTGTGGCTGTTAATCCCTTGCCTCTAAGGATCATAGTGCCTGTGACCTATGCTAGATTATGGTGGTTCAATGATATGTTGGTAATTGTGCAGGTCATGCAAAGTCCTATTATGGACTTGTATGGACTTGCATATCATTGCTCCTCCCCATCTTTAGGCTCTTACAATCTTACCGCCCCCTCTTCCGCAAATTTCCCTGAGCTTTAGGATGGGGAGAGATTAGGCTGGCCTGGTTCCAGGTAGTTGATGTAGAGTCTCTGATTTTCTGAATTATGGTTTGTTGATTTTTTTTTTCAGTTTTGCTGCTCCTGCAATGCCCTTGGCTCCATCCTGATAGGTATTGGATGTCATCCCCTAGGGCATAGTATGTCCTGGCTGGACTGCATGCATCTGGGTAGGTAGGGAAAGGGCTGTTCTCTCTTTCTGAGGTATGCTCAGAATGGGAAGAAGCTTAGAGGTCATTTGTAAGAGGAAATGCAACAGATTCTAGTTTCAAAGTCATTTTTCATTGATATGTTTCTGTCATTCATCCTTCTCCTCAGCATATGAGACCACAGAAGATCAGTGCCAACTGCCAACTTTCACAAGACTAACAAGGGAGCTCTTTCCCATCTGTTAGCTGGGGTCTCTGTATGTACACACATACTGTGAAAAGGAAGATCTACGAGAAGGCCTACAAGGAAGTCATGCCTCTGAGGATCACACTCTGAAGCGCAAGCATGGCTGGTAGGAATTCCCTGATCACACAGGTTTCCTGCCCACCACCTGTCGGTGACAGCAGGCAGCAGGAAAGACTTGTTCCATCAGTGATTGACTGGTAGTCACTGATTTTGAACATCAGCATTACTCTTTATGGTTGCTGATAAAATCACCATTAAATGACTTAAGGGAACAAGGAGTCTATTTTCTCTTACAATTGCTGGTAATAGTTCTTTATTTGGCATGGCAGGAGAGTCTCACACCAACACCAGGCCAAGGGAACTGGCCATACCATATCCACAAAGCAGCTAAGAGAGGGATGATCCTTACTTGTCAGACCAGCATGTCTGGTCAAGTATATACACAGATGCCCACTTTCCCAAACAGCTCCCTCCATTTTATTCACCTACTTGGGGACTAGTCCCATGCCCCGTGGGCTGGGTTTCCCCATCCACTAAACAATCTCCTGCAGATTTGCTATAGGCTTAACTCCACTGGGAATACTCTACAAATGTGTCCCCAGAGCTCAAATCCTCAACTGTCAAGTTGACACTTGTATCTAACTGTGACACTTTACCCCTTGTTAACTTGACACAAAAATATAGCACTTTTAAACTGTAACCTTCAATCCTTTAATTCTAAAAATCTGAGAGTCCAGCTAGTCAAATATCACATCCTATAGTGCAATGTCCCTCTTCTGTTGCTTATCACGTAGTCACAGTAGCTCAAAGATTGTGGGCAATTCCAGTCTCTATTGCCATGCTCGATAAGGAACTGTAACCAGAAATTGTAAGAGAAAATAAACCCTTTATTCCCTTAAGTCATTTGGTGGGGCATCCTTGTATATACTTGATCAGAAATACTGGTCTGGCAAGTAAGGGTTTTCCTTCTCTCAACCATTATGTGGAGATGGTGTAACCAGTTCCCTCAGCCCTTTGGTGATGGTGCATACTCTCCTGCCAACTGAACTAAGAACCCTAACCAGATTATTGTAAGAGAATAAACCCCTTCTTCCCTTAAGGAGTTTTGCCATGATTTTATCAGCAACGATGCTGATGAACTGCTGCAATGAAGAACTGCAACTAATTTTAAGAAAACTTCAGATACTACAATCATTTGCAAGAGTTTAGTTTTTTAAAAAAGTCTTAATTTTGAGGAGAGGGACTGTTAAATGTAATAATTCAGCTGGAGATGTAATAAACTGACTTGTCATAGTCAAATCTGAGGGTTATAGCCATTAAATACACAGCTGCAACCCTTCCACGTGCCATACCAAGAATCAGTAACAAGTACCAAGTGCTGGCTTTTTCTTATGTTACTTCTCAAAGTCACCTCTCACTAAGAGATGCCATGAAACAACACTGAACTTTCTAAGCTCAAGTCTAAGCTATATGACATAAGCTCGCAAAGTTACTGAAGACTCACTGGAGACCAAGCACTGGCATACTACTCTAAATTTTTTCTTCTTTGTCCTTCTCCTAAGTGATACAAGAATTAAAAATTCTTGTATTTTCCCATTGCTCAGAATAAGAAGTGGACATGATGGGTTTGTAAGGGACAAGAGTCTCTGTGTCCTCAGAGCACATTGAAGTCCTCTGAAGGACTCCAAGCCAGTGAAAGATGCTTCTTCACATGTACACAGCTGACACTGGTAGGTTGGTGCTTTTGGAATATGACCCCAGATTAAGCCTGCCAACGAAGCAAAGGTGTTTAGAAGTATTTAGGGGCTCTGAGTATGCTTGAGTGATAGAGCACTTGTTTAGCTAGCACAAGGCCCTGGGTTGGATTCCCAGTCCCATAAGAACAACAACGAAGAAGTCTTTGGGATGAGAATTCTTATTTCATGACTACCTTTGATAAATGGAAGCTATAGAGGTGGGGTGGACACAGAGTGGATCTAAACTCAAACTAAATAAGGGCACAGAGGGCTCAGTCACATACTAACTCTCTGATCCCGGCAAATTATTCAATATCTGTTTCTGAACCTCAAAGAAGAGTGCTCTAGCTTCTGTCCAGAATAACACGTCACTGTCATATCCACTTAGCATTTTTTTCAAATATTATTTTTATTTATTATTATTATTATATTTTTATTATTATTATTTATTCAACTGTGCGCATGTGCGTGTGTATGTGCGTGCGTGTGTGTATGTCTATGCGTGTGTGTGTGTGTGTGTGTGTGTGTGTCTGTGTATATGTAGAACCACGGACGAACTCGCGAACCACCATGGACGCCTCCACCTCCTTCTGCCCTGGGATTCACAGGCTCCGCCCTACCAGGACCAGAAGCGCAGGCCGCCCCCGCTTCCGCCTGGCGTTTATATGTGGGATCTGGGATCCGAACTCAGGACCTTCCACCTGCAAGGCGGAGGCTTAACCCCTGAGCCACCTCTCCAACCCCACTTAGCATTTTTAATGGGGGATCTGAGGATTCATACTCAGCTCCTTAAGGCTTTAATTCCTGAGCCCAGTCTTCCTGGTCTTATACTACAGCAGGGGTTCATGCAGTCAGCACAGTGGGGAAGTGGGGAGCACTTCTGCTGTTTAGGTAGTGAGATTCAGCAGCTCAAGTCAAGTTGAAGATTGTTTAACTATTGGCTGTGTTAGGTGAGCAGCATACCTACCTAGCCTAGGCCTGAGCGTTCTTACTTGTGAAGGGGAATTTACGGTACTATCACACATTAGATACAGTACACTAAACTCAACATTTTACATAAAATAAAAACTCAAACCATCAAGTCCCCTTTGCCCAATTGCTTAAAGTAGAAGGATATTGGAAACAGATGAAAGGGTATTGAGAAAGAAAGGCAAGAGAAGAAAACCGATGTGTGCCAAGTAATTACATGGGAATCTTACTACCTGAACAGCAGTGAGTCCCCAAGGCGTACCTGTTCTGCCACTCTGTACACCTCTTCCTTCCTGCTGCAGTCACAGGTGTAGACATGCACCTGGCTGGCTCCTGCCTCCCGAGCCATGCGGCCTGTCTCCTCGTTTGCTTCCAGGTTGATATCCCAGAGCACTAGCAGTGATCCCAGGCGTGCAAACTGTAAAGCCAACAGCCTCCCGAGTCCACTCCCAGCCCCTGTGATGAGGACAATTTCACCAGCGACATTCTTCCGTGGCTTTGGGATCACAAGAAAAACTAGGGTCACCAAAATACTAATCAGTGACTTTCCTAAGAAAACAAGCAGTTCCTTGACTGATTCCAGATTGGAAGACATCTTCCAGATGATACCTACAAAATAAGAGAGAATTTGCTCTTAGTTCTTGCTTTTGGAAGGAGTGAAAGTCCTGCACATGTGATCTAAACTTAGCACTTCCAATAGTTGAAACTGAACTCAGGAGGGGGTAGGAAGCACAGGGATGGATCGTAGCTAGCTCAGGTCTGTTCACATCTGCATGCCCACTGTGTGCTGTGTGAAATTGTGTGCTAACTGGCAACTGGAACTATCACACCCAGCTTCAACCCAAGGGATATGATCATTATTTCTTCCAGTTAACCTTTGTCCATGTTAACCATGAGTCCTGTTGTTTGGTTTTTGTTCAAAGACTGGTTACATCATGATCTGTGCGGGTCATAGCTGCTACCATTGTGGTTCTATTGTTGCTGTTAGGATTTGCGCTTAAGTCCTTTGCACTGTGGTTTTTATTTTATGTTGCTGTTTAAGATTCCAGGGCCAGGGATTTAACTACAACTATAGTTGTACAGTCTCTACACAGGTCAGTAAGAGTGCTTACTTAGCAGGTGTGAAGCCCTGGGTTCCATCTCTAGCACAACAAAAAGAATGGAGTAAAAAGAAGTGTTTAGCATCATATTTGAAGTATTTGAAGGGAAATAACTGGATGTTTTAACCTCTCCTGAATGATTGTCATAGATACTAGAGGGCCTCATTCAACCAGTTTCCCTTCGTTAACAGAAAATGATGAGACAAACTTGGATGTCCTCCCGACCTTTCTGCAAAGCTTGGAGCATGATCCTCAGACTTCTTGGCCCTTATTTTCCTAATTTCTATTATTTCTAGGTCTTAGGACAGCTCTGCACTAGAGATGAGAACTTCCCCTCCTCGATCACAATCCTGGCTCACAAAGAGGACTTTATAGATGTCATCAGTTTTCTCAAGTTCACAGTGCTGCTCAATAAGAAGGTAATAAGCAGTGTTCCTCAAGAAAGTTTCTGTGAAGGAGATAAGGGTCGTCTCTGAATGGGGCACTGCCTTGAGAAGCTCAGTTGCAGGAATTGGAGAAAGGAGGAAAGAGCTGAAATGGCAGCAGGTCTTTATTTTTTTTAGGTGGGCTGAAGACCAAGTGCAATCAATGGTCATGGGTTTGATTCACTTGCATGTTTTGAGTTTATTCTACAGATAAAACTGACCTGTGTAGAGACTGTATCTATCACCTGCCCAAGATCACTGTGCTGGGATATCAAATACATGTACTATGTATATCATGTATAGCACAGTACATGTGCTATGTATATCAAGTACCAGCTCCATTTGATTCCCTGGGTCCTGGGACACTGGATGTGACATCCTTTTATAATCTTTGTGCTGGTGAGCTTACTGGTTTGTGGGAAAAATAGGCTCTAAAAAGTGTCATAAAAATAGTTCTGGATTTGAAGTATAGTGGGAGACTAGATTCAGATGGTGAGCAACCTTCTCAATGATGAGCAGCAGGAAACAGAGCCTAGGCAGGTGTTTGAGTCTGGCTTGATCTGTGCATCTGGAGGCTGTCCAGAGAGCAATGCAATGCTAGTTCTGAGGGATGCTGTCCATCTGGGCAAATAAATAAATATAAATATATCTGGGCAAATAAAGTCTACATATGTAAATAAATGTTACAAAATTAGAAAGTAAATGTACTGGCTCTCTTTCATAGAGCAATGTACTTCCATTGTATTTTAGGTATAACAGCCTCAAACTCCATCAACTTTGCTCTGATTTATTTCCAGAGTAACTTTTGGATGAAGCAAGCTGTCAAAATGTTCTGAACAAGGACTTTCATTTCAATACAGCGTCATGGGGTGTGTTCCTGCAAACCTGCTAGGGTGTGTGTCAAATTGCATGCATTAGTCATGAACTAACTTGGCCACTATTGTAGCAGCCTGACAATACTACTACACCTTCTACTAAACTCTATACCAGCTGGCCCACCTAGGCTACTAGTTCCCCATTCAGGAACATTACGTGAGCACATGCCAAAAGACAAAGGCATGCTCAGTGGTCTCCAGGACTGTGTTGAAATGAAAGGGTAATGCAAGACCTAGAACAAATTCAAGATGGTTCTTGTCTTGTCAGGTGTGTTCCAGATTCTTAAGAGTTAAGCTGCAAGAAGTGGCCCCCATTTTGGATTCAGGCAGTGAGGAGAGGAACCATATAAAATGTAGGGTGGGATTCTCTATCTGTTCAGTGCCTGACTTTGCAACTACGGTCAAAAAGGATCTCATTCCTGGTATCACAGTCTACTTCTCTCCAAAGTGGGACACTGCCAGTCATGGCAATGCTCAGTACACCTGGAGCTCTGGAAGTAAGTTCATTCAGGTAAAGGATCAAGTGTGCTCACTAGTGTATACAAATGTTTTCAAAACATTAGGAAGAAACACACATAGATATTGCTTTACAGGGAACCTCTCCATGATGCATAAAGTTGGGTGGGTATGTAGGTGCTGAGTGGACTTCAACACTCATCTTCCCATTTCCTCCCAGTCCCCAGAAGATGGCATACCCATGATCTGGATGCTTTGCTGGAAATGTGGCCTGTCAGGACAGCACAAGAATAATTCTCTAGAACAGTGATGGGTACTCATGCTAATGTGTGGTTCAATGATCTGAATGATGGTGAGGCAAGCACACTTACAAACGAAGGTCAGTGTTCATGGCAGGTTAAATGGCTCGGCCAGCAAAGGCTCTTGGGCTAGTCTGGAGACCTGAGTTTGATCCTTGAACCCACGTGGTGGAAGAAGAGAACTGGCAATCTTCTGACCTCCACACGTGACATCCGAAAGTCCAAATATATAAATAAATGTTACAAAATTAGAAAGTAAATGTACTTTCCATTTTATTGTAGAGATTCTTAGGAAGACACGAGGGGATCTGAATTTAATCAGAATGAGGGTTTGGTATTTTCATTCCACAGCCTACTCAGCCCCAAAGCCGAGTTAACTGAGCCCACTATAAACAGACACCCAGGTAAGGGAGCGCATGGCAGCAGTTCTGCTGGGGAAGGAGGAAGCAGACGGACATGTTGTTGGACACACAGACTGATACCCACAGTTTCTGCTGCAAGGGCGATTTGGGGGAGGATGGGGAGCGAGTTGTGGATGGATTGGCCTAGGCACAATGATCAAAGGGTCACCAGGGGCAAATCCTGCTCTCTGCCCTGATGTGGTTATGATCAGTCCCAGAAGGAGACTGTTGCAACTTGCTGTACCCCGCTCCCCCCAACCCCGGAGCTACCTGCTGCTTCTTGCTCTTCTCTGGCTGCTGCACGGGTACCGGAATCATTACCACTTTCGCGGGGAGCCGGCGACCTTGCGCAACTCACCTGGAACTAGGTCCAGTCGTGCGTTCCTCCACCGAGTGAGCCTGTCTTCTTCCTGCGCCCCAGGTCCTGGTGCAGCTTGCCACTTGCAGGTGTTTTTGCCCAGCCGGCGGGAGGCCGCCCGAATGACAGGGCGGGACCTTGCTCGCCGTGGGGAGGAGCCGCGCGCTTCTGGCAGCTGCGTGGCCCGCGTTCCTGCCCTCCTCCTCTCCGCAGGAGTTTTAGAAATGGTAACTTTATCCGGGAGGCTGGGCATTTCTCATTTCCGATGCTCAAGTTGAGCCCGGGATTATTAAATAAGAATTCCTATGTGGAAGAGGACCAGAGTATCCGCATTAAAATGTTTTCTTAACGCCAGGTATGTTTTGTAAATTACAGGGAAACTGGGAACCTTAGTTTTAGAAAAAAAGCATTCCCTGAGGGTTCGGGGGCCAGGTTCTGCCCAGGCCAGAGCACAGGTGCAACGTTCTCCAGACCCAAAGTCGGCTGCTTCCTTGGCCAGTGTTGCAAGGCATGTGGGTGTGAGCTTGGGAGCCTTTTTTTTAAAAAAAAAAAAAAAAACTTTTTATTATTTATTTATTATTTATTTATTTATTATTTATTTATCCACTCATACAAACGTAATAGGTACCCCTGTCCCCTCCCTCCCTCTACCCAAGGAGCCTTCAGGAGGTGCATGGGTGGTGGCCAGGGTGATTGGCACAGGCAAGTGGCCAATAATGAGAGAGATAGTTGTTATAATGAGATGAAGTTGAGAAAGACCTGTTTCCTGAGAATTGTTTGTTCACAAAGATACCGACAATAAAGACATGTTTTATACCAGTCAAGAAATAAAGATAAGTTAACACAATTAGTGAATGATCTAGTATGAACACATCACTACTCAAATGCCCCCAGAATTGAGGATGTAGTCACATGCGTGGCTTGGGAACAGCAAATGATGGGGTGCTGAAGGAAAAGCAGCAGTGAGACTAGCTTGAGTTTGGAATTGACCTGAGGGTAAGACAGAAGCAGTGGAAAAGGCCCAAAGGAGGAGAGGCTTATGGGAAAGCCAGCTATGATAGCGTCATCTTCCCCAATGAACACACGACAGACATAACTTAGGGGGCAAGTGGAACAAGTGGTCTAGCTCACCATACGTTCATCAACATGTCAGGAGAGTTCATACCAACACAGGAGCTGAGGGACTGACTGGCTGTACCATATCGGTAGAAATTGCTGCCAAATGAATGTATTTCTTGCCTGGCAAACACTGAACCAGCTTTCTCCATCTTATTCACTTATATAGGAAATGGTCCCACTCACAATGGGGTGTCTTTCCTCAACAATGAACTTCCATAGGCTTGCTTGGGATTTGTCTTAATTAAAACAACTCACTGTTGTGTCCAAAGGCCCAGACTTTACTTTTCAAATTGCCATCTGCAACTAACTGCCATACTCCACCCATTGACAACCTGACACACCATTACTTCTAAACAATAACCTTATTCCATTGCTCCCATATATGTTATCTTTCAGGTAAAATATATCAAGTCCTATTTTAAAAGTTCTAGTCCAAGATTAAAAGTTCTCATCATCCAGTTTTCAAGTGTTCATAGGCATGAAAAGTTCAGTTCCAACATTTTAGAAGTCCAGTCTTTCAAATGCAAGTTTCTGTAAAAAAATAAGATACATACATCCAACATATAACAATACAAAACAGACAGTTGTATTTCAAAATGGAAGCATTGGAACCCAGTAAGAAAATATCAATGAAATTAAGACCAAACAGATAAAAAGTAATCATTTTGCAAATGGGAGATTGACCCCTCCCTCACTGCAGTTTCCTACTTTTACTACATCTACCTTTGAATATACTCTTATAACAAGACTCTAGTTTAACAGCTTTTTATCTCTGGCCAGGGGGTGACATACAATACCCATCAGGATGGAGTGAAGGGCATTGCAGGAGCAGCAAAACCGCAAAAGAAAATCAACAAACCATAATCCAGAACTTCAGAGACTCTATATCAACCACCTAGAACTAGGCCAGAGTAATCTCTCCCCATCCTGAAGCTCAGGAAAATTCGCGGAAGAGGGGGCGGTGAGATTGTAAGAGCACAAGGATGGGAGGAGCAATGATATGCAAGATACTCCACACAAGTTAGGGCCGAAGCAATCATAATTGGACTTTGCATGCCCTACGCAATGTCCAACACACTATTGACCCTACAAAGTCTAGCATTTGCTAAAGGCATCAAGATCCTTGGAGGCAAGGGATTGGCAGCCACAGCAGTGTTCCTATGCTTAAGGGGAACACAGGAAAGGGTTCAGGGAAATGCCATGTATGTCATCGGAGAGGAGGGCCCAGAGGAGAGTCTGGCATGCACATTAAAGGATTCTCTGGGATTGGGGGGGAGGGATTGGGGGATGGGAAGGGAGGAGTGAGGGGAGGGGGAGGGAGGGAGGAAACAGGTGTACCTATTAAGTTTATATGAGCGGAAATAATAATAAAAATGTTTTTAAAAAGAAATTAAGACCAAAATAAAGTCAAAATTGATATCAAAGTTCAGCAAGATAATTACTACATCCTGTAGTCCAATGTCCATTTCCTGTTATTTGTCATGTAGTCAGGTTGACTCTAAAACACTGGGCAGCACCATTATTTCTATTTTATGAGTCTCGCACCACAAACTTGCTTCTCAGAGTCGTTTCTAATCTGTACTTTCTGCATTTCTCAGAGCACGGTTAGTGATTCTGACTTGTCTACTGTAGCTACAAGCTTTACTTGCTTTTGTGAAAACTTCAAAACTGCCACATGATGCCAAGCCTCAATTGTTCTCCAAGAACTCAATCTTGCATCAGAGTCACCCAGACAATGCTGCCAAGTTCTACCTTAAGACTGAGATGTAGCTTGGCCAACTCAGTCCTTAGTTGTACCTACTTCTGTGTGCTGGAAAAGTTCTTTTTACCAAGCAGCTGCCTGGGAAAAGCCAGAAAACACTGCAGCTTAGGCTTTCTTCCATCAAATGAGTGAATTTTCTTGCACATATGGAATCTTCTCAGAGTGGTATTCATCTTTCCCATTGCCTCAGAACAAAGCATCAGGCTTTTCTTCAATGACGTCAGTTTCTTCATTAGCTACAACTGTCCTACTGTCTGCCCTCTTCTTGTCTAAAAGTTTAAGCCTTCTGGCACAAATTTCCCCTCCCAAACAAACCAGTCCATCACCTTTAAATTTAACTTTTTCAAAGTCCTTGTTTCTCTACAAAACATGATGAGGTGGGCCTAAGTGATTTTTTTGCTTAGCATTACTGTTCTCTAAATAGTCCTTTAAGACCTGCCCTCCAAAGTTTCAAAGTTTTCTGTATTTGTCCAAAAAAAGCTCAAAAGCTATGTCAGTTGAGTAGTAAATCTTTATTTCTCTGGTACCAGCTGTGTTAGTTTCATCTTTCTGTTGATGAATGAATATAAGACCTAAGCAATTTAGGGGAACAAGGAGTTTGTTCTAGTTTATGGTCCTCAGTTCATCCACATGTCAGGAAAGTTCATACTTACATCAAGAGTCAAAGAAGTGAACATACCTTATCCACATGAAATAGAGAGGGACATACTTTCTCATTTGCCAACCTGCCAAAAATACTGAACCAGTTGTCTTCGTCACCAACCTTTGTCAGGGAGAGGCCTTGAAGTAGTAGGACCTGCACTTGCTTTCTTTTAATTTTTAATTTGCATGAGAAGAAACATAACTTTTAAGACTGGAAAGTAGGAGCATAATACCCTTAACTGTGTGTCATAGTTAGGCACAGGCCTGACTTGACAACTTGACAGTTGAGGGTTTGAGCTCTGGGTAGAGAATTAGTGGTTAAGCCCAGAGCGAACCTGCAGGAAATTGTCTGGCTGATGGGGAAGGCCCAGGTGGATGGGTTTAGGTCCTGGAATACAGAGAACTAGTTGAGAGAATTGGCATCCTTGTGTATACTTGGGCAGACATGCTGGTCTGGCAAGTAAGGATCCTCCTTCACTCAGCCATTATGGAGAGATGGTGTGGCCAGTTCCCTCGGCTCTAGTGTTCATGCATGCTCTCCTGTCAAGCAGACTGTAACCAGACTATCAGTAAGCTGTTTGATGGTCATTTATCAGCAACCATGCAGACAGTCTGCAATACTGTGTTCAGTGTTTGGGAATCAGCATGGGTAGTTGTCTGTGGGAAGGTAAGGTGCACTGAGTATTAGGACATTGGTCTGGGGTGAGCTATCATCACCTAAGAGCATGTTTCTGGGCAGTGTCACATCTAAGGAGTGGGAGACTTGCTAATGATTGCCTTATGAGGATGATGAGCCTTAGGTACCCTTGGAGGCCATAAAAGTGAACTGCTAGTCAGTCTAGAGGGCAAGAGGTGACTGGGCAGCAGAGGCCTTCCAAAGTATTGAGAGAGACTGGGCCAGAATGCATAGGTAAGCAAAACCTGGCAATGAGTGTGGACAGAGACTTCAGGAAGGAAATCTAGAGGATCATTAGATGTCTCATTAATATGAAGTGTGGGCAGGGGTGGTGGAGTACATACTGCTACAGGCGCTGCCTGTATGGAAGACTGGGATTTGACTTGATGTGGGGGAAAGCTTGGCTGCCACCATGAAAACTAAGAAAATACTGCTATAAAGGGTCTTGCAGGCCAGGTTAAGAAATGGACAGTTTATGATGGAAAATGCTTAATGGCCTAATTAACAGATGGTCCTACCACTTTATCAGTATCCTGATTTGTGAAAAGCACATATTCTGAAGATAATTCCCTTTCAAAGTTGCAAGTATTTTTCTTTTTAACTTTCCTGACATTTAATTGGAGATCTTCAAACTAAATGATCATATTTGTTGTGGGGTTTTATGTCTAGGTTCTTGTATTTGGGATTAAAGCTTAGTGGATTAAAGCAGATTTTATTAGAGGAGAGAAAGAATGGAACTCATGGACATTGAGTCTGTGAGGAGCAAGGGAACTGAAGATGGCCAGTAGGGTCAGTGGTATCTGTAAACTTGGGAAAGCCTGGAAAAAAGAGGTGTTTCCCTCCCCCCCCTTATTGGTGAGTTCTAGTTTCTGTGAACCTGATTAGAGCTACATCTATCTAATTGGTCTGTTATTGGGCCCAGCCAGGTAAGTCCAGACTTTCTGGCTGAGCTGAAGAATTTAGTTCATTTGCATTTTAGGAGATCATTTCCACTTGCATTTGTGGAGTTCATGTCCATATCCCTTCATAAAGGGTTGGGACCTTATTTCAGTGGGGTCTGGTGCCAACCTCTGCATAGCTATGACTGGATCTTTAAAAGACTTTCCCAGCAGCTTTTCTTTTTTTCTCCCACATTTTATTTTTTTTTCCTAATCATACAAGCTCAATAGGTACTCCCATCCTCCCTTCCCCAGTTGTCCCCCCCTTGCATTCTTTCCCTTCCCTTTCCTTTCATCCCCTTCCCTCCCCTCTCACTTTGCTTCCCCCTTCCTCCCTCCCATCCCCTGGAGCATCCTTTTGTGTGAACACCAAACCTACCTCTGAGTCCTCTACCCTAGTGAGCGTTCAGGACTCAGCTGCATAGCCTGGAGCCCCTTCCTGGGCTCCCTGTTAGTATGAGAACTCTATTATGACTGTTTAATTCCTCACCTCTAAGGATCCTATTTCCTAGAGCCTTCTCTCCCTGTGATCCATACTATGATCCATGCTAGACTTTGAAGGGTCATTGACATGTCAGCCATTGTGTGAAGTATCTTGCATATTGTTGGTCCTCCCCATCTTTAGGCTCTTACAATCTTGCCACCCCCTCTTCTGCAAGGTTTCCTGAGCTTTAGGATAGGGAGAAATTTGGCTGGTCTGTTTCCAGGTGATTAATGTAGAGTCTTTGGTGTTCTGATTTATGGTTTGTTGTTGTTTTTAGTTTCCCAGCAGCTTTTTTATTCTAAAACTGCCTAAAAGAATTTAGCTAAATAAAAATCCTATTCTAAACTACCTAATAAAAATTTTCTTTGAATATTAAGAAATTTGATTTTAAATTTCTAAGAGTATATGCAGAGTGAATATTGTCTAACCATATTTACAAAAAATATGTTTTTCAAACCAAAAAACTTGCTTTATGAAATAGCAATTAAAAATACAAGATAAAGTGCATGCTCCCACCCAAATAATTAGTGAAAATATTACTTAAATGCATTAAAATATTGAAAATGCTTCAACAAAAATGTAACTTCCTTGTCGTTGAAGAAGTGGAATTTTGATTGATTTGTTTTTCTATTGGGCCTTTGTTAGCATTCTTCAATGTTTCTATTGTATATATACACATTTCATTTTGTAATATATACACATTTCATTTTGTAACAAAATGTTTCAGAGATGCCCATGTATAGATATCCCTGTACTCATGCATCTATATCTTCTTTTCTTCCCAAATTCTACTGAACTAAAAGAGAAGATATAGAAAGTTGGTTAAGATAAAAGCTGGTGGGAAACTGAAAACAAGATATAGTGCTAGGAAGAAACGTAAAGAGAAAAGGAAGAGTGACCAGTGAGAGCTGACTTGAGGCTGGCAAGCCAATGGATGGATCCCATTTCCAGAAACCAGAACAAAAGGTACCATGAGCTAACACACCCAGGGAAGGCATTACAAAAATGAGTCATTCTTCCCAGCAGAAACTCAAAGAAACTCTGATTCAGTAAGTAGAACAGAGAGTGGAAATGGGACACAGGACACACAGACACAAAAAAGAATGTTAACATGACAAATAAACTATTTCAGTATTGAATTAAGTATAACTTGGGACTCAGCAATATAAAAGTCAGGGAGTTTTAGTTACTGACACAACTACCCAAGCAGAGTAATTCTTTCCACAGCAAGAACAATGTGAAATAACAGACCAGTTATTTCACCATTTCACCATTTTTGCTTGAAGAAGCAACCATTGGTAAATACTCATAAAATGTATTTAGCCTAGTCAGAATATGACTAGGAAGAATGGAAAGAGAAATAAACAGGAAATTCCATGAAGTAGTAACTGACAATATTTGCAAAAAGAATCAAATTTCACTGGCATTCAGGAAAGGTCAGTTGAAAAGGAATGTCTTTTTAGAAAGTCATCCATCAATATCCATATGTTAAAAGTTAGATAAGAATCTAGGCTTGTGGGAGTATAAACGGGTGTGTTTATGGATGCCTTTAGACTTATTTCTCATCTAGGACTCTGTCATCAGGCATAATGATACTTATGCAGAAAGAATTTTCACTGAAGTTTTTTGACGATAGTGTGCAACCATTTAAAAACCTCCATTATTACATTATTGATTGTGTGGTCACACATTAGAATTTTGTGATGCTCCCAACAGGTACAGGCAGGGAGATTGCCAGAGAGTAGCTAAAGGGGGAAAAAAAGCACAGAATTATTCCATTAAGTTAAATTCACAATCTCATTGTCTGTGCCTGTGGTTATTTTTTGATGTATGTAATACACATAGAACTGTCTAAACATTGTGTCTAAACATCTTACCCATTGTGGCTCTAGAGGGGAACAGAATTGACTGAAGAGAGTGGAGGGCACTTCCCATGTTACAATATTTGTTTTTATGGTTTGACTTTGTTTTTACAGCCATTGATTATTCTGTGATACTAAACACAACAACAAAAAACACCAAACATACAAATGTCTATTTTAAAAAAAAGCTAATTTACAAACATAGCTCAGCAATATTTTAAAATAGTGAGGGAAGTTTAGTCACCAACTGAGACATTCAAAACCTGTCACTTCTAAGGAAATACCCTGTGCTGGCAGAAGGGAATAATATTACATGCATTGAGAATGAGGGTAGTAGTATAAGGTACCTTTCCTTTGGCTAAGACAAAAGAAAAATGTCCCGTGGATCAAGGGTCGGAAGCAGACTCATCTGACCTGCAGTGGTGGGCGGAGTTGTGTATGAGTCACCCAACAGCCAGAGAAGATGGACAGTGTTTGTCCTGCCACCTTGTCGGAGGACAAAAAACTTTGTAAACCAAAGAAATGTAGACACTTCAGTAAACCGAGACCCAAAGAAGGCAGAGATAGCACTAGGCACATGACTGCACTCAACTACGTAAGACATTTCTCAGCATGTCTGGGCACCAAGCCAAATAGCCATTCCACTTCTCTGGCAAACACAAAGGGACATATTGTTACATGGTGCTGCTTGTTCCTTTGTTTATTTCAAGATCATTATCACTGCTAACAAATTTTTCCTCCGAGTACTCGCAGTGTGAATGACCTGGTAATAAATTTCGGTGGACTTGACCTAGATTGCAGTAGGTAAATCATGTTGGAGGCTAACTCAAAAACTGCTGGTGTCTCACAGCCCAGGTTAAGCTTTTTTTCCCCCTTTCCATTTTGCCTTTCTTTTCTGGGATTTCTTTTTCCTTTGGATTCTCTCTTTTCTTAGTGGAAGCAGTACTAGTAAAGGGCATGGACTGCCGATGTTAGCTATGGAAAGAGTGATTGGTGGATATTCAATTGAGGGAGGAGCAAAGCCATTTATATTCCTTCTTTCTTGCTAACTTTCACTGTAATATAACTACAACATTTATGGATTTTAAGTAATCACCCAGGGTTTTAGTATATTTACATATTTGTGAGATATGTGTCAACACAATCTGTGTTTTGAGCACCTCTACCAATGTGTACTGCTGGGAGCATTTTTAGCCATATATTTGGCTTTAAATCTATTATGAATTAGAGATAAATCAATGATACAGATTCTGGTCCCAAATACACGTTGATAACAAACTGACAACTAGGGGCTAGGTACTCTCTGAGGATTGCTTCTACTCTCTCCTGTTTTTGCTTAAATCTAAAATGGGGAGTTTCTTCTCTGTCTCTCTCTCTGGTGCTCTTCTTGTCTAAAACTCTGACTCTGTGTATAGCTTTCTGGGATTTTGGTTCTTATGAGTGTTTGCCAGTTCCTCCTCTTTGATTTTACAGGCTGCTGGGATTTGAAGGTGCCTCCACACTTGAATTAAAAAGTTCTTGCATTAAAGTTAATCCCTAGTTTCAGATGTTGATGCTCTTTGGAGGCCCCAGTTATGGGAGTTCTGGCTTCATTAGAGAAAGAGACACAAGGATGCCGGCTCCTGAGCTTCTGCCATGCAGTGCCCTCCACCACTCAATGAAGCACCAACCAGACCCTCGCCAGTTGCTGACGCCAGCGTCCTGATTTCCCAGCCTCCAAGTCTGAAAGGAACAAATATCTTCACTCTGCAAATTCTACCCAGGGTGTGGATTCTGCAGCAGCAGCAGAAGAAACAAGAAGACACAGGCTTCATATTTTTGTCATAGGAGAATGTCCCTGGGATGCTCCTATCACCCAAGACACCCCTCTACTGCCTCCTGACATATACCAGCTCAAGAGAGGCTTTGCTATTAGTACTTTTCCTTTTTTTTTTTTTTTTTGTAGGGTATGTAGCTTGTTTCATTCTATGGGATGGAGTTGAACTGAAGGGATTAAAAGAACATAAGGAAGTTTATTGCCAGGTTTTTAAGTTCCAAGCCTTTAATAACTTGTTCCAGTTTTGTCTACATAACACACACCAAGTATTCATTTTTATCATTACCTTTGGTGGCTCAAAGCTTGGCCAAATAGTCTCAACGATGCTTGTAAGCACATGCTATGTGATTCATGAACATGAACTTCAAACCTAACAATACAAGCATATGCAATGAATCTAGAACTTTAGTTACCTGAGGGGAGTTTTGAATGAGAGACAGTTAAAGAAAATATCCAAATCGTCCTATGGTTCCATCTGGATGTGGGTTCCATGGGCATGTAACTACACAGTTGTGTTTGGTATGCAAAACCCACCTTGATACATAAACATGCACATTCTTTATGAGTCCATGAAATCTTTTCATTTCAAAAGTGGAAGTGTGTTTACTATTGCTCTACCACCATCCTGAAAGGCATAATAATTTGAGTTATACATCTGAACTGATTGGAATTACAGATTCATATCTCCCTTTTGCATTTAAAAATATATACAATATAAAATAAATGCATTTATACAAATGGACATTTGTTGGAGCACACAGTATGGTATACATCACAAAAATATACAATTGATTGTTTTACAGATGTGGGTCCCATCTACAGCTATAGACATGGTTTCATTCGTGTTAGTATTACCATTACCATTACTACTACTACTATTACTACTACTACTACTACTACTACTGGCTATAATGCAACTCCTGGATCACTGTTGTTGTTGGTTTTTATCCCCTAAAGATCTATGAATATGAGACTCTATATCAACCACATAGAACTAGGCCAGCCTAATCTTCCCCCATCCTGAAGCTCAGGGACATTTGCGGAAGAGGGGGTGGTAAGATTGTAAGAGCAAAAGGATGGGAGGAGCAATGATTTGCAAGATTCTCCACACTAGTTAGGGCCGAAGCAATCATAATAGGACTTTGCATGCCCTGCGCAATGTCCAACACACTGTTGACCTCACAAAGTCTAGCATCTGCTAAAGGCACCAAGATCCTTGGAGGCAAGGGATTGGCAGCCACAGTAGTGTTCCTATGCTTAAGGGGAACACAAGAAAGGGTTCAGGGAAATGCCACTGGGTCCTTGTACGTCATCGAAGAGGAGGACCAAGAGGAGAGTTAGGCATACACAATAAAGGACTCTCTGGGAATTGGGGGGGAGGCACTGGGAGATGGGGAGGGAGGGAGCGGGAGCAGGGGGTTCGGGAGGAGGAGGAGGGAGGGAGGGAACTGATCTACCTATTAAGTTTGTATGAGCGGAAATAATAAAAATGTATTAAAAAATAAAATCAAATCATATTTTAAAAAAAGATCTCTGAATATTAGACTTCCATGAAACACTCTCTTAGGCAGGTAAACAAAGCTGCTTAAATAATTAAAATGCAATAACCAATACCCATTTTCCTCTCTACAAGAAAAATAGCCATTCTAAATTTTTTATATCTCTTATGTTAACATTTAAATGCAAAGCAGTGGAAGAAATAACAGCAATCGGATCTGATTGAAACAGGAATGTCGCAGTAAGGAGCCACACGTTTATATTGCTTCAAGAAAGAACGAATCTCAGAGAAGAAAAAAGGTTAAATCACATGTGAAGCAATATCTGTCTTCGATGCTTCCCTCTCTTCACATTAAGTAAATGGTTTTGTTGGTGACTTGGAACACCTTCCTTCAGGCAAGGTTAAGATGAATATATACTGTAAAACTTGTGTGTCATTCTTTTAAGCTAAATTTTAAGTTTTTTTTTTTCTACTTGCAAGATACTTGTTCTTCTGTCATGCCCAAAGTGACTTAAATGGAAAAAGACACTTCGTGTGTCATGCTATAAATATGCTTTCATCTTACTCAGTCATCTGTTGGTTCTGACTTCTGAAGCCCAAGTACTTTAAGGTGGTACAGTAAAAACGATGCATATATTATCTTGCATTAAACTTTCAGGAAAATCATCACTTTTAAATAGTTATGGGGAGAAATAATCTTGTGGAATCAGTACCTATTTCCCTCACCCCGAGGAGGTGTGTTTTCAGTTGTTACTTTCTCCAGGGCTGTGCCAATTGCTGAAATCCTGTCACAGATATCCATTTCAAGTTATTGACCCTCTGAATGGATTGCTAATGATTTATCTAGACTCACACTATGGTCACTCCCTACTGAGAACCACAATCTCCAGTATAGTCTCATAGAGCTAATGATAGATACATAGTATTCCTTCACTGGATGGTTGATGTTCTCAGCCCAGTGTATTCTGCTTCCAGCACACAAAGTAGCAATAGCTTTTTTTTCTTCCTCTAACATTTTAGTTTTTTTCCTAATCATCCAAGCTCCTTTCATCTCCCTTCCTCCCTCCCATCCTTGGAGCTTTCTTTTATGTGACCTCTGAGGCTTCCACCATAGTGAAGGTTCAGGATTTAGTGGCATAGCCTGGGGTGCCTTTTTGGGCTCCCAGTTAGTATGGGAACTCTATTGTTACTGATTAACCCATTGCCTCTAAGGATCTTCCTGCCTGGAGCCTTTTGCCCTGTGATCCATGCTAGACTTTGGGGGGGGGCATTGACTTGTCAGCCATTGTACAGGTCAGGCAATGTCCAATTCTGGCTACTGCAACCTTAACTTGTGTGTATCTTGCATACCATTCTTCCTTCCCATCTTTAGGCTCTTACAATCTTGCCGCCCCCTCTTCCACAAGGTTCCCTGAGCTTTAGGATGGTGAGAGATTTGGCTGGTCTGGTTTCAAGTGAATAGTGTAGGGTCTTTGGTGTTCTGAATTATGGTTTGTTGTTATTTTCAGTTTTGCTTTTCCTGCGCTGCCCTTGGCTACATCCTGATTGGTATGGCAGGTCACCTCCTAACCAAAGACAAAAGACTGTTTAAATGAAGATCTTCATATAAGAGGAGACTCAAAGGTAGATGGAAAAATAGGAGTAGGCTATAGCAGTGTGTGTGTATGTGTGTGTATGGTTGCCAAATGGTTACCTTCTATCTACCAGTCCCTATATCCCCCTGACTGGTAAGATCAAACCTCTTCAGTTCCAAATGACCAGGAAGGGAAGTAAGAGTGAACTGCACCAGATGTCTTGCTACTTACATGCAATACATGACTGTGGCCTATTTTTTTCTACTGAAGCATGTTCCCCTATCTCCTTTCTTTTGAAGTCCTCATTCCCCTTCCTTCCTGTTTATAATCCTTTGTGATTACAGTGGGTATTACAGAGATTTACCTTTGACTATGTCATTAAGTGGGGTTGGAACTAGGATCTACTTATTAGGGAGTACATAAAGCATCTAACTTTCTGTGTCTGGGATACTTCACTCAATATAATTTTTTCTAATTATATCCATTTCCTGGCAAATTTCATTACTTCATCTTTTTGATGGCTGAGTAGTATTCCATTGTATGAATGTTCATTATCCATTCATCAACTGTTGGGCATTTGAGCTGATTCCATGACTTTGCCATTGTAAATAGTGTTGCAATGAATATGGTTGTGTTCATGTCACTAGTGAATTTCTACATTATGGGGGATTATTCCCAGTAATGGTAAAGCAGGGTCATATGGCATTTCAATCCTTAACTTTTTAGAAGTCGCCATACGGATCGCCAGAGTGGTTGTATAAGCCTGCATTCTCACCAGCAATGTAGGAGAGTTTCCTTCCTCTCCAGCACTTGGTGTTGTGGATTTTTGCCATCTTGACTGGAGTGAGATAATATCTCAGGGTAGTTTTGATTTGCATTTCCTTGATGGCTAGGGATGTGGAACATTTTTTAAGATATTTGTTAGACATTTATATTTTGTCCCTGAAAAAGTTTCTTTTAGTTGTGAAGCCCATCTCCTTGGTATTTAGTTTTCTAAGTTCTTTGCGTACTCTGGATAATAGAACTCTATCAGATATGTGGTTAGTGAAGATTTTCTCCCATTCTGTGGGTTGCCTTTTTTGCTCTGTTTACAATCTGTTTAGTTGAACAGAAACTCTTTAATTTCATAAGATCCCATTTGTTGAGTGTTGGTTCTAGTGACTGTGCTACTAGATTTCTGTTTAGGAAATGTTGGCCTAGTCCAATCAGCTCAAGGGAGTTCCCTATCCTTTCAACTAGAGCTTTTATAGTCTCTGGTCTAATATTAAGGTCTTGATTCATCTGTTTTTGTGCATCGTGACAAGTTCTGGTCCAGTTTTAATCTTCTGCATGTGGATATCCAGTTTTGCCAGCACTATTGTTGAAGATGCTGTTCTTTTTCCACTGAGTTTCTGGGTCCCTTTGTCAAAGATCAAATGTCTGTAGTTGTGTGGGCTTATATCTCGGTCTTCAACCCTTATTCATTGATCTACAGGTCTATTTTGGAGCCATTACCAGGCTGTTTTTATAACTATGGATTTGTAGTACAGATTAAGGTTTGGTATGATAATACCTCCAGCAGTGTTTTTGTCACTCAGGATTGTTTTTGCTATCCTGGGTCTTTGGTGCGTCCATATGAATTCTGAGATTGTTTGGTCAACTTCTTTAAAGAATTGCTACTGTGGGCTGAGTCTTCCCACATCAATTAGGTCTTCTCCCGCAGGCTCATCCAAGGGCTTCACTTAACTAAAGAACTTCACAGAGGTGCCCACAGGTGCAGCCTTCAGTTATTAAGTTGGTATCTTTAATTAATTGCCACAGTCACAGTTAGTATGTTGGTAAACTGTGAGTTTGTTTCTACCAAATGACCTTTCTTGAAGATGATCCTTAAGGCACACAGGAGCAGGCTGACTTTAAGGACCTGAATACAAGATCCTGTGCAAACAAGGGCCCTGCACTAAGTTTATTAATGCTCTAATTTTACTGTATTATGTATGAAATGGGGTAGTGATCCAGGCACACTCTGCAGAGGGGATTCATGTTCTGGGCATTTGACTCTCCATCACATATATGCCCAGTGGGATACCCCAGGTGGTATCTGGGTCTGGATCTAGGCCCAGACAGATGTGGTCATGGTGGCACCAAGACTAATGTTGCAGGCTTGCCTATCATGTCTGCAGACTGTCCCCGAGGCAGGCACACTGATATTAAGTGTCCCATCTGCTTTGTTAATAAACTAGGTTAATAAATCACTACAAAATAAAATTGTGTATCTGGGTATTTCAATCAAATATGTCAAAGAGTTTTATAATTCTTTTGAGTTGACTTTTGATTTTGAAAATTGTTGCTTCATTGTAAAACAAATAATCATAGGCTTATAAATACAACTAAAATGTGAGATTTTTTAAGGGTCTGATATTTTTATTATTATTATTATTATTATTATTATTATACACACTTAATAGGTACCCGGGTCCCCTTCCACTCCTCCCCAGACCCCTTTGCTGCCTCCCCCCTTTTCCCCTTCCTTTTGCCTCCTTCCCTCCCTTTCTCCCAGTGCTCCCTCTTCCCCCATCCCTAGAGCATCCTTTAGTGTGAATGTTAAACTTCCCTCTGAGTCCTCTACTCTAATGAGGTGTAAGGACTCAGTAGCATTGCTTAGAGTCCTTTCTTGGGCTCCACTTTAGTATGGGAACACTATTGTGACTGTTAATCCCTTGCCTCTAAGGATCCTAGTGCTTGTGATCCATGCTAGACTTTGGGGGGGTCATTAATATGTCAGCCATTGTGCAGGTCATGCAAAGTCCTATTATGGTTACTTTGGCCCTAACTTGTGTGGGGTATCTTGCATATCATTGTTTCTCCCCATCTTTAGACTCTTACAATCTTACCGCCCCCTCTTCCACAAATTTCCCTGAGCTTTAGCATGGGGAGAGATTTGGCTGGTCTGGTTCCAGGTGATTAATGTAGGGTCTTTGGTATTCTGAATTATGGTGTTGTTGTTTTCAGTTTTGCTGTTCCTGCACTGCCCTTGGCTCCATCCTGATTGGTGTTGGATATCACCTTCTAGCCAGAGTTAATAAAAGGCTGTTAAAATGGAGTCTTACTATAAAAGTAGATTCAAAGGTAGATGGAATAAGAGTAGGAGACCGTGGTGGTGGTGCGGGGTCAGTCTCCTGTGAGTTTTTTTTGAACCAATATAATGTGAAGCAAGGAAGACAATTTTTTTTATTTCCACTCATACAAACTTAACAGATACAGTGGTCCCCCCTCCCTCCAACCCCCTATCCCCCTGTGTCCCCCTCTCTTCCCCCTTCCTTCCCCATCCCCCAGTGCCTCCCCTTCCCATCCCTGGAGCATCCTTTAATGTGCATGCCAAACTCTCCTCTGGGTCCTCCTCTCCGATGAGGTGCAAGGACCCAGTGGCATTTCCCAGAACCCTTTCCTGTGTTCCCATTAAGCATAGGAACACTACTGTGGCTGTCAATCCCTTGCCTCCCAGGATCTTAGTGCCTTTAGCAAATGCTAGACTTCGTGAGGTCAGTAGTGTATTGGACATTGCGCAGGGCATATAAAGTCCAAAAATGATTGCTTCGGCCCTAACTTGTGTGGAGTATCTTGCATATCATTGCTCCTCCCATCCTTGTGCTCTTACAATTTTACCACCCCCTCTTCCTCAAATTTCCCTGAGCTTCAGGATGGGGAGAGATTAGTTTGGCCTAGTTGCAGGTGATTGATATAGGGTCTCTGATGTTCTGGATTATGATTTGTTGATTTTTTTTTTCCGTTTTGCTGCTCCTGCAATGCCCTTGGCTCCATCCTGATGGGTATTGGATGTCACCCCCTGGCCAGAGATTAAAAACCTGTTAAATTAGAGTCTCGTTATAAGAGTATATTCAAAGGTAGATGTAATAAAAGTAGGAAACCGCAGTGAGGGAGGGGTCAATCACCCATCTGCGAAATGGTTACTTTCTATCTGCCAGACTATGCACCCTCCCCTCCTGGTAAGATCATACCCCATCAGTTGTAAATAATCAGGAAGGAAAGTCTGTGAACTTAACCAGATGTCTCATTATTTACTTGCAGTCCTTGATGGTGGCCTATTTTCTCTACTGCAACATGGTCCCATCTCTTGTTACTGGTGTGGCCTTCCTTCCCCATCCCTCCTGTTCATAATCTTAGCAAATTACTGTAGTTATTACAGAGATTTATCTTTGAGTGTCTCTAAGTGGGTTTTGTACTAGGAGCCACTTATTAGGGAGTACATGTGGCGCTTAATTCTCTGTGTCTGGGATACTTCCATTTCCCGGCAAATTCCAGTAATTCATCATTTTTGATGGCTGAGTAGTACTCCATTGTACAGATGAACAACATTTTCCTTATCCACTCGTAAACTGTTGGATATTTGGGTTGATTCCATGACTTTGCTATTGTAAACAGTGCTGCTATGAACATGGTCGTGCTTGTGCTATCGAGGTGAATTTTTGCTGTATGGGGGGTTATTCCCAAAAATCGCAGGGTCATATGGCATTTCAATCTTTAATTTCTTTAAGAATCTCCAGACAGCTCTCCAGAGTGGCTGTATGAGCCTGCATTCCCACCAGCAATGTAGGAGAGTTCCCCTCTCTCCACAAAGGAAGACAATTTTTAAATTCGTTCTTCCCTTATTGTTGAAGACAGAATGACAAAAATGCAGACACTTAGGTCATTTATTTCTAATTTTTTCTATTTTTGCGTGTGTGTGTGTGTGTGTGTGTATGTGTATGTTTTTGTATGTTTGCATGTGTGTGGATGCATGTGTGCTGAGGATACATGTGCATAAATATGCATGCATACTGAAATGAGGTTGATATTGGGACTCATTCTTTATCACTTTTGTGGGTCTCTAATTATAGCTATAGCTCAGGGAGTAATTAACTTGTTCTGGGGGATTTCCATGTGCTGCCTGCTTTCCAGGGCTAGAATTGTAAGTAGCAACCATACATGATTGGCATTTTCATTTCTTCTTTTTTTAACCTAGGATTTTGGGATCCAAACTCCTGGTCCTTTTGCTTGTGTGCTAACAGTTTTGGCTCTTGAGCTATCTCCTTAGCTTTCAGATTTTAATACAACATTCACATATTACAGGAAGTCAGAAGAAACATTCCGGTTCTATGGAATAAGTGTGCACTTAGAATCAGACTAACTTGCTAACTAATGTGTGTGAAGAGTTCAGTTCTTTGAGGAAAATTGTTCTATGATATACATTAGCTATAGATTTATTAAAATGTTTAAAATAATTGATTAACAATATATATTAACATCATCACAGTCTATAACATACTCTAAACAGTTGTGCCAAGAGAAATTTCCTTCTCAAATATGTGGCTATTGAATGCTTAGCCCTTAACAGGGCATCTATATCACCCCTCTGAGGCTCAGACAGTGTCATGGAAGAGGGAACAGAAAGAACGTAAAAGCTGGGGTGGGGGGAGAAGAGCTGTGAAATGCTGTATTCTGGACATGATATCACTGAACTCATGAGCTCACAGTAGCTGTGGCTACCTGCATAAGAATGGCCCAACAGAAAAAGACATGGGAAGAGGAGGGAGATTTGTTAAGAAGAAGAGATGGGAGAAGAGGGGAATGAAATAGGGCAATGTAGGGTGTAAGCGACTAAAATATGTATATATAGTCATAAAAAAGTGCTAAATTATAAGTCAGTAATAAACTCATAAAGTATGCATTAAAAAAAGAATGGTCTTCTCAGCATCCCATATGGAAGGAAGACGGGCTCAAGGCTTCACTTCTGCCTAAGAAAACTACTGGCATTTAATGGGGACAGAAAGTCCTTTTTGTGGTGTAGTCACTGGTAAGTTGCCCTTGCTCCAGCAAGTAACCTCCACCCATGCTCATGCTAACCTGAACTGAACTCAATGGGCCATACATAAAAATACATGAAAGTAGGAGGGGGACTTGTTGGGAGGAAGAAGGAGCTCAGCAGATGTGGTGGGGGGAGAGAATGGGAGACAGAGGTGGATGTGATCAAAGTACATTCTACACTTGAAGCTGTAAAAGAATGAATATTCAATTTTTTTCTTCTCAAAATGAAAACTGTGAAAAGTTATCTACGGTCTTTTGTTTCCTAGAGTGATAGGTGATGCTTTCATTTATATTGGCTGAATTTTTAAAGTATACATTTTTGCGATCTCCCAAAGGAATCTGCAAAAATATCTGAATTAGAAAAATCTTATGTTTTAACATATTTATGAATTATTGTATAAGATTATGAAACCACAAGTTTATATTTTTTATTTTTTTCCTTTTGGCATTTGTGGGTTATGAAGAGATGACCCCTTGGCTGCCTATTTTTTCTCATTTTCACCTATCTGTTGTTATGTATCACAATGACCACTAATATACTCTATAAATAATAAGCTTTTTTTGAAGGATGAGATTTGTCTATTGTGGTTGAAGGTTTTCCTGGCTTTTGTACAGAGGCCAGAATCTTTTAAGTTTTGCTACTGGCCCCCTGTAGCACTGCCTCAGTTTCAAAGCTGTTCTTCTCAGAGCCCTTTCTTAGATTCCTTGATGCTGACGAGGAACCAGAGTGACCAGAAATCAACACTTGCTTTGACCCTGTTGCAATTTGCCTGCATGGTTGCTGATAAATGGCCATCAAACGGCTTAAGGGAACAAGTGTTTATTCTCTCTTACGATTCCTGGTTACAGTTCTCAGTCCAGCTTGACGGGAGAACACACACCAACACCAGGGCCGAGGGAACTGGCCACACCATCACCACATATCAGCTGAGAGATGGACAATCCTTACTTTCCAGAACAGCATGTCTGGCCAAGTGAACAGAAGGATGCCGACTTCCTCAACCAGCTCTCAGTATTTTATTCACCTGTTCAGGGCCTAGTCCCACCCACCATAGACTGGGTCTTCCCGGTCAGCTAGACAACCTCTTAACTCAACCATTAATTCTCTACAAATGTGCCCAGAGCTCAAACCCTCAACCGTCAAGTTGACACCTGTGCCTAACTACGACAAACCCTGTGGTGCTTGCTGGAGGAATCATTTCATCCTGAGGAAACAGTTTATGCTTTTCTTTCTTTACTTAAAAAAATACCCCTAGTTTCCCTCTCTGTTCCCTCTCTCTCCTACCCCACCTCTCTCCCTGACTTCCTGACAGGGTCTCACCATGTAGCCCAGGCTGATCTAGAATTCAAGACCCTCCTTCTTCAATCTCCCCAATGCTGGCGTCACAGGCCTGTGCTACCCTGTCCAGATCTGTTCTTGTTTCCTGTCATCTGTGCCACCGAGGGTGGGACTCTTCGTGCGCTGATCGGGACTGCTTTCCTCCTGCTGTGCTGGAAGGATGTGCTTGGTGCTTCATGTGAGATCTCTCATTCGGGGCTCATCTGTCTCCCTAAAACCCTAAAGACTGGGAGCTGATGGGATGACCAGTGTGTCACACGGTGGGCAGCAGAACATGTTGATCCCCCTTTTGCTGTTGGTCTTCCCCCGGAGAGTTTCTTATTTCTCTAGCTCCTCATCACAATTCTCTCTGGATCTTCCTGAAGTTGTAACTGTTCAGGTGTCACTGTAAGCTGGCACACCTGACTAAATACCAAGCCAAGAGGAGTCCAGGACTATATGCTCTGCTCTGCTTCAAGAAATTTCTGAAATTCCTCCCAGAAAAGGTAATAGTTCTTTTAAGACTCTCCCCATTCACCTTGTGTCATTTCTTCCAAATGCTGCAAAGTTAGCTCAGATTTCCTGCTTGCATTTTCTCTCTCTGAGTTCTGTCTGGGGGTCCAATGTGCATGTGGTTATTGCGTTGCTTGGGTTCTCAGTCAAGACTGATTTCGAGAATGAGCCCAAGTAAATTCTGCTACTCAAGAGACTTCCGGAATTGGGAGGGATCCAGAATCTGATGGAGTCATCTCTTCCTTTGATTTCCTGAAACGGAAAACTCCTTTAACCCTCCAAGCAGTCATTTTAATCTTGGGCAGATGTTATTATTAGAAAGTTCTTTCTAAAGTGAAGCCAAAAATCTTCTCGCCAGCATTATATTGAGGAAAAAGCTCATTTATCAAAGCCCCTGGGAGAGTGTAGAAGTTAGGGACGTCAAACTTCCATTTCATCGGCCTTGGAGATTTTCCCAAACATTTGAGTTTTAATGGCTCACTCACTATTAAGTACTATTTTCACATATCTTAATTTTTAGCATATTTGACTATTTCGTTGCATCAGGTTAAGAAAAGTGATATAGGATAAGTGTCTTAAAATTTAAAGGCTGAAGTAACCAAATGGACATTGTTTTGCCTGGAGAATAATCTACAGTACCATACTTGGTTTTAAGTGAGTGAGTTAAGTATATATCAAGCAAAAGTGAAAGAAAATTAGAAAGTAGCAGGCCAATAACATCAAATCAGGTGTATACAATACCTAGCAACAGAAACAACTGGAGTAGCCCAACAGAGCACAGAACATTAAAACAATAAGTAAGTGGTAGCAGACAAACATCAAATCAGGCACATATAACATCCAGCAGATATGGCTAAGCAAACCCTGCTAGTGCAGTGAAACCGAGTTATGGATTGAACATTTTGGGCAGAGAGCTTATTCTCCATGGGTAAGCTTTTACCTCTTGTTACCATAAGCACACTTTTTATTTATTTATTTATTTATCTATTTATTTATTTATTTATTTATTTATTGCATGTGTATGTGCGTGCAGAAGAGGCATTTGTATGTATGTGCCTGTGGAGACCCATGGGAGACTTCGAGAATCTTACTAGCTTGCTCTTCCTCCTTTTGCCATCTGGGGATCAGAATTCAAGTTGTTTTGCTTGGGAGACAAAGACTTTCATTTCTGAGACATCTTCCCAGTTCTTACTTACTTTTCTAAGCTCCCATCACCCAGGTAGTTTCATTGGGAAGTGATCTCTGAAGATGGTAGCCCCGAGACATCACCTTAGTCCACAGCAGGCATGTTTATACCAGGGGATAAAACAACAGTAACCTTTGTTGGAAATGATTTGCCTTCTTGCTATCTCTAGGGTACAATGACTTTAATACCCTAATTTGTCTGCTGCACAGGGTCAGGGGGCACCAGCCATCCCTAGCAAAGTCTTAGAAGATCTTGAAATAAACCTGCTTGATTGTGAGGCAAAGAGGTTTCTATTTTGTTCTTTTTTAAAAAGTTTACTTTTATTTATTTATTTAATACATTTATTAAATTAATATTTTTATATATGCGTTCCTTGCCTCCTTCGTTGCCCCTTCTTTCCTTCCTCCTTTCCCTCCCACTCCCATCTCATTCCACCCTCCCTCCCATTCTTACGTGGGCCCAGTCTACTCCCTCCTATTCTCTTGTTCTTTGGTTCTATGGGTCCTGGGGTTTCCTCTGTATCATCTGTTCTCATGGGAGTTCAGGCCTCTGTGGCAGACAGAGAGACCTTTCCTTGGGTGGCTCACTGATATTGGTACTCCTCTACCTCTGTTTGACCCTTTGCCCCTAAGGATCCTACTGCCTGAAGCTATTTCTCCTGAGATCTGCGTCAGTCCATGCTCACCACTGTGCAGGTCTAATGAGATCAAGTCCCATTGCCATGAGGTCCTGGCTATGGCTGCCCTAGCTTGAGTGGAATGATCTGGCCAGCAACAGAACTCTCCATCTTTAAGCTGTTACAATCTTACCGCCCCCTCTTCCGCAAAGTTCCCTGAGCCTCCAGATGGGGAGAGAGTTGACTACTATACCAATAAAGAGATTGTAACACGAGCTCAAAGGCAACCCACAGAATGGGAGAAAATCTTCACTAACCACCTATCTGATAGAGCTCTACTGTCCAGAGTGCACAAAGAACTTAGAAAACTAAACACCAAGGAAACCAATGGCCCAATTAAAAAATGGGCCCTGGAACTTAAAGAAACTTTACCAGGGATGAAATTAAAATGTCTAACAAATATCTTAAAAAATGCTTCACTTCCTTAGCCATCAGGGAAATGCAAATCAAAACTTCCCTGAGATATCATCTCACCCCAGTCAGGATGGCAAAAATCCACAATACAAACAACAACAAATGGTGGAGAGGATGTGGAGAGAGGGGAACTCTCCTACATTGCTGGTGGGAATGCAGGCTCATACAGCCACTCTGGCGAGCCATCTGGAGATTCTTAAAGAAATTAAAGATTGAAATGCCATATGACCCTGCTATCCCACTTTTGGGAATAACCCCCCATACAGCAGAGGTTCACCTCGATAGCACAAGCACGACCATGTTCATAGCAGCACTGTTTACAATAGCAAAGTCGTGGAGTCAACCCAAATGTCCAACAGTTGACGAGTGGATAAGTAAACTGTGGTACATCTATACAATGGAGTACTACTCAGCCATCAAAAATGATGAATTACTGGAATTTGCCAGGAAATGGATGTCATTAGAAACAATTATATTAAGTGAAGTATCCCAGACCCAGAAAATTAAGCGCCGTATGTACTCCCTAATAGGTGGCTCCTAGTACCAAACCCACCCAGCCCACCTAGAGACAGTAATTGCAAGGATTATGAACAGGAGGGATGGGGTAGGAGGGCCACACCAGAAACAAGGAGAGAAGGGACCATGTTACAGCAGAGAAAATAGGCGTCCATCAAGGACTCAAATAAGTAATGAGACGTCTGATTAAGTTCACAGACTTTTGTTCCTGATCATTTACTACTGAGGGGGTATGATCTCACCAGAAGAGGAGGGCATATAGTGTGGCAGATAAAAAGTAACCGTTGTGCAAATTGGTGATAGACCCCTCCCTCACTGTGGTTTCCCACTTTTATTACATCTACCTTTGAATGTGCTTTTATCACAAGACTCTAGTTTAACAGCTTTTTGTCTCTGGCTAGGGGTAACATACAATGCCCACCAGGATGGAGTGAAGGGCATTGCAGGAGCAGCAAAACTGCAAAAGAAAACCAACAAACCACAATCCAGAACTTCAGAGACTCTATATCAACCACCTAGAACTAGGCCAGCCTAACCTCTCCCCATCCTGAAGCTCAGGGAAATTTGCGGAAGAGGGGGCGGTAAGAGTGTAAGAGCAAAAGGATGGGAGGAGCAAGGATATGTAAGTTACTCCATACAAGTTAGGGCTGAAGCAATCATAATTGGACTTTACATGCCCTGCGCATTGTCCAACACACTATTGACCCCACAACATCCAGCATCTGCTAAAGGCACCAAGATGTTTGGAGGCAAAGGATTGGCAGACACAGCAGTGTTCCTATACCTAAGGGGAACACAGGAAAGGGTTCAGGGAAATGCCACTGGGTCCTTGTACGTCATCGGAGAGGAGGGCCCAGAAGAAAATCAGGCATGCGCAAGAAAGGACTCTCTGGGAATTGAGGCGGGAGGCACTGGGGGATGGGGAGGGAGGGGGTGAGGAGGGGGAGCAGGGGATACAGGGGGGAGGAGGAGGGAGGGAGGGAACTGGTGTACCTATTAAGTTTGTATGAGCTGAAATAATAATAGAAAATGTATTAATAAAAAAAAAACAAAATTCCAAGCAATTCTTCACAGAAATTGACAAAGCAATCTCAAAATTCACATGGAAGCACAAAAGGCCCAGGACAGCTGAAGTAGTCCTGAGTAATGAAAATTATGCTGGAGGAATAACCATATAAGACCTGACTCCATACTACAAACCCATAATAATAAAGATAGCACGGTACTGGCTCCAACACAGGCACATGAATGAATAAGGGTCAAAGACCCAGAAATAAGACCCTACACTTACAATCATCTGATTTTTGACATAAGGGACCAGAAAACTCAATGGAAAAAGAACAGTATCTTTAACAATATCCACATACATAAGATTGAAACTGGAACCTTACTTCTCACCATGCATGAAAATTAATTCCAGATGGATCAAAGACCTTAACATTAGACCAGAGACTATAAAAATCCTAAAAGAAAGAGTAAGTAATTCCCTCGAACTGCTTGGCCTAGAACAAATTCTCTAAGAATAGGATCTCATGCAATTAAAGGACTTTTGTTCAGCTAAAGATATTGTCAACTGAGCAAAAAGACAACTCACAGAATGGGAGAAAATCTTCATTAACTACTTATCAGATAGAAGACAAATAACTAGAGTGTACAAGGAACTCAAAAATTTAAACACCAAGGAGATTAGCAGCCTAATTAGAAAGTGGGCCATGGAACTTAAAAGAAACTTTTCCTAGGAAGAATTTGAAATGTCCAACAAATATCTGTTTCATTCTTGAGTCAGCTCTCAATATGCAAAATAACTCATGACACTTACCAACATAATTATGTTAAAAGCTTTAATTTCTCCAAAGTGATAGCACATAAAGTGTTTTTAACTACAGGGTGCTCTTGAAGTAGGGGCTTCCATGAAAAGCTGTAGTGTGACCAGTTTCTTTTTCAGAGCTTAGTGAAAGAAATTATAGAAGTGACCAAGTTTGGGTCTATCTACTTTAATGTTGTTGAGTTTGTTATATTTTATGATTGCATGTAAAGACAGGACAACTAACTATACAGACAGCTACAACATACAGTTGACCTTTCATACTTGAAAGTTCAAATGAAACTAACCTTAGAAAAGATGTGAAAAAATATTCTGGAACGTTATAGGAGATGAAACTATAGTTTACCACAGAGGCTTAGTCCTTTGCTGAATCCACACCACAGAAGTGGTGCGTAGGCTTTGTATTAGGCATTATTCTTAGTTTATGGATATTTTAATGCACATAGGAGGATGCATGTGGCTATTAAGCAACAGTGATGCTGTCATAGTTAGGTGTCAACTTGATAGTTGAAGGTTCAAGCTTTGTGCATATTTGTGGATAATTAGAAGTTTAGACAAGCACAGAGCAAACCTACAGGAGATTCTTTTGTTGATGGGGAAGGCCCAACCCATGGTGGGTGGAACTAGGCCCTGGACAGGTGAATAAAATACAGAAAGTTGGTTGAGAAAGTGGGCATTCTTGTGTATACTTGGCAAGACTATGCTGGTCTGGCAAATAAGGATAGTGCCTCTCTCAGCTGTTTTGTGGAGATGGTGTGGCCAGTTCCCTCAGCCTTTAGGTGATGGTGCATGCTCTCCTGCCAAGTTAGACTAAGAACTGTAACTGGATTATTGTAAGAGAATAAACCCCTTCTTCTCTTAAGCTGTTTTATCATGATTTTATCAGCAACTATACAAGTGAACTGCTTATACATGCTATTTTGTATATAGAATCCTGTAATGTGAATGACATTGGACAGTGCACGCTGAAGTTTCAAAGATATTGTTATTGAAGGAAAAAATGCAATTCCCTTAGAGAGGCTTTTTATGTTTAGCTTAACATTCAGATACGAAGATGTGAAGAAGAGTCAGCTCCAAGAGCAGGAGAAGATGCTTACTGCAGCAGAAGACAGTAGCACCCCTTCCTGGCCAGGAATTGGGATCAGCAGCAATCCAAAAAGCATTCAGAACAGAGGTCTTGCATTTTCTCCTGAGGTTAAGTATATTTGCCCCCAAGCCTTACAGAACTAGTAATTATATGGGTATAGTCTGCTATTCCTCGGTGGGCAGAGTACCCCAGCCCTGGGAAACCCAGTGTATGGTGATCCTCTCTATCAGATACATATTGTTCCTGTATTGCTCCTGTTGTCTACAAATTATCAACCAGGGATTTATATAAGCAATGTTGCTTAGAAACGTATTTGGCATGTGATGTTCACTGGGTTACTGGGGGAACAACACTAAGGAGTTGAGGCAATTCTCAAGCAAAGAGGTAAAACATTTTATTGTCAATATAAATAAGAGGAAACACAGCAGCAGAAAATGGAGATTCCAAATACTGTAGGCCTACTGGGAGATAAGTCACACTTCCTATAGCAGTGACAAAGCTAAACCAAACCAACTAAACTCCCTGCAAAGTTAATAGGAAGTACATATTTGATATTTAATGACTGCCTGATTCATCACTTTGTTTCTGGTGCTAAGGACTTGTAAATATGTGTTGAGTATCTAGATAAGTCTCTCCTTATGAAATACAGTGAATGGACAGATACATTTTTGGCAGAGTAAAGCAAAAGCTGACAGGTTTTGAACTAGCTTAGTGATAAATGGCACCTATGAGTTCACTGCTGTGTGTCAACTTAGACAAAATTATATTAATGCTTTTGAAGCATTAAGGAAATTTTGAATGGTGCTTTGAAATGCTTGGCTTAAAAGGTAGGAGGTTATAAAAATTTTCAAAGAGCTTTTACTCACAAAACTAGTAAAACATTCTACTTCTTTACAAATGGTCTATTGTCCTATTTAGTCAACATTTCTTTCCCTTATTTTTACCTTTTTTCACCTCAAGATAAACTATACTTTAGCTGCATATGTGAATAAGTGTTATCCCAATAATAATAGGATAGATTTTGTGATTAACATTTGTTCTTTGACTATCAGAAGCAACATATAATGTAGTTGAAATTTCAATTGCTATTACTATCACTTGTCCTTGAACATAAGAGAGGTTAAGTTGTATTGATAAGCAGTAAGTACAGTGCATGAAATGTCTGCAGCCCAGATGTCATTGTTAGGAATAGCTTGTGAATAGTCAAGTGCAAATTACATGTTTTTTACTTCCATTAGTTCAAATTTTGCTCCTTGGATGCATATCCCTGACTTTCCCATTTTTTAAAATTAATTAATTAATTATTTTCCCAATCATACAAACTTAATAGGTTCCCTCTCCCTTCCCTCCCTCCACCCCTCCCCAGTCCCCCTTGCTCCTCCCTCCCTTTTCCCATTCCTTTCACCCCACCTTCCCTTTTCACCCCCACCCTCCTTTTCTCCCAGGGCCCCCTTCCCCCCAAGTCCCTGAAGCATCCTTTAGTGTGAATGTCAAACTTCCCTCAGTCCTCCACTCTAATGAGGTATAAGGACTCAGTAGCATTGCTTAGAGCCCTTTCTTGGGCTTCCCTCTAGATGGGAACACTATTGTGACTGTTAATCCCTTGCCTCTAAGGATCCTAGTGTCTGTGATCCGTGCTAGACTTTGGGGGGGGGGTCATTGAGTCAGTCATTGTGCAGGTCATGCAAAGTCCTATTATGGTTACTGTGGCCTAACTTGTATTGGATATCTTGGGTATCGTTGCTCCTCCCCATCTTTAGGCTCTTACAATCTTACCACCCCCTCTTCTGCAAATTTCCCTGAGCTTTAGGATGGGGAGAGATTTGTCTGGTCTGGTTCCAGGTGATTAATGTAGGGTCTTTGGTATTCTGAATTACGGTTTGTTGTTGTTTTCAGTTTTGCTGTTCCTGCACTGCCCTTGGCTCCATCCTGATTGGTATTGGATGTCACCTCCTAGCCAGAGTAATAAAAGGCTGTTAAAATAGAGTCTTACTAAAGAGTAGATTCAAGGGTAGATGGAGTAAGAGTAGGTGTGGGGGGATCAGTCTCCCATTTGCAGGATGGTTACCATCTATTTGCCATGCTCTATGCCCTCCCTTACTGGTGAGATTGAACCCCCTCAGTTGCAAGTGACCAGGAAGGAAAGTGGCTTAACCAGATGTCTCTCTACTTATAGTGCTTGATGGTGACCTACTGTCATAGTTAAGCACAGTTGTCAACTTGATTGTTGAGGGTTTGAGCTCTGGGCACAGTAGTAGAGAGTTTATGGTTGAGTTAAGCCCAGAGCAAACCTGAAGGACATTATCAAGCTAAATCCAGGGCTGGATTCCTCGGCCCTGGTGTTGGTGCATGCTCTCCCATCAAGCTGGACTGAGAACTATAACCAGATTATTGTAAGGAAGTAAACTCCTTGTTCCCTTAAGCTGTGTGATGGTCATTTATCAGCAACCATGCAGGCTGACTGCAACACCTATTTTCTCTGCTAAAGCATGATCCCCAATCTCTTTATTTCTGGGGGCAAGGCCTTCTTTCCCCTTCTCTCCTGTTTGTAATCTTTGCAATTACTGTAGGTATTACAGAGATTTTGGGTTTGGTACTAGGATCTACCCATTAGGGAGTACATACGGTACTTAATTTTCTGTATGTGGGATACTTCACTCAATATAATTTTTTCTAATTCCATCCATTTCCTGGCAAATTTCATTAATTCATTTTTTTGATGGCTGGGTAGTATTCCATTGTATAAATGTACCACATTTTCCTCATCAACTGTTGGGCATTTGGGTTGATTCCATGATTTTGCTATTGTAAATAATGCTGCTATGAACATGGTCGTGCTTGTGCCACTGAGGTGAATTTTTGCTTTATGGGGATTATTCCCAGAAGTAGTATAGCAGGGTCATATGGCATTTCAATCTTTAACTTTTTAAAAAATTGCCACAGTGATTGCCAGAGTGGCTGTATGAGCCTGCATTCCCACCGGCAATGTAGGAGAGTTCCCCTTTCTCCACATCCTCTCCAGCATTTGTTGTTGTTTGTATTGTGGATTTTTGCCATCCTGACCGGGATGAGATGATATCTCAGGGAGGTTTTGATTTGCATTTCCCTGATGGCTAAGGATGTGGAGCATTTTTTAAGATATTTGTTAAACATTTCAATTTCATCTCTGGAAAAGTTTCTTTTGAGTTCCCAAGCCCATTTTTTAATTGGCCATTTATTTCCTTAGTGTTTAGTTTTCTAAGTTCTTTGTGCACTCTGGATAATACAGCTCTATCAGATATATGGTTAGTGAAGATATTCTCCTATCCTGTGGGTTGCCTTTTTGCTCGGTTTACAATCTCTTTATCTGAACAGAAGTTCTTTAATTTCATAAGATCCCACTTGTTGAGTGTTAGTTCTAGTGACTGTGCTATTGGATTTCTGAAACAGAATTCTTGACATTATTACTAAAGTTAGCTGTATTTGCAAACTGTTGTATAAATCTAGTATGTTTATCTTTCATATCAAGTGTAAGAGTGAAGAAGTGTTCAACATATGAGATTCAAACAAGTTTGGTGAGTTACAGATTTATTTAATTCAACAAGCAGGTTTTGTCCCAATAAGAGTTTATAAGCAATCATCTAAATCTAGTGGGAAATAATAGGCAACATAAATCACCCTGAACTTTGTGAAGTAAATATTTCCTTAACTGCTAAATGTACATTTATAAAATCATGGAACTGAAATACAAATTTATGACATCATTACTTTCAATGATCTCTTTCTTGAGAATATCTTATGTTCTATTTTTTATATTAGATTAGGGCCAATTTGTATTAATCTGATTTTATAAAGATATGATCAGAGTTCATTGAAAAGACTGCAATGCTGTTATTTATCAAAATGAAAAACATAGTAAATTCTGGAAAGATTTAAATGCTAAAAAATGAGTGTGACTGAGTCAGATGGTACATGTCTGTTCCAGCCTGAGGCAGGAGGATTATGAGTTTGAGGCCTGGACAACTTATTGAAACCCTCTCTAGGAAAAAACCAAAAGAAGAAAAATGAGAAGAAAGGTAAAAGAGAAATGACAATGTGTAGACTGTCTCTTAGGAATAAGCTTTACACTTTTGGAAGACTCAGTGATCCTTAGTAGACCAGAATGTTTCAAGAGTTAGAGGAATTCCACTTGTCTACATTTTAACATCTTATTTGATTTGCACCTTTTAGGCCTGAACTATTGTTGTTTCCTTTCAGTTTCAGTGTGCAACTCCTTGTCTTTCATTCTCCCTCTGAAAGAAGTCATGCAAGAATCCACTCCAAGGTACTCGCCAAGGACAATCATCATTTTTGGAGATATCATACTAGAGAAAAGCAAGAGGAAAAGTTATGATCAGATCCTTAATTTGTCAAAAGGATCACTTTGCAAAAATTAAATGCAGATTACACAAAGCTTCAAACATCAAGATCCATATTCTACGCCTGTCACTGAAGGGGAGGGATAGACAGAGAGATGCTGCTATGTTGTGCTTGAGAGCCATCAGTGTCCTGGATCTCAAAGGCTGTCAGTCAACAAGTGCCAGTTTATCCATGTACTTCATTCACTGGTTCACTCTGGAAAGACCAAATGGTCCTTTATTTACTTTGTACATCCTTATTTACTAGGTAACAGTAACAAGAACTAGAAATAAAATTATACTAATTAAGTATTCTTTGTCTGGGACATAACATTAGGAAGTGATAGTAACCTACATAATACACCTAAGGTTGCAATCCATTGCTTCCATTCCCAGATGATAGAGGCTATATTTCCAGATCTCTTCTGCTGTTTCAACCAAGCTCTGCTCAATTTAACTCAACCAATATTTATCTCATGCTTACTATAGAATAGGTTCTGTCTTAGAGGGAACACAGAGCACAACAATTCATAAAACTGTGCGCTCTGGTAACATGAGAGCTCACAAGTGTTTCAGTGTGGAAAGTGCTAGAAAGGAGAGCACAAATGTGACATGTGCATACAATGGGGTTTTTGGCCCCTAAGAAATCAGTACAGCTAAAGAAGACTAGGAAATATGGATAGAAAGAGTAAACACTGTATTTGCTAATAGTATAATTCCCCAGTGCTCCAGAGTCCAGAACTTTTAAAGCATCTATAAGATGACATACCCAATATGTAACAGCTCACAATAAAAATATTGCACAAAACTACCTTTAGGATATGCATAGCTGCATAGGAAACAAATAAATGGCCTGTTTTGTTTTAGGTTCTATCTCCCAAGATACCTCACTAGGTATATTCAGCTGTTTGAAAAATCTGAGGCTCGAAACACTTTGTATCCTGAGCATTTTGGATGTGAAAAATGTAACTTATACCTAAAGCACAGGAGGAGCATATAATGCTGGTCAAACTTGCAACCCTGTATTCAAGTTGCCAACTTTGCCTCTGCACACATTAGTTGTTTTATCTTGCAAACTTACTTCTTTTAAAACTCAGATTCCTTGATATGGTGAGATTCCTACAAGGCTCTTAGAGCAGCAGCCAGCAAGGTCTCTGTGTAAATGTTAGCTATGGGTCTGTGCTGTATCTACCCACCAGCATACCAGAGCACAGGACAGGGAATGAAGTTGCACGTACTCTTTCACTAAAAGAAATGGGGAATTGCCAAATACTTGAACGTTTCCCTAGAAATCTTGAGGATCTTTTTGTCTTTTATTGCAAAACTAGAATTCTGCATTTGTTAAACTGAGTAACTGATGAAAAATAAATACATCAAAACCAAAAATCTGGGTGTGGTATTGGAAGCCTATAATCCCAGCCTTCAGGAGGCTGAGGCAGGAAGGTTGAAGGTCTCAAAAATCCAAATAAATAAATATATAAGAAACACAAAATGAACAAACAGAAAACACTACATAAAAAATCCACAAGAACCCCTGAAGCCTTACCAAGACAAGAATTCCTGTACTATTTATCTCTGTATTGGAATGAATCATGTGTGCTCTTGAAGGCCACAAAAATGGCTAAATTTTGTCAATGTCAAGATATAGATAGCCATAATCGAATAAATTGTCTTCATACTTTAAAATTCTCTTTATCATTATTTTAAATAGAAGTAAAGTTACTTTCTAGATTAAAAAAACTAGCTATATTTAATTTGTTCACAGTTAATCAAAAGTATAATTAGGTCACTGTTGACTTACTGTTTGAGCCACAATGCAAAATATGCAAATTTTGGTATTAGAAGGTAAACTTGTTCCTCTAGAATAGCAATGAAGATTTTGTGGGCCACATAGTCTTGATCCAACAGAGGCAACAGGAGTGGATATCTGGAGTGAGAGTACAAGTGTCACACTAGAGGAGAGGCATTTTCTGCAGCCATCACCAGCAATAATTACTGACTTTCAGAAGTGGAACAGTAATGACAGAAGAACTAATGTTAGGAGGTGCTTGTGTGTTCTCTCATGGCCAGCGTTGGGACCAGTGCTAATAGACCCAGCTTTTGCTTACCTTCTGCTTCTTCTTTGGATGTAAAGGTGTGATTAACTAATTTTTAATATTATTTTTCTTCCCACTGTTTTTTTCATAAACATCAGTAACTATGTTATTAAATAAAATTTTTGGGCTGAGGAGATAGCTTAGGGGTTAAAGCCTTTGCCTTGTAAGCAAAAGCTACTGAGTTTGGATCCCCACAGTCCATGTGAAAAATAGAAATAGTGGCAAATAGCAGCAGAAATAGTGGCAAGTTGCACTTCCAGCCTTGGAAGGCAGAATCTTCAGAACCCCAGAGCAAAGCAATAAACAGGTAGAGCAATCCAGGATGATTCCACAGATCACCCATGAGCTTTCACAGACAGACAGACGGACGGACGGACAGACGGACGGACGGACAGACGGGCAGACAGACAGATGCGCACACACATACATATACAATTCCAGAACTATGTTACAAAAAAGTCTCTTGAACATGCATAAAATATCATTTGAGACAGACCACTGTTCAGTGTAAATAGTTGTTTGTATATCAACAGGAGATGATGGGTAAGAATGAAGATAAAGATTCTATAAGACATTTTTCCATATTTTGTGCTTTTAAAACAAATATTTTGTAATCATTTTAGCCACACATTCCCCCCCCCAAATCTGCTTACCTCAATTGGTTCTTGGAATTGAGTAAATTTTCATAATTGAATGTTGACAAATAATCTTTATTATTTGATCTCTTAAATAATATTTTGAACTTTAGCTTAAAAAGCTTCAACATACTTAAAAATATAATCTTAAGATAATTCTTCCATCTTTTATAGTTTTTGAATTTTTTTTATTTCTGACTTTTAAAATGAGGGTTTAGGACTCAGTGGCATAGACAGGAGCCCCTTCTTGTACTCCCCGTTAGTATGGGAACTCTATTATTAATGTTTTATCCCTTGCCTCTAAGGATCCTACTGCCTGGAGGCTTCTCCCCTGTGATCCATGCTAGACTTTGGGGTTGTTGACATGTCAGCCATTGTGCAGTTCAGACAAAGGGGGTACGGGGGGGGGGGAGGAGGAGGGAGGGAGGGAACTGGTCTACCTAAGTATGTATGAGCTGAAAAAAAAAAAAGACTCTGCCTCTGAGGAAAGGTTCCAAGTTCAGATCCCAGGTCCCATATAAAAATACCAGCTGGAAACGGTGGTGGTCTGCACTTCCATCCCTGGGAAATGCCAGAGTGAAGCAAGAAGGAGGTAGAAAAATCCACAATGATTCCCAAAAAGCACCCTTGGTCCTCCACAGGGATACACAGGGCCCTCTGATGCACACACACACACACACACACACACACACACACGCACGCACATGCACACATACGCACACACGCACAGGTGCACACGCACGCATGCACATGCACACACACATGCTTAATAAATTATAAAGCTAAAAAAAGTCATTCTTGTGGCTGTTCCACATAGACGCATGGAGATAACCAACAGGAAAGACCAAGAACTGTTCTTTCACAATGGAAGTTGTTTAATGGAAAGAATAAATGACTCTTGTTCTAAACAAGACATTGATATAACTCCCATCCTAAGAATGTAAGAGCTAGAGCTGGAGTAAATGGCTTAGGGGTTGACTCTGCCTCCAAAGCAGAAGGTCCTGAGTTCAGATTCCGAATCCTACATAAAAATGCCAGGAAGAAATGGTGGCAGCCTACACTTCCAATCCTGGAAGGTAGAGCCTGGGAAATCCCAGAGCAAAGCAATAAGGAGGGAGAGCATCCAGGATGATTCCTAAAGTTACCCTCGGTCCTGTTTATGAATATACATTCACATACATGTACACACGCAAGAAGGAGAAGAAAGAAGAAGAAAGAAGAAGGAAGAAGAAGAAAGACAAAGAAGAAAGAAGAAGAAGAAAGAAGGAAGAAGAAGGAAGAAAGAAGAAGAAGAAAGAAGCATCACATCCTTCATAGACCGCTTCAGGCTAATGCCAGACAGGAGCAGGGAAGCATCTTTCCTGAACAATTTATCCACGATCCACCCAGCAAGGATCCAGCCAACGTGCCAGAACAGCACAACATCTCACCCAGGCGAAACCCAGTAGGCCACAGATGCCAAAAGACCTGAAAACAGGAGGGAGACGGCTAGAGAGGAGCAAGTATGAAGTGGGAAAGGAGGGGAGGGGCTGGGGAGGAAGGGGTGAACGCGCCTCAGCTCACCAGTATTTCTGTGTGAAAGTGTCAAAGAATAAAAAATAAAGGAACAGAAAAGGGACATCCAGGGTCAGAGGCTGGAGCATAGTAGGCATCCTGTGACCCAGCACTCGGCAGGAGAGGCAGGAAGGCAGAAAAAAAAAAAAAGTGGCTGCTTCATTTTACAGCAATGTGCAAGTTTCCCAATTACTTCGTCAACTGTTGCTATTGTGTGTCTTTTTGAGTAAAGCCACAACAGCTTCTTACCCTGGCTTTCATCTTCATCTTTCCAGTAAGCAGTACTGCTGGGAGTGTTTATGTGCAACTACTCTCATGTGGGGGAATGTTCATTGAGTTATTTTAAAAGAACCAATTTTAAAAGTTGAGTCATTTTACTGTTTACTGTTAAGAGTTAAATGGATTACATATTTTAGGTATGAGTCTCTAAGTGGTTGTAGGATCTACAAAACTCTCTCATTCTTTAAATTGTATTTTCATTTTATCAATGTCCTTTGAAGCACAAATTTTTCCCCCGATAACTTTTAAAATCCATGCATTTTTACTTGGTATATCCATTGCGCATGTCATTGTGTGTAAAGAGACATTGTCATACAAGTATATGCTACACTTTGAGTGCCTCCTCCCCATGGACTTTTTTATTCTCCCACTCATCCTCTTCTGTCTTCTAGGCAACTTTGCTTCAGTTTTCATGTCATACAGTTCACACATGATTTTATGCATTTGTATAAAATCTAGGATTCACAAATGAAAGAAAATGTACAGTATTTATCTTTCTGAAGCTGACCTTAATATAATTCTCTTTGAAGCATAGAACATTTGAATATGATGAATCCAGTTTACTTATCTATCAATTATGTTTTTGTGTCATAACTAATAGACTATCACTCAATCCAAGCTCATGAAAATTTATGATTTTCTCTTAAGAGTTTTTATGGTTTTTATATTTTATGTTTAGTGTTTTAATCTATTATGAGCTAACTTTTTTTGTATGATGCAGGGATTGGGATCAAACTTCACTTTTTTGGATTTTTTTGGGGTGTGTGTGTGTGTGTGTGTGTGTGTGTGTGTGTGTGTGTGTGTGTGTGTGTATGTGTGTATAAGAGGGCACTTGAGTGTGTGAGTACCTATGGAGGACCAATGGTGACACTGGATACATTGGATATCCTCCTGGATTGCTTTACCTCCTTGTTCCTTTGCTCTGGGGTTTACTAGCTCCTGTCTTTCAAGGACGAAAGTCTAGGGTGCTGCCTTATCTACTTGGAATTTTCCCCTGGTATCTGGAGATCTGAACTCAGGTGTTTTTGCTTGTGAAACCATTTTTACCCATGAGCAATCTCTCCAGCTCACAACTTCACTTTTGTTTTGTTTTGTCTATGGCTTTCTAGGTTTTCTAGCACTATTTGTTGAAGATCATTATTTTCTCATTGAATTGTCTTGCCATCCATATGGAAAGCTAAAGTGATTATTTAACGTAAGCATTTATCTTTAGACTCCCAATTATATTCTGTTGGGCTATGTCTGTCTGTACTTCAGTAGTATATGGATTTGCTTGGCTTTGTGGTAAATCTCAAAGCTGGAAAGTGTGATTAAGTTCAAATTTCCTTTCTTCTGTCCTTTCAGGATCTTTGGCTTTCCTCGTAATTCCTGGTATTTCCATATAAATTTTAAAATCATCTTGGAAATTCCTGCAAAGAAGGTAGCTAAGAACCTGTTAGGAATTGCACTGAATCTGTGTTGAAGTGGGGTCTTAATAATATTAAGTCTTTCAGTCTATTTCCATACATTTAATCCTTCTTCAATCTTTTTCACAGATGTTTTATCATTTACATAATGTCAGTGGTTCATTTTTGATAAATCTATGAAAATCTTATTTTCATGTTATTATGAATGGAATTGTTTTACTCATTTCCTTTTGACTTCTTTATTGCAAACGTATAGAAATAAAATTGATTTTTATGCTGATTTTGTATATTGATCTTGGAACCTTGCTGAATTCTTAGACTTAACATTGTGTGACAATTGCAGTGTGTGCATGTGCACAGGTGTATTTCCCTCAGGATTTCTTTTCTTTCTCCCTTTCCAACTTGTGCATCTTTTATTTCGTATGATGTGGTAAGGGTATGTAGTCTTGCCTTGTTCTTTGTTTAGTTAGTTGTTGAGTGGTGCTGGATATGGAACTCAGGATCTTGTGCATGCTAGCCAAGCACTCACTTTGCTACTGAGCTGCACCCTAAATTCCTTTCCTTGTTCTTGATCTTAGGTGTAAAGCAATCTTCATCATTAAATATGAGATTACTGTGAGTTTTTTTTCACAGATACCTTTCATCAGGCATGGCAGTTGTCTTTTTTTGCTAGTTCCTTGAGCGATTTTGTCATCAAAGGAGGTTGATGTTGCTAAATGCTTTCTCTGTGAGTACTGAGATGTTTAGTACAACTTTTACCCTTTATGTATTGATAGGATATGCATCATATTAGGTTGTTTAAAATATCACTTAACATTGCATCTCTAGGGTAAATCTTACATGATATATTGCCATCATTGAATATATTGGACTTAGTTTATTCATATTTTATTGATAATTTTTGTTCTTAAAAGGTATCAGTCTTTTAGTTTTATTCTAGTAATCTTTCTTTGTCTCATTTGGCATCAAGTACTATTACCTTCAGCAAGTCCAGTTGGAAAGTATTTAGTCCTTGTCAAATTTTTGGAAGAGTTTTGAAAATTTTGGCATTGACTTCTTCTTAATATTTCAATTCAAAGTTTACTCATTTTCTCTTCAAATTTGATTTTATTAGTTCATGCCCCCTCAGGAGAATTTGTTGATATGTAATTTCTCATTATTTTTGGTTTAATTCCTTTCCTTCTGAAATGACAGCTCTGTCCTGCTTTTGTTTTTGATGTTAATAGTTTGGATCTTCCTTCTTAATTTTTTTTGTCAGTGCAGTCAAAGTTTCAGGAATTATGTTGATCTTTTCAAAGAGCCAACTTTCAGATTAATACGTTTTCCTTCAGTTTTCATTATTTCTGCTGCAATGTTTATTATTTCTATTTGCTTTAGATTTAAAGTGCTCTGAGTTTTTATGATTTCTGAAGGTTGAAAATGAATATCTCATTTAATACCTGCTCTTTTTTGCTTGTTTGTTTTTTGCTATTTGCTTCTTTTTTTATTATTTTATTTTTCTAGTTTTACAAACACGTTGAGTACTTATCCCTGCTTCCTTCCATCCCCCCTCCAGCCCATCCTCCTTTTATTTCCCCCTTTCCTTCCCTTACTCAATCCATCCCACTCCTTCCCGCCCTCCTTCCTGTCTGCTTCTATGGACTTTAGGGTTCACTCTGGTTTGTCTTCTCTTTATCCCTGCTTCCCTCCCTCGTCTCTCCTTTCCATCCCTTCATCAATCCCGTCCTCCTGCCTGTCTGCTTCTATGGATCCCAGGGCTGCTTCTGGCTTGTCTATCTTTGTGGTGGTTCAGGCCTCTATGGCTTATCAGGTTGCTTCTCTTTGGGCCACCCCACTGATAGATAGGGTCATTTCCTTTCACTTATCCAGCTTTAGTCCCCAAGATTTCCACTGTATTCTTATCTCTTTTAAGTTCCTCGGTATTTTATGGGGACATGTTGAATATCTACTCTTTTAATTTAGCCATTTATAAGTGTAAGTTTTCCTAATTTAGCTCATATTGTATACCAAAATATTTGTAAATTTTTCCAATTTTCTTTTGTTTTAACTTCTAATCTTATTCCATTTTGGCTGGACAATGTACTTTGTGTGATTTCATTCCTTTTAAGTCACTTGTCACGTTTCATGACCATCAGAGGTCCTCCTAGGACACTGTTCTGGGTATGCTGGGAAGGTTTGTGCTGCTGATGAACAGAGTGACCATGCCTGTTTACTAGGTCCACTTTATGGTGCCTTTTTGATCTTCATCATTTAATAATTTTTAATTCCATATTTGGAGTTATTTTCTTCAGGATTCTTTAGGAAATACAGTATACATATTAGTCTAGCAGAATCCCCTTTTGGGTTGTGCTACCTTAATTTTGGTAAAACTTAGCTCCTACATAGTTATATTATTTTTACCATTTTATGCTATTATTATGTATTTCTATATAAAGTTATAAAGTTGATTGTATAATACCTTAGTTATTATTTCATAAATTTCATGCCCTAAAGAAGCTGAGGGAAATCAAATACATATTGTGGACTTTTTCCACTTCTGCTTTTCCTCGTCTGTTTCCATGGATTTGACTTGCCATCTCATTTTGTTTCTTAAATCTTATATTGATCACTTCCCACTCACTTCATTTGTGCTTTTAATGCAAAAATTACCTTTCTTCATATTAGAGACCTAACAATACTATTATGTAATGCTGTTTTTGATATCGCATTTATAACCAGTTAAAGGACGGAAAGAAAAAACAAATTATATCGCTTTTTATAAATGTTACTATTTTGTGTCCACTACTGATTCTTTTTTTAAAATGGAAATTTGGATTATTTTGTGGTATCACCTATTACAACCTGAAGAACTTCCTTTACTATTTCTTATAAAGTACTAGCAATGAATTCTCCATCTTCATTTTCATGATTTTAGTAGAAAAGACTTGATTGAGTCTTTCTTTCAGCACTTTAAATATGCTGTCCCACATTTTTTTGGCTTTCATTATTCCTGTTGAGATGTTGCATATTAATTGCACTTGGTTTCCCTCATGTACCTTGAGACTTTTTCCTACTTGCTGCTTGAGAGATTATTTTTTTTTCTTTCAGTATTTTGGCCATGGTTTGTCCAGGTGTGGATCCTCAATTGTTTATCCTGCTGAAGTTCCTTTTCAGTGTTTTATAATCTCCAAAGAACTTTATTAGCATAAGTAAAAATATTTTCTTGGATAATAACAGAAAGAATTTTTAAACCTGAAAACTATTCATTGCTATATCTTATCACTAATAAATGGAACTGAATGGATACTTTCGTGTTAGTTTTTATTTTATTAAAAGCAATCTGTTTATCTTTGCATGATATCATAACAGTTGCTTTGTCTGAGAATATCTTCCATCATAGCTGAGAAGTGTCCTTTGTTGGAGTATGACTCTGAGTAAAGAATTGATGAAAATCCATAGCATTGTGTTTTTGTTTTTGAAAAATATTCTTTTTATATACTACAAAGAAACCATTAATATTTTGGCCTTTAAAATTCTTATACTATACTTAGAATGTTAATCCCTAGAAGACCCCTTGTCTTGTAACTGAAGGAGCTCCTCTGCTGGAGGAGAGATTCTGAGGGAGGACTTCATGTGCTTGCTGGTTTGATAACGAAGACAGTGTCATGTATGGCACAGCAGTCATTGTACATGCCACTTCCATGCAAGCGTGGCAGTCTCTTGAAAGTTCTATGACGAAACCAGCTTTTTTGAACATTTCAGGCAGGCTGTTTGCTTGTCCTTTCCACTTTCATCCCTTGATGGCTGAGATTTCTGATTGTTTCTCCCTCTTACCACTTACATCTTCCATGTAGAAATGAAAGGATAGGACCTAAGTGAGGGCAATCTGTTCTGGAATTGGCTTCAAAACACTTCTGATGTCTTTTAATAAGATCAGGGTCTATACATAGGGGTTCGACAACCTTAAACAACTGATGGCGTCATCACTGAACCCTGAATTCTGCCATACATTTAGAGCAAGCACTCACTGCTGCTTTTTGAAGCTGTCAGAAAGCTTAGTGACATAAACTTCTTCAAAACGAGGGCTTATGATTTTTGTGACTTCTTCATTTTTAGCACCTACTTCAAGAAATTCATCGTTTTTGCAGCTGGATTAATTTTAAGCTTTGTAACTGAGCCTTTCCTGAAACCCACTGATAGATGTTCTAGACACACATAGCACAAAAACAGATGGCACAAGAGAATGATACCGTTGAACAAATAACTGAATTTCTCAATGCTGGTGTTTAGGAGCTATATTCCTTGGTCAAGATAATGCTGCACAAATGAAGTCTGGGATAATTCATTAGTGTCTCTCTGCACACACCTACTATTGGTAAATCTTCTTCTGACCACTCATAACTACTGCCCTGCTCCTGGGCAGGCCACCATTTTCATGTACAGGAAGCAGTTGAGTGGACTGCCCACCTCCATGTCCCCAGTAGCCTCTGCAACACCTGCCCCACCATAGGGGTCTGTAGGCTTAGACAGAACCTGTATAAGCTCTGGGGGTGCTCTTTTCCTTACCCCATTGGGTGAGAGTGAGGGGAAGTCTCTCCTGCTCCCACAGAGCTGCCCAACCTTCAGCTATTTGTACACAAGTTACCCAAACAACTCCTTCAGGGCTTAGGGGTGTGTGTGTGTGTGTGTGTGTGTGTGTGTGTGTGTGTGCACGCGCACACATGCGTCATATATAAATTACTATTTTCATTAAATATAGGCAGCTTTCAAACATGCTTCTTTGGATGCTTTTCTGCTCTTTTGCTGTTTCCCTATCATTCTCAGCCTGTATGCATTTATGTGTTTCAGTGTCCCAAATTACTGAAGACTACTTTTCTTCAGTGTTTTCCATGCTCTGATTGCATAAACTTTATCAAGATGTCGTCAGATTTACATGTTTCTCTGTCAGCTCAAATCTAAGGAATTGCACTAATGAATCTTTTGTTTATTCTCAATTTTTCACTCTTAAATCCATGGTTATTTTTCATTAGAGTTTGTATTGGCATTTAATGAAACACTTTCGTCATCTCTTTCTTTGATTTTTTTTGAAATGTGGATTCCTTCAGGTCTTTGTAAGTATTTTTAATAGTTCTTTAACATTTGTTAAGTCAAAATCAGTACCTGGACTCTTGAAGAGGTAATTTCTATTGTCTGTTTTTTTCTGTGTGGGAGTCCTCTCCTATTTTTTTGTTTAGTTCACAATTTTTGCTTAAAAATGGACATTTCATCTCTATAATCTACACCTCTATAATCACAGCACACAGGAATTTGAGAATCACAAGCTCAGTTCTATCCTGGGCTGCATAGTGAGATAAAAGAACAGATATTCCAAATAGTCTGTTTTAGTCACTCTTTATAGCACTCTCCCATGGGACTCGGGGTCACAACTGTTCACATATTTATAAACTAGATTAGTTCAGTGAAACCTTTCTCCCTTTGCACCTGACAATATGAGGCTTTGATGCTAACCCTAACACATAGTCTCAAGCATGTACAAAATTTTCCTAGCTATGAGGCTGATTGTGGGTTTAGCCAACAATTTTTTATACTTCCTCATGTTGATCCCTGATTAAGGTTCTGGCTGGTCTATTGTTTTTCTTATTACATGTAGCTCTTGGCCCCCATACCTTGCTGACTGGTTGCGCTATATACTTCTTGACAATATCTTGATCAGTTGTCCTAGATAATTAGTGCTGGACCCTGTGGCAATGACAGAAAAGTGCCTATCTAAGATAGTCTTTGTCCTTCACTGGATAGAACAGCTATGCAGCAGGAGATAGAGTGATCACACTTCACTATTACTGCATCAGACTGACCTTCTCAATCAGGATGTGAAAGTTGGATAGTGGGAGCTAATGCCGCTGTTCAGCTTTGAGCACTATCCTGTATGGATTCCATACCTGGGCAGGTGAGAGCTACTGATATTTATCTCTCTGGAAAGACTACCTGAAATCAATCTTCTGTGTTAGAAAGCTTGGAAAGATGGAACCTGACATTTGACTGCTAAACACAGTATAGTAGTTCTCTTAAGATGAGAGGTGCTCCAATCCAGAACTTCAGAGGCTCTATATCAACCACCTAGAACTAGGCCAGACTAATCTCTCCCCATCCTGAAGCTCAGGGACATTTGCGGAAGAGGGGGCGGTAAGAGTGTAAGAGCAAAAGGATGGGAGGAGCAATGATTTGCAAGATTCTCCACACAAGTTAGGGCCGAAGCAATCAAAATTGGATATTGCACGCCCAGCACAATGTCCAACACACTGTTGACCTCACAAAGTCTAGCATATGCTAAAGGCACCAAGATCCTTGGAGGCAAGGGATTGACAGCCACAGTAGTGTTCATATGCTTAAGGGGAACACGGGAAAGGGTTCAGGGAAATGCCACTGGGTCCTTGTACGTCATCGGAGAGGAGGGCCCACAGGAGAGTCAACCATGCACAAGAAAGGACTCTCTGGGAATTGGGGCGGGAGGCACTGGGGGATGGGGCGGGAGGGGGGAGGGGAGGGGGAGCAGGAGGTTCGGGGGGGGGAGGAGGAGGGAGGGAGGGAACTGGTTTACCTATTAAGTTTGTATGAGCTGAAATAATAATAAAAATGTATAAAAAAAAAGATGAGAGGTGCTCTAGAAAGGGGAACTGCCCTCCTTGTCTATGGTCCTTATCTAGATCTTTCAGACCCAGAGACAGCTGGAGGCAGAGGACGGGCATGGCCTCCAGTGAGGCTGTTCACTCCCTGTAGGTGGCGCTGTGGAAATGGACCCTGGGCTTCCTTGCTGTCTGACAAGAACAGCCCTTAGACCCTGAGGAACTGGGAGAAGGTGGGAATGGCCACTTGGTTGCGTTGCCCACAGAAATAGCTATGGCACAAGCACAGGTATAGCTAAACTTCAAATGCCATGGCCTGTCAGGTTTCTCATGGAGTTTCCATAAATTTTGTTGAACAAATGCATCTTAACTGTGGCCTGCCCTTTGTTCAGCCCCCGGAATTTCTATATATTTGTTCTTTCCAGCGTCCACCAGCTTAGTAGACATGCTGTTGGTGGGAACCTTCCCTTTCTGTATTCTTTCAAACCATTTTTACCTGTTTTGGAACTTTCTACTTAATTTATAGCTTGTTGTTGGCTGCCATCTTTCCAACAAATTCAGTTGATTCATGTCATTCAGATCATGTTGATCATTTTGCAACAATTACAAATACATTAATTTTCACTTTCTGACATTTCCAATATGTTCTGTTGCTTTCCTGTGTGAAAGTCCTGTTTCATCAGTATTCTTGTTTAAGTTATTCTAGGTAAATTTAACTCATATCAAAATATTACTTTGCAGCAATCCATATATAATATGTCTAATCTTACAACATATTTTATTTGGGGGTATTTATACTTAAATATTCTTTATAGAAAGCAATATTTTCTAATCAATGCTATTATAATAAATTGTCATTATTGGCATATATTTTAATAGTCTGATTTCCTTCATATGTAAATTTGGAAGCATTCCATAAGCATCATAAATATCTCTAAATAAATGTATTCATTTAATGCATATTGCAATCTTTTTATTTGAGTCTATTAGAAATTAAAATGATTTCCTTTACTGTTCACATTTCAAACCTCAAAGAAATCAATTATTTGCTGAAATATATTAGAAATTATTATAAAAATCACTGCTAAGTTCACTTACTTGGTTGTGCAGCCTTCGAACATTCCAGTTTTGATGAAATAGGGACAAACTATGGTGGTCTTAATGTTAGTTTTCCTTAGCAGATTTAATTCAAGGAAAAGAGACTCAGCAAGGCCAAAGGCTGCAAATTTGCTTGCAGAATAATCTGAAACAAAGTCAGGGATTACTAGCAATAGAGTTCAACAAGTTACTTCTTGGAATTATTTAAAAATAAAAACTCCTGTTCTTTCCTCTGACTCATCCTTAAGAACAGAGCATTGCAGCGAAAGTCATTTATGTGGTCAACGCTCCACCCTTGTATCCCTGCACTGACATGCCTAATAAGAGATAGAAATCATTTCAGTTTCTCTTAACTCAAGATCAGTGAACCATCAAACAAATCTTTTTCTATGCTTTTTTTTTGTAAAGGAGAGCATGTTTACCTGCCATTGATATTGCAGTACAGATATGGAAAGGGATGCTGCTGGCATTGTATTGTAGTTAGGAATGATATTCCAGGACTCCTCCTGCCCCCTGTTGACGCAGGAAGGCTTCTTTTTATTCTGGAAGGGACATAGTAAATAGAAGTACTAACCTGATAGTCCATTAATACCTACTACTCCTGCTATACTCGAAATGCAGACCAGGTGACCATGGTTAGCTTTAATCATGGCAGGAAGGAAGGTCTTGCAAGTCTGGAAGACATAAATACACTTTGACGTTAGTTGATTCATTAATTATTTTTGTAATTTTGTATGCTTGATAAATTTACTAATTCACTCAGCAAATATTTATTTTGCTATGATAAACTTACATGAATGTGATCTCTCAAACCTCAAAATATTTCAGTGTACAACAGATATCAGTAACTTCAACATATGACTATTTTTCTTTATTGAAGGAAACACTTTAAATCTTCTCTTTGGCATAACTGACCAGCCATCATTAACAACTTTGTATTTTAGATTCATTATTACAAAATGCAAGAGTTCCTTAAACAGACACAATACCATGATATAGGATTTGATAAATGTGAGGGCTATATAGTGAGCAATGGGTGCTACACATCTTGTATAAACTGAATGAAGTGATTACTTACCACCAGAATGGATTGTAATCGTGTGATATAAGATTTCATCATGCCCCACAGAATTGCCCATATTTTGAAACTTAAGGATTATTTATTCCTGGAATATTCCATGTAACATTTTCTAACTGTGGTTGAGCAAGGGCAATTTAAACTATTGAAAGCAAATTGTGGATAAGAGGAGACTGTCATACCAGAATCTGTTCAGGACTGTAGCTGCACTATATTGGTACAAGGCTTTTGAAGGGCATTTGCAGATAAATCAATCCCAGAAATTGGCCATTCATGTTCTCTACATCGATATTTGTTTTTAAAGGGAAGGAAAAGGAATATAGGTAAGTATTGAGTTAGTAAGGAGTTGTCAAGAATGAGAATGAGATAAAGATAGAGATAAAAATATGGAGAGACAGAGAGAGAGAGAGAGAGAGAGAGAGAGAGAGAGAGAGAGAGAGAGAGAGAGAGAGAGAGAGAATTTAATTCCTCACAGCACATATGTGGAAGTCAGAGGACAACTTGTGGAAGTTGGTTCTCTTTCCACCATGTGGGTTTTTGGAGATCAAATTCAGATTGCCACATTTGCACACAAATGTCTTTGCCCCCTATGTCATCTCTCTGTCTCCCCAAATGGATTTAATTTTAATTTTTTAGAAGTTTTATCTGGGATGCCTATACTGGCAAGTGTCTGACTATTTGCTGGAGCATGAATGATTTATCTGTAGGTAAATTGTTGAGTAAGGAAGCTCCCTTTCTCTTACCTGGCATCAGTCTTAAACAGTGTGTTAGGGAGGAGGAGCAGTATAGTTTTGACTTGTTTTTATAAAGCTTCAGTAGAGATGGTATGTTCAATGTATGTATCTTTATCTCTTTATCTTTTATATGTGATAATATTAGTTATATTTTAAAGTTGTTGTTCAATTTAAAGTCATAATGTTGCATAGTTATGTTTCACGTAATTTATTCCACAAATTAGTGACTATGCAAAAGTAGATTCTGATCAGAGCCCAATAGTAGAGAAGTGATCATTTATTTTTCAGTAATGGCAGGACATGAGTTACAACATTCAAGGATGTTCAAGTTATACAAGGACAGCATAGTATTTTATATAATATATAAATAACCTTCAGCATATTCTAAATTATGCTTAGATTCCTTATAATTCAATATAAGTGCTATCCAAATAAGATACAATATTTTATTCTTTTAAAAATCTTTCCATTAATTTACTTCATGGGTGCATGCACGTGTGTGTGTGTGTGTGTGTGTGTGTGTGTGTGTGTGTGTGTGTCAGAGGGCACTGTGTGTCCCTGTGGAGGACCAAGGGTGACTTCAAGAATCATCCTGAATTGCTTCTACCTTTTTGCTTTGCTCTGGAATTCCCCAAGCTCCACCTACCAGGGCCAGAAGTGCAAGTTGCTGCCATTTTTGCCTGGCATTTTTAAATTACATTTTTATTACCTTTTTTTGCCTAATTATACAAGCTCAATAGGTACCCCCTCTTCCCCTGTTATCCTCCATTTTTGCATGGCATTTTTCCATGGGACTGGGATCTGAACCTAGGACCTTTTGCTTGTGAGGTAGAGTCTTAACCCCTGATCCACCTCTCCAGCCCCCCAAATGCTATATTTTTAAGGGAGCAATAACAAGGAAAATTTTTGCACATGTTTATTACAGGTGCAATTTTCTTCTTAAAATATTTTCAGTGTGCACATACTTGAGTCTAGAGCTATGAAGAACAAACTGTAAAGGACTGTACTATGAAAACAGTGAGGAATATTTAGTGTAATCTTGCTCTCTGGTGAGAATATTGGTAGGTATATTGGTAGTTATAGGTAAATTTTATATTCAGTTTGTGTGTGTGTGTGTGTGCGTGCGTGTGTGCGCGCGCCTGCCTGTGTTCATGTGTAGTGGTCAGAATACAACTTTTGGCATTCGGTTTTTTCCTTGCATCATGTGGATTTTGGAGATCAAACTCAGCTTGTTAAGTGTAGTAGCAAGCATTTTTATCTGCTCGTCAGCTTACCTGCTTCAAGTTTTTTGCTTTTTTCATGTGTGTGTGTGTGTGTGTGTGTGTGTGTGTGTGTGCACGCGTGCACGCGCGCGTGCTCATGCAAATTCAAGGTTGATATAGAGAATCATTCTCCATTATTATTCTATTTTATTCTTTTGAGGCTGTATCTTTGGAAAAATGTGCCACCACACTGCAGTTGCATGACATTGGAGAACTTATTTAGACAACCAGGCCTCAGTTTTTCTGCAAAATAAGAATAGACATGGTGCTGTGGCCACATAGAGAAACTGGTCAATAAATGTTGGCCACTTCTCTTTCTACCTCCATTTCCTTGGTTCTTGTGCATCTTCTTATGTGTATTTAACTTCTACCACTTCAAGAACAGCACTTTTCTCTGCATAAGCTCCTGTGCTACTTACTCATTGACAAATTGAACTTCTCTTACATAACCGTCTTCACATCAGGTGAGGAAGATTTCTGAAAAGTCTCATAAGTCTTGGACCCAATTGCAAAAGGTGGAGAGAGAGCATTTCCCTGAGAGTTGGGAGCAGGGAAAGACCAAGGGAAACCAAGATAGATGAAGATGAGAACCCTATCAACTATTTATGGAAAACTTCCAAATGATATGTTTACAAATAGCTGAACAGGTGTTTCTGAAAAAATAGTATGGAGTTTCTATATTCACAGACAAGGTAAAATGCAAAAGAGACACTTACCCAGAAATGAGAGAGGGCATTGACAAGAAACGATCGCTCCACCATGTAATCTGGAATGTCGAGGAAGAATTTTCCTGTCACGATGCCAGCATTGTTAATGAGGATGGTGACATCACCAACTTCTTCTCTAACCTGGCCAGAAGTGAGGGAAACGCAAAATGGCAGTGACAATTTTCTGACATTTATTTTCCCAAGTCATAATATTTTTCCTTATTTTACTTAAGTATAATCATAATCTGTGCAGTGATGTCTCAGTTGATGTCAGACTGCCTATGCAAAGGTGGTCCTGCATGATAAGGCCAAGTCATACTAAGTTTGGCCTAGTTGGTGTAAGCACACTTTATGACATTCATGCAATGATGATATCATGCAGCATATGTTCCTCAAAGTCCTCCTCTTTTGTCAAACAATGCATGACAATCGCTTCTTGAAAATGAGATATTTTACATTTTTCTTTCCTATAGAAATTCAGCAACTTTAAATTAATTATGTTTTATGAAAAGCATACTTCAATTCAAAATATGGCTTCCATAAGAAGATGACCTGTAATCTTTTTTTGTGTAGTACTTTTAGTGTAATACTTTTTTTTGTGTTTTATCCTAAACTAGTGAGGGGGCATCTGGATCAAAAATAAAGAAAAAAAAGAGGTAAAATAAGAGAAAGACGCAATCTGAAGGACCCCAGAGCTGGGGAAAGGTTATGTACACCATGCAAATTAACTTTCTCTGTTCTTTAAGGCAGTTTATGAAGGCATTGCTGTCTTCAGTTATGGATGAGGAGACAAGTTATGAGAAATTCAGATCTTGCTGGAAGACCAAATGCATCTGAGAAGAGCATCAACTTCACATCCAGTATGGAGTTTTACACAGATGCTGCTCTCGCCTCGTCACAGATATACATATAGGTACCAGCTTGAAAACTGAAGGCTCAAATTCTGGACACATTTGCAAAGAACTAGTAGTTGAGCTAAGCCCTGAGCAAGTCTTCAGGAGTTTGTCTAATTGTTGGTAAGGATCTAGCCCATGGTGGATGGGTCTAGTCCCTGGACAGGTAGGTACCATGAAGGGAGCTTGTTAAGGAAGTTGTCATTCTTTGGTATACTTGGATATATATGTTGTCTAGCAAGGGAAATTTGCCCATTTCTCTGCCACTCTGTGGATATGGTGTGGCTAGTTATCTTGGCCCCCGGTATTGATGTGGACTCTTCTGCTAAACTGGATTAAAAACTGTAATCAGATAATCATAAACAAGAATAAAACTTATTCTCCCATAAGCCATTTGTTGTGAAGATATCATATATCAGCCACAATTCAGACTGACTTCAACATGACTGGATCCACTATTCTTTTTTTTAAAAAAATTTATTTATGAGAGAGAGAGAGAGAGAGAGAGAGAGAGAGAGAGAGAGAGAGAGAGAGAGAGAGAGAGAGAGAGAGAACGCCATGGAGCACTAGTAGAGGTCAGAGGATGACTTTCAGAAGTTTTCTCCTGCTTTATGGACTTCCAGGGATCAAATCCAGGTTATCAATTGTGTACAGGTGTCTTACCCACTGAGTTATCTTGCTGGCCCATATTCACTATTACAGTAAAATTATTGTTGTAACAAATAACAATGCTCATGTGTGGTCACATGTGTGCAAATACATTAGCAATCAGTCTACAATGACTAGACCTAGAAATTTGGGTTATTTTTGTATATATATACATATATATAAATAGAAAATATTTCAAAAACTTTTATATTTTTTGCTTTATGATTTTGTTTTTGTTGTTGCTTTTTCTTTTACATTTCTTGAGTTTTTAATTAATTCATATCTAAGATATATGCTTATTGCTTTTTATACTTGAACAACTTGTCTATACACAGTATTTTGAAGTCACATTTACTTTTCTTAAGAATTTGCTCTAATTTCCAATACTGAAATTTTCTGGAGAAAAGTCTAAAACAAGTAAGAATTTTCTCTTGTAGATAACTTGTGCCTTTTTTTGTGCCACAATGCCTAAATAGTTTTATTTAGACTTCAGATTTCACAACTTGCCCAAATTATGTTTAAATGACTTTTGCTTTGTGTCAATGTTTCCTGGTATGTAGTAGGTCCTTTGGTTGATGTCACAGTTATTTTTTCTGTTTTTGTGAGACAACATTCAAACTCGAGCAACTTAAGGGGAGAAAAGGAAGATTTATTTGGCTTCTGATTCCAGAGGTAGATACAGTTATACAATCTCACTACTTGGTCAGACTATCCTCATATTCACAATCTTCTTTCCTCAACTTCCCAAGTGCAGGGATTACAGGTATTGGTCACCACATCTGACTGTGTACATTAGCTTACTATGTTGGAGATGAGAATTCTATTTTTATTGTGGAAATCTAATGTCCCTTACAATTCTGTTGTTGCTGTTGAGTCTTCCATAAATTTCAAGGATGTCGGTAACATGTATTGTGTCTCGAAGAAGTCTTGCATGTAAAGTTTAACAGTAGTGTTTGGATTTCATAAGAATTAACAAGTAATTAAAATAAAGCCAAAAAGAAGACAGACTAGTAAACTTAGATCAAACTTTATTTATAGACTAGTGGAAAAGAAGAAAATAATATAAAAATAATTTTAAGATCTTAGAATGGTTTTATGCTAGGTATGAAGAAAATTTTAATTAGGAAGTAAAGTGTTGAGGGAAAGAAGGAAGGTAGGAGGTTATACTAGGTAGATACAGAGGTGTATACTTGGCAATGAAAGGCTGAGTTCTGTGTACACCTGTGAATAATTAATAGTTAAAGCAATCCCTAAACAAGTCTGCAGAAGAGTAGCTAAATGATGTGGGAAGATGCACTCCATGTGAGTGGGACCATCCCAGGAGCAGATGGGTAGCATGAAGGGAGCTGGGTCAGGAGTTTTTAGCATTCCTCAGCACACTTGGAACAGACTGCCTGTATGGTAGGTGAGGTTTGTCTTTCTCAGAAATCCCTGTGGCTACAGTATGGCCAGTTTTCTTGGCTCCTGATGTTGATATGAACCCTCCTGCCAAGCTAGACAGCATCCAAGAATTGGAAGAAAGAACAAAACTTCTTTTAGTCCCCTAAGCTCATTGATCACGAGTTTACTGGCAACATGCAGGCAAACTGCAACAGAGGTCATGATGCTTCAATGAAGGGAGAAGGTCACAGGGCTGTCTTCAGTGCTCACTATGTTCCTATGGTGTGGTAACACGGGTTCTGATGGTGTTGCCTGATCTATGACCTGACTAATTCCTTTACTTTTGCCAGACCCTGTTTCATCATTGCTAAAATAGTGACAAGGATAGTACCATTTTGTTGTAAAGATCACCTGTAATGACAGACAGGACAAAGGCATATCAGGAGCCCTGATATAGCCAGGAACAGGTGTTTCTGCTGAGCAGACTGCCTCCTTTATTCGCTCCCAAAAAGTTCATCTGGGAACCTTTCTTGTCATGTTTTTTTTTCCTTTCCACAAAACAAAGGCTCACTTTCATTCCACCTGTTCTGTATCAAAATGCACTCGGGGAGCTATAATACGTAAAAATGTTCAGGAGCTGGAACAAGTCACAAAGAAGAAATCCTATTGGACTGCTGAACATGAAGTAGAAGAACTGAAGAAGAAAGAAAAAGATGTCTTGGAAAGTAATAGTAACAACTTGATTTCTATAAGTAATTTTTAAATGAATCAGTAAGTGAACCCCATATATAGAACTTGGATCACAAAACAAAGGAAAGCTCTCAGGAATTCTATGGCCAATCTGTATGTGCTCTGTGGCTCTCACTGCCCAGGTTGTCTCAGCCAGTCATTACTTTATGATCGTAGTCAAGCTGCTTATCCACTGCTCCTCAATTTCCTCAGTTGTTAACAGGGGTGATAAAAACGACATACCCAAATAAGAAATGAGAAATCTGATTAAGTTCACAGACTTTTGTTCCTGATCATTTACTACTGAGGGGGTATGATCTCACCAGAAGAGGAGGCCATATAGTCTGGCAGATAAAAAGTAACCATTTTGCAAATGGGTGATAGACCCCTCCCTCACTGTGGTTTCCCACTTTTATTACATCTACCTTTGAATGTGCTTTTATCACAAGACTCTAGTTTAACAGCTTTTTGTCTCTGGCCAGGGGGTAACATACAATGCCCACCAGGATGGAGTGAAGGGCATTGCAGGAGCAGCAAAACTGCAAAAGAAAATCAACAGACCACAATCCAGAACTTCAGAGACTCTATATCAACCACCTAGAACTAGGCCAGCTTAGTCTCTCCCCATCTTGAAGCTCAGGGAAATTTGTGGAAGAGGGGGCGGTAAGAGTGTAAGAGCAAAAGGATGGGAGGAGCAATGATATGTAAGATACTCCATACTAATTAGGGCTGAAGCAATCATAATTGGACTTTGCATGCCCTGCGCATTGTCCAACACACTGTTGACCTCACAAAGTCTAGCATCTGCTAAAGGCACCAAGATCCTTGGAGGCAAAGGATTGGCAGCCACAGCAGTGTTCCTATACCTAAGGGGAACACGGGAAAGGGTTTAGGGAAAGGCCACTGGGTCCTTGTACATCATCGGAGAGGAGGGCCCAGAGGAAAATCAGACATGCACAAGAAAGGACTCTCTGGGAATTGGGGCGGGAGGCACTGGGGGATGGGGAGGGAGAGGGATGGGGAGGGGGAGCAAGGGGTATGGGGGGAGGAGGAGGGAGGGAGGGAACTGGTGTACCTATTAAGTTTGTATGAGCTGAAATAATAATAAAAAATTTATTAATAATAAAAAATAAATGGAATCATTTAATGTTCAAAAAAATGACACACTTAAGGGGGTGGGGGGTGTTACTGAATGAGTTATTAGGGGCACAGACTGCTTAACATAGTAACTACTTGCAATATAACTAATACAGATTTTGTTTTTGATTTTTTTGTGCCTCTGGCTAGAGACTGATATGTTTCCCTTTTTAGGCAAACAATTACAATCATACATCCAACCTCTTCCACTTATCGGATCCTTTACACTATAGTCTACATGCCTATCTCAATTATGCCTAAGGAAGCTACCAGAAAAACGGGGATTACCACCATGTCTTAGAGCTTCTGAAATTATGAGTTATTCAGTTGTAAACCCAAGGACTCTTCACCCCCACCTCCCGCTTCTGGCTCCAACTACCTAAGACTTCTTTGGAGTCCCCTAAGTATGCTGTGTCTCCCCTAGGGAGCTGAGAGGAAAGCTAAGCATTTAACATGAAGTTGGGAGACATTGGGAAGTGATAATTTGGGAGAAACTTGGTGTATGTTGAGTGCTTCTCTCCTGTGCACCATACACTGTACTATCTGAGCATGGTGGTAATGGGATCGCCTCAAGATAAGACTGAATTCAGTGGCTCAAGAAGCAGAGCACAGAAAGTTAAAGCTGCTCCGCATCTGGCATACCGTGTGCCTTCCATTTGATAGATGAGAGAAGTGGGATATAGAAAGGTAAATGATTTGTACAAGTAATGTATGGCTGAGCACGGGCTTGGTAGAACTTCTCCCAATCAGGGAACCAGCAAATCACCAAGCAAAAACAACGCTGGACTCTGAGCACTGGTGAAGTAATTTGTATTTTATGATGTGTTGCTCTCCGGAGGCCATGAAGTCTGGAGAGACACACAGATCTTGGTGAAAGATTAGGACAAACTTCTCTTTCCTATATTAGTAAAAGAGTTTGCTAGAAGCTACATTCTTGGGTATCTAGAACAGCTAGCAGCTTACCTTATCAGCGACTCTGTAGACCTCTTGCTTGTTGCTGCAATCACACTTGTAGGAAAAGATTTTCACATCACCCTTTTCTTTGGCCAGTCTACACGTTTCCAAATTACCTTCCTGATTAATGTCCCAGAGAACTAGAGTGGCCCCATGGCTGGCAAACTTTATGGCCAGTAGCCTTCCAATTCCACTTCCAGCTCCTGTTATAAGCACAATTTCTCCCGCAACATTCTTTTTTCTCTTGGGAATTATCTTCAAGGCTGAAGATTCTATAAAGTAATATAAAAACTTTGTAAAAAATATGATGGTGTCCAGCAATGCATTCATGTTGACTGCCTGAAAAGGAGAAAAAAAGAAGTAGTCACTGAGCGATTGCAGCAGCTGCAGTGTGGGTGAATCACCAAGAGCAAGGAGATTTACCTTTGAGACATTAATTCTGAAATTATATGCCTTAGTGGGAATTGTCAAAGTTGCTGAATTTTTAAATTATACAAACAACGACCCCAAATATTTCATGTTAAGAAGAACCTTCCCAACTGACAATGTATTTTCCTCTCAAATAATCTTAATGATCTGTAGGTAGGTCAAGATGATTAGAACAGCTTCACAGTTAAGGCACAATATCTTCTGCCTTGATTTATTCAGCCTTATGTGGCAAGTCAATCAAGACTTTGAACACTCCATTAAGCAAGTTTTTTATTCTATGGATACACTTAATAGTCTTATTTAACGGAAATGTATTTTTCATTATGCAGATGAAATGGGTAATGATAATAGATAAACAACATTGGACCACAAATTAATCCTTTAAACATTTTCACATACATTTCTTCTTCCCTTATGTTTTAGAGAAAGAAACCAAATGTAATTAGTGCTGTTGAAACAGCAACCGTCAAGTAGCTTCATCCAAGAACATACAGCTTATCAAATAGGCAAAAGTGGAATAATGGAGAGAAGTCTCCTGAACTATCCTTAGTGTCTTTATATTGGAAATAGGTTATTATTCACCAATAGTCACCTTGTTATTAAATAGGTGTTATATCTGGTTGCGTTTCCTTGAAATTTGGTAATTAGATTCTGTTAAACTTGAATTATCTTGCACATTTATCTTTTGTGAAATTAGATATGAAAACTCATAGAATCAGTATTTAAATAAACCAGGGCCACTTGAAATCACCATCACCTTGGTGATAATGATGGTGGCAGAAATGCTGTAAATATGTTCTTATTTTTAATACAGGAACCCTGTTAATCAGGTAGATCCCAAATGTCCAACATGCATAAAGTTATTTAACTCTCAAAGGCTGTCCTGTCTTATGGCAAGAGAACAGCCACCAAGAGACAAAGCAAATCAACCCCTGGTCAGAGTTGATAATAATAGAGAAGTAAGTTGAATCCACAGAAGCCTTTAGTTTCCCAAATTCTTAAATTTTAAGTAACTTTTCTCACCCCGCCCAAATGGTAATATTAAGTCTGATAAAAAAAAATTGTGTCGGCAAGAATATTTCATGTGAAATCAATGAGGTGATCCTGGGGCCTTACTGAGGATGCCAAAAGATGCAAGATATAGAAATCTTGCTGATAACTTCCTGCCAGAAATTTTCACCAAGAGAGGATATAGAAAGGAAGCATTTAGCTTCTAAAACATCACTGCAAATATTTATGTGAGTTTTGGAAGGAAAGAAAGCATTAACAACCATAACATCAACAACAGAAACAAGTTAGGTTCAAATCATTAGATAGCTTTTCAAAGATGCAAAGTTACAAACCCTGCTGCTGAAGAAAAACTAAATCTGGAGCATAGAAAACAAACTCAGGGCTGCAACAGGGAACCTGAAGCAAGATCATCTTAACAAATGCTGTAATTCCAAGGCTAGAGGACAAGCGGTCAGGTTCTCACAGAGCAATGAAGAAAAATGGGTAAAGAAAATTGCCTTTCATTTATCTATAGGCTGCCTTCAAGATAGAACAGATCACTTCCATGGATCTATTTGGGTTTATTGAAGGTATTAACTACATTCTAAGAAGAGCTGTCCTTGGGAAATTTTAGGAACTTCACTTACCTTAATGTTCGCTGATTTAACACAATTTCCAGTTTCGAATTAGGAAAGAGATGAAGCTATGAACAATTCATTCTCTTCTCTAAACTTAAATAGACTTTTCTGGGTCAAGCAAGTCCTCCAAATAACATGGACTGTACTTCAGTGATGAAAGCAAGCCATATCTGATCATCTACTAAAAACAACTACAGCTGTAATAGAGAAGGCATTCTTGGCCAAATGACTGTTATAGGGAGGACAAATGGGGATTGTGACTTTCTTTTTACTGTGGCTGTACAGAATGTTTGTTCTCAACGTATGATTTGATGCATCTGGAGAGAAATTCAAGTGAGCATACTATGAAAATTCTTAAATCACAACAAATATTGTTATTTTGGGAGAGTGAGTGCTTAGAGGGCAAGAGCTTGAATTTCTTTTAATCATTTATTATTTATATGATCACTGAACCACATTTTCAGACTACTGAAGGCATTCAGTTTGAAATGAGGGAAAAAAGTGCATATGAATCTTGATGTAGATAGTGCTGGCCAGAAAAGACTATATGGTTCCCACCCAGGTGGGTGCTTGGACACTTGGGGCTACCAAGGAGTTAGAAAAACATCACAAAGAATTATAGTAATTTAACAAGTACCAGATGGCAGTATATGGTTTTCATTCTTTTTTTTACTTAATACTCAAAATATACCATTTGGGTAACAGTGAAGCTCATGTGGGGGACATGACTTGCCAAGTGTGGTAATGTCATATGGCGAAATGGGATTAGAGCTCAGACCCCATGATCACAGAACTCTTTCATATTTGACTAGTACACAGGCAACTAACTGGGCTTTAAGTCATTAGGACCTTCTTTCATTTTTTCAGAAACTTTCTGAGGGCATTCACTGGGAGGATGGTGTAGACACCATCTGAATCCAAGTCTTGAGACTAGCATAAGCAGGGCTGACTGAGGATGTGAATTGAGTGAATTATTCCTCACTTTGGATTCATTTTACTTTTTCTGAACTTTAGTTTCCATATCTGTGAAACCAGCAACACGTTGTGAAATAACAAATGTAGTAAGCCATTTTATAAACTGAAAAATGCATTGCAAATATTAGCTTTTATCCTTTTTTCAACAACTTCTTCGCTGACAAAAGTTTTTCAACTTTCTGTCTATAAATACACCCAATACCAAGGCATGGGCAACTTTCCTTTGTAGGTTAGGGCTGTACTTTAACTAAGCAACTATGTCTCTATAGATGGGAAAGGGGTCAGCACAAAAATTCATCTGAATCATATTTTGTATGTCAGCTGTTGGCCAGAACAAGATCCTGTTAAGAGGTCAATTACAGATGCATGTATATGCATTATTTTAGTATGCACAAGTCCCACAACATGACCCCTCTTCCTATTGACTCTTGCTCCTTCTTCACATTTCCCTAGTGTAACAAAACCCATGAAAATAAGCAAAAACTATAGGAAAGGAGGAATGAAGAGACGCTAAAGATGATAAAAGAACTAGTTCATAACTCTAGTTAACTAAATCATGTTCAGATAAATACTCTGTCAATGACAAACTCCTAGTTTGTTTTCCAGAGGACCAAAGGATATTATAGCAATTGTACCTGCACAAATGTTGCACTCGGATGACAAAGGAGTCTTCACAGAGGCTAAAGCAAACAGAGCTCATGTCAGCAGCTAGCAGTTCTGTTTTAAGTGACTGGTTTTATGGGTCCTCCCACAGCTTCTGGTATTTGGCCGGATGCCTGATGAAGGTAGGCAAACCAGGAGAACTTGCTTATACTTCTCCCATGTGTACACTGGCATAATTCATGGCACAATTCCTGTGTTTTCAGATACTAAAATTGCCTGGAGTAAGAGGTGGATTCTTTTGCCTAGGATAGCTCTGACCAACAAATAAGCTTGTATGGAAAAGATATGCTCTACAGAGGTTGTTAGAGAATATCTCACACTCCCTGATTTTCTTTTCCTGCAATATTACCCTGTCATTGCCACCAGCACATGCATGGGTTTCCAAAATTATTTTTCTACAGGAACATAGACACTTCTTTAGTTCAGAAGTAAGGCAAATGAGAGAAGCAGTTGCTGACTCATCCACACAGTTTGATGGTTGGAAATACATTAACCTCTCTAAAATTTTATTGTGAAAAATTTTCCACACATGGAAAACTGAAGGAAAGAGCACATGACCATTCCAAGAATGTAGGATTAGATCAGACAACTTGACCAAACATTTCACTGTCTTCTCTATCTCTTCCAGAACCACTTGAAAGTGAGCTGAAGATGTAATGATATTGTTCTGAGAATACTCAGCATTGATCTAAGAAAGGAATCATATTACACAATTCCAGTAAAGTTATTACACCTAATAAAATTAACCACATGCTCACATCTTCTTATAATACATATTCAACTCTCCACACTTGGCATGAATACCGAGTTAAGAGATGTACATTGCATTTAGTTAATATTTATTTGATATCTTTTTGGTCCAATAAAAATATTGTTAAAGAATATCTTACATATCTCCCATTTTGTCAATTATATGGATGTTCATTCCTTATACCTTTTGGAAACTTTAAGTTAGATTTAGAAGCTTGATTATATTAATAGTAAACATGTTTGATAAAAAATGCTATACATGCAGTTGAGTCCTTTATTGCAATATTCTGTAATGTCTCGTGTCATGCCTCCACTGACGGTGTTAAATTCAGTCTTCAGGAGAAGGCAGCAACTACGAGATCTCTGTTGCAAAACTCCATTTTCCACTGTCTAGTTTTTAGAACTTTGTGGGATAGTTTTTGGGCACCAGCTCCATTATTTTGCTCCCTGCAATCTTTCATGTGATTATGACTTAAAGAACAGTTTTAGTGTTATAAGGAAACTGAGAAGAAGCAAGAGCAGAAACTCCCCACCTCTAGTGCCATCAACGTCTTACAGACGAGGTGATCCTGGTGTACATGGATACATCATTGTCCTTTGAGTCTATAGTGTTCGTGAGGATTTGCCTTAGACATTATATACCCTGTGGTTGTGGGAAATGTGTAATGTGGGTTCATTATTGGTGCATTGTGCAGTGTTGTCTCACTACCCTAAAAATATCTGTACTAAATTGGTTAGTGAAACCAAAATTATTGCTCTGGATTTGATTTTTGGTCCCAGCCTCAAGATGGAAAAGCAGCCAAGAATGATTCCCAGTATCAACCAAGGGCTTCCACTCACATATGCACACATGTACATGTATATTCACACACAGACACACCCAATCACATGTAAACATGCACACACACATACATATGAAAAGAAAAATATTTCTGGTGTGGAAAAGGGAAGCCAGAAACCTCACCCAAGTGGATAATGCTCCTGTTCAGGACCTCAGCTGGCTACTGCAGCTGATTGTTTCAGCGGGTCTTTGTCTGAGACCATCAAGATTGCACCTGTTGATAGCTGACATTCCTGCAGAGACAGAAAGGGTAGATGGGCTTCCTCTCTTGGACTCTGTGTCTGGCCCAAAGTAATTCTAGACCTTACCTGAAGCACTTTTCTGCCATCAGTACATGATTCTGCCCTAACTACACATGCCCTCTAATGTACTTCCCAGGCTTTGAGATCTGGGAAGGGATTAGAATAAATGTGCTCTCATACATGCCCTTCACATGTGCCCTCACACATAGTCTCACAGTACCCTCAAATGTCCCTTTAGGGCCTTGAGGGCTGCAAAGGAGCACTAGGACATACAGGCTGGAGAAAGTTAATTGAAATAGAGGATTCCATCAATACGTCCTTGGGGAAGCTTCCAGCCATGCTGGGGATGAGATTTTCCACTGTTTCTACTTTGGGGTTTCTCAGGCTGTTTTAAGCAAACCTCACTCCTTACTCCTGTAGTTAATCTCAATAAACTTGTTGGTTCATAAAGTTGGACTTCGGTCTATCAGTAAATTCCTTTGCAGGATAGATAGTTGCATGGTGTCTCCTTAGGAAAAGTTTCACACAATAGTGAAGTTTCTCCAGTAATTTTTCATTTTTGCTGGATGTTACAAGTGCCTAATTTAATGTTCTGGTTTTTTTTTTCATGCATTCAGACGTGTTGTGTTTGTGTGTGTGTGTGTGTGTGTGTGTGTGTGTGTATACAAGAGTACACTTGAATATGTATGCCTGTGGAGGCCCAAGGGTGACACCTTGGAATGTTATACCTCCTTATTTCTTTGTTCTGGTTTTCCAAGGACCCATCTTCCAGAGCCAGAATTATAGACTGCTGTCATTTCCATCTGGTATTTCTATATGGGATCTGGACATCTAAACTCAGGTCTTTTTTCTTTTAAGGCAAAGACTTTAACCAGTGAGCCAGTTTCCCAGTCCTCTATTACCTTCTTGACTTCCCCTCCTTAAAACCTCTTTTCTTCCCTCATGTTTCACTTTCTAGTTTCATTACCTATAGTCATAATCACATTTCCTTTTATAAAAATTGAAAACTAAATTTGCATAGGAGAAAACATGGTATTTGAGTTCCTGGGTTACCACATTTAATGTAATAATTTATAATATATTTTTGAGAAGTCTTTACTGATTTTCATAGTGATTACATTAATTTACATTTCCACCAGCAGTCAATAAGAATTCATGTTTCCCCAAATCCTCACTAGCACATGTTGTTAGTTGTTTTCTTGATAATGGTATCTCAAAGATGTTTTCAGCTACATTTCTCTGATAATTGAGAGTGTTGTGTGCTTTAAAAATCTTTACTGATCTTTTTATATCTTTTCCTTAAAACATCTGCTGCTTAAAACATTTATTCCCAGGACCAGATCGATTCAGGGCAAAAATCTATCAGGCCTTCAGAGGAGAATTAACACAACTACTCCTCAAAATATTTCATAAAATAGAGAAAGAAGGAATACTCCCAAATTCTTTCTATGAAGCTAATATAACTCTGATTCCAAGCCAAACAAAGAAACATCAAAGAAAAAGAATTATAGGCCAATCTCACTAATGAACACAAATGTGAAAATACTCAATAACATACTAAGAAACTGAATAAACAAAAAACATATCCAAAGGATCATACACCATGATCAAGTCAGGTTCATATCAGGAATGAAAAGATGGTTTGACATTCGTAAATCAATAAATGTGATTGGCCACATTAACAGACACAAAAACAAAAAAATCATATGATCCTCTCTATAGACTCAGAAAAGGCCTTTGATAAAATACAGCATCCTTTCATGACAAAAGCTTTGGAGAAAACAGGGATAGAGGGGGCTTATCTTAACTTCATAAACACTATGTATTACAAGCCTAAAGCAAACGTCATCTTAAATAGGGAAAAAACTGAAGCATTCCAACTTAGATCAAGAATGAGACAAGGATATCCACTGTCACCACTCCTGTTCAATATTGTGCTTGAAGTCCTAGCTAGAACAATAAGGCAAAAGAAGGAGATAAAAGGGATACAGATAAGTAAGGAAGAAGTCAAAGTATCCCTATTTGCAGATGACATGTTTCTTTACTTGAGAGATCCATATGACTCCACCAAGAAACTACTGAAGTTAATAAACAAGTTCAGTAAGTGGCATGCTACAAAATCAACATACAAAAATCAATAGCCTTCCTATATACCGAGACAAAAAAGCTGAGAAAGAAATAAGAAAAACAATTCCATTCACCATAGCGACAAAGACAATAAAATATCTTGGAATAAATTTAACCAAGGAAGTAAAAGACCTGTATAATGGAAACTATAAAACATTGTTGAAAGAAATTAAAGAGGATTCTAGAAAGTGGAAAGACCTTCCTTGCTCTTGGATCAGTAAGATCAATATTGTGAAAATGACCATCCTACTTAAGGCAATACACAGATTCAATGCAATTCCAATCAAAATCTGAATACAATTAAAAAAATCTCAAAATTCATATGGAAGAACAAAAAGCCGCGATTAGCCAAAACGGTTTTGAACAGTATGAAGACTGCTAGACTGGTATCATCATACCAGATTTCAAACTATATTACAGAGCTTGATACTGGCACAAAAACAAATACATCAATTAGTAGGTTAGAACAGACAACCAAGATATAAACTCTCATACATATAACCACCTGATTTTTGCCAAAGGTGCCAAATATGCACTCTGGGGAAAAGATACCATCTTCAACAATTGGTGTTGGGAAAATTGGACATCTACCTGTAGAAGAACAAAAATTAACTGTTGCCTCTCTTCTTGCACAAATATCAACTCCAAATGGATAAGAGACCTCTATATTAAACCCAAACCCTGAAACTGTTATAAGAAAGAGCAGGGAGACAGGCATAAAGATTTCCTAAACAGAACCGCAAATGCCCAGTAAATAAGACCAATAATCAATACATGAGACTTAATGAAATTAAAAAGCTTCTGTTTTGCAAAAGAAACTGTATATTGTGCAAAAAGACAACCCACAGAATGGGAAAAAATTTTTGCTAGCTATGAATCTGACAAAGGATTAATCTCCATAATATACAAAGAGCACAAAAAAACTAAACACTAAGTCATCAAACAATTAAAAAATGGGCCCTGGAACTAAACAGGGACTTCACTCAAAAAGAAATTGAAATTTCAAATAAATATCTTAAAAGATACTCTGATCATCAGAGAAATTCAAGTTAAAACTATCCTGAGATACCATTTTACTCCAGTCAGAATGGCAAAGATGAAAAACACAACCAACAGAGAATGCTGGTTAGGATATGGAGAAAAGGAGATACTTATTCACTACTGGTGGGAGTGTAAGCTAATACAGCCTCTTTGGAGATCAGTGTGGAAGTTCTTCAGAAAGTTAAAAATGGACTGCCATATCATCCAGCTATACCACTTCTAGTAATATTCCCAAAAGCCTCTACATTTTATTGCAAAGACATTTGCTCATCTATGTTCATTATAGCCCTATACACATAGCAAGAAAATGGGATCAGCCAACATGCTCATCAACAGAGGAATGGGTAATGAAAATATGTTACATATACACAATGGAATACTATTCAGCCATCAGAAAGGATGAAATTATGTAATTCACTGCTAAATGGGTAGAACTGGAAATTTTAATATTGAGCAAGGTATCTCAAACATAGAAAGATAAACACCTCAAGTTCTCTCTTATATGTAGATGCTAGTACTGATATCCTTGTCAATGTATTTGGCTTAGTAGTGTATGAGTCAGAAAATTCAAAAAGGACCAATGAATGAAAAGATGGGAAGGAGGAGGCAATGAGATACAGGAGGGACAGAGAGACCTAGAGAAATGCCCAAGATTGAATCTCATATCCTAATAACATGTCAAAATATATATTTTAAAGAAAGGAACAAGAATGGTCAGAACCTATGCAGAGAAGTAAAACAAGCAAACCAACTAAAAACCCAAAGCTGATCTATTTAGTATCTAGTGACAATTAGGGACATATTAGAAGTAACGGGAGTGTGACACTTCCTGAGAAAATGTTGGTTAGAGAGGTCTCAAAAGCCCCATGAAATATAAGCTTTTGCCATTGCTCTTGGTTGCTCTCCAAAAAAATTGTCAGTAAGACCCTATTACTGAAGATTCAACACAGACAGATCAGAGAACATGGGCAAAATACATCAAAAGAAACTGGTCTGAGAAGGTCCTCCTTGCTGAATAGCTTACACAGTGCAAAGGAATACTGTAGAAGCTATTGGGGGGGGAGAGAAATAACCACAGGCCTCATCAACTCATGAGATCTACGAGTTGCTATAAAAATCACTATGGCAACAAATGATGACTAGTATAATAGTGGCATAAGTATCAAGGAGGAAAACAACAGCTTTCTGACTGAACCTAAGACCCACTTGTCAGAATGGAATATTCCTGTCACTGTTAATTAGAATACTAACCTAAAGAATGGAAGGAAATAATTCAACAGGGAAAAACAGCCTATTAACCTGTAGGTAGGAAGACAGAACACCAAACTGCTCTGTAAATATTTGAAGAGCATTTAGCACTTAGGCTATAAATCCTCTTCTACAAGAAAGGCAGAGAATCTCAACATCTTGAGCCTAGGGCAGTAGAAGAGCAGTGAAGTGGAAAACACTGGTTAGCCATAATGTAGATTACTGGCAACCTGCAATGCTCTCCCAAAATTGGGTCATCCTAATCTTTCCCCATCCTAAGGCTTGAGGCATGAATGAAATACCAACTTGCCCCCATAGATTATAAGGAATTGAAGAGCGATAAAATCACAGAGGAAACTTTAGGGACTAGAGCTGCATGACTGAAGGGAAATGCTTCTTTCAGTGGGGTGTCCCGAGGAAGGTCAACTTGGTATATCACAGAGGTCTGAACGCCCACAAGAGTAGACAAGCCAGAGGGACCTCTGGGTTCCTTAGAAGTGGCCAGGTAGGAGGTTGATTGATAGATTGATGAGAGGAAGGAAGAAGAATGTGAGGAAGGGTGGAGGGAAACAGGGATTAGTACTCAATAAGCTTGTAAAACTAAAAAATAAATTTAAAAATTTATTGATTGGCAGTATTTTGTATCTGATTTTTGCAGTTCTTTATATATTCAGGTAGTAATCTCTTACCTAAGTAAAGCTGACAAATTTCTCTTTCATTCTGCACTGTCTTTCTCTCAGCTGATAGTTCTCTCTTGCAGTGCAGAAGTTTTTCATTTAATTTAATCTCAATTCTTTTTTTATTAATATATTTTTATTATTATTTCAGCTCATACAAACTTAACAGGTACACCAGTTCCCTCCCTCCCTCCTCCTCCCCCGTACCCCTTGCCCCCCCTCCCCACCCCCTCCCTTCCCATCCCCCAGTGCCTCCCGCCCCAATTCCCAGAGAGTCCTTTCTTGTGCATGCCTGATTTTCCTCTGGGCCCTCCTCTCCGATGATGTACAAGGACCCAGTGGCCTTTCCTTGAACTCTTTCCCGTGTTCCCCTTAGGTATAGGAACACTGCTGTGGCTGCCAATCCCTTGCCTCCAAGGATCTTGGTGCCTTTAGCAGATGCTAGACTTTGTGAGGTCAATAGTGTGTTGGACAATGCGCAGGGCATGTAAAGTCCAATTATGATTTCTTCAGCCCTAACTTGTATGGAGTATCTTACATAATCATTGCTCCTCCCATCCTTTTGCTCTTACACTCTTACCGCCCCCTCTTCCGCAAATTTCCCTGAGCTTCAGGATGGGGAGAGGTTAGGCTGGCCTAGTTCTAGGTGGTTGATATAGAGTTTCTGAAGTTCTGGATTGTGGTTTGTTGATTTTCTTTTGCAGTTTTGCTGCTCCTGCAATTCCCTTCACTCCATCCTGGTGGGCATTGTATGTTACCCCCTGGCTAGAGACAAAAAGCTGTTAAACTAGAGTCTTGTGATAAAAGCACATTCAAAGGTAGATGTAATAAAGGTGGGAAACCACAGTGAGGGAGGGGTCTATCACCAATTTGCACAACGGTTACTTTTTATCTGCCACACTATATGCCCTCCTCTTTTGGTGAGATCATACCCCCTCAGTAGTAAATGATCAGGAACAAAAGTCTGTGAACTTAATCAGATGTCTCATTACTTATTTGAGTCCTTGATGGAGGCCTATTTTCTCTGCTGTAACATGGTCCCTTCTCTCCTTGTTTCTGGTGTGGCCCTCCTACCCCATCCCTCCTGTTCATAATCCTTGCAATTACTGTCTCTAGGTGGGCTGGGTGGGTTTGGTACTAGGAGCCACCTATTAGGGAGTACATACGGCGCTTACTTTTCTGGGTCTGGGATACTTCACTTAATATAATTGTTTCTAATGACATCCATTTCCCGGCAAATTCCAGTAATTCATCATTTTTGATGGCTGAGTAGTACTCCATTGTATAGATGTACCACAGTTTCCGTATCCACTCGTCAACTGTTGGACATTTGGGCTGATTCCACGACTTTGCTATTGTAAACAGTGCTGCTATGAACATGGTCGTGCTTGTGCTATCGAGGTGAACCTCTGCTGTATGGGGGGTTATTCCCAAAAGTGGAATAGCAGGGTCATATGGCATTTCAATCTTTAATTTCTTTAAGAATCTCCAGATGGCTCGCCAGAGTGGCTGTATGAGCCTGCATTCCCACCAGCAATGTAGGAGAGTTCCCCTCTCTCCACATCCTCTCCAGCATTTGTTGTTGTTTGTATTGTGGATTTTTGCCATCCTGACCGGGGTGAGATGATATCTCAGGGAAGTTTTGATTTGCATTTCCCTGATGGCGAAGGAAGTGGAGCATTTTTTAAGATATTTGTTAGACATTTTAATTTCATCCCTGGTAAAGTTTCTTTGAAGTTCCAGGGCCCATTTTTTAATTGGGCCATTGGTTTCCTTGGTGTTTAGTTTTCTAAGTTCTTTGTGCACTCTGGACAATAGAGCTCTATCAGATGTGTGGTTAGTGAAGATTTTCTCCCATTCTGTGGGTTGCCTTTGAGCTCGCGTTACAATCTCTGTATCTGAACAGAAGCTCTTTAATTTCACAAGATCCCAACTGTTGAGAGTTGGTAGCAGTGACTGTGGCGTTGGATGTCTGTTTAGGAAATGTTGGCCTAGCCCAATCAACTCGAGGGAGTTCCCTATCCTTTCAACTATGATTTTTATAGTCTCTGGCCTTATATCAAGGTCCTTGATCCATTTGGAATTAAGTCTTGTGCATGGTGACAAGTACGGGTCCAGCTTTAATCTTCTGCATGTGGAGATCCAGTTTTGCCAGCACCATTTGTTGAAGATGCAGTTCTTTTTCCATTGGATTCTTTGGGCCCCTTCGTCAAAGACTAAATGGCTGTAATTTTGTGGGCTTATATGTGGGTCTTCAATCCTTACCGATTGATCTGTGTGTCTATTTTGGAACCAGTAGCAGGCTGTCTTTATAACTATGGATTTGTAGTATAGACTTAGGTTTGGTATGGTAATACCTCCAGCAGTGTTTTTGTTACTCAGGATTTGTCTTTGCTATCCTGGGTCTTTTGTGCCTCCATATGAACTTTGAGGTCAACTTCTTTGAAGAATTGCTTTGGGATTTTGATTGGTATAGCATGGAATCTGTATATTGCCTTTGGTAGGATGGTCATTTTTACAATGTTGATTTTGCCAATCCAGGAACAAGGGAGGTCTTTCCACCTTCTGGTGTCTTCTGCAATTTCTTTCTTTAGGGTTTTAAAGTTTTCATTGTAAAGGTCTTTTACCTCCTTGGTTAGGTTTATAACAAGGTATTTCATTTTTTTAGGAGCTATAGTAAATGAGATTGTTTCTCTCAAGGCTTTTTCACTTCTTTCATTCTGGGCATATAGGAAGGCCTCTGATTTTTGCACATTTATTTTGTATCCTGCCACCCTGCTGAACTTCTTGATTAGTTCCAGGAGCTTCCTGGTGGAGTTTTTGGGATCACTCAGGTATAAGATCATGTCATCTGCAAATAGGGATAGCTTGACTTCTTCCTTGCCGATTTGAATCCCTCTTATGTCCCTTTCTTGTCTTATGGCTTCAGCTAAGACTTCAAGTACAATATTGAATAGAAGTGGTGAGAGTGGACAGCCTTGTCTAGTTCCTGATCGAAGTGGGAATGCTTCCAATTGTTCCCCATTGAGCATAATCCTTGCTGTGGGCTTGTTGTATACAGCTTTTATTATATTGATAAAGGTTCCTTCCATTCCTACTGTCTCTAGTGTTTTGATCATAAAAGGCTGGTGGATCTTGTCGAAAGCTTTTTCTGCATCTATCGAGAGTATCATGTGGTCTTGGACTTTGGACTGGTTTGCATGATGAATTACATTTATTGATTTGCGTATGTTGAACCAACCTTGTGTGCCTGGGATAAAGCCTACTTGGTCCCCGTGAATGATCTTTTCGATATGTTTTTGAATCCGATTTGCTAAGACTTTGTTGAGAATCTTTGCATCTGTGTTCATCAGAGAGATCAGCCTATAGTTTTCTTTTTTAAGTGAATCTTTATTAGGTTTTGGGATTAAAACGATATTAGCTTCATAGAAGGAATTTGGTAGTGTTCCTTCCTTTGCTATTTGATGGAACAGTTTAAGGAGTATTGGTGTTATTAACTCCTTAAATGTCTAGTAGAACTCTGTGCTGAATGGTCCAGGACATTTTTTGGTGGGAAGATTTGAGATTACTTCTTCAATTTCCTTATATGTTATAGGACTATTTAAATAATTCACAACTTCCTGATTCAATTTAGGTAAGTTGTGTTTACTTAGAAATTCATCCATCTCTTTTGTGTTGTCAAACTTCACAGAGTATAATTTTTTGAAATATGATGTTATAATTCTCTGGATTTCTTGGGTATCAGTAGTGATAACTCCATGTTCATTTCTAATTTTGTTAATTTGGGTTTTCTCTCTCTTGCTTTTGGTTAATTTAGCTGAGGGTGTATCAATCTTATTGATTTTTTCAAAGAACCAGCTTTTTGACTGGTTGACTTTTTCTATCGTTTTCTTAATCTTGATTTCAGATATTTCTCCCCTTATTTTGCTAATCACCTCTCTTCTACTACTTTTGGGATCAGATTGCTCTAGTTTCTCTAAAACTTTAAGCTGCATTGTTAAGTTATTTATTTCTGATGTTTCCATTTTTTTGATGTAGGCATTAAAAGCTATGAACTTACCTCTTAGGACAGCTTTCATTGTGTCCCAGAGATTTTGGTAAGTTGTATTTTCATTATCATTCACTTTCAGGAAATCTTGAATTTCCTTTTTGATTTCTTCCTGAATCCAGTTCTCATTCAGCATTATATTCTTAAGTTTCCAGGAGTTAGTGTATTTTCTCTTGTTTGTTGTGTTGTGGATGTCCAGCTTCAGGCCATGGTGGTCTGACAGGGTACAGGTTAGAATTTCAACTTTTTTGTACATGTGTAGATTTGTTTTGTGGCCCAGTATGTGATCTATTTTGGAGAAAGTTCCGTGTGCAGCTGAGAAAAATGTGTATTCTTTGGTGCGTGGGTGAAAAGTTCAATAGAGATCTGTAAGGTCCATTTCTTTCAGGGTTTGATTAAGGTCCAAAGTGTCTCTGTTAAGCTTTTGACCTGTTGATCTATCCCATGTCGAGAGGGCGATGTTGAAGTCCCCAAGAATTATCGTTTGGGGGTTGATTTCTTGCTTTAGACGCTGTAGGGTTTTCTTAATGAATGTGGAGGGGCCCGTATTGGGTGCATATATGTTCAGTATTGTGAAGTCTTCCTGGTGAATTGTACCTGTGACTAAAATGTAGTATCCATCCGTGTCTCTTATGATTTTCTTTGGTTTGAAGTCCACTTTGTCTGATAGCATAATGGCTACCCCTGCCTGTTTTCTGCTTTCATTATCTTGTAGAATTATTGACCAGCCTTTCATTTTTAGGGCATGCCTATCTTTTGTGGTGAGATGGGTTTCCTGCAGGCAGCAGATTGATGGATTGTGATTTTTAATCCAAATTTGTAATCTGTGTCTCTTGATTGGTGAGTTAATTCCATTAACATTTAGTATTATAATGGTGAAACTATTTTTGATTCCAGACATTTATTATGTTTAGTAGTTTTTATAAGTATATTGCTTTTCTTTTAATGGTTTTATACTTGCCTTCTGTTCTCCTGGATATGCCTATTTTTTTTCTTCATGCTTGAGTATCATTTCTTGCATTTTTTGAAGGCCTGGTTTGGTGGACACTCCCGGGCGGCGGAGTGGAGGGGAAAGGCTTAATCTCAATTCTTGAAATTATTTCCTATGCTGCTGGAGTCCTACTCAGAATTTATTTATGTGTATATCTTCAAGAGTTTCAGTATTTCGGGTCTGAAGTTAAAATCTTGAACCAATTTTTGGATGGAAGAGTTATGGATTTAATTTCATTCTTCTTTATGTAGATAATAGAGTTCTGCTAACACAATTTGTCAAAAAGTCAGACTTTCCTAATATATGTTTTTGATGCCTTTATCAAAAATTAGATCACCATAGTTGTGTTGGTTTATTTCAGGTCTTCTGTTCTGTTCTGTTAGTCTACATGTATGTTCTTGTGCTGGTGTCCTGATTTCTTTGTCTCTATGGCTCTGTAGCATAATTTGAAGTCAGGCTGTGATACCTGCAATAGAATTTTTTTCTATTCATAATTGCCTAGGCTATCTGTAACCCTTTTAATTTCCATATGAATTTAGATAGTTTGGTATCAGAGTAATACTTAGTTCATAGACTGAGTTTGGCAGTTCCTTTTCTTTTCTTTTCAGAAATATTGGTGCTAATGCTTACTTAAAAGTTTGGTAAGATTTAGCACAAAGTCAACCTGGGCCTGTGCTTTTAGTGTGGAGAGACTATTAGTTACTGCTTTTTTTTTTTTTTTACTATGTGCTAGACCTATAGGTCTGTTTAAATTCTGTCTTCTGGATTTTATTTGAGTGGGCCATATGAGTTTGGAAACTTATTCAGCTACGTTTTTCAAAGTTTTTGAAATACAAGTTTTCAAAGTATTCCCATGTGATCTTCTGGATTTCATTTGGAATCTATGATAATGATTCCTTTATCATCTTTAATTTTATTAATTTGACTTTTCTTTCTTTTTCCTAGTTTGACTAGGAATTTGTCAGTCTTGTTAGTTTCAAAGAACTTGTTAGTTTTAAAGAAAACAAAGTTTTTAAAGAACTGACTCTGTATGATTGATTATTTGCATTGGTTAGTCTCTATTGATCTTATTATTTTTTACTGTCTGCTGCATTTGAATTTGTCTTTTTTTTAGAACTTTGATGTACATCAATAGGTTATTTCTTTGAGGTATCTCTAATATTTTAAAATTAGCACTTAAAACTATATGTTTTTTTAAAGTCTGCTTTGTCTGTATCTCTGAAGTTCTGGTAGGTTGTACTATATAATTTTCATTTGGTTCTAAGAGTTTTCTAATTACTGCCTGGTTTTTTTTTTCAGTTAACCACTGTCCATTGAATAGTGTATTGTTAAATTTCCAAGGGTTTTTGTATCTTCTGAGGTTTCTTTTGTAGAATATTTCACTGTGATTGGATAGGATACGAGAAATTATTTTATTATTTTTTGCACTTGTTAAAGTTTATTTTGTGGTTAATAACATGATCAGTTTTAGAGAAGGTTTCCTATGCTATTCAGAAGAGTCTGGATTCTCTATTTGCTGGATGGAATATTCTGTAAGTATCTGCTTAATCCAGTTGATTTATGGTATAATTTAGCTTTGTAGTGTCATTGATTTTAAGTTTAGAAGGTCTACCTAAATATAAGAATGGCTATTGAATTGTCTCACTAGCATTGTGCTAGACTACACGACATTTTCTGTTTTCTTGTTTTTGTTTTATGAAATTGGGAGTCTGATGATTTGGTGTATAAATATTTCTTGTTGGTGTACCTTCTTAGTGAATTGTTCTTTTTATTAATATCCAGGGACCCTCTTTTTCTCTTCTGGAGGATTTCTGTTTGAAGTCTACTTTATCAGATACGAGAATCACTATGTCAATATGTTTATGATGTTTATTCCTTGGTAGGCTAATTTCCATCCCCTAACTCGTAGTTTTTGGGTATTTTTGCAGGCTAAGTGTATTTTTTTTTTGAGAAAACAGATAATTGGATATTGGTTTTTAATCCAGTCCGTTTTGATTGGGGAATTGAAGTCATTTGTATTTCAGATCACTTTTGAGAAAGACTTTTTAATTTCTTATGGTACTACGAGTTGTTATCACAACTGATTGGATTACTAGTACTTCTTTTCCTCTTCTTTTAGGATTAGTTAGGATTTGGACATTTGTTATTTTGCTGTGATTCACATGATCTGGCCTTCCTTTGCTTGTGTAGTTCTCTTGTGAAATGCATTTTTTTCTTGAGTTTTTGTAGTGAAGACTGTCATTTGCTTTCCTTCTTATACATCCACTTTTAAGAAATTTCTGCAGTGCTGATTTGGATCTTACGAATTGCCGTAACTTGTGTTTGTCCTCAAATTTTAAGAGTTTTTTTTGGAGGGTATAGCAATTTTGTTTGACCTCTGTTTCCTTTTAGGATTTATAAAATATTATCCCATGCTTTCCTGACTTTTAAGATTGTTTGTGAAAGATTTCTCCATGCTTGTTATTATTTTGATAACTTTGTCTTTGTATGTGAGTTGGTTTTTTCGTATAAATTTTAGAATTTTTCCTTGCTATGTATTTTTTCTTTTTTATTCTTTTAGAGTTTTATGTATGAATTTACAATATTTTCACGCTGTAATCCTTAATCCCATCCACCTTCTTTTCCCTTTACAACTCTTTTTCTTCCCTACCAATATCCTTCCTATTTTCATGTCTTTTTGCATGTGTTTCTGCCCTGAGTTTCATGTGGAATTCCACTGATGGCATGTGCCTGAGTATTTGATAGAATATAAATCATTCATCAGTGGGTATACCATTGAAGAAAATATCTTCTCTTTTCCCCCACCAGCTTCAGGTGTGGAGTCTCTTGAGATCCTCAGCTTTTTTCCCTTCCTTGATGAAATGTTGATAGGAAAAATCCTGTGTGGGTCTTGTGGGAATATAAATAATTGCTGTGGATTCATGGATACATCAGCCTTACCATGTGCAGATAATAATATGTGGATGCACCTCTGTCTCCTTAAGGCTTTTACAATCTCTTCTGTGATATTCCTGAACCTTGAGGTGGGGGGTGTGAAGGGGTGATTTGGATATCCTGTTTAAGGTTGAGATTTTTCTCAATGACTTATTTTTTGCACTCTGGCCAATTGTGATTTTCTGTAATGAATACCTTCCACTGTAAAAGGAATCCTAGGTTGAGGGCTGAGTGCTCCTCCAATATTTGGGTATAATGACAAATGTTTAAGATAGTCTGACATAGTGACTTTATTTATTAAATTTTAGATTTACTTACTTACTTATTTACTTACTGCATGTGTGTCTCTGTATGTATCAGAGGGTACTTTGCATGCCTATGGAGATCCAGTGGTTACTTCGGGAATCACCCTGGATTGCTCTACCTCCTCTTTGCTTTGTTTTGGAGTTTTCCAGGCTCTGCCTTCCAGGATGTGAAGTGTAGGCTACCGCCATTTCCTCCTGGCATTTTTATGTGGGATCTGGGGTCTGAACTCAGGACCTCCTGCTTGCAAGGCAGAGGCTTAACTTCTGAGACATCTCCAGTTTGATAAGTTGCCTTTACAGCTAAAATTTAATAATCTTCACTACCCTATGTCCTATGTTCTCCCATTTCATAGGTTTTTGACTTGGTTTATAGTAACAGAAATGTAATCCAAGTTGAAAGGTGGGCCTTAAATCTGATCTAAAAAAATATTGTTTCTTCCTTGACATTCATGCCACTATTACATTGATATTATCTCTTGCTATTATCAGCTTGCAGTTTTCATGTATTGATGAGACTGTTGATTGTTTTTCATTTCCAGCAGCTTGCATAGTACTTTGTAAAGAACAAATTTTCAGACTAATTCCAGCTAGTATTTTTTATCCATATCCTATGGTCAATGTGTGTTGTTTCTTTAGTAATAAGTTCTTATTTTCAGTTTCTGGAAGGCCAGCAAGTTCGATGGCAAAAGTCTATATTGTTTTGGAGGCCTTTGAGACCTCTCTGACTTAGGAGGTGCCTGTTACTTGGGATATTGTTTAATTGCCTATAGGTTCTGGTTGGAGCCGTGTAGGATATTTTCTATTTTGACCTATCTTTTTCTCTCTGTGTTCTCTTGTATAAGGTAATAAGATATGTCTATTCTTTCCTTGTTTGTTTCTCTTTTCTTTTCTTTTCTTTTTTCTTTTCTTTTCTTCTTTAGGCTTTCTATCCATGCAGGAATTATCGGCCCTTACTTAATTCCTTTCTTTCTTTCTTCTTATTTCTTTCTTTATTTCTTTATTTCTTTCTTTCTTTTCTTTCTTTATTCCTGCCTTTTCTTCCTTCCTGCCCTTCCTTCCTTCCTTCATCCTCATCCCTCCTCCCTCCCTCCCCCCTTCCCCATCCCCTTTTCCCCCTTTTCCCTCTCCCTCTCCCCCCCTCCCTCCCCCTCCCCTTCCCCTCCCTATCCTTCCCTATCCTACTCTCCCCTCCCCCCTTCTCCCTGCCCCCTCCCTATCTCCCTCTTCCTCCTCCTCCTTTTTGTATTTTTGTCCTCTTAACTTGGCTTCTTTGTGGAAAGATCTTCTCTGGATATGTCTATTTGGAGTCTAAAAGCCTCTTGTCCATTTCTTTTCCTATGTTTAGGAAATTTTTGCTATGATTTTGTTGAATAAATTGCTGTCTTTTGAATTTATCTCAGTTTTTTTCTACTCATGAATTTTTAAGTTTGATATCTTGAACATATTTTTGGGTTCTTGAATTTTGGTCATGCTTATTAATTTGGAAATATATATGTCATATCATACTGTTGCATCAGCTTTTTCCTACATCCCTGAAATTTGTTCTTTAGCTTGCTCCTAACTTTTGATGATGGGTTTTTTTGTACTTTTTATTTGATTTATTGATTCCTATTATTTCAAAATTTCTGCATTATTCTTTTTTGGTATCTCAATTTTCTTCCTGAATTTGCTCTCAACTATTTTGAATTTCCCTGCTATTTCTCTCTGGTTTTCATTACTAAGTGTTGTGAAGTTGTGGAAGTGTCATATTGGACCATCATATCAAACTTTCTTCCAGCTTTAATTGCCCTTCCTCTTTTCTGCTCTTTTGAGTTCCTTATTTCATTTTATTTTGATAAGTTACATTCACTTAGAGTATGTTTCCTGGTGCTGTTTAGGGAGAGATGGTTGAAAGTTCCCCTACTGACTAATCAGTATTCCTGGTAGTGTTTTAGAGTAGGAGACAACTTGATTTGTGTCCCAGTAAAGTTCAGAGATAAATGCATATGCATATTGGCTTGGAAAATGTAGTTTATAAATTTGTTTTATTTTTAGAGCTAAAAGTAGTGAAATGAGAATGGAATGGGGCAGGGCAAAAAAGAAGTAAGGCATGAGTGAAGAGGAAGTATGGAATGGAGGTATGGGAAGTAGAAGAGAGACTATTATAGACATAGAAATACAGAAAATAGGAAAAACTTTATAGGTGTAGAAAAGAAGTGACAGTTATGAACTTCTTTTCCAGTGAGATGCAAACTAAAACACAGTAGTTCAAAAATTAAAGAGCAAATTTTAAGTAATAATAATAAAACTGAAAACACAGGGAAAAAAACAAAATGTTAAACAATAAAGTAAACATCAACAAGAAGTAAGATATTACACGCTTAGTATTTTTTCTCATCAAGATGTTTTTCTCTTTCCTTGTGTAGATTGTCATTTGTATCAGTCTACACAGTTGGTGCTGGATAAGCTATAGTTTCAGTAATTGAAACAAGTTAGGTCAGTGTGTCCTTTCAGATGAGAGGGATTTCTATGGTCCCATAATACTTTTTGCCAGAATTCATTGGCCCATCTCCTGACTCCCTCCCACAGAGTTAAAGCCTTTCCTTTAGTCTCTGTGTGACTCAGACTCTGAGGGACGTGGAAGGCTCACCTGCATTAGTATTTTGCCAACAGCAGACTCTGCTGGGTTCCAAAGCATATTTTTAGTGATCCTTTGTAGTTCTCCCTCACAGTGGTTGGGGAGGGAAGTCATTTTCTCTGGCTGGCAGGCTTAGGTTCAAGGTCTTGGCCATACTTCTGCTATTCAGCCTCTTATTTAACCTGTTCGAGTACACTCTTTGTGTTTGCTTTTCAAAAGCTTGGACTTTCTTTCTCTTAATCTGTTGGTGCTATTTCCATGATCAGTTCATCAGCCACAACAGTGGGTACAGTCGTTGGAGTAGTTAAGGGGAATCCATTCTGGGCATTCGTGTTGGGCTATCTGGGCCCTAATCCAGCTGTTATGGTGGGAAAAGTTGGTTGCTACTGACAGCTAATAGTTTCTAGGCTGGGAAGTTGGTGTGAGCATTGTGGTATAGTGGCATAGCCCCCAAGTCCTTCGCATTCTCTTAACTATATTCATCTACTTGCTCAGATGCATCTTCTAATATGTCATCATATCTGGAAGCAATAGCATTCTGTCTACATTATGTTGTCTTCCCCTATATCAGACACAATATTGCTGTATCTTTTAAATATCTCTTCCAGTGAGGGGTTCCAAACAAATAAATGACGATCTTGGCCACGTGAATTCAGGGTGCTTTATGCCTCTCAGGGAATCATAAAAAGCTATCATCCTCTGCAAAAACCTAGCCACTGGCTTAATATAGCAAGCATATAGCCATTATTTGTTGAATTATAGTGTGAGCTCCAAATGCCATTTTGAATATGGACAATGAATTTTTCTTGGAAAATGGGAGTGATATAAACTAAATAACACAGAAAGGAAATATTTGAAGCACATACCATAGAAGCTCAATATTTGTCACATCATTTTTAAGATTACTTATCATCCTATAATCATTAGTTTGCATTTCTTTCCTACAGTAGTGTTAATGTATACATACAGTCTACCATTCCAAATTTCTTGTGTTAAAGGCTTGGTCTCCAGTGTTGAGAGGTGATTGAAGTATAAAGGCATTAAAGTCATCAATAAGTTAATCCATTGATATGTTCATAGCTGAATCAGCAATTAGGAGGTTAGCTTATTTGAGGAAATAAATTACTGGGGTATGCTTCTAAATGATACATGCAGTCCCTTGCTTCCTTTCTTCTCTCTCTCTCTCTCTCTCTGTTTTCATTTGCCACAGGCGAGCAACTTTCCATCATTATGTACTTCCCAACATGATGTTTTTCTTAACAGTGCCGTATATGGCTACAAGATCCATGTATGAAAACAGAACTTAATTTCTTTAGAATCAAATTGTCTTAGGTCTCAAACCATCATTTCTTCTAGGGATAGAAAACTAATCATTATCAATTCAAGGTCATTTATTCATTTCTTCTAGGTCAAAGCCTAATTTCTTTTCATATTTAATTTAAAATTCTGCACCCTGCCTTATACTATTGTGGAAGAAACAGGAGTCTTGTCCATGATCAAATTTTTGATGCTGACATAATGTCCTTTTTATTCTGTGTGAGCCTCTAACTCATGAAGTCTTCTTCTACATTCTCTATCATGTTATTATTCATGGGGACTGAGATATACCCCTCTACCTACACAGATTAATTTTCCCACATTCTTTGACTTCTTTCTTGATTTTTTTCCCTAAAATTGTTCATGTGGTGTCCTGTGCTATCTTTTTCTTTACTTGGTTAGTATTTTTTTTATTATTTCCGCTCATACAAACTTAACAGGTAGATTAACATTAGCTCTCTGCCTCCACATCCCCCCGAACCCCCTACTCCCCCCTCCCCTCCCCCATCCCTTCCCATCCCCCAGTGCCGCCCCCCAATCCCCGGAGCATCCTTTATGTGCATGCCAAATTCTCCTCTAGGTCCTCCTCTCCGATGAGGTGCAAGGACCCAGGGGCATTTCCCAGAAGCTTTTCCTGTGTTCCCCTTAAGCTTAGGAACACTACTGTGACTGTCAGTCCCTAGCCTCCAAGGATCCTAGTGCCTTTAGTCCATGCTAGACTTTGAGGGGCCAATAATGTGTTGGTCATTGCGCAGGTCATGTAAAGTCCTATTATGATTGCTTCAGCCCTAACTTGTTTGGAGTATGTTGCACACTATTACTCCTCCCATCCTTGTGCTCTTACAATCTTACCCCTCCCCTTCCACAAATTTCCCTGAGCTTCAGGATGGGGATAGATTAGGCTGGCCCAGTTTCAGGTGGTTAATATAAAGTCTCTGATGTTCTAAATTGTGGTTTGTTGATTTTTTTTTTTTTTTTTTAGTTTTGCTGCTCCTGCAATGCCCTTGGCTCCACCATGATGGGTATTGGATGTCACCCCCTGGCCAGAGATAAAAACCTGTTAGAGTCTTGTTATAAGAGTATATTCAAAGGTAGATGGAATAAAAGTAGGAGACCGTGGTGAAAGAAGGGTCAATCACCCATTTGCAATGGTTACTTTCTATCTGGAAACCTATATGCCCTCCCCTAATGGTGAGATCATACCCCATCAGTTGCAAATGATCAGGAAGGAAAGTCTGTGAACTTAACCAGATGTCGCATTACTTACCTGCAGTCATTGATGGTGGCCTATTTTCTCTGTTGTAGCATGGTCCCCTCTCTCCTTGTTTCTGGTGGGGCCCTCCTTCCCCATCCTTCCTGTTTATAATCTTTGCAATTACTGTAGGTATTACAGAGATTTGTCTTTGAGTATCTCTAAGTGGGTTTGGTACTAGGATCCGCCTATTAGGGAGTACATATGGCACTTAATTTTCCATGTCTGGGATACTTCACTCAATATAATTGTTTCTAATTCCATCCATTTCCCGGCAAATTGTATAAATTCATCATTTTTGATAGCTGGCTAGTATTCTATTGTATAAATGTACCACATTTGCCTTATCCACTCATCAACTGTTGGACATTTGGGTTGATTCCATGACTTTGCATTGGAAACAGTGCTGCTATGAACATGGTTGTGCTTATGCTATCGAGGTGAATTTTTGCTGTATGGGGGGTTATTCCCAAAAGTGGAATAGCACGGGTCATATGGCATTTCAATCTATAATTTCTTTAAGAATCTCCAAACAGCGCACCAGAGTGGTTGTATGAGCTTGCATTCCCACCAGCAATGTAAGAGAGTTCCCATCTCTCCACATCCTTTCCAGCATTTGGTGTTGTTTGTATTGTGGATTTTTGCCATCCTGACCGGTGTGAGATGATATCTCAGGGAAGTTTTGATTTACATTTCCCTGATGGCTATGGAAATTGAGCATTTCTTAAGATATTTGTTAGACATTTTAAATTCATCCCTGGTAAAGTTTCTTTTAAGTTTCAGGGCCCATTTTTTAATTGGGCCATTGGTTTCCTTGGTGTTTAGTTTTCTAAGTTCTTTGTGCACTCTGGACAGTAGAGCTCTATCAGATATGTGGTTAGTGAAGATTTTCTCCCATTCTGTTGGTTGCCTATGTGCTCGAGTTACAGTCTCTTTATCTGAACAGAAGCTCTTTAATTTCACAAGATCCCAACTGTTGAGAGTTGGTAGCAGTGACTGTGCCATTGGATGTCTGTTTAGGAAATGTTGGCCTAGCCCAATCAACTCGAGGGAGTTCCCTATCCTTTCAACTATGGTTTTTATAGTCTCTGGCCTGATATCAAGGTCCTTGATCCATTTGGAATTACTTCTTGTACATGGTGACAAGTATGGGTTCAGCTTTAATCTTCTGCATGTGGAGATCCAGTTTTGCCAGCACCATTTGTTGAAGATGCTGTTTTTTTTCCATTGGATTCTTTGGGCTCCTTTGTCAAAGACCAAATGGCTGTAACTTTGTGGGCTTATATCTGGGTCTTCAATCCTTATCCATTGATCTGTGTGTCTATTTTGGAGCCAGTACGAGGCTGTTTTTATAACTATGGATTTATAGTATAGACTAAGGTTTGGTATGGTGATACCTCCAGCCGTGTTTTTGTTACTCAAGATTGTCTTTGCTATCTTGGGTCTTTTGTGCCTCTATATGAATTTTGAGATTGTTTGGTCAACTTCTTTGAAGAACTGCTTTGGGATTTTAATTGGTATAGCATTGAATTTGTATATTGCCTTTGGAAGGATGGTCATTTTTATGATGTTGATTCTGCCAATCCAGGAACATGGGAGGTCTTTCCACCTTCTGGTATCTTCTGCAATTTCTTTCTTTAGGGTTTTAAAGTTTTCATTATAAATGTCTCTTACTTCTTTGGTTAGTTTTTATGCCAACGTATTTTATTTTTTTGGGGACTATAGTAAATGGGATTGTTTGTCTCAGGGCTTTTTCACTTCTCTCATTCTGGGCATATAGGAAGGCCACTGATTTTTGCACATTTATTTTGTGTTCTGCCACCCTGCTGAACTTCTGTATTAGTTCTAGGAGCTTCCTGGTGGAGTTTTTAGATCACTCAGGTATAAGATCATGTCATCTGCAAATAGAGATAGTTTGATTTCTTCCTTGCCGATTTGAATCCCTCTTATGTCCCTTTCTTGTCATATGGCTTCAGCTAAGACTTCGAGTACAATATTGAATAGAAGTGGTGAGAGTGGACAGCCTTGTCTAATTCCTGATCAAAGTGGGAATGCTTCAAGTTTTTCCACATTGAGTAGAACCCTTGCTGTGGGCTTGTTGTATACAGCTTTTATTATATTGATAAAGGTTCCTTCCATTCCAACCTTCTCTAGGGTTTTGATCATAAAGGGCTGTTGGATCTTGTCGAAAGCTTTTTCTGTATCTATTGAGAGTATCATGTGGTCTTGAACTTTGGACTGGTTTAAATGGTGATTACATTTATTGATTTGCATATGTTGATCCCCATGGATGATCTTTTTGATATGTTTTTGAATCCGATTTGCTAAGACTTTTTTGAGAATCTTTGCATCTGTGTTCTACAGAGGAATTGGCCTATAGTTTTCTTTTTTAAGTATATCTTTATTAGGTTTTGGTATTAAGACAATATTAGCTTCATAGAAGGAATTTGGTAGTGTTCCTTCCTTTGCTATTTGATTGAACAGTTTAAGGAGTATTGGTGTTATTAGCTCCTTAAATGTCTGGTAGAACTCTGTGCTGAATTCATCTGGTCCAAGACATTTTTTGGTGGGAAGATTTGAGCTTACTTCCTTGATTTCCTCATATGTTATAGGACTGTTTAAATAATTCACAACTTCCTGATTCAATTTAGGTAATTTGTATTTACTTAGGAATTCATCCATCTCTTTTGTGTTGTTAAATTTCACAGAGTATAAGCTTTTGAAATATGATGTTATAATTCTCTGGATTTCTTGAGTATCAGTAGTGATAACTCCATTTTCATTTTTAATTTTGTTGATTTGAGCTTTCTCTCTCTTGCTTTTGGTTAATTTAGCTAGGGGTGTATCAATCTTATTGATTTTTTCAAAAACCAGCTTTTTGACTGGTTGATTTTCTGTATTGTTTTCCTAATCTTGATTTTGTACATTTCTCCCCTTATTTTGCTAATCTCCTCTCTCCTACTGTTTTTGGGATTAGATTGCTCTGGTGGCTTTAAATCTTTAAGCTGCATGGTTATTTATTTCTGATGTTTTTTTGATGTAGGCATTACGAGCTATGAATTTACCTCTTAGGAGAGCTTTCATTGTGTCCCAGAGATTTTGGTAAGTTGTATTTTCATTATCATTCTCTTTCAGGAAATCTTGAATTTCCTTTTTAATTTTTTCCTGAATCCAGTTCTCATTGAGCATCATAGTGTTAAGTTTCCAGGAGTTAGTGTATTTTCTCTTGTTTGTTGTGTTTTGGATATCAAGCTTTAGGCCGTGGTGGTCTGATAAGGTACAGGCTAGAATTTCAACTTTCCTGTATATGTGGAGATTTGTTTTGTGTCCCAATATGTGATCTATTTTGGAGAAGGTTCTGTGTGCTGCTGAGAAAAATGTGTATTCTTTGGTGCATGGATGAAAAGTTCGATAGAGATCTGTAAGGTCCATTTCAATAAGGGCTTGATTAAGCTCCAAAGTGTCTCTGTTAAGTTTTTTGCCTGTTGATCTATCCCATGTTGAAAGGGCGGTGTTGAAATCCCCAAGAATTATCGTTTTGGGATTGATTTCTCACTTTAGACGTTGTAGGGTTGCTTAGTGAATGGGGGGGAGGTTCTGTATTGGGTGCATATATGTTCAGTATTGCAGTCTTCCTGGTGAAATGTACCTGTGACTAAAATGTAGTATCCATCTGTGTCTCTTATGATTTTTTTTGGTTTGAAGTCCACTTTGTCCGATAGCATAATGGCTACCGCTGCCTGTTTCCTGGGTCCATTAGCTTTGAGAATTTTGGACCAGCCTTTAATTTTTAGAATGTGCCTATTTTTTGTGGTGAGATGGGTTTCCTGCAGGCAGCAGATTGGTGGATTGTGATTTTTAATCCAAGTTTGTAATCTGTGTCTCTTGATCGATGAGTTAATTCCATTAACATTTAATGTTATATTGGAGAAACTATTTTTAATTCCAGACATTTATTATGTTTAGTGGCTTTTGTGAGTGCATTGTTTCGCTTTAGATTTTGGTGGTATTATACTTCCCTTCTGTTCTCCTAGATATGCCTGTTTTTTTCTTCAAGCTTGAGTATCATTTCTAGCATATTTTGAAGGCCTGGTTTAGTGGACATGTATCCCTTCAAGTTGTCTTTGTGCTGGAAAATTTTTCTTTCTCCCTCGATCATGACGGATAGTTTTGCAGGGTATATCAGCCTGGGTTGACATTTTTGCTCATTCAATACTTGTAGTACGTCTCTCCAAGCTCTTCTTGCTTTTACTGTTTCCACTGAGAAGTCATTCGTTATTTTAATAGGTTTACCTTTAGAAGTGACTTGTTTTTTTCCTTTGAAGCTGTCAGCACCATTTCTTTATCTTGAATGCGGAGTGTTTTAACTATTATTTGCCGTCGTCAGTTTCTATTTTGGTCATATCTGTTTGGGGTGTAGAATGCCTCTTGTATATGGATAGGCCTCTCTTTTTTTAGATGAGGAAAGTTTTCCTTGATGATAGTTTGAAAAATTTCCTCAGGGGTGGTATTTTGCGATTCTTGCTCTGGTAGTCCATGAATACGCCTGTTAGGCTTCTTCAGGGAGTCCCATAACTCTTGAATATTTCTCTCGAGTATCTTTTTGGCTTTAACAACCTCTTCCACTGAGTTGGTTAATACTCCTACTTTGTCTTCAAGATCTGAAATTCTGTTTTCTGCTTCGTTAGTTATGCTGATAAGACTCTCTCTGTTGAGTTTGGATTGAAGATAACTTGTCTTTTAGTTCAGTTTTAAACTCTGCTTGAGTCTGTTTTAACTGGTCTATGCCTGTTTTTGTTTCTTGAGCTGTTTTTCTCAACTCCTCCAAGTGTCTGTTGTGTTCCTGTTCAAAGTGGTTGATGCAGTTATTTAACTCTTCCTGAATTTCCTCTTTCATAGTATTGATCATAGTAATGATCATGCTTTGAAAGTGTTTATCTTGGGTCTGGATTTCTTGGGTAGTTTCTGTGAATTTGTTCTTGTTGGAATCTATCATTACGAAGCTAATTCTTTCAGTGGGAGATTTGTTTTCTTGGTTTTTTTTTCATGGATTTGCACTTTGACTTGGGCATTGTTGTTTTATCTCTTTAGATCTTCTTTCAGTTTCTGCATGTTTTTGACTGAACTGAATTAGTTGGTATTACTACTCTCGAGTAGTTATTACTAGTATTTGCCTTGGAGTTGAGTACACTTGTCTATTGTTATTGTTATTTCCTAGATGAGGCTATTAGACTGTTAGTACATCAATTAAGTCAGGTTCAGTGGACAGGTGGTGAATATTAGTATGGTAATGCACTTTTATGATTTAGTACCTCGGTGATATGTGGGGGTGAATGGTATAGTCCCTGTAGTTGTAAATGTTTTGGGGAGGGCCATATGGAAAAGTTAATCTACAGTGATTAATAGTTGAAGGGAACAAGATGGTAAAAAGGGGTTTACTTATCTTTGGGTGGATAAGAATCTTTCCCATGCGATAGGATGATTTTAGATGACTTCAGATGTATGGCCTTCCTCCCCTAGAGCTTTGCTTGGGTTTTGTTTGGACTCTGTTGAATTTTGAGAAGCAGCGTGTCCTCCCTGTTCTGTGAGTGTCCCAAGTGTCCCGGAGGGAAAGGATAGAGGTGCTGATGATAGGGCACTTCACCTGGCGTCTGGGGTGTGGCCTAGTGGCCCTCCCTAGCCTGGAGCAGAGCAGACTGGGTGCTGCTCAGCTGGCTGGTGGGAGGAGCTAGGACAAGCGGGTAACCTGGGGACTGGAGGAATTTACCTGAGAAGCAATGTGTCCTTCCTGGACCGGGAGTGTCTGGGCGGAAAGCACTCTTCGGAGCTTTTTAAAATTTTTTTTCTCAGTCTAATCTTTGGTCTGTTTTCAAAGATTTGTTTGCTGTTTCGCCCCACCCTTAAGGTAACTGAGTCACTGCTATTATCTATCAGCCATTAATTTTTAAATAAAATTTCTTATTTTTTTATCATTTTTTATTATTATTTCTGCTCATACAAACTTAATAGGTAGACCAGTTCCCTCCCCCCTCCTCCTCTCCCCGAACCCCGTGCTCCCCCTACCTCCCTCCCCATCCCCCAGTGCCTCCCCCCAATTCCCAGAGAGTCCTTTATTGTGTATGCCTAACTCTCCTCTTGGTCCTCCTTTCCGATGACGTACAAGGACCCAGTGGCATTTCCCTGAACCCTTTCCTGTGTTCCCCTTAAGCATAGGAACACTACTGTGGCTGTCAATCCCTTGCCTCCAAGGATCTTGATGCCTTTAGCCGATGTTAGACTTTGTGAGGTCAATAGTGTGTTGGACAATGCGCAGGGCATGCAAAGTCCTATTATGATTGCTTCAGCCCTAACTAGTATGGAGTATCTTATATATCATTGCTCCTCCCATCCTTTTGCTCTTACAATCTTACCGCCCCCTCTTCCGCAAATGTCCCTGAGCTTCATGATGGGGGGAGATTAGGCTGGCTTAGTTCTATGTGGTTGATATAGAGTCTCTGAAGTTCTGGATTGTGGTTTGTTGATTTTCTTTTGCAGTTTTGCTGCTCCTGCAATGCCCTTCACTCCATCCTGGTGGGCATTGTATGTTACCCCCTGGCCAGAGACAAAAAACTGTTAAACTGGAGTCTTGTTATAGCACATTCAAGGGTAGATGTGATAAAAGCAGGAAACCTCGGTGAGGGAGGGGTCAGTCACCCATTAAAAATTCTTATTTTTTGAAGGCAAATTTTGTTCATTGTAGATTTACAAAATAAGAAGAAAATAAAAACATTTTTTGTATCCTCAGTCTGAGTTTATATATTATTGAATATCCATTTCATATTTGAATTTCTCCCATTGACCTTCAATTTTCTTTCTGGCTATTTTCTAGATGAATAGAAACAGTACACCTGCTATTTTGTGGTGTACCCTTAAGTTAGTCCAGACCTCATGGTAGTGAAGAAAAACGAATAGTTCATAAAATGGCTAACAGAACTGGGCATTTTCCTTGATTAGCTCAACAACTGTTGGATTAAGTACTTTCTCTGAACTTACCCAATTTGTATTAGGCCATCTCCTGGCTCCAAAGAGATAAACGGAGGAGGAGGGCTGCAAGATGTGACACATACTCACACTATCAGAATTAGCTGTAGGGTGCTAATCTAACTGAAGAGAAATTGAAATGTAGAGGAGCTTCCAGAATATGCAATAAGGTGTTAGCCTTGGAATGTTCAAAAGGCTTAGACAGCTGTCCTATAGGTTGGGTTGTGTCCTCACGTACAGTATGGTCTGTGTTGTTATTCCTTTTCCTGAGTCTCTCTCTCTCTTTCTTCTTTCTTTCTATTGTATATTTGTTAAGGCAGAGTCTTGTTATATACTCAGACTGAATTTAAGCATGTGATTCATTTAAGGCTTGCCTCACACTTGAAATCCTCTCGTCTCAGCCTCCCAACAGCTGGGATTTAAAAGATGTGCCATCAAATCTGGATTCACATATTTATTTTTAAGTGAAAAAATTGAAATCACCTATACTAGATCTTAATCATACTATGTGGTGTATGAAATGCCATAGAGTAAGTTATTCAGATGTCTAAATTTGACATGGCACAATAGAAGCAGTACACTTTTATTTACTCAGATGTGAATGCTTGACAGATATCATCGGCTAACTTTGCTTTTAAGAAATTCAGGAAATAGGGGCTCAGGAGATGGCCTAGACAATAAAGCACTTATCTTACAAGAATGAGAACATGAGTTCAGATCCCCAGAATCCACAATTCCTCACATCCAAAATTCAAGAGGTGAAAAAATTGGAGGAAGAGTTAGGCAGATCCCAGGAATCTTGCTGGCTAGCTAGTCTAGCCTAGTTGGCAACATTCTAGGTCAAGAACACGTTCGTTGTTCCCATGTTAGCATGTAGAGAATCTTTCCATTTATTATTCTTATTTATATCTACACAATACTGTCTGTTCGGATAGTTTCTAGGTTCCTTTTTTTCTATTTTAGATAAAGTTACAACTGCCAACTCAAATGAAAGTCAATATACACCTTTGCTTGTGCATGTTCAGGACAGAGTTGTAGGTGTGAGATGGCTGCACCTGGTAAGCAAGATAAGATACTGCCGAACTTCTGCCTTTGGTTCCATAGTCTGATGGGGATGTGTACCAATTTGAGGAATAAAAACCAGGATCCCAGAATACTTAGTTTTTTCTTCTTTTAATTATGAGTAGAGTAATTTGTTGTTGTTGTTCAAGGGCCATCTTTTGGTGAATTAACATTTATGCAATCTGCCTGTGTTCTATCAGGGTGGTGTTTTTAGTTTTGATCTCTTAGCACTCTGCATCCATTGGTCAGGTGAGTTCTTTAACTCTGGCGAGTAAACTGAATACCTCTCCCATTTTGCTTTTGGCTGGTCATCTTTTTTTTTTTACCATTTATATGACATTTTTAAGGTAATTGAATTCATCAATGTTTCATTTTATTGTTTCTGAGTTTTTAGTCTTATTTAGAAAGGTCTACCACCATCCAAGTTGAAAATTAAAGAAATTCACTTTTTTTTCTTTCAGACTGTTCATCATTTAAATTAAGTGATAGTAACCCTATAAAAGAGAACTCAGTAATATCTGTAATATGCTGCAAATGTTTCCTCCTTTATTTTAATAATTTGTTTATCTGATGTGAAATGTGGGTTTCATTTTATCTTTTAGATTTTACTAGTTGTAATAAAACGTGCTTATGAAATGAGCCTCAGCTCTAATGCTCTCACTTGCAGTCATTCTCTATTTCAGGCTCATGGTGACATTGCCACATAGGATTTGCTGTTGTAATAAGGAGTCCTTTGGCTGAAATAGTTCTATCACTTTGGGTTCCTATATACCCAACTAAACCCATCTCAGAGAGAATGACATTAATCTAGAAAAATAAAAGTAAACTTGACAAATGAGAACTGTCCAGTTAACTTTTAAATAAGGACTTTCCATTGTGTGTGTGTACATGCACATGTGTTTATTGGTGTTACTTGTACACATGCATGAAGGCCAGAGATCTACACTGGGTGTCTTCTTCAATTGTTCTCCATCTTATCTTTTGAGACAGGTTCTCTTACTGAACCTGGAGCTGACTATTGCAGCCAGCCTGGTTGACTAATGGGTTCCTGGGAACTTCCCAGCTCTGTTCTTGCTCCATTTGTGATGAGGTTACAGGTCTGTTCCATCACAGCTGGCTTTTATGTGGGCACCGGATATGAAAACTTGGTTCCTTTTGCTTAAGCAGAAAGCAATTGTGTGTCACTTTTCCTGGAGAGATGCCACACAAACGTCTATTCACCCCAGAAAGGCATTTGACAACAGACCAAAGTAAGGATTGCACTGAAGTCTAACTTCAAGAACCAATGAGTTTATTCAGGTTACTTATAAGAGTATAAAGTCAAAGAAATGACTCAAATGTGGCCATATCACCAAAAAACCACTCCAGCCTGAGTGAGAGTCCTGGAAGCTCCAACACTGGAACTGTGTATGACTTGTAGCCAGCTCTATTCATCTCTTCCTGATGCTTATCCAGCATGGCAGTCTCCTGCCCACCAGCGGTTGTCTACTGCTTTCTTTACCTTGGGATCTTATTAATTTTAGGAATTTCATGAGACTTAGGAGTTTCCATTCAAGATAGAAAGTTTTACTTCAGAACCTTCAGACACTTAATGAAACTCCCTCCAAGATAAAAGTTTTGGATTGTTACTGCGCAGAGACAGAGCTAACTCCCTACTCAGGTCAGAGAGGGCAAGGGGAGTTGGGACAAAATCCAAGAGGGTAAAATACTATGTCCAGAGGAAAACCACCATGTTATAGCACTTTACTCATTGAATCATCTCCCTAATTTCTCCACTTTTTTTTTTTTTTTGGACCCTGGTCACCTAATATTTTTTCAAAGTTTTAAAAAATTCTTTTTTCTCTCTCTCTTTTTTTTCTGCTCATACAAACATAATAAGAACCCCTGTCCCCTCCCTCCCTCCACCCCTCCCTGGACCTCCCTGTCCCCTCCCTGCTTTGTCCCTTCCTTTCCCCCCTCCCTCTCTTTCTCCCAGTGCCCCCTCCCCCCATTTGTGAAGCATCCTTTAATGAGTATATCAAGCTTTCTTCTGGGTCCTCCTCTCTGATGAGGTATAAGGACTCAGTGGCATTTCCTAGAACTCTTTCTTGTGTTCCCCTTAAGTATGGGAACACTATTGTGACTGTTAATCCATTGCTTCTAAGGATCCTAGTGCCTTTAGTCCATGCTAGAATTTGAAGGGTCAATGATATGTTGGTCATTGCGCAGATCATGCAGAGTCCTGTTATAATTGCTTCAGCCCTAACTTATGTGGAGTATCTTGCATATCATGACTCCTCCCATCCTTGTGCTCTTACAATCTTACCGCCCCCTCTTCTGCAAATTTCCCTGAACTTCAGGATGGGGAGAGATTAAGCAAGCCTGATTCCAGGTGGTTGTTATAGAGTCTCTGATGTTCTGAATTATGGTTTGTTGATGATTTTTAATTTTTTTCAGTTTTGCTGTTCCTGCAATGCCCTTGGTTCCATCTTGATGGGTATTAGATGTCACCCCTTGCATTCCCTGATGGTGGCCTATTTTCTCTGCTGTAACTTGGTCCCCTGTTTCTGGTGGGGCCCTCCTTCCCCATCCCTCCTGTTTATAATCTTTACAATTACTGAAGGTATTACAGAGATTTGTCTTTGAGTGTCTCTAAGTGAGTTTGGTACTAGGATCCACCTATTAGGGAGTACATACGGTGCTTAATTTTCCATGTCTTGGATAATTCACTCAATATAATTGTTTCTAATTCCATCCATTTCTCGGCAAATTGCATGAAATCATCATTTTTGATGGCGGAATAGTATTCCATTCTATAAATGTACCACATTTTCCTTATCCATTTGTCAACTGCTGGACATTTGGGCTGATTCCATGACTTTGCTATTGCTGCTATGAACATGGTCCTGCTTGTGCTATCGAGGTGAATTTTTGCTGTATGGGGGGTTATTCCCAAAAGTGGAATAGCAGGGTCATATGGCATTTCAATCTTTAACTTCTTTAAGAATCTCCAGACAGCTCGTCAGAGTGGCTGATGAGCCTGCACTCCCACCAGCAATGTAGGAGAGTTCCCCTCTCTCCACATCCTCTCCAGCATTTGGTGTTCTTTGTATTGTGAATTTTTGCCATCCTGACTGGGGTGAGATGATATCTCAGGGAAGTTTTGATTTGCATTTCTCTGATGGCTATGGAAATTGAGCATTTCTTAAGATATTTGTTAAACATTTTAATTTCATCCCTGGTAAAGTTTCTTTTAAGTTCCAGGGCTCATTTTTTAATTGGGCCATTAGTTTCCTTGGTGTTTAGTTTCTAAGTTCTTTGTGCACTCTGGATAATAGAACTCTATCAGATATGTGGTTAATGAAGATTTTCTCCCATTCTGTTGGTTGCCTGTGTGCTCGAGTTACAGTCTCTTTATCTGAACAGAAGCTCTTTAATTTCACAAGATCCCAACTGTTGAGAGTTGGTAGCAGTGACTGTGCCATTGGATGTCTGTTTAGGAACTGTTGGCCTAGCCCAATCAGCTCGAGGGAGTTCCCTATCCTTTCAACTATGGTTTTAATAGTCTCTGGCCTTATATCAAGATCCTTGATCCATTTGGAGTTAATTCTTGTACGTGGTGACAAGTAGGGGTCCAGCTTTAATCTTCTGCATGTGGAAGTCCAGTTTTGCCAGCACCATTTGTTGAAGATGCTGTTCTTTTTCCACTGGATTCTTTGGGCCCCTTTGTCAAAGACCAAATGGCTGTAACTTTGTGGGCTTATATCTGGGTCTTCAACCCTTATCCATTGATCTGTGTGTCTATTTTGGAGCCAATACCAGGCTGTTTTTACAATTATGGATTTGTAGTATAGACTAAGGTTTGGTATGGTGATACCTCCAGCCGTGTTTTTGTTACTCAAGATTGTTTTTGCTATCCTGGGTCTTTTGTGCCTCTATATGAATTTTGAGATTGTTTGGTCAACCTCTTTAAAGAATTGCTTTGGGATTTTAATTGGTATAGCATTGAGTTTGTACATTGCCTTTGGTAGGATGGTCATTTTTATGATGTTGATTCTGCCAATCCAGGAACATGGGAGGTCTTTCCACCTTCTGGTGTCTTCTGCAATTTCTTTCTTTAGGGCTTTAAAGTTTTCGTTATAGAGTTCTCTTACTTCCTTGGTTAGGTTTATCCCAAGGTATCTCATTTTTTTAGGGGCTATAGTAAGTGGGATTGTTCCTCTCAGGGCTTTTTCACTTCTTTCATTCTGGGCATATAGGTAGACCACTGATTTTTGTACATTTATTTTGTAACCTGCCACCCTGCTGAACTTCTGTATTAGTTCCAGGAGCTTCCTGGTGGAGTTTTTGGGATCACTCAAGTATAGGATCATGTCACCTGGAAATAGAGATAACTTGACTTCTTCCTTGCTGATTTGAATTCCTTTTATGTCCCTTTCTTGTCTTATGGCTTCAGCTAAAACTTCAAATACAATATTGAAAAGAAGTGGTGAGAGTGGACAGCCTTGTCTAGTTCCTGATCGAAGCGGGAATGCTTCAAGTTTTTCCCCATTGAGTAGAATCCTTGCTGTTGGCTTGTTGTATACCGCTTTTTATTATATTGACAAAAGTTCCTTCCATTCAAACCTTCTCTAGGGTTTTGATCATAAAGGGCTGTTGGATCTTGTCAAAAGCTTTTTCTGCATCTATCGAGAGTATCATGTGGTTGTGAACTTTGGACTTGTTTATATGGTGAATTACATTTATTGATTTGCGTATGTTGAACCATCCTTGTATGCCTGGGATAAAGCCTACTTGATCCCCGTGGATGATCTTGTTGAATCCAATTTTCTAAGACTTTGTTAAGAATCTTTGCATTTGTGTTCATTAGAAAGATTGGCCTATAGTTTTCTTTTTTAAGTTTATCTTTATTAGGTTTTGAGATTAAGATGATATTAGCTTCATAGAAGGAATTTGGTAGTGTTCCTTCCTTTGCTATTTGATGGAACAGTTTAAAGAATATTGGTGTTATTAACTCCTTAAATGTCTGGTAGAACTCTGTGTTGAATCGATCTGGTCCAGGACATTTTTTGGTGGGAAGATTTGCAATTACTTCCTCAATTTCCTCATATGTTATAGGACTGTTTAAATAATTCACAACTTACTGATTCAATTTAAGTAATTTGTATTTACTTAGGAATTCATCCATCTCTTTTGTGTTGTCAAATTTCACAGAGTATAAGCTTTTGAAATATGATGTTATAATTCTCTTGATTTCTTGGGTATCAGTAGTGATACCTCCATTTGCATTTCTAATTTTGTTGATTTGGGCTTTCTCTCTCTTGCTTTTGGTTAATTTAGCTAGGGGTGTATCAATCTTATTGATTTTTTCAAAAACCAGCTTTTTGACTGGTTGATTTTCTGTATCGTTTTCCTAATCTCGATTTCAGATATTTCTCCCCTTATTTTGCTAATCTCCTCCCTTGTACTCCTTTTGGGATCAGATTGCTCTAGTGTCTCTAAAGCTTTTTGCTGCATTGTTAAGTTATTTATTTCTGATGTTTCCATAGGCATTAAGAGCTATGAACTTACCTCTTAGGACAGCTTTCATTGTGTCCCAGAGATTTTGGTAAGTTGTATTTTCATTATCATTCTCTTTCAGGAAATCTTGAATTTCATTTTTAATTTCTTCCTGAATCCAGTTCTCATTCAGCATCATAGTGTTAAGTTTCCAGGAGTTAGTGTATTTTCTCTTGTTTGTTGTGTTGTGGATATCAAACTTTAGGCCGTGGTGGTCTGATAAGGTACAGGCTAGAATTTCAACTTTCCTGTATATGTGGAGATTCGTTTTGTGTCCCAATATGTGATCTATTTTGGAGAAAGTTCCGTGTGCTGCTGAGAAAAATGTGTATTCTTTGGTGCGTGGATGAAAAGTTCGATAGAGATCTGTAAGGTCCATTTCACTAAGGGTTTGATTAAGCTCCAAAGTGTCTCTGTTAAGTTTTTTGCCTGTTGATCTATCTCATGTTGAGAGGGCAGTGTTGAAGTCCTCCAGAATTATCGTTTTGAGATTGATTTCTTGCTTTAGACGCTGTAGTGTTTGCTTAATGAATGTGGGGGGGCCTGTATTGGGTGCATAAATGTTCAGGATTGTGAAGTCTTCCTGGTGAATTTTACCTGTGACTAAAATGTAGTATCCATCTGTGTCTCTTATGATTTTTTTTGGTTTGAAGTCCACATTGTCCGAGAGCATAATGGCTACCCTTGCCTGTTTTCTGGTTCCATTAGCTTGCAGAATTTTTGACCAGCCTTTTATTTTTAGAGCGTGCCTATCTTTTGTGGTGAGATGGGTTTCCTGCAGGCAGCAGATTGGTGGATTGTGATTTTTAATCCAGGTTTGTAGTCTGTGTCTCTTGATCGGTGAGTTAAGTACATTGATATTTAATGTTATAATGGAGAAACTATTTTTAATTCCAGACATTTATTATGTTTAGTGGCTTTTTGTAGTATTATACTTCCCTTCTGTTCTCCTGGATATGCCTGTTCTTTTCTTCAAGCTTGAGTATCATTTCTAGCATTTTTTGAAGGCCTGGTTTGGTGGACATGTATCTCTTCAAGTTGTCTTTGTGCTGGAAGATTTTTCTTTCTCCCTCCCTCATTCATGACGGATAGTTTTGCGGGGTATATCAGCCTGGGTTGACTTTTTTGCTCATTCAAGCTCTTCTTGCTTTTACTGTTTCGACTGAGAAGTCAATTGTTATTTTAATAGGTTTGCCTTTAAAAGTGACTTGTTTTTTTTCCCTTGATGCTTTCAGCACCATTTCTTTATCTTGAATGTGGAGTGTTTTAACTTATTTGCCCTGGCGAGTTTCTATTTTGGTCATATCTGTTCGGGGTGTGGAATGCCTCTTGTATATGGATGGGCCTCTCTTTTTTTAGATGAGGAAAGTTTTCCTTGATGATTGTTTGAAAAATTTCCTCAGGGATGGTATTTTGAGATTCTTGCTCTGGTATTCCATGAATATGCATGTTAGGCTTCTTCAGGGAGTCCCATAACTCTTGAATATTTCTCTCAAGTATCTTTTTGGCTTTAACAACCTCTTCCATTGAGCTGGTTAATACTTGCACTTTGTCTTCAAGGTCTGAAATTCTGTTTTCTGCTTCGTTAGTTATGCTGATAAGACTCTCTGTGGAGTTCTGGGTTGAAGATAACTTGTTTTTTAGTTCAGTTTTTAACTCTGCTTGAGTCTGTTTTAATTGCTCTATGCTTGTTTTTGTTTCTTGAACTGTTTTTCTCAACTCCTCCAAGTGTCTCTTGTGTTCCTCTTCAAAGTGATTGATGCAGTTATTTAATTCCTCCCGGATTTCCTCTTTCATAGTATTGAACATGGTAATGATCATGTTTTGAAAGTCGTTATCCTGGGTCAGGCTTTCTTGGCCATTTTCCATGGGTTTGTTCTGGTTGGAGTCTATCATTCTGGGATTGATTCCTTCAGTGGGAGATTTGTTTACTTGGGTGTTGTTTCCCTTTGACTTGGGCATTGTCATTTTAACTCTTGAGACCTTCTTTCTTTTTTTTTTTTATTAAAAATTTAATTATACATTTTAAAATTTTTTACCAGTTCCCTCCCTCCCCCCTCCCCTTCCCCCAGTGTCTCCCCCCCAATTCCCAGAGAGTCCTTTATTGTGTGCGCCTAACTCTCCACTGGGTCCTCCTCTCTGATGACATATAAGGACCCAGTGGCATTTCCATAAGCCCTTTCTCTTGTTCCCCTTAAGCATAAGATCACTACTATGGCTGTCAATCCCTTGCCTCCAGGGATCTCTTGAGACCTTCTTTCAATTTCTGTGCGTTTTTCACTGAATTATTTGGCCTGAAGTTTTGGGGTTGGCTGGGGGCGGAGCTTACCTAGGTCGCGGTGAGTCCTGGCTGGACCACCCGTGTCTTGGGCACCGCGGGTTGGGGAAAGGGAGGATGCAGCGGGCAGCAGGGCGCTATTTAACCTGGGGAGCTGGGGTGTGGCCCGGGAGGATGGGGTCCTCCCTGGCCGGGTGCAGTGCCGGCTGGCTGGTGGGAGGAGCTGGGTTCCTTGGGCTGCCTGGGGGTTCTGGGGGTTGGCGGGGGCAGAGCTTACCTAGGTCCCAGTGAGTCCCAGCTGGACTGCAGGTGCCTGCGGCGGGTTGGGGAAAGGTAAAAAATTCTTTTAGAGTTTCATACATGAATATACTCAATCTACGATATTTTCACACCTTAATCTCCAATCAGTCTCCAAACATGAATCATATGTCAATGGGTATATCTTTGAGAAAAGCATCTCCTCCCTCCCCATACCAGCATTAATCCTCATTAGTCTTTCAGGGAGGTGTGGAAATTCTTGAATTCTTTCCCCTGGTGAAATGTTGATAGGAAAAATTCTAAGTAGGTTTTGTGGAAATATGCAGTGTTGCAGTGAATTCATGGATGCAGCAGTCTTGTCACGTCCAGAATATGATGTCTGCTTACATTGCTGCTCTCTTTAGGTTCTGGCAATCTTACTGTTTCCTTTTCCATGATATTCCCTGATCATTGGGGTCCCTTCTACTTTTAATTGGTCAAATTGGTCATTGTTCTTGCTTCTAAAAACTTTTAAAAGTTCCCCATCATGCTTGTTAGTAGTGTTCTCAGCTGACCACCAGGTAGGTGAAGAATGTCCTATTCATGAATCATTGTTTGCCCAAATAACCTGTCTAAATGTTTGAGTTGTATCTTTCAACACTACTGAGCATTAACACAACATTGAACTCTTGTGAATCCTTCCCTGAGAGTTGCCACACTTGGCAATGGAGATGAGATCTTTGTGCCATGCTCTACCTGCCCTACCTGGAAGAAGTTCTGCTTCTTGATGGGTTCTCCAGTTGTGCTGCCTAATTAAACCCCTTTTAATCCAGTTGCATCCATCGCAAGACCAAGTGGAGATTACTCAAGTCTATGGTAGATTCCAGGTACCAGGAGATAAAATAGGCACTTCAATTGGCCTTTGAACTCTGGCACACATCTTTGATTTTTGTTGATTAAATATTTGTTGAATCAAGTATCTGTAGAGTTCTGACTTGAAACCTGTGTAACTGAGGTATGTGGATTTTGGTCAACATGGCCTTTCATATGTGTGTACTGAAACGTTCTCTGTAGAGTCAAGTGTGGCTGAAGTGTTCCAGGCTAAGAGTAAGCAGACAGTTCTGGTGACAGTTTCACTGACTCCATATTTTCTATCCAAGGGTCTGAAAAGAAGATAGAGAAGTACAACAATAGCAAAAGACAAAATACAAGGAATTATGCTTATTTCTTGAAGGTTTTGTGGAATAGAGACAGAAAACAACTAATTCAGTAACAACATTTAATACCAATTATATATAACAGAGGCACAAATAGTATTCTGATAATATAAAGCAGATCTTACCTTGAAGTTCGATGTATAGTTTTTGTCCTGTGTCATTTTATATGTTAGGTAAACAAGATGTATTGATTAATTGGTTAGGGGGAGAGCTGATTAATGTTATTCTTTCATCAGGTGGACAAATACTCATAACACCCTTAAAAACATTTACTAAAGGAATGTTTGTTGTCTGTAATGATGTGGTATTGCACTTCCCATGCATGATTGCTGATGAAATCACCACCAAATGGCTTAAGGGAGCAAGGGGTTTATTCTCTTATGATTCCTGGTTGCAGTTTTTTGTCCATCTTGTCAGGGGAGCTCACATTAACACCAGGGTCAAGAGAACTGGACACATAATATCCACATAATGGCTCAGAGAGGGATAATTCTTACTTGCCAGACCAGCATGTCTGGCCTAGTATACACAGGATGCCTCCTTTCTCCAACAGTTCCTTCCATTTTATTCACCTGCCTGGGAACTTGTTCCACCCTCCATGGGATGAGCCTTTCCCATCCACTACACAATCTCCCATAGGTTCACTCTGGGATTAACTCAACTACCAATGTGTCTAGAGCTCAAACCTCCAACCATCAAGTTGACACCTGTGTCTACCTATGACATATGGTTACGTCCATCTTCTGGAATTTTGTAAACTATATCCCATGGTTATGGAATGGAATCATAGAACAGTAAAAAATACTTTGAATTTATTCCTTCTATTCTAGAATTTGCAATCAACCTAAAATTCAATGGTGAACTCCCTTTATCTGTTAGGATGTTCATAAATTTCCATGGTTACCTCAAATCCTGAATAGTACTAAGAATACTAACATTCTATAACAATTCAGATATGGCAAATCCAAAAAGCCAGGGGAATACTAAGCAGTTATGATTCATCAAAATAACCTACAAGAATTCTTATGTGTTCATTTTCATTCATAAAATATAAAATCTTTCCTGGAATTTAGTATTTCTCATATTGAACAGATTTTTGTTGGTATGATACGTTTTGATCTACTTCGGGAATAGAATAATCCAAAGTACATTCCCCTGTTCTCTCTAATCGCACTTTTAAGGGCCATGGTTTTGGTTGTCTGAGGAACCTGGAATTCCTGCTTTCTGGCTTTTTGATTAGCACCCCATGTAAGTATCAATCATGCTGAATAACTGGGCCAGTCACAGGAGCCAGCCACATTATGGCCCTGTTTCTCTGTGACATTTTCTTTCCAGTCTCAGATATCATTATTTGATCAGCATTACATACTAGGTCCTTGAAACCATGTTAATAGAATCCCAGCAGGAGAGACTGAAAACAGGGTGATTCAAGTTTATACAAATACTCTTCATAGTGATGTGAGTAGGGCAGGAACGACCTGTAAAATAGCACACAGGCACTGGTGCTGGCAGGTGCCATTTTTGTGTCTCAGGGAGCACAGACAGAGAGTTACTAGAACTGAACACCGAGAGGTATGGGGAGGGCTTGCCTTTGAGATCGGATTAACCCAGAGACCCATGCTGCTGCTGGCAACCTTGCAGAGACAAAGCTGGAGTTATAAAGAACCTATTGTCTACCGGTGCCTTCTGCTTAGTTAAGTTTACCAGGAAGTCAGGTGGCAAAGCCATTCCCATGATGAAATCTTTTACAGTAGACTCCAGGGCACAGAGCCAAGCACAGAAGGCCAGACAAAGAAGACAATGGGACCCTTGCTCTTGCTAGTAATCCAAAACACAGGCTATGGCATAGAAAAAGGAGGATGCTGTGGCATTCTGAAGATCACCTGATAGAGGCTTGGTTGCTGGCCTGTGGGGCTGTTGCAGGGTGCTAGAATATTTAAAAGTAATGACAATTAGAACATCTTAGAGTTTACCATAGTTTCATTTTTCTGTTGTTGCGGCAAACACTCAACCCAAATCATTTAGGAAAACAAGGGCATGTTTGTTACTCCCTGTGATGAGTTGAAATGTGAGTTGTCCCCCACAGGCTCATGTGTTTGAATCTTCAGTTGTTTGGGAAGGTCATGGAACCTTTAGGAGGTGGCGGGGCCTTGCTGGAGAAAGATAGTCACAAGGGGTGGTCCTTGAGGTGGATTAGTCCCACCCAGCTTCTGTAAGAGTTCTGCTCAGGTAGTTGACAGTTTTGCAGCTTTCAGCCTCATGAAGGACGTGACTTACTCTTCTGCCAGGCAACCATGTCTTTTCTGACAGGAAGGACTGTATCTCCCCTCTAGAATTGTGAGCTGAATAAATATTTTCTTCCTTAAGTTGCTTGACTTTGGGTGGTATCTCACAAAACCCAGAGAAGAGTAACCAGTACATAGGCCCCTTAACATGTGACCATGTAGGACAGCAAAGGGACCTGGCCACTTCATGTCCAAAATCAAGAGCTGAGAAAGATGCAAGAATAGTTTCTTCCTAATTTGCCAGTCTGCTAAAATGTTAATCAACCCTTTCCATCTAATTGACCTACCCAAGCAATAGTCCTGACTTCCCCCTATCAACTAAGCCTCCTGTATCAATTATGCAATTAAGAAATCTCCTATTGGCTTGCCTTAACTACTTAATTTTAGCACAGGTGTGCTAAAAGGTCAATTTTTCAAATGTCAGATTGACATTAAGGCTAAGGGGCAGGGGGAGACAATGCTCTTCTCTTTGCTTTCTGGTTGCCACAGGTATATCACTTCCTTTATTCCAAGTTCCTTCCATGATGAACTGACTACTTTGCCACAGGCCCCAAAGCAGGAGGGCCAACAGACCTCCAAAACTGTGAAGTGAAACAAAACCTCCCCTCCTTATGAACTTGCTTATTAAAGCATTTTGTCATAGTAGGGGAAAACTGACTGATAGAAAAATTAATTTTAGTTCACATTTCTGATTTACTGCTGAGATAGTCACAGTCATACCTTCTTGCCAGTAATTCTTTGACAATTCAGGATAGAGAAACTTCTGCTTTGTTAGACCTAGTGGGAAGCCAGGCAGCAAAACATTCTCATGATTCTCTATTTAGGTAGACTCCAGGGCACAGAATGAATTTTTGTGTAGTCTTACACTTGAGATAACTCATTAACTCATCAATCCATAAATTATATGAACAGGTTAATTCACTCTTAAATGATCACCTCTTAAAGTTCTCACTTGGTCTCATCTCAGCATCTCACAATGTGAATTAAATTCCAACATGAAAACTCCAGGCATGATGGCCTATACCTCTAATCCCAGCACTTGGGAAGCTTAGGTGGTAGAATCAAGAGTTCCAGAGCTGCACAGTGAAACCCTCTCTCTGAAGAAAAGTTAACATGAGTTTTAGAGGAGACAAACCATATTCAAACCAGTGTTAATGAAAAATGTTCAGTATAGAAATTATTTGTGCCAGAGTTACTCAAAGGCTTGTAATAAAACTTGGCCATTTCTAGAAAGACCAGGTATGGCTCACGGGTCATGTGAAATTTGAATTTGTTTCAAGACAATAGTTTCTGAACTCAGTTTTTAATGTGTACATGTAGGTGTAGGTGTGTGTGTGTGTGTGTGTGTGTGTGTGTGTGTGTGTGTGTGTGTGTGTGTAGGTGAGTGTAGAAGAGGAACTGTGCCTGTGGATTCCTAAAGGTTAACTTTAGGAATCATACTGGATTGCGGTACTGCCTTATTGCTTTGCTCTGGAGTTTTCCAGATTCCTCCCTCCAGGACCAGAATGACAGACCATTTCAATTTCTGCTCTGTGTTTTAACATGAATTCTGGGATCCAAACTCAGGTCCTTCTGCTTGTGAGACAAAGGCTTAACCCCTGAGTAATCTCTCCGGCCCCATAATCTTTACTTATGGTTCTCTCTTGCATGAGCAACAGATGAGCAAGCTTAATGTAAGTTTTGTGACCTAGTATTTTCACTTTAAACACCTTTTCAAGTAGTCTTGACCCAGAAGGATGTTTGTGTTTGTTAAGGAAATGAGCATGAGTAACTAACATGGAAAGTCTTGAATAATCTGCTTAACCAGTCTCTCTGGCTTTGCCAGTACTTGGAATTCCATCACTCAAGTCTTTCAGTTGCTTATCAGACTTTCCTGCCTTCCTTGGTTTGAATGTGTTCATTCTGTCCCTATTCTGATTGGGTAGGAAGAAAATTTATGAGGAGGGTGCACCTGAGAAGACTGAAACTAAAAAACACTGATATCTTCAAGAGACTCACACCTGCCTGAGAGATGGTTGAAGATTAATTCTAGATGATGGAGTAAGCCATTCTCAATGGCTTACACACTGATACATGATTCATGCTCCAGCAAGTGCTCAGGCACAAGCCATCGGGAACCAGACTTTGCTTTGCACAGGGCATACCATCTGGACTATGCACTTCCCAGTGTCAAAGCCGTGCTCTTAATCAGCAGAGGGCTAGGCTCCTACCGCATGGAGGTAGGACAGGGGAAGCTCTATTCTGATCTTGAAATGGCTAGGATGAAGATGAAACTCAGTGGGCCACACAGGTAAACAGAAGGGAGACTGACAGGGAAGAAGAAGGCTTGTAATGGGAAAAGGAAGGGGACAGACTAGGGATTAAGGGGTGAAAATACTGTGTGAATTCATGTATGAAACTCCAAAAGAATAAAAAAATTAAATAGTAAAACCAAACCAAGCAAAACACATTGACATCCTTCCAACCTTTTTCTTATTCTTAGCAAATTTTTTCCTTCTTATTTAGATGCCAGTTCTGGGGAGTATATTTTCAATGTATCTATTATGTTTGGAAGTTTTTGTTTGGCAGACCCTGTTGCTCATATTTAACTCTTTTTTATACATCAAGGCTTCTTTCAGCAATTACCAATTTCTTGCTTTACTTAGACCTGCCTTTCTGAGCCTCAAAGCTGAAAAATGCAAAACAAATCTCAGTAAAATAGAGAGTGGATCAGAAGTTTAAGATATGTCTTGTGCATTTAAATTTTAATACTAATCTATATTTTAAAAAATTTAAAATATTTTATTTACTTATGAGATAGCAAAGCAGACATGTATGTGGAGGTCAGAGGACAACTTTCAGAAACTGGTTTCAGCCTCTATCATGTGAGCTCTGAGGGTTGAACTCATATTGCCAGGTTTGCATGCAGTGGCCTTTAACTGCGGAGCACTTTTTGGCATTGAACTTCTCTGTTCAAGACATAGATGAGAGACCCAGGATTGACTTGGTGAACTGGTTTATGGACTGAACCTATCTCCACTTGTTCTTTCAGTTCTTCCTATGACCTGGTGAACCCCAGGATGGGCATTAGATAAAGTTTGGAGCTTATCAGTGATACATCCAATGGTAGACACCTTGAAGATTCTGGGAAAAGTAATGCAAGTATTTAGAAAGTAGGTTTATGAATTGTTGACAGATTTTGCTTTTGAGCTATGTTGAGCAACAATGCTGTGAGAGTAAAAGAGTAAAGGAGAATAGTGTTAGTGGTTGGTCTCCAGAGCTCTGCTGAGATTTTATCTGTCCTCTATTTTGCAATAAATAGAAATAGGTCCTCTGCTTTGGTTACAATATTGTTATTCCAAAAACTTTATAATCTTAAGCAACCCACATAACCTCTGGTCCTCTAAATGGAGTAACACACTATTATCTAACTTACAAGTTTGTTGTTAGAGAAAATGAGGTAATAAATGTAAAGTACTTTGCAATACTTGGCACAGGGATAAAGTCCCAAAAAATCAAATTAGCAGAACATCATTGTGGGACGACTTTAATAGGCTATATATATGAAGTCTCCAAAAGAAGGAAGAAAGAGCAATAAAATATTTGAAGACGGTGGCCAAAGATTCTGCAAATCTTATGTAAGTTGCAAAGTCATAGATTCAAGGAGTGCAAATCCCCAATTCTGAGAACTAGAAAGATAATTATTTTAAAATCAACTGTGATGAAATTGTTTAAAACAAGAGAGAAAAATTTGTAAAGAAATGAGGGGCAGGGGAAGTTGTGTTACATATGCAAGAGCAAAGATAAGGATAATAACATATATACTAGAAGCATACAGGCCTGAGAACAGTGAGACCCCAACATTATTTTTATTTGTGACCTTCGGGGTGAGACACCACATTTAAAGTATAGAAAGAAAATAAGGGGCCATGAGATGGCTGGATGAGTAAGGTACCTTTGTGCAAAGCTAGGACCTCAGTTCTATTCCTGGGACCCACATGCTAGAAGCAGAATCCTGTGTGCTGTAGCACACTTATACCAATCTGTCTCTCTCTCTGTCGTTTTTGCTTTCTTTTATTTTTATTATTTATTTATTTTTGTGTGTGTCTCTCTTTGAGTATCTCTTTGTGTATGTCTGTGAAGACCCTAAGGTGATTTTGGGACTTACCCTGGATTGTGCTACATCCTCTTTGATTTGTTCTGGAGTTTCCTAGGCTCTGCCTTCCAGGGCCAGAAGTACAGGCCTTTTCACTCTGGCATTTTTCGGGGTGTCATAGTTAGGCACAGGTGTCAACTTGAGTGTTGTGGGTTTGAGCTCTGGGCACATTTATGGAGAATTAGTGGTTGAGTTGAGCCCAGAGTGAACCTGAAGGAAATTGTCCAGCTGAAGGCTCTGGATAAATCACAGAGAGCTGGATGAGAGAGTTGACAGCCTTCTATATACTTGGACAGACATACTGGTCTGGCAAGTTAGGATTGTCCATCTCTCAGCCATTATGTGGTGATGGTATGGCCAATTTCCTTGACCCTGGTGTTGGTACATGCTCTCCCATCAAGCTGGACTACGAACTGTAACCAGTAATTGTAAGAGAGAATAAATCCCTTGTTCCCTTAAGCCATTTGATGGCCATTTATCAGCACCCACGTATGATGACTGCAACAAGGTGGTACCTGGGATCAGAACTCAGTCTCTTCAGCTTACAATGCAGAGGCTTAACCACAAAGCCATCTCTCTAGGCCTCCTCTTAAATAAAACATAACCCCTCATACTAAAATTATGTAGCTAAAATATATTTCAAAGAAAAATAAGCATTTTTAGACCTATAGAACAGCCTTTCTTTTTTGCCACATGTGAATTTGTGCTACAAAGAATGTAAAAGAAAGTATTTTAGTCAAAAATTATCAAAAAGTAATCTCAATTCACATCAAAGAATTAGGACTATGAAGATAAATAAGTATAATTACTCTCTTATTTTAACCTTCCATAAAAACTAATTGATTATATAGGGTAGAACAAAGAATAACAATACATCGTGAAGTTTATATTGTGTGTTGAAGTAAATTGTATCACCAACATAAAGAGCAATGGCAAAAGCCTATAATGGTTGGGGGCCTTTAAGACCTCTGTGACCAACATCTTATCAGGAAGTGCCACATTCCTGATACTTCTAGTATAATTTTGTCCCTGGGTTCTAAGTGGATCAGCTCAAGGCTTTTTTTCCTCACTGTTTTCTTCATTCTATGCTCCTCTGTGTAGGGACTGCCCACTATTATTCCTTTCTTTTTTTTTTTTTTTTTTTGATGTCTATGAGAATTCTTTTTTTTTTTTAATTTTTTTTTAATTTCAGCTCATACAAACTTATTAGGTACACCAGTTCCCTCCCTCCCTCCTCCTCCCCCCGTACTCCCTGCTCCCCCTCCCCACCCCTCTCCCTCCCCATCCCCCAGTGCCTCCCACCCCAATTCCCAGAGAGTCCTTTCTTGTGCATGTCTGATTTTCCTCTGGGTCCTCCTCTCCGATGACGTACAAGGACCCAGTGGCCTTTCCCGAACCCTTTCCCGTGTTCCCCTTAGGTATAGGAACACTACTGTGGCTGCCAATCCTTTGCCTCCAAGGATCTTGGTGCCTTTAGCAGATGCTAGACTTTGTGAGGTCAACAGTGTGTTGGACAATGCACAGGGCATGCAAAGTCCAATTATGATTGCTTCAGCCCTAACTAGTATAGAGTATCTTACATATCATTGCTCCTCCCATCCTTATGCTCTTACACTCTTACCGCCCCCTCTTCCCCAAATTTCCCTGAGCTTCAAGATGGGGAGAGACTAAGCTGGCCTAGTTCTAGGTGGTTGATATAGAGTCTCTGAAGTTCTGGATTGTGGTTTGTTGATTTTCTTTTGCAGTTTTGCTGCTCCTGCAATGCCCTTCACTCCATCCTGGTGGGCATTGTATGTTACCCCCTGGCCAGAGACAGAAAGCTGTTAGAGTCTTGTGATAAAAGCACATTCAAAGGTAGATGTAATAAAAGTGGGAAATCACAGTGAGGGAGGGGTCTATCACCCATATGCAAAATTGTTACTTTTTATCTGCCAGACTATATGCCCTCCTCTTCTGGTGAGATCACTCCCCCTCAGTAGTAAATGATCAGGAACAAAAGTCTGTGAACTTAATCAGATGTCTCATTATTTATTTGGGTCCTTGGTGGAGGCTTATTTTCCCTGCTGTAACATGGTCCCTTATCTCCTTCTTTCTGGTGTGGCCCTCCTACCCCATCCCTCCTGTTCATAATCCTTGGAATTACTGTCTCTAGGTGGGCTGGGTGGGTTTGGTACTAGGAGCCACCTATTAGGGAGTACATACGGCGCTTAATTTTCTGGGTCTGGGATACTTCACTTAATATAATTGTTTCTAATGACATCCATTTCCCGGCAAATTCCAGTAATTCATCATTTTTGATGGCTGAGTAGTACTCCATTGTATAGATGTACCACAGTTTCCTTATCCACTCGTCAACTGTTGGACATTTGGGCTGATTCCATGACTTTGCTATCGTAAACAGTGCTGCTATGAACATGGTCGTGCTTGTGCTATCAAGGTGAACCTCTGCTATATGGGAGGTTATTCCCAAAAGTGGAATCGCAGGGTCATATGGCATTTCAATCTTTAATTTCTTTAAGAATCTCCAGACAGCTCGCCAGAGTGGCTGTATGAGCCTGCATTCCCACCAGCAATGTAGAAGAGTTCCCCTCTCTCCACATCCTTTCCAGCATTTGTCGTTGTTAGTATTGTGGATTTTTGCCATCCTGACCGGGGTGAGATGATATCTCAGGGAAGTTTTGATTTGCATTTCCCTGATGGCTAAAGAAGTGGAGCATTTTTTAAGATATTTGTTAGACATTTTAATTTCATCCCTGGTAAAGTTTCTTTTAAGTTCCAGGGCCCATTTTTTAATTGGGCCATTGGTTTCCTTGGTGTTTAGTTTTCTAAGTTCTTTGTGCACTCTGGACAATAGAGCTCTATCAGATATGTGGTTAGTGAAGATTTTCTCCCATTCTGTGGGTTTCCTTTGAGCTCGCATTACAATCTCTTTATCTGAACAGAAGCTCTTTAATTTCACAAGATCCCAACTGTTGAGAGTTGGTAGCAGTGACTGTGCCATTGGATGTCTGTTTAGGAACTGTTGGCCTAGCCCAATCAGCTCGAGGGAGTTCCCTATCCTTTCAACTATGGTTTTTATAGTCTCTGGCCTGATATCAAGGTCCTTGATCCATTTGGAATTAAGTCTTGTACATGGTGACAAGTACGGGTCCAGCTTTAATCTTCTGCATGTGGAGATCCAGTTTTGCCAGCACCATTTGTTGAAGATGCTGTTCTTTTTCCACTGGATTCTTTGGGCCCCTTTCTCAAAGACCAAATGGCTGTAACTTTGTGGGCTTATATCTGGGTCTTCAATCCTTATCCATTGATCTGTGTGTCTATTTTGGAGCCAGTACCAGGCTGTCTTTACAACTATGGATTTGTAGTATAGACTAAGGTTTGGTATCGTTATACCTCCAGCTGTGTTTTTGTTATTCAGGATTGTTTTTGCTATCCTGGGTCTTTTGTGCCTCCATATGAACTTTGAAATTGTTTGGTCAACTTCTTTGAAGAATTGCTTTGGGATTTTGATTGGTATAGCATTGAATCTGTATATTGCCTTTGGTAGGATGGTCATTTTCACGATGTTGATTCTGCCAATCCAGGAACAAGGGAGGTCTTTCCACCTTCTGGTGTCTTCTGCTATTTCTTTCTTTAGGGTTTTAAAGTTTTCATTGTAAAGGTCTTTTACCTCCTTAGTTAGGTTTATACCAAGGTATTTCATTTTTTTAGGGGCTATAATAAATGGTATTGTTTCTCTCAAGGCTTTTTCACTTCTTTCATTCTGGGTATATAGGAAGGCCTCTGATTTTTGCACATTTATTTTGTATCCTGCCACCCTGCTGAACTTCTTGATTAGTTCCAGGAGCTTCCTGGTGGAGTTTTTGGGATCACTCAGGTATAAGATCATGTCATCTGCAAATAGGGATAGCTTGACTTCTTCCTTGCCGATTTGAATCCCTCGTATGTCCCTTTCTTGTCTTATGGCTTCAGCTAAGACTTCAAGTACAATATTGAATAGAAGTGGTGAGAGTGGACAGCCTTGTCTAGTTCCTGATCGAAGTGGGAATGCTTCCAATTGTTCCCCATTGAGCATAATCCTTGCTGTGGGCTTGTTGTATATAGCTTTTATTATATTGATAAAGGTTCCTTCCATTCCTACTGTCTCTAGCGTTTTGATCATAAAAGGCTGTTGGATCTTGTCAAAAGCTTTTTCTGCATCTATCGAGAGTATCATGTGGTCTTGGACTTTGGACTGGTTTATATAATGAATTACATTTATTGATTTGCGTATGTTGAACCAACCTTGTGTGCCGGGGATGAAGCCTACTTGGTCCTCATGAATGATCTTTTTAATATGTTTTTGAATCCGATTTGCTAAGACTTTGTTGAGAATCTTTGCGTCTGTGTTCATCAGGGAGATCGGCCTATAGTTTTCTTTTTTAAGCGAATCTTTATTAGGTTTTGGGATTAAAACGATATTAGCTTCATAGAAGGAATTTGGTAGTGTTCCTTCCTTTGCTATTTGATTGAACAGTTTAAGGAGTATTGGTGTTATTAACTCCTTAAATGTCTGGTAGAACTCTGTGCTGAATCCATCTGGTCCAGGACATTTTTTGGTGGGAAGAATCGAGATTACTTCCTCAATTTCCTTATATGTTATAGGACTATTTAAATAATTCAAAACTTCCTGATTCAATTTAGGTAAGTTGTGTTTACTTAGAAATTCATCCATCTCTTTTGTGTTGTCAAACTTCACTGAGTATAAGTTTTTGAAATATGATGTTATAATTCTCTGGATTTCTTGGGTATCAGTAGTGATAGCTCCATGTTCATTTCTAATTTTGTTAATTTGGGTTTTCTCTCTCTTGCTTTTGGTTAGTTTAGCTAGGGGTGTATCAATCTTATTGATTTTTTCAAAGAACCAGCTTTTTGACTGGTTGATTTTTTCTATCGTTTTCTTAATCTCGATTTCAGATATTTCTCCCCTTATTTTGCTAATCTCCTCTCTTCTACTACTTTTGGGATCAGATTGCTCTAGCTTCTCTAAAGCTTTAAGCTGCATTGTTAAGTTGTTTATCTCTGATGTTTCCATTTTTTTTGACGTAGGCATTAAGAGCTATGAACTTACCTCTTAGAACAGCTTTCATTGTGTCCCAGAGATTTTGGTAAGTTGTATTTTCGTTATCATTCACTTTCAGGAAATCTTGAATTTCCTTTTTAATTTCTTCCTGAATCCAGTTCTCATTCAGCATCATAGTGTTAAGTTTCCAGGAGTTAGTGTATTTTCTCTTGTTTGATGTGTTGTGGACGTCCAGCTTTAGGCCGTGGGGGTCTGATAGGGCACAGGTTAGAATTTCAACTTTTTTGTATATGTGTAGATTCATTTTGTGTCCCAATATGTGATCTATTTTGGAGAAAGTTCCGTGTGCTGCTGAGAAAAATGTGTATTCTTTGGTGCGTGGGTGAAAAGTTCAATAGAGATCTGTAAGGTCCATTTCTTTCAGGGTTTGATTAAGTTCCAAAGTGTCTCTGTTAAGCTTTTGACCTGTTGATCTATCCCATGTTGAGAGGGCGGTGTTGAAGTCCCCAAGAATTATCGTTTGGGGATTGATTTCTTGCTTTAGACGCTGTAGGGTTTTCTTAATGAATGTGGAGGGGCCTCTATTGGGTGCATATATATTCAGTATTGTGAAGTCTTCCTGGTGAATTTTACCTGTGACTAAAATGTAGTATCCATCCGTGTCCATTATAATTTTCTTTGGTTTGAAATCCACTTTGTCTGATAGCATAATGGCTACCCCTGACTGTTTTCTGCTTCCATTTGCTTGTATAATTGTTGACCAGCCTTTTATTTTTAGAGCATGCCTATCTTTTGTGGTGAGATGGGTTTCCTGCAGGCAGCAGATTGATGGATTGTGATTTTTAATCCAAGTTTGTAATCTGTGTTTCTTGATCGGTGAATTAATTCCGTTAACATTTAGTGTTATAATGGAGAAACTATTGTTAATTCCAGACATTTATTATGTTTAGTAGCTTTTATAAGTATATTGCTTCGTTTTTAATGATGTTATACTTGCCTTCTGTTCTCCTGGATATGCCTGTTTTTTTCTTCACGCTTGAGTATCATTTCTAGCATTTTTTGAAGGCCTGGTTTGGTGGCCATGTATCCCTTAAAGTTGTCTTTGTGCTAGAAAATTTTTCTTTCTCCCTCGATCATGACTGATAGTTTTGCAGGGTAAATCAGCCTGGGTTGACATTTTTGCTCATTCAGTACTTGAAGTATGTCTCTCCAAGCTCTTCTTGCTTTTACTGTTTCAACTGAGAAGTCATTTGTTATTTTAATAGGTTTACCTTTAAAAGTGACTTGTTTTTTCTCCCTTGAAGCTCTCAGCACCAGTTCTTTATCTTGAATGTGGAGTGTTTTAACTATTATTTGCCGCGGCGTGCTTCTATTTTGGTCGTATCTGTTTGGGGTGCGGAATGCCTCTTGTATATGGATGGGCCTCTCTTTTTTTAGATGAGGAAAGTTTTCCTTGATGATCGTTTGAAAAATTTCCTCAGGGGTGGTATTTTGAGATTCTTGCTCTGGTATTCCATGAATACGCATGTTAGGCTTTTTCAGGGTGTCCCATATCTCTTGGATATTTCTTTCAAGTATCTTTTTGGCTTTAACAACCTCTTCCATTGAGCTGGTTAATACTTGCACTTTGTCTTCAAGGTCTGAAATTCTGTTTTCTGCTTCGTTAGTTCTGTTGATAAGACTCTCTGTGGCGTTCTGGGTTGAAGATAACTTGTCTTTTAGCTCAGTTTTAAACTCTGCTTGAGTTTGTTTTAACTGCTCTATGCCACTTTTTGCTTCTTGCACTGTTTTTCTCAACTCCTCCAAGTGTCTGTTGTGTTCCTCTTCAAAGCGATTGATTCGATTATGTAATTCCTCCCTGATTTCCTCTTTTATAGTATTGAACATGGTAATGATCATATTTTGAAAGTCTTTATCTTGGGTGGGGCTTTCTTGGCCTTTTCCCGTGGGTTTGTTCTTGTTGGAGTCTAACATTATGGGATTAATTTCTTCAATGGGAAATTTGTTTACTTGATTGTTGCTTCTCATGGATTTGCACTTTGACTTTGGCATTGTCATTTTAACTCTTAAGATCTCTCAATTTCACTAAACTGAATTATTTGGCCTGGGGTCCTGGTGGGCGGGGTGGACGGAGACTTACCTAGGTCTTGGGGTGAGGCCTGGCTGGACCGCGCACGCGCGTCCCGACATGTGGAGCGGGGTGAGGTGCAAAAGGGGGGATGGGGGCGACGGCGTGGAGCTATTTAACCCGAGGGCAGCTGGGGCGGGGCCCGGGCGCGGGGGGGGGGGGGGGGGGGGGGGGTCCTCCTCGTCCCTCGGCCCCGTGCGCGGCTCCGGCTGGATGGTGGGAGTCAGAGCCGGGTCCCTGTGGGCCGAACTGGGGTCCTGGTGGGCGGTGCGCGCGAGGGGGGTGGTACTCACCAGCTAGGGCGCGGGGTTGAGGCCCGGCTGGACCGCGCGCGCGCGTCCCGACCGGCGGAGCGGGGTGAGGTGCAGAAGGGGGTTATTCCTTTCTTTAAGAGACTTTTTTTTTTTTTTTTTTTTTACATATTACTAGCATAGGATCTTTCTTTGGGTTACTTCCCACAATAATAGAGGTTTTTTTAAAGTCCCTCTGCCCCTCCTATCTCCCATGTCCCTTCTATCTCTTATCTCCTCATTCCCTGCAATGTATTTTTCCCAATTATTCCCTCCCTCATCCTTGTCCTGACATCCTAAATCTCCCTTTTAAAAGGTTTCACCTTACCCATCCCTTCCTATCTTCCCAATCATAATTCTTTTTCAAATTTTCTGGCTCTCACACTGTTCTAATCTAAATATATTGACAAGGATATAAGTTCAATCATCTGTTTATAAGAGAAAACCTGCAGTGCTTATCTTTTGGTGTCTGAAATACCTCACTCAATATTAAAGTTTCCAGTTCCATCCATTTACTAGAAAATTCCATAATCTCATCCTTTCTGATGGCTGAATAATATTCCATTTTGTGTATGTACCATTCCTTTGTTGATGGGCATATTCGCTGATTTCATTTTTTTTTTTTGCTATTGTGTATAGAGCTGCAATGAACATAGATAGCAAGTATCTTTGTAATAAGATGTAGAGTCTTTTGAGAATATTCCAAGGAGTGGTATAGCTGGTTCATATGACAGTTCCACTTTTAGTTTTCTGAGGAACCTTCACACTGATCTCCATAGAGGCTGTATCAGTTTACATTCCCACCAGCAGTGAATAAGTGTCCCTTTTTCTCCATAGCCTCGTCAGCAATCTTTGTTGTTTGTGTTCTTGATCTTAGTCATTCAGACTGGGGTAAGATGGTATCACAGGGTTGTTTTGATTTGCATTTCTCTGATAATCAGGGAAGTTTAGCATCTTTTAAGGTATTTGTTTGATATTTCAATTTCTTTTTGAGTGAAATCCCTGTTTAGTTCTAGCACCCATTTTTTGATTGAAATGTTTGCTGCCTTGGTATTTAATTTTCTGAGCTCTTTGTATATTCTGGAGATTAATCTTTGGTCAGATTCATAGCTAGCAAAGATTTTCTCACATTCTGTGGGTTGTCTTTTTGCACATTATATAGTTTCTTTTGTAGAACAGAAAGAAGCTTTTTAATTTTAGGAATTTGTTGATTATTGGTCTTAGTTTTTGGGCATTTATTGTTCTCTTTAGAAAATCTTTACCTAGGTTTATCGATTCCAGTATACTTCCTACTCTTTCATTATGTGTGTGTTAACTTCAGAGTTTCAGTTTTAATATCGAGGCCTTTGATCCATCTAGATTTGACTTTTGTATATGGAGAGAGGCAACAGTCAATTTTTATTCTTCTACATATAGATGTCCAATTTTTCCAACACTGCTTGTTGAACATGCTGTCTTTTCCCCAGCATACATGTTTGGCACCTTTTCGAAATTAAGTGGCTATATATGTGGGAGTTTATATCTGGATCCTCTGTTCTAATCCATTGGTTGATGTATCTGTTTTTGTGCCAATACTAAGCTTTTTTTATTACTATAACTCTGTATGGTGATACCTCCAGCAGTATTTTTATTGCCCAAAATTGTTTTGGCTAATCGTAGTTCTATGTTCTTCCATATGAATTTTGAATTTTTTCTAGTTCTATGAAAAATTGCATTGGGATTTTAATTGTAATTGCACTGAATCTGTATATTGCTTTTAGTAGGATGGATATTTTCACAATATTGATACTACAACTCCATGAACAAGCTCTTTATATTTTCTGGTATGTTCTTTAATTTCTTTTAGCAGTACTTTGTAGTTTCCATTACACAGGTCTTTCATTTCCTGGTTAAATTTATTCCAGAGTGTTTTATTTTCTTTGTAGCTATGGTGAATGGGATTCATTCTCTCATTTCTTTCTCAGCTTGTTTGTCTCTGGTGTATAGGAAGGTTACTGATTTTTGTGTGTTAATGATATTTGCTTTAGGCTTGTCATATATAGCCTTTATCAAGTTGAGAAGAGTCCCCTCCATTTCTGTTTTCTCCAAAACTTTTATCATGAAGGGATGTTGGATTTTTTTTTTGTATGCCTTTTCTGAATCTATTGAGAGGACCATTTGATTTTTGTTTTTGAGTCTGTTAATATGATGAATCATGTTTATTGATTTATGCATGTTAAACCATCCTTTCATTCCTGATATGAACCTGATTTAATCATGGTGTATGATCTTTTGGATATGTTTTTGGATTCAGTTTGCTAATATGTTGAGTATTTTTGCATCTGTGTTCATTAGTGAGATTAGCCTATAATTCTCTTTCTTTGATGTGTCTGTTTGACTTTGAAATTAGAGTTATATTGGCTTCATAGAAAGAGTTTGGGAGTATTCCTTCTTTCTCTATTTTATGGAATAATTTGAGAAGTAGTTGTGTTAGTTCCCCTCTGAAGGCCTGGTAAAATTCTGCACTGAATCCATCTGGTCCTAGGCACTTTTTAGTTGGAAGAGTTGTAATTACTGTTTCATCTCTTGTTATTGGCCTGTTAATGTGTCTATTTTGTCTTGAGTCAATTTTGATACATCGTGTTAAGAATTCATCTATTTTTCCTTTAGATTGTCCAATTTAAGAGAATATAAATTTTGAAAGTATGTCATTTCGATTCTATGGATTTCTTCAATTTTCTGTTATAATTTCTCCCTTTTCATTTCTGATGTATTTTTTTAGTGTTCTCTTTTCTTCTTTTGGTTAGTGAAGCTAAGAGCTTGTCCATTTTATTTATGTTTTCAAAAAACCAGCTCTTTATTTCATTGATTTTTCATATTGTCATTTTCAGTTCCAATTCATTGATTTCTGCTCAGATCTTAGATAGTTCTTCCAGTGTGCTACTTTTAAGTTGGTTTGCTCCTTTTTTCTAAGGCTTTCAGGTATAACATTAAGCCATTTACTGAGATCTTTCCTTTTTTGTGATGTAGGCATTTAGTGCTATAAGCTTTCCTCTTAGAACTATTTCAATGTGCCTCATAGATTTGGGTAGGTTGTATTTTCATTTTCATTAGCTTCAAGGAAGTTTTCAATTTCATGTTTCATTTTTTTTTAATTATTATTATTATTATTATTATTTATTCAACTGTGTGCATATGCGTGTGTATGTGTGCGCGTGCGTGTGTGTGTGTAGTGTGTGTGTGTGTGTGTGTGTGTATGTGTAGAACCACGGACGAATTTGCGAACCACCATGGACACCTCCACCTCCTTCTGGCCGGGGATTCACAGGCTCCGCCCTACCAGGACCAGAAGCGCAGGCCGCCCCCGCTTCTGCCTGGCGTCTGTCTATACGTGGGATCTGGGATCCGAACTCAAGACCTTCTGCCTGCAAGGCGGAGGCTTAACCCCTGAGCCACCTCTCCAGCTCCAATTTCATGTTTCATTTCATTTTTGACCAATTACTCATTTAAAAATGTGTTATGTGTTATTTAGCTTCCATGAATTTGTGTAATTTCTATTGCTTCCTTTGTTGTAGATATATATGTACCTTATTCCATGATGTTCAAATAGTATGCAGTGAATGATTTCAATTTTTCTGTATATATGGAGGTTTGATTTGTGTCCTAGTACATGGTCAGTTTTCAAGAATGTCCCATGAGCTGCTGACTAGAATGTGTATTCTTCAGTGTTTGGATGAAATGTTCTGTAAGGTCCAATGTGTTTCTGTTTAGTTTTTGACCCACTGACCTGTCCGATGGTATGAATGGGGTATTGATTTCTCTTATTATTGTCTTTGGGTTGATTAACTATTTTGTGTCCTGTAGTGACTGTTTGATTAATTTGGGTGATTCAATGTTTGTTACATATATGTTTAAGATCGTAAGATCTTCTTGCTGGAATTTTCCCTGTACTAAGAAGTAGTACCCACTTGCATCATGTATGGGTTTGCTTTAGTTTGAAGTCTATTTTGCTTGCTATTAAGATGGCAACTCCTGCTTGTTTCCTCTTTCCATTTCCGTGGAGCCCTTTTGACTTTCCTTTTACCTTGAGAAAGTATTTATCTTTTAAGGTGAGGTATGTTTCTTGGCGGCAGAGAATTGATGAGTTGTGATGTTTGACCCAAGTTAAAAGCTTGAATCTCTTGATTAGGGAGTTGAACCCATTGATATTTAAAGTTATTACCGAAAGGTGTCAAACAGTTCCTGACATTTCACCAATGTTGTGGCATTTGTATGTTTTAATCCCTCATTCAGCTTTTTGTGCTGATATTATTTATTCTCTTTATCTTTGTTGGTGTGTTTATCTTCTTTTCCATCTTGCACATTTCTTCAATTATTCTCTGTAGCTCTGGCTTAGTGTCCATATAATTTTTTAATTTGTTTTTGTCATGGAATATTTTTCTTTCACCTTCTATTATGACGGCAGTTTTGCTGGGTTTAATAATCTGGGTTGGCATTTGTGTTCATTCAGAACTTGTGTCTCTCCAGGCTCTTCTGGATTTTACCATTTGTATTGAGAAGTCAGTTGTTATTTTGATGGGTTTATCTCTAAATGTGACTTGTTTCTTTTGTCTTGCAGGTCTTAAAATCTTGTCTTTTAATGTGTATATTTGGTGTGTAGCCTATCATATGTCATGGATATTTCTTTTTTTGTCCTCAGTGTTTGGTGTTCTGTATGCCTCTTGAATCAGGATGGGCATCTCTTTTTTTAGGATAGGGAAATTTTCCTTTACTATCTCATTGATTATACATGGTGGATCTTCCTTTTGTGTGTCTGTTTTTGGGATACCCATGATCCATATGTTGGGACTTTTGATGGTGCCCTAGAGCTCCTGTATGTTCTATTACAACGTGTTTTACAGCTTCTCAGTTTCTCTCATTAATTTATGAGCCTCTTTTATCTTGTCTTCCAGTTCTGAGACTCTATCTTCTACATGATCATTCCATTTTTGATACTCTCCATTGAATTTTTTTTATTGCACTGTTTAGACTTTTTTGTTCCTGTGTGTCTGTGTGTGGGTTTTTTTTTTTTTCAGTGTTTCTATGTTTTTTTGTAGATCACACTGGGTTTTTTTTTTTTTTTCAGTGTTTCTAGATCTGTTTTCGGGCTCTCTATTTTCATTCTATTTATATCTTATTCATTTGTATATTCTTGGAATTCTTTCCTGAGTTTGTTGTATTCTTCTTGAAATGTTCTTAGGTATTTATCTATGTTGTTAAAGTTTGATATACACATTAAAGGATGCTTCAGAGATGTGGGAGGGGTACTGGGAGAAAGGGAGGGGGAAAGGAAGGGGAAAAGGGGAGAGGGAACAGGGAGGTCCAAGGAGGGGTGGAGGGAGGGAGGGGACGGGGTACCTATTACATTTGTATGAGTAGAAAAATAAAAAAATTAAAAAAACATATTTATAGTTGATCTTTGAAATTTGTTGTCTTGGTTATTGTTCTCTTGGACACTTCCAATGGGCTATTCTCTGAAGTCTTGGATTTGGTGATTTTGAGGGGAGACATGTTTTCTTGGATTCTTGTATTCCTTCTGTTTTTCCTGTGAGATATTAGCATTTTTAGGATGAGTAGTTATTGATTGTAGTTTTATTTGTTTGTTTTTTTTTTTGGAGGACTTTTCTTTCTTTAATTCCAGGCTGCAGAGGTGGCTTGCAGAGAACAAGGGGATCAATTTCCAGAATGGAAGCCTTCAGGTTGGGGCACATATCAGTCACTCAGGGACCAATTTACCCTGGCAGCTGGGTGTAATAAGTTTTTGGAAAGCTGGAAATCCTAAAGGAAACACTGAAAAATAAAACAAAGATTAATTAATAAGCCAACGAAAAGAAAAATGGAAAATGCTGTCATCCCAAAGGTAGAGAAAGAAGAGAGAATAAAGAATAGATTAAACATATATATAGAAAAACTATAAATATAGAAAATATACACACAACTGTGTAAATAGTCCCCTAAAATGTAAAGATCTAGACACCTTAATGTAAAAGGCCAGAAATTGTCACATTAGATAAAACAAAGCAAAGCCCAAGTATATGATACAGCTACAAGAAACTCATTTCGAGCTGATACACACTCAATTAAAAGATGCAAAGTAATAAGAGAGAAGGTGGAAAGAAATATTCTAGCATTAGTTTTTAAAAGTCTAAAATGGCTGTATTTAAATAAATCAAAGAATAAAGAGGAGCATTTTATAACAGTAAAAGGATCAACAATCAATCAATCAGTCAATCAATCAGGAGACTGTATAACCATAAAAACCTACATACCTAATAACCTACTTTAAAGTGTGCAATGTAAAGCCCAATGACATTATAAGGAGAAACAGGTAAATGCACAATTACAGAGACAGATGCAATACTCCATTCTTAGAATTAATCAGTATATAAAAACATTATGTATCATTGCTTAAAGGATTTTATTCCAGTAATGGGAAACTAATTTAGCAAAAGAAAATCAATACAAATTGTCACATTAATAGGCTAAAGGAGAAAACTATATTATATTCTCAATAAATGCACTCATCATGTTGATGAAATAAAGCATCTATTCTTAAAATTTTTTTAAGTTAAGAATAAAAGGAGGGGCTGGAGAGGTGGCTCAGGGATTAAGCCTCTGCCTTGCAGGCGGAAGGTCCTGAGTTCGGATCCTACACCCCACGTATAGATGCCGGGCAGAAGCGGGGGCGGCCTGTGCTTCTGGTCCTGGTAGGACAGAGCCTGTGAATCCCGGGACAGACTAAACAGGAGGAGGTGGAGGCATCCATGGTGGTTCCCGAATTCGTCCGTGGTTCTACATACACACACATACATACACACGCGCACACACACATACACACACAATTGAATAAATAATAAATAAAAAAAATCAAAAAAAGAATAAAAGGAAACTTTCTTGTTTTAGCGTTCATTTAATGTGTATGTGTGTTTGTATGTGTATGTGTGTATGTGTGATGTGTGTGTCTGGCATGCCATGAACCATTTGTTGATATCAGAGAAAAACATGTGGAAGTCAGTTGCCTCCTTTGACCATTTGGGTTGTATGTCAAACTCATTTCATCAGACTTGGTGGCAAGTGCCTTTACCACTAAGCCATTTAGTGGACCCTTGAAAGAAACTTTCAATGTGATTAAATGCAACTTCATTGCCATCATTATAATTTGTGCTGAAAGTCTAAATGCTTTCCCATGAAATGTGAAACAAAGAGTGCCTACTGCATCATTTTGGTAGATTCCAGCCAGTGCCATAAACCAAGAAAATGGAATAATATGCACATAGATTTAAGGGAGAATCTACAATATCTATTCATAATAGGTGTATTCCACCTATGACTGTGCATGAGAAAAATACAAAGAAGCTTTAATTGCAAGACCTCTAAACTAGAAAGAAACAAATGAAATAACAAGTAGCTAAATGGAGAAAGGAAGTTTGATCTGCCCATTAAAATGAATAAATTACTGATGCATGAAATGCTATGCATGAGTTTCAGCACAATTTTGTTGAATTAAAAGACCTAGATGAAGAAGGTGCACACTAAATGATTTGATTTCTATTAAATTCTTGAAGATGTAAATTAATGTCTGATAGTTTAAGGAGAGGGATATGGGAAAATAACAGTTGGAAAAGAAAGGATGATTATGAAGTAGCACTAGAAAACTTCTTCATATGAGCAGGTTTATTATTTGTCATAACTATGGTTTTGCAGTTATATGAATTTCAAAACTCACCAAAAACATTCACCTTAAAAGTAAGAAAGTCATCATCTATACATCAATAAAGCAGTTAAAATGTTAATAACCCCATAAAAGAATCAACTTTCTCCTTCTTGCTGTCTTAAAACCCTTTTGCTTCTAGCACATACTTTTTCTCATTATTTTTATGTGGAATTTTAGTTTGAACTTAAAATACATATTTTTTTGAAAACTCAGTAATGATTATATTGATGTTTCTGGAAAAGTGAGAGTTTTATTCTAAAGGTATTTTTATGGTAACTAGACTTTTTATTGTTTTTTACCTCTTTCTAGATTTATCTTATTTCTTTCCTCTTATCTATTTCTTTTTATCTACTTTTTTTAGTTCTTTTCAGACTGTTTTCCTGTCAAAGTATATGTGCTAGTATGCCTTTTGAAAGGAGATATCAATGTCTTAGTATTTGTAATACTCAAAATGTCTCATCTCAGACTCTTAAGTACTGTTTAGGAGAACACAGAAGTTTGGCTTGAGTGTCAATCAACTTCTCATTTCCCTACTTAACTTAAAAGACAGTTTCCAATGTCTGATATTATACCATATATCATAACATACCATAACAACATAACATTATATCATACTATATGTGATACAAAACTTATGATCTGCTTTACTTTTTTTCCATGTAAATATTTGTCTTTTATCTGTGTTCATTAGACTTTCATTATAGTATCAATGGGGAAGATGAGATGGAGGGAAACAGGGATTAGTACTCAATAAGTTTGTAAAACTGAAAAATAAATAAAAAGAAGAAAGAAAAAAGTAGCAAATATCAATATCATAGAATTTTAATGGTTAAAAAGGTGTCTTCAAAGTTTATTTGCATTGTATCATGATCAACATTTCATTCCCTTTTGTTGTCAATTAATACTATATTTACCAAATGATTGACATTCGGGTTACTTTCATTCTGGACCCACTATGATAAAGTTCACTATGATTGTTCTCTAAAAGTTTTTGTGTGAACCTGTTTTTTGCTTTCTTAGGCATGTGCCTGCAAGTAGCATTTCTCAATTATTTAGTAACTCTCTGGTTTACCTTTTGAGAGTTGCCAAACTGTTTCAAGTACTATATGAGGGTTTCAAATTCCTCCCATTGGTGTGAACAAATGTCATTTTCATTTTTATTATAGTTATTCTCATGGTGGTGAAAAGCTGATTTTTAGAAATAATTCTGTTATCCTTTGCAGTCTCATCTTCTGACAATTTCAAAAGATATTTGTGAAAACTATTAAATATTTTTACATTAGTCCTTCCTTTTAATTATGGCTTGTCATCATCAACATTTTATCAATGGATATTGTTTTTATCTAAACCTAGCTAAATTTTGTCCTGTTTAACCAGACTGCCCAAAAGTCTATAAATCTTATTCATTGCTAATACTTACTTTTTGTATTTGAAAAGTAAATACTCATTCAAAAAGTCTGATCTGAAGAATATATTCAGCAGCTTTGTAGGGAAGGCTACTGTATAGAAAAGTCAGGGAGCACTACAGTAGATTAACCTTTTGACCACACCCTGTCCCAAATAACTTCCTATATGCATATTGGCAAGTAAATAAAATAAAGATCAGAATTGGGTGGGAAGCCTAGAGTATGTGAAATAGAAACCAAACATTAATAAACTACATATTTTATTAGCTATACTCAAGTAGCTAATAATTTGATTTCATAATTTCTTGCTTCTTTTTTAAACATTCCTGTCTTTATGTCTTTGAAAATATTACAATATTTGCTACATTTTTCTCTTCAGATTGTTTTAATGTTTATTTTTCATTGAAAATTGAGTCATTGCTTAAATTTTGTTTTTCTTAATATTATTTTTTCTTATGTGCTTTAGAAATCTATAGGGCTATTTGTGTGAAACAGGAACATTTGCCTGTTTTCTCATTTTTACTTGCTTGATGATTTTGGATCTGAGGCTCAGAAATTTACTTTACGCTGGAGACTTGGGGCCTGAGTTCTGTAATTAAGCCGATTATGTTGCAAAACTAATGGCAGAGCTTGGAAGTGACTTTGGCCTTCAGGAATACAAATTTTTTCACATCATGACACAACATTGTCATCTATAAAGTTAACATTCCAAAACCATGCAATTGACTCATAGTGTCAAAAGTATTTCATAGTGTTTCTTAGTTAAGTTTATGATTATGTTTATTAAAGGCATTCTTTGACAATTTCACATATGTACATAATACATACCAGCCCTTCCATACCTTTTCTTCTCCCTTTTCCCTACCTACCTTGTATATCTGTCATCTTTCCTTTATATCTCTTTCTCACATTCTCATCTATGTTTTTCTTTTTTTTTTTTTTTGTTTTGTGATCCACTGTGTTCAACAGATAGAGCTGTCTGTGTGACCACAGGTTTGGAACTTTCCACTGGAACCTGGCTGACTTAGCAGTGGATACACAGCTGAATCTTGAAGGGAATTGCATAAATATCTTGTTTAGAGCTGAGACTTCAAATGTCTCTTTTTCTGCACCTTGGGTAACACCAGATCTCTAAATTCTCTTCTCAAAGCATTAATAGGTTTCTCTGGGTAAGGCTAGATATACCTTTTGCCTGTAATAAAGCAAAGATACTCAGCAGGCAGTTCGATGTCAGTTGGGTTAAACAACAGTGTTTCGTCTCCCCTTGGCCCTATGACAGCCCAGGACATGAATTTTGTCTGTATTTATGGTACCAGTCATGATCTACTTCTTATGACGCAGACCTGGAATCCAATCAGGGAGTGACAGACTATACTAATAACTGTGGTCCACCAATAACAATATAATCCACTAATAACAATATACTTCTTTGGCATAGGTGGTCACATTTTACCTGGTGGATTGGTACTGTAGCTTGTTAGGTTCACGGCTGGGTAAAAGCATTGCCATCTTTTCCCCTCAGGCAACATGCAGTGTACCTTTTGTCATGCAAGTTTATGTTTTTTTTTTTTTCCAATTGGGCCTCACATAATCATCCTGGGGTACATGTGGCCTGTAGAAAAGGGATTAAACTTGTCTGGTAGATCTTGGTTCTTCACAAACATACTCTGTTTCTACTGCACCAGAGGCCCAATAATCTTGTTGAGCAATCTTGACGCTTGCCCTTCCCTTTCAAAAGATGGTAAAGACCTTGCTAATTGGTGCCTATTATGATGAGCTAAAAACATGCCATGCTGGGCATTTTTCATTCATTAGATTCCTTTAAACTCCTGCTCAGTGTGGGATTGTGTTCTGTTCTTGCTACCTTCGCTTCATTATTTTTATACATAATTATGTCTTTTAAATCAAAACAACTTATATATCTTTGCCGCCAATTCGTAGGGTAACAGGGAATCATGACGATGTTTACTGAGTTCTCATGTCAAGCTATTTTGCTAGGACTGACTGTTGTACAAATAAAAAAATTAGCCCTGCATATTGGACAAACAGTCATAAAATAAAACAAGCACTATGACAGCAAGCAACAACAAACCACACATAAAAAAATGGTCCTTTGAGAGTAATCGGCAAACTTGTAATGAATTTAGTAATGTTTAAGAATGCCAGTGGATGGGCCCATGAATCAGTAAGCCAGTCAGGAAATTGTCTGCTAGGTCAGTTGGTGTGTGGTGCTTGCCTGATAACAAATGTGATCTTTTATTTTTGTGGATGTAAATTCTAATCAAATTCTACATCTTCCCCCCTTGGGACCTTGAACCATAAAGAGTCAGCCATATGCGGGTCTGTCTTTGTTCATTCAGGTGTAATAGATGCTTACCTTGACAAGTATCCAAGTACTCATGAGGCAAACACAGGGAATTCCCAGGTCAAGCTGGGTAGCTAGCTAGCTGAGTAAGCTCTGGCTTCAACTGAAAGGCTCTGCCTTAATAATAAAAGTGAAGAGTGATTGAAGAAGACCCCACTGTCAAATCTGGGGCTACACATTGCACACATATGTGCATGTGCTCTTGCACATGTGGACACATATGTAAGCATGTGAATACATGTATACCATCATGCATACCCATGCAAAAATGAAAAAAAACAAAATAAGGAGAAACAAGCAAAGATAACCAACAAACCAAATAAATAGGCAAATAAGCAACAAAATTTGCAGACTGCTCAGCAAATATAAAATGAAGTGTGGACTCACCAGAGTGGTGAATTTGAACACAAACCAGTGCAAGGCCTATTCACTCCATCATCAAAACAAAGTTGCGACAAAAGTATTTGGCACTGTGAGGGTATGGGGAGAAAGATGAAAATATTGTACCCGGGGATACAAATTAGTGAGAATATTTAGAAACTATATAGTAATAATTATAAATGTGATAAGCATTATAACTATTAAGCACACATATCTTTTGACCTAATATTCTCAAGAGCTAATTATTTAGAATTCTTGCATTATAAATTGTCACTTTTATTTTTATTTATTTTTTTCAGCTGATATTAGGCCACAAATCTTTAAACATAACTTTTTAAAAAATAGTTTCAAGGTCAGAAAAGAAAACCAAGGTTGCACTGAAATCTCTTAAGTGCTTCAACACCATTAATCTCTGGATGTTCAACTGCATGAAATACAAAGAGCACTTTGAGAGGGTTGCTAAGAAATGTTTGGGGTCTCAAATACATGCTGCAATCTAAGACCCTCATCTTTTCCAATAGCATCAGAAACTGCTTTTTTATGAGGGAGCCTTCATTTTTAAATTAATTTTTTAATTATTTGACACTTTCATACGTGGCTGCAACAATTTAGGTCATTTTCACCTCTTACTATTCAGTCTCATTCCTCTTCCTGTTCCTTTTTTTTTTTTTATTTCCACTCATACAAATTCAAAATAGACACACAGATCAATGGATAAGGGTTGAAGACCCAGATATAAGCCCACACAACTACAGCGATTTGATCTTTGACAAAGGGGCCCAAAAAATCCAATGTAAAAAGAACAGTATCTTCAACAAATGGTGCTGACAAAACTGGATCTCCACATGCAGAAGATTAAAACTGGACCTGTACTTGTCACCATGTACAAGAATTAATTCCAGCCTTCCCCACCCCGCTCCTCCGGCCGGGACGCGCGCGCGGTCCAGCCGGGCCTCATCCTGCGACCTAGGTAAGCTCTGCCCGCGCCCACCCACCAGAACCCCAGGTCAGCCCAAAGGGACCCAGCTCCTACCCCACCATCCAGCCGGAGCCACGCGCAGGGCCGAGGGACAAGGAGGATCTCCCCCTGCGCCTGGGCCCCGCCCCAGCTCCCCTCCGGTTAAATAGCTCCATGCCGACGCCCCCATCCTCCCTTCCCCACCCCGCTCCTCCGGCTGGGACGCGCGCGGTCCAGCCGGGCCTCATCGGCGACCTAGATAAGCTCCGTCCCTGCCCAACCCCAGAACCCCAGGCCAAATAATTCAGTTTAGTGAAATTGAAAGATCTTAAGAGTTAAAACGACAATGCCAAAGTCAAAGTGCAAATCCATGAGAAGCAACACTCAAGTAAACAAATTTCCCACTGAAGGACTTAATCCCATAATGTTAAGACTCCAACCAGAACAAACCCACGAAAATGGCCAAGAAAGCCTGACCCAAGATAACGACTTTCAAAATATGATCATTACCATGTTCAATACTATGAAAGAGGAAATCCGGGAGGAATTACATAATCGAATCAATTGCTTTGAAGAGGAACACAAGAGACACTTGGAGGAGTTGAGAAAAACAGTGCAAGAAACAAAAACTGGCATAGAGCAATTAAAACAGACTCAAGCAGAGTTTAAAACTGAGCTACAAGACAAGTTATCTTCAACCCAGAACTCCACAGAGAGTCTTATCAACAGAACTAACGAAGCAAAAAACAGAATTTCAGACCTTGAAGATAAAGTGGGAGTACTAACCAGCTCAATGGAAGAGGTTGTTAAAGCCAAAAAGATACTTGAGGGAAATATCCAAGGGATATGGGACACCCTGAAGAAGCCCAACGTGTATTCATGGAATACCAGAGCAAGAATCTCAAAATACCACCCCTGAGGAAATTTTTCAAACGATCATCAAGGAAAACTTTCCTCATCTAAAAAAAGAGAGGCCCATCTATATACAAGAGGCATTCCACACCCCAAACAGATACGACCAAAACAGAAGCACGCCATGGCAAATAATAGTTAAAACACTCCACATTCAAGATAAAGAACTGGTGCTGAGAGGTTCAAGAGAGAAAAAACAAGTCACTTTTAAAGGTAAACCTATTAAAATAACAAATGACTTCTCAGTCGAAACAGTAAAAGCAAGAAGAGCTTGGAGAGACATACTTCAAGTATTGAATGAGCAAAAATGTCAACCCAGGCTGATTTACCCCGCAAAACTATCTGTCATGATCGAGGGAGAAAGAAAAAATCTTCCAGCACAAAGACAACTTGAAGAGATACATGTCCACCAAACCAGGCCTTCAAAAAATGCTAGAAATGATACTCAAGCGTGAAGAAAAAAGCAGGCATATCCAGGAGAACAGAAGGTAAGTATAATACCATTAAAAGCAAACCAATATACTTATAAAAACTACTAAACATAATAAATGTCTGGAATTAAAAATAGTTTCTCCATTATAACACTAAATGTTAAGGAAACCAATGGCCCAATTAAAAAATGGGCCCTGGAACTCAAAACAAATTTTACCAGGGATGAAATTAAAATGTCTAACAAATATCTGAAAAAACGCTCCACTTCTTTAGCCATCAGGGAAATGCAAATCAAAACTTCCCTGAGATATCATCTCACCCCGGTCAGGATGGCAAAAATCCACAATACAAACAACAACAAATGCTGGGGAGGATGTGGAGAGAGGGGAACTCTCCTACATTGCTGGTGGGAGTGCAGGCTCATACAGCCACTCTGGCGAGCCGTCTGGAGATTCTTAAAGAAATTAAAGATTGAAATGCCATATGACCCTGCGATTCCACTTTTGGGTATAACCCCCCATGCAGCAGAGGTTTACCTCGATAGCACAAGTATGACCATGTTCATAGGAGCACTGTTTACAATAGCAAAGACATGGAATCAACCCAAATGTCCAACAGTTGACATAAGGATAAGGAATAAGGAAACAATGGAGTACTACTCAGCCATCAAAAATGATGAATTATTGGAATTTGCCGGGCAATGGATGTCATTAGAAACAATTATATTAAGTGAAGTATCCCAGACCCAGAAAAGTAAGCGCCGTATGTACTCCCTAATAGGTGGTTCCTAATACCAAACCCACCCAGCCCATCTTGAGACACTCATAGGTAAATCTATGTATTACCTACAGTAATTGCAAGGATTATGAACAGGAGGGATGGGGTTGGAGGGCCACACCAGAAACAAGAGAGAAGTGACCATGTTACAGTAGAGAAAATAGGCCTCCATCAAGGACTGCAAGAAAGTAATGTGACACCTAGTTAAGTTCACAGACATTCGTTCCTGATCATTTACAACTAAGGGGGTATGAACTCACCAGAAGGGGATGGCATATAGTCCAGCAGATTAAAAAGTAACCATTTTGCAAATGGGTGATTGACCCCTCCCATTGCCAAATGCCATATGACCCTGGGATTCCACTTTTGGGTATAAGTATTACATTTACCCTTGAATGAGCTCTTATAATAAGACTCCAGTTTAACAGCTTTCTTTCTCTGGCCAGGGGGTGACATATAGTGCCCATCACGATGGAGTGAAGGGCATTGCAGGAGCAGCAAAGCTGCAAAAGAAAATCAACAAACCACTATCCAGAACTTTAGAGACTCTGTATCAACCACTTAGAACTAGGCCAGACTAATCTCTCCCCATCCTGAAGCTCAGGGACATTTGCGGAAGAGGGGGCGGTAAGAGTGTAAGAGCAAAAGGATGGGAGGAGCAATGATTTGCAAGATACTCCACACAAGTTAGGGCCCAAGCAATCATAATTGGACATTGCATGCCCGGCGTAATGTCCAACACACTATTGACCTCAAAAAGTCTAGCATCTGCTAAAGGCACCAAGATCCTTGGAGGCAAGGGATTGAGAGCCACAGTAGTGTTCCTATGCTTAAGGGGAACACAGGAAAGGGATCAGGGAAATGCCACTGGGTCCTTGTTCATCATCGAAGAGGAGGGCCCAGAGGAGAGTCAGGCATGCACAAGAAAGGACTCTGGGAATCGGGGCGGGAGGCACAGGGGGATGGGGCGGGAGAGGTGAGGGGAGGGGGAGCAGGGGGTTGGGGGGAAGAGGAGGGAAGGAGGGAACTGGTGTACCTATTAAGTTTGTATGAGCTGAAATAATAATAAAAATGTATCTAAAAAAAGAATTAATTCCAAATGGATCAAGGACCTTGATATAAGGTCAGAGACTATAAAATCCATAGTTGAAAGGGTAGAGAACTCTCTTGAGCTGATTGGGCTAGGCCAACAGTTCCTAAACTGACTTCCAATAGCACAGTCACTGCAACCAACTCTCAACAGATGGGATCTTGTGAAATTAAAGAGCTTCTGTTCAGATAAAGAGATAGTAACTCAAGCACAAAGGCAACCCACAGAATGGGAGAAAATCTTCACTAACCACATATCTGATAGAGCTCTATTATCCAGAGTGCACAAAGAACTTAGAAAACTAAACACCAAGGAAACAAATGGCCCAATTAAAAAATGGGCCCTGGAACTTAAAAGAAACTTTACCAGGGATGAAATTAAAATGTCCAACAAATATCTTATAAAATGCTCCACATCCTTAGCCATCAGGGAAATTCAAATCAAAACCTCCCTGAGATATCATCTCACCCAGGTCAGGATGGCAAAAATCCACAATACAAACAACACCAAATGCTGGGGAGGATGTGGAGAGAAGGGAACTCTTCTACATTGCTGGTGGGAATGCAGGCTCATACAGCCACTCTGGCGAGCCGTCTGGAGATTCTTAAAGAAATTAAAGATTGAAATGCCATATGATCCTGCTATTCCACTTTTGGGAATAACCCCCCATACAGCAAAACTCTCCTCTATAGCACAAGCACGACCATGTTCATAGCAGCACTGTTTACAATAGCAAAGTCATGGAATCAACCCAAATGTCCAACAGTTGACGAGTAGATAAGGAAAATGTGGTACATCTGTACAATGGAGTACTATTTAGTCATCAAAAATGATGAATTAATAGAATTTGCTGGGAAATGCATGGAATTAGAAACAATTACATTGAGTAAAGTATCCCAGACACAGAAAATTAAGTGCCGTATGTACTCCCTAATAGGTGGCTCCTAGTACCAAACCCACCTAGAGACACTCAAGGATAAATCTCTGTAATACCTACAGTAATTGCAAGGATTATGAACAGGAGGGATGGGGTATGAGGGCCCCACCAGAAACAAGGGGAGAGGGGACCATGTTACAGCAGAGAAAATAGGTTAAATTGTCACTTTTAGATCTTAAGAGAAAGGAGACAAAAGAGCATAATTCAATAGATAAATTAGGCCACAGTCATGTATGGCTGGTAATTAGCAGGACATCTGATACAGCTCATTCTCTCTTCCTGTTCACTTGGGATTAGATGGGTTTGAAGAGCTGGGTAGATCTCCCCAATCATGGAAAGGATGGTAGCTAACTGGCAACTAGACACTGACCACACTCACCGCTGTTCCCTATTCCTATTCTTCCATCTACCTTTAAGCCTCTTCTTACATTAAGACCTTCTTCTAAACAGTCTTTTTTCTTTGGTTATGAGAAGACCTCAACACCCTAACAGGTTGCCGCGAAGTGCAGTGCTGAACCACAAAACTGAAAACAACAACCAACCTTAATTCAGAATACAATGACCCTACAATGTTCACTCAGAACCAGACCAGCCAAATCTCTTCTCATCCTAAAGCTCAGAGAACCTTGCAGAAGAGGAGGTAGCAAGATTTTAAGAGTCTAAAGATGGGGACAAGATACTCCATTCAAGTCTGGGTTATGGCAGCCAGATCTCACTGCAATGTGACTGGACTTTACCTGAACTGCACAATGGCCATCATGTCAACAAGCCCCCGTAGACTAGCACGGATCTCAGGGGAGATGGCTTCAGGCAGTAGGATACTTAGAAACAAGGGGATAGACAGATATAATGGAATTCCTACATTAATAGGTGGCCCAAGAAGGGATCCTAAAGTATGCCACAGAATCCTGAACCCTCACTAGTGTAGACGACTCAGAGGGAACTTCAGGACCCATGTAAGCTGAAGTTCTACAAGGTGGGAGGGAGAGAGCAGGAAATACCAAGAAGGGAGAGTAGGAGGAAAGGGGGGGAAGGAGAGAGGGAGGTGTGGGAGAGAGACCTGGGATGGGGAGATAAAAGGGGAGAGGGGTTGGGAGGAGGGGAAGGAAGAAGGAGGGGGAGAGAGTACCCCTACCCATTGAGCTTGTATAACTAGGTAAAAATAAAATTAATATAAAATAAATAAATAGTCACTTCTAATATAAACACAGAAACATACATGTGCTCTATATGGCCTTTGATGTGGCCTGCAGGCCACATGACGCAAAGCCTTGCTCTAAACACAGGCAAATACAAAACTGTAACCTTACTTAAAACATGAAATTTGTGGGACTGGTAAGATGGCTTTGAGGGTATAAGTGTTTGCTGAGCTAGCCTGATGACTTGAATTCAATTCCTAGAATCCACCATGTATGTCTCAAAGTTGCTTTCTGACTACTATAGCATGTTATGGAATATATCCCCTCCATAATAATAAAATAAAAAATAAGGATATTTAAAAAAATTTAAAAATATTTTATTTATTTACTGTGTGTGTGTGTATGTGAGAGAGAGAGAGAGACAGAGACAGAGAGACAGAGAGACAGAGAGAGAGAGAGAAAGAGAGAGAAAGAGAGAGAGAGAGAGAGAGGGCACCATGTGTCCCTGCGGAGGACCAAGAGTGACTTTGGGAATCATCCTGGATTGCTTTTACCTCCTTTTTGTTTTGCTCTGGGATCCAAGTCAGGACCTTCTGCTTGCAAGGCAGAGACTTAACCTCTGAGCCATCTTTCCAGCCCATTTTTTGTAATTCTATCACACTATTCTTCAGCATGAATTGTACAGATGACAATGTATGTTGCAATGTCAAAACGCTGATCAGCCCTGGTAGAGTAATTACTACACATGCACACGTATAAGGATACTTACTAAAATATTTACTGAATATTTTAAAATAACTCTACAAAGTTATTTACTATGTAATATGAAAAAGTTATTCACTAGTGAAGTTATTAAAAGAAACCATACAATACTTACACAGTAGCTAAATGCATCAGATAGTTCTACATGTTAATGTAAAAATATTGCCAAGCTATATTAAAGAAAAAGTGACAGAATAATATGCACATAATTATTTATGCAAGAAAACTAACACTGAATGTGTATGTGCATGCTTCTTTACATTTTAACCAAAATATATTCAAACACTATACTACAAAGAGTGGTTCCCTATGTGAAACACAGAGGGAAAGAAGGAAGTCATTTTTCAAACAATTATTTTTTTAATGGAGAGAGAATAGGGTTCATGTTTATAATGGCATGCATGTGGAGGCAAGAGGACAGCTTTCAGAAGTTGCTTCTCTCCTTCCACCATATGGGTCATGTAGCCAGATTTTCAAACAGGTGTCTTCACCTGCTGAGTCATCTCCCTACCCCATCACTTTCAACCTTTAATAGATCTGCACTGAAATGATGTCTGTCTATGCAGAACAAGCTTCCGGAGCACCTGGAATTGCTTTGTGTGTTCGTTCCCACCTCTCCCCCTGCACAGCTTTACACAAACTGAGACCAGTAGCCCTTGGTGTTTACTTTTGTCTCCTGAGGTCAGGTCAAGACATGTTCTGCAGTGTTCCATAGTATTCGATGATAGTATGGGCAACCAAAAGGAAAAACTGGAGCAAACTTTTCATTGCGAGCCCCAGCGCCACTAGGCCTGCCTTCTCAGCCACCAGGTTTTCTATAAAAACCTGTGCTTCTGCTACCTCAGCACCGACTTCAAATGGGACAGCTCCCTCATGGCCTGCCTTCTACCCTTCTGTTGATGGTCTGCAGTGCTGGAGATGGAGCCCAGGGCGCTGCATATGCCAGAACTCCTCTGCCCCCACCAGCATCCCCAGCTCTTCAGCAATCTTTCCATCTATGGAAGATGTAATGTTCCACAGAGGGGGGACATCCTGGAAAATTGGCTCTTTATGTTTATATGTATAACTCCCTGCCAATTTCCTCTCAAGATCGGTATGTAAACGAGGCAGGCCTCAAGTTCTCCTTCCAGGGATCTTCAGGGAAGTGAGCAATGAGAGACTTCATCCTGAAGAGTTGAGGTGACAGATTGGAGCCTTGGGGCTGAGGGAGGACGGTGCCCCACTTCAGGTTCAGGGAGTGATTCAGTCATCACAGTCCATGGATCTTATCAAACTTGGGGGAATGGTCAGCTACCTAACCTTGCTGAGAAAAGTTCTTGGAGGAGCTGCTTAGTTCTACTAATCTGAAGGAGACAAAGGATTGCCATTCAGAAGAGGGCTATGCAACCTCGTAAGACATAGAAGAAAATGGAAGGCAGGAAGCACATCCAGTCAGCACAACAGTGTCATCTCCTCATAATGGCAGGGTGGTGGATAGTTTCCTGTGGATGAAAACAGCTGGTGAGGGCTGTGATGAACATTATATTGTTAAATTGCCACGTGCTCTTTGAGTGCACTGAGAAGCTGGCTCTGGAAGCAGGGCCATCCTTCCCCATTGCAGACTCAAGTGTGTTTAGGTCAAGTGTTCTCCAGAACCTTACCAGGCTGTGTCCTTCACACCTGTGGCTCTGTAACAGGGAAAGGGAAAAACAGGCAGCTTAACATGTGTTCTTGAGAAGAGGCAGAAGCTAAACCATATCCAACAGAAGTTACCATTACTTATGAGCCATGATATAAAAAGGCCTGTGGTGGGAATAGCTGGTCAGAAACTCATCTGTGAGTGTTCTGCTCTGCTTGGACCTTTCAACCGGGCAATCCAGCACACTGTTCCAAAGGGGATTCTGTGGTCATTTCTGCCCCGTGGTAGAATGTAAGCACCCAGGGAGATGATGTTCTCTGTCATCTGCATTTGTTCTTTTTACTTGGAAGCCTGGCTCTGAAGGATCCTTTGTTCTTCCTGGGACCTCTGTTCTGCCTCCCAGTCCCCAGTGGATTGCTGTTGGATGTTTGTAAGTGCCTGAGTGCAGCCTCTATCTGACACTTGCTATTTATTATTTTACTTTGCTTCTTATATAAATAAACTCATTCATGCAAAAACAAAAGCATGACACTCATAGACCATCCTTCAGACTGTCCAGAAGGAAAGTATTTTGGAGTTTAAAAGCCCATCCATTTTATAGGTATAAGGCAAGTCACTATAAAGCAGAAAACAGTTCAAATGTTTGCACTGAGAAATATGCTTTGACTATCTGAATGACTAAATATCCAAATGGGCAGTAGATATATAAAATGATGCTTGATGTCATAGTAGTAAGGAATGGTTAGGGTAAAACCTTTTAAAGGAGTGATTTAGAATACTAGGACAAGTAGGGTGAGGGGGAGAATAGTTGGGAAAAATATAGCAGTGGATGAGGGGATGGGAGATGGGAGGGAAAGAGGGACTTAGAGAAAAACCCTAAGATTGTGAGAAGTAACCCCAAAGGAACCTCTTATTTTAGTAATATGTAAAAAAATGTCTTTTAAAGAAAGGAACAAGAATGGGAAGTCCCTATGCAGAGGAGCATAGCATAAGAAAAACAGAAAAAAAAAGAAGTCCTGAGCTGACCCACTTAGAACCCAGTGACAAAATTATACTAGAAGTAAATGTTGGTCAGAGAGGTCTTAAAGGCCCCCAAATGTTATAGGTTTTTGTCATTGCTCTTAGTTGCTCTCCAAAAATTGTCAGTAAGACCCTATTATTGAAGATGCAACAACAAATGGATCACAGAACATGGGCAAAATGTATCAACTGGAACTGGTCTGAGGACTTTCTCCTTGATGGATAACTTATGCAGTACCAAGGAATACTGTAGAAGCTGCTGGGGGAGAGAAATAATCATATGCCCCATAAACACATGAGATCTGTAAGTTGCAATAAAAATCACCATGGTAGCAGATGACCACCAGTGTAATAGTGGCATGAGCATCAAGAAGACAACAACAGCTTTCTGACTGAACTCAAGACCTGATTGTCAGAATGGAACACATTCCTGTTACTGCTACCTAGAACAAGAACCTAAAAAAAGGGAAGGAATAGATTAATAGGGAAAACAGCCAATGAACCTATAGTAGGATGACAGTACATCAAACTTCTCTGTAAATAACTACTATTATACCCATAGATTGGAAGAACATTTAACATCCAGCCTAGACATCTTCTTCTACAGTAGAGGTAGAGGATCCCAACACCCTGACAGGATACAGCCTAGGGCAAGTGAAGAAGACAGCAATGAAGAGCAGTGAAGTGGACAGCAATGGCTAACCATAATAAAGAGTACCAGCCACTCAGCAAGGCTCACCCAGAATCACCCAACCTAATCTCTTCCCATGCTAAGACTTTGGGAATCTTGTAGAAGAGGGGACAGTGAGATTGTAAGAAGCTAAAGATGGGAAGGTTCATGGTTGGTAAAGAAGTCTACTCAAGGCAGGACTGCTGCATTTAGGAATTCACTACAGTGAGACTTGTCCTTCCCAGACCTGCATAATGACTGATGTACCAACATGCTCCCATAGACTACTTAGGAACTCAATAAAGATAAGAACATACAGTGGAAACCTTGGAGTCTAAAGCTGTATGAACCAAGGGAAAAACCTCTATTAGTGGGATGGCCCAAAGAGAGGCAACTTGATATGCCACAGAGGCCCGAACCCCTACAACAGTAGACAAGCTAGAATGAACCCTGGGGTCCATAGGAGCATACAGGTATGAGGGTGGGAGAGAATGGGAGGGATTTATGAAAGAAGGGAAGGGAATGGGAGGGAGTAAGGATAGAGAGAAGCAGGGATGAGTACTCAATATGCTTGTAAAAATAGAATAATTAAAAATTAAAAAAATATAGTATAAATTAAAACAGAATGGCCAAAGTTATGAAAGATGAGCAATGAGAGCATTGTGTGGTATGCAATACAGGTAGGACTCTATATCAAGGCAGATTCTTAGAACATTTGATAACACAAAAAGCTATCAAATATTGACAAATTTTATTATCAGGAACATCTATTCCTAGTTACGTATTCAAGGGCGATGTACTATATGTGATGACAAGGCACATGGTTAAGAATGTTTATAGTAGCATTTTCAAGTTGGTGAATAGGTTCAGCAGGTAAAGATGCCTGTGTAGAAACCTAGTGATCTGAATTCAATAGAGATCTCATTTCTGAGAATTGTCCTCTGACTTTTTCATTTGCTCCCTGACATTCTCTCTGTCTTAACATAAATAAATAAAAGTATTATTATTTGCAACAGCCTAATCCTGGAAATAATATAAGCATCAACTCAGGAAAGAAATGGAACTTACAGTATTTTCCCACAGCAATAAAGATGATAATCCATAGCTCCGTGGCATGAACGAAGCTCATTAATACAACATTTGAGTTGAGTAGAAAGAGTGGTTTTCTGGGGGAGAAGCAAAGATCTAGTTTTTGAGTAGCATTTGGAATCTGTTTGCAATTTTATTTCACTACCTGCATAATGGCTCATGGGTATATGCTGTAGTTTGGATGCTGAATGTCCTTTAATGGTTTATTTATTAGAGTTTGGTCTTGAGGTGGCTCTATTGGGAGATGGTGCCTTTAGGAGATGGGATCTAATGGGAGGTCCCGAAGTCCCTGGGGTCAAGGTCTCAAGGCAGACTGGGGAACTCCAGTCCCTTTCTCCTTGTTTCATAGTTGATGAGTTGAGTAGTTTCCACTAACGCATCTTCCCATTATGATATGCTGCCTCTCTGGAGGCCCCAAGTAATGGGGTTGAAGCTATATACCAAAATAAACCTCTTGCCTTTACAATTACATTGCCTCAGACTTTTTAACAGTGTCAGAGAAAGGACTCCTGCTATATCTATGTTGCAGCAATTCAGAGAGATGTGCACTAACAGTGCGCAGAATTCTCTGTGCACACATTGTTCTTGATCAAAAGAAGGGGAAAAACCCCAGGCATGTCACATAAATGTGTGTGTTTACCCTACTGTCAACTTCCTCGGCAGATATGATTTCTTTACTTTTCCTATGGAGACACGTGCTCCTGGCCAACAGCATAATTGCATGTTTTTATGGTTTGCTTGTTTTTTTTTTTTTTCACTCTCAAAGCATTGAGAATTCAAAGCTTTGATTTGTGGTGTAAGAATTAATAAATAAAATTTGTTTATTGTTTAGTTCTTAATATAACTATTTATTATAAAAGTTCCATGCAACTTTGTTCTTCAGAAAACCCCAGATGTTTGGGGGGAGTGGATGATGACAGCTATGTAATGTGCCCCTCCTTAAAAATGTGGCAGACAACAACACACAGCATGTCAGCACTGTGTGCCATGTACCTGCTTTCAACCTCAAATTGTTATGTAGAACCCAGAGCTCGGGCTGGAGAGATGGCTCAGAAATTAAGCCTCTGCCTTGCAAGCAGAAGGACCTGAGTTCAGATTCCAGATCCCATGTGAAAACACCAGGTGGAAATGTGATGGCCTGCACTTCAGGACCTGGAAGGTGGCGCCTAGGAAACCTAAGAGCAAAGCAAAAAGGAGATAGAGTGATCCAGGAAGGTTCTCCATTCACTTTCAGGTCTCCTCTGACACACACAGATAACACACACACACACACACACACACTGAGACCTAATGAGTCTGGCTCATTGCCCACTGTGCTTGGGTTTGAGGCATGACTCTTTCTCTTCTCTTTGGAGCTTTCTACCACCAGGACTTTGCTTAGAAGTTTCATCTTTTTGTTGAATTAATGAATAAATTAATCTGTGTGGGGATGCTGTGTGCATTTCTGGGGAAATGAAAAATCAAAAATAGTCAAAGCACTCCTATCTTCTCCTGAGACAACGACTTTGAAAGCTCAGTGCTTAGACTCCTCAGAGCCTTTATTTTTGGATAAAAGATTTTTTAAAGAGAAATTTTTGGTTTGTATAAACGTTGACTGGAAAGATTTCCACTGTATTCCTTGGCCTACACATGCACATTCTCTATTAGTCAATGTCCCCCACCTAAATGGAAAAAGAAAAAGAGAATATATAGAGGTTAGAGGACAACTCTCTGGAAGATGTTTCTCTCCTTTCATCATGCAGATCCTGGGATCAGAACTCAGGTAGCCAGGTTTGCATGCTGCTATTTATCTGCTCAACCACCTCTCCAGTCCAGACTTTTTATAATCAAGGAACCAGTATCAACATATAGTCACCCAGGGTTCATAGTTTACATTAAGATTCCCTCATGGTATTATACCTCCCACAGTTTAGGCAGATGTATAGTGACATGTGAGTTAACTGTTTGATTACACAGGCTTCACAGGTTTGTGATAAAACATGGAGAAACAGAAAGATGGGTCTAAAGAAAACTGTAATGAGCTTCTGTTTTGTAGGATTCAACTTTAAAAACTTCTGTCTACAGCCCTCAGGCAGTATTACATCCACGAAAGAGGTGACCTGGAAAAATGGGGTAGAGTCCAATCCAGAAGGAAGAACTAGGGGACTGAGCATTAGCAGCAACTAGCTGTGTACTTGTTTGCTGGCCCTGGTTTAAAGACTGTTCACCTTGACCCTTTTGCTAATTATTTCATAATGAGCCTCATGGGAGAGAGGAGGGAGAAAGGCAGGGACAGCTTCAGTCCTGGAGGCACTAGGGACTGCATTCAAGAAGGTCAGCCCCAGAGCTCAAATGTCAGAACACTCCAGTTCCCAGGTGGGACTGGGGAGGCCCAGGTAGTGGCTAGGAGGGAAAAGGTCCCACTCATCCCACTTCATTCCTTTGCCCTCTCACACACAGGCAGCAGGAAAGGGTCAGAATGGAGCATCAGCGCCCTCTGCAGGCAGTATGTTCTTCATTGCTTTCCAGCTACATTTTTCCCTCAGCAGAGGTTTTGGGTTCACTTAAAACCCTATATATAGCCTTAGGCATATCCTAACCCTAGCCCCTGTTAGAGTCCAGGTGTTTACGATGACAGTAGTGTCCAAGATAACCAGAGGAAAATGCCTTTCAGTGTTTAAATTGACAATTCTTAAGAACACCGGAGCTTTGAGAGTTAAGAAAGCAAAAATCTTCTGATGGAATTTCAGGTTGGAGGCTAGGCAGAAAAGGAGATATTTGGAGACTGGGGGAAGAAAAATGGTCATATGGACTGCTCAGGGCATTCCTGAAACAGTGATGGTGTGTTATGGGGTACTTCAGCCTGGATCAGAGGCCTGAACTGTAGATGTTCAAAGGGGCCATACTCTGTCCGTTGTTTCACTTCCTTATCAATTAGTCCTTCTCTTCTGTTAATTTCTCTCATGAACAGCTTTAGAGAATTCTCTGGGGTCTTGGTTCTGCACCTAGGTTGAGAAAAGAACAAGGGAATACGGCAGCATGATACTGTCGCATTCCACAGTGGCCAGACCTTGATACAGGTAAGTGGCAGACAACTATCTGTCTGTCGCAATCTGAGTGCTCCAGTAAGAACCCATGGATGAGAGAGAGGTGTCTTGGGGGATCCTACAGAGCATTCCTGTACTATCAAGAGAGACACGGGACATCGCCCCCTCACTTCTGGCCAGTGTAGGCTAGATTCCTGCTTCAGATCAGGAATCTGATTCAGAAGCTTCCAGATGCTTTCTTTCCAGGGGACAGGATTAAGTGATCTTTTTCCTTCAAAGTGATTAAGATTTTTTCAGATTTTTTCAGATATGTTAAAATATTTTATTTATTTAGAAAGAGAGAGAGAGAGAGAGAGAGAGAGAGAGAGAGAGAGAGAGAGAGAGAGAGAGAAGCACATACCACATACCACAACACATATGAAGAAGTAAGAGGGGCAACTTTTGGTTCTCTCCTTCTTCCGTGTGGCCTCTGGAGAGAAACATTTATCCTCTGAGCCATCTTGCCATCTTCCCCTAGATCTCTCAAATCTAGCTTGGATTTACTGTGTGGCCCATAATGCCCATGAACTTGGAATGTCCGGATCTTAGGCCCTTGAAAGCTAGGGTTACAAGTATGTGACACCACATCCAGTACTCACATTGGGTTAAACGGATTCAATTACCAACAGTGAAAAAAAGCTGGGGGATACTATTTCAAAAATCTGTTTCATTTGGTTTGGAAATGCCTGACAGAACCAAGCTGGCATTTCCAAAGGAAACAGCTGGGCAAGGCTGAGGAGATATCTGGCACCTTCAGTGCCCCACAGCCCTGTCTTGCCTGTGACCTACTGACGTTATTGTCAGGAGCAGCTGCTCTTTCCCACCCGTGAAGCTGCACTTCCAATACTTGCTTTTCATTCAAAGAGAAAGGGGCTCTTTGTGCTTTTCCTAGGAGAAAACGTTTCCCAAGAATTAGGAGTACCTAGGGGCAGTTCTTTATGGGGCTGAGGACCTGTCACCCCCTCAAGCTGATCAAGAGGAGCAAGGTCTCCCAATGTGGATGTCCTTGGGCACTGAAAGAGATGGACTTGAGGGATGGGCTACCAGTCAGTCAGTCAGATGAATCATGAAGACTTGGGGAGAAACCTTACATGAGAACTCCAGTCAACTGCAGCTGGAGACTTGGCTTCCACTTTTCTGAAATGGTGAACCAGGGTGAGGATTCTGGGAAAGAGAATGAGTGGGTAGGGTGGAGTTGCATGGGTTTTAATTAGAAAAATGAAAAAGTGCTTTTATTTCAATACTGTTTCAAAAGCTTTTATTAATATGAAGAATCCATAAATGTCTGGTATGTTAAGGACTTGCATTATGAGGTGGACATAATACCTTTCCTGATTATGTGTGGTTGCCAAATTCATCCATCCATCCACCACCCATCTATCCATCCACCCATCCACCCATCCACACTCCATTTATCCACCCATCCATCCATCCATCCATGATTAGTGAATCTACTACAGTCATAGTGTAAAGGTGTACAGGATGAGCAAGATATCCCAAGTTCTTCCAATTCTTGATTGTGCCCCAAATGAGAGAAGAAAAGAGTAAAAAGCTATTCACTGGGAATAAGAAGTTTGGGACTTTAGTCCTAATTCTGTCTTCCCTCTGAGGAGCAACCTCAGACTAACTACTTAATTCTTCCAGACTTTATTTTCTTGTGTCAAACAGGGTTAAGTTATCTTTGTCTCAATGTGACACTTACTGTATATGGGACAATATATCCCATATGAGGGATGGAATAAAAAGTGTCCTAAGAAGATAAAGAGTCCAGCAGAGGATTGCTTTGTCGGGGTCTAGCACTCACTGTGGCAACCCAAAGATGAAGGAGAACCTCTGAGAAGAGACTTACAAGACCGTCGTGCAGTTGGGGTAATGGGTTTATTCTATTTATATACAAGTAAGTAGTTACTGATATTCTGTCAAACACAAGGGGTGAGGTAACAGAAACTAGTTTAGCATACGACAAGACAGCTGTAGTAGGCCAACACGAAATGTCAAGAATCAAAAACACACAGTCCCTGGAATCACAGCTTTAGGGTCGCACAGTGCTGCCGACCACGAGCTCAGCTACACAGCGCAAGCAACACGTGACAAGGAACACGATCCACGGGGCAGGAGCTCATCAGGGACCCAGGGAGGCTGATAGGGCCCTGGGGTCACTTCTGGGAAAGGGTATTAGAATCGCATGAATCCCCCATATCTCTTTTCCATCTCGGGAACCTCTTTGGAGTAGTTTTCACCTTCCTCATCGGAGGGCAGGGACTCAGCAAAGCGCTTCAGGAAGCCCCCATACCTCTTCTGGTAGTCCATCCACCACTCGGGGCGGCCCACCCTGCGCATGAAACCCCCATACCGCTTCTGCAGCTCCTTCGCTTCATCTTGCACCTGGGGGCTTCTCTTGAGGCCTCTCATGAAGCCCCCATACCGCTTGCTCAAGTCCTCCTCGTGGTCACCGGCCTCCTTCTGGGGGTCTTCTCTCTCACGGTTGTCACCGGTCCCCAGGAGCTCCTTCAGCAGGTCAGAGGAGTTGGCCAGGGCGTCCCCTTCCTCTGCATCCTTCTTCATGAAGCCCCCGTACCTCTTGGTGAGGATCTCGCCTCCTCCGGTGGCCTCTTCTTCCGGCTCTGCGGGGTAAAGCTCATCTGCCTTTTTCATGAAGCCGCCATACCTCTTCATGAAGCCCCCGTACCTCTTGGTCAGCACGTGACTTTCTTCCTGCGAGCTGCTTTCTCTGAGCGGGTTGATGCGGTCTTGGGAAAACTTGGCCCCGGTCACCTGCAGGAGCTCTTTGCATGTCTCCCAGATTTTGAGCGAAGGCAGTTGTCCTTCACATTCCAGCGTGCAAGCCTGGGAAGAAAAGGGGATTTATGATCAAAAGAGGGTCCCCAGCTGCCTTATTCTAACCAGCAACGGACCACAGGGCATGTGTTTTGATACAGGCCAGGTATGAGCAAAAGAAACGCAGGAAAATGGACAGATTGAAGGAGAGACGAACAGAATTCGAGACCCTCCCCAATTTTAACTTACTTTGCTGCCTTTGGAATCCAATTCCAGTGGACAGATTTATCCTGATACCCTTTTTTCACTTTCCTTCTTCACACCCCACCTCCCGCCCCTAACTACAAGGGAGAAATTCCTGTTTACCTAATTAGGGACGTTAAAAATTCCCTTTATCTCCTTGTGATGAAATCAATGTTAATACGCTTTCTTGTGTCAGTATTTTACCACAGCAATACTCAAGATCCTTTAAAACACTTCCAAATCTTGAAAGAAAATAACTTTTTAAAAAATAAGTTTAAAAAGGGGAAGACTTCCAAAATATTAAACTTAAATGTTATAGTTTGCTTGAATTCTGATATATTGATTTACTGAAAAGATAGTTTCCCCCTTTTCCTTTTAATCTGTTGATTAAAACAGATTTCATCTTTTGCCAAATCCTGTTAATTAGATCAGATAGAAAATTATATGCACAAATTCTTCATGTTATTTTCTTAATATTGAACCACTGGTTTTCAAAAAAAAAGTCTTTTCCAATAGAAATCACATTCTTTGATAAAACAAAAATAATCAGGATGTAATTATTTCCTTCCTGTACAGTAATTAAACTCATTACTATAAGATTTAAGCTGTATATTTTATATAATCTTGTTCAGATTTTTTTGTTCAACTTTGTCTAGTATAAAAAGAATACTAATATTACATAACACTTATGAAATCAAATGTTATTCCTTAGCATTTCAGGGATTTTATAATCTTTTGAAACTTTTCAGAAGGTAGGCAGCAGTCACTTGATTTAGACATAAAAACCAGGCTTTTTTCTTGACATTGCAATGATATGCTGATATGCTGAGGTTAAAGCACACAGATTATTTTCACAGTAAAAGAAAGCCTTTTATTCAGACAACGAAATATTTAGGAAACTTAGCTGACTAGTTCTTCATTGTTATTGAAAAATTGTGTCTAAGAAAGTTAAATATGCATATGTAGAAATCTAAAAGGAATCTAATTACCATAGTCCTGTTTCCTTGATAATATCTCATAAAGGACTTGACAGGTAGGGATATTCACCACTATACTAATGAGGAGTGAGCTTTATAAAGGACTTGAAATACAATTACAAAAGTGAGACATCCAAATGGAAATGATGTTTCCATTCTTAATAGTATTTGCATGGTCTTATTGATAAGTTAATGATGAATATTTTATAGTCATACCAGAAGGCTTTTTAATGTATGTAATTTAAAAATCCTTCACAAACAGTGAAGAACAGAATAACACAATCGCACTAAATGACAGCTCCTCTAACCATTTGTTAATACATACTGTTGCTGGCATTTATCACACACTGCATTCTGTGGTCAAGAGCAGTCTGAATTGTAAATTCTACCTGGATATCAGTCAAGGTATACCTTCTCAGATTTGTACCTACTATACCACCAAGCATAAGTGTCATACCTGGTCAGAACTCGGAAAACACTTCACTGCATATCTTTGGCTGAGCAATCCCATTTTATCATGAACCCCAGTGAAAATTCCAGAACTGCTGCAATTCTGACAATGTGAGCATTAACTGAATTTTTTGTCCCTGAGAAAACAACCTTAAATGTAAGCTTCAGCACATATCTGTTACTCATTCACAATGCCTTCTTAAGAGATTTTTAAAGCAGATTGTGGCTTAATTGTTGCTTTTCCTCCAAAGTGTTCATACTACACAAGACACACCATCGCCTTAGAGAGAAGAAGAGAAAGCTATAACAGCAAGTACATGAAAGGAAGTTGTTCATTCCACATGTGGCACATCATCATCTGCATTAAAACGAGACTAAATAGCTACCAGCTACTACAGCAAAATCATAAAAAGCAGCAAAGAAAAGTGTGGAAAAGAGCAGTGCCTTCCCCAGATCCGTTAAATGATGAGTGGAGGTGAGAGACAAAAGAGAAGCCAGAATTTTACTGGTGTCTCTGGGGGCTTGTTGCCACCCAAGGAGTTCTGGTCGTGTTCATCAGCACTGGAAAAGAAAGATGAGCAATATTTTGGGAGATTGCTGAAATGAATGAAGAAATAAAAATATTTTGAGAAGGTACTTTAAAAAGTCAGTTACATGTATTTATTAAGTCACTTAATTTAAATAAAGCCAGTATAACTTGGAGGTCAGATTATGAAATTTAACAACTCTTCTAGAATTCATACACTTATGTAGATTACAGGCTAGATGCAAGTCAAGTTGGAAGCAGAGCTCAAAATATACGTATCTGTACAGGGGACTCAGAGTCAGATCATGGTTTTAGGCATGATTTTTTTCATATATTTTGAATAAAATTCTTTGATTCCCATGGTCTAGTCTTGTTTGTGTTCTCTGAGTTTTTAGAGCAAAAGCTTGGATCTCCTGACTGCACAAGAAAGATAGAAGCTGGTGTGATTGTTAAAGACGTAACATTTTCTTATGGTTGAGACATACAAAGCATTTTGTCTTCTTTTGAAGGCCAACTAGTGCAATATCAATGGAAACAGATCACAGTAACTCAAAATTTTTAATTAAACAAACCAATATTTGACCCAAAATCCATATCCTGGATTTCTGGAATCCTTTCCTGAGTTTTCTTCTGTATGTCATGCATCTCAACAAGCTTCTTCAAAACCTAAGGGGGGACCTACAGCAGCTTAGATTAACATATCCCTACCCCCCACTGAGTTTCCATGCATTTCAAAGACAGAGCACAGGCATCATCAAGGGCTCTAGTTAAAAAAGAAGCTTCTGGAATCTCAGATCCACAGATTCTGATGAGCTGGAACCCCATAAACGATCCAGAAACCTATGAATTTTAATTAGAAAAAAATGGCCACGTTTCCAGCAGAATTTCCCCCAAGCACTTTGTAGTGTAGTACTGACTCAGTGCCTCTCTATAAACTGCCTTTTTCACAGTCAAATCAAACTGGGGTTTTAGCTGTTATTACAAAAGTGCAGGTGAAACAAGGCAAAGGGAATTATCTTCTCTTGCTTGTGGGACAATTACTAAACTCTTGCCTCTTCTGGAATTTCCCTATCCTGTCCACTTACTGTTCTCAAATCTATACAGAAGGGACCAAAGGTCAAGAAAATTCACGAAAGAGAAATTCGTTGTGTGTGTGTGTATGTGTGTGTGTGTAAAGAAATCTCATTAACAACAAAAAAATTGACATTATTTGTAAGAAGGTGGCTGCTAGAGTTTGGGGTGACTGGATGTCCTCTTTGAGACAGCATAGGAGAGAACCTAGAGCTCTCCGAGGTGCTGAAGACTGCATCTTTTGGGGTTCCTGAACCCCTAGGATTAAAACAAACTTTTTTTAATGTACAGATCCATCTTCCTTTAAGGATCACAAACAGTCTCGGGTCCGAAACAGAGCTAGAGAGGACCTCGGCCAATGTTTTCGAAGAATCATGACACCGTGGTCGCCGAAGATTCCTGCATTGAAAGAGCACCTTTGACCGCTAGTGTGCCCCGAGGCAGTTCAGGGATAACAGGCACACTCACCAGGAAGTTGATATCACCGGGGCGTACGAGGTGGTAGCTGCAGGTCGCGCAGTCCTGGGTGCATTCCACTTGCCCGGTGGCCAGGAGGCTGGGGACCAGCGCCAGCAGCCAAGTGCAAAGGCTCAGGAGCCGCGCCATAGGCTGTGGGGAAAAGGGCGCGCGATGGTCTGGACTCTGATCACACTGTTGGGAAAGACCCTTCGCTGCAACAACTGCAGCTGCGGGGTGGTCAAGCAAGATCACACAGACTCTCCTTCCTGGGTCTCTGCCTGCAGCCCGCTCCACACGCCCTCCCTTCCTCCCGACCTTCCAGAGATAATCAGGGTCAGCTCAGATCTCGCGGCTCGAGTGCCCGTGCAGCCACCTGCGGCCAGGTGCTTCTCGGGCGTCGGTTGCCCAGGGCAGGGTTCTGGAGCGCACGCTGGAGGTCAGAGCTGGCGAGCCGGAGCTTGGCGAAGCTCGGCAGTGGCCATCATAGCAAAGAGAAGCCACCGCGAGAAAGTTGGACGAGCCCATGCATTCAGAGGCCGGGCGACGGTACCCACACCTGCCAAGTTCGGGGGACCGGGGGACAGATTCACTCACGTTGACGCCGTCCGGATGGGTCAGACTGGTGCGAAGAGCCGGGTCCCGGAACACAACTCTGGAAAGACAAGAAAAAGGCAAGTGTGAGGCGGGTGGCGTCGGGGGACCAGCGGCCGGGCGCTGCAACCCAGCGGGGACCTCACCGTCGCGGTCTTCGGGGTCGCCGCGAGGCCGCGGGGTTGGGCTGCGGGGCTCTGAGTGCTTTGCCTGGCTGTCCCGAGGCAAGTGGTGGCCGGGGCCACTTTATAATTAGCCCCAAACCGAAGGAGGCGCGCGCGCCCCAATCGCCGGCGGGCTGCAGCTGACGCAGGCCCTACGCCAGCCCTGCGCCGACGCCTCGGTGGGCGGGGTGGTCCCCGCGGCACGCGCGCACCTCGCCGGGGGTGGCGGTGCGAGTGGGCGCAGCCGACTCGCCCCACCGCGTACTTACAAATCTCCCGCACTTAAGACATTTCTGGAGCCCAGAGGGGGAGGTACAGAAGGGGATCAAATTTCCCTGCTTTCATCCCAGAGATTGCACCGTGGGCGGGGGCGTTGGAAGGGCAGGAGGACTTAGGCTCTGTGATGTACTAGCGACCCTTAAATTCTGTGAACCCTTTCCTCCCTCGCTGCTCTCCAGTGCCTCCGAGGCAAGAAACACAGATGGCATTATTTGTTCCGTCGGTCTTCCTAGCTCCTTGTTGCTGTCTAAGGCGTCAGGCGCACAGTAGGCATTCAATCGAGGTTACGAAAACGAAAGATGGAAAATTTCTGGGAGTCGTAAACTTTCTCCTTTTCGGTATTAGAGAAACCCCTAGCCACTGAAGCAAGTATCTCAGGTACTTTCAAAACACCCAGGTTCTGGGAAGAGCGTCCAGAGGGATCTCTTCTGGTCCTATGCTCTCCCGCGGGCTCCTAAATCCTTCCCTGGCTGTATTAGACCCAGGATGTTTTGGGGGAATATGATGAGCGACAGGGGTTCTCGGGCCGTGTGAAGTCAGTACTCCCGGAGTTAGTGTGGAGGGAATAATGAGGGACATTATGCCCTGGGGGCCTGGGACTGGGATGGGCACGTCCTGTCCACAAGGAGGGGCCAGAAGCGGAGGAAGGCGGCTGGAGCTTGCAACAGAGCTGCGCCCCCCACTTCCTGGTCTGCAAAGGATCTTATTACCAACAGCTTTCATCGACTAAGGTCTCAGTTTTTCCTATTTGGAAAACCGAGACGGAGATAAAATGCTATTATGCATATGAGAGGAAAGGCACTATGCTCAGGACGGAATCATTTGGAATAATCAACGAAATCACTTAACCTTCTGCCTGATCTTAAGGAAGCCCTCAAAGGCTTTTTAAAAAACCATCCGTCATCCATTTCCTTCGATGTCTGTAGTCGATTGATCTCACATCTGTTTTTCAATTTATCTAATTTTTACTTGGTGCGTCTGTCTTCATAATCCTAGGTAGAAAGCAATTCGAGAGTTCAAATATAGAGAAAGAATCTCAGAGCTTTGCGGGCTACTTTTGTTCTCAGTAAAGGCTTCAGCACCATTTTAGCTGTCCCGGGGACCCGCTGCTCCCGAGAGGCTCGGCACTCGATGCGTCTCCTATTTTGGTCGCTAGAGGGCAGCGCTCTCCTGCGTAGGTGGGGAGCGAGGAACCGGAGTAACTCTCTTCCGTCCCTGGAAAGTCTCTGTACTCTGGCTATGGGCACTGCCCCAAGAGTGATCCAGGGCCTAACATGTGTCTCCGTTGGCCACTTCAAGCTTGTATCTGGAGCAGGAAAGCAGAGCCCTGTGGGACCCGAGACACCCAAAGACCCAGCTTTGCAGTTTCCTTTCTACCTTTTAGACTATGCCCACGGCGTCTTGACGGTGTCTGTCCTCTCCTGCTCCTGACCTCTCCCACGTAAAACAGAGTTTCTGTCTCTCTTTAGGTAAAGATGGTTTTGCACCGTTGCCCAAACTTTGCAAGAAAGTGAGCTCCATTGTGCAAAAAAGTGCATAGAACCCCCCCCCCCCAAAAAAAAAAGCCTGATGAAAATTAAAGAACTCATGGCCATATCTGGGCACTTGCACACCTGGGATCATGCATATCCAGGGACAGGAGGGAGAGGAGTGTGTGCTGGCAGCAGCACACGAGCTTCCCTGGGGTTCAAGTTCTGGGCTAGGAAAGACATCTTAGAATCTTGGAAAATTAGATACTGAAGTTTTGCAGGGACCTAAAGGATAATTTATTCCAAAACTCTTATGTTATAGACGAGGAAAACCAAGGCACAGAACATCCAAATGGTCAGTGGCAGTTTTTCCAGGCAGGAATCCATCCTGGTGTCTCCCTCAGATCCTCTAGAAGAAATGGCAAGGAAGCTTAATCTCCAGGGCTCACCCAGCTGAGGTATTTTGGTCGCAGACTGTGGTAAATAAACTTGCATCGAGTGGCTGATTGAAATGAAGTGAAGGTAGATTAATCTTGTTTGTAGCTCCCAAGTGAGTAAGCCTCTCTTCCCATCACGTTTGCTACTTACTGTGGGAGCTGAAAGCTATATGCTTCTGTGTTCATTCCTTTAAATTGAATAGTAGCAATGACTTATAATGAGTCCATTTCTCTAATCTTTCCATACACTAATAGATTTTGCAGTTCCAGAAATCAAACAAGAAACAGGGAAGGAGAATGTATCTGAAAGCATTTAACCCAGACATTTCTGATTCTCAAGTTAACATCGAAACTTCATTCTCTCCTGGTCCTAGAGTGACAAATACAGAGAATTGTCATTCTGCCTTCTCTGTCGTCATTCTGCCTTCTCTGTCATCATTCTGCATGGTAGTGATGGCGTAACACTTAAACATGGAAACATTTTTTTATGCCTTTGTTCTTTTTAAATTTTTCTACTTTAACAAGCATATTGAGTACTTATCCTTGTTTCCTCCCATCGTCTCTCCCTCCCATCATTCCATCAGTCCCACCCTCCTGCTTGTCTGCTTCTATGGATCCCAGGGTATCCTCTGGGGAAACAACATACTCCAATTTTTCAGATGTCTGCAGTCCTGTCAGGGGCTGGGGAAACTTGCTTGTATTTCAGTGTCAATCTTATATGCTTGCTTCAAGCTGGGCATGGTGTTGTGAAGTTTCTCAGGGACTCTCTTCAGATGGACTCAGAAAACTGTAGCAGAGCAGTGTAAAATAACATCAGCTTGAATGCATTGTTTTCATGGGGTGATAAATTCCCATCTTAAGAAAAGCGTGGGCTGGTACATTCTCTTTTTCCAGTTTCAAGAAAAGAATAAGGCCTTGTAAGAGAAGGTAGCTGAGTACATAACAGTTTAAATAATAGAAAGTGTATGTGCATGTGTGTGTGTGTGTGTGAGAGAGAGAGAGAGAGGGAGAGAGAAATTCAACTAAACATATTAAATATACTGTTTATATACTACAAACTTGGAAGACATTAAAGCAAGATTTCTAAATTTGACCTTTAGCTCACAAGCAGGAGAAATATAATTTTTAGTATTAAGCCCATAGAATGAGACAATAAGCAAAAAAGCCATATTTTTTTATGACTCATTAGATTTATATATAGAAACTACTGAGAATACACACAGCTCAAGTTCTGAAGCCTTGGTATTCAGAAGAGTGGCGTTCTGGAGTGGTGTTGAGGACGGTGGTGGTTAGTTCTGATTGTCAGCCTGGTACCCTCTCTGTCAGGCAGGCTTCTGGACATGCCTACATGATTGTCTTGATTGAATAATTGATAGAGAAAGGTTCTTTATTTCACTCTTGTTTCCAGAGGAGATATAGTCCATTTATGGACACAGCAGAAGGCATGGCTGTAGACAGAAGCAGGAGGCCGATTCAGGTCACAACAGCCATCAAGAGGCAGAGAGCACAAGAAAGGGGGAGGAGGCAGGGTGGCGCCTACTGCTCCTCAAGGCTCTCCACCTGTGACATGCCTTCCCCCAAAAGGCTCTACTTCTTAAAGGTGCTCCTACCTTTTCAAACATTAGCTCCAACTAAAGATTCAGACACATAAGCCTCTGGGGCAGCTCACATTCAAACCGTGACAGATGGATGTTTTGGCTGCATGACTGATGTGGAAAGACCCAGCCTATGGTGAATGATAACATTCCCTTAGGCAGGGGATCTAGATCAGGGCAAAATGGAGAGACTAAGCAATAATGCTCCTTCTGTGTTCAATGTCTCTGTCTCTGTCACTCTCTTTCTCTAGCGGCTCAAGCTGCTACCACCTTGACCTCCCCTGTAACAATGCACTGTAATATGGAGCTATGAGCTAATTAAACCTTTTTCTTTCTAAAATTCTTTGGTCAGATATTTCATTGCAGCAATATGTAACGAAAAACAAACAAGGACTTGCAGAACTAGAGCTAAGACACAGCGATATGAAAGCATTGTGCTGTCTTATTGGTCACAGTTCTTATTTAACAGTTTGACTTGAATCCGTCTTAGTCAACTTCAAAATTAAATTCCAGATTCCACCTCTGAGACCTGAAAATATTAATTGGATATATGAATGAAGACATCTCCCCAGGAAGCAATTTCCATGACGGAGGCAGTGTCAGGAGAGAAGTCATAAAAAGATTTTGAGCATTAATAAATCACTGAAGTAAATTTCAGTTGCTAGGTTCTAATGCAAATGTAACAAGACAGTGGTTACACATAGCATATACCCAGTGAATTTCCTTTAAAAAATGTTCCTGGTATGAATGCAAAAAGTCAAATATGCCAGACCTGTTGCCCCAAGACCTATCTCAGGACTTGGGGGTGGAAGATAGGAGAATCCTGCATTTAAGGCTTGCCTGGGCAACATAGAGAAATCCTATGTCATTTTTTTTCTTAAAATATTACAGAAAAAAAGTTCAAGTGCCTTCAAAGATAACCTTTAGCAAGTTCAGCAAACAGAAAGGCCAACTATTCTTAGATCCCATAGAGAGAGACTCACAGCAATTACCGCTGTCCCCTTCCTTGAATTGGGGAGAACAATAGATGAATGAAAAAAAAGATTATAGCACAATGGAGTACCAACCTCAGAGAGAACCAGCGCCAGGGCAGAATAGCCCGTTACAGCTGATAGTACCTGAAGATTCTTTGTAGACAAGACAGAGCCAGAAAGGGAGGAAATCTGATTCACATGGGGTTCCCCAAGTTTTTTTCAGTTTATCTCCTGAGCATGATCAGGGCATTACAGTGAACACTGGCGAAAAATGCCTTCCTACTTCTGGCAGAGAAGAGGAGACAGAACAACACTGAAGCATTCTCTCTCCATACTGCTGCCCTGACACAAGACATTAACTACCCAGAGCCTAAGTTGCTAGGCTTTATCAGGCACTGGCTGACCGGTGGGGAAGGGAATGTCCAGCTCAGGCTGCTTTAGCTATTCTGTTCCACAGAAGAAAGTAGAAACTAAGACTATGTGAAATTCATAGTTCATGACACAGGCCCTTTGAACTAGTAAGACTCACTGGGAGCACTATGGAGCCTTCCTCTCACAGAATTATTAATGGCCTAGTGTCATCAGTTTTTTCGACTCAGTTATGTCTGGTTACTAAGTTAAAAATGACAGAGCATCCTCACAGGTGAAATGAGCTGGAAAGTGGACAGAAAACATTAAAATTACACTTGGTTAAATCAGGGGCATTGAAATTTTCAGGCCAGGTATTAAAAGCAATTGGGACTTACCTGTGCCTAATATGTTTAGGGTTATTATAGACAAAATACATAGTAAACCACAGAAAGAGATGGTCGGTTTAAGAAGAGAGAGAGAAATTTTAATGTAGAAGCAAAGCAAAATATTAGGGATGAACATGCTGTAATGAAAATGAAAGTACCTTTGGTGAATGCATTGTTAGATTTGATGGGACTTGAGGATGTATCGACAGAAGCTGACCAAACTGAAAAGCAAAAAGCAAAAAGAAAGAAAAAAGTCCCAGGATGACTGGAACAGTGGGGCACCTAGAAAAGAGGTAATATATATCTAATGAAAATTCTGAAAGAAGAGAGAAAGGAAAAGGAAGAGCCGGGAGTAGTCACAACTGAGATCCTCAAACTAATGCCAAACATCAGCCAGGAGTGATGGCTTATGCTTATAATCCTGGCACTCAGCGGCCGAGACAGAAGAATTGTCAAGTTCAAGGTCAGTCTGTGCCACATAGAGATGGCCTGGGACATAATACCCTGTCTCCAAAGAACCCCCAAATGAACAAGCTAACATGAACAAACAAACGAGCTAACTAACTGATTCACAATAAAACCCGAACCCATCAAACACCAAAATGAACCAGTAAACACTGAATAAATGTACAAATATGAATAATGTACATCTTGGGCAAACTATTTCAAACTATAGAAAGATAAACATGAGGAAATTCTTAGAAAAAGTTAGGAGAAATGACAGGATCTTGATGAGAAAGAATTTTACTGGCTGTCCTTAGAAGTCATGCAAGCAAGAAGACTCACCTGCTAGGTCCTAGGAGAAGAAAATGTCCAAGTATTGCAAAATACTTAGAATTCAGTGTTCTGTAAAATTATCCTTCAGAAGTGAAACAGAAGGATTTTCTCTGACAAAAATCCAGGGAATTTGTTGCTAGCAGACATTCTTTTAAGAAATGTGAAATGAAATTCTTTAGAGAGACGGAAAAGGCTCAGAGTCAGAAATCTGTTCCCTCATGAAGAAGAGTACAAAAGAAAGAATAAGAGAAAAGACTTTTTTATTCTGGATTGATCCAATAGATAATGCTTTATGTAAGGTAGCATCAACGGCATGTTGACTTCATGTTATATATGGACACACATGTATATGTGTATGTGTTCATGTACATGTGGGGGGTATGCATGCGCATGTATGTGTGCTTACACGTGTGCATGGGGGGCATATAGTGTATAAGGAAATGCCCTTGATAATGCCAGTGGTGGTGCAAAGTGCAGAAGGGATGAAATTAACATTGCTTTGTTGTGAGATGCTCACACCAGTGATGGCATAGTAGAGTACCATTTGGAAGAAGTTAGGATTAGATATAAATTTGTACTGCATGATATAAGGCATCATAACATAAACTTTAAAAATAACTGATGTGCTAGCAGGAAACAGAAAATGAAGTCATATGAGATTCTCAGATAAGACCACCAAAAATAGCTGAAGGCAACAACATAGTTGAAGGAACGAAAGAGAGGGGTAGTAAAACAGGAGATGTGGTAGTTGTAATGCCTATGCTGTCAGTGTGATTGTGAATGTTAGTGGTCTGAATGAAGAGGAAAAGGAGATACCAATAAGAAATCTGCTTTAATTTAAAATACACAATAAAATAAAATAAATAAAATACACATACAGATTCAAGGTAAGCAGAGAAAAACATTATGGTCATGCTAATTAGAAAGAAGGAGCAACTATTAAATTCATTCAAAGTAGACTTTAGGCCAAATAAAGTTATCAAGGATCTTAAGGTGCATCATGTGATATTACATAGTGATTGTGTTAGCATTACAGTTTTTGTGTCCACATGTCTGGCGTGAACAATTTAAGTGATGACAGTATTTTGGTTCATTGTTTTAGAGGTTTAATTTGTCATTGTAAAAGGAGGCTTCTGTGGTTGAGAACTAACCATTCCTCTAATCTATGGATATAATAAAAGTGTTTAGAAGGCAGTTTGATATCAAGTCCTTACAGTTAAATTTTAATCGTTTGTTTCCCCTTAGGGCCCATATCTTTCCCTTCCATAGATTGGTGGCCTTGTTTACATACCAGGAATGTGATCCCTGCTGAAAAAACTTGCCTTAAACACATTCAGAGCCTTTTATAGGATTTAGGACCAGGAATATCATCCCTGCTGAAAAGCAAACCTTACATCCAATCAGAAAACAGTTGGTTGCCCCTTAACATGCCACTATTTTGCACTGATGATTACCTCTTGCCAAGGGTGGTCATTATTGTAGCTGGGTGAGGCTATTGATTGCTGTTTCCCCCCCGCCACCTCTCCAGCAACTTACATAGTACTTTCTGTTGCTATGAAAACTGACTAGAAAAGAGGAAGCTTCCAGATAATTTCCAGCTTGGATTTTTTTTTCCATGTCCTGTGGTCACCATGGATAGGTATGTGTCTTCAGCAATAGGGTCTTACTGTATGGTTCTGAAGAGCAACCAAGAGCAGTGGAAAAAGTCTTTATTGTTTTGTGGTCCACTGAAACTCTGTGACCAACAACTTATTAGGAGGTATCATATACCCAGTTCTTGGAATCTTGTTTGTTTGCCTGTAGCTTCTGGTAGGAGCATCACAGGGCATTCCCCATTATATCCTATCTTTTTCTCTCAGTGTTCCCTTGTATAGGCTATGTTTGTTCACACTCTGTCAGGCTGTACTTACAACCATAAGGGCTACTTGTTAGTCCCCAACCCTTTTCTGTATTCTATCCTCTCATCTCTATCCCCACTCAAACCTTTCTCTTTGTTAATTCCCTTCCTACCTGTTGTTGTTCCATTTATCTTAAAGCTTTTTGAGACAGGCTGTCTCTCTAAATATGGCACAGGCTAGTCTAGAATTCACAATGTAGCTCAGTATGACTTCAAACTTACAGATAATCCTCCGGCTTCAGCCTTCTGAATGTTGAGATTACAAGCATAAACCACTACGCTGAACACATCTTTTCTCTTTATTCTTAGTGTAGCTATATAAATTGTCTATTTTTATTTTCAAAATCCTTTTAGTTTTATTGGTTATTTTCTGTTGTTCATGCTTTATTTGACTTATTTTTCTTCCAATCTATGTTGCTTCTTTCTGCTACTAAATTTACATTCTATTTTTATTTTTCCTATAGTTTCTTGAGGTGCAGAGTTAGATTTTCTTTTACTTGATATATTCTCTGTATGAACTTACGGCTGTGAAATTCCCTTTTAGTGCTGCCTCCGCTAGGGTTCACAAATTTTGGTATATTATGTTCTTGTTTGAATTTGTCTCAAGATATTTTCTAATTTTCTTTTTACTTCTTTGACTCATCAGTTATTCAAGAATATGCTTCTTAATTTCTATATGCTTGTGAATTTTCCTGTTTTCCTTTTGTTTCTGAGGTTTGGTTTTGTACAACTGTGGTTGGACATAAAATGTGATCAATTATGAGTAATATTCTTTATTCTCTTGGGAGAAGGTGTTTTTCACTGTTGTTGGTGAGATATTTGGAATTTGTCTGTTAATTCCATTAGCTCCACAATGTTATCTGAGTCCACTATTTCTATGTGTGTGCTCTACCTGTTGTTAAAGTGGGAGTTCAAATCTATCATATTTGTATTACTGTTTTTTAACCCCTCCCTTAATCATTAATTCTATCAGGAGTGTTTCATATTTCCAGGTATGTGATGTTGGATACTATTAGGGTTTAAATATACAATGTCTCCCATAGGCTCTCATGTTTCAGTTTTCATTACTTGGCTCTTGGCTGGTGATGCTGTTAGAGGAGGATTTGGAACCTTCAGGAATTGGGACCTAGCTGTAGGAAGTGGGCCACTGGTGGACATGCCTTGAGGTTTATCATTCAGGCACACTCCTGTCTATTGTCTGCATATTTACTGTAACCAGAAAGCTTTCTGATTTCTTGTAATCATGTATTAAGCATCTTTTTCTTTCGTCCTGAAGGTCTCATTCTACTATTTCCTGTGAGCAATAAGTTCCTTCAGCTTCTGGTTACTTGAGAAAGTCTTCATCTGCCCTTTATTTATGACAGAGGTTTTTGCCCAACATAGTACACTTAATTGAAAATCTTTTATCTTTTAGCATTTTATATATGCGATCCCAGTTTTTTTCCTGATATTTTAGGTCTTTGCTGAGAAACCCACTGACGGTTTTATGAGCAGTCTCCTTGCATGCGATGAGCTACTTCTGTCTTGCTTTTTCAATATATTTAATCTATTGGCAATTTGAGTGTAATGTGTATGACTTCCTAATGACATTTTACTGTTCTGTATTAATTATGAACATCTGAAACAAAATGGCCTTTTCTTAGTTCCCAAATTGTCACATTCTTGGTTTCTTAGCTTTGGAGATATAGTTTGGTTGCCTTACTAGAGTGTTGAAATAACGAAAGAAACTGAATATTCTTATAATACTCCTTATCCAGTGCTTATTGTAAAAGCTTATAAAATAGAATATAGGGGCTGGAGAGATGGTTCAGAGATTAAGACTCTGTCTTATGAGTAGAAGGTACTGAGTTCGGATCCCAGGTCCCACGTAAAAACACCAGGCAGAGATGGTGGTGGTCTGCACTTCTGGCCCTGGTGGGAAGAGCCTGGGAAATCCCAGAGCAAAGCAAAAAGGAGGTAGAAGCAATCCAGAATGATTCCCAAAGTCACCCTTGGTCCTCCACAGGGACACACAGTGCCTTCTGATACACATGCATACAAAACAAATTAAAAAAAATAGAATATAATAACTGCAGATTGAAATCTGTTTTTTATAGTTCTCTATTTCACCTATGATACTCAGTATTGTAGACTATGGTCCATTTCTATTTCTGCATTACTATGCTAAAATACATAAGCAGCTTAGAGGAGCAAAGCTTTGTTCTGGCTCACAGCTTAGAGGTTCAGTCCATGGACTGAAGTACCCTGCACTTGGGAAGAACATCAGGGTTGCAGGAGCTTGTAATTAGAGAGTTTCTTTGCCTCATTTCAGACAAGAAGCAGAAAGGGGTCTCAGTAAGAGAAAAGAACAAGAAATACCTTCTAAGGACACATCCTGAGAGATCTTTTTCCTCCAGAAGGAGGAAATATTCTCCCAAATGTTACCATTTTATGTATCATCCAGCAAAGGTTTAATACATTAATGAGTATGGCAATCCACCTAGCAGAAAGTGTTATTGTATACTGCCTGGTAGAAAGGAAATCTTGTTCCTTGATCAAGCATGAAAGACTGACAGCAGTTAAAAACACTGGCCTTCCATGGAAAAATGAAAGTACAGAAACCCACTGTTGTCAAACCCACTTGTGTTTTCTGGACCCTCTATGAAAGTTTTTCTGTAATCCTACCACTCTTTGCTACAAATCAGAAGTCCCATGCCTGGATTTACATATAGATTCCCAGCTTCATGACTATAAGTAAACTCTGGTGGGACTGAGCAGTGACTTCTTACAGCTCTCCCTCTGGGAGGCAGTAGGATTTCCCACCTGTTTCATTCAACTGTTTTTTATATTTCCATCTCTGTATGTTCTTTATTCTGCCTTTCATATTCCCCAACCCCAAGAAAGCTTCATGGGTCATCATACTGGATGTGGCATATTTAATGGAATTTTGATAAGCGTAATGGCTGGCTGTAGGTTTCAGCTATCTTGATAAGGATGAGATAAGATCTCTCAGAATCTAAGTGTCTCTGGAAATACTGATACACCCAGAGCTGTGTTTTTCCAGTCTTCTAGGTATTTCTTAATTCAGTCAAGTGACAGTCAGAATTAATCATCCCACAGGCATTCTACCTCATGTTCTTTTCTATATGTTTTTGGTGGCTCTTTTAAAGTTTCATCTTAAAGTTTCATTGCGCTTTGGAAAATGTGTTCACGCCAGGACTTCCCATCCCATCTATGTATTATTCATTCTTAAATATCCTTCCAGCTCAGGATTTTTCTCTGTCCATAGAACCTTATCTCATTTTCCCAGTCACCTTGAATTTATCATGTTTTAAACTATGTTATCTGGACTTCAAAACTGTGCTTGTTGTTGAATTCACTCAGTTATTGTGAGGCATCTGGAAATAATTACTAACTTTAATTTTTTATTATTTTAGTCATTCTAATAGTTGTATTACATGATTTTATCTCTGTTGCCCTGATTATTAATAATATTTAGCTTTTTCATATGCTTTTTGGTCATTCACACTCTCGTGATATAAAATACCTATATATTACTTATATAAAATACCTGTAAAATACTTTTACCATTTTTATTGGTTTGTTTATCTTTTATGAGTGAATTGGAAGACTTCTTAGGCTGAAATTTAATTGTAATAAATATGTATTGTGATTATTTTCTATGGTGTCAGATTTGCCCTTTTTATTCTTAGCCATATCTTGGAAGAGAGGAATATTTTTATTTTTCCAAAGCTCACAATTTATACTTCTCTTTTTATAGCTCATGTTTTCTTTGTATGGATCATGCTTTTTTCATGTGCATGTGTGTGTGTGCATATATGCATATGCATGTGTTCTTCCATGCATGTACTTGCATAGGTACATTCATATGTGTACACATGCATGTTGAGGTCTAAGCTTGATGTCTAGAATCTTCCTTGATTGCCCTGTACCCTTATCCATTAAGGCAGAGTCTCAATAGAACTAAGAGCTCTTCAATACAGCTAGTGTTGCTTTTTTAGCTAGCTTTGCTAGTACCTGTCTTTGCTTTCTGAGTGCTGGCTGCATGGACAGACTGCCATGCCTGCCTGATGTTTACATAGGTTCCGGGGATCTAGCCATCTCATCACTCATGCTTTTTCTTTTTCTAAGAAACGTTTTCTCAGTCTGGAGTTGTGAAAACAATGCTATATTTTGTCTTAGCGTTTTTACAATTTGAAGAGTTAAGCTTAGGTTTTCGATATGCTTAGCTGATATTTTTGTCTATTGTGAAATTAGGATGTTTCCTGACAAAAGTTCATTTTCTCCAGGATATTCAGAGTTCTATTCTTGGTCTTAGCCAAAAAGCTAAGTAATGACAATACCCAGGGCTCTAGCATCATTTCTGAACACAGTGTTTTTCCTATTTAGTCATCCTGGCAACATGTGAAAAAAATCAGCAAACATTCATGTATGGATCTTTTTCTGAATTCTGTGTGATCATTTGTTCCATTAGTCAATATCCCTGTCTTTATGCCAACATTGCACAATGTTGATTACTGTAACTCCATAGTAAGTCTTAAAACCAGTATAAATCTTATAACTTGGATTGTTTGCAATTGTTTTTCCAATAATAAGTTCCTTACGTTTCTTTTTTATTTTTATTTTTCTAGTTTTACAAACATAATGAGTAACCGTCCCTGACCCTCCTCTTTTCTTCATCCTTCTCTTCCCCTTTCCTCTCATACCCTATACTCCCTTCTCCAATCCATTCCTTCCTTTACGACCTCCTTCATGTCTGCTTGTGTGGACCCCAGAGTTCCTTTATGGGTTGTCTGCTCTAGTAGCTATGAGGACTCTGTGGCAGACTAAGTGGCCCTTCCTTGGGTAGACCCACTGATAGGAACACTCCTCTTAATCTGTCTAGCCCTAGCCCCTAAAATTTCCTCTGTATGCACATCCACACCAGTATTTGCTATTGTTTGTGTTTTGGATCTTAACTATTCTTATGGAGTAAGATGATATCTCCGGGTGGTTTTAATTTGCATTTTCCTAGTGACTAGGGAGGTCAAATATTTTTAAAAGATGTTTGCTAGACATTTGAATTTCAACTTGTGAAAAGTTTCTTCCCAGTTCTATAGCCCATTTTTAAGTGGGGTTGTTTATTTCCTTGGTATTTGATTTTTCAAGCCCTTTGAATACTCTGAATATTAGTCCTCTATCAGACATATGGTTAGTGAAGATGCTCTCCCATTTTGTAGTTTGCCTTTTTGCTCAATTAACAGTCTCTTTTGCTGAACAAAAGCTTTTTAATTTTATATGGTCCCACTTGTTTAGTGTTGGACTTATTATCTATGCCTGTGAGGTGCTACTGAGGAAATTCAGGCTGAGGCCAATCAATCAATCAATCAATCAAGGGTATTCCCTATTTTTCTTCTAGGAGTTTTATAATCTCTGGTCTAACATTAATGTCTTTGATTCATTTGGAGTTGATTTTCATGCAGGGTGACAAATAAAGGTTTTCCAATTTTTTTTTGTCACCTATCAGTTGACTGTAGGTGTGTGCACTTATATTTGGGTGTTCAGTTCTAATCCATTGGCCTTTAATTCTTTTTTGGAGCCAGTACCATACTACTTATCAAATTTGGCCATTACAAAGAAATGGACAAATTCTTTTATTTTTATTTTTTTATTTTTAATTAATTAATTTTTTCCACTCATACAAACTTAACAGGTACCCCGGTCCCCTCCCTTCCTTCACCCTTCCCTGGACTCCCTTGCTCCCTCCCCTCTTTTCTCCTTCCTTTCCCTCCTCCCTCCTTTCTTCCATTGCCCCCTCTCCCATCCCTGGAGCATTCTTTAGTGTGAAAGTCAAGCTTCCCTCTGGGTCCTCCACTCTAATGAGGTGTGAGGACTCAGTAGCATTGCCTAGAGCCCTTTCTTGTGTTCCCCTTTAGTAGAGGAACACTATTGTGGCTGTTAATCCCTTGCTTCTAAGGATCCTAGTGCCTGTGATCCACTTTGGGGGGGGGTCAATGCTACCTCGGTCATTGTGCAGGTCATGCAAAGTCTTATTATGGTTACTTCAGCCTTAAATTGTGTGGAGTATCTTGCATATCGTTGCTTCTCCCATCTTTAGGCTCTTATAATCTTACGGCCCCCTCTTCCGCGTATTTCCCTGAGCTTTAGGATGGGGAGAAATTAGGCTGTCTTGGGTTCCAGGTGGTTAATGTAGGGTCTCTGATGTTCAGAGTTATGGTTTGGTTTTTTTTCCAGTTTGCTGTTCCTGCACCACGCTTGGCTCCATCTTGATGGGTATTCGATATCTCCTCCAAGCCAGAGATAAAAGACTGTTAAAATAGAGTCTTAACTATAAGAGTAGATTCAAAGTAAATGGAATAAGAGTAGGAGACTGCCGTGGGGGGGGCAATCTCCCATTTGCAGGATGGTTACCATCTATCTGCCAGTCTCTATGCCCTCCCTGACTGGTGAGATCAAACCCCCTAAGTTGCAAATAATCAGGAAGGAAAGTCTGTGAGCTTAACCAGATGTCTCACTACTTACTTGCAGTGCTTGATGGTGGCCTATTTTCTTTGCTGTAGTGTGATCCCCTCATTCCTTGTTTCTGGCGAGGTTCTCCTTCCCCTTCCATCTTGTTTATTATCTTTGCAATTACTGTAGGTATTACAGAGATTTATCTTTGAGTATGTCACTAAGTGGGTTTGGTACTAGGATCCACCTATTAGGGAATACATACAGTGCTTAATTTTCTGTCTTTATCTAAGAAATGGACAAATTCTTAAACACATATAGCTCACCAAAACTTAACCATGATGAACTGAATTATTTAAATAAACAAGGAACAAAGTTGAAGCAGTAATTATGAACCTCCCTATCAAGAAAATCCGGGGACCAAATGGATGCAGTGCAGAATTCTACCAGATATTTAAAGAACAATTAACACCAATACTCCTTAAGTAATTCCACAAAATAGAAAAGGAAGGAATATTTCCAAAATCTTTCTATAAAGCCAACATTATACTTATCCAAAAACCAAATAAACAAGCAAACAAAAAAAAAAAAAAGAAAATGACAGGACAATCTCACTGATGAACACAGACACAAAGATCATCAACAAAATTCTAGGAAACCAGATTCAAAAACATTAAAAAGATCATCCATTATGACCAGCTTGGATTTATTCCAGAAGCACAAGATTGGCTCAGTATTTGTAAATCTATAAATATAATTCACCATATGAACAAATACAAAGACCCAAATCACATGATTACCCCTTATTGCAGATGATGTGATCTCTTACTTCTATATAGATGCCACAATTAGCTTATCAATTTCTGTGAAGAAATCCAGTTTAGCTTTGAATTAGGCTTATCAATTTCCATGAAGAAATCCAGTTTAGTTTTGAATTAGACTGCATTTAAAATATAGATAAAACTTTAGAATTATCTTTCATAACTGTGTCTTACACTCTCCTGGCAGGAGAGATACTATGGTCATGAAAGTGGTTTTCGCAGGGTGAGGCTCATGCATTGCACTCTGGAAGTGCTGACCCTTGAGTTTTCCACAAATACAGGAACCTTGATTGTGGTGGTGGTGGGAGGTCTGTGTTTGTGCTGTCCCTGGGGGAAAAATATCTTTTAGTCCATGAGCATGGTGCATCTGTCTGATATATGCTTTCTTTCATTTCTATTAACAATGTTTTGTATTTTAATTACAATTATGCATATTTTATTAGTATGCATATTTTATAAGATGTTTCTTTAAGTATTTGATAGATTTTGTTATTTTTCAAAGAAGATTATTTGAAGGTTTGTTTTACAACCATTTGCCGCTGGTTCTATTTTGTCATTAAATGGAGGAATTATAAGTACTAATGTTATTCTACTTTAGATTAAAATTAGTAGAGATTTTCTCATATCTTCCTTGGAAATGGCTTCCCATATTCTCTGCTTAATTGACCAGATACAGGCACAGATACAGATATATAATAAGCATTCAATAGACTTTTTTGAATGAAAGTATCACTTTCAAAATCAATTTGATTTAGGTTTCAAGAGACCATTAAAAAGCACTGAGAATTCAAAACTCTGAGATTCTTAGAGCATGTGCTGTATCTGAACAGCAGAGTGAAGTGATTTGACAGCTGTGTGACTGATTTAAAAACGCAGAACATTTTTCCGTACTTGATTGGCATTCAAATTATCCATAGTTCATCTTAACAAGATAAATGTCAAATCACATCATTGCTTGTATTATCCCAGGAGGGAAGCCTTAGAAATGAGAACTAGGAGAGGCAGCCCGTTAACTCTAAGTGCAAGTCTTCCACTTAGATGTGGCATTGGAGGCTGATGTAGTTCAGGACTATCACAACGAGCATGGTGGAAATGAATAATCTTAGGAAAAAGAAAGCAGTCAAGAATTAAAACAATATTCAGGTTACATTAATTAGGTTCCATTCCAATCTTGAGTTTTTATAGTAATTGGATGAGATGATTGACTTCTTCTAACTTAAAGGAAAACAATCTACTGAGGGAAGGAATCCTTTATTTTGTTTTCTTGTCCTTTTGTGCTACTACCAGCATACCAGAGTCTGAGTAATTAATAAAAATGGATATCTACTTCTCACAGTTCAGGAAGCTGGAAGCCTAAGGTCACATCAATAGGAGGCTTAGTGTGTATGGTGAGTCTATTTACTTCCAAGATGGTGCAGCCTCAAAGGGACAGATAATTTATCCACGTGTGACAGATGGGTAGAAATGGCAAAGGGGAACCCAACAGTTCTCTCTTGAAGACAGAGAAGCTTTCATGGTCTTATAGAATCCTCATAGTCTCAATTCCTAGCACTGCTGCATTGAAGATCAGATTTCAACTTTAGACATTGTCTAAAATCTACAAACAATGTTCTATGTTTGGATTGTGTAATGTTTGAATTGTTTTCTATTTATTTGGTTTGGGATAATGGAGGTTAAATGATACTTTGCACCTGGAGAATAAAAGAAAATAGGATAAAGTATGAACCAGGGTTGTGAAAGATTTTGATTGGCATGGTCTTTGGGTTAGAACCATCTTGATTATGGTTCAGGTTCTGCTTCTCACAGCCTTGGCTAAGTTTCTGATCTCCAAACCTTATCTGCAAGGGAGGTACACTTAACAGGATCTCACTGATATCCCTGTTACAGGATTGCAATGGGCAATGTTCACAACCCAGTGAGAAACTGTAAAGAATTGGTAGATGTTAGTTTCTTCTACCCAGCAGAATTGTGACTGAATCTGTCTAGGCTTTCAGACTCTCCACACTGCTTTCACTTGCTAATCTCAGAGATCCAAAGAAGAGACATAGATAGGAGAATAAACCTGGAAAAAAGAATAAAGCAAAGGCAATAAGGAGAAAAGCAACGTAAGGGGCTGGGAAGCCAGTTCCATGTGTAGGTGCCCAGGAAAGTGTGATATAGTCTTATTTTCTGCTCCCTCCTTTCATTTTGGGGCTTAATGTTAGTCTCCTCACAATCACAGTCACAATCACTCTCTATTCAAATGGGTCAGGCCAGCGATTCTATTATTTAAAAATATTTTATTTGAAAGAAAGAGAGAGGGAGAGAGAGAGGGAAAGGGAGAGGGAGACGGAGAGGGAGAGGGAGAATGCTTACACTTGTGCCATGGAGTACGTGTGAAAGTCAGAGGACAACTTCTTCAATTTGATTCTCTCCTTCAGCCACGTGAACTGCACCATTGAACTCAGGTGACCAGGTTTGCATGCAGGCACCTTTACCTTCTGATTTAAATTGCTGGCCTAATTTTATCATTTTATCCTTCAAAATTTCAAAGGTATTATTTTATCCTTCAGTTTTTCTCAAAGGTATTAAGTAGTCAGAAATAGCAACAAGCATCCATAATCTCAGCTCTCTGAAAGCTGTAATAGGAGGGGATGAGTTTGAAGTCAGTCTGGGATGCAGAGCACATCTCTGTATACATGAAGCAAAGCTATAAACTGATCAGTTTCCAACTTCCACTCTTCATTGTGATCTCAGCAGTGAACATTTGATTTCAGAAGTCACAAACATGAGGAACAGCTTTGAATGAAACATGTTTTCCTATTCTGTATCCAAGAACAGTAAAAACTGGCCAAAAAGAGCCTCAGATGAGTTTTTCTTTCTTTTTTTCTTTCTTTTTTTTAAATAGTAGATGTTGTGAAATAGTGACCAGTGCTTGGAATTCAGCCCACAGATGTGTTTTGTTTGGCTCACAGAAAATGTTTTAAAGCTTCAAATCTGTTTGCAGTGTTTAAGCGTAAGAATTCTTACATAAAACTTCAGATTTCCAGCTTATTGTGAAAATCAGATCTGGCTCCTGTCCGGGCTCCACATTATGTTTCAACAAGTAAGTGGGTCTGAGAAGTAGGGGTATGGCTTAGACAGTTCCCTGGTTCCACCTGCTTCTGTATACATTAGAATCTTCTTGGAGTCATCAATTCCATTATTGGCTCTTAAAGTGTTATTAAGTCTTTGATCTTAGCATCAGTGAGGAACTTTTGCCTCAGTTTGTTCATTGGTAAAATGAACCAGGACACCTCCAGTTCTCAAGCAGTTGCCTATCTGTAAACAAGGCACTGCTCTTGTCTTGGTGGACTCTGTGTGGTTTCGACTCCTTCCTCATTGCCTGGAAGGTTCAGGAACCAATAGAGAGAGCAGAAGCCATGAGCTCAACCCCTGTGGGGTTTTTGACTTCAAGCTTATTGTGTAGTATTGAAGTTGTAGTATCTGATTTTAAATTCTATGTCAAACCCCAAAACAGAGAAACATTTGTTGGTAAATAGATGTTTTATTAACTAGATTTTCATGCCAATTTGGTGAACAAAACATAGCATGAGTGACCACTGTCTTCAAGATTAGATTTTCTTTCATATGCCAACAAAGCAACCATCTTATGGTAGATGTATAATGAAACATAAGGAACAGGCTTGATGATATTACTTTCTTTGAAACTCAATTGCCAAAATAAGTGAGAAAACATAGTTTAAAATTAGTGCTCTTGAACTCAAGAGAGATAAGAACATGCAGCGGAAATCTTGGGGACTAAAGTTGGATGAATGAAGGGAAATGCTCCTATCAGTGGGGTGGCCTGAAGAGAGGCAACTTTGTATGCTACAAGAGGCCTGAATCCCCACAAGAGTGTACAAGCCAGAGGGAACTCTGGGGTCCACAGAAGCAGACAGACAGGAGGGTGGGAGGTAGTGGGACGGATTGATGAAGGGAAGGGAGGAGGAGTGGGAGGAGGAGGTAGAGGGAAGCAGTTTCAAGTTTCATAAAACTTGAAAAACTAAATAGCAATTAAACTTTAGTGCTCCAAAAGAAAAACAAGAGGCTGGTGAGGTGGCTCCGTGGATCTAAAGATACCTGTATGCAGACTCAGAGACCTGAGTTTGATTCCTGAGTCCTACTTAGTAATCCTATTTCTCAAAGTCATTCTCTGACCTCCACACAAGCACTGTTGCACGTCTGTACTCTCTCTTTTCCTCTCTTCTATATCCACCCTTTCTCAAGCAAATAAATATTTAAAAAAGTAAACACAAAACAAAAAGCACAAAGCAATCCTGCTGTTACTTTCGGGATTCTGAATATATGGAAAATAACAGTGATTGACCCTCAGACATCAGCCCCTATTGTTCACTGTCTGAAATGCATAATATTTACATAACACAGAATAATAAAGCATATACCTTGCCCTAGAATAAGATCATAGCGAACTTTTACTTAACATCTAGTTTTCAACATTACAGATTAAGAAGCGAAGCATGCTTAACTTCTGCTTAATGTTGTTTCCCTGCCCTGTCTTCAGAATGAATCTGCTTTTCTGAAGTGTTTGAATAGTTTTACCCTTATTTCATAGTTTTTCTTATGCATGTATTGTGTGCATATGTGTGTGTGTATGTTCACATGGTATGAGTAGGTGCATGTGCAGGTGTGTATGTGTGTGCCTGAGTTGACCTCAAGATTGTTGCCCACCATATCTGTTTACTGAGGAAGTGTCTCTTCTGAATTGAAAACACACTGATTGTGGATAGTCTAGCTAGCTTGCTCTGGGAATCCCTTATTTCTACCCTGCCTCCCAAATTCTGGGATTACAGGTGGGATGCCCCACTCACACAGCATCTACAAGTGTTCTAGAGATCAGAACCACCGTCCTCATGCTTGCACAAGTGCTTTGCCAGTTGAGTCATATCCTCAGGCTTCTCTTCTTATTCTTTTACTTTATCCTTTTGGAATAATAATTCATGTTAAGGGTCTTTAAAATATAGTACACTGTTGATAATGGTGTTGTCTTCAAGATTTGTCAATGTTAGTAAATGCATTTTTAGCTTAATTATCTAAATTACCTTTTGAAATGATTAAGCTATGTTTTCTGACTCATTCCCTTGTTAGGAGAATTTAGCTGTTTCCATTACATGTGGCATTACTGAGAATGACCAGTATCTTCTCCAGGAAGTCAAGCTGCAGTTGTTCTCTAACCTTCAAGTAATCTGTTGATCATTAATCAAAGATACATAATATCATTATCTTGTTTCCTATTTCTTGGCAATCAGTAGTGTATTTTTCCTAGATCATCTAGAAAAGATCTATTGCTTTATCTTAGTAATTCTTTGTAAAAATATATATTCTCCATGTGGCATTTGTGTTTTCTGACATTCCATCCTTATGCTGAGCCTCCAGACTCTAGGTTGGAGTCATCTTCAGCCTTGCTGTTCCTTTTCACCCATCTAGAATTTTTTATATTTCATCAGCTGAGTTCTGATGTTTAAAGCTTTTATTTTTTTAATTTGGAGAGTTTCTGTTTAGAGTTTTAAAAATCCTCCCAAATTCTACTTTCAGACTGTTTTTTCTTGTTTTTGGAAGGATCTAATACTTCATTTTTACCTTTAATTACTCTGAATCTCTTAGAAAGCTTTCAAAATGGATCTGAGTTCTTCATGAGTTTCACGTCTTTTATGAAATGTGTCTTTGTGTGAGCATTTACTCTCGTGCTCTATAGGTTTTAATTGCAAGATGATATTTTGCAGAGGAACATAGCTGTGCATGCATGTGTCTTTGTTCTGTGGGGTGCTCTAGTTTGGGAAGGCAGTTCTATGATTGCTTCTTGTTGGGCTCTGTGTGAGGTTCAGTATTCCTGGAAATGTTTATAGTCACTCACTGGCTTGAAGTTTCCACATCAGGAGCATAGCATAATTTCACAATTGTATTGGATGCAGGCCAAAAGATTCCTTTACCTCATCTTCAAAACCTAAATATAGAACAATAAACCAGCTATATCCCAAGGGTGGTGGGAAGGAGTATGTATATGTGTGTGTGTACAGACCTCTTTTTACTTATAGTAACATTCTGTCTCCTTGTGTGGGTTTCAGGTCTCTCATATCTGGAATCGATCCCATCTCAAGCCCATATTCTCAGTACTATCAGATACCTATTTACTAAGTTTTGCCTTCATTCTTAAAATTTGATGACTATGAATTTTCTTCTATTTTAAAATTGCTTCTATATGTGCAAATAACTTTCTCTCTGTCTCTTTCTCTCTTTCTCTGTTTTTAAGATTAAAGGTGATTATTTGGTATCTTTGTTCAATGGTTCTAGATTTTTGAGGCAGGATCTCTCACTGAATCTGGAGTTCATTGCTTGTGTTTCAGGGATTCACCTAACTCAGCCTCCTTGTGCTGTGCTCAAAGCATGATCAGTTCTTTATGTTATTTGTAAGAATCTGAACCCAGGTTCTCTTGTTTGTGTGGCAAGCCATTTACTGACTGCACTATCTCCCTAGTCCACGGAAACAACTTTTAATACTGATTTGATCTAGTATTTTATGTTTTTAGCAGGAGCTGGGTCTCTGCAAAAGATAATCCATCTCTTTGAAGACTCTAGCTTCTGATTAAATGCACCTTAGAATTTAGCCTGTAGCTTATTTCTTTTTACCTTTTTCTTTAAGGGTTTCAAAACATCCCATTGAATTGTTTTTACAAAGACTGGAAGATGAACCATGCTATGTGAAGATAGTACCATTTGCAAACTCTGAAAATTCTTTAGAGAAATCTCCTTTAGACAGTAGCACCCACATCATCTTGGTCCCCACTTTGTCTTCAGTTTCTGTTTTCAGTTAAGCAGGCTGTGTGCTTCAGTGTCACCCACCAGCATTCCATTCTTTCCCCTGAAATGTCAGAAGCACTAAGTGAGCTCTGGAGTTCTCCGTTACTGCATGTTTTCTCTTCTTCTGTAATTGAGTAATAACATGAAAATATCCTGTGAATCTTCATCATGCTCTTGGAGACTTGTAAAATAATTCTTATTTGTGCCATCACCTCCTTAGTATCTGTTTCCATTTCAAGCATGAATTGATGTGGGAGTATATCATACAAGGGTCTTCCAAACTGCTTGCAAAGCAGAGACTTCCAAAAGGAAGAGTTGCGTAATAATACGATGCAGCCCATCTAAACCTCTGGTAGATGCACACAGCCAGTCAGGGAACAGGAGAGTGGAGAAAACTCCAGGAGTCTGGATAAATTACTGAAGATACGGTAGACTTGAAATGACACAAAAGGGAGACTCTGACAGGAAATGCGGAGCACAGGGACTGAGGGCATGAGAGAGTGACACATTCAGCCATAGAGAGGAAACGATACCCAAGGAGGCCGCTTCAGCAAGCAAAATAACTCCATGATTCTCTTGAGGGGACCAATAAAGAATGCTTTTACAGATGGGCGAGTTGGCAGCTGCATTTTGTTTGGTAAAACAAAAAACCTAAAAGGCGAGCATGCTATTTACTGATAGCAATTCAGACACATCTCTAACTGCACTTCTTCATTTTCCTTACATACAGAATGAAATGATTCTTTTCCCTTGTAAAGGGAGAAAATGCTTTGCCCTTCTGAGATAAAATGTAATGTTTGTTTGGGAAGCAAAACGTGTCAGATGATCCTCCTGACACATCCCTTCCTCAGAATTTCTCTTCTCAAAATGTTTCCTCTGGTGCTGATCCTTGAAAATTTAATTTTCTTTTCAAATAAGCTTAGTTCTACTTGCATTTAAATTTTGTTCTGTGTATGCACATGTATACACATATGTGTGCAGGTGCACATGCATGCTTGTGTCTGTGTATATGTGTGTGTGTGTGTGTGTGTGTGTGTGTGTGTGTGTGAGAGAGAGAGAGAGAGAAAAAGAGAGAGAGAGAGAGACAGAAATCAACTTTAGGTGTCTTCTTCAATTCTTCTCAATTTATTTTTTGAGACAATTTCTCAGTGAACTCAGTGCTCACTGATTAACTAGACTGGCCAGCCAGCAAGCTCTGGATTCTCTTTTCTCTGCTTCTGAAGGAACTAGGCTGAGATTACAGGTGCATGCTGCCTTCCTCCACTTTAATGTGGGTGTTAGAAATCAGAAATCAGGTCCTTGTGCTTACACAGAAGCATTCTATCAACTAAGCCATCTCCCTAGGTCTCTATCTGAATTTTTCAGCATCTTTAGTCTTGGTGAAAAGATAGGTGATCATCATTTCATGAGTGGACTGTAATCAGACGATCCATGTGCTTCCCATAAAGGACTAGTCTGTAGGCTTGCTCATGTTCCGTGCCCTGGCTACCACTCAGAGCTCTGTATTTCACATTGAAGCCAATGGGAACTCCCAGTTCTCTCCTGGACTCTACATGGGTCTCATCCTTTAAGGGGAAGAGGAAATTGCTGGCAAGCTGTTTTACACATGTTTATAATCATCAACATTTGCATAACTACAAATAAAAGATACATTCTTCCTACACATGTACAAGGAAGATGGCTAGGAAAATCTGTTTTGAGTTAAGCTTCCTCTCTTTGATATATGTTTCCTGTTGGTAACCGAACGCTGCTTTAATCTTGTTTATAGGAAGCTGAACTCAAGTAAAATAAGGCTGTTGTTTGGACCATGTGCTAGGCTTGGCTATCCCAGAGTCTGATGTCACCAACATTCAGAAATCCAGAAGGAAGCCACCTGTCGGTCTTAAGAAAACCCAGTCAAGTGCTGCCGTGTTTCACTCTGTGTGCCTGCAAGACAGAGGCTTAGTTAGCTAACAATAAGTTGTTGCATGGGAACAGAAGAAATATGAAATGATTAATAGTCCATCACTGTCATAGACCAACTATATGGCAAAACTAGAGGTCTTCCTCTCACAGATTGTCAGCTATCAACAAACTTCCACAGGTGGGCCCAAGTTTCTTCTCTTTTACTGTGGCCTTACTGTTTACATGGATTCCACACTTTTATTAACTTTACTATTCATGTTTCTGTACTCTTATCCTGTTTTATTGCTCATTATCCTTTCCTGTACATTTCTCTACTACATATTTCTGCCTGTAGCACACATTTATCTCTTCTTTCTGTGTAGCTTACCAGCTCTGTTGCCCCACACACATGAAATTCTCTCTAACTTGGTCTCTGTTATAAGCAGAGATGCCTAGTACCATTATTTACTTGGCTCTCAATTTTGTTCTTCCTTTTCTTCCGTTGTCCTTTTACATTTATTCTCATGCTTTGATGGATTGCTCTTACTGCCCTTTATTAAAGCATGGAGATATCAGTGTTAGAATTAATGTAGTTGCCATCTTGCTCCAGTTGGTTCCCATGAAGATAGCCTCAATTTTCCCAGCCTTGCCACCCCAGGCTCTGCTGGCTAGAAAGGAAGAATGAAAAGGGTGAAGGAAAACAGCTACACTAGGTCCTGAAAGTTACCAAGAACAAGAAAACAAAGGTCTCTTGTGCAAAAGTTGAGTTTGACATTTAGTGAGGGTAATAGAGCTTCTCTGAAGTCATTGTGTTTAATGGGGTCAAAAACAATGAGGACAATGAGATTGATACCATCGCCATAAATAAAGAATAGAAAGCATTTTCACTCTCATTAGCAGGGAGACAGATGGACTAGATTTGGTTATAAAGATAAGACCCTTTCTACTTCTCATCCACAATCTCTTTTTTGAATTTTATATCACCTTAATTGTTTTATAACTATTATCTCCTATATTCTGTATTAAAAACTGAATAACTGTATTTCAGTCTGTTAATTAAGATTTGTAGTAAACCAAATGCAGTCTGCTCTGTGGCTATAGTGTAGTCTTGGGAAACTGATTTCTCTCTTTCTGTCTCTCTCTTGCATGCTGTGTGTCCTCCTGTGTATGACTGTGTATAGAAGAGAGCACTTGTGCTTGTGGAGGCCAAGGGTGACATTGAGAATCATTCTGGATTTCTCTACCTTCTTATTGCTTTGTTCTGGGGTTTTGTAGGCTCTGTCTTCCAGGGATGGGAGTGCAGGCTCCTGCCATTTCTCTCTGGCATTTTTACAATGTGAGTTCTGGGGATGTGAACTCAGGTCCTTTTGCTTATGAGGCAAAGGCTTTAACCCCTGAGCCTCCTCCCCAGTTATGGAAGATGACCTGTACAGCAAGTGGCTTTCTACACTCCATTTTAACAGTAGTGTGATAGCATAGAGCCAGTCATTAGAAAGGAACCTCTGTTCCCCTTCTTTACCTCAACAATGCCACTGTAAGGCAAATAAATAAATAAATAAGAACACAATGTATACTCTCTCTACATAGGTTAAACTAGGAAAGGAGACATTAAATGTTTTATTTTATTTCTTTTACTATCATCAAATTGTGTGTTTTTATGTAGGGCACTGTGCTTTGTAAAGCTGTCAGTTTCAAAGTTTCAGTGATCAGTAGTTAGGAAAGGTAGTGTTCTAGAAGACGCTTCCCATAACTTGGAAATGACTTACTCATTGTTGGCGATCATTAGATACTCTGTGTCCTGGAGGCCACTGAGGCAGTAACTCTGCATCCATGCCAGAAGATCCAGGGCTCAGACCTACAGGATAAACTAAGGTTAAGTTGGCAGCTGAATGCTGCCATGACTCTCCAAGTGGCTGAAACAGGAAGGCCAAGGGCAAGCAGGGGTCAAGGAAGGGTCCATGTTTGAAACTCAGGAGCATAGGGACAACTGGAAGGAACTCTGTATCTAGTCTCCTTCAGAATGCTCACACCCAGAGTTAAGCCCCACTTCCTACTTGCTCTTGTTGAGTAGCTTTATTGGGCAAGATTCTTGGTTCTTGTCTCAGAAATTCTTTACTCCCTTTCCCCTACTCTTCTGATTCAGACCTGGAACTTACTTGTTGGTCTTGTCTATTTTTTTCTGTATCTCAAAATTAAATGTCTTGGATCTTTCTTTTTATGCAACTTGGAACATTTGTAAGCATTTGGTTTTGGTATTATGTAGTCAATACTAAGAACATCTTATTATCATGGACTTTTCTATTAATATTTCTGAAATTAACACTTAAATGATTTTGCAGTTGTTTAATGACTTACCAGCATGTACTGTAAACTAAATATCACCTGGGTATCATGAAGAAACTCCTCCCATAATTATGTAGAATACCTGCAACTGAAATGCTGAATTTTGGCAAGAGAGATTCATCCCAAGAATCTATATTATATATCATCTAATATGTACTGTGACTTTTGGGAAAGAAAATTTTAGTTAATTTCCTTTGTTAGTCAAATTGAGATGAAAAAACAATTTGTCCAGAGTCATAAAGATGCTTTAGTGGGAGAATAAATACGGGGCTCAGAATTCAGGCTTCCTGCCCCAGAGTCTTTCCTCTGAATTCCTGTCTTGCCTGTGAAGCAGAATTATTTTGGAATGCTGTAGTGCCATCAATGAAGCACCTGTGTGATAATATATCAGCCTTACATATGTGTCATGTAATATATGCCTTCTTACTAAATTGTCTTCATTGTGGGAGCTCTCAATCATTTAGAAAACATAATAGCATAGAAAAATGACACCTTGCATGCAACTTCAACCATTGCCAGAAATTTGGTTGGTTTTATTTATACTACTTTTTAAACTACTTAGTATTTTAAAACAGATCCAAGACCATATTGTAGTCACAAATATTTCCATGTGTATTAGTGTGAAAATATCAATGCCATACCTAACATTAACAGTTTCTTTGTCATCTGATCTTCAGTCTGCAGTCCTTATTATTTTCAAACAAGCTAGACTTAACAGCATGTTAGTTGTCATGTTAGGATCAGAATAACATTTGGGAGGGCATGTCTTGTAAAGATGTTTTTGCTAACTGTGAACTATTCTCTATCCTGCTTTTGTTTAAATATTAATGGGGCAAATAAAGTCATTTTTTTCTCCAGAATTTCCTATATTAAATATTGAATAATAATACCCTCAAGGTAATGTTCAATGTAGTTCCTTAGTCCATGTTTTTCTGCAAACAGGAAAAAACCTAGAAGTTGTATTGATATAAGTTCAACATTTTGGCAAAGCTGTGCCTCAGGTGGAATATCTAATTCTGAATCATATATGAGGTGACATCAGACTATCTCACTTCTAGTGATATAAATTGATTTGAGAAGCTTAGGTATTTTTAGTCTGTTACGGTCTTTACAAAATGTTCTATCAACCTCTTAGCAAAGGTTTTAGTTACTGTCACTCATATCAGTCATTTTTCAAGGATTGTAAAGCTCTGACTTCTAATTCTATAGTTTTCTTTTCTGCACCTCTTCATTGGAACTTTTATTCCATCTATCAATCATTTGTCTTTTCTAAAATACAGAGCATGCACAGGAGGTGGATAAGTTTCTGTATTTTCAATTTTCAGAAAAATAGATGAATATTTCAGCAATAGTCTTGATAAGACATCACTAGTTTGGAATTTTCAGAATTACATGCTTTAGAAATTTTAAAAAAATCTTACATATAGGACTGGAAAGATGTCTCAAGGGTTAAGATTATGTCTTGTAAGCAGAAAGTTCTGAGTTTGGATCCCAGGTCTCATGTAAAAATGCCAGGCAGAAATGTAGGCTACTTAGACTTCTGGTCATGGTGGACAGAGCCTGGTAAAATCAAAAATAAAGCAAAAAGGAAGTAGGAACAATCCAGGATAATTCCTGAAGTCACCCTTGGTCTTCCACAAAAACACACAGTTCCCTTAGATACACACACACACACACACACACACACACACACACACACACACATACACACACACACACACAATAAAAAAATAAATAAAGTTAAAAAATTAAAAAAAATCTTTGAATCTTATGCACTAATTTGGAAGGATTTAAATTGCCTTTGTCTAGAGGGAGCTCCTTCAAGTTAGCTGGTGCTGGATACAGTCAGTGATAGTTTTCTTGTCTCCTGGCACAAGATGAACTTAGGTTCATGGACATAGACTGTCTCAAACTAGCAACTAGTTATTTTGTTAAGGAATCCTGTTTACTTTTAGAAGAAACACTTTCTCATATGGTTTAGGCTTCTTGTCACCTGAGACTTTAATATACATGAAGTATTATGCTATCATAGTGAGTGATTTTATTTAACTTGTATCCCTTCATACTCTTTTAAATTTATTTTTATTGGGGCTGGAGAGGTGGCTCAGGGGTTAAGCCTCTGTCTTGCAGGCAGAAGGTCCTGAGTTTGGATCCTAGACCCCACGTATAGATGCCGGGTGGAAGTGGGGGTGGCCTGAGTTTCTGGTCCTAGTAGGGCGGAGCCTGTGAATCCTGGGGAAGAGTAAACAAGGAGGAGGTGGAGGCAGTCCATGGTGGTTCCAGAATTCGTCTGTGGTTCTACACACACACACACACACACACACACACACACACACACACATACACAGGCATACATGCACAATTGAATAATAAATAAATAAATTTATTTTTATTTTAAAGTTTCATTCATGAACACAATGAATTTTTGTTATTTTTTTTAGCCCATATTACCTAATTCCATTTCCCTTCCTTTTACCACTACTACTCTTATTCCCTACCAGTTTTCCTCTCACTTTCATGCTTTTATTTTGCATGTGTAGCCCACTAGGTTACATCTGGGCTGCCTTTTATGGTAGGTGTAATGATAACTGTTTAGAAGGCAGATTGATATCAAATCCCTTTAGCTAAATCTTAAAGGTTTGTTCTCCCCTAGGGGCTATGTCTTTTATCCATAGGTTCTTGGCCTGTTTTACAGTGCCAGGAATGTTATTCTTGCTGAAAAGCAGACCTTAATTCCAATCAGAAAGCAGTTGGTTATCCCTTAACATTCATGCCACTGTTGCACTGATAGTAACCCCTTGCCAGGGTGGTTGTTATTTTAACTTCATCTTTCTCAACTGGATGAGATTGTTGATTTGTTTTTTTGACTAGCAGCTTGCATGTTACTTTCTGGTTCTATGAAAGCTGGCTAGCAAGGGGGAAGCCTCCAAATCAGTTCCAATTTGTATTTTCTATGTCCTGTTTCTACACATGTATCATGTCTTCAATATTAGAGTCTTGTTCTCAGTTTCTGGAGGGCAGCTGAGAGCAATAGCAGAAGTCTATATTGTTTTTTGGGGAGGGTCTAATTATTAGGAGGTATCACATACCCAATATTGGGAATTGAATTGCCTATAGTTTCTGATAGCAGCATCACAGGGCATTTTCTATCGTATCTTATACTCTTCTCTCTATGTTTTCTTGTGTAGAACATATCTGTTCACATTGTTTTTAAGTTTTTTGGTAAAATTATGAAAGGTTTGTGTCTGGCTGTATCCATTTCTTTTTTGCCTTGGGGAATCTTGACATGCTGTGTCTGCACAGTTTGTACAAAGATCCACTTCTGTGGTGGAGACAAATCCATAAGCCTTGCTGGAAACCGCAACTCACCCATCTGCTTCTCTGGGTTCTTAATAACATAGTACACATGCAGTGAGCACTTGACTCCTTGCTAAATTAAATTCCAAGTAGCTTTTGAAAACTCCTTTTTTTTTCCCTGAGGCCCATGAAAGTATAGAGCTTGGAGTCTAAGACTTTCAACCATTTTCTAGCTTAATTTATTCATTTACTGTTGGGAGGAGTGAGGGCAAGAAGTTGAAGCAAAGAGATAGCATGAAAAGAAGGAAAATACACAAAAGAAATAACTAACACAAAGTCACATACATTCCAAATGGTTACCCAGAGTTATAGAAACAAAGGGTAAGAACAGGACTCGACTAGCGTGTCATGTGGACTCGGCAAGGATCTGACTCTGTTATGTCTGATAGGGAACAGAAAGGAAGGCAGAAAGGAGAGTGTGTGGCTTGCCAGTGATAAAGGTGGTGAGGCAGCCTTTCTCTCCCCAGAGGGGAAGGCAAATCACAGGGGGAGGCATTGGTGGTAGGGGGAAAGTGGGGTACTCAGTTCATAACAGGTGAACCACCTCTAAGTCCTGCCTGAAATGACAGCACCTGTCTTTGGAGGTAGCACTCCTTTCACCAAGGTAAACAGCTGGCCTCTCCAGTCAAAGACAGACATGCATTATTAGTTACCACCTTTCAGAGATCTCCAGTCATTACCTGTAAGCCTCCATGCCTAAACACACACTGGATTAGTGGCACATATTCCTTAGGCCCTCACATTTCTAAAAGTTCTAGTACATTTATTTTAGGAATTCATTCTCTGTTGCTAACTGAAAAATACAATATGTAAGAAAAACTTTGTGAAGATTGGCTACTTCTTTGCTTTTGTTCTTTAGAAAGTGATATGGTATTTTGTAAAATATATGGGTACCATGCAAACATGTTTTTTGTTTCTTTTGTGAGCTACAGTAAGCTAAGCTTACTATAATTCAGCAAGCATCCATTGAGTATTTATGTCTAAGATACCTACAGTAGACTAAGTATACTAATATGGCAGCTGGAATTTGAACCTATGCATTAATCATTATGTCAAGGAGTTTATTATGTGTCTGTGGATCCATTTTTACTTCTTGTGATCAGGAAATAAGCCAGTCAAAACAAACTTCAATGTGCACTCTACTTCCAGACATGCAAGGGCATTGCAATGTCACATGGCTACATGTCCTGGGGGACCTGTTGCTGTGCCAGCAAGCATAAATGCTTGAACCATCCAGTTGGACTCTACCTTTGTTTTTTATATGCAACCTGACCGTTTTATCCTCAGGGAATGTATATATCACTTGGATTAGTTTTCTCGTGTATTGTGTACTCTTCAATAAAAGGACAACGCACTGGCATTTTTGAATCAGAAAATATCTGTTTAAGGAGATTTACTACCACATTTTATAGAAGAATGGATGCAACATCTCTGAGTAACACCTATGTTCAGATTACCAAAAATCACACTGGAGAAATGGGCTTGAAAGCCATGTGGAATTATTTTTTCATTGCAGGTCTCACATTCATAGTGTAGTCCCCATCCTGCTTTAGTTGCTGAGTCACCTTGGAGTCCATCTTCACAGGTTGTTTAATTGTACATGCTTGTGTTTTCTATTTATGCAAACTCAAATGACACCATGCCTTTTTTTTTTTTTTTTTTTTTGCACAGTTCAATTAAACCTACAATAATAAGCACCCAAGAGCAGGAAAGGAAAGTCATAGTTGCTTTTGAGCAAATGTTAAATCAACTGGAAGAAAAACTCCAGGTAGCTTTTATGAAAATCAGCTAGGCTCCTCGCTGGCAGGGCAATGGTGAAGAATTCCAGGAGGAGTTTGATGACACACACATCCTGTTCAGTGTGATGGAGAAGGAAAGAGGCCCTAGGCAGAGAACTGAGAAATCACGTGGTGAATGGTGTCTCATAGCTGTACGAGCCACTTTGGCTCATTTCCTCTGGAGTGTGAGAACATTTTTCATGGAACTACGTTTTGCCTTTTGCTGTACAAAAGTCCTGGAAATGAATTTCTGACGGCTGAAAATGGGCCCCATGAGGAAATCAGGGGAACAACTTTTTAAAAAATACCCTGCGAGCAATTCTGACAATGAGGTTAAAAAACGAGAAGTGTTTTGAAAGAAGGATTTGTTTGGGCTCAGCTCACCGCAGGACTGTCTGGGTTTTTGCTCTCAGTGGGAAATCTGTGCCGCTTGGTTTCCCCATTCCTCCAGTCCCCCGACTCCTTCGCTTCTTGGCAATCATTCATCCAAGTCTGCAAGCTGCGGACAATTTTCCAATCACAAGATTTGTTTCTTGCTGCCACTTCGGGACCAAGGCATATGGTGGTATTTGGGAGATAACAAACACGGTAATAGACCAATATGGTAAACCGGGTGAGTGTTATCTGTCTGAAGCGAGTGTGGGCAATAAATAGGCAAGACCATAAATATTTGTTCTTGGCTACAGAGAGTGATGTCCAACAAAACTCTTTCATTCCATGGTGAGGTAAGTTTAAGCACATTTCACACCTGGGGACGATAACACAGTCCAAAGACTGCCAACTTGGAAACCCAAGGAATTCTAACATTATTGGCACATGTAGCAGGGAGCAAATAGGGAATCCCACATTTCAGGACATTCTACTTTTGAGTTCACCTTCAGTTCACATAAAAGTCCTACTTCTTTTTCAACCTTGGACCATGGATTGGATCCTGGGCAGGAGTTCCAGAAAGACCGACAGAGGTGCCATGAGCACGTGGAGCCATTGCTTGCAGCAGCTGGTGGTGGCTGCCCATGAGACCACGCCTGTCAGTCCAGTCTTGCGGCTCTGCCTAACTGGCATTATACTGTCCCAGAGTGCCTTTTCTCAGACTGTCTTAATCACTGTGGATAATATTTTGAAAGGCCCAACACCTGATGGTCTGTTAATGGACTGAACTACTTTGTTTTTAAATATCCAAAAGTCAGTTTTCCTGCAAAGCTTGGATGAAAGCATATCAGACTGAATTATAGAAGCACCATGTCTCCCTGCTGCCCACACCTGTCCACCTAACTTAGGATGCTAGCTCGTGAACTATTGCCTTTTACTTTTTCTTTTTCATGCTCCCCCATTTCAGATCCTTAGATGTTATGGTGTTTTTTGTCCTTCTGTGCTGGCAGGTACCTTCCTGAGTGGGGTAAGCAATTAAACCTTACCCATCATGAATAATGACAGACATAACAGCCAGATGCTGTCTTCTTGCTTCATGGGATTTTATGTATTATTGGAATGGAGGCAAGATCTAATATCAAAACTGGTGCTATTCCAAATAGAGCCGTGATGTGGGACAGAGTTGTATCCACTGAATGGAGACTTACCTGCGGCGATGTCTGGCAGAACTCAGAGCCAACAGAAGGAGTGCAGAAGGGCCAGAGTAGTTAAGAATGTGACAGTAAGAACCTCAGCTATCAGGAAGCCAAGGCAAGGAAACAGTGGGGAACTTCGATGGGAGTTTTTCTAGGTTTCAGCCATTTTCAGGACCTCTGTTGACTGGACCTCAACTAAGGAGGACATAAGAAAATGGTTTAGTGGTGGGCCAGTATGTATGAGGGTTCATTCAATTCCCTCATCTTTAAAGCTCTTTCCACTTGCAGGTTCCTTATATAATTGCATGTTCAGAGATATAGGTTAGGAGAGCAACAGGCCGGTGATATATAGTGCACAGTATGTAATCAACATTAGCTGGCTAAATGGAATACAAATTTATTTTGGTTGACTTTATTACTTGATCAACTGAAAGTCAAAGCAGGGTTTAGTCTCAGATAATTCAGCATTGTATCTATGAAATCAATTGTTCATTATCCTCAGTTCACATTTTTCCTGTTTTTTTTGTCTGAAAGTAGATAATCTTACGTGTTCACAAAATAATGAAGATATTTCTATAGCTTTTCGTGCCTTTTATTTTGTTTGCATATGTTGTAGATACTGCTGGTATGGGGAAAGAAAAAAGTGATGACAGGTCCCCTGTCAAGTACTTCCATTTTTACCAATCCAATAGAAAGGTGTTTTAAATTTATTTTATTTTTTACTTTTTCATGCAAGATGGAACATGTTCTTACATTGTGAGGGGAGATAGAGAGCTTGTTCTTACTTGTGGAGGGGGAAGAGAGAGAGAGAGAGAATATGATGTATGCCATGACACCCGTGGGTGGAATCCAGAGGACAAATTTCTCAGAAGAGTGTTCTTTTTTTCTACCATGTGGGCTCCTGGAAACTGAACATAAATCTGCCGATTTGTAAGTAGGCATTTTACCTGCTGAGCTATCTAAGTCACCCCAGGCTTAACAACCATTTTAATGTCTTTTCTTTTGGAGTCAAATCATTCTCAATATCCCAGAATTTATTATTTAGCCCAAGTTGGTTTGAACTTGTGATCCTCCTACCACAACTTCCCTAGTGCTGGGATCACAGCATGCACCAGCAAGTTGGTTTTAGTTTGTTTTTCTAAAATTGTTAACTACTTATTTCTGTATCAGGTTATTGGTCTTTTCTCCCTTCTATCTTTGGAATCTGTTTGTATCATAGTTAGATACAGGTGTCGACCTTTTAAAAATTTTTTTATTATTTATTATTTATTCAATTGTGCGTGAATGTGTGTGTGCACGTGTGTATGTGTGTGTGTGTGTGTGTGTGTGTGTGTGTGTGTGTGTGTGTGTGTAAAACCACGGGGGAATTCGGGAACCACCATGGACGCCTCCACCTCCTCCTTGTTTACTCTGCGGGGATTCACAGGCTCCGCCCTACCAGGACCAGAAACGCAGGCCACCCCCCACTTCCACCTGGCGTCTATACGTGGGGTCTGGGATATTTGAACTCAGGACCTTCTGCCTGCAAGACAGAGGCTTAACCCCTGAGCCACCTCTCCAGCCCCTGGTGTCAATCTTTTTTTAAAAATATATTTATTTAGCGTGTGAGTGTGTGTGTGTGTGTGTGTGTGTGTGTGTGTGTGTGTGTGCGCGCGCGCGCGCGCGCGCATGCGCTCGTGTCCCTGTAGAAGACCAAGGGTGACTTCAGGAATCATCCTAGATTGTTTCTACATCTTTTTGCTTTATTCTAGGAATTCCCAGCCTCTGCCCACCATGGCTAGAAGTGCAGGCCACTGCCATTTCTGCGTGGCCTTTGTTTTTACATGGGATCTGGGATCTGAACTCAGGACCTTCTGCTTATAAGGTAGGGTGTTAGCCCCTGAGCCATTTCTCTAGCGGACTGATGTCAACTTGATGGTTGAGGGTTTGAACTCTGGACACATTTGTAGAGAATTATAGTTAAGCTCTGCATGAAGCTGCAGGAGGTTCATGCATGGTGGGGAGGACAAGTCCCTGGGCAGGTGAATAGAATGGAAAGAAGTGGTTGAGAAAGTTGACGTTCTTTGATATACTTGGCCAGACATACTGATTTGGCAAATAGGGATTGTCTCTCTCTTGGCAAACTTGTATTGATATGGTGTTATCAATTCCTTCTGTCCCCTGTGTTGGTGTACACTCTCCTGCCAAGTTAGACAAGGAACACCAGATAATCATAAACGAGAGTGAAGCCTCTTGTTCCCTTATAAGCCATGTGGTTGTGAATTCACTGGCAACATGTAGGGAAACTGAAACAAGTAGTATGAGCATTTTGCCTATATTTAGGATAAATGTCAAAAATATATGTCCCTAATTTTGTCATTTCTCTTGCACTTTGGCTAAATTGCTCCCTTATTCTCTTTGTTGCTTATGTGTTTGATTCCAGATTAAGAATACTTCTGCTTTATTCACAGTCATGTGGTATTATTTTTAAGGTTGAATCTCTACTTAGTATTCCAAGTGTATATTATAAGATATAGACTTTCACAGTTTTACACATTACCATTCAGTTACTCCAAAGTCACATGGAAAGAAATCTGTCCTTCTCTATGGATTTGAGATTGTGCATTTCTCATCTCCTAAATTTCTATACACATTGAGGCTAATTTCTGGATTTTAAAATTTTGTACCATTAGTTTCCCTATGTATTCATAAATGGTATGCTACTTCAGTTACACAAACTTGATTCTTTATGTAGAAAACTGATTTGCAATATCATTTAATGTATGCTAAAGTTTCCTAGGCTGAGCCACTATTTCCTTTTCCAGAGTTTAAAAAAGTTAATTCTTTTTCATTACTTCTAAATGAACTTTATAGCTACCTTGTCTAGTTCTTAGAGTAAAGAAAGTTACTGAAATTTTACTGAGATGACAGTGAGCTTATGAATCATCTTAGAAACAATTGATATCTTTATCGTGTTGGATTTTACTGCCAATATGTGATACACATCATCATTTCATTTTCAGTAAGCTGTATATTTAGAGTACTTTATGATTTTCTTCAGATATATCTTACATATTTCTTAATGTTATTAACCTCATTGTCTCCTTTTCTAAATATAAATAAAACCATCTTTTCCATTATGATTTAAAAATAGCTCTTGTGAGATAAGAACATAAGGTGGAAACGTTGAGGACTAGGGCTGGATGAGTGAAGGGAAATGCCCCTATTAGTGGGGTGGCCCAAGGATGAGCAACTTGGCATGCCACAGAGGCCTGAACCACCCACAAGAGTAGACAACCAGAGGGAACCATGGGGTCCATAGAAGTGGCCAGGCAGGAGGGAGGGAGGAAGAGGAATGGGTTGATGAAGGGAAGGGAGGAGGATGTGAGGGAGGGGGGTGGAGGGAAGTAGAGATAAGTATTCAATTGCTTGTAAAACTGGGAAAAATAAATTAATAAAAAAATAAAAATTACTTCATTAAAAATAACTCTTGCTTTTAAGTGTGTTTTTTAAAAGCATGAATTTAGAGCTACCATATTTAGTTACTTTTTTGCCATGATTAGTTTGCATTGATTTATATTTTAGGGGGTCCTCGTAGATGTGTAATACTCATGTGCAAATCTTTTTGTTAAATTTTAATGGCACTGCTTGCTTTCTCTTTTTTGTTGTTGTATTATATCGCTCCCAAATTGTAAACACAATGTCCATAGTAGTTTTACTTAAATAGCTGTTTACAAAGAATACAGTTGGTTGAGTGATCCCTGTTACCTTCTTTCACTGTATCTGACTTTAGAGGAGAGAAAAGTGAATGAAAGCATCAATAAGAGATCAGTAAGTTCATCATGAGAGAGACCAAGGACTATAAGAAGCTGTATAGTTTTTAATTGACAATTCAAAATATTTATAGTTACACTATGACTATCAACATTTTAATTTTATTATTATTATTATTTATTCAATTGTGCGTGTGTGCGTATGTATGTGCGTGCCGCGCATGTGTGTGTATGTGTGTGTGTGTGTGTGTGTGTGTGTGTAGAACCACGGATGAAATTCGGGAACCACCATGGACGCCTCCACCTCCTTCTTGTTTACTCTGCCCGGGGATTCACAGGCTCCGCCCTACCAGGACCAGAAGCACAGGCCGCCTCCGCTTCTGCCTGGCGTCTGGGATCCGAACTCAGGACCTTCCGCCTGCAAGGCAGAGGCTTAACCCCTGAGCCACCTCTCCAGCCCAACTATCAACATTTTAATATGTTACTTTTATAAGCTTCTGAAGTAATTGGTTGCTTGATTGACAAGTATCCACATACTTATAGAAATATCTCACCTAAATTATTTTTTAGCCAGCATCAAGTGAAGGAATTAACTTGGAAATTAAAGCTTTCTTTTCAAGTCTGCTAATATTATAAAATCATTATAGCAGTTACTCTGCATTGTTGCCAATAAATTCACAATCAAATACTTTAGGGGAACAAAGGGTTTTATCGTTGCTTACAATTGTCCAGGTACAGTTCTTAATCCATCTTGGCAGGAGTGTCCACATCTATATCTATACAGCCCATACGTCATTCTCAAAGACACTCGTTATGTGTACATGTCCACATCCAAGCTAGGACTGTAGTTTGGGATAGTTGCCACGAAAGAGGGCCCAGGGGACTGTCTACACCACATCCACAGGACTGCTAAGAGAAGGACGATCCTTACTTGCCACACCAACTTGTCTAGTCAACTGTGCCAACGTCCTTAACCAGCTTCTTTCATTTTATTTACCTGTCCAGGGACTAGTCCCACTCACCATACTGGGCCTTCCTATCAGTCAGCAATCTCCTGCAAGCTTGCCCAGGGTTAACTCAACTGTCGATTCTTCACAACTGTGCCCAGAGTTCCAGCTCTCGGTCATCAAGTTCACAAGGGTATCTAACAATGACAACTAATATTGCCTCATTGCTACTTAGGGCATTCAAGTTGCCAGATCCAAAGTTAAATGCTTTATTTCATTTGTTCCATGAAACACAAAACCATGTTTAAAGTGTGAAAAATTGTAAGAGAGAGAGAGGGGATTGAAACTGGACCATCTTTTGTGGCAACAACATTTATACTACAGTCCTAGCTTGGATATGAATGTGTACCCACAATAAGTGTCTTTGAGGATGATCATTTGGACTGTATAAATTTTCTGAGTATGCTCGAAATACTTACCTCTAAGTGGTATGTGCCATCAACAAATTCAAGGAGCCATGCAGTCATGTGACTTTGTCACATCTGTGACCACAGAGAACAGCTCAGTCTCTTATCCTGACAGATAGCTTTTGGTCCCCAGAGGAAGACATTTAAGTTGGGGTGCTACCTCCATGTTCACTGTCCTGCTGCAACTCAGACTTTTCTGCAGTTATTTCTTGAATCTTCTGACACCAGCTAAAAAGCTCAGTTCATGCATTGTTTTCTGTATATATCTGAATTATTTAGATATAACTTCAAAAATTTAAGAAGATTGAGCTGTTGCCTTTTTTAGAGAATGAGTTTCACATGCTTGTTACACTCTTTCCCATATTAGAACAAGGGCTTTAAAGTGCTCTTTATGCTTTCATGAAAATGTTTTGTGATTTCTAATGTGTTATATAAAAAGACAATAAGAGAGTTAAAAGGAGATCTCTTTTTTTTTCAGCAGCAGGTATTCAGAGGGGTGTCAAATTTTAATATGCTTAATTTGTCTTCTTTCAACTTGACTTTTGGATTTCCTGATTCCAATTTTTCAAAAGTTGACAGACATCATGTTATTGTCACTCGTTCCTCCCACTCAGCTCCCAGAGGTGCATTGTTCTGAGGAAGAATCCTGTCATCTCTCTTCCCTGCTCTGCTGGCTCCATTTGAGGCAGCTGGTGCGTCCTTTGTGTGTGCCCTCAGCAGGCTGGTATTTGATTCAGTACAAACTGAGACTTGTTCTGCAAAGTTTCCATTTTTTATCCCGTTTGCCTTCTGCTCTCCACCTTCATGACCTGGTATGGCTAAAGGAGAAGCCATACAATGATTGATTTGCTTTTCGAAAGCAGGGAGAATCTCTGACTGTGGTTAACACATAGATACTGTTTAAGACCTGTTCTAATACACTTTAAGTGAGAATTTTTAATGTGTTGTATTAGCTCAGGCTGGGGATGTAACCCAGTGGAAGAATGTTTGTTCAATTTGTATGATGCCTTGGATTTGTTCTCCAGCATTGCAAAAACAAAATGCAACGAAACTTAACAACTAGCACCCACTTTCATTTAAAGAACAAATTGGCAAAATTAATGCTGTGCTGAATCATGATACATTTGTCTGTGTAGCTCCTGCAATCTTCTCTGTGCTATCCCAGAGATTAAGAAATACAACACTGAGAGTGTCTGCCTGTCAGAAGAGATGATGTGGAGAGCCCAGTGGGAAAAAATGAATAACCAGGGATACTCATGCACTTTCCCTGGATGGAAGCAGCTCTAATTTCTGGCCAGCAGTGAGATGGAGTGGGAACCACGCAGGGAGTCCCACCTTGGTGGTCCAAGCTTGTGGTGCCTCAGTCATCTTTAGCAACCTTGCTCCCTCCTGCCCCTCTCACTCCCTCCCATTTTCTTAAGCTATGGTTCACTTCTGTAAGGACATGGAGGATGGGCATGGCCTCATCCTGCTCATTAAGTTTATAAAATGCAGAAGACAGCCTGTGACTACACATATTCTCTCTTCTGCTTGGTCACTACCATGCTGTTTAAAGCTCATTTTCCTCCTCCTTTTTGGCTACCATTTTTTTTCTCCCACATTTTATTTTTTTTTCTTAACCATACAAGCTCAATAGGTACCCCATCCTCTCCCTCCCTTCTCGCCTCCCCAGTTGTTTCTCCCCTTGCACTCTCCTCTATTCCCCCGCTTCCTTCACCCTCCTCCTTTCCTCCACCTCTCCCAGTGCCTCCCCTTTCCTCCCTCCCATTCCCTGGAGCATCCTTTTGTGTGAATGCCAAACTTCCCTCTGAGTCTTCCACCCTAGTGAGGTGTTAGGACCTGAAGCCCCTTCTTGGGCTCCCTGTTAGTATAAGACCTCTGTTATGATTGTTAATCCCTTTCTTTTAAGAATCCAACTGCCTGGGCTGGAGAGGTGGCTCAGGGGTTAAGCCTCCGCCTTGCAGGCGGAAGGTCCTGAGTTCGTGATCCCAGATCCCACGTATAGACGCCAGGCGGAAGCGGGGCGCCCTGCGCTTCTGGTCCTGGTAGGGCGGAGCCTGTGAATCCCGGGGCAGAAGGAGGTGGAGGCGGCCATGGTGGTTCGCGAATTCGTCCGTGGTTCTACACAGACACAGACACACACACACACACACACACACACACGCGTGCACATACACACGCATATGCACACAGTTGAATTAATAATAATAATAAAAAAAATTTAAAAAGAATCCAACTGCCTGGAGCCTTCTCCCCTGATCCATGGTAGACTCTGGGGATAATTGATATATCAGCCATTGTGTAGGTCAGGCAAAGCCCAATTCTGGCTGCCATTTTTTATAAAAAAAAAACATTTGGGTTACATTTAAGCACTACCTGGGAAATAATTTTTTAAAAATTTATTCGTGTGTGTGTGTGTGTGTGTGTGTGTGTGTGTGTGTATCAGAGGGTACTGTACATGCCTGTAGAGTTCAAAGGTGACTTTGGCAATCTTTCTGGATTGTTCTACCTCCTTTTTGCTTTGCTTTGGGATTCCCCAGGTCTGTCTTTCAGGTTTGGAATTGCCTGGTGGTTTTACAGAGGATCCCTGTCTGAATTCAGGTCCTTCTGCTTTTGAAGCGGAGACAACCTGTGAGCCATCTCTCCAGCCCTTCTCCTTATTCTTACCTCTGCCCCTAATGATCCTGACCAAATCAGGATGAGTTCATGGTGGCTTTATCTTTTATATTATGAGTCAAATAGATGAGCTAAGAGTTCTACCTTAATTTACAAGGATGAAAAACTTCCGCAGGAAATACACCATTGAATCCTCAAACTACCTTGAGAAACAAGGATCCTTAAAGCACACTCTTTTTTATTTTCATTTGTTCATGGTGCTGGGGATTGATTTTTAGGGCCATGTGCATGTTAGGCAAATGCTCTCATGTTGACCCATATCCCCATTCCTAAAAATTTGTTTTCTGTGGGGCAGAATAGGCAAGAGAAAAGGAAAGTCATTAGTTTGAGGAGAGTTTTTCAGGTGATCAGGTGATTTCTGGAGTTCAAGGTGCATGCACATAGAAGCTGGTGACTATTTGGGAAATTTTAATAATTGAGATTTTTTGTTTTCATTATTGACTGTCAACTTGATTGGATTAAGGAACACCTGGGAGAAGCTGGAGAGATGGTTCAATGGCTGTGAGCATTTGCTACACAATCAAGAGGAACAAAGTTCAGATCCCAGCATCTACTTAACAACCCTGATTATGGTGATTCCATCTCATGGGCTAGGGTCTGGACTGAAAAGAGGAAAACGAGAAAGCCAGCTGAATTCCAGAATTCTCCTTTCTGTCCTCCCTGCTTTACCCTAACTCCATGCCTTCCCTGCTGTGGTGATCTACCCTTAAACCATGAGCCAAAATAAAGTCTTCTTACCTTAAGTTGTTTCTTGTCAGGTATTTGGTTACAACAAAAAGAAAGCAACTAGTACAGCAACATTTTATATTTTTCCAACATAATATATATCTATTGACATCTATTGTAGTGCTTATATAGTATATATGAATACATGTCATATTTATAGCATATAAACATAGCATGTTGCTGAATCCCTGCTGGGGAAAGGAGGGAGAAAGTCGGCAGGCGCCTCAGAGCTCAAGGCGAGGGGACGAGTGGCACGGAGTCAGCACAGACCCCGGGAGTCAGGTGAGAAGCAGGCAGTGGATGAGTTTGCTGCAGACTCAATTTATTTAAGGAAGTATTTGGGCTTATATAGGGTCGGGGTCCAATCAGGTGTTGCCATCACTCCACTCCAGGGGTGAGGGCAGCCACCAATCATTTGGCTGTTTACTAGGTATCCATTGCAGAGGCAGGTTAGATGGCCGCTTCACATTGGTTATTCATCCCTCCACAAGCATGGTTCCTCTCTTGGGACATGTCAAGGGCATGCCCCAATTTGTTCAGGCTTGCCCTGGATTTGGGAGCCTGGGCTAGGGCCTCCCTGAATCAATAATGCCACACTAGAACATACCCATAGAATGCATATATTTAATTTATGTTATATGTTGAATATATCATATTTCCAAAACCACTAGCAAAATAAATATAGGCAATGCCTACATTCACACACACATATATACTGAAAAACTGACAAGTTATCTGTAAAATTTGGAAAAATTTTGCATTTTGACTTTTTAAACTAAGAAAATTATGGGTATGTTTTCATAAGATTCAGTTTTCTCCACATTTAACATTTGTTTGGAAGTATATGCTTTGTTTTTCAATTTATTATTACAAAAGAACTTTTTACATTTTTTAGTCTCTCTCTTAGATGACATTATCTTGTGAACCCTTCAGTAAGTCATCCTGAAGTTGCTTGGTTTCAACATACTTTCTTATAGGTACTAAATCAAGATATATTTGTGAAATGACTTAGTTGATTACTTTTCAAATATTTTGTTTTCAGTGAAAGGAAAGGAATCTGGGATGACCCCTCTCATCCTATCCAACTCTTTCTCTCTCCCTCCCACAAAACACTGCCCTGACCCACTTTTACTTCCATTATATATCTACAGATAGGCAGCCTAATTAATTCTGGCACTTGTAGTGTGTAAGTTATCCTGAACCTACTCTCTCTTCCATTATATAGCTATAAAGTCAATGGATACTCTCATTAATTCTGGTACATGTGAGTAGTAAAACTCCCATATATACATTAGTTGTTCTTTCTGCAAATCTTTTCCGTGCACCATGGACTTACAGAATTAACCTGGCTGACTGCTTTGCAGTTTGTGTGGAAAGACATGTCATGGTGCTCATTAAACAGTCCTCAGAACCTCAGCAAGTGAGACTGCAGGCTTTGAAGGAGCTTCAGATTTATATCAATGAGAACTTAGTTTTATGGATTAATTTAACTGTTAATATTTTTCTGTTTTTAAATTTATTAGGCCAGAGTTCCGGAATCACCAGCTTCAGTCAAACTATGATATGAATGCAGAATGCAATTTGTCACTTAAGTATTATGATTAGTTGATAAACCAGGCTTTGGTATACTGAAAAGTTTCAGTTCAACTTTCAATGTGAGAAGTGGAGTTTTGGACAAGGACTTCAAAGAGGAAAATTCTGTAGGAACACAATGAGACACAAACACCTTTATCCAGGACAAATGTGGTCATTGTCCAGGCATTGTCTGTGTCAGTTTGTTTTAGGGAGAAATATGTAATACATATTTCAGAAGTTGCACATGGAAGAGAGCTTGTGAAGTCTCTGGAAAGAGTGATACTCTTACATTAGCCAGGCCCCAATTACATACTTAAAGTCTGACTTAAGCTTAGATCAAATCTGAACTTTTGCTCTCATTTCTTGGCACCATGCCTATCTGCTCTAACACTTGGGTCTCTTGTTCTCCTGGATCCCCAAGTTGTTCTCAGATATCTTACATCTGACTTGGTTATACATCTCTGCTCTCTACTAGTCTTGTCTTGCACTGTGCTCTTACTGTATAAGCTATTATCTGTCAGTTCAATTACTTGAAGATATCTCCAGCTTCACCTAATTTCTGTGCAGGCTTGAGAGATACATCAGCTTCTCCACATCTCCATTTCTTTGTCTGAAAAGTAATGTATGATTGAATTGATGTCACTAGGTGTTGAGGATGAGATGAGGGAATAGGCACCTGGCCCTCAGTCAGGAATCACTTGCATTTGCTCAATGAGAACCACAGTACTGCAGCCTGGAAGTGAGTTGGGAGCTTGTGAAGGTCAGAGAAGGGGATTTATGCTTCCTGAGTTTTCTCTACGGGGTTTGGGCTTTGCAGATGCTTGAACTTACAGGTCACCTGATTCTTGCTTCCCCTGTGTTGATGTCTTTCTATTAGCACAGACTTTTATGGAGGGACTCAGCTGTCCAAACTGACTTGCATAGAGTCTTCAGACTCTAATTATTCTACACACAATTGCTGTGTGATAACTTACTAGCAAACTCAGAAAACAAAATAAAATCCTGATTGTGGGACTCTTGTGTGAACAGTTTTAGCATGGCCATGTTGAGCTACCCCAAATTTCCTGGAAATTTTACAGTGAACTTCTCTGAGCTGTTTGACAATTCAGTTTTATTTCTTAAAAATCAGATGTGAAGGATATTTGGGAGTGTGTCACTGGATTTGGTGGAGGTAGGTTGGTGTCCTGACTGTCAGTAAACTTTCGTGAAACCCTGAATCAATTCCAAATCCACATTTAATGTCCATCTTCCCAATTCACATCTGAAGTCACATTTCAAAGCACAAAGTAACACTATTGGTAGTGATGTTAGGATTACCTTATGATGAATGTCACAGCAAGGTGTGTTAAAATTTATCTACCTTATAGGTTATTTAATCCAAAGAAGAACATTTGCTTATTTATATGGTGTGGGACACATCTACTTAGCACAATGGATTCCATGGAATTCTGGTCTGTCTTTATAAGCTATGGTTCAGTATTCAATGAATAGGGACAGTGCAGCCATATCCATTCCACTTGTGAGTGTCCCCAAAGGTTGGGGCATGCAGTCACATGAGTTGTACACAGCACAGATAAAGAGGTGCCATTCATATCAGTTAAAAGTGAGTGTGGTTCAATGTGGTGTGTTTTAATATTTATTTATTTGGGGGAGAGGAGAGAGAGAGAGAGAGAGAGAGAGAGAGAGAGAGAGAGAGAGAGAAGTAGTAGAGGTCAGAGAACAACTTTTATTCCCTCATATGAGCTTCTGGGGATAAAACTCAGTTCTCCAGATTTTTCGAGCATATACATTATGTAACTGAGCTATCTCACTGGTCCATCCTTTCTCATATGTGTTCTCTGTCATACATATCTGGGTGGGCAATTGACCATCAAGCAGCCAAAAAACTGGAAATTTCAGAAGTTTTTATGATTTACACATTAAGATGGAGTGTGCATTTTCTCCCATTTATAGACTAGAGTTCAACAATGCTTAGTCCTAGGACTACTGAGTTTCCAGCATCCAATTCAGTAAATTGCATTTAAATTTTTTATTATTATTATTTATTATGTATTCAATTGTGCGTGTATGTGTACCCGTGTGTGTATGTATGTGTGTGTGTGTGTGTAGAACCAGAGACGAATTCGGGAACCACCATGGACGCCTCCACCTCCTCCTTGTTTACTCTGCCCGAGATTCACAGGCTCCGCCCTACCAGGACCAGAAATGCAGGCCACCCCCGCTCCGCCTGGCGTCTATATGTGGCGTCTAGGATCTGAACTCAGGACCTTCTGCCTGCAAGGCAGAGGCTTAACCCCTGATCCACCTCTCCAGCCCCAGTAAATTGGATTTAAAACTAAGTAGTTCTCACACATAAGAACTGTACCCTGTACAACTACAACACAGTGCCTTAGTGAGCCAGCACAGATTTTCAGTTGAGCTGCAGAATCTTAGGAACCGCTTCTAAAGTCATGCTCTTGTTTACCTTCAGTGGTCTACATCACACCTCTCAAGGGATCTTACTATGATACAGAACACAGGCTACTCCAAGGATCTGCCTACGTTTCTGGGAGCCCCCTACATACCTTTTATGGAAAGAGTAGAGTGAACTCACCACCCTGAAGAACCTTCAGTTTAAGTACCAAAATAAGCAGTTATTTATCTACCAGAGTACTGTGCTTAGGAATGGGAATAATTGATCCAATGTCGTTGTTTGCCTTTCCTCTAGGGGAGTACATACACATCCTCTTCAATATCCTTAGTTGCTATATTTTCTTTTCGAGAGTAGATTTGAAACTAATTCTTTGATAAATGGATATGCTCAAAAACTGACTATGAGGCTATGTTTCAAAATTATAGGTTGGCTTACTCGATGTACATTTCAATGTCTTAGTTTCTGCTTTTTCTACATTATGAAGCAGAAATATTTGATTACTTAATTTTTTATTTTTCAGCTTGCAGTGGTTGATCTTGTTGCCATTAATTTGTGGATAAACATTCCAGTGAAGGGTTCTGTAGTGGGAAAAATTCCTGACACTTTGCTCTCAGAGACCATGTACAGACAAGGATGTTGGGGAAGGTTAGCCAGCTAACTAACAACCATGAGGGGAACTAAGGTAAAACCACCTGAAAGTGGTTAAGAACAGTGTGGTAGGAGATGAAACCCTAACATCATCTTAGAGCTGCTAAATTCACCTTGGCTACATACCTCTACATGTCCTGTTAACACTGCCAAATATGCCTCTGACTTACTACATATCAGACTCTTAGGCTAGCAGGACTTACAGTGTTTCTAAGAGTTTGGAATTCTAAATGTATCTTACATCATAGCAGTGTTAAGGATATTATGGTCCAGGATCTTGATAAATGAGCTAACGGTTTATTGAAGAACTACTTTGTGCAATGTTTGTTTCAAAAGTTAGTTCTTGTTGTAACATCAATGAAATCAAAACTGGTATTATTCCCAAGCCATTGAGGGGGAAAAACCCAATGTCTAGAGCCAGGATGTGTACAAAGCATGTATATATATATATATATATATATATGTCATAGTTAAGCAAAGGTGTCAACTTGACTGTTGAGGGTTTGAGCTCTGGGCACAGTTGTAGAAAGTTGATGGTTGAATTAAGCCCAGAGCAAACCTGAAGGAGATTGTCTAGCTGATGGGGAAGACCCAGCCCATGGTGAGTGGGATAGGCCCTGGAAATCACAGAGAGCTGGTTGAGAGAGTGGGCATCCTTCTGTATACTTGGCCAAACATGCTGGTCTGGCAAGTAAGGATCGTCCATCTCTCAACTGTTATGTGGTGATGGTGTGGCCAGTTCCCTCGGCCCTGGTGTTGGTGTGTGCTCTCCCTTCAAGCTGGACTGAGAACTGTAACCAGTAATCATAAGAGAATAAACAGATGGACTATTACAATATGTGTGTGTGTGTGTTTCTCTCTCTGTGTAGATAGACTCAAGGGATTTTCAAATAGAAAACAAGATATACAGGAACAGCTGTAAACAGGGAGAATAGTAAGATGATCAGCTTGTCTGGAGTTTAGAATTATTTCTACTTTTGTTCTTGCAGTGCCTAAGATCAAACATGAGGCCCATACATGGTAAGCAAATGTTCTGCCATTGAGCCACAGTCTCGGCATCTCTGATTCATAAGAAAAGCATGGGAAAGAAAAAAAGTAGAGGCAGACTCTGGAAGGCCACAAACCTCTATCTAGTGATTAGACCCACTGATTAGTAGGAAACTACGTAATTTTCTTTACAAGTGTAGTTCCAGAAGAGTCATTTGGCATGAGTTTATAAATAAAAGGAGAAATATACTTAATAAAAGTCAGCTAACATTACTTTTTGAAAGACTTAGATCTCAAGTGCATTTCAGGGGCAATATCTGATGCTGCTTGGTATTCAGTTCCCCAGTGAGAAGAAGCACGGGGTGATGCCATCAGAATAGGGGTTCATGGAGGAAGATTTTTTTCCAGCTTTGATGCACTTTTAGGACTTCTGAGTGCTATGAATTCTCAAGATGTGATAAAGGATATAGATAAATGTATTATATTTAGCATAAGAGTAAAGCATCTGATAATTTCAAATTATTGCATGACAGAAAGTGGCAGAAAACTAAGCTCAATAGTCTTTGAGGCTGACTTGATAATATAAACTCACCTCAGTGTACTTGGTATTTAAACAGCCTCCTCATGTAGTGATAACTCATAATAGAAAAGGTGCTAAAAATGGCTTCACTGAAGGAAAAAATCTCCTCCTCCTCCTCTTATATAAGTTAGGAATTTACCAGAGGATCTTTTTTGTCAACATCCTGACTGTATTTATACTAGTTGAACTACAGCAGGGGGCTTCTGGATCCCTAAGATCAGACAACAATGAACCTGATGCTGTGTGACTATAAGATATTTTTAGTCGTAGCAACCCAAGATCATGTGCAACCATTTACCATTTCTTGAATATAATAACTAGTTCCCATTTTCTGTTCTTTTCCAAATGCATTGTTCATTACATTCAGACTTTGGACTCTAGGATCAGTCATTAAAAAAAGTTAATAACTCCTTAAGACTTTCATGGTCTTTCCTGATCACTTCCCTATGTGCAGTGTAAGTCTGGTTGTTGATTAGAAACTGTCACAAGTGTCATTGGAATGAAAGATTTCCTCCGATTTCAAATAGATGGAACATTTTCAGAGTTTACTGGAGTTTATAATAAACTGCTGATAACTCAGCTCAATCATGTTTACATATGTAATAATCTATACATCAATTTGTAGGGGTTTTATATTTTATAAAATGTTTTTATTTATTATTTTAGCTCACAGGGAGATGAACTGATGCAAACACAGGCTCAGGGTATGTCTAAATAATTAATATACTACATTTGTGTATTAGTACATCCGAGGCATCGATTTATGGCATCGATTTATGGTATCTTAGATATAGCCCTAGTCTAAATCATCATTTTGGAAACACGCCTCCATTATGAACCAAGATATACATATTTTTAAATAAAAAGTTCAATTCCTGCCTCACTGCAAGTTGAAACAATTAGGATATCAATAATGGTACTTTCTAAAAAATGAAAGAAATACTTTCTAATGGTTTATGAAATACCTTCAATTTTTGCTTTTGCAATTTTAAATTTCGTTTTATTTTTCTAATTTTACAAGCATAGTGAATACTTATCTCTGCTTCTCTATATCCTCCCTCCCTCCCATTCCCTCTCTTTCCCCTCATCCATCCTTCCTACTGGCCTGCCTGTCTGCTTCTATGGACCCCAGGGTTCCCCCTGGTTTGTCTACCCTTGTGGGGGTTAAGCTCTCTTGTACCATACCAATTTGCCTCTCTTCAGGTCATGCCACTGTTAGGGACATTTCCTTTTACTCATCCACTATATGTTCTCATCTCTCTTGAGTTCCTTCATAGTCTATGGGGCATGTTGGTATGTCAGTTATTATGCAGGTTTGGTAAGGACACGTCTCACTGCAGTGAGTTCCTGGATGCAGCAGTCCTGCCTTCAGTGGAATGTCTTGTCCAATAGTAAATCTTCCCATATTAGATTTTTGCAACCTCACTGCCCCCTCTTCTGCCTTGGACTTTAGGATGGGGAAAGATTATGTTGACCTGATTCCCAGGGAGCCTTGCTGGGTTGCCGGTACTCTATATTACATTGCTGTCTACTTCACTGCTCTTCTACCTCCCTAGATTACATCCTTTCAAGGTATTGAGATCCTCTACCTCTGTAAAATACCTTCAATTTTTAACATTTGGGAAAACTTATTTACAACTCTAGAGCAGTTGTAGACTTTTCTATTGCTAGAACATGAGATACAACAAAGCTCTGTGCACCTGTAGAAGTTTTTACTACAAGTAACCTAGAAACATACAGTCTGCTCTGCTTTCCATTTAGGGTGGGTAAGGGCTGCACTTGGTTGTGGGGGTGAGGGTGGGGAAAGCTGGGTTGTTGGAGCCTTTGTGTTGCTGAGGTGTGAGGCAGTGCATTGCTTCACAATAACATGCACCCACCTTTGTTGAACCTAAAGACATATGAAGCATTTCAGACCTGAGGCAGGATGGGTTCATTGTGATGATTCTCAGTAATGGTGCTGAAGTCAACTGTTGCTTTCCTGGGAGTGTGCTGTGTGTGGTGCCTCTGCCTCTGCCTGGAATTCCAACAGCTGAGGCAGGAGCACCACATGAGATCAGGAGTTCAAAACCAGCCTTAGTAACATAACTAGACTCCATGTCCAGAGTAAAACAAAGCAAATATAAAATAAAGCAAATGAATATGAAATATATTCATTCTTCTTGCTCATGTAGAAAAACAATGGGAAATTTCCTGAAATCTCTTATAGTTTTATCATCTTACTTTTTTTTATGGACAAAGACTATTGTAAAGGAATTGACCATCAAATCCAGCCACATCTTGTAGGACTTCAGCAGCATCTTTTCAAAGATGTACTGTTTGGGAATTCCTTCTAATACCATCAGCCACAATTTTCTTACTTTGTTAAGCTATAATAGACATACCAGTGGACTGACAAGCAAATAACAAACAATCACTAACAAGAAAGCAATTGCATAAAATGGGAGAAGTTCAGGTTTTAGAAGTTAGATGGTAACCCTCCTGGTAACAAAATAAAAAAATATTTTACCGCTAAAAAATAAAATACAAATACCATAATTCTTGAAATAGTAAATTTATGCTAAATAATCTCAAGTTATTTAGGCATTTTATAAAGACACAGTTATCCCAAGAGCAATCAGAATAGACACTTTGTTCATTTATGTTAGGTTAAAAATACTCCCATTTTTAATGATAATTTTAGCATTTAACTTTAGCTCAGAAGTTCTGCAAATACCTGAAGGGATTCTGGCATCACTCACGACCTCTCCTACACACTCTTGTCAAGATGCATGGACTGCTGTTGTGATCAGTGTGGCACTCACTCGACTTTCCATGTGAAGTCAGTTTGGAAGAGCTGCTTTTTCAGTGCCTTGCTTCAAGTAACTCCTATTCTTTGGGGAGGATGCAATGTGTACAAATCCAGTCTCCTAGTCTATTTTCTGTTGTAATTGAATTGGGGAATCTGAGAAATTTACAAAGAATAAAGCTGTATTAGACTTATACTTCTAAAGGTTGAGAGGTCAAGTCCTTTTTGATAGTGGGAACTCTCAAGGAGGCTCAAGAGGTCACATGAGAAGAGGGGCACATATAGGTGACACAGGCACACTGGCTTTTATAATGTATTACATTAATCTATTGTCCAAGAATGAATTTTTGTACTCACGAGGGTAGAGACCTCTAGACCTAATCATGCCTTCTGAAGGCCTCATTAGGTCTCACCTTTTAATGCCTCACTATGGGGATTAACTTGCAATGTATGCCTCCCATGGGCATTGAGACTATAGCAGCTGATATCCTTTCCAGCATCTGCGAGACTGAAATGTGAGGGACTGGAAAAAGGATGTAGCTGCTGCTGAGATCCCCCATGCTCCAGAGAGGTGGGAGAAGTCAGCTCCAGCCATGGAGCTCTCTCTGAGGAGTGCTGTCTTTTTCTTTCTTTCTTTTTTTTTGGTTCCAATAACTGACCACATTAGGAGAAGTATCTCATCTTTGGCAGAAACATTGATAACTCCTCTCTGGTGTAGCTTCATGTGTGTGTGTGTGTGTGTGTGTGTGTGTGTGTGTGTGTGCGCGCATGCACATGTATGTACATGTCTGTGGAGACAGAAAACAATCCCGTATGCCATTTCTCGGATGCCATTCGCCTCATTTTCTGAAATATTTTTTGGGGGGAGGTAGAGGTAGAATATGAAGGCACACATTTCCTTTGGTGTGCATGTAGAGGCCAGAAGACAACTCTTGTCAGTTCTACCTCACACCATGTCACTGTGGAGAATGAATTCAGGCCTCGGGGTTTGCATGCAGATGTCTTTACCTACCGAGGTGTCTTACCAGCTTCCACCTCGTTTTCTGCACCAGGATCTTTCACTGACTTGGAGCTCACCGAGTATGTCAGGCGGACCTGAGTTTGAGCTACAAACATTCATCTGTCTTTCCGCCCTCCCCCCCGCCCCAGCAGGGATTGCAGGCAGTGCCACCATGTCTGGCTTTTTTTAATGTGGGTGGTGAGGATTGACCTAAGGTCCTCATCCCAGCATAGCAAGCATTTTTCCAACTGAGCCATCTCCCCAGCCCAGTAGCTTCTGCTTTATCAAAGAAAATAGTGATATGCCATCTTCTTTGGAAAGAAACAGCAGAATGATGAGACTGATAGATAAGGATTACCTCTAGACACAGTTTTTAGTCAATCTCTTCTTATTATTGCTGAGTACTACCAACTGAGCAATCTGTAAACAACGGAGAGTTATCAAGCTCTTGGTTCTGGGAAGCCCAAGAGCACAGCACCAGCTTCCTGCTGCATATGGTGGAGAACATCACATGGCAAGCCATAGTCAGCATGACAGCTTGGTGTCTGTTTCAGTTCTTATGAAGTCACCGATGCCATTGTGGGGTCAACTCAGCTACACCTAACGACCTCCTGTTGGGCCACACTTCAGATGTAGTAATGTGAGTTAACTTCCCAACATTTCAAACCATGGAAAGACACAAAACAGGATTCCAAAAGAGATAACTTGTTTCAGGTTTGATGGCGTTCCAGTGATCTGGGAAGGTCTCTCTGACTAAGCCAAGGAGGTCTCATCTGGAAGGATGAACAGGGCCCAGCCATGTGAAGAAGTAAAGGACAGTATTCTCAGCAGAGGGAAAAGTGACTGTAAAGTTATTGGAGCCTTTTTCATTATGTGAATGACCTGATTTGGGTCATCAGTAAAGGGAATGGTTGGTTCTCTTTTATCTGTCTTACTTATTTGTTTATAAAAGCTTGCTTGTGTGAGGGATGATTTGTCCCAGCTGTCCTTAAATTTGACACTAAGTGTGGATAAGAATGACTGATTTTCCAGAGTAATATTCTCAGCTGGATAAACAAAGAAAACACTAACTTTTCTACTGTATTTGATGTTTTTTTCTCTTGAAACTGTTTTCAAATCAGAAATGCAAATGCGAATGACAAAATGGCCTTAATGTTAATATTTGATTATTAATACATATACTTGTATATATAGCTTCACTTGTTTTCCCCTTCTTTCTACTGAGGATCATGAATACAGACTTATTTTAAAAATAGTTGTGAAATAGAAATTCACATGTCACAGGGAATCACATATTTTTGAAGGGTTATAATCCTCCTCTGAAAGTCTGTCAATCCAATGCATTTTATTATAGAGAAATCGTTTTACTCGAATTTCTTGTTTTTCAATAAGTTCTGAACAATTTTCAAAATAAAAGGTGGCATTTTCATCTTTTTGGTAAAGATTCAAATTCATTCCTTTGAATTTCAAAGCATGACAAAATTATTGCTCAGACAGGCTTCCTTCTTTTCAGAAATAACAGAGTTTCTTTTCTTTTGCTAAGCTATTATAACCGGAATGTGAAATTACTTTGAAAAAAGCATAGTTAAAATAATAGAAAATTTATAAAACATTACCTAATATGTTAAAGAGAAATGTGTCCCCAGACTTAAACTAAGCTAAGCTTTTTATAGAATCCTATTGTTTTAACAAACGGATGCTTACAATTGTAGAACAGGGTAGAAGTTACCCTTCATTATGTTGCTGTTTTTTTTGTACTTTCTCCTAAAGAGTCGAGAGTTGGAAGTGAACAAATGCATGAGCACTTGGCCAGGTAATTTGTCTTCAAAATGTTACTTTGTTATAAATTGCATATCTTTCTGCCTCCTGAAGAAGAAACCACACTCAGCTCAAGGGCACAGTAGCAGAACATCTACCCGATGCTTGCCAGGGACAGGAACAACTGAAGCCAACAGCTCCTGGCTTTCCACTTCTGCTCACTTCTGCAGGAGTTGACTGTCTTTCTCAGCTTCATCCTGGAAAATCGTGTTGATTTCTGGAGATTTTGCTTCACAGACTGGGTTTGTAGAAGAAGGAGGTGGGAGGTAGGAAAGTTAAGCATACAAATTCAGGCGGCAGAGTAGGCAGGCTGGGGAACGGCCCAGGCCACTGTGCAGCAACATGACATGTAAGTATCTGTCTGAGATGCCTCGCACACTTAGTATTGCACCAGTAATCTTCCGCTGAGGGCACCTATGCACTCTACTAAATGCTTCTGATCCTCCCTGTCCACCCTCTTTGCTAACCTTCTCTGGGGCTCTCTGGTTACATCCTGACTTTGCAAAGTCTTTGGGGATACCTACCAACCCCATTTTGCCCAGTTTCTCATTTATCTAATAGCTGCTTTCTCTGGAAGATTTAGATATCATCACTAATTTTCTGATCCCCTCATGGTAGATGCGTGTCAGCCACCAGATTTTCACGTAATTAGGTTTTACTTCAATTTCTTAGAGGTATCTCTACCTCCCCTCCCCTCTCCTCTCTTTCTTTCTCCTTCCTTTCCCTCCCCTTTCTTCTTCTCTCCTCTCTTTTCCTTTCCTACTTTCAGACGGAGTCTCTCCTTGTTGCCCCAGACTGGTCTTGAACATCTGGTCCCAAGTGATCTTCCCATCTAGTGTAGGAATCAACCATAATGTAGCATAAATATCTGAAACCCAGGAAGTCATCCCAACCCTGTTGCTATTCTGTTGGTCTCCAATTCCTCACTATAGCTAATTACAGTAGCATTTTGAAACGGCACATTTCTTAGCTATTTACATTACCTTATCAGCTCTCAGCAGTCAATGAGACTGCTATTGCAGGAATTTTATTCAGTCATGAAGAAGAGCAAAATCATGCCCTTTGCAGGAAATGGATGGAATTTAGAGATCATCATGTTAAGTGAAATAAGTCAGACTCAGAAAAATAAATGTCACATTTTTCTCGTTAGCAGAACCGAGATTGGAAAAATAAAGACATAAAGGAATCAAGAAGTTAGCTCAGTAAAGTACTTGCCTGGAAGTGTGAAGACCTGAGTTTGATGCTCACACCCACTGGAAAAGCCAGCTGTGGGTACAAGTCCTTGCTACCCCAGCTCCATGGAGAAAAAGACAGATGGATTCCTAGATCTTGCGGGCTAGTTAGGCCTAGTGAGTCAGTGAGAGGACCTGTCTCAAAGAACAAGGTGGATGACTCTTGAAGAACATCCTGGGTTGGACACTGCATTCATGACCGTGTACACACTCGTGCATAAACACACACTTGTACAAACACATCCACACACATGATCATGCATGCACCTGCAGGAATATGAACAGGCAAGAACACATATAAATACACAGACATGGAGGTAAAAGGGGGACTATTTGGAAAGAGGAAAAAGATAAGCAAGAGGCATAAACGGAAACTGAGGTTAGTGAGGGGTGAATGTGAACAAAATACATGCTGTGTGTGTGTGAAAATGTCACATTGACACCCATTAAGTACAACTTGTACTTAATAAATTGTAGTAGTTAGGTATACTTGTTAACTCGACAATTGAAGGTAGAGTCTGTAGGAATATGGGTGAAGAGCAAGCTTGCCAGAGAGTTTCTAATTGATGTGGGAAGTCCCAGCTTGTGCTGGGTGAGACCATTCACTGGTCAGGTTGCTATGACAGAGAGCTGGTTCTGGACTTTTTTTTTATTAAAAATTTAATTATACATTTAAAAATTTTTTACCAGTTCCCTCCCTCCCCCCTCCTCCCCCTCCCCTTCCCCCAGTGCCTCCCCCCCAATTCCCAGAGAGTCCTTTATTGTGTACGCCTAACTCTCCACTGGGTCCTCCTCTCCAATGACATATAAGGACCCAGTGGCATTTCCATAAGCCCTTTCTCTTGTTCCCCTTAAGCATAAGATCACTACTATGGCTGTCAATCCCTTGCCTCCAGGGGTCTCGGTGCCCTTAACAGATGCCAGACTTTATGAGGGCAACAGTGCGCTGGACATTGCGCAGGGCATGCAAAGTCCCATTATGATTGCTTTGGCCCCAACTATTGTTGAGAATCTTGCAAATCGTTGCTCCTCCCATCCTTTTGCTCTTACAATCTTACCGCCCCCCTCTTCCGCAAATGTCCCTGAGCTCCAGGATGGGGAGAGATTAGGCTGTCCTAGTTCTATGTGATTGATATAGAGTCTCTGAAGTTCTGGATTGTGGTTTGTTGATTTTCTTTTGCAGTTTTGCTGCTCCTGCAATTCCCTTCACTCCATTCTGCTGGGCACTGTATGTCACCCCCTGGCCAGAGACAAAAAGCTGTTAAACTGGAGTCTTGTTGTAATAGCACATTCAAGGGTAGATGTAATAAGAGTAGGAAACCTCACTGAGGGAGGGGTCCATCACCCATTTGCAAAATGATTACTTTTTATCTGCTAGACTATATGCCCTCCCCTTCTGGTGAGATCAGGAAAGAACGTCTGTGAACTTAACCAGGTTTCTCATTACTTACTTGCAGACCTTGATGGAGGCCTATTTTCTCTGCTGTAACATGGTCTCCTCTCTCCTTGTTTCTGGTGTGGCCCTCCTAATCCATCTCTCTTGTTCATAATCCTTGCAATTACTGTGTTACATAGGTTTACTTTTGAGTGTCTCAATGTGGGCTGGGTGAGTTTGGTACTAGGAGCCACCTATTAGGGAGTACATACGGCGCTTAGTTTTCTGGGTTTGGGATACTTCACTTAATATAATTGTTTCTAATGACATCCATTTCCCAGCAAATTCCAGTAATTCATCATTTTTGATGGCTGAGTAGTACTCCATTGTATAGATGTACCACAGTTTCCTTATCCACTCATCAACTGTTGGACATTTAGGTTGATTCTGGACTTTGACATACTTGGGCTTACTTTAACAGACTCATAGACTGGCAAGTAAGAAGGTTTGCTCCTCTCTTGGAAATTCCTGTGGATTTGTGGCCAGTTCCCTTAGCTCCCAATCTTGGTGTGAACTTTCTTGCCATTCTGGTAAGAACCTGTAAGCCAAGAATAAATCCTAAGTTTTTCTGCTGTGTATTCATCAGCAACACGAATAGAAACTGCAATACTAGGCAGTGTCAACAACAGAATACTATGCTATTGGACAGAAAACAATAATGAGGGGGAAGACACTCAGCTTGCTCTCTTCAGGGGAGAGAGACAGACAATGAATGATAGGCTTGGATGGGATGCCTGTCTGCTCACATGCTGTGCTCCAGGCAGGGCGACCTTTTCCCTGGGTCTTAAACTTACACTCTGATTTTTCCTTCCTTTAATTTACCTTTCTCTGTGGCAAATTCCTGCCTAGCCTTTCAGAGCCCCAAGGATGATGAACTGCTCTGTGATTTCTCTGCTTCTGGGAGAGCTGCTCACTCAATGCTTCAAGACTGGAATTGTGTGGATATAATGCTACTCACTAGGAGGCTGCTACCTTCTATCTCTGCATTCTTCGTCGAATGCTCTGGAGATGCTCAGCTTCTGCTCAGAGAACAAACCAGTCCTGTGTCTGGCCCGAGGTGGAGGTGTTAAACATCCCAACTCTTGGGGCTCATTTCCCACTAGAACCTCCAGGGAGCAGATCTAACTGAGGCCTTAGAAAGAAAACCCGATAGAAAGAATATTTCCCTTTCCTTTCCTCCTCTTTTCATTGCTCTTTTGATAGAGGACCTAGAAAAATAGATAAGAATGGTGGCTGGGAGGCATGGGAAGGTCTCGTGAGGACAGCCTGAACGGAAGGGGAGGCTGTGAACAGTTAGGGTTACCCCTTCTCTTCTGTTAAGCATAACCTAGTTACATTATTGGTAATGGCTACATAGGATTCTTTTCATTTATGCCCCATGATTTACATAACTGAACCCTTTAAATTTCAGATTTCCTTCAACACTTCCAGATATTGATTCCTACTGTAGATATGAACAGGCTTTATAGATTACATGATTCACTCCTTCCAGAGGTGAGAATCTGAGCAAGGGGTTCTGATACTTGGCATGTAGGTATGATTCTGGAAAGGGGATGTGATTCAAAACTTAGGGAGCAATTCTAAATCACTAGGTTTTATTCCTAAATTTCTGATCGTCCCACGGTTGTTTCTAGTTTTCCTCATTACAGCAAGCTGAACCCTATTTTTGCATTAGCAATTTTATAAATTAGTACATTTTTCTTTTCTTTCCCAAGCTCAGATTTGAAGGTCTTCTTGAAACAACATAATTTTACTAGTAAGAACAATGGTAAGACAGAGTAAGTTCTGAGAAGGGAGATGTGAAGAGAACTGAATGTGCTCTTAAATCCACTGGGTAAATGTGGCCTCATTCTTCAAAGACATTTTCAAATAAGTGTGTGTGTGTGTGTGTGTGTGTGTGTGTGTGTGTGTGTGTGTTCACACAAGTGTATTTGTGCTTACATGCATGTTTGTATGCAGGTGCACACACACACACGGAGACATGTTACTTTTTAAGACAGGCAACTCTCTGAACCTGGCACTCATTAATTCTGCTAGACTGGCCTGACCAGCAAGCCTCAGGGGTTCTCCTGTCTCATCTTCCCCTGAGCTGAGATTACAGACTGATCCCGCTTTTCCCTGATCCAGTTATTCCCTTTGTGCTAGTATCATTGCTTCTGCTCATTGTCCCCAAGATACCTGCAGATCTTAATGCTGATGCCCAGCTGCGTTTCCTCTTCTGAAGAGTGATTTCCCTTCCCAAAGGGCCTTTTGCCTGAGCTTCTCTGATGTGAGTTAGGCTTTGTAACTAACTTTTAGTTCAGGCTCTGATACTGTTGCAGCTATATCAAGTTGGGACACTGTGGCGGAGTCTAGTGATGTCACAGCTACCACATCAACATTAGCACCGTGCCTGAGACATCCTGTGGAAGGAAAGTCTGAACCAGGGCAGAAAAGTGTGTGTGGGCCGACTTTCCTTTGGGGAAGGTACAAAATTGGTAACTGTCTCACTGTACTCCTAGGGAGCCAATTCCCGCCACCCTTCTCCAGGTATTCTGTCAGTATGGAAAGCTAGAATTACTTTGATCCGCTGAGTTACACTGTGCTTCCAAAAGCCAGGTGCCTTTCGTCTTACTAAATTGACTAAAATTGAGGAAGCTGTGGATTTATTGTTCAGTCGGCAATTCAAACAATCTCTGTCAGAAGAGAGTTAAAGGCTGAATAAAGGAGCTGCAGGTAGTAAAAGAAAGAAGTGCAGCTTAAAAATCCAAGGAATGAACATTGAACTCTTTATATGTAATTAAAAATTAAATCACTTTGAACACAATTACAAAAACAAATTACACCTGAAACTTTTGTGTCTAATAATGGATTTAACGCAGCAGATTAAAAAAACACTATTCATTTTTATTCTAGTGGTTTTTTTCAGGGTCCATTTTTTATCATTGCAGAGAAATAATTAAAGCTATTATAATTAACTTTCCAGTGACTCAAACAGCTCTGAGTAATGGGAGCACCTGCTGATATATGAGACACAAAATAATATAGTGTCACTAAAAATCCTGCCAATTTAAAGTAATTTGATAATTAATGGTAAATTCCCTTAGAAGGAAATTTCCAGAATCATTATGCGCAAAACTAACTGTAACTTAAAAATTAATATATACTTTTGCTCATGGCTTTCTTTGAAAGATATTTGTGATTCAGAGAGGATAATTCATTGTGCTGCTGGTTGACTATAAATTAAAATGCCTATGCAATATTCACATTAACTATATGGAACTCTGACTTCAGGAATCTTGGAGAACCAAGTGCAGCATGTATCACCCTGGTATCTTTGCAGATACAATGTACGACTGGAATTGGTCCCTCTTTTTCTCAGTCTCTCTTAGAGCAAGTATTGTTCTTACAGAAATATAGTAATTATTTGGGGAAGGACATCTTTAGTCCTGTGCAAAATTTTGAACCAAGCTAGTCTACTAACCAACCAACTTGTTGCTAAATTTTTTAAGTTATTTTTTTCTCAGAATCGAGATGTAAACAGTCTTTTCTGCCACACAAATTGGGGAAAACTATGCTGATTTTAAGTAGCCACATCATTTGATGAATGAGTCACCATTGACCCTCCATTTCCATGGAGTGTATGTCTTCAGGTTCAACAAACTGTGAGTTGAAAATAATTCAAGAAGAAAAGCTGTGTCTGGAGTGAACTTGTATAGACTTTTTTTTTTGTATTAGCAATAAAGGGTAAGAGTGATCTCCATAAAGCTTCCCCTATATTAGGTGTTAAAAGAAGTCCAGAGGTGATTTAAGCTATACAGATGAATGTGCATAGGTTTTCCATTCTTTATGACTGACTTGAATATCCTTGTATGTTTGTTGCATGTAGGAACTAATGTAGGGTCCTGGAACTAATACCCCATGCACAGTAGAATATGGCTGTATCGTCTTATGAAGGAACTAGGGACACTTGGTTGACAATATCATGTTATTGGATAGAGTTACTAGGAGGCAGATTTGAGTTCTGATTTCAGTTGTGTTATCGGTTGACAAACTTAGTGTTTAGTTGCCATTAATATTTGTGTGTGTATATGTATATATGTGTTCTTTTGTACGTGTGTGTGTGTGTGTGTGTGTGCGCACACGCAGAAATCAGAGGTCTAGGTTGGGTATTGTTCCTCAGGAACCAGTCACTTTATTTTCTGAGGCAGGGTCTCTCATTTAACCTGAAATTTGCTTAATAGGATAGGCTAGCTGGCAATGAGCCCTGAGCTCTGCCATCTCCATCTCCCTATAATTACGACAGACACATACCACCATTCTTGCCTTTTTTATGTGGGTTTTGAATATTGAACCAGTTCCTAATATTTATCTGGCAAGCAGTTCACAGACTGAGCTATCTCCCCAAAGCCCAGCTGTCAATGTTAAAATCTCATTTTATCATCCATGAAACCCTAATTATTCTTGCTTTAATAATGCCTAAATTGAGATTGAAATTGTTTTAAAAACTGTGCAGATTGAGGGAAAATTGTGTATGACATATAGTGCTTTGTAGTTTAGGTTAAGTATTTGTGAGATAACTCTGAGGCACACATCCATAAACATAGACTAAATTACCATAAAAGGAAAAGAGCTTCCTATTGTTTGAAGTGATAGATGTGAGATCAAGGGATTCTTCATCTAAATACCTTGTGCTGTGAAGAGGGCTCAAGCATCATGAACGATTGACTGGCAAGGTCCTCGAAAGATCTACTATAGTATCTGGGAGAGTTGTACAATGGTATATAAATTCAAGTTAAGAAAAAGAAAATCAACAAACCACAATCCAGAACTTCAGAGACTCTGTATCAACCACATAGAACTAGGCCAGCCTAATCTCTCCCCATCCTGAAGCTCAGGGACATTTGCGGAAGAGGGGGCGGTAAGATTGAAAGAGCAAAAGGATGGGAGGAGCAATGATTTGCAAGATTCTCCACACTAGTTAGGGCCGAAGCAATCATAATAGGAATTTGCATGCCCTGCGCAATGTCCAACACATTATTGACCTCACAAAGTCTAGCATCAGCTAAAGGCACCAAGATCCCTGGAGGCAAGGGATTGACAGCCACAGTAGTGGTCCTATGCTTAAGGGGAACACAGGAAAGGGTTCAGGGAAATGCCACTGGGTCCTTGTACGTCATCGGAGAGGAGGACCCAGAGGAAAGTTAGGCAAGCACAATAAAGGACTCTCTGGGAATTGGGGGGGAGGCACTGCGGGATGGGGAGGGAGGGAGGGGGAAGAGGGGGTTTGGGGGGAGGAGGAGGGAGGGAGGGAACTGGTCTACCTATTAAGTTTGTATGAGCGGAAATAATAAAAATGTATTAAAAAAAAGAAAAATGATGACTCAGATGAAACCTTCTATTAAAAATGTTCATCCAGAACTGGAGAGATGGCTTAGGCATTAAGCCTCTGCCTTCCAAGCAGAAAGACTCAAGTTCAGATCCCAGATTCCATCTAAAAACTATGAGTGGAGATAGTAGTAGCTTGCACTTCTTAATCTGGGAGACAAATTGAGAAGTCACAGATCAAAGTGAAAAGTTAAACAATCTAGAATGATTCCTGAAGTTACCTTTGAGACTAAACAGGCACACACATTGCCTTTTGATACACACACACACACACACACACACACACACACACACACACACACACACTCACCCAGTATAGGTTCTCTTAAAGTGATTTACTTTTCAAAATTATTTTAAGAGCTGCATTTGGTAAATGTGTTTAGTTGCACCTTCCCCGTTTATTACTTATAAAGTTCATTTAAAAGAGCAAGCAGTCATTATATGCCTTCTTACATGCGGTCATTCCTACTTGGATGGTATCTTTTGATCATTTAGTAATAACTAGGTAATTATTTGAGGCATCTCAAATGCCTAGAAAAATCTTTGCAAGATAGTCTTTAAAGTCCCAATTTTAGTCAAGTTAATCTTTTTGGGTTCTTCCACTAAAAGAAAGTAAAAATAGGCTACCTCTTTCCGTGATTCCAGTAAAGATTTTGGTTCTTGAAAAATATAAAACTCAATGAAATTCTGCAAAATTTCTTTTTTTTTCAAATTGGAGATAAGATGGGATAATATATGTCAATAGTCTCAAGTAAAACCTGCTGTCTTTTTTTTTTTTTTTTAGTTTTACAGGCATATTGAGTACCAATCCCTGTTTCCCTCTATTCCCCCTCCCTCCCATTCCCCTCTCTTTCCTTTATCAATCTACCCCTCATCAATCTATTCCACACCCTTTTACCTGGCCACTCTATGGACCCCAGGGTTCCCTCTGGTTTTTCTACTCTTTTTTAAATTTTTTTATTTATTATTTATTCAATTGTGCATGTATGCGTGTGTGCACGTGTATGTATGTATGTGTGTGTAGAACCACGGACAAATTCGGGATCCACCATGGACGCCTCCACCTTGTTTACTCTGCCCTGGGATTCACAGGCTCTGCCCTACCAGGACCAGAAACGCAGGCCGCCTCCGCTTCCGCCCGGCGTCTATACGTGGGGTCTAGGATCTGAACTCAGGACCTTCCGCCTGCAAGGCAGAGACTTTACCCCTGAGCCACCTCTTCAGCCCCAGGTTTTTCTACTCTTGTGGGTGTTTAGGCCTCTATAAAATCTGGTCTCTTGATGTAAAGTCCTTATAGCTAAACCTTAATAGTTTCTTCCCCTTAAAATCTGTCTCTTCCCCTTCCTTAAGTTCTTGGCCTACTTTTCAGTGCCAGGGATATGATCCTGGCTTGAAGGTAGGCCTTAAATCCAGTCATAGAGCATTTGGTCACTCCTTTATATCCATACCACTATTGCACTGCTGGTTACTTCTATAGGTGGTGGTTGTAGTTTACAGCTTTCATAAATAGATGAGATCATCGATTGCTTTTCTCCCCCAGTAGCTAGTTGGCTAAAAGGAATCTATAAACCAGTTCCACCTTTTTTCATGTTCTGTGATCAGTGTGTGTAGTGTCTATAGCAATAGAATCTTTCTATCAGTTTCTGGAAGGCAAACAAGAACAATGACAAAAGTCTTTACAGTTGGGGGGTCTTTAAGTCTTCTCTGGTCAACAGCTTATTAGAAGGTATCACATACCTAGTACTTAGAATTTTGTTAAATTGCCTATGACTTCTGGTAGGAACGTTTTATGACCTTTCCCATTATGCCCTATTTACCTTGCTCTGTGTTCCCTTGTTTAGTTAATGTATATCTGTTTGTCATAGTTAAGCACAGGTGTCAACTTGACTGTTGAGGGTTTGAGCTCTGGGCACAGTTGTAGAGAGTTGATGGTTGAGTTAAGCCAGAGCAAACCTGAAGGAGATTGTCTAGATTGGTGGGAGGGAAGAGCTTGTTGAGAGAGTTGGCATCCTTCTGTATACTTGGCCAGACATGCTGGTTTGGCATGTAAGGATTGTCCATCTCTCATCCGTTATGTGGTAATGGTTTGGCCAATTCCCTCGGCCCTGGTGTTGGTGCATGCTCTCCCGTCAAGCTGGACTGAGAACTGTAACCAGACTGTCGTAAAGAAATAAACCCTTGTTTCCTTAAGCCATTTGATGGTCATTTATCAGCAACTATGCTGGCGAACTGCAACACTGTTCACAATATTTTTGAAAAAAGAAAATAATATGTGTTTTTCCTTATAATACAGAAGGTCTCTGTCAGCCATATCTTGTAATCTTGAGTTGCTTGTTGCTCCCCCATCCTTCCTTTGTCCTGCATTCTCAAGGTTCCTTCCTCCTTAAAGCTTCCTTCTCCCATCATTCCCTTTTCTGTCATTTTATCTGTGGTCTTTTACATCTTCTTCTAACTGGTCAAAATGTAGAAAATAAATGCTGTGGCTTACCCAACCCCAAACATGATATCTATATCAGCCTCTTTACACTAAAACTCAGGGAACATCTTGGAAAGACAGGACAATGAGAATGTGAGAGCCTATGGGAGACAAGGGACACACTTAGAAGGCACCTCTGGACATGACAGCATCTACAACCATGCGCTCACTGCAGCTGGGGTTACTTCCATGGGGCCACAGGATTTGGCCTATCTACTTTGCATTATGAAAGAAAAAAGATCTCAAGAGACACCATGCCTCCCTCAGAGACTAAGGAGGGTAAAGACTTGATGAGAGAGAAGGGGGGCAGCTCTCCCCAGGACTATGTCAACTGGTATATTGTCTTTGCTCCATCAAGTGTCTGGACATAGGTCATTAACAGGAACCCAGATGGGTCTTAGAGAACCATAAATTCACAGAAGGACAGGAGAACAGAAGGGAGACAGGTAGGGAAGAAGAAGGCTTGAGATGGGGGAAAATGGTGACTGGGATTGGGTGATAAAGGGTAAAATGCTATGAATGTATATATAAAGGACTAAAATAATATAAATAAATATATAAATAAACAAAATCCCTTGTCTCTTTACTTGCCATTGATGAACTACACAATGTTTATAGCTTAGCAGTAGATTAAGGTAAATTTTCACATATGAAGGAAACCATGTTTTTTGTTTTGGATGACAGCTTGAAAAGTACAGAAAAACAGAATCCAGTATCCTAAGCTCTAAATATTTGTTAAGAAGCCCATGCCTCTCATATACGATATTTGTGCTAGGTTCTATGCCAATGGAATGTAATTTTCAAATAATTCTAATCACAAACATAGCTTGATACATAAGTGGCTTAGTGACTGTGGTCAAGAACTTGGAACTCCTTCCTCTTGAGAGAATGTGACATCATACCTATCACACCCCATATATTAGCTATTGATGTCATCTAGTGGAATCTGAAACACACATCAGTCTACGAATATGACACTTTGAGAGCTTATGGTTTGTTCCACCATAGAATTTTTGAAGACCCAGAACTCAGCTTGAAGAAAGTCATACCCTGTCAGCCACGAAGTCATCTTCAGATCCATACACTGCTGAACACCATGTCTTCTTAGAGTTTGTATAAAGGTATACCTAAAACTTTAACCAGATAGGACTGTTCGTAGAAGTTTTCTTCCAGTATCACTGACAATATGACTTATAATCTCTTACTGTGTGGTTAATGTACCTTGCTTTGGAGTGTTGACTCATCTATATCTGTGCATTCTGCATGGTTGGATTCAACCAAGTGCAGATCAGAAGTGTTCTTTAAAATTTTTACTGAAAATGTGGAGTTTTTTCTCATCATATTCCCTAAATAATACAGTGGAATAACTATTTACATAAATAATAGATGTTATGAGTAATGTACCTATGACTTAAAGTACATGGAAAGATGTGCATAGGTATATAAAAATAGGTTATATACAAATGTTATAATGTTCCATATAAGGAACTGCATATCACTAGATTTTGATGTCTGTGGGGGTTCTTAAATAAATATCCTCCCTCCACAGGTTTCTGAGAGATGACTATACCACTGTGAGGTTTGTTCTTGTGAGTCTTGCTCTTATTAAGCATTATGGAGACAAAGAGAAAATATCTTTGTATAGCAATAAGCTGCGTGTTTTCTGAACTTAAGCTGAAATCAACTCTTTATTTAATCCATACAAATATCCAGATATGTGTTACATAATTTAGGTCGTATAGCAGCAATTATTAGCTCCATCCTGGAAGGACATTTTTAAGGAAGAGAAAATTGACACTTTGAATTACTTAGAAATGCAGAAACAGAGGATTTGGTGGAAATTTTTTGGAGCCACTGCTTGATTCATTGTAAGAAGGGGGCAAGGGAGACGTGGCTGGACCCTTTCTGCCTCTGCAGATTCTGGAACAGTAGGCTGTTGGGGCTGAGACACTGCTGTGTCCTTCATCAGTGAAAAGGAATGTCAAGCAGAGGAGGAGCGAACAGAAGCAACCATCCATACAGTGCCGTAGACTTCGCTTTGGAACAGTAAACAGGAAAGTTGGAAGAACAAACTCTTCTGAAAAGATATTTTTTTACAACCTAGAAAGTCTTTATCACCTTCCTCTTCTGGACTAGAAAGTGACACAATATGGGCAGCTGTAGGACTGATGTCGAGTCCTTTGCCACCAATTCACTTCAGTACAGTGCTGTAGGAGTTACAAAGGGAAGAGTCATTGGTTACTTTAAAAATATAAAACAACCAGAAGGACCTCATTGGTCTGTTCAAAATGCTTAGTCACATTCTGAGCAGGTGTGAGATTGACTAAGACTCACCATTTGCTTGGTCAAAGTGTTTTGGGAATGGAGGACACCATGAGCAACCTACCTGAAACAAGATGGAAAGCAACAGGACTTCTATGGACCAAATCACACTGGTGAGAGCATGGCAAACAGTGATAGTAATAGTGACTGCTTCTAGGGTCTTTTTTTCATATTTTTACTGTTCAGTGAGAAATATACACAACGTGGGCCAATGACTTTCTTGTGCCAGGGCAATAGAAGGAATGATGGGATGTGAGTCCAAGTGAAAGCAGCTATCACTGACATAATCCTAGACTCATGGCCAAGGCCAGGAGAAGGACACCTCCATGATGCACAAGAAGGGAGAGTGGGAATTCAGCTTTGCTGGGGCTGGAATCATCCTTCCCCAGGGCCTGAGAGGCTTTTCTGATTACGCCTGTGGGTGGTGATACTTGGGTGCCAAGATGGGTGGAACGGAGCGAGCAGCGAATTGATGAGATCAGATTCTTGTCTGCAGATGGGTCAGCAAGGCACAGTCAGAACTGCAGAGATTATTTGAAAATTGGACATCAGGCAAGTGTGCACGGATGAGGGAGATTTTTCAAGCTGAGTTTGTGAAAATCATCCCAGGGTAGGAAGCAAGGAATAAAAATAGCACGGTAAGAAAGTGAAGTGGGCCACATGCAACCAAAACTGGGGACAACAAGAGGTGTATTGCAGAGCACAGAAACAATGAAAGAACATGGTTTGAAGGACTTTTGGTGGGGTAGGTAATTGTCACTCCACTCTTCTGATCATAATAAATGTGAAACCTGGAAAAATATGAACTGCAAGGCATAACAAAACCTGTAAACAATCCACAGTTCTCTCTGAATGATGGAAAATCACTACCTTGCCAAATGAATGAAAGAGCAGAAGGGGGGAATTAAATTATGACATAAAAGTTTTCTTCTGTAAGAATTATAAAACATGCAGCAGGACAGCTGTATGTAAACAGCAGCAAATGAAAGAGCCTTAGTGGTAAATTCCCAAGGACTTTAAGTCTAAGGGACCTGTCCCATGCACTTTATAATGGCTCCATCTCACTTTTCATCTCCCCCACCCCACAGAGCAAAGTAGATGTAAATTCTCTTTTAAAGGAGTAATGTAAGAGCTGGGTCTGTAGCTCAGTGGAAAAGCACATGCTTAGCATGTGTGAGGCCTGGGATTCAATCCTCAGTACCTCTCCCAACTTTAAAACATCCTCTAAATGTAATATTTCAAATGTAATGATTTTGGCAAGCAAGATGACTTGGCAAATAAAAGCACCTGCAGTTTAACCAGTGACCTGAGTTTGATTCTTGGAGATCACACTTGGAGGAAGGACAGAACCAACTTTTGACCTCCACATGTGAACTATGGCACCTGTCTCTGAAACTCATGGCATCCATGCCTCTTCTTCTCATTTCTTGTACTCACCCCTTCTGTAAATGTCTGGGCTCAGGTACTTCTGGAAAGACTGAGACAAGTTGCTCTGCTGGTATCAACCTTGCTCTCAGTGCACCTGAGATGGTGCACAGGGCATAGATGCCTTTCTACCACCTGGAGTGCAAATGTGTTTCTCCAACATAGACTTTAAAAATGCCTGATCCATCTCTTCTGTCCTCTGTCACTGGGCCTCAAGCACAGCGATAGTCAGCACACAGCACACATTTGCTAGCTACAAATGGAATGTGAGACCTTAGAGAGACAAGTGTGACCTTGGAGCCCAAGTGCAGAGCTCAGAAACAGGTGTGCAAGGCCTAGGAAGATAGAGCCTCCACTGCTATGTGGGTCCCAGACAGTAGTGTCATGGTGAGTGGTCTGCACAACAGTCTCCTCTCATCTCGTGGCTGTGCCAGCCAGGTGCTATTCTGGCAGCAGAACTGGGAGAAGAAGATGACAAGTTTGAAATGACTATTCCAAGCAGGGAGGACCCAGGCTGCAGGTGCCCTAGACGCTGCTGAAGGGCAGACTGAAAGTTCTGAAAGCCTTTGCCCCTTGATATCTGGTGGGACAAACAGGGTGGGAGACCACAGTAGGCGTGACTTGTTCTTTGCTCCCCTGTGTGGAAGTGGGTAGAACCTCAGTCCAGCTACAAAGAGCAGTCAGGAAGCTACCATCCTATGTTCCCTCTCTCACGTCTACCCACACATCCTTCCTTCTCAATCACCTGTCTTTGAGCTGGCCAAAACCCCATCTTTTTCAGACAGAAGTGAATATGAGTGTTTTCCCGGACCAGAGCTGACAGTCCACAGGAGGGAAAGTATCAATGGGAGAGAGACTAAGTATGCTCCACACAGTACTGCAGCGTTACCCTGATCTGCACCAGATGCTTTCTGACAATGAATTGTGCATGAAGTAAGAGAAAATTCAGCCACATGCATCCTGCTCTCTTGGGGGGACATTAAAAATCACCACCTAAATTCACACTTTGATTTTTCCCAGGGTGAAAGCAGTGTAAGAGGGACAGGTCCTTTGTGAATCTACCAAGGAAATGGCCTGGTAACAGATCAGGGACTGTCCTGGGTCTCTCTGTATGATGAAACCTTTTAGAACTGAGATACCGTGATAGGCTGGGAAGTGTCTTCTCATTCCCCTTTACTGCCATAAAATAAAGGCATTTCCCATATCCCGTTGAGGAATGACTGCTCAGGTGATGGGCTCTGAGGAGCAGGAGGGGAAGAAAGGCAGTTGCAAAGTTCCCAGCAGTGGAAGCTCCTTGGCACGGCCTAGCATTCTCTGAATAGCAAACTGTCTCTCCTTCTCCTTTCCCGCCATTGCTGTCTCTGCGATCGGCTCTTGCCCTTCAGCTGAGCAGCTTTTTCCACAGCCAAAGAGCTCTGCAGTGAAAGGGATTCCTAGACAGATACTACCCCTGAGCCAGGGCTTGTGGAGGCCTGAAGCTGCTGGGGGGACTGCACTGGCCTTAGACTGCAGCTGAGATGGAAGGAAGAAGTCGATAAGGAAGAGAAGGAGAAAAAAAGAGAAGAGGGAAGAGGAAGAAAAGAAGAAAGAGGAGAGGAGGAGATGGGAGAGGAGGAGAGCAGGGAGGGATACAGAGTGGAGGGAGGGCTTTAAAGAGAATTTATCCTGCCTGTCACATACTAGGCCGATCTCATGCAGTAGCAGGTGAGGCAGGGGGCGGGGTAACAAACCCTGACACATGCTTGGCATGCAGTGTCGCAGCATTTTCTGATGGAAACTAAACAGCACTCTTGGTCTTTGATTGTAAAGGGAGATCCAGGACCAAAGGAGATATGTGTTATGCCTCTTAGCCACCCCTGTGGAGGTCCCAGAAGTTGAGTGTGGCCTAGGAACAAATGTCCCCATCTTTCACACTGAAGTGTGTCATAGGATGCACGAAGGAAGGGGAGAGGCATTCCGACCCAGGAGCCGCCTTGCACAGAGGTAGAGGGGTGACTTCTGACCTGTGTGTGGAGCTCCTGAAAGTCCTTGGGCAGCCCTTTGATTTGGTCCACACCCAGCCTGTGGTGCTGCACAGACATGATTACGACTCTCTTGGTATTGATGAGAAAATGGGAGGGTTAAGAGTCAACTCGTTGCAGTCCGCCAGCCTGCGAGCAGTAGACAAGATTCCACATGTCTGCCACCCCACAATCACGACCCTTTCCACTGCACCTCATTGCGATGCGGCTTGCAACACAAACTCAGCCACAGGACTCGGGGGAGGCCCCATGGAGTCTACCCACCAGGGTAGTGTGGATGGGCTTGATCAAATCAAGGTGCCAAGTGTTCTGTTGCTCTATGCAGCATCTACTTCTTGGACTTCATGTTCTGAACTCTTCCCTCAGCCAAACAGAAGGGTAAACAGAGTGTAACGTTTCTAGTTTCAGAAAGAGAAGAGCTTTATAAAACATAGTCTGTTTTCTCTGGACGCCCAGGAGAATGTTGGGACAGTTCATTTTGTTTGGCCTGAGGGTACAACTGAAGGCTTGGCTGATATGGTGGTCAAGGTGGAGCTTTCCCTCCAGTGGAGGAGGCGGGCCAGTCTCCTTGTCCTTCCTCCTTGCTCTCTGAGGCCTGTGTTTTACTTATGAAGAGGGCGAGTCTAGGCTTTGAGATGTCAGGTGGTTACAAACCAGCTGCCAAGAGAAGTGACATCCACTTTGCAGTGAACAGTCCCCACTATAAAAATACTTCCAGTGATTCTGGGTGTTGGGAACATTTAGTTCAAAAAGGAGACTTCACGAACTTTTCCTGACCCATTACTTTTTCCAAACAGAATGAACTTGAGGAAAATAAAGGGAAAAAGTATTCATCAGATGCCCGATTGGTCTCCATTTAAGTCAGTTCTCTGCAGCTCTAGGCAGGAGGTAGTGAAGCTAAACCTTGTCTTTTCTCCTTCTGCAATCTTTTCTGCCCGTTTAAACTTTCCACTTATTGGCTCAGGGGCTAAGACTCTGACTCACAGGCAGAAGGTTCTGAGTGCTGATCCCAGGTCCCATTTAAAAACACCAGAAACGACAGCGGCCGGCACCTCTGCTCTGGTGGGCAGATCCTGGGAGATCCCAGAGCGAAGCAAAAAGGAGGTAGAAGCAACCAGGATGATTCCTGAAAGTCACCATTAGTCCTCTCTCTCTCTCTCTCTCTCTCTCTCTCTCTCTCACACACACACACACACACACACACACACACACACATAAGTGTGTTTAAAATTTAAAAGAATGGTTTGAACTTTTTACCTATGATAAGATCAAGGGCTATGAATACATTAGGGAGTTATACTGAGTTTCGTGGACTCTGCCTTGTGTTTGATCTCCAGTTTTCATTCAGGAGAACAGAGTGCTGTGTGCTGACCTTTATAGGTGGCTATCTATGGCTGCCTGCCGCTGAGACAAACAGACTGTCTTCTGCCTATCTATTGCCTCTCAGATACCTTTGCCAGTCTGCACCATCATCTGCAACGTGGAGTGAGGAGCAGCCTGTTACGGAGGGACCACTTCTGGTCCAGCCCCATCCCTTAGGGCCTGTCCTTGCTAGACCCTGCCCAGGGCCTTAGAGGTGTGTACACTGGATAAGAAGCCTGGCCATGCTGCTTCCTAGCATATGTGACATGTCAAAGAAGGTTCTAGGTAGATCTTAACCAAATCAGACAATAAAAAAATATTTCTTTCTTTCTTTTTCCATGCAAACTCTAGATAGGAGACCCATCTAGAAAATATCATTGTTTCCTCAGGGTGGAAGCCAGCCACATGATACCTAGGATGAGATTTCTCACCTTCTATACCACTGGCATTTGAAGTTGGATGGAAATTTGCTGTGGGAGGCACAGTGCATATTTCACAGTGTGTAGCAGCATCCCAAGTCTTTATGTACTGGATGCAAGCTACACCCCTTTCCATGTGACTTGACTGTAGACATTGCCCAGTGTAGCTGAGGCAAACTCTCCCCTCTTGTGAACTACTGTTTCAGGCACAGACTGGTCCGACCACCTGAGACAAGTGCTCAGTTCCTGTAGGCATGCAGTGGGGATTAAATAACCTGCCCTATAGACTCTAGAGATTAAGCCTTATGGAGCATCCCAGGCTAGATGTGCCAGGCATAGGACACACTAGGCGAGGATGTCTGGACCCGCAGCTGCAGGGCAAGTTTTATGAACCCACCTGCTGCAATGTTTTTTTTTTAACTATGGGAGAAAGGGAAATAAAGCTCCCTCTGTCTCTGAAGACAAAGGTAGGTGAATTTGTGAGGGGGGCACGCCCCACACCTCTTCATCTTCTGGCAGTGGCAAATGCTTCAAATGGCATCACCTGTCAGGGGATGTGCAATTGTGCAGACTGTCAGAATTAGCAAAAGAAAAAGAAAATCATCAGGGAACTTGGTTTGTGATCATGTCACATGGCCAAGAGCATGCCAATTCCGGAGGAAACTTGTTTATCAGAAGGTGAAATATTCATGGTGTCCCACATGGATCCCTATTTCCAGCATTGCAATGACTCATGCTAGGGGTTCGTTCCTCTTTGAGGACAGGCTGTTATACTGTGGTGCTTCTGGGGCCTGCAGAAGACAGGGACAAAGCCTTTTCTACTCTGTGCAGCTTCCTCCAGCAGCAGAGAAATCCTTTTTCCAACTGTCAGGAATGTGTGTGTATCAAGACTAGTTTGATCTCAGGATATTCAACCCTCAACACAAAATTTGAGCTGGGGATGTTAACACAAAGTATCTCAAAGGGAGGGAGGAGTGTTTCCCAAGAGACACTGGTATGGGTGACTGTGAAGATGATGTACCCAGAAAGTACTCCTTGGTGCTCCCAGTGTCCTGGGAAGGGTAGCAGTACTAGTGTTTCTTCAGAAAGTGACTTGGAGATAATCAGCATGCTTCATACCTTTCATTTGGAGAGAAGAGGAGAGAGAAGGGAAGGCGATGAAAAGGGATGAAAGGGGATGAAAGGGGAGGGGAAGGAAGGAAGGGGAAGGGAAGGGAGAGAGAGAGAGAGATTCGGAGAAACATCTCTCAAATCTTAGAATCCATAGAGTCCTCAGGACAGAGGGAATTTTTGACTTTTATAGCTTTCTGGAGTGTGGCAGGAAGTTTTAGATCACATGATACAGTTTAGCTTGTGCATTAGGAAGAGAGGCTGGGTTGGCTCAAAGCTGCAAGTGGGAGATAGGGGAAGGTCATGTGAAAGAAAAAGACCTCAGGGGTGATGGCTTGACTTCTGGGAGAGGTAGATAGAGGGTCTTAAATGTATTAATCATTTTCTATTAAAATACCAAAACTTGGAACTTTTTAAAAGATAGGTTTATTTAGCCATAATTCAGAACTTCAGAGACTCTATATAAACCACCTAGAACTAGGCCAGCCTAATCTCTCCCCATTCTGAAGCTCATGGAAATTTGCAGAAGAGGGGGCGGTAAGATTGTAAGAGCAAAGGATGGGAGGAGCAATGATATGCAAGATACTCCACACAAGTTAGGGCCGAAGCAATCATAATTGGACTTTGCATGCCCTGCGCAATGTCCAACACACTATTGACCCCACAAAGTCTAGCATTTGCTAAAGGCACCAAGATCCTTGGAGGCAAGCGATTGATAGCCACAGTAGTGTTCCTATGCTTAAGGGGAACACAGGAAAGGGTTCAGGGAAATGCCACTGGGTCCTTGTACATCATCGGAGAGGAGGGCCCAGAGGAGAGTCTGGCATGCACATTAAAGGATTCTCCGGGGATGAGGGGGCACTGGGGGATGGGGAGGGGGGGGAGGGGAGGGGAGCAGGGGGTCAGGGGGAAGAGGAGGGAGGGAGGGAACTGGTGTACCTATTAAATTTGTATGAGCGGAAATAATAATAAAAATGTTAAAAAAAGATAGGTTTATTTAGCCCCTGGCCCTGGAGGTCTAAGAGCAGTGCATCAGATCTGTTTGGCTGGGGCTGCATCGCAACTGGGTGGTTGACATCACTGTGGGAGCATCTGGTGCAAGTGACAGGAAGCAACTGTGACACATAACAGAGATTCAGGGCCAGCTAGGATTGCTCTTTTTATTCCAACTCATAATACAGGAACTAACTGGGCACACTTGGAAACTATATTAATCTCTTCTGAGGGCAGAATTTTCAATGACCTGATCACCTTCTACTAAGTCCTACAGGTTCCACCACCTCAACGCCACCACACTGGGAACCAAGCTCTACTGTCGACTCAATTCAGCTCCAAGACCCAGTACAAAACCAACACCAGTAGATTTGTATCTGCCAGATGCGGGCTGTTAATCCGAATGGAATGAATGCATCTCCCTCTCCTCATCATCCTATCTTGGCACATTGTAGTAGATGCAAGTGCTAAATAGGTAGGGTAATAATGGCTCTTCTTTCTGACAGTTAGAAAAGGGAATAAACAACTCTTCTCTTGCCCTGTGTTCATTGTCCCAAGAGAGCGGCAGCCAGTGGTCCCATGTAAGACTGGGGCCATGAGCTGGAACTTGTTGACTGCCATTCTGGATGCCCTGTTGGTTTGTTTGTTTTCAGAACAGCATTTCCTGGGGTCAGACACTCCTCCGTCCCAGCAAACGTTCACTGCCCTCCAGCTCTGTCTGTGAGCCAGCTGTGGTGTGCATGCACATCTGTGAGTGAATGCTGCTGCTTTATTTGCTTCTGAACTGAGCAAGAAGAGGAGTCCTGCATTGTCAGGATTCCTCAGGCAGCACTAGGAAAGCACACAATGAAAACAACGCAAAGGCTGCCCTTTCCTGTAAGGACTCCTTGGAGGAGACCCCCGTCACCTCCAGGAGACTGAGGCTGTGGGGCCTCCGGATTTCAAACGGAAGAACACAACACACTTTTCTAGGTAGCTCCTTTCTACCAAGCCGCCTCCATGATGTCAGCTGTGAGTCACCGTGAGAGTGGGTAAGATGGAGTCTAGTGTGGATTTACAGGCCTCCAAAAGTGCTTTATTCTTCCTGGATGATCTGTTTCTCTTCACTCCAGACCAAGTCAGGACAGACCAAGTAAACAATCTGTCTATATCCAATTTGGCGAATCAACGAGCTTATGGGACTTGTTTCGGGAGCATAAGCAATGTGGGTGACTCAGGCAACTGCATCGTTGAAAGCCCACCCTGACATGGATGACAACTCAGTTCATGAAAGCTGAAATCACTGAAGTGCCCTGAGCTCTGGCAGAAAGCTAGTCCCTCCAAGAGGCTCCTCTCTCCCAGCAATTGTTACTGCTGAATGACCTCAGGCTCCATGAGTCCTAATTTTGTGGATTTCCTGAGCCGCCTTTCAGTCTGGAGGCAGCTGCCCGATGTGACACTTTACTTCTCCTTTGGGCTCTCTCACCCTCTGGCCACTGTCCTGTTTACTATAACCATCATAGGGCCAGGAATCAGACGACTAGGAACCAGATTCCTTGCCTCAGGACCCTGAAACTATTCCAATTAGCAAACCCTAAGCCTTGTTTAGACTGTGTTCTACTGCATTTTGTTATAACATCTCATTTGTAATATAACTGTCTTCAGAGTTCTAGTTCTTATTGTGTTTCGAATGAGGAAAATGGCTGGGACCAGGGAATAGCCTTCTTAAGGTCACAGATCCAAAGAGTGAAAGAGGAGGAGGAGGAGGAGGAGGAGGAGGCAGCATAGAAGATGACACACAGTTGGGGAAAGGCAAGAGTTGTGGGCTGGCTTCAAAGCAAAGTTTTGTGAGAAGAAATTGAAATCACTGTAGTGTCTCAGTCAATGCTGATAAGCCATCTAGTCCATGCACCAGGAAGATCTCTGTCCCTGGTTTTTTTTTTTAATAAATGCTAATGAAAACCAAGGGATGGGCTGGACTCCCATCAGAAGTCTTCTGCTTATCAACAGAAGACAGATCCAAGCCTTCAGAAATCCCTGCTGATCCCAGTTCTCCTGTTCTCACACCCCAGATACCAGAGATAACCGGAATTATTGAATCACTTCAAGCCCAGCCAAGCTGAGCACAGTTGCTCCGGTGCCTTGCTGTGCGTCTCTTGCTGAAAGGCTCCAGGGAGTCAGCTGTGAAAACCCCAAATCCATTTTACAGTTGCATATCAATGGTAATGCCTCCTTACCCAAAGGAAACTGAGAACTGCATTTCACAAAAATGAACTCCATGAACACCAGCTTGTTTACACTATATCAAAACAAAGCGCTTGAAAATTCGAGTTCAGTTGCTGCCTGTTTTTCTTTCTTTCTTTCTTTCTTTCTCTTTCTTTCTTTCTTTCTTTCTTTCTTTCTTTCTTTCTTTCTTTCTTTCTTTCTTTCTTTCTCTCTCTCTTTCTCTCTCTCTCTCTCTCTCTCTACTGGAAGAGAGATTTGAAAATGCTCATGGGTCTCCTTCTTTTCCCCCTCCCAGATTCTTTGTAATTTAAAACCAAAGTCTTCACTCATTGCACATGTGTAGTATAGGCAGCCAAGAGTTTTCCAGCACATCTGGACAAGCAGGACTTCAAAAGAAATCTCAGAAGGGGAAGGAAGCATTAGTGTCTCCAAATTCAGTAAGAGTCCATGATCACAATCACCTGCCAAACTATAGAACTGACTTCAAATCTCAGCCTTTGCCACAAACACTTCTGGAAGCAGCTGGACTTACAAATTTTCCTGATTAATCACCTTTTCCTTCAGGAAATCCTACTTCAGCTTTTGTTTATCTGGGAGTTTCAGAGACAGATCTTTCCTTCCAAAGAAATAAAACTGGTAGAAGCCTTCGGGCTTTGGACAAGAGTGTCATTTTCGTAACTGCTAAGATTCTCTTGTTGCAGTGAGCAGCATTCTTAGAGATGAGCTTCTTTAGGACCTTCCAGAGCAGTCATATGCTGACGTGTACAGTAAGCAAGGACCTGGCGACATGCTGTGAAGGGGGCTAGCAGCTAGCAAAGCTGTGTCCTGGATGCCAGTGTGGACTTGGAACTCATTAAGTTGAGTCGTGTAAATATTAGCAGTTTCATGTAGTTAAAGTCCAGTCTACAATACTCCTCCATTTTAGTATGATCTACAAGAAGGGCATCTAACTGTGCCTTTACCTCCTTAACATCCTTAACATAATATCTAGAGTAAGCCCTCTGCGCTGAGTGGTTGGTTAGTCAGTTGAGACAGCAGGCCAAGTTCCTCTGTCTGAGGTCCTCTTGCCTGAGACCTCTGTCTGAGGTCTTCCTCTCTGGAGCCTCTGTTGTGTTCTGGTTTCACTAATTTAAAGAAGAAACATAGTCACTCAGTATCAAATATACATCAGCCTATTAGTCTTCAAAACAGGCCTCAAAGGTTTGGAGAAGTTGGGTGGCTTCAATGAGACCCCTCTATGCTGGGAACAGAGCTGTCCTGGCCTGGAGAACCTCAGCACCTGTGACTTTCCACTTAGCTCAGCTTTAGGATCAGAGAGGGGAGAAAGCAGCCTGGGTTTCTGACACCAGAAACGGAAAAACATACAACTCTGGTTGTTGGATGGAATTAGTTTGAAAATGCAGGAATGGAGACTATGAACACAATCCCCGTTTGAGTTGGAGGACATAGAAGTAGTCTGGTGGCACTGAGGGTGCCTGGGTGGCAGAGGTGTGACTCCCAGACTCTTACATTATGTAAGAGTCGGCAGACAAGGGTTAGAGGGCAGACATGGGAAAGAGGAGAGAGACCTGAATGGGAAGAAGAGACAAGAGTCGTAGGGGTCAGTTGGGTGCTTCTGAGCCCTACATATTAATACTCCGTTGGTACATTTAGATGAATCTTTCTTCAGAGTTCTTTTGCTATGAGAAGTTGCTCTTTTATTGGGGGAATTATTGGAATCTTCTCTCTTACTGAAAAATGAAACGTCATACAGCAATGAAAGAATTCTTTCAAAGACAACTAACAACTTCCTGATTCCATAAGTTGTATTCCTCAAAGTGGACTTCTATATCTACTGGGATCTGATATCTCAGCAGATATAAAAAAATACCAGTATAAATAAGGGACATATTTGATGGTGGGGAGTTGACTATACTTTAAAATTTGTGGTATTGTTCTATTAAAAATAGATTTATGAAAGAGGTAGACTGGAAAATCTTCATGAATGTTATGTTGAAAATTTTCAGAATTAACCTTTTTGAGGTTATTTCAGGTTCTACTCTGAGGCTCCTGGGTCAGAGATGAAGTTTCAGAAGCTCAGATCTGGACTTCGACAATGAGCTATAGGGACCTGAGCTCACATCTCAGTCGGTTGTCTTCTGACCTTGATTTTATCCCTTATTCTCTGTGAAAAATATTTTTCTTTAATTATGTTGGCCACCAAGAATGTGAAATATATTCCACATTGACAGTTTACTTTAAATTTAAAAACGAGTGGCCAAACACAGTTTCCTAAATATATTCCTTATATCAGGTTCGGAAAGTATTTTTAAATGTCTGTGTCTAGTAAAAGCTTGAACCAAGTTATTTATACTTCACAGTCATTGTAGTTTGGTCTCTAAAATTATGTAAATTGTCACTGAATATTTTTTTTCTTAAGTAACTTGAGTGCCTGGTTAATTTGTTGTCATAACTGCTACACATGAGACTCAGAAATGAAACAAAATCTCTCTTGGTTTGTAGTTTGAATTGATAGGTTATTAGAAAGCAGATGAGAAGATGACAAGACATACTTCTTTAAAGGGGCTGTTTGTGTTCCTATCTTGTCTTTACTTGGAGAAAGTACTTAGAGCTGAGGTTTAGCAGTAAGATAATGTAGGTGTTAGGCTCAATGTTTTGTTTTCCATTTTTTGTATGTGAGCACATGCACACACATGTGCATGTATGTTTGCATGTATGTGTATACACACATGCGCTAGTGTGTGTATGTGTGTACAGGTGTGTGTTGGAGGCCTGAAGTGGATGCCAGGAACCTTCTTTGAGGCTTCATCACTCAGTCAAACCCAGAGTGTACCTATAAGACCAGTCTCTCTAGCAAGCTTGCTCTGGGGATCCCGCTCTCTGGCTTCTGAGACTGGAATTACAGATACAACACTATGCCTACCTTGTATTTTAGGTGAGTTTGGAAATCTGAACTCTGGTATTCTTGTTTGTGTTGCAAGCACTTTAACTGCCGAGCCATCTCCCCTCAGCCATGTTTTCCAGGTCATTTGTTAAAGCCATTATACTAATGTATTGAAACTTGCATATCACAAACCATGATCAGGAAAATGTAAAAATGTGATTTTGAAGTCCAAAATGATGAGAGAGAAGAGATACAGTATGCACACACATCACACACATGCCATTTCACATAGGTGGAGGTCAGAGGATAACTTTTTAAAGCCAGTTCTCCTTTTAACCAAGTGGGTTTTACAGACTTACTTCAGGTTTCTAGGTCTGCAAGAGGTGCCTTGCCTTCTGAGCCATCTCACTAGCCCAGTTTCTGTGATGTGGCATTGGCCATGTATGAAGATAAAATGGCTTTGGGAGACTGTTGTTTGAATTGATTTGGGGTCCTTTTTGGTGTCTTAGACAGTTTGATGGGATGGCCTTAGCAAGCATGTACTTGTTTTCTTTCATTTCTCCCCTGTGTGAAAAGATCTTTTTTTTTTTTTAACTTCTTACTTGAGCTATCCTGTGGTTTGTAATTTCTCTCTCTTTGTTCAGAGAATGTGAATAGGTAATATATTCCTGCTGTCTTTTCTCCATTTTGAACCAGGATTTTGCTATAATTGTGTGATCTGTATTGAGTTTTAAGTTTCAATCCTATTATGAAAGTTGGTAACCCTTTGAAAACTGTCCAGAATTAAAGAAGATTCAAACCTAACCTTTCAAGTTATAGATATTTTTCTATATTTTTATGGATTTTGCAGCCTGTACTCATCTTCTCAGTATGACCCAGCCAAGCATATGAAACGTGAGCAAACCAGGAGGTGATTCCTCATTGTTTTCTACTAGAGGTATTTTATTTATCAATAATCAAAAGAAATGTTTGTTTCCTAGACAGGAATGGGTATAATATAAAAATCTGTCTTTCAGTATTAAGTTGGTACTACTGGGAAGCAGATTGTTTCAGAATGTGGATTTGAAAAGGTAAAATGTGAAGAATTATTTCTGATTATAAATTGTCAGATGTCCAAAGAAATGGACTAAAGTCCTCAAGGTAGCTGTTAAAGCTTGAATCTCTATTATTATTTGCATAAAGCCAGCGAATCAGATTAAACTAAGAAATGAGAAAGCAGATGGGAGAAGTGGCTGGAGTGTCACTGAATTAGTGCAGCTGAGGGCAGAGCAAACACAGACTACTAGCAGAACTGCCCCGATCCCTCGATTGTTAGGAAGAGAAGATTCCAAGAGGATGCAACTTTGAAGCTAGGTTTTCTTACTAGCAGCTCCTACAAGTTGGAGCTCTATTTAACTGCTCAGAGGCTCAGCTCTCTACTTTTGAAATGGGCATGGCTGTGAATTGAAGCTTGAGTGTCAGCAGCCTCAGTCATCCCGGATGCGGACTGTATAAAACATGATTGCTAAAGAAAAAAAAGTAAACAGAAATGTTTCTGTGATTGGAACAGTGTTTTGGAGGAAGTCCAGCGAGGTGAGCTGCTTCTTCATAGCTGAGTGTCTAGGAGCATCCTGTTTAAAAGTCTGTTTAAACATCATAGATAATTTAGATGAGGTGATTTGGGGCAAAGGAGATGCATCTGCAAGACTATGTTTGATATAATCTAATAAGTAATTTGGGAGTTTGGGCGTGTTATCAAGTAGGTAAAGCACTTGTGTAGCATGTATGAGTCCCTGGATTGATGTCAGTATAGTAACCAAACAAGCAAACAAATGAATAAAGCAACATTTCTAAAACTTCATTTTGATGTCTGGCATCTTAGGCTCACAACCATCAGGGATGCGCTGGATGATTTCAGCTCCTGAGAAGCAAACCCTGACATTTAACTGCAGTTCCCCTGGAGAGAAGACGGAGGCCTCTTGCCTTCTATAACATTGTAAAGCTATTCATTTCTCATACATTACTTGTGTTGGTTGGTGTTGATCGTGAACCTGATAATATCTGGAATCACTTATAAAAGAAGCCTGCAGACACATCTGTGAAGGATTATCTTCATTAAGTTAGCCTTTGGCCATGCCTGTGAGGGATTGTCTTGATTGGGCTGAGGTGGGAAGACTCAGTTCCAAATGTGGATGCTACCAGCCCCTGAACTTACAGGAGCGCTTAGAAGAGAGGAAGGGAGTTGAGCACCAAGATTCGTCATTCTTTGCTTCCTGACTGAACATACAGTGTGATTAACTTCTTCAAGATCCTGCCAGCAGGACTTTCATGCTGTGATGGACAGTACCCAAACTGTGAGTCTGCAAACTCTTTCTTCCTTCCATTGCTTTTGTCAGAGTATTTTAAAATAGCAGCAAGAAAGGTAATTATGAAGTTACTTGTCCTAAACACTTGCTAATGGCTAATATAGGATCCTGTGTGCTACAGTTTCCTGTGGAAGCCATGTCTTTAAGACCCTGTAGATAGATTGAGGAGGACTTCATGGTGGTGGGGAGATGGGAAACTTCAGCTTTACCTTGGGCTCGCTTTGGTCTCCCTTAAAAGCCATTTATGACCAACTTCTGTGTCTAACGCAATACACCTGTGGATATTAGGTAACATTTTTGAAATGAGTTGTTAGAGGACAATTAACTTCCATCAGCTCTATACTTAAGAACAGCATAGCATTTGAGAACTATGAAAGAGCTTTCACGGCTTTGCTGAAACCCATCTGCCTGATGTCCTACCATTGTATTTGGCAAATGCACGATTTATGACTTTCTTTTATTTTGTGAATGTGAAGGTCCATATAACCTCTTCCATATTGGAACATGTCATTGAAAGAAACCTCAATCTGGGTTCCAATATTTGGCTCAGAAAAAACTAGCTTTCATTAACTTTACAGCAAAGACTTGCTTTTTGAGTAAAACATCTAAAATTAAAGGTTTCAAAAATTTTAAACTTACATTTGCATCGAAATAAAAAATAAAAAATAAATGAAATAGAAAATAAATAAGAATAAAAAAGAAATAAAATAAAAATAAAAATAAAAATAGCCTTCTGCACCTCATCCCGCTCCGCCGGTCGGGACGTGCGCGCGGTCCAGCCGGGCCTCAACCCTGCGCCCTAGCTGCTGAGTACCACCCCCTTCGCGCGCACTGCCCACCAAGACCCCAGTTCGGCCCACAGGGACCCGGCTCTGACTCCCACCATCCAGCCGGAGCCGCGCACGGGGCCGAGGGACGAGGAGGACCTCCCCCAGCGCCCGGCCCCGCCCCAGCTGCCCTCGGGTTAAATAGCTCCACGCCGTCGCCCCCATCCCCCCTTTTGCACCTCACCCCGCTCCACCGGTCGGGACGCGCGTGCGCGGTCCAGCCAGGCCTCACCCCAAGACCTAAGTAAGTCTCTGTCCGCCCCGCCCACCAGGACCCCAGGCCAAATAATTCAGTTTAGTGAAATTGAGAGATCTTAAGAGTTAAAATGACAATGCCAAAGTCAAAGTGCAAATCCATGAGAAGCAACAATCAAGTAAACAAATTTCCCATTGAAGAAATTAATCCCATAATGTTAGACTCCAACAAGAACAAACCCACGGAAAAAGGCCAAGAAAGCCCCACCCAGGATAAAGACTTTCAAAATATGATCATTACCATGTTCAATACTATGAAAGAGGAAATCAGGGAGGAATTACATAATCGAATCAATCGCTTTGAAGAGGAACACAACAGACATCTGGAGGAGTTGAGAAAAACAGTGCAAGAAGCAAAAAGTGGCATAGAGCAGTTAAAACAAACTCAAGCAGAGTTTAAAACTGAGCTAAAAGACAAGTTATCTTCAACCCAGAACGCCACAGAGAGTCTTATCAAGCAGAACTAACGAAGCAGAAAACAGAATTTCAGACCTTGAAGATAAAGTGGGAGTACTAACCAGCTCAATGGAAGAGGTTGTTAAAGCCAAAAAGATACTTGAAAGAAATATCCAAGAGATATGGGACACCCTGAAAAAGCCTAACATGCGTATTCATGGAATACCAGAGCAAGAATCTCAAAATACCACCCCTGAGGAAATTTTTCAAACGATCATCAAGGAAAACTTTCCTCATCTAAAAAAAGAGAGGCCCATCCATATACAAGAGGCATTCCGCACCCCAAACAGATACGACCAAAATAGAAGCACGCCGCGGCAAATAATAGTTAAAACACTCCACATTCAAGATAAAGAACTGGTGCTGAGAGCTTCAAGGGAGAAAAAACAAGTCACTTTTAAAGGTAAACCTATTAAAATAACAAATGACTTCTCAGTCGAAACAGTAAAAGCAAGAAGAGCTTGGAGAGACATACTTCAAGTACTGAATGAGCAAAAATGTCAACCCAGGCTGATTTACCCTGCAAAACTATCAGTCATGATCGAGGGAGAAAGAAAAATTTTCCAGCACAAAGACAACTTTAAGGGATACATGGCCACCAAACCAGGCCTTCAAAAAATGCTAGAAATGATACTCAAGCGTGAAGAAAAAAACAGGCATATCCAGGAGAACAGAAGGCAAGTATAACATCATTAAAAACGAAGCAATATACTTATAAAAGCTACTAAACATAATAAATGTCTGGAATTAACAATAGTTTCTCCATTATAACACTAAATGTTAACTGGAATTAATTCACCGATCAAGAGACACAGATTACAAACTTGGATTAAAAATCACAATCCATCAATCTGCTGCCTGCAGGAAACCCATCTCACCACAAAAGATAGGCACGCTCTAAAAATAAAAGGCTGGTCAACAATTATACAAGCAAATGGAAGCAGAAAACAGGCAGGGGTAGCCATTATGCTATCAGACAAAGTGGATTTCAAACCAAAGAAAATTATAAGGGACACGGATGGATACTACATTTTAGTCACAGGTACAATTCACCAGGAAGACTTCACAATACTGAATATATATGCACCCAATACAGGCCCCTCCACATTCATTAAGAAAACCCTACAGCGTCTAAAGCAAGAAATCAATCCCCAAACGATAATTCTTGGGGACTTCAACACCGCCCTCTCAACATGGGATAGATCAACAGGTCAAAAGCTTAACAGAGACACTTTGGAACTTAATCAAACCCTGAAAGAAATGGACCTTACAGATCTCTATCGAACTTTTCACCCACGCACCAAAGAATACACATTTTTCTCAGCAGCACACGGAACTTTCTCCAAAATAGATCACATATTGGGCCACAAAATGAATCTACACATATACAAGAAAGTTGAAATTCTAACCTGTGCCCTATCAGACCATCACGGCCTAAAGCTGGACGTCCACAACACATCAAACAAGAGAAAATACACTAACTCCTGGAAACTTAACACTATGATGCTGAATGAGAACTGGATTCAGGAAGAAATTAAAAAGGAAATTCAAGATTTCCTGAAAGTGAATGATAACGAAAATACAACTTACCAAAATCTCTGGGACACAATGAAAGCTGTTCTAAGAGGTAAGTTCATAGCTCTTAATGCCTACGTCAAAAAAATGGAAACATCAGAGATAAACAACTTAACAATGCAGCTTAAAGCTTTAGAGAAGCTAGAGCAATCTGATCCCAAAAGTAGTAGAAGAGAGGAGATTAGCAAAATAAGGGGAGAAATATCTGAAATCGAGATTAAGAAAACGATAGAAAAAATCAACCAGTCAAAAAGCTGGTTCTTTGAAAAAATCAATAAGATTGATACACCCCTAGCTAAACTAACCAAAAGCAAGAGAGAGAAAACCCAAATTAACAAAATTAGAAATGAACATGGAGCTATCACTACTGATACCCAAGAAATCCAGAGAATTATAACATCATATTTCAAAAACTTATACTCAGTGAAGTTTGACAACACAAAAGAGATGGATGAATTTCTAAGTAAACACAACTTACCTAAATTGAATCAGGAAGTTGTGAATTATTTAAATAGTCCTATAACATATAAGGAAATTGAGGAAGTAATCTCGAATCTTCCCACCAAAAAATGTCCTGGACCAGATGGATTCAGCACAGAGTTCTACCAGACATTTAAGGAGTTAATAACACCAATACTCCTTAAACTGTTCCATCAAATAGCAAAGGAAGGAACACTACCAAATTCCTTCTATGAAGCTAATATCGTTTTAATCCCAAAACCTAATAAAGATTCGCTTAAAAAAGAAAACTATAGGCCGATCTCCCTGATGAACACAGACGCAAAGATTCTCAACAAAGTCTTAGCAAATCGGATTCAAAAACATATTAAAAAGATCATTCATGAGGACCAAGTAGGCTTCATCCCCGGCACACAAGGTTGGTTCAACATACGCAAATCAATAAATGTAATTCATTATATAAACCAGTCCAAAGTCCAAGACCACATGATACTCTCGATAGATGCAGAAAAAGCTTTTGACAAGATCCAACAGCCTTTTATGATCAAAACGCTAGAGACAGTAGGAATGGAAGGAACCTTTATCAATATAATAAAAGCTATATACAACAAGCCCACAGCAAGGATTATGCTCAATGGGGAACAATTGGAAGCATTCCCACTTCGATCAGGAACTAGACAAGGCTGTCCACTCTCACCACTTCTATTCAATATTGTACTTGAAGTGTTAGCTGAAGCCATAAGACAAGAAAGGGACATACGAGGGATTCAAATCGGCAAGGAAGAAGTCAAGCTATCCCTATTTGCAGATGACATGATCTTATACCTGAGTGATCCCAAAAACTCCACCAGGAAGCTCCTGGAACTAATCAAGAAGTTCAGCAGGGTGGCAGGATACAAAATAAATGTGCAAAAATCAGAGGCCTTCCTATATACCCAGAATGAAAGAAGTGAAAAAGCCTTGAGAGAAACAATACCATTTATTATAGCCCCTAAAAAATGAAATACCTTGGTATAAACCTAACTAAGGAGGTAAAAGACCTTTACAATGAAAACTTTAAAACCCTAAAGAAAGAAATAGCAGAAGACACCAGAAGGTGGAAAGACCTCCCTTGTTCCTGGATTGGCAGAATCAACATCGTGAAAATGACCATCCTACCAAAGGCAATATACAGATTCAATGCTATACCAATCAAAATCCCAAAGCAATTCTTCAAAGAAGTTGACCAAACAATCTCAAAGTTCATATGGAGGCACAAAAGACCCAGGATAGCAAAAACAATCCTGAGTAACAAAAACACAGCTGGAGGTATAACCATACCAAACCTTAGTCTATACTACAAATCCATAGTTGTAAAGACAGCCTGGTACTGGCTCCAAAATAGACACACAGATCAATGGATAAGGATTGAAGACCCAGATATAAGCCCACAAAGTTACAGCCATTTGGTCTTTGACAAAGGGGCCCAAAGAATCCAGTGGAAAAAGAACAGCATCTTCAACAAATGGTGCTGGCAAAACTGGATCTCCACATGCAGAAGATTAAAGCTGGACCCGTACTTGTCACCATGTACAAGACTTAATTCCAAATGGATCAAGGACCTTGATATCAGGCCAGAGACTATAAAAACCATAGTTGAAAGGATAGGGAACTCCCTCGAGCTGATTGGGCTAGGCCAACACTTCCTAAACAGACATCCAATGGCACAGTCACTGCTACCAACTCTCAACAGTTGGGATCTTGTGAAATTAAAGAGCTTCTGTTCAGATAAAGAGATTGTAATGCGAGCTCAAAGGCAACCCACAGAATGGGAGAAAATCTTCACTAACCACATATCTGATAGAGCTCTATTGTCCAGAGTGCACAAAGAACTTAGAAAACTAAACACCAAGGAAACCAATGGCCCAATTAAAAAATGGGCCCTGGAACTTAAAAGAAACTTTACCAGGGATGAAATTAAAATGTCTAACAAATATCTTAAAAAATGCTCCACTTCTTTAGCCATCAGGGAAATGCAAATCAAAACTTCCCTGAGATATCATCTCACCCCGGTCAGGATGGCAAAAATCCACAATACTAACAACGACAAATGCTGGAGAGGATGTGGAGAGAGGGGAACTCTCCTACATTGCTGGTGGGAATGCAGGCTCATACAGCCACTCTGGCGAGCCGTCTGGAGATTCTTAAAGAAATTAAAGATTGAAATGCCATATGACCCTGCGATTCCACTTTTGGGAATAACCCCCCATACAGCAGAGGTTCACCTTGATAGCACAAGCACGACCATGTTCATAGCAGCACTGTTTACAATAGCAAAGTCATGGAATCAGCCCAAATGTCCAACAGTTGACGAGTGGATAAGGAAACGGTGGTACATCTATACAATGGAGTACTACTCAGCCATCAAAAATGATGAATTACTGGAATTTGCCGGGAAATGGATGTCATTAGAAACAATTATATTAAGTGAAGTATCCCAGACCCAGAAAATTAAGCGCCGTATGTACTCCCTAATAGGTGGCTCCTAGTACCAAACCCACCCAGCCCACCTAGAGACAGTAATTGCAAGGATTATGAACAGGAGGGATGGGGTAGGAGGGCCACACCAGAAAGAAGGAGAGAAGGGACCATGTTACAGCAGGGAAAATAGGCCTCCACCAAGGACCCAAATAAGTAATGAGACATCTGATTAAGTTCACAGACTTTTGTTCCTGATCATTTACTACTGAGGGGGAGTGATCTCACCAGAAGAGGAGGGCATATAGTCTGGCAGATAAAAAGTAACAATTTTGCATATGGGTGATAGACCCCTCCCTCACTGTGATTTCCCACTTTTATTACATCTACCTTTGAATGTGCTTTTATCACAAGACTCTAACAGCTTTTTGTCTCTGGCCAGGGGGTAACATACAATGCCCACCAGGATGGAGTGAAGGGCATTGCAGGAGCAGCAAAACTGCAAAAGAAAATCAACAAACCACAATCCAGAACTTCAGAGACTCTATATCAACCACCTAGAACTAGGCCAGCTTAGTCTCTCCCCATCTTGAAGCTCAGGGAAATTTGCGGAAGAGGGGGCGGTAAGAGTGTAAGAGCATAAGGATGGGAGGAGCAATGATATGTAAGATACTCTATACTAGTTAGGGCTGAAGCAATCATAATTGGACTTTGCATGCCCTGTGCATTGTCCAACACACTGTTGACCTCACAAAGTCTAGCATCTGCTAAAGGCACCAAGATCCTTGGAGGCAAAGGATTGGCAGCCACAGCAGTGTTCCTATACCTAAGGGGAACACGGGAAAGGGTTCGGGAAAGGCCACTGGGTCCTTGTACGTCATCGGAGAGGAGGACCCAGAGGAAAATCAGACATGCACAAGAAAGGACTCTCTGGGAATTGGGGTGGGAGGCACTGGGGGATGGGGAGGGAGAGGGGTGGGGAGGGGGAGCAGGGAGTACGGGGGGGGGGGAGGAGGAGGGAGGGAGGGAACTGGTGTACCTAATAAGTTTGTATGAGCTGAAATAAAAAAAATAAATAAATAAATAAAAATAAATAAAATATAATATAAATTATAACGAAATAAAATAAAAATAAATAAGAATAAATAAAATAAAATAAAATAAAAAATAAAATATTAATCTTAACAACAATACAGCATGTAAGCATGGCAACTTGGCTAATCTGAGTTTATTTGAAGGTATATTAATATGATATGGTCTTCATATAAGTCATTTTTAAAGGTTATGCCTAGTGTATCTTTACTCAGGGGAGAGAAGAACCACTGGGAAATTTTTTTTATTGTTATTATTATTTATTCAACTGTGTGCATGTGCGTGTGTTTGTGTGTGTGTGCGCATGTGTGTCTGTGCGTGTGTGTGTGTGTGTGTGTGTGTGTGTGTGTGTGTAGAACCACGGACGAATTCGCGAACCACCATGGACGCCTCCACCTCCTCCTGCCCCGGGATTCACAGGCTCCGCCCTACCAGGACCAGAAGCGCAGGCCGCCCCCGCTTCCGCCCGGCGTCTATACGTGGGATATGGGATCCGAACTCAGGACATTCCGCCTGCAAGGCGGAGGCTTAACCCCTGAGCCACCTCTCCAGCCCACCACGGGGAAATTTGAGAGGGAAAGTCTAGTAAAAAATTATTAGCCATAACCTTAAAGTATAGTAATGTGAGTCTGGTTAATAGGAAGCAAAGACAACTTAGAGAAATGTCAGGTTGAAGGAGTGAGTCCAGCTCTAGGCTGAAATAGGGGAAAGGATGAGAGCCATGGGCACTGACAGGCTGCAACTCTGGGCCACTGATGTCAGACAAGCTGTGTTCCTACCTTAGGCCTACCCCTACGATGCGCACATGCATATACTGGAAATCTCTCCTCCCTGGCAACGAGGAAATCTGTCTGTGGGACATAAGTACCTGGAGGCTGAATCTCTGCTATAGAAGTGTCCAGGAGGGGATTCTGGGGAAGCCACCTGATGTCAGCATCTGTGTACCACCATGGCCTGCAGGAGCTTGGTGTTGGAGAAGTGACCTGAGCAGGGACCTACCAGAAGCAAGAAGTCAATCTCTCCTTCACCATCCTCCAAGAGGGTGTGTGTGCAAAGAAGAACATTGTAATAGCTGGCAAAGATACCCAGAAGTATTTCCACAGAGCAACCAGACAGGGTGTATTTGAAGTTGAGGACCAGGAAATGAATGCTTTTAAAGCACCCACCGGCCAAGCAAGCAAGAGGATCTGAGTTGAGGCAGGTATGCAGCCAGTCTGAATTTCAGCCTTGGAAAAGAGAGACTGGAAATCCCCAGGACTAGCCTTATCTTTGAGTTCTGGGATTTGATTAGAGACTAAGTCTCAAAAAGAACAAGGTAGAAGAAAGTAGAAGAGCAACAGAAAGCCATAAAAGATGATTCTCTACTGTTGCAGTTCAACTGCATGATTGCTGATAAATGACCATCAAACAGCTCAACGGAACAAGGGGTTTATTTCCTTATAACAGTCCAGTTACAGTTCATAGTCCAGCTTGACAGGAGAGCATGCACAAACACCAGAGCCGAGGGAACTGGCCACACCATTTCTATGAAATGACTCAGACAGGGATGATCCTTATTTGCCACACCAGCATGTCTGGCCAAGTATACACAAGGATGCCGACTTTCTCAATCAGCTCTATTTTATTCCAGGGCCTAATCCCACCCACCTGGTCCTTCTCCTTCAGCCAGACAGTCTCCGGCAGGTTTGCTCTGGGCTTAACCCACAAATGTGCCCAGAGCTCAAACCCTCAACTGTCAAGTTGACACCTGTGCCTAACTATGACACCTACCTTGAAATTGTATGCTTGAAAGGGAATACAATTCTTTCACTTAGTTTTAAATCTCTCTTCTTTTTTTCTTTTTGTTTAATATTTGGTTCTTAAAAAAACAAGTTAGGGCTGCAGCAGCCAGGATTGGACTCTGCCTGAGCAGCACAATGGCTAACGTGTCAATGACCCCCCAAAGTCTACCATGGATCACAGGAGAGAAGGCTCCAGGCAATAGAATCCTTAGAGGCAAGGGATTAAATAATCATAATAGAGTTCCCACATTAATGAGGAGCCCAAGAAGGGACTCCAGCTATGCCACTGAGTCCTGAACCCCCCTAAGGTGGAGGACTCAGAGGGAGGTTTGTCATTCATATAAAAGGATGCTCCATGCCCTGCACAATGTCCAACACACTATTGACCCCACAAAGTCTAGCATTTGCTAAAGGCACCAAGATCCTTGGAGGCAAGGGATTGATTGACAGCCACAGTAGTGTTCCTATGCTTAAGGGGAACACAGGAAAGGGTTCAGGGAAATGCCACTGGGTCCTTGTACATCATCGGAGAGGAGGGCCCAGAGGAGAGTCTGGCATGCAAATTAAAGGATTCTCCGGGGATTGGGGGGGGGCACTGGGGGATGGAGATGGATGGGGAGGGGGAGCAGGGGGGTCGAGGGGAGGAGAAGGGAGGGAAGGAACCGGTGTACCTATGAAGTTTGTATGAGCGGAAATAATAATAATAAAAAAAGAAAATAAATAAAGGTGCCAAAGGGAAAAATAAAGACCACTGGGGGAAAAAAAAAGGAAGCTCCAGAGGGTGGGAGGAAGGAATGGGGAGTCACTGTGAGAGAGGGAGAGAGGGAGAAGGTGAAAGGAAGGGGAGAAGGGAGAGAGTGCAATGGGGAATAATGGGGGGAGGGGAAAGGGAGAGGACAGGGATACCTATTGAGCTTATGTGATTAGGAAAAAAATAAAATGTGGGAGAAAAAAAACCAAACAAACCCCGACATAGGGGTTGGAGATGGTCCAGCTGGTGAAGTAGTGCTTACTTACACACCTAGTGACCTGAGTCTGACCCCCAGAAACCCACACTGTGGAAGAAGAAAACTGGCTTTCAAAAGTTGTCCCCTGACCTACACCTGTACCCCTTGGCATACATGCATATGGTTTTTTCTTTCCACCTACCTTCCACCTCTCCCTCTCTCTTCTCTCGTTCCCTTTTCTCTCTGCAAAATAAATTAAGTAAATGACACAAATCACTGTTTAGATATCTAAGAAATTAAATCCCACTTGAATTAATGCTTTCTTTCACCAGAGGCATGAACTATCATTGCAGGAGGAGATGTTGATAGTCAGGAGCTGCTGCCCCTATTTAGAGGTAGATCAGGTGCTCAAGGCTACCCTGTGTGGGAGGAGACTCTGTCTTAACAAACAACAACAGACCAAACTAAACAAAAAAGAAGTGAAATTTTAAAAAATCTTGGAAAACCGACCTCCCTGTTTATACTTGTTTTATCTGTTGAAACTTGAGGAAGGCACAAAAGCCATGTCTTGGATGAATACCTTGCTAAACATTTCTCTGGGTATTTCCTATTTGTAAGTCTTCTCTCTTCATTTGAGACCCACCTGTTTCTCCTGGCCAGAGGGCTCTTCATTCCTGGCTTCAAAACACCTTGCAGACACCAGAGATGTGGCTCTGTAGATAAGCTACTTGCCACACAATCAGCGAGGACTGGGATTTGGATTCCCAGAACCCCAAAATAAAAAGCCAAGCTGGTGTTGCATTGGACTGTAATCTCAGGATTTAGAAGGCAGAGAAACATGGAAGGAAAGCTGGCTACCAGCAGAGCCAATAGGTGAGATCTGGGTTTAACTGAGAAGCCTCCCCTCAATAAATTAAGAGAGCTACTGAGGAAGACATCTGATATTAACTTCACTCTTACACACACACACACACACACACACACACACACACATACACACGTGCATACATGCACATGCACCCACATGCATGCAAACATGAACACACACATGCAAACTACAAAAACAAAATAAGAATCAAAATAAAAAAGAAAATACCTCACAGAATTGGTGAGTGTGCTGTGTGCTCGGTGAGAGTCAGGAGAGCTGTTCTGGGCATGTTTGGTGTGACAGAATTTTTATTTTTATTAAAAATTTGTAGCACAGTTAATAAGCCTGTTTTAGTGGCTGCGTATACCTTTCCTGCCTTGCACAGTGTAGGTTTTTAGCTAGTAACAAATGTTACATGTGCTTCATAATTAATTTTTGGGGGGATTCTAGTCACTTTTTAAACAAATTGGTCCCTTAAAGAAATCCTTGCATCATTACATAGACAAGTTTTTCTGAGTAAGACTGGCCTCATGATCTTCATTGCTAGAGTCTGGGTAAACGTGCCCCATTCAGCCAGCCGTTGTGTGCTTAGTGGAAAGGACACAGGAGAGCACTTGGGACCAGTATCTGTCAAATAAATGTGCATGTCTAATAAGGTGGGACAAGAGTCTTCAGAACCGTTTCTCATGATCAGTGTCCTGATACATTTTGAGGTGGTTCTGGGAGACTTCACCTTGCCCTTTATGACCAACACTGAAGACCCATCCACCCTCTTAGTCAGGAATGAAGTTTTCTGAGAGTACATTCAATTACTTCCACTCAAATCAAAAGGCTAATGAAGAAAATACTAATTAATTCTGAAAGAGAGGGTCGCTGAAATAATCTGTTGGAAAACGGGGCTGCACTGCCCTTTCACCCCGAGGCCAGAAGGATAATTAGACTACAATGTAGCACATGCTGAGGAAGAAAATAGACAGAGACTTCTGAGGTTCACAGCAAGAGAAATTAATAGAAAACAAGACCCTCATCAATACCAAGCAGGGAGAGTGCAACTAATATTGACAGACAGTAGTGTAATTCAGCATGGTCCAGGAATACTCCTTGGCATGTATAGTTAATTGGAATGAGATGCTTGGCATAATTATCTTTCCTGTTAATATATTAAACGACCAACCAAATGTTTTTTGCAACATATACTTAAATCATTATGCATTCTATCACAAGCCAGGGCACGATTTAGGCTGTGTTACTCTTACTAGTTACCTCTTTCTTTTTTTGGGACGAAAGAGATCAAAGAACCAGCCTAGTAATTCATCAAAGCCAAAAGTGAGGAAAAGAGCTTATGTCTGGGCCAAAGAGAATGCTACCCTCCCCACACCCACACTCTTACCCTACTTCCACCTCCAAACTACAAACTCTTTCCATCCCGTGAACAGAAATCAGTTTGTTATCCCTACTCACAATGATTCATGCCCAGAACTGGGTAAGAAGGGCCGAGGGGCTGGTGCTGCCCCCTAGCGGAAATTGTCTGTGGATGCAAGTAGGCACAGTTGGAATTGCACATGCTCTTGGTTCTTCCTTCACTCATGCTTCTGCTGTTTTCTGTGCATTCCCTTGTTCCTTTTGCATTTTCGTCGATTCTTAAAAGTACTCTCTGTGCAGCCATGAGGAAATAAGAGTTAGTTTCTAATAGACCTCCACTGTGCTACTTCCTTACTTCTGGTGGTACTAATTCCTTAGTTTTCCCTTACAAGGAATTCTCCAGTCTCCAGGTTAAGAGTGTGCTTCTCAGTAGAGAATGTAAGATGCTAAAGCAAATGCCATAAAAGTAAGTGGAAATTCTTGCTCTGCCTCATAAGGATTTCAGGATCTATGTCTTGAGTATAGCAAGAGAGGCTTCTAGATTTTTCTGGCTTTCAAGCAAACAGAATTTGAACTGCTTTTTTTGATAAGACAAATACTAGAGGCAAAGTCCTCCTGCTTCCTGGTCTAAAGTTCTTTGCCCTTGGAAGCCCAAGCCCCTAAGCGTGGTGGAGAAATGAAGAAGTGGAGACCAGAGACTGGAAGCCGACTATTTTGACTCTATCTTGGTGACTTGTAGAAAGTGTCTGGCCTTCCTCAGCTGTAGTTGCTTCTGTGGAAAACAGAGGCTGCAGTCTCTCTTATCCACAGTGTTCCTAGCCATTTTGTGTGTTTGAGATACATGCTGCATTGCCCTTGTGCGTGTCTGGGATTCATGATGCGCTGCCCTTGTCAGTGTGTATGGAATGCATGCTGTGTTGCCTAGCACAAGGTTCACAGGTGATCATTAGCTTAGCTTAATGCACAAGGCAGATGAAAAGAAAGTCTGATTTTTTCTATAGTATTGTGTTAGTTTCACATATGTCCATTGCTATAATCAATACATACCCCCAAACAATTTAAGGGAAAAAAAGGGGATTTTGGTTCATGACTACAATTTCAGATATTGTGGCTAGAGAGTTACCAGCAGCGGTTAAAGGAACCGGTTCCACTATGTCCACAGAAAGAGCAGACAGGGACATCCTTTCTAACCTGCTAGTGTGCCAAAGCCAATAAGTTCTCTCTGCATCTTATCCATCTGCCCTGGGAATAATTCCATCTTCTGTAGGCTGGGTCTTCTTGCATCAAAAAGGTAATTTAAGATAATTTCCTGTAGTCTTACTGAGAGGTTTGCCTTAACTAAAGATTCTGTTATCAGTTGTCAAGTTGACACCTAAAACAAGCTGCCACAATTCTGATAGGGAAAAGAATGTCCATGCAGCTTCCTGGTAGACAATGTCATCAGACACCACCTGTTTGTATTTTCCCTGTTTTGCCACGTTCTGGTTGGATCAGGGTGTGGTCCGTCAGTGTCTCCTTACATGAGAGTCTGGGCTGCATGTGCTGCATGTGAGACCATGTCCCCAGTCATGCATTCCCTCTGTCTGCCCACCACTCTGCTGTACCCCCCCCCCGGTCTGGCATTATTTTTAAAAGATCACATTTTTCCTTCTACATGTAACAGACTTAACAGTCTACCAAACCCAAACCTGGCCATAACCACTCAGGCTCTTGTTTGATAACAATTCACAACCTTTTCCTTCTTTCTCTTAAACATTTGTTCCAAGAGTCCTCAGTCATGCATTCTGTGCACCAGACATTGCTCAAAGTCTATGATATGTAGTAACTCATTTTATCCTCAAATTTTATTTGATTCCATATTTAATCCAGATTTAATATTTACATTAAACAGAAATGATGGAAGAAAGACATGGAATGACTTACCGAGCGTTACATTCCTAGAACATGGCAGACATGAAATGTCAAGCCAGAGAGTTTGGTCTCAGCCTCTGGATTTTAATAGCTTGGCTAAGCTGGCCTTCTGTCCTAAAATAGTTATCTTCAAGTCTATATTGCTACAGAATTCAGGCTTAATTAGTAAATTAGTGAAAGTTGACAAATATAGAAATATGAACTTTAGAAAAGTTCAGCACTTAGTATTTATTGGTTCTTTGCTGCAAGATCTTTTAAAACTCTTAGCTGTCTTGAAATATGCAGCATTATTAATTACAGTGCAGTAGATACCAGAATACATAGAGTCTAACTTTCTGATTTGCTAACCTGCCAAAGTTCTCTGTCTATTTTATCCATCTGCTCAGGGAGTGATTCCATTATGGATTTAGTTTTCACTCATCAATTAGTTAATTTCCTACAGGCTTATTCAGGATTTCCTTCACAAAATAATCCTTCACACATGCGCCTAAAGGCTCTGTTCTTAACTTCTTGCCATTGCCTTTCTCTTTCTGGGGTTGTAGATTCACTTTCTCTGCCTAGTGAAGAAATGCAAGGCAGGAAGGAATTGAAGATGTATTAAAAAGCAGTGTTATTCTTAAAAACAGCAAGGTCTGCTGGGCAGGAAACCAGCTGGCAATCCTGGTAGCTGCAAGGGTTAGGGTATATTTAGAGGGCACGGGAAAGAGAGAAAAGGAAAATAAGATGGAGCTCTGAGCTTAGAGCGCCAAGAACAGGTGGAAACTTCATAGCTCTTGCTTTGCCCTTGCTAAGCAAGAGGCTGAGGAGGGAGCTTCTGGGAAGAGTAAGCACAGGATCCTTCCCTCGCCCATGTCTGCCTCTTGGTGGATCAGTTGCTTGGGGTCCAGCTAGCCAGGTGACTGACAGGCACAGCTCATCCTAAGCATCTCTCAGAGCTGATCAGATTGCATCTTAGTGCTACCAGGGGAATGAGATGTGGGAGTTTTTATTTTCTGAGATTGCTCCTCTCTAACATATATATACTGTCTAAGTATGTATTAATTAAAAACAATATCCAGCAAACAGTTGTGCTTTTATTGTCTAGAGCACTAAAGATAAAGCTGGTCTAGAGTGAACAGCAGAGTAAAATAAACAAAATAAGATATCTTTATATATACATATATGCATGTGTGCATGTATGTATGCGTGGGTGTGTGCATCTGTGTGTGTGTATATGTGTGTCATACAAGTGTGCATGTATGTGTGTGTGTGAGTGTGTGTATGTGTGTATGAGTGTGTATGTCTTTGTCTCTATACACTGTGAAGGAGCAGCTTCATTCTGCTACTTGCTCTTGTTACAATTTATAATCATAATCAGCCCAAAACAATGAAGCCAAATCACCATGGAGTGAATCTGTGAACCAAAATTTAGTTTTTACTCTTTTAAGGTTCTTTATCTCAGGTGTTTTGTCACAGTAGTGGAAAGCTGACTAATATGCTGTCATTGTTCAGAGACAAGCCTGAAGGTAGGTGACAGGTGAGCTTTAGATGAGGTGGTCCTGGAAATTTTGATACCATCTCTTTTAAAATAAAAGAGACGTAACTATGGCTTGGATAATTCATTTTTCCTGGGCTTTTGCTTTTCCAAATCGGTGGGTGGTTGTGCCTCAGGGTCATGCTTTTGGAGGTATTTGCAAAACTAAAGTCAAGATGTGCTAAAAATGATCCTGAGGATGTCAGTAGACAAGTCTCTCAAGCCTAGTATGACTACTGTGTAAATCCTGAGGCACTCACCAAGCTAGGAATAGAAAAGCTATGCCAGCCACAGTAGAGAATTGAACAAACGAGACAATGCATTCCAAAGGCTCACATTTTTCTTGACATAATTATTACATAATTTTTCAAGAATACAATACATTATGCTATTATTAATCATAATCATGAACTTGTACAATTGAACTCTTGAAGGTAATTTCCCTGTGTGACTGGCATTGTGCATCCTCTGATCAATGCCTCCACTTCCCCTGTTTCTATGAGTTCCACTTGTTTACATTCCACACATAAGTAAATTCATGTGGCACTTGTCCTTCTGTCTGGTTCATTTCACTTGACAAACCTGTAGAAAGTGGCAGGATTTCCTTCTTTTTAGAAGTTTGATACTGTATGTTGCACACATGCAACTTGTGTTCTTTGTCTTCTTGACTATCAATGGACACCTGATTGATTCCATGTCTTGGCTATTGTGAATACAATTGTGATGGATATGGGTTTGCAGGTGTCTCTTGGACATGCTGATTTCACTAACTCTGGGATAATTCTAGTTATTATCTTTGGAGGGAACTCCATATTGTTTTCCACATGGCTGTACTAAATTACATCTCTTGAGACTATATTCTTGCCAACCTTTCATCTTTTAATAGCCACTTTAACAAATGTGAAGTTATTACTCATTATACTTTTTACTTTTATTTCTCTGCTTGGTGATGTTGAACATTTTCCACATCCTTACTGGCTATCTGTAAATTTTATTTTGAGAAATGTCTATTCAGTACCTTTTATCATACATAATCAGATGTTGTATAGCATGGACCTGTAGCTATGCTAACTATTCCTTTTTCAGAACATGTCCCTTTGTTCAATGATGTGTTATAAGGACTATGGACCAGCACGCTGGGGAAGTGGCAACACTACTGAAGATTTGGGCTTGCTAAAGACTCTGATATCTTGGAGAAAGTTAAGTACAGGAAAGGTGATGATGGTATGCCAAGAAGGAGACTCAAAGCTTCAGGATGGGGAGAGATTAGGCTGGCCCAGTTCCAGGTGGTTGATATAGAATCTCTGATGTTCTCAATTATGGTTTATTGATTTTTTTTTCGGTTTTGTTGCCTAATCTCTCCCTATCCTGAAGCTCAGGGAAATTTGCAGAAGAGGGGTGGTAAGATTGTAAGAGCACAAGGATGGGAAGAGTAGTGATATCCAAGATACTCCACATAAGTTAGGGCCGAAGCAATTATAATAGGACTTTGCATGACCTGCACTATGTCCAATACATTATTGACCCCACAAAGTCTAGCATGGACTAAAGGCACTAGGATCCTTGAAGGCTAGGGACTGACAGTCACAGTAGTGTTCCTATGCTTAAGGAGAACACAGGAAAGGGTTCTGGGAAATGCCCCTGGGTCCTTGCACCTCATCGGAGAGGAGGACCCAGAGGAGAGTTTGGCATGCACAGTAAAGGATGCTCCGGGGATTGTGGGGGGAGGCACTAGGGAGTGGGGAGGGAGGGGAGAGGGGAGCAGAGGGTCAAGGGGAGGTGGAGGGAGGGAGGGGACTGGTGTACCTGTTAAGTTTGTATGACTGGAAATAATAATAAAAAAAGGAGACTCAAAAAGCTTGTATGAAACACACAACACCATGTTGTTGCAATGACGGTGCTCTTGGTGTCTATGGTGATGGTGAACAAGGGTCTTTCCGTGACGGCAGCTACAGCAGACACCTTGTGGACCTTATTCATGGTATGCCATATTAACATTTAGACACCTTCCTCCAATGTCATGTTTCTTTTTAGAGACCTTGTTGATTTCATTTAGCAAGTGTCATTTAATAAATGTTAAAGTTCACTCTAAAGAAGGAAAATGATAACTCTCTAACATTCATAATTAAGACTTTAAGGTAAATATCACACACTGAGGACTATCTTCAAAGTGCCTTTAACCTTTTATTAAAGCTTCAAGTCCTCAGAACTAACATTTTATCAGTCTTTTATATTTCATTCTTGTCTTGCTTCCTTTTTATAATCCTGTCCAGTGAGTTACATTGTGGGAGAAATTTTTAGGTGTATCTTTGTGAGTTAAATACATCTGGTTGATTTGAGGGCTTTCATTTATCCAGAGTACAACAAACTCTCCAATTTCCTACATTGGGTGTGAGGTCCCAGAGGCTGAAATGTAGGTAACTCAGGCTCTGCATGTTACCTGTATTACTCTTGTCAACAATTGGTTCAGGGGTCTGCATGGGGCCCAGTTCTGGCCCATGAACTCAAATGAGAAGTCTTGTAGGCTCTGGGAATGATCTCTCTCCTGCAAAGAAGAGAGGGTGGGTCAAGGAGGCACCTCCCCTTTTCCATTCCCCCTCACAACTTTGTGATCATATGATATCTTCAAAGAAACAAGCCATGGAGGAAAGGTTCAATGCCAAGGATCCTCTGTAAAAAAGCAGAGTATGGAGTTCTTAGCTGTATGCAAACCAGACTAACCTTGGGGCTATCTACCTCTACTTGTAAGAAAACAGAGCTTCAAGAAGAGGAGAGTGGTGCAGTAGTGACATGTAAGTACCAGGCTGCCCAAATGCTTTCTGGCTAGATTTAAAGTACTTTTTTGGTCAGAGAACAAATGCCTGTTACTGTAAACTTAGCTTAATACTGGTGGAAGGGAAGACCATAGGCCCTGGGTAGCACGAAACCTCCTAGCTCTAAGTATGACTACTTGATAATAAACTACCATCTAAACATTACCCATCATATCCATAGTTTAAAAAAACTCTTGACTTAAAAATATCCTCTTGCAATTGAAGATGTGCAATTCAGAGAACCATAACTGACCAAAGCAAAGAATAAATGACCATGGAGTGTTCAACTCTAAACAGGACATCAAAATCATCCCTCATCCCAAGACTAAAGGAACCTCATGGAAAAGAAGGCAGTAAAAATGAACGAATCTGAGGGTGTGTGTGTGTGGGGTGCTGCCCAACAGTATCTTCTGGTCATGATAGGGCTTCTGCCTCCAAGAACTCACTGCAGAGACGTCCACTTTTACTAGACCTGCACGGTGGTTGTCCTATCAACATTTCACCACAAATGAGGGGATACCTCAAGAAATAATATGCCTCCTTGAGAGACCAAAGAAGGCCAATGCCAGCCAGGAGAGGCGGGTTTCTTTACTCAATGATTCACCCACTGATGGGTCATCCATGCCCTTCAGGAGCTCAGACTATTGCCAGTGTGACATCCCAGATGAAACCCAGAGTGTCACATATGTAAAAAAGGCATAAAAGTGGGAGGGAAACTGCCTGGAGAGAAAGGGAAATGAGAATGGGCAGTAAGGGATGAAAACACAAGGATCCATTGTGTTTATGTGTGAAAGTGTCAAGGAATGAAAGAACAGAGGAAGCAATGTCTGGTGTCCAGAGAAGCAAAGTTGCCCCCATCTCTGGAGCAACTGGCCCAGCTGGTATGTGGTTACCCACGAATTTTGTTAAGCCAAGAACAATTTCATCTAACTCCTCTGGCATAAATTTATGGTAAAAACATGTAAATTTTAAGACAGTTCATCAGTTCCCCTCAGAACTGTCTATTGAGACAGAAAAAAAATATATATCCTGGCTTCTGAGAGACCGTTTTATTTGTTTGCTTCCTTAGTGTATTATTGATATGGAAATTAAATTAATTTGAAAGTCTCCCCTTTAAATGGATGGTTTGAAGATAATACTTAAACATTAAGAAGATATATGTGTCCTGAAAGAGTAAAATTAAAATAAACGAGATCTGATCTCCTCTTTTAATGCATTGCTCACTTCTGTTCTCCATGCTGGTTGATTTATGGGTTCCTCTGGCTGTGAGCTTATCATATTGCAATCTTCCCTGGGAAAAAGCAATTTGAAAGTGGCTGTGGCTGAAGGCATATTATGACGGCAGGAAATCAAATAGAACACGGACTTTCATTTAAGATTGTCAACTTGATGAATAGAATTATGTTGACTTAAAACAGGCAGGACTTGACAAAGATGCTTTGCTCCTGACAGGTGGAAAGCATATGAAAACCCTGTTAGATAAAACAGCCTTTGGAAATGGACTTCAGGTATTATATATTTTACTATTGCTGAACATACAGAAATAAGACAATCTACAATCTTTTAAATGGTGTTTTCTTTAAAGAATGTTCATTTTAATTTTGAGATAATTTACGTTTCCCTTTTTTAATTTGGTGGGAATTATAGCTTTATGAAATATTCTTACTTGATTTACAGCTGGAAGAGAATGTCTTTTTTATCTCATATATATATATATTTTAAATATGTATTTATTCTTTGACAATGTTATACACAAGTACAATGAATTTAAATCATTTTCACTCTGTATTACCCGATCCCATTATCCCATCTCCTCCTACTAAAAACCTTCTTCCAAAGCAGTCTGCCTCTTACTTTATGTCTATTTGTGTGTGTGTGTATCACTGAATTTTATCATGATTGTGGCACTATCATGTTCCTGAACACTTGTTATCAACACTCAACAGTCCCTCAGAGATGGGTGATGCCTCATGAGGGCCTCCTCTTTGTACGATGACTGTTCTCACTTCTTAGCCTGGGAGCAACGCTGACTGGTGTGAATTGTCTTGCACTCTGGTTTTTCCCTATTGTGGTTTGGCAGGTTCCAAGAGCTACTGATTTCATGTTATTTGTTCATGATGTTTAAGAGCTGTTTCATTTCCATCAAGAGATGTCAGATTGTCACATAAGTACACATACCACCAGAATAATGAGACTGCACTAAAAATATCTTCCTTCCTTCCTTCCTTCCTTCCTTCCTTCCTTCCTTCCTTCCTTCCTTCCTTCCTTCCTTCCTTCCTTCCTTCCTTCCTTCCTTCCTTCCTTTTCTTCTTTCCTTCCTTTTCTTCCTTCCTTATTTTTTCTTTTTCTTTTTCTTTTAGACAGGATCTTAGTATGCATCTCAGACTGGTCTCAAACTTATTTATGATCTTCCTGTCTACTGACTAGTGGGTTTATAGATATGTGCCATAGTGCCTGTCTAAGTTTCTTGAAGGAACAGTGTGTGAATCCTGATCTAGTTTGAAGAACTAGAGAAACTTTTTTGAAATAGTGAAATTTGAGGTGAAACCTGGAATAGAAAGTATCTTACACATATTGCATATTCCCTTCTTGATGGTCCAATCTTGGGTGTATGTGTGCGTGTATGTATGTGAATGTGTATGTGTGTGTGTTGCATTCGGGAGACTTTCCTTTCCTCTGGAAAGCATTGGAAGAGGCATACTGTTGCAGTAATGTATAAAGTTAAACATGAAAAGTATTCCTGAATGTGACCATCTCCAAGAACCGTCCAGAAGATTGAGGAGAAGAACAAGCTCCCAGGCAGGTTCTAGGACGGAACATGCACAATTCACATCTGTACCTGTTTGTGTATAGGGAAGCATCAGCTTATTTATCTTTTATGGAGAGAATTTAGTTCCATTGTCAGCTCATGTTATTTAATTACTCATGCTGTCTGAGTAAGATACAAGTTGAACTTTGTTTAAAATGCCTACACACAAAGCCCTGACAGATATGATCTGCTTGTATCTTGCCTAGGTGAACAGAAGGCAGTGTCTCAAGGAAGGGTTGGACTACTAATACTTTTTCCAGCTATCATATTTGTTGATTCTCATAGCTCTCATCATATACAATTGAAGATAAAAACATGTTTTGGGTAGTAATACATGATTCACCTTTCAGGTATGAGCCTTACAGACTTATATGCTTTAAAGCAATGTTTAAACTATCGATCTTCATATTGTTGAAATGAATATATATACCCATTTCCTATATCTCTCCTTCTTCTCTTTCCTCCTTAAAAATGAAGATTAAACCTAAAATGAAACAGACCACAAGAATGATTAGAATATATTATATACATGTATAAAATTGCCAAAGAGCAGAATTTACTTATAAAATTTAAATGACTGTAAGGCCTATTGAGTTCTTAGTGTGTATCAAACTGGGAATGAAGAAATGTGCTACCTTCAAAGTTCTTGCTTTAGAGTGGAGAATAAATAAGTAGGTGTTGCAGTTTGTCTGCATATTGCTGATAAATTCATGACTAAATAATTTATGGGAATATGGGGGATTTATTCTTCTTATAGTTCTTCATTACAGTTCTTATTCTAGGTTAGTATAACAACATTAGGAGATAAGGAAACAAGTAATATCATATCCCCAGAGATTCTTGAGAGAATAGCAAACTTCACTTGCTAGACTGCAAGTTGGCCAAAATACTGACCTTGCTCCCTTCCTGTCAAGGAAATGGTCCCACTCACTATGAATCGAGTTTTCCCACATTAATTAGATAATCTCTTGCGGGTTTGCTTAGGGCTCAGCCTTCAATTATCAAGTTGATACCTGCATAACTAACTAAAATAGTGGGTATCTGAAAAAAATTTGAAAATAGAAATTTGAAGAGTTTCATGAGTTTGTGGAATAGGGGCTTTGCTTGTACAAACTAAGGAAGACAGAAGAAAGTAATAATTAGGGGACTTACTCCTTTAGCCAGCCCAGGCTTTGAATGGGTTGGCTCTTGGTTTTTCTACTTTGTAATGGTGCACAGGCAGTATGTATTCAGAAAAACTGGGGCAATGTGATATTCTCTGAGAACCTGAGAATGGCAGTGGATGGCAGGAAGCCAGACAACTAAAAAAGAACAGTTTTCCAGTGTGTTGTCCTGAGAGGCTATGGAGTTCCATAGGTTAGGAATGTTGCATATAGCTCTGACTTACAATATAGCCAACTTGTGAATACTGGAATTACACATGTAAACCACCAGACATCACTTCATAATATCTTATTCAATAATATGAAGATTGCTCAGTGAGTTCCTGGATCATTAGCCTGAGCAAACCACTGTGATATTCCCAGAAACTTCTTACCTGATGGTTTCAGTAGCATGTCATTATATAAATTCATTGAAAATGGAAATGTTCTAATCCAGAGTGGGTAGTGATATGGACCTGAGTGGATGGGTTCAGTCCAGAGCGTAGCCACTGAGTAAATTTATGTGATATAAAAAATTGTAATGTTTTTCAAATGTTGTATCAAGTCAGTTCCTTTATCAGTTGAAATCAACTGTCTTCCTCATGGTTGATACTTCCTTGCATTATGAAATTATAATCCTCTAATGTTATTTTTAAAGATTATTGAATTGTATGGAGGAGTGAAAGGAAATATGAAATCAATGTTTAGAGGAAGTTTCCTTTATTCCAGACATGGATAACCTTAGGATGAGCAAAATCACAAGCAGGAAAACTCATACTCTAGTACTTATCTGAGTAAGTCGTTAGGTAGCTTTGCAGGTACAATTCTGCCTCCAAGACTTTGTCAATGAAATGTCATCATTAGCATGATTCCATAGTGTTCCCACATTCATTCTTTCTGGCTCATTCTTACTTACACAGTATTTTTTTTTTGTATTTTTTACACCAGCAGTCTGGTTTTCTCCTAACGCATTTATGTTTGGGTGGATTGGACGATCACGTCAATAATGCCTCAATGCACCAAAGAATGGCGAGCATCTATGATCTTGAAAGAAGATACTTCGGTGAAGAGCCATCCCACAGTGGCACACAGAGTGCTGACTTGTTGGCTCATCTTTAGCCTCCTAGATTTCCAGTTCTTGAATCTCACCAGCATAAGCATGCCCTGTAGGTAGGGTACCCCTGCAGTGTGCATCATAGGTAGACACCCAGGGCCCACACTCAGAAAGGCATGTACTGGGTTTTATGCTCTGCTGTCATTGTCTTGTAAGTCTTGGTAATTTTACCTTTGAACTTGTAGTTTTTAACTGCAATATGATGGGCCAAAGAAACATGCATATATTTAGGGTACATTCCAGTAATGTTATACTACAAAGATGCATGCATGTGTACAGGGCAGATACCAGCAATATATGTACTGCATGTGTGTCAGTCACTGGGACAAAAATGTCTGAGAATCAACTTTTGAGGAGAAAGGTCCATTTTGGCTAACAGTTTTGCAAGTCTCAGTACATGTTTGGTTGGGTCCATAGTTTTTGACTTGTGGTCATGTGATCATTACAGGATCCCATGGTAGAAGATGATCACTTCATTGGTAACAGGAAGCAAAGAACAAGAGGAAGGAAGGGGATAGAATTTTGGTATTCTCTAACAGGAACATCTGTGAAAGGTCAACTTCCTCCCGCTAGACCTTGTATCCTAAAGGTTCTTCCATTTCCAACTGTACCATGGGTTAGGTACCAAGCTTTTATCCATAGGTTTGTGAGAATATTGTAGATCTCAGCAATAGGACCACACCATTTGCAAATAATTTTCTTGATGTCCCATGAGCAAATTATCCTATGGATCAATGACAGGTGAGAGTGTATAACAAGATTTTAAACTAGTAATTGGGAGCCCAGATAGATAATTTCTTCTGATTGAACTTCCTCTGAATGCAAAAGAAGCACTAAGTTTTTAAGAACCATAAATTAACAAGGAGCCCTGTTGCATCCTGAGCTGAAGACAAGTGATGACACAGTTTCTTTGTTCTTCAGTTCATTTTTATCCAACTGCTGCCCAAGATAGAGTGTTAGTACAATGTGTGGGTAACAAGAATTGAAATGAAAGTTTTGTTTTGTGACAGCTCTGCCTATTTAGATCACTGAGTTACAGACCAGTGAGAGACTCTATCCCCCCAAAAGCAAGGTGTGTGTGTGGTGGGGGGGGTTCTGAAGAACAGTGGTCAAAGTTATCTTCTGGTCTCCACACACACACACACACACACACACACATACACATACACATACACACACACACACACTACACATAGATCACCCATGGCTGGCTAGAAAATGCCAGGGAGCTTTCTGCTTCTGTCTCTCCAGGGTTGGGATTACAAGCATGCACCATCAATCATACCCATTTTTTTTTTAACTTGGATTTTGGAGATGGAACTCATGTTTTTTGTTTGTGTGGTGAGCACTTTAGAGACTGAATTATCTCCCTAGCCATGTTCATAGTTTTAGTTGGGTTTTTGTTACACGAGTAAAATGAATTTACATTTTACACAAGTAAAATGAACTTAATCATGGGCTGAGTTGTATTACATTTCCCAGAGTTGCTTATTCTGGACAGAAAGGTCAACAATAGACCTGAGGACAGTTCCATCTAAACCCAGTTTCAGGAGCCAGTGTGTTTGTGGTGAGAACTTACTGGAACATGGGTGAGTGGTTAATTACAGACTCATGATGCAACTATTACTCTTTACTGTTGCTGTGAGAGAGCACCCAAAGTCAAACAATTTATGGGAGAAAGGGAGATTTATTCAGCTTAGGGTTTCAGAGGGGAGATAGTTTCTCATGATGGCATGGCTGGCTGGCCAAAGCTGGAGGAGGCTAAGTCACTGCAGACATCTTGGAGCTGAGAGCTGCAAAACTGTTCGCTGCAAAGGCAGACTTCTCCTGAGGCAGGGTGGGACTAATCCACCTCAAGGCTCACCCCTTCCTCCAGTAAGGCTCCACCTCTCAAGGTACCATGACCTTGACAAACACATGAGACTGTGGGGGACGCATTTCAAACCATGACACATGGTAACTCTTGGCCAGCTGTATCACCCCAGCCTGACTTCCCCCAGCTCTGGTGATCTTTATGAAAATTGCATCGCGTGGTGCCCTGTGCCATCTGCAGACGGTGACAGCACCAAAGAGTCTCTTCTCTCTCAGCAGCTGTCCACTGCTTGCAAAACCTTGTAGGGGCCTCATCAAGCCTATAATCCTGGTATGTTTCTTGGATGTTTCAGCTTGTGAGACTCCCCTCTCCAGCCACAAAGAACTGTATCAGTCCTAAAGAAACAGCTCTATAAGGTCACAAGGTTGTTCTAAATCTCTAGCTTATTCTTCTCCATGGAGTTCAAATTCATGTTGTGTGACTTACAATCAATCCTAAATCTTTAATCTCATATTTTTTCCTCTGTCCTGAGTTACCTTGTAGCATAAGTGCAGGTGAAATCTGATGTGCCTGTTGTGAGTGATAAATTGCTAGCGAATATGAAGTGTAGAAGCTGTCTGTCAAGGATGGGGGTAAAGCCAAATGGACTTTCTACTACACAACAGTGGTTTACCTCATTAATGTGAGCTGTATATAGGCAGATGATATATGAGAGATGAGACAGATACAGAGGTGATAGTTGGATATATGATAAACAGATACACAGATGATTTATAAAAAGATGATAGATAGATTTAGATGACAGATACACAGATAATAGATATATGTTAGATGATAGATGTTATAAAGATAGATGTAGATATATGATGATAGTTGATAGATAATTGATGGGTTGAAAAGAACAGATATATCATAAATAAATAGGTTGATAGTAAATGATAGATTATGAAAAATTGATAGATGATAGGTAGATAGATGACAAGTAATGATGGATGATAGAGAACAGATGAATGACATAGATAGATAAATATATATATCTTTTACTATATATATATATATATATATATATAGAGAGAGAGAGAGAGAGAGAGAGAGAGAGAGAATGAATATAACAGCCAACCACACAAAAGATAAAATTCATGAACTAAATCTGGGGAAACTTCATGATTAGGCCAATAGCAGCCTGCAAATGTGTGTTATCAACCAAAACTGTCAGTTGAGAATACTTGGTGGGAATCAGATGAAAGATTCAGACAGTATCTAAGTCTCTTAGTCATTGCAGCAATTTGATGATAGTCTACTATTATTTTCTCTACTGAACTATTAGACAGAGGTTTAACTTCCACTAAAATGCCTGAACTTAATAGTGCATGTGAGGCAAAGATTGTACTTGGGGCTAGGCAGTCTGGCTACTGATAAGAAAAAAGAATCTGATAGAAGTAATAGTCATTCTAAGATAGTAAGCACAGACCTTACACAACATCAATAGCAGAGAGGTGGGAATGAGGTTATGAGCCAGTGGTTCCCTTGACAGCCCATCTGAAAGGTTGCTTGGTATGCATTATCTCCAGCATGAAACAGGCCCACAGACTGAGTTTCTTTTTCGTTTTAAGGCTTAGCACAATTGATATCTGGTTTGAATTGAAAGATATTTGGAAAATAGGGCAACCTATGATGTCACACACAAAGAACATCCTTGTCATTTTCCATCCTTTTTCATGTTTTGCTCCAAAGCAATAAACATAAGAATATTTAAATTAAACTTGGCTCCTTCATTTTGTCTCAGATTTGACTTTTCAGAGCCCCGTTTCTGATGTGATCTATTTTCCTCTAATGGAAAGAGCAGTGATCGTCAAAATGACTTTTCAAATATCTGTGAATAATCAAATGCCTGGTAACATGACTGGCACATACAGATGTCACTTCATGTCTTGTTAATTAACTTATTGATCATAAGCAGTTGTTTATTGAATCCTTAAATATTGTGTTAGGAGTAATCTGGGGGAAATGCATCTGACTTGATAATTTCATGGGAGTTCAGATGAGCAGAGAAGGCATCACCAACTGAAAGTACAGTAGCAGTGTGGATATTAAATACTAAATATGACAATGATGCATTAAAGGACAGTGTGTCATATGTGGTTTTAGGCACTGGGGTCTGGCCAGAAAGGTTGGTGTGGAGTGGAGCTATAGAGGAGGATTTGTGAGGAAGAGGAGACAGGAACAAAGTCTAGAAGAGTCTAGCAAGTAAATGTGTGAAGAGAATGAAAGATTTCTGCATTTGCATGTGGGGTGGGGAAGCTGGGGGCAGGGTAGAGAAAGCTTCACTCATATCCGGTAACTGCATCAGGCACAAGAACTTGTGCAGTGGCTTTGAACTCTGTGAATTGTTGAATTCTCCTTCCATTTCAGCTATCCAGTAGCTTGAACTTGTTCAGAAGCATTATCTATCTTTGATTCCTGTCCTTTCTCCATGAGCTGAACTGGCTTTCCTAGAATATTGCATCATGCCATTTCCTTCATACCATGTCCCCCTGCTTAAAATTTTCAATGACTTTCTTTCTTTTATATATGTATATTTCTGTGTGTGGGTGTTCATGGACATTTTCGTATACATGCATGTGGAGGCCAGATTTGGACATTAGGCATTTTCTCCAACCATTCTTCATTTTATTTTTTGAGACAGAATCCCTCTCTGAACTTGGAGCTTATCAGTTAGACTAGCTTCGTTGACGAGCCTCAGCATCCTCTTGTCTTCAGTTGCCTAAATACTTTCAGTCTGGGTTTCAACTTATTGAGGTAGACACTCCTTCTCCTTAAATGCTTTATACATCAATACCAACCTTCATTTCCTTGTTGCCTCCACTCAATTCCAAAGGAATTCTAGGAGATAGGCCTTCATTCTATACCAGTGATTTGATCTTGTCTATCTGTTGGGGGAAAATGTAGAGAAAAAGACTAAAAACAAAAGCAAAATTTCTGTACTTAAAAACAGGCCATGATTATTTGGAGTCTGACTCTCATACCTTATGATGCCTTACACAGATATTCAGAGTCTGACTCTTAATAACTATGGCTAATCTCAAGAAAAATCACTCATTTGAAAACTGGCAATGGATAATGAGATATGTCCAGAATGGGATAGCTCAGAATATCCAGAGAGACAAAACCAAATGTCTTCTCCTTCCAAAGGCTTAAAAAAATCAAAAGGGTCTCTTTTTGGAGAACTCACCCACCATTTCCTTCTAGCAAATTTCAATAATTTTTTTCTTTATCTTTTTGTGGGCTGGCCACATGTGTGAGCAGCCACATGCTGTGTCTTATGGTAGTCCTGGTCATCTCAAAGCTCTTATTATTAGGAGGATTCATTCTGACATGTGTTATGGATTTGGCAAATGTTTAATGTCATGTACACATTCTTTTATTTAATATTATCCTGCAGAATTGTTTCATACTTTAAAAATCCTTTGTGCTACACTTGCTTATCCTACTCTCCATCCAACATGTGGGAACCTCTGATTGGTTTCTCTCTCCAAAGAGTACCTTTTATATGTTTCTTTTATATGTTGCTGTGAGAGAATACTCAAAATAAAGCAACTTGAGGAAGAAAAGGAGATCTGTTCAGCTGAAAGTTCCAGAGGGAAGATATATCCCTTCATAGTGGATGGTGTAAAGCTGGCTGGCAGAAGCTGGGGATGGGTTAAGTCACATTCATGCACAAGGCTGAGAGCCACAATACTTCGGCCATGAAAGCAGACTTCTCTAGGAGGTAGGATGGGACCAGTCCACCTCAAGGCCCACCCCCTGTAACAACCTTCCTCCAGCAAGGCTCATCCTTCCAAATATATGAGACTGTGGGAGACATATTTCAAACCATGACACTCCACCCCTGGCCCTCACAGGCTCATTGCCATCTCATTATGCAAACCATATTCAGTACAACTGTAAAAGTCTCAGTACAGACTACATTAGTAGTCCCAACGCAGTCCAAAAGTCCAAGATTCAAAGCTTCCTGTAAAATCAAAAGACAAGTTGCATACTTCTAAAAGGAAGGAATAGGGAAATATCCAGGAAAGATTGGTCCATAACAAGACCTAAAATCATCAGTACAAACTCTAAATCCTGCAGCTCCATATCCAACAGATGAGCATCTTGGAACTCATCTCAGTTCCAAAGGGCTTGATTTTACCCCTCCAATTCAGCTGCTTGTAGAACACATCACTTTCTTGGGCTGGCTCCTTCCACGGTACACAGAGCTCTATTTGACAGATATCCGACATTGTCTCTGGCATCTCTAACATCTTCACTTCTCAATGGCATTCCAGGCTTTAATTCCACAGCACAAATGGCCCTTCTTGGGCCTCTAAACTGCATGCTTTCAGCCACAGGATGCCTGAATCCCACCATTTTATGAAACCTTGGAGGAAGAATCCATGACCTGCTCCTCTTGCATTTTTGATGCTTCTGAAGCCACCCCACATGGATGACATTACCAAGTTCTGCTATACCTTTGGATAAAGAATGGCCCCCTCGAATCACAGCTGATTTAGCTTTTCTGTGCTGACTCTAGAAAAAATTTCTTTATTTCCTGGGCAGTTGCTGTAAGGGAGAAACAGACTATTGCTTTGGAACTCCATCTTTTAGCTCATTCCTTCCAAAAGGATTTGCATTCTTATGGATGGGAACCTTGTCTGATAGTCTTGGCCCCAGGGCAGGTCCTCTCCTCTGATCCAAATGAAGAGGAGGCTTTGATTGTTAATGGAGCTAATCTTTATCTTTTCAACAGCTGACATTTTGTTCTCTGCCTATTTCTATTTCAATTTTTTAAGTTTGCCATTGTATTTTTCCTTATCAGACCTCACAGTTTTTTTGCTTCTTTCTGCCAGATTCCTTGCTAGTTTTCATAACTTTGAAGAAGAATGCTAAAAAGTAGCCATACTAAATTATCAAGACTATATTGCCTTGAAATTTCCTACACTAAGCACTCAAGTTTAATTTCAGGACAGCTTTCAAGATGAGGGTAAAACTTCACTAAACTGCACCAACACATGGTTCTAGTTGCCACTTGTTCAGTTCTAAACACAGTCTCTGTTCCCCTCTGGACGATCACAAGCTAGGTTTCCACTGTCTGAATCTCTAATAACCTTACTCATTTCCAAACTCTCACAAGAAAGGCTTGTTTGTCTCTGCATCCAAGACACAAAGCCTTTCCAAGCTCAAAGTCCCCAAATCCAAATATCTCCCAATAAACAGTTCCAGCACACTAGCCATATCACAGCATTGGTCATACTGCTGGGTATCAACATCTCTCAGTTTTACAAACATCAGTTTCACTTTTTGGCACCAGATTTTCTTAGTCACATACAGCGACATCCTACTTCTCTGGTACCAATTTCTTTCAACTTCAAAACACTTTACACTCTGGTACCACATGTTCTTAATCTCTCAGTAATACCTCTCTCTTGGTACCAGTTTCCATACTAGTTACTCTTATCTGTTGCTGCGAGGGAATACACAAAGTCAAGCAACTTAAGGGAGAAAGGGAGATTTATTCACTTTAGGGTTCTAGTTATAGGAGAGAGATACAGTCCTTGCATCATGGATGCTACATGGCTGGCTGGCAGAAGTTGGAGACAGGCTAAGTCAACTCATCCACAAGGCTGAGAATTTCAAGACTCCTTCTGCAGAAGCAAACTTCTCCAGGATATAGGGTGGGACTAATCCACCTTAAGTTCTACCCTCTGCGACTACCTTCCTCCAGCAAGGCTTCACCCCTCAAAGGTACCATGATCTTTCTAAATATGTGAGACTGTGGGGGACACATTTCAAACCATAACAATACCTTTTTTTAAAAAAAAATAATAAAAAGAATTGGAATTACATAGCATGCCGACTTTTTCAGATTGAATTCTTTCATTTAGTAACATGTGTTTTCCTTCCCTTCATGTCTTCTCATGGTTTACTAACTATTTTAATGTTGTAAATATCCCATTTTTGGAATTAACTACACTTTATTTAGCCATTTGGGGGAAAGAAGGATATCTTTGTTGCTTCCACATTTTGGTAACTATGAATAAAATTTCTATAAACATCCATGAACAAGTTTTTGCACTAGACATGTTTTCAATTCCTTTGGGTAAACATAAAGAAACATGGTAAACACAAAGGAACGTGATGTCTAGAATTGGGTTTTTTTTTTTGTCTTCAGGGAAACTTCCAAAATGTTTTCCAAAGCAGATGTACAATTTTGCATCCTTGCCAACAATGATTGAGCATTTCTCTGGCTTTACATCTTTGTCAGCATTGGTGATATTGGTGATCATTCTGAAAGGTGTGGAGTGGTTACCTCTACTTTAATTTTTACTTCCCCACTGATGTGTGATGTATGTAATCTTTTCATATATTAGTTTGCTGTTTGTATCTGCTTTAGTGAGAAGTCTGTTGGGCTCTCTGGCTCATTTTTTATTTCAATCTCATTTAATATTAGTGTGTATATATGTATGCATGTATGTATGTATACATACTCAATGATTTCTGCCCTTCCTTGATGGGGCAGAGTTTTTCTTTCTTTTGACACTCTAAGTACTCCAGGACAGCTAAACTCTGAGGTTCTGATTCTTCTGTCTTAGCCTCCTGTTTTTTTTCATACAAGAGTGCTAAGATTACTCATAAGTACCACTGAACCTGGCTTTTTATATATTTTTATGGAATCCAGAAAAACTCAGGTCATCAGGCTCATGCAACAAGTACTCTAATCCAATTTCGATTTTTTAAAAACATTTTGAGTTTAAAGAAATATTTGCATGTGTTTTTATTTAATCTTATTCTTTACTTTTATTGAGGTACCATTAACAGAAACATATAAATTATGTGTCATGACATCTTAATATTACTATTTCTATAATCAAGGTGATGAAAATATCCATCACCCAGCATTGCTACCTTTGTATGTTGGAAAGAACACTAAATATCTATTCTCTTTGCAAGTTTCAAGTATAAAATTCACCAATATTAGCTGTATCACCATTTTATAGAGCAGATCAGTAGAACTTACTTGGTTTGTAACTGAAATTTGTACTCTGATCATCACTTCCTATTTTCTATGGCTCTCATCAACTACTATTCCTTCTATTTCTCTAAGTTGGTTGAGAAAGAGTGAGAGATAGAGAGAGAAGAATGCAACATGTGCCTTTCCATGTTTGTGTGTCTTGGATAATAATCCTTTACAAGATGTAAGTAGTATCATTTGTAAGTAATTTTGCCAATCTATGACTTGCATTCTAGCTCTCTTGATGTTGTCTATTACAAAGCATAAATTTTCAACCCATCTATTATCTCTTTTATATAATTTACTGGTTACTCTTCTCTGCTGCTCTGAGACATCACTTAAACTCAAGTAATTTTTTTTAGTCTTTTTAAAAAATTTTTAAATTATTTATTATTTATTCAATTGTGCATGTATGTGTGTGCACATGTGTGTATGTATGTGTGTGTATAGAACCATGGACGAATTCTGGAACCACCATGGACTGCTTCCACCTCTTCCTTGTTTACTCTGCCCCGGGATTCACAAGCTCTGCCCTACCAGGACCAGAAACGCAGGCCGCCCTCTGCTTCCGTTCAGCGTCTATACATGAAGTCTAGGATCCGAACTTAGGACCTTCTGCCTGCAAGGCAGAGGCTTAACCCCTGAGCCATCTCTACATCCACAAACTCAAGTAATTTAAAGGGGGAAGAAGAGATTTATTCAGCTTATGACTCCAGAGGGGAGATACAGTCCATTATGGCAGGAAAAGCATGACTGGCTGGCAGAAGTTGGAGGCAGGCTAAGTCACATCCATAATGGAGGCTCAGAGTAGCAAGAGCACACTAACTAACTCAAACAAGGCAGGGCTAGCCAACCACAAGGCCCACCCTCTGTGACTGCCTTCCTCCAGCAATGTTCCATCTCCTAAATGTGCCATGACCTTCCCAAACAGCTAGAGATTCAACCACGAGTCTGTGGGGACAATTCACATTTCAAACCGTGGCACATAACTTTTAGTATTTTATATAAAAGGTAATCATCATAGACAAGGTCATTTCATTTTATCTTATGTTGCTTTCCAGTTTTATCATTTTGTTCTTTAACTCTAGGCCTGTGGCTCATTCTAGTTAATTTGCTTGAAGGCTATAAGCTCTGTGGCTCAGTTTCTTTCTTCCCTTCCCCTCCCTTCTCCTCCCCTCCCCTCCTTAGGCTGTGTGAAAAGTTTATTTGTGGATTCAATTTATGAAAAATTAACAAATGTAACTATAAAATATAAATGTAAAGTTCTAGGCTTACTTCGATTTGAAAGGGAAAGCTACTCCTTTGTAGAATAAGGTCTTGAAAAGACTTATCTTGTTAAGGATAAAAGCTTGCATGTACAAAGTTCAAGATCCTTCTCCTTCAATATGCACTGAATAGTATGTGAGTTATCTCATATATATGAAGTGCCTGCCACACTGCTGTCCTGTCCTCTTGACAATCAACCAACAATGTAGTTCTTCCTTTGGACTAAAAAGCTTATCTTAAATGATATATGCATGCTCTATGCCCTCACTGAGCAAAGGCCTCTCCAAATTGCCCTTTAAATATGATTTCTTTAACCATTTACTCAAAAGGACCTGTCACCTCACACTTTCAGTTCCTATCCTTTGATTTCTCTCCTTTTCTTTATGACATCTGTTGGAAGTACTTTATGCTCACTTGTTTATGTCTACTTCTGTTTCCATAGTGCTAGCATCATGGAGGGTTGCTTTGGTCTGTGTCATTTACCCCCATGTTGCTACCTTTAAGGGCTTCATTCTAGAGCCCAAGATATATCTGAAAGGAACTGAACTTGAATAATGGGCCACATGTGTGGCCTGGGCATTTTCTGGCACGTTTGCTCTTTGTTCTATACAATCACACTCTCTGTCTCTGTCACATTTGCTCACATCATTAGAAAGTTGAAAAGAGACAAACGCTGTCATCTAAAGAGCTGGCACCAGAATCTCTGTGTTTAATGTTCTGTATTGAGGGCTGTTTTCCCAAAAGACCTAAGCACCAAAAGTACATTGGCAAGAATAAAATTTTTTTGCATTTTTGAAAGTAGTGGTAACTGATTCAATGGGAAGAATGAGGAAGAAGAGGGGGTGATAGGGAATTATTAGATACTGGAGTGAGGGGCAGAAAGTCCAGAGCTGGGTGATCAGATGACATTTCAAAGGAACTCCCTGTCTGTTACAGTTTATTTGTCCACATTCATAGCATGAAAATAGATTTTTATTTGCTACAATTGCATAAACATGAGACCAAGAGGTAAAACACTATTTAGTGTTAGAAGCACCTAGAATTTTGTGACAAATCTTGTCTAATGATTCAGATATCATCTTCTGAGAAACTTGGAAAAGAAAAATAATAAAGTGGGAGGAGGGAATTTTTTTATACCAATTCTCTCACTGTTTTAAGTAGTGTGCTGATCTTGAAAACTTTCCTATAGTTACTGTTGATAGTCAAGTCCAGTGGGTGTTCTCTGCATTCTAGATTCTCCTATCCCAGAAGAAAAAACTTTACAGTGGCTGGAGAGATGGCTCAGGGGTTAAGACTCTGTCTTGCAAGCAGAAGGTTCTGAGTTTGAATCCCAGGTCCCACATAAAAAACACCAGGTGGAAATGGCTGTTGCCTGCATTCCAGCTCCTGTGGGCAGAGCCTTGGAAATCCCAGAGCAAACAAGAAGGAAGTAGAAGTGATCCAGAATGATTCCCAAAGTCACCCTTGGTCCCCCACAAGGACATACAGTGCCTTCTGACACACACACACAAAATTAACAATTTGTTTTAAAAAAGAAAAGACTTAATGCAAGTCCTGTTTATTAAGGAAGGAATGTATTTGCAAGGGAGGAAGTGAGTCAGTGCTAGGAGAAAAATTAGAAAGTCAATGGCAGCCAGGTCCTGTAGATTGCATTAGGATAGCACATATTTTTTGGGGGGGATGAAGGTATACTATCTGCCACAGTAGAGCAGAGTTTCCATGTTCACTTTTCTGCCCACTGCTTTCTTTCATATAATAATTTTGACTTCATTCTCTCCTGCAATAAGACCCCCCCCCCCATGCATTTGTCTAAGCAAGGTTTGGGAAAGGATCTCATAGTACATATCCCTGGACAAGATACACCATAGCTATATATTTATAGCCTTGGAAATAAGAGAAGATGACAGAGTCTTTAAGTCAGAAAACATGCTCAGGAATTGTGAAAAAAAAACCCTATAAACTTATTACAGCATTGGGCTTGAAGAGGATGTCAGTTGCACAGAGGAAGAGGTACCCCTCCCCCATGACCATCCCTTTTGGTTTTAGTCAGACACCATTGAACAGCACGGTCCTGCACAGCTTGCGACAACCATCTTGCAGAGAAAGCAGCTGCTGCCGGCCACACCAAGAGTTGCAGCAGAACTTTGAGCAGGAAAAGTAAGGACTGTATTTATAGCTGCTGGAAAGAAAAACTTGAACAGGTGATTATGACTCTGTGGAAGAGAGCCTCATATTGACCTATGGTAGTGATCAGGGAACAGGTAGGCATCTGGAGCTGCGTGACCAGAGTTTGCCGGGAGGAGACATGGATACCCACAGACTAATCTTAATATATTCAAAGAATAGCAAGATGCCTCAAGATTGCCCATCTACACCGAAGAAGAGAATGTGCTACTGTGTTGTCTGCTGAGTGTAGATGAAAGTCTAGTATGGGAGGAAGACAGAGAATGTGTTTAATAGGCAAACACAAACCAAGACACAGCTACAGGTGGTATGGTGAGACTTTTCTTATGCTGCTGGGGTCTGTGTGTTACAGGTTAGCAGATGCATGTGTGTGCCTCCTGTGTAATAAAGAGGGGACTCTATGGATCATTCTTGAGGTGACAAATCAGTATGAAGGCAATTGGTATTCTCACACTAATCCTGTTCTTAAATTTAAGGCTCTGTTCTCTTTGGCAAGTGTAAAAACCAGTGGTTGTATGTAAAAGAACATCTGGAAGTCATTATGGTGTAATATTTCCTCTTTACCTATTCTAAGAAAGCCAAGAGGGGTTATGGCAAAAACTCTCTTCAGAGTTCCTCACGTACCCTTACTTAGGGTAGTTTTTTTCTTTACTACCTTTCCAATCCCTGGAAGATCTTATGATTGTTCATATGACATTAAGAAATGGGGCATGGCTGCTTAGGACACTTATACCTTAAGCTTGGCACTGTGATTTCTGTGATCTTTAGATATCCTGAATGATCTCATCTGGGTGTCCCTGAGCCTGTGTTGTTATCTAATACCATTCCTAAGGATCTCATGGGCACATTGGGGATCCATCCTCTTTAGGTCATAGAGGGATTGTCCAAAACAGAACTCCAGTGAGTTAATTGTTCCTAGTTAACTCATGTTGGAAGTGGGATAAATGCACAATAAAAGCCATAGGAACCTATTATACTAGATACTTTCCTGGTTTCTGTGACAAAGTGACTAACAATTAGCAATTTAAGGAAAGAACTTGTTTTAGCTTGTGGTTTGAGGAGATATAGATGAGTTTGTTGAGGGAGGCATGGTGATGGGCAGTACCGTGGCAGTTTGCTGACATTTCAGTGGCCCAAGAAGCAGAGGATCTGACTGATGAAGGTTCTCAGCTCACTTCTTCCCTTTTCTTCTTTTATTCCATGGTTTTGGAATGGTGCCACCTGCCTGCACAGATGCACCTCTGTGTCTCAGACTCCTAGGAGATTCTAAATCCAGTCTAGCTTAACAATGGAAATGACTCATCACACCATCAAGAAAAAGAATATATAAATGATTACTTGGTCACTTAAATATGCATTGTTCCTCCCATTGTTGAATCACATTGGGGATCTACCTTTTTCAATGAACCTTTCTGTAGCTACCACTAAAAGAGTGAATCACTCAAAAGTTTTGTATCCATTTTAATTAGCTTGCAAAATATAAAATAATATATGTCATTTCTGCTTCGCAAATGTCAAGGAAAATAGACATTGGAACCATACTTTGTTGTATGAGTGGGGCCTGGTAAATTTTCCTCACTCTGAATTTTCAAGATACTGATGTGCTCCAGAGATTTCTTAAATATTTTAGCTTCCTACCTGAATAATTTGCTTTTCAAAATGACACCGTGCTGCAGCTTGGAAAAATTTCCATACAAAATTATTCCAAGTCCTTCTCATTTGGTCATCAAAGCTTCTGAACCCTTCCTTAATCTTTTTGCAATTTTTTAAAAAAAAATTTGCTTCTTTGAAGCTAAGTCATGGTGTACCCCAGTGACTTCAGCTCAGTAGGGAGAGGCAGGAGGATGAAGAGGTCAAGGCCAACCTTGATTACAAAGACCAGTGTGGGCTATATGAGACAATGTAAAATAAAAAGGAAAGAAAATAAATGAATCATATCTACCATTGATAGAAAAATACACTTGTAGCTAACATTGGTCAAAACATGAATTTCGGAGCAGAGAGTACAGAATTGGCCCTTATTTACACATGGGAAGATGACCTGTTTGCAAGAGGGAGATCACTAGGGAATAGCTTTATGAGGCTCTGCAGAGCCTCTATATTCCTTTATGTTTTTATGTATGCATACATAAAAACATGCACACATGTTTGTTGAAGAAAACATGAAAACATTAAGGCTGCTGCTACATAAGAATTCTCCATGGCTTAAAACAGGGACATGACCTGTCCAGAGAGGTGTCTAATACATTAGTATGAATTAATATCTCCTTTGAACTGAAAGTAACTTTGAAATTACTTACTATGTATTTTCGTGTAATGGCTGAGGAGTCTGAGATTCAGAGGACAGGACTTATTTGCCTGCAGGTTTCAATGCAGAGGTAAAGCCTAGGGAGCTGGGCAGCTCTCAGCTCTGCTTCTGCTCCTGGCAGCTTGCATTAGGGCCACATTGACTGCAGGAAGCTCTGTGCCTGCCACAGTGCCATTACAGGCTCTGTCAAGGCCACCCCCAAACACCAGTGAGGTACGGATAGGACAGGGCGTTGACTGGTGGGTAAAGAGGTTGTGCTTGCTTTCTTGAGTCCATGGGATATAGGTGAAAAGCAAGGGAAAACCTTGGAGGCAGGTAGAAGGTGAAGGCAGAACTGGTGGGAATCAGGGCGGATGGTGCTTAGAAAAGCCACTGTGAAGGGGCCCTAAGAAGCTGCTGGACATATGGCCAGTGTGCTCTTTAGGGGTCACCCCAAGCACTTTTTCTCATAGTTGCAAAGGTAAGCTCTTATGCCAGAGTTCCGGGGTCTGTGAAGACCACTGGCATGCTTTTTTCTGTTTCTCTTAGAGCTCCAGTTTTGTGTTACAAAGAGTCTTCTTCCCTCAGGGAATCCCTTGGCCCTCCCCTCTGATGCAAATTTTCTCTGTAAGGAAGCCCACCACCCTAGGGAGGCAGTTCCTTCATTTCTGTCCAGGGTTCTATTGCTAAATCCATGCTTTTAATGAGCTGCTAGACCACAACTATGTAAAGGTAAAGTTCATTTACTTTCTATGATAACTTTACATATTTATAGAAAACGGTGCCTTCTGAGCAGCTGCTTACACTCTTTCAATAATGACATAAAAACTCTTATTTTAATCAGTAAAACAGAGTTAAATGCAAATCTGAAAGCCGATATCTGGCAAAGAACTTTTCCTTGAAAAGTGGAGCTATTTTGGATTTCGAAGTCCATTTCATTAGGGGTTTTAATTCATAGACTTTGAGAAAGTCTACATATCTGTGATTATTTTCACCCTGGAAGTAGCATTCACTCTGAGGTTGATTACTAGAGAAGAGGATGTAGTAGTAGATTCTAGGGATTCACAAATGAAAGGAAGCAGTAGACTGGAAGACCCACTAAGGCTTCCTCAACCTAGACAACATGTGCAAGAAAACTGGTATTATACAAACCCGAGAGATTGGCAGGCGCTGCATAAATAACCTATTAAAAAGGTTTTGCTTGTCAACTTTGTTTCTATCTTGGAACGAGGCCACATGCCTGATCTGGTGCACCTCTAAGCTTTACCTATGTCTCTCCTTTAATAAACTATCCTGCTCTGTAATTGTTCATGTGTCTCAGTACAATTCATTGTATAGAGGAACAGGTAACTGGATACTCCAGTCGCTGCCCTCTAGATACAACCCTATGCCTGTAACACTATTTGTAACTATAAATAACATGCAGAGGCTGTGTGTGTGTGTGTGTGTGTTTTGCATGTGTTTGGCATGTGGGTAGGGATAGATAGATATCTATATATAGATATTTGTACAAGAAGGGACTTGAGTATGTGTGCCTGTGGAGATCCAAGGATGATATCAGAAATCATTATGAATTGCTTTACTTCCTTATTGCTTTGGTTTGGGGTCTCCCAGGTTCTGCCTCTGGAATTACAGATCTATGTCATACCCCCCAGACATTTTCACTTGGGATCTGGGGATCGGAACTCAGATCCTTTTGTTTTTGAGGCATAAGTCTTTTAACTCCTGAGCCAGCCCAAACAGAGGCTTTTGAAGTTAAGTGTTATCACATAGGCCTGGAACTAACAAATATGTTCAATAGTGACAGGCTACAAAATTAATGTCCAAAGTCAATAGTTTTCCTATACACCAAGGATGAATAAAGCAAGAAAAGATTTGAGAGATCCAATTCCATTTATCATAGCTCAAAAAGAAAAAAAAAATGAAATACCTTAGAATAAATCTAACCAAGGAAGTGAAAGACCTATACAATGCAAATTTTAAAACCCTAAGAAAGAGATTACAGAAGACACCAGAAGGTGGAAAGACCTTTCATGTTCCTGGATTGGCAGAATTAACATTGGAAAAATATCTGTCCTATCAAAAACAATATACAGATTCAATATAATACAAACCAAAATTCCAAAGCAGGACTGGAGAGATGGCTCAAAAGTTAAGAGTCTGGCTCACAAGCAAAAGGTCCTAAGTTCAGATCCCATGTCCCACGTAAAAATGCCAGGTGGAAAAGACAACAGCCTGCACTTCAGACCCTGGTAGGAGGACCTTGGGAAATCACAAAATGAAGCAAAAGGAGGTATCCAGGATAATTCCCAAAATCACCCATGGTTCTCCATAGGGACACATTGTGCTCTCTGATACACACGCACGCACACATACACACATTAAATAAATAAACAAACAAATAAATAAATAAAATTCCAATGCAATCTTCATGGAAGTTGATAAAACAATAATATAATTCATTTAGCAGCACAAAAGGCCCAGAATAGTATAAACAACCCTGAGTGACAAAAACACTCCTGGAGATAATACCATATAGCACCTTAGATTATACTACAAAGTCATGATGATAGAAACAGCATGGTACTGGCTCCAAAACAGAAATGTAGATCAATGGATTAAAACTGAAAACCCAGATATAATTGCACACACCTACAGAAAACTAATTTTTGACATAGGTGCCAAAAAAAAAAAGGCCACTGGAAGAAGGAAAGCATCTGCAACAAATGGTGCTGGGAAACTAGTAATCTACATGCAAGGGGATGAAAATAGACCCCCTAGCCGCCACTCTGCATAAAAATTAAGTCCAAGTGGATCAAAGCCCTCAGTGTTAGACCAGAAACTATAAAAATACCAGAAAAAAGAATAGGGCCTTGAGTTGGCTGGCTTAGGTATGCATTTTCTGAATGAGATAGGAAATGAATTTAAAAATTCATGAAATTAAAAAGCTTCTGTTCCACGAAAGATACTGTTAATCAAACAAAAAGACAACCCATGGAATAGAAGAAAAGTCTTTGCCAACCACAAATCTAATAGAGGACTAATGTCCAGAATATACAAAGAACTTAAAAATAAAATAACAAAGAAGTGAACAACCCACTTAAAAAAATGGGCTCTAGAATTAAAAAGAAACTTTTCTAGGATGAAATTCAAATGTCCAACAAATACCTTTAAAAAAAGATCCCACTTCCCTAGTCATTAAGGAAGTGCAAATTGAAACCTCCCAGAGATACCATCTTACTGGAGTCAGAATGACTAAAATTCAAAACATAAACAATACCAAATGCTAACAAAGATGTAGGAAGAAGGGAAACCTTACACATTGCCATTGGGAATAAAAACTTGTGTACAATTCCTTTGGAGATTAGTTTGGAGGCCTTATTAGTATAGGTACCCTGAAGGGAGTCCTGTAGTTCACAGTGCAGGGAAACATTCAGACAGAAGGGATATGGATGGATAGGTAAGGGGAAGGAAGGGTGGAAGGGATTGGGAAGGGTGGGAGAGGGGCATGGACAGTAACCTATTCATATATAAAATATTCTTAATAAGAAAAAGAAATGAAAAAAAATATTGCTTTATAAGCAAGATCTCAAATACCTCATTAAAGGATACAAGGAGCTATATTGATTAGATAAGTAAATTTATTTCAACAATGTAATCATGGTAAAATTCCCCAGTTAGCCTCCATAAACTGTCTTTGATGGGAAATACTGGAATCTGGTGAAATTTATTGACCAGGGAGTCTATAGCACATAAGTTTTGTTTTAGTCATTAATTGATTTGAAATTAAGCAGAAATGAATAAAAGTTCATTTCCTCGTTTTCCAGATGGATTTGTTTGAAGTTTCATGCAGGTCTCCTTAAGTGGATTTCATTTGTTTAAGTTGTGAATTTTATGCCAAATATGGTAATCAAATTTCTCTGCAATCACTCCATATTAAGTTGGAAAATAAATTGCAAACCAAAATTGTAAATCTCATATTTCAAGGTGGTCATGTCTTACAAAAAGGGGGTTTAAAAGGAAGCCTTGACAAGCAGTGCTGTTAGCTGTGCTGGAATTCTTGGCTGTTCACTGGTAAGAGGTTTCAGTCAGATTCGTAAGTGAGGGGCCCCTTTGTTTCCCATGCCCTTTTAATTTGCCCTTTCTTTCTTCCCTTCTCCAAGCTTATCTGCATAAACTATTAGAAAAAGTAGTCTTTTGAGTAAAATAAAAGACAGGATAGAGTTAATATAAAATAAAATGTAACTTCTGAAATATTATATAGCAAATCCGAAGGAAATTTGTGATTCTAAAATTTTATTATTCTTAAATCTTAATCTGCATGCAACTTAATGAGTGAGCTACTGTTACTGGACCCTCACAAGGTTTTGCCTTCATTAAGTTAATAGGAGTTCAAATTGATGGTGAAAAGCAGAAAAAGAAATTTATTCAATGGGACCTTATTAGGGAAAATATTCAGTGGCCACACCTATATCTCTTCAGAGGGTGGGTCTGGGAAGAGTGTGGAATCTGTTTTATAGGGGCAAGAGTTGTGCAGTAGGTTTTACAGGAGCAAGAGCTGTACAGTTATGGTCAAGGTGTGACTCCATTCACTATTGTCTAGTTATTTCTGAGGATTAACACTTTCATATAACTTGGTCTGACAAATCATCAGAACTGTGTATAATCTCTTTTGGGAGACAAATTTCACCTCTGGCTGTTCCTAGTCCAGGCCTCTGATCTCAACCCTGAGATTCCTGTAGAGGTTTCATTCCTTTCACAGTCCCAAAACCAGAGTGGTGATGGAAAGTAGTGTTTCTCCACCTTCTGTTTTAATATATGTTTATACACTACTCCAAAACCCTTTATTTTTCATATAGTGAAGATGTACCTCATTTCTAAAAGTAGGCAACATTTTAATTGGATCCAGGTAAATTTGTTTTCTTCCTCTTTTTATAGGGATTCAGGATATAATGCTGAGGAAAAAAATTCAAACATCTTTTCTCCCAAAATATATGGCATCTTGATATCTACCATACAACACAAATAATGAATGTAAGGTAGTGATATATTAGTCAGTAAAGTTGAGTTTTGCCTATTGTGCCAAATGACAACAATGCAAAGTGAATGCTTAGCAAGGAGAGATGTATTTGTTGGTCTGTGCTGTCACTACAGAAAGACCAAGTGGCAAATTGAGCTCACTGTCGATTTTCTATGCTTATGAATTTATTATTTGTAATAGTTGTTCTTAAATATTGCTGAAAGAGTATTCAATCAATCAAGCAACTTAAGGGAGAAAGGGAAATTATTCAGCTTGGTTCCAGAGGGAAGAACCAGTCTTTCATGGTGGAGGCGACATGACTGACGGCTGAAGCTGGAGGCAGGCTAAGTCACTGCAAACATCCTGGAGGTGCTCAGTTCAGTGAGCCACTGGGTAATGACTGAAAGATTCCTGGAGAATGGAAGAAGTGGAGAAGCCAGGCAGCAGGAGGGAAGAGAGTTTCTAGCGCAGCTTCAGAGAATTTCTCTTCAAAGTTCTATGGTTCCTTTTCTCTGGTCTACTACTGAGAGGCTCCAATCAGATCTAGGGCCGGTCTTTGTATTGTAAATGTATTGATCTCAACAATCTCTTCAGGCACTCTGACAGCTGATCTTAGTTAATGCCAGGTATGGTCAAGTTGACACCCAGGATTAACTATCACATTATTCATTTGGTATGCTTCACAAAGATTCTGAAACACCTGGTACATACCAAATATCTGGACACACCTTGATGGAAAAACACAGGGCCCCCCTCCTGGGTGGGGAAGCTTTAGTGTGTGCTTCTTGGGGAGGTACAGGAAAAAACAGACCTTCAGTCCCTCACTATGGAGAAGAGCAATCTGTCACCAATTTGTGACATTGTGGAACACTGCATTCATAACACTAAATATGTAATCATAAATCAGTAACTTAACTATGGAAGAGATATAGAGTAATTTGAAAGCAGTATTACTGATGTCAATGGAATAAACAGTGTTACTGTAAGTAATAGGTGTAATGGAAATTACTATATCCTCATCTCAATTCTTCTCTAGAGTTCATTGGTGACTACCAAATCAGTAGTGAAACTCTAGAGAATATCATGGAGAAATGTTTGCTTCTGCTGACCCATGTTGAGAAGAAACCTCTACCACCTGCTTAATGGGGAAGATGGGAACAGTCAAGTAATGCATAGGATTATAGATGCCTGTGCCCTCATCAAGGTGTCCCTCTGGGAACTCAAACAGAAACTCCTGAGCATTTGGAGAGATGGGTTACACAACCATTCATTATGTTCCATTCTTAGCACTGAGTATAGAATTAGTAAACACCAGTTGAATGAATTGGTTACTAAGTTCTTCTATTGTCACTTTGCTACAGATGTGATGGAAGTCACTCTTTCTGTATTGAGCAATTCATAAGGCCTGGGATTATAAATTTCTATATGAGAGCACACCTTTGGCTTTTGAAACAGAGTGATCTCTAGCTTCCTGTCAATGGCTCCTGTGGCCTGGCTCACTCAGGGAAGACTTGTGGACATTCATAGCATGGAATCAGTCTGACTTATTAGCACCCTCCCCTCCCTATCACTCTTCCTCATACTCTCTCATCATCCTAAATTCAAATAATCATGGAGAAATGAACTCAAGGTAGGTTCACAAGAATTCTATTACCCGAGCAATAAAGGAGAATATAACAGTCTTCCTTTGTATTTATCTATATCTGTCATCTATTATATCTATCTATCTATCTATCTATCTATCTATCTATCTATCTATCTATCATCTATCTATCTGTCTGTCTGTCTGTCTGTCTGTCTGTCTATCTTTCTACTTTTCTATATATCTATCTGAATACTGTTACAGTTAGATTATAGGTGTCAACTTGATGTTTGAGGGTTCAAGCTCTGGGCACATTTGTAAAGAACCAGTGGTTTGAAGTTAAGCCCTGAAAAAGCCTGTAGGAGATTGTCTGACTGATGGGGAAGCCCAGCTCATGGTGGATGAAGCTGGTCCCTGAGCAGGTAAAGAAGATGGAGGAGCTAGTTGGGAAAGTTGGCGTCTTTTGGTATACTTGGCCAGCCATACTAGTCTGGTCAGTAAGGTTCCTTAGTAGTCCTGTGGATATATGGATATGGTGTGGCTAATTCCTTTGGCCTCTGGTGTTGGTATGAGCTCTCCTGTGAAGCTGGACAAGACTATTATAAGAGAGAATAAAATCCTTTGTTCCCTTTTGCTGTTTTGTCATGAATTTATCAACAGCATGTAGAGTAACTACAACAATCTTTACTGTGCTTTATCCATGTTAAAATTAACATACACTCTATGTTGGGAACAATTATCCACAATATTCTTGAGTATCATATTTTTCATGCTGTTATATCTCATTATTTTTAATGCAAAATAAATATGATAAGCAAAGCATCTAATAATACAATGTGGGTAGAGAGCAGAAACTGGCAATGCAGGTAATTTGATAAATCAAACATCTTGATAATGATTAATGGCCTATGGATACTGTATACACTCAGAAGTATTCAAGCCTGACGAAGTATTTTAATGCATCATATGAATGAAATATATCTGATGTGAAGTAAAGCTAATGGTAGTTTCAGTTTTAAAACAAGGTTATGATCATAGTTTCAAGGTCAGGGCACATCTAGATTATTGTTCAGTTGCCATTGTCCCAGTGGAAGCTTTTCGATAGTAATTAACCACAGTAACAAACAAATCAAAAGTTCTTCCAAGGCAGATAGGAAAACAATGAATTGGATGTGTTTTCTTGCTATTTCCACTACTTTCTAATTAAGAATCCCTTTTCCTATCTGTACCTCCACACACTTCCCCATGTCAAGGATTATGCTGACGCAAACCTGCATTATCATTTGATCATAACTTTGCTTATCTAGTGTATATTCCTAAAAGATGAGACCACTCTCAGAAAACCACATTACTATTATACCTAAAATAAATAAATGTTTATTAATATCATTAAGCATTGATTTGATATTCACATCAACAAGCTTTAAATTATTTCTTCAGTATGATTTCTCTGAAGTCTACATGTCTGTGGACTACATGTCCATGATATTGTGAGACATGTTATTTTGTACTTGTACATTTATTGTAGTTATTCTTCATATTGCTAATAAATTCAGGACCAAATGGCTTAAGGGAACAGAAGTTTTATTTTGGCTAATGTTTCTTGGTAACAACTTCTTGTCAGCTTGACAGGAAAGCTCATACCAACACCAGGGGGTGGGGGAACTGGTCACACCATATCCATATATGTACAAAATTGTGAGAGAGGGACAATCCTTACTTGCCAGATCAGCAAGTCTGGCCAAATATACCAAAGGATGTCAGTTTCCTTAAGCGTCTCCCTCTGTCTTATTTACCTGCCCAGGGACTAAACCCGCCCACCATGGGCTGGGCCTTCATAGCAATCAGACCATCTCTGGTAGGCTAGCTCAGGGTTTAACCCAACTGCCAATGTTTTACAAATGTGGCCAGAGCTCTAAGCCTTCAATAGTTAAATTGACACTTGTATTGAACTATGACAATGTTATATACATATGAAATATTGCATATATTTACATGACATGTTTTGTGCACATATGTATGGCACATACATGTTTCTATGTATACATGTGCATAACTATGCATATGAATGTCATGGCTTCCATGAAAGAATGCCAAGTAATTTTATAACTACAAGCCAATATTCAATATTGAGACCTAATTCAAGGGCTTTCTTGGAGCTCCTTTTGGTGACGGTAGGAGCTCACAGCCCCTCATGTCAGCTTATAAAGGACAGATCATCTTAGTTGTGCTGCAGAGCCACCAGCAATTGACCTTTGGACCCTAGTGGATCACTTCTAGCCATGAGTAACACTGTGTCCAGAAGCAGCCCATTCTGTGAGTGATAAATGATTTTTTGTCTGAACTCCATTTGTGACTACAGGATCACTTCTGAAGGAGGGCATTCTTGGTTCCTGGCTTGAATGTTTCCCTCCTATGGCGGTCATTCCTGTGTACCTGTTCTATGTAGAGTTCTCTACTTTTGTATAGATATTTAGCTACTCTCTCCTGTGTTATTCTGTAAAGTTCAAGAGAAGAGGGATTGCATCTGTTTTTATTCATGTTGTATGCCAAACATCTAGCAAAGAGCAGAGTCTCAAGAAGTACTTGTTAAGTAGATGAATTGGTTCTTGCTTTTCCCTTTATAGCCATAAAGAGCAAGTGCAATCCTCTAACACAGATGCTGTAGACCCTCCTACATCTTGTTTTTCTCAGTGTAAACACCTAAGCCTCCTCGGAAATGTCCACTACATAGCTTTTGATTTTTTTCCTGTGGTTGGTTTCCTTTGAATTGTTTCCACTGGGGCACTTAAAACTGACCAACTGTCCAAAAGTGTACCCTGATCTTAAACTGTGACAGGGCCATCATGTGCTTGTTGCAGAGACTGAAACTCCCTTTAGCTTTCCTTTACTCACAGCTTTGTAACACTTGTGTGCTGCATTAAAATATTTTGTCATCTTCGTATAATTATTTTTTGCATGTATGGCTATCAGTGTGTACATATATGTGGGTGTATGTAGAAGTGGCCACTTGAGTGTGTGTGTGTGTGTGTGTGTGTGTGTGTGTGTGTGTGTGTGTGTACCTGTGGAAGCCCAAGGATGATTTCTGAAGTCATCCTGGATTGCTTTACAAGCCCCTTTCAAAAAAAAATGCAAAAGCTCCCTAGTCAGTAAGGAAGGCACCTCTCTTTCTCCATGGTCCCTGTCAGGTTTACTCTCTAATAAACCTGCCTGCCTGCTGTTGAGGTCAGTGTTTTTGTTTCTTTGTTTCTCTATCACATCTCACTTTCAGCTGGGGTTCCTCCAACCTTTGTATCCATTAAAGGTTGATACTCTGACCATGCTTGATTCATCCAGACCTCTATATTTTTGGTTTCTTCTCCCCTCCCTCTACTATATTTTTCTCTTTAAAATGCCCTGCTTGTATTTATTTAACATTAATAGCTAATGTGTGTGATTTCTCAGTAGCACAGTTGAACATAAATACACATTTATTTCTTGTCAAACAGTTTAAAAACAGAGTTTTATTATGCACATGGATGAACAGCCTTCTTTCCAAATGATTTAGGCATTCTTTGCCTTTCTCTAGCAATCCCCTTGCAATTGGTTATGAGTTGATTCTTGAATCACATACCTTTTAAGATTTTATTTCTAACACACCTCAGTTTTATTGCCTATCTACCTGTAGTATCTGTTCTGGGGGTCAGTGCACTATTTTGTCTTCATTGTCTTTGACAAATGTCCTCTCCAACCTAAGAGAGCTACCTTTCCACAGGATTTACAGCAGTATTTGAATATTTGGACCAGGCATCTGTTCTCATGAATTCCTTGGAATACATTCAGCAGTCGTCTAACATCTTTCTCACAAACAACATGGCCTGGAACACTCTGATCCCTCTTATTAATTAAAGGCACATGGAGCTTGGGACCTGCTACTCTGAGAGATTCCAGACCATCAAGGTCTCTGGTGAGTAGCCGACCTACAAAGAAGTATGGCCAACTCTTTCTCTTGGAGGTTGCATATCCATCTGATTTGCATTCACTTGGGAGGACAGAATGCACCAAATTACAGATTTCCTTTCTGCCTTTACCATAATATTTCATGAACACTGCAAATTTGTTGTCAACATGGATGATGAAAGAAAGCAATGTACTCTTGTTCATTTAGGATATAAAGACTAATTGTCTTTTCCCTTTTTTTCTGGCCAAACTCAGATATTTCAACATCTTTGCTTCATGCAGTATCAAACCTTTCTTCCCCAGTTTTCATATCTGGCATTTTAATTGCTGCTTCGATATCTCCAACTTGATTTTATGTTACTTCAAACTGAACATATCCCAAAGCAAAATAAAACAAAAGTTAACACCTTTCTCTCTGCATCTATCGATATTCCATCTTTCTTTTAATGTTAGCAACAGCCATTAATTCCTCCTACTTGTGCCCCAGAGTCATGTCTGCTACTTCTCTGTTCAGTTCATGTCCATAAAATGTCTATCTTCCTCTATTGAAGGTGTCTCACTTTTCAATATTTCCTTTCTTTTTTAATTTTTTTTTTTTTTTGCATTTGTGTCCGTGGGTGTTCATGGGTGTGTGTGTGGGTGGGTAGGTGTGGATGAGTGTGAGTGTATGTGTGTATATCAGAGGGCACTGTGCACCTGTGGAGGCCTAAGGGTAACTTCAGGAATCACCCTGATTTGTGCTATTTCGTCTTTGATTTTTCTCTGTTGTTTCCCAGATTCTGCTTTCCAAGATCAGAAGTGCAGGCCACTGCCATTTCTGCCTAGAATTTTTATGTGGGATCTGGGATCTGAACTCAGGACCTTCTGCTTTCCAGATAGAGAATTAATCCCTGAGCCATTTTTCCAGCACCCTCCCACACTCGAACCTTTCAAACTTTAAGTCTGTTCTATACACTGAAATCCTTCCCAAGCAGGGCCACTGGCAGGGAAGACCCACCAGAGGCAGGGCTGCTATTTCTGTGTTCTTGGCTATAATTCTAACACAGCGAACTCTGCCTTGGACACTTTAAGAGTGTTTCTTGAATGTATTCCAAATTCCATTAATTTCCTTCTCATGCTATGCATACAGGACTCCCCAGCCTGGCATTCTCTATGGTTCCTTGATTTAGCTCCTTCTACATCTCAAATTAAAGCAGCTCCATAGGGTGCCAAGTTGAAGGATGAATAAAAACACTGAACAATTGACTCTACTGAAAAACAAGCAGTAAGGTAACTCATATTTTCTCCTTTTTTTCTTTCATCTCTGTTGTTTTTAATCTTTTACTCTTCTTTGTTTTTTCTTCTTTCTTTTCAATGTCCCCCTTCTTTTTCTCTCCCCCTTTCTGCCTTTCTCTATTTTTTGCTTTCTTTTTTCTCTCATCAGATGAGTGGTATGCCACAAAAGGCAAGGGAATTCACACTCTGTTGCCCAGAAAAAGAGAAGGAAGAATATCATGACATCATTTGGACCACTTTATAGAAAGGGCTCAGTTTTAATTTGGAACTAACCCAAGAGGCAGTTTAACTGCTACACTCTTTTCTTGAGTTGTAATCATGCAAATGGAATACTTTTGAATGATTTAGCAGGTCAAATTTACTTAACTAGGAATAAGAAGGGCTGATTTTGTAGTCTCCTTATCACAGGCAACTGACTCAGCATTCATACGTATTACTAAGTGATTTCCTTAACTTTGCTTTTGTGTGTGTGTGTGTGTGTGTGTGCAAGTGTGATGGGCAGTCATGTCAAGGAGACCAGGTAATGTAGGATCCTCCGACACAGCTCTTGATTAATTGGGTAAGCTTTTGACTAGCAAGAACTAGCAACAGGAAATGAGGCAATTTGGCCCAAAGAACTGGTTCTATAAACACGCAGAGAAAGCAGGTGCCCATTTGCTGTGTGATGAGAGGCATCAGGATGGTTCTTTTATTGCACCAAGTGACAGCCAGAGAATGACTGGGCTTTTGGAGTTACAATACTTATTTTCTTAAGGCTTTCTTTCCCAGTCATATGGAAATGCTCTTGAGATTGCACATTGCAATCTTACTGCTGGAATGATGAGAAAATAGAGACAGGCACCCTAGGGTCCCATGAGTCTGTGTCCACACAGATTCCCCATGAGGGGCATAGTGAAAGTAGAAGGCAGCAATAAAAGTTGGCAGTTTCGACAAGGATCATTGACTATTGCATTCATATGTTCCATAAATGATTATTGAATGCCACAGCGTTCTTTGTTGAGAAACACTTGCAAATAGGCCAGGTGCTTATTTGTATAAATCACAATTGATATAAATGTTGCTCAGCTAAGGACCCAAGAAGGTACAGAGAAATGGCTGAACTTTTTCTTGACCAAAGACCCGAGGACTAAGCATTTCAGTTTAGTAGGTTTACTAGTTGCTTGGGCAGTATCAGGTTTTTTTTTTTTTCTCACAAAGCTTCAAATTTGCTTTTTTTCTTTCAAATTAATGAGTAATTGCCTCTATTTGTGGGATACAGTATTATGATTTTTTATTGCAATAGTAATTATTAAATCAAGTAGATCATCATCAGCTTAAATATCTAAGTTTTGTGTTTAGGACATTTGAAATCATGCTTAAAAATTGAAATAATTCACAGCACTTGTGTAGTGGGCATATGTGTGTGTGTGTGTATGTGTGTGTATTAGACTGACAGGTTATGTATGACTTATTCACTTACTGAACACATGTTTCTAAGAGTAGTTCCCTGTGAAGATAGTCAGAACATGAGATCCAGTGGTTTCCTGAGCTATCCCCATGCCAGTTCTGATTTAGCAGGGATGACAGATGAATAGATAATCACAGGCATTGTGGGTACTATAAGATGCAAGTATGAGCATAAAACCACAGTTAGAAAGAGTAGGTCAGAGGGCAAAGTTGTTGCTACTGAAGAAGTAACCTGATTATTTGAAATGTCTGGGCTCTTTATCAGTATTGAAATTTGCCATCTAGAATGAAGGGGTGTTAATGAAAAGATTTTAAGCTGGAAAATCACATCTTATTTGGATTTTTAAAAGAACACTTTGGAGAGTCTCCAATGAAGTGGCTCTTGCAGACTTTCAAGGAGTGCAGGTTGGATAGAAGTAGGGCTGATGAGAGATGGGCAAGGGGCTCTATCCTGTGGCATCCAGTTGTGAAGACCTAGTGGAGAGAGGCATTCAGGCTTTCATCATGAGCAAGCGCATGGACAATCGACCACCTCACTGTAATGACCATGAAGGTGAACCAGATTTAGCGGGTAGTTTTTAAATGCATTTTATCCAGATGTGGAGTTTGATACACTTATTAGGGAAAAATGGTGACTATGTATGTGCAGGATCCTATGACCAGCACGCTTACCTTGCAATCCTGATAGGTACCAGAGTGGGATCAGCAAGAATTAAGTCAGGCTGGGTCAAGAGGGGATCTTGGAAAAGCCAAAAAACCACATCAAGTTTATTATGGAATCTAATCCTTTATATACCATGAAACAGAGGGGTGAAGGCAGAGTGATGACATCAATAATGACAAACTGCAAGTGCAGAGTCCAGTAGGTGGGACACCAACAATACAGCCATGCTAATCCTTAGACATATTAATAGGTCCTATTGGCCCCATACAGGGTGGAGAAAGAACAGGTCAGGAACATGGTGATACAATTATAATGATAAAGCTTTGCACACACCTATCTCTTAGGTATGCTAATCAATGTCTAGATGGCTTCCAAAGAACAGGAAGGAATATGTAAAAAACACCTCTGCCCTTGAACCCAATTGAGACAGGTAAGATCCATCCCTGCCTCTTGCGGGAATGTCAACAGGAGTCAGCCTATGATTATATTGGCATAGGCTGACATAGGCACAGAACTATGCTAGAATAGAAGGCACACTGCAACTAAGACTTCAAGGGATGCCCTTGGCATCCATCTTCAAGAAATGGAGATCTTGGGCTTCAGCGTTCCCTACATGTATGGACCTCTGTTAACATGGAAAAAAAAAAAAAACCCAAACCAAATAGCTTTTCCAATTTTCTTTTACTTGGATCATTCACTTATACAGTTCAACCTTTGTCTACCAAGTTCAGTTTCTCTTTGATACTTTTTCAGAGGAACTGAGACTTCCTTCTGTCTCTCCCTCTCTCCTCTCCTCCCTTCCTTCCTCTCTCTTCTCCCCCTTCTTTCCTTTCTCTTTCCTTCCCTCCTTTCTTTGTGTCTTAGGTTTCTATTACTACAATGAAATATTTGAGAGAACTGATGCAAAAGAGCAGAGGTTTACCTTGGTTGTTGAGTTTAAAGGAAGACCTATTGAGTCTCAGGGATTTTGGTCAGCTGCTCACTTTGTGGCAAGAGAGCAAGGAAAATATTGGGATTCCATTGCCCCTCTCCCCATCAGGGAACTTTCCTAAACACTTAGGAACCTCCCACTAGGCTACACCTTCAATAGCACCACCCTTGCCCATGAGCTTTTGGAATCTAAGCTTTAGTACTTGTTTTTCTTTCCTTCCTTCCTTCCTTCCTTCTTCCTTCCTTCCTTCCTTCCTTCCTTCCTTCCTTCCTTCCTTCCTTCCTTCCTTCCTTCCTTCCTTCCTTCCTTCCTTCCTTCCTTCCTTCCTTCCTTCCTTCCTTCCTTCCTTCCAACTTTTTTCTTCTCTTTCTTTTGCTTTTAGGGGAAAATTCCCTCTTTGGCAGCTCTCACATTGTGCTCTGCTGGTCCACAGGTGCTTGTTCTGGTTCTATTTTCTTCCTCCACACTTTGCTGGTAAGCGAGCTCTGATCTCAGCTGGATAACTGTAAGCTTTGAGAAGAAGCTTTGTGGGCTTTTGTGGGCTTTATTTCAAAATAAGCCTAATTACCACATATTAGAAAATGCAGTTTCCTAACTTCAGGTTGACTTACAAGAATAAAAGTTGGGAGCATCGGTCTTCAGTCATGCAGGTCACCGAACAGTTTGGAGTCTTGCCAGGAGCACTAACCAGCTCTGTTAGCCTGGCACCTGCCCACATTCAGTAGTCCTTGTGCAGACTGGCCATGCTCAATAGCCGAAATGTCCCCTGACCTCCTGAATTTCCTATCAATTCTAAAGAGAGTGGAAGACCTTTGGGTCTACATCATCCATAGCTGAAAGTACTCTTAAGTTCAACTCCAGCTTCCAGGCAAATTCTTTACCTGCCTTTTATCATCTTGCTGGCCTTTTCAATGACAATCTTAGCAATAGGACTTTGTTTCACATAGTCTGTACATATCATTATCAGAAAGACCTAAGATATATGAAGAAGAGGAGGAGAAGTAGCAGAAAAAAGAAGAGGAAGAAGAAATAAAATCAGGCAAGCAGAAGAAAGACTGGAGTCCCTATAGTTCGTACTGAAAGCATCATCGAGTATCAGTCTTGTGTACTTGTTCTATGCCATTGTCTATTCTGGAGGAGCCTATGCAAAGTAATATCACTGTGTTCTGCCTGACCTGATGCCCCAGAGGTTAAATATGTACTTCATCCAGTAAGAGAGACAAGATCCCTTACCCTGATGCAATGAGCTCTGACTTTGGTATTTTTATTGCTCATTGCTTGGATGCTTGAATTAGAGAAGCAAATATGAAAAGCATGTGTTCATTGACTTCCAGCATCAAGAGAGGGAGAGGGACAGCTGAGGGTAGGGAAGAGGGAGGAGCCGGGGGAGGGGGAGAAGGAGAGAGAGAGAGAACAAAGAATTGACTTGGGTTCTTGGATTCTCATTCTTCATTCATTAGTGTTGCAAGCTGTCTGCTTTGCTCTATGAACACTCTTAGCCTTCCCTGGATGAGAAATCTAGGACCAAGAAAGTCTTTGTGGTTCCCAGTCAAGGACTCAGCTAGTTAGCAGAGAAGTTAGGGCAGAGAAGTTAGGACTTGAATTCAAGTCCATGTATTTCCATACAGTCTTCTCCATCTGTCAATGTTAACCATGTAAGGCAATTTTATTTGGGAGCCAGAATTAACTTTCGATAAAATATGAGAAATGGATGGATGGGCAGATAGATAGATGATAGGTATATAGATGATGAATTGTAGATACATATCAAGCTCACATTCTCTCTGTGACCCATGTACACTCTAGATTCCAGTTCTTCCTCACCATAATACACAGGATATTATGAGTGCTTGCATATGCAAAAAAAAAAAAAAAAACTCTCAAAGTTACTTATCCCTATTGACTTTCAAGCCTGATGGTAATCCTGTGAGGGTAGTATCTTTTTGCCTGTCTTCTGTACCCAAGGCTAGGACACAGCCTTGACAAGATGTAAACCATGAACATCTGTCCTTGGAATCATATCTAGCCAGGTGGCAGTAGACTTAACTAACCTAATGTATTACCTCCTGAATCCTGGTTTGATACTTGGTGATAATAGAATTAATTCACTGGAGGAAATCAGGTGTAAGAGAAAATTGGGGAAAATCAACTGAGGAGAACTGAAATAACTCTTTTATTCCTTTATCAGTCAGTTCCACTGAGATTTCACTGGGTATGATATTTCATTTAGCTGTATGTCAGAGGGGAAACAAAATGGTTCAGAAAGTCCTGGCCCTCAGCAAGCATATGATTTCATAGGAATGATAAAGAATGGAGATTTGCATTTTGAAATGGCAAAAAACTACAGACCCTTTGCAAACAGTAGAGGACACCAAGGGACTCTAAGGTGGATCTGAGGCTCGGTCAAACAGATTGCCAAGCCTCTATGACCACCACATGCTGTGTTGGGCTGGAGAGCAGGCAAGTGGGAGTGACAGGCAACTCTGCCTGTATCCTTAGTGCACCATCCAGTTGCCATGGACTGCCCCACAGGTGTTCAGAACACCACTCCCCAGACTTGATGTCTGAAAGGATCTGGAATACAGCTTTATTATTTTTTCTTTTAACAGCTCAGCAAGTAACTATCCTTACTCCCCTCCTTCCTCTCTCTTTTCCCTCGCTCCCCTCCTTTCCCTCCTTTTGTGAATCCAACCTGCTCCTTCCCTCCCTCCTGACCATTAGCTTATATGGGTCCCCGGGTCCTCTCTGGATCATGTGCTCTAATGGGTTCAGGCCTCTGTGGCAGACCAAAACGTCCAACCCCTCACCCTTAAGGATCCTACTGTTTGGAATTATTTCTCCTGAGATCTAAGCTAGTCTATGGGGGCATGTTGATATGTGGGCCATTGTGCAGATCTTAAGGTCAGGTCTCATTGTAGTGAGTTGTTGGCTGCAGTAGCCTTGATTTGAGTGGAGTGTTTTGTCCAATAGTGGGGCTCCCCATCTTTAGGTTCTTATAGTCGTACCACTCCCTCTTCTGCAAGGTTCCCTGAGCCTTAGGATAGGGAGAGATTTGGCTGGCCTGATCAGAAGTGAACATTGTAGGCATTCTGGTTGGCTGATGTCTATTTTGCTGTTCTTATACTGCACAGGGCTATCTGGGTCTTGAGATCCTCTCCTGTCCATAGATTAAAAAACTGTTTTTTTTTTTTTAAGGGCCTTTTGATGAAAAAAGACTTAAAGGAGAGAGGAGAACAGAAATAGGACACAGTAGCAAGTGGGGCCAGGCTTCAGCCCACCAACTGGCTTCCTAATAACCACCAACTCCCCCACCATGATGGGGACACATGTTCAGCACTTCAAACAAGTCCAAACACCTATGAGCAGGAAGGAAATTGAGAATGGACAGGATCAGATGTCTCACTACCTGTGAGCCTTTCTTAAAAGTTGCCTTATTTATCTATTCAACTGTTTTCCTTTATCTCCATTCTTTTAGAGTCGTCTTTCCTCTACCCTCCTAGTTTTAATCCTTTGCAGTTTTAATGGATATTATAGAGATGTGGAACATAATTTCTAAATGGAGACATCTAGAAATCAAATCACATTGAAGTGGTGTTTGAATCATAGTCTGAAACTTCTGTGAAAGTTGAGAATTCCATGTTTTTTTCTCATTTTCTGAATATTACCAAGAATTATGCTATCAATCATTCTAACTTTAAAAATTATGAAGGAAAGTCATGGTGAGTCACAATTTTCAGGACACTTAAAAATAAAAGTTAACTGAGAGACAGAAAAGGTCACTGGAAAAATGAAGTCAAAGAGCCTCTTGCTCTGGCCTAATTTTCAAGAGAGCCACTAAGAACTTTGAATACTTCTGAGAATTTTCTCCTAATTCTGAAAAATTTTGCCTCTTTTTATTCTTTCTCTTTGCTAAAAATCAAAAGAAAGTTATGAGAAAATTAAATATACATGCTTTGTTTTCCCTGAGCAGTAGTTATTTTAGAACATTGAAATGACCTTTTAAATCATTTGGTTAAGCTTCTGATGTATTAGAGATATGTCAGAGACGGATGCTTGTGGTAACTTACTGGATATCCTTCTTTATATTGTTAAAGGCAATTTGCCAGAGGTTGTGATTTGATATAAAGTTTTCATATTGGGTACTGTGTACCAAACCAATAGAGTCACTTTGCTGAAAGAGACTAAGGGGTATACTCATGTGATTCTACCTGAATTTCAGTGGTCACAGCAGTTAAACTTAACTGCAGTTAAACTTAAAGGTGGACAGCCACCTTTTCTATCCTTAGATCTGGGAAATAGCAAGATGGCTCATTCGGTACTACAACTTCTTACAAACCTGACAACTTGAGTTTGATCCTCACATGGTAGAAAGAGAGAAATGATTCCTGATCATTTGTTCTCTGATCTCCATCCATGCAGCAGGGCATGCATGTGTTCTCTCTCTCTCTCTCTCTTTCTCAAACAAATACTTAAGGGAAGTTTGCCCTGTCATAGTACAACCTGGGGTTTTCTGAACCCATTCTAGTTTAGAGGACTTTCTGATTCTAGGATTTTGATTCTTTAGAGTAAACTTGCTGTGATTTTTGTCTTATTACAATACAATAGACTCCTTTCTTCCTTTTACATACATCTGTGGTCAAGAAAGGTCTAAAAATATTAAATGGAAAATTTCAGAAGTAAGCAATTATTTCAAAAGACTTTTATTGTAGTACATTATTATAATTGATCTTTTTTATTAACGGGCATTATTGCAATGTCTTACTGTGCTTAATTTGTAAATTAAATTTCACCATAGGTATATATGTGTAGGAAAACCACAGTATATGTATGTAGGCTTCATTGCTCTTCATAATTTCAGGTATCTGCTGAGTGGGGCAATGACCTAGGACAATGTACTCTGCTAAGCTAAAATCTCCCTTCACTCTGGTCTGGGTGTCATATTCAGAAAAGAATGTTTTCTTTTCCAGGTTTTCCTTTGGTGAAAACCTCTGATCTCCATGTGCAACTTCTTTCTGCTAGAGTCTCCTGTCATCTCTGGTTCATGATGGAATGCCTTCTCTTCAGATCTTTACAAAGCAGAGTGATTATTTATTGTTCCTTGGGGTATAGTTTGGAACTGAAATGCAACCAAAGACTAAGACTTTGGTGTTACAGGCTTGTTTACTGCCTGTGGCACTACTGGAATGCAGTAGAGCCTTTCAGAGGTGGAGCCTCATGGGGGAAGTTAGGACATTGAGGATTTCCCATGAAGAAGGTACTGGGAATCTGACTCTCTCTCTTTTTCTTTCCTAGTCATCATGAAGACAGCAGACCTTCTTTTTCAAACACTTCCACACAATGCCTTGTGCTGCCACAGGCTCAAAGCAGCAAGGCCAAGTAACCCCAGCCTGACTTCTCCAAACAAACCTTTTGTCATTTGTACTTGACTTATCTTAGTAAAGCCACCAACTCCTCAATCTTGGTCCCAGCTCTCAAACTTTCCTCTTAGACAGTTCTGTGGCTTGTTCCTTCTGCTAGGTCATGTAGGACAGTATTTAAGGATTCCTGTAAGGATAAGTGTCTCGGGACACTGTTTTAGTAAAACCACTAGCAACTATGGACTATCAACATTCACAGTACCTTATTAAAATGTCAGAAAAATATTTTATTGGAGTAGGATTTATTAGTCAGAAAATTAAATAATAAAAGAAATCTCTGCTTCAATACGATAATTATACATGCTAGTATTTCTAGCAATGTCAAAACTTTTGCTTCAAATAAATGTGTATTTATGGAGCACAATAGGAAGACCACAGTCACTGAGCCAGGTGACTGCTGAGGCACATCCACCACCACCCCTTCCACAGTATCATTCAGTTCCGCTGCAGCTAGTGTGCTTCTCTTCTCTCTCTCCTTTCTCTCTCTCTCTTTCTCTCTCTTTCCCTTTCCCTCCCTCCCACCCTTTCTCCCTCCCTCCTTCCCTCTCCTTTCTTTCTTTTAAATTGAAATATGGGGATTTACTTTAAGTATGTATTTATGTTGGCACACAAAGTGATGGGCTTCATGATGGTATTTTCATATATACATTCCATTATACCCTGTGTCATAGTTAGGTACTTGATGGTTCAGGGTTTGAGCTCTGGGCACATTTATAGATAATTGGTAGTTGAGTTAAGCCCATTGTGAACCTGTAGGAGATTGTCTAGTTGGAGCAGACCCAGCCCATGGTAGGTGGGACTAGGCCCTGGACAGGTGACTAAAATTCAGAGAGCCGGTTGAGGAAGTTAGCATCCTTATGTATACTTGACCAGACATGCTGGTCTGGCAAGTCTCAGCTGCTACGTGGATATGGTGCAGCCTGTTCCCTTTGGTGACGGTGTATGTTCTCCTGCCAAACTTGACTAAGAACTGTAACCAGACAATCATAAGAGAATAAATCTCTTGTTCCTTAAGCTGTTAGATGGAAATTTTATCAGCAACCATGCAGGCTGATTGCAACATGTTATCATTTATCCTTTTCCTTTGTTGTTTCTTTCTTTCCCTCTCTTATTTCTTTTCTTCCTCTCTTCCCTTCTTTCTCTTTTTTTCTGTTCATTTTTTCTCTCTCCTTCCTTCCTTCCTTCCTTCCTTCCTTCCTTCCTTCCTTCCTTCCTTCCTTCCTTCCTTCCTTCCTTCCTTCCTTCCTTCCTTCCATCTTTGTTCCTTTGTTCCTGCATTCCTAGGAAGTTTTAGAACATCCATGCTGGGATAGTTTCTGAAGGTCTTGGAAAACTATCCTCTATTGCTGGGGTTAAGGTGGAGGAACACCCTTGTGGATAGGGGGGAAATGACTCTAATCCTCCACTGAGATCAGGTGGTAAACTTCCTCCATCCCTTTATAATGAAAGGAAATGGAGATGATTTCTCATTGCAGATAAGATAAATACATCAAAAGATACAGGTTTCACCAAAAGTCCAACCACAAGATCAAAGGGGTTGGATCCCAAAGTGAACAGACCAATGAGATGTAGAGGACCAAAATCTCCAAGCAGGTTTACAAAAACTGGAGCTTACCAATAGAGAAAAGCCATCTTTACAGAGGGGGAGGGTGGGGTGGGGTTACCTAAATGCACAAATATACCTGACCCTGGCAACCATCTTTGGGACCTGCCCCTCATGGCACTCCAGGTCTGGTCCTGAGTTCTTTTTCATCTCTTGCCCCTCATGGTGCTCCACCTCTGGAGTCTGAGTTCCATTCTTTCTCTCCTTTAATAAACTCTGCTTTAATCCTCTATGTGTGTTCTGGTTTTAATCTTCAATTCCTGAACATAAGAACCTGGATGCATAAAGACCTCAGGAAAGTAACCCACAATCCTCCCTTCCTCCCTCTTTCCCTCCCTCCTTCCCTCCCTCCTTCCTTCCTTCTTTCCTTCCTTTTTTTCTTTCTTTTCTTCCTTCTTTCTTGGTTCTGGTGATCTGATCAAGAACCGTGTACACAATAAGCGAGCACTGTATGTATCATTTAGCTATCACTCCAGTTTGTCTTTTCTCCTTCTTTCCCTTTTACCTTGCGTTCTTAATTCCTTTCTTCCCTCCTTCCAGACATGATGAAATAATTAAAACAAAAACACATGAATGTAAGTTGGGTCTTTTCCTCTTTTCTCCTGGACGAATCAGGAACAACAATGATTATTACGAAAGCAATATACACAGTTGTATGATAAAAAGTTAGTTTATTTAGCAAGGTATTTAATGAGAAAATAATCTAGAGACAGGGTGATTTTGTATTAGAAATGTTTGAGAACTTTTTGAGTAGGAAGCAGTTTCTATCTAATGTTATTAATGTTGTCCGTCTTTCTGATGAACTGTCATCCATTACTTTTACTTAATTTAATGAGAAAGATGAGAATCTTTTTACTGATATATTGTTGCAAATTTATCTCAAGCCTGAAGAAAAGAATGAAAAAAAGATATTTCCTTTCAAACTGTCCATCTTTGGGGAAGAAACACTGATAAAATAGAGTGTGTGACAGAATCCATTTCTTTGATTCTTAAAGTATGTTCATTTGAAGGAATGTGGGAGGTAGCTATTGCCCTCGGTGTGGCAGATAGACAGGGATGGAGCTGTAGGTAGGGGTCTATAAATTCCCAGAAGGAATGGTGCTCTGGATGAAGCCTTGTAACTTCCCAAAACAGAGATTTCAACTGCTTGTTTCTGGGTTCTTTTCCCCTAGAGACTAGAGAACTAAGGACGGGGTCCTGGTGGGCAGAGAATCCCTGCACATACTTGCCTTGGCATGTTTCTGAGCACAGTACAATCAGAGAGCATTGACCAATCAGCAGGCATGTCTCTGTTCTAGTTTACTAATCCAGGGAAGGGAGGCTGATGGCAAGCCCTTAGGAACCACCCAATAATGGTTCCAGTCTCACTAGATGGAGACTGGATTCCTGGTCAGGGTCCTCTCCTTCATGCAAGGAGGCTTTCTTTGGTTCTATGCTGCTAGACTATGATGTCAAAAAATAAAACTCTGCTTTGCAAATACTTTGGTTCTTTCCTGTCATTTATTTTTTTCAAATCAGAGAAAGCAGACCCGCTTGCAGGATATTAGAGAAGAATCATTTTGGCCGGGGAGGGAGATAGTCAGGCCAAACAGACTTCTGGGCTTTGGTTTTGTTTTCATTTTTGCTTCTATGCAAGTGAGTGTAATGGATTCAAATTCTGCTTTCAGAACTCAGGAAGCATCAGGTGGAGTTTGTAAATATCCGTGTTATTCCTGTGGGTAGCTATGAAGAGAGACTTTTAAGAAGGACTGTCTCCACTTTCTTCTAAATTCAACTGATGACTACAGTTGCAATAAAATGTTTCAGTTCATTTCCCATCAGGACCAGACACATGGAGAATGGTGTTTCAGTTTCTTCTCTCAACATTGTGGTGAAGTACTTGATAGAAACAACTCAAAGAAAGACTGATTTTTCGCTTATAGTTTCAGATCCCTATAATGACAGTTGAGTTTGGTGGAACAGGAAAAAGAGAGACAGGGCAGTGCTTGCAGACATTGAGAGAACAGTTTTTTAGGCAGTTTTAGAATAGGAATTTTGGGTAGAATAACTTTTTTTGTAGGCAGTTTTAGAATAGAACCGCCAGACTAGAAGGTCCTTGAAGATCATCCTTCACTGCTGGGATTATCCTAAAGCAACAGGAACTGCCAGTCACAGGAACTGACTCTAATATCCCATAGAGATAAGGTCACCAACTTCTCCAAACTCTCTGTTTATGAAAAGATATGGAGATCAGTTCCTCAAATGCAGATAAGTTCCTTAGAAGAAATAGCTCAGCCATGAGCTGACCCAGTTCACACTAGTATGAACAGACCAATCAGACAAGAAAGAGGTCAAAAACCCTAATCAGATTTAAAGAAACTAAAATTACCTAATAAGGAAAAGCCACCTTTCTGAGACCCTATAAATACCCAGGACACTTATAGCTATCAAATGGCTTCTGTCCATGTCTGTGTGTTTCTTTCTTTTTCTCATCTAATAAGTGTTGCCTTCTTCACGTGTTCTAGTGCTGTTCTTTGAACCTGGGAACACAAGCGCCTGGAAAGAAAGCTGGCATCAACATGACACCCTGGAGGATCCACCACTAGTTACCTATGACCCCTCACGTAGCCCCACGATTTGGGGAACATGTAGTCAACAGGAGAGCTTGGGAATGACATTTCATATTCAAACCATGGCAGAGAGAAGTGAAAAGGCAAATGCCCAAACCTTAGTATGTGGATGCTGATGCTCATTGTTCTTAGAAAGTGGCCTTTGACACATGCTGTAATTTTCAGGGCATTTCTGTACCATGAACTGTCTGCTTAGTCTCCCTTCTTTCTCTCCTCTCCGTCCTTATTTTTATTTTTTTCAACAAATGTTGATCTGCTACACATTTTTAAATGTTAAGAATATTGTAGTAGACAAGTTGAATCTGGGTGATTTATAGTCTGGAAGAGATGGAGAGAAGAGAGGACAAGGGATTAGAATACGGTATGATAGGAAAGTGGTGGACTCGGGTGGCAGAGTATGAGAATCTAATCCTTAAATTGGTCTAGGGACAAGAGGTGAGGGAAGGCCTTGGAGAAGTGCATCCTGAAGGAGGCCTGGCTGGAAGTGCATGTGACACTAGGTTTGACATCAAGTAGGAGCCGGTTGTTTCACTGGGTGTGTGGCGAAGAAAATATATTCATGGGCACGTATATGGTTTTGGAAGAGGAAAGAAGGGTATGATGTTAGTTCAGCAGGCTTGGAAGATACCATAAAGGACAGCTTTTCAGTAAGAAGAGAAAGGCCAGGAGTTATGATGATGACATATGCTGTCACATCAGCTGTAACAGCAAGAGTATCCTAGGTTGTGGTAGAGACCACCAAGCAAGGTGAAAGACCTGCTCAGTGTTTCACGGTTTCGCTATATTGTGGTGGAATAAAGCCCTCATATAGGCATATGGTGTAGTAAATAGTAAATAGTAAATAGTAAATGGATTCATAGGATCTGGTTTACTTAATTTTGCCTGGACAAGTCTAGGGAGGCGTTGAGGCTGGGCACCTAGTGAAGAAGACAATGAGGAAAATGTTGGGTATCCTGCTCTATCGCTCTCCACTTAGCCCCTTGAAACAAGATCTCTCACTGAACTGGCTGCCAGCAAATCCAAATGTTTCTGCCTCTACTTACCATTGTGCTGGAATAATAAATGCTCTTGTCTCCTGGCCACACCCAATTTTTATTTTTGTCTTTTTTTTTAAATGTAAGTGCTGGAGACTTGAACTCAAAGTCCTGTGCTTGCAAACTAATCACTCTTGTACTCTGAACTTTCTTCCCAATTCAGGGCTAAGGCTTCTGAAGAGGTAAATACAGCATTATTTTGTATCATCCTCACCATAAACCTTAGAGATAGGAATTATTACCCTTAGTGGGCAGATGTGGAGGCGAAAGCTTAAGAACATGAACTTTTCTAGTGTCTCAGTTCTCCGTTAGACAGAGAATCTGATTGTAGAGCTCATACTTGAACAACAACAACAAAAAGGTACCTTATAATTTTAACTCAGACTGTGAACACTGGAGGTATAAGAGAGGAGAATCACTGGTGAGTATCCAGTGCTATAACTGAGTATCCTGCAATTATATAGAAATCACATTTTACAGGTGACTAACCTTGAGACTCATTACCCAGATTTTTTTTTTTTTAAAAAAAGGTAGTTACTACCATATCTTAGATTTCTCCCCTAAAAACTGAATAACAAGTCGAACCTCATTCCTTCAGCTAAAGTAACAATAAAAGTCAAGGTCGTCAGACAAAGATTCTCCAAAACTTTCCAAATGATTAGATTTTTAGATTTAGATTCTCCAAATCTAATCATTTGCTAAGGAGACAGAATTGAAGCCAGGTGGGTGTGAAAGAACCCGAATTTCTGCTTGATTCTGAGGACTGGCTGTGAGGACAGTGGCCCTGTTGTTGCTGTGGATCTCCAACTGTTACACTAGAATCAGCAGACTGTGGAGATTGTTCAGAAACCAAAGGTGACTGTCACTGGGAGCATACTGCCGTGGAGAGCAGATCATGGCTGTTGGGAACTGTTTGCTGGTTAATTTATTCTCTGTGTAGGTCTATGAATGAGTGAGCAGAGATGCCTGAGCATATGTAGATCTTTCTAATCAGGAGCTGTATCAGTGTTGCTTTCCTGTTGCTGTGAGACAATATGGAGGCTCAAACAACTTAAGGGAGAATTATTCAGCTTACAGTTCCATTATGGCAGAAAAGGCATGGCTGGCTGGCAGAAGCTGGAGGAGGCCTAGGTCACATCCATCGAGGAGGGAGAGCTGCTAAACTACCCACTGTAAGACCAGACCTCTCCCAGAAGTAGGGTGGAGCTAATCCACTTCAAGCCACACTCCCACGATAGCCTTCCTCCAGCAAATCTCCACTTCTTAAAGGTGCCAAGACCTTTCCAAACAACGAAAGATTCAAACACATGAACCTGTGGAAGGCAAGGCACATTTCAAAGCATGACTCAAACCAGGAGTTAAAGAGTGTGCACTGTCAGAGCAGCGTGGATGGTGTTCTCAGGAGTGCTCTTCACTGTTCTGCAGCTTCCCATGCATTCTGATCACAGTGTTGATGAGGATGGCTTGAATAAGCAAAAAGAACTTATTCATATACTCTTCAGTACTTTAGAGAAGGCATCTTTTGTTAGACCTTGACTCTCCATATCTGCTGTAACGGATAAGGTCACAAATGTCATGTGACCCTCATCTGAAGAGTAGAGAACTCAGGAGCCTTTGGGGAGAATGACTTCTGTCTTAGGAAGTCTTACAGTCAGACCAAGACTTCAGGAGATAGATGAGTTTTGTTGTTTCAAACCCAGCATACATACGACAGTTAGCTTTCTTTCAGAAAATTGTTCTGTCTCCTCATGTCCCTTCTGTAAGAGACATGGTGAGTCTTAGGGCTGCTGGCAAAGCGATAGTGTGTGTCTCTCCACTTACCAGCAGTCAGTTCCACCAGTTCTGTGCTTATGCACCTCGTTCAGACTTAACTCTGCCTAATGCAGGAAAGATTGTTTCCAAGGTTGATAGGATGATGCTAAGTCAGGGCAGGAAGATTCTCTAGAAAAGTTATCTGGGAGCACACTTGACTCCATCCTGAGCTTTGCCTCTGAGCACACATGCTTCTGTGCTTCTAAGCCTCAGCATAGGGGATTGGTGAAGACAACAGGAAGTAATCCATTTGCATCACAGAGAAGCCTCCATGGTCTGCGCATTAATGTTTTCCAATTAATAAGTGAGTATTTCCGATCTGCTGCAGTATAGCCAGGGGTACTTTGGACATGGAGCCATTCGAACCTCCTTGACTGCAACTCTCACCAGGATACAAACATATTCAACTCCTACATAAATGTTCTGTTGTCATTCACCAATTTAAATATATGGGAAACTACCTTGGGATTTTACCCAGTATATTTTCCCAACTCAGCCATCTGTTCTTTCTTTTTTCTTTGTGCAGTTTTTCAGTTCTATTAAACCTAGATTTTGAGGTTAAGGTTGATCACTACCAGGAAGAGAGGATGATGATGACTTTTGCATTATCTCTCTTGAATGTCAAATTAGACTTTAAAAATTCCAGCATAAGATAATAGCATACACTTAAGTAAATCAAAGGGTTTTCTTTAGAACTCTCAAAGCTGACTTTATATGAAGAGTCATGAAAGTCTTCTAACACAGAAGTGAGGGAGGGCTAGTAATAGAAGAACAAAATTTCATAGTGACTAATATATTAGTGAGTCTATAGTCATGGTTCTCAACACCATGAAGAGAGAGACAATTAGATAGTATCTCTTCCTGGGGGAAAAAGAAAAACAAGGACTGAATTCTATAAAACCTCCAAGTCCACCTTCTTGTGTACAGCAAGGGAGATACAGAAACATTTGAGCCTATATCTTAACAATTTGCTCTGCAAAATATGGACTGTTAGGAAATACACAACGGCAGCAACTAACAGAGCTGCAAAGTAGAGAGGGAAATTTTTAGAGCAAATAGATGAGAAATGTAACCCTCTTCAGAGTGCAAAGATCATTTGGCGTCTATACTAAACAACCTATGAAACTATACTATTCATGAAGTAATTCGAAACTTGAACAGTGGGTGCTATTAAGAAATATCAAAGTATTATTGTTTTTTTGCTTTTAGTATGTTAGTGATTTTATGGTTATGTTAGAAAGCAAGCTATTTTTTAACAGAACTGAACGTTTTGGCAAAATTGTAAAATAAAAATGCATACAAAGGTTATATAAATGTCTATGGTTTATATATATAAAAGACAAAGCAAGTAAGAAATTTTCTGGAAGCTGATTGTGATTGTAGCTTGGTGAAAGGCACATGGGGATTTATGATTCTATGTTGTTTACTTTTGTGTATATTTGAGATTTTTCCATAATGAAAGTTTTAAAATTAAAACTATCGAGAACATAAAATGTTCAGTGTAACACAATGATAATCCAGTTATCTAGACTCATATTCAAAAAATTTCTAAGTAGAAATGGCTTCAGGAGTATTAGAATTAGGTCTTGATTTTCTTTCACTTGGGAGAAAATTGCTCATTCCAAAATGCTGGAGAATTTTTTTTTTTAAAATCAAACGAATATCTCAGGGATACTACAGCTGTTCATTAATACTTCATTGAAGCACAAGACTGTCGTGCCTCTGAAAGAAGTCAGTAGCCTAGGCCCTTTCCAGAGAAAAGTAAGAATTCCAAAATGCGATAGTGGCATCAGTAGGGAAGGAACCTAGCCTACAGTATATATAAAACTCCAAGGCTAGCGCTGTAGCTACTTTCATCTCTAAGAACAGTGACTACGTTGAATTAAAATGGCTTTATATAATAAGATAAAGAAAACCATACTTGAAACGCTAAGGACAAACTAAATAGCCTGTAATGACTACTGGACATATTGTTCCACTATTAATGTCAATTATTATTGCTCATTGAATTACTGCAACTCACATGACTTATGGCTTCCTTTACTCAGTCTACTCAAAAACCATATGACCCTCCTTTAACTCTGTTCTGGAACATCCTCATCCCAGTGAATAAGGACCAGCTCTTGGAGTCATGAGAACAAAAAGAATTGTACATTTCCAGCATGTACTGAGTGCAATTTACTGGGAAACAACTTACTGATACAAGGTGCTGGATCCCCTTTTTGAAAACAGTAAGTTCTTGGACCTGAGGGCTTTTCAGGTTTTGTATGTGCTTTTTTTCCTCCTTCAATTTCTTCCTTTGGAAGGATGGTACATATTAGGAAGTCTGTGTTGATGACCGTGACCACAGACTCACAAATACCTAAGTCAGGTGGCTCCTCAAATTTGCATCTCAAGGAAAGACAGTAAGTCCCGTGTACCACTTAATCGATCTATTATATTTGTGCTATGGTTCAAAAAGTACACAGGAAAAACTAACTGGGGTTACTTAGTGGGCCATTTTGACAGTGACCACCCAAGGTAGTTGCAGTCATGATGTATAGTTTTTCAGAAGGGAATTGTTATAAATTGTTGCAAATGAAGCAAACCTGGTCTCATGCATTCCCTTTCTTTCTGATCTTGTTTGAGATGGAGCCACTTGCTCTAATACATGCCCATCACAGATGCTGTGTTATATTATAAAGATTTAAAGTGTACCATTCAATATTAAATACATTTATGTTTTTCCAAAGTGCTTTTCAGACACATTTTCATTTAACTATTTAAATGAGTTTTAAAATCCTTCTTACAAACGATAGTAGGAGAAAGACAAATTTATGCAGCACATTCTTTATTATAAAAAATAAAAGCTGCTAGTATGTGTGAGCATATTCATTCGTGTGTGGGCATGTATATATCTTTGTGTATGTGTGCTTTGTGTATGTCTCAGATTTTTGTCTAGGAATCAAACCTTTTATACTCACTAATTGCTCAGTTAATAATTTTTCTAGAGAGAAATTACTTTGTTATGCTTTCTTCTAAAGTTCAGGATTTTTCAGGGTAAGTGAGTTTATCTTACGTAGAATTAATAAGAAACTTTCATTTTACCACCTGATGGCAGATCTATTTAGCCAATCATAACCAGGGCCTTTCCTTGACAGTAGGAGGTTAAAAAGAGAGCAGTTCATCTTCAAAGGTTGTGAAATTGCTTTCCCAGAAGAACTTTGTGAGTGAGAGGCGACTGGGCATCTGACATGATTGATTCAGTCCTTCAGCACCTGGTTTCTGTACAAAAGAACAATCTGTTTCTTACCAGAGGAAACCCCATCTAATGTGGGCATTCTCTATTACCTGTCCCCAGGAAAATTCTGTAAAAAGTTAATCATGGATGTACACATTCAAAATGGGGCACAAGTAAAAAACCATCAGAGAGATCCAGACGGTCACTGTCTCTTACCCTGGGCAGATTGTCCACACCCCTTTCTGTGCTTGGTGGGCTAACCAGTTATGCTCCAAATTGGGCAGTGCCACCTGTTTTTTATTATATAGGTTTACAGCCATTCAGCCTTTATTGCTTGGCAATGGTGAAGTAACAAACAAACAGCAACAAAAGCTGAGTCTTTAGCAATCTTAGGAACAAGCACAAAAGATGGCCAGAGTATTTCGAATGGCTCCTAAATTTTCATAAAATGAATTCCAAGTTTGACAGATTTGGGAAGGACCCTGGAAATATGTCATAAAATGTGTTGTTTCAATTTATCAACGATTAGGGACAATACTTAAGCCACAGGTGCTGATTGAATTCTCTGGGAGTTGTATTGTCAGTATGGGGGATTCCCTCCGTTGGCCATAGCAGTGTAGAAAAACTTTTACTCTGAGTCTCCTCCTATGCTATAGCTATGATTTTGGGGTGAGATGGAGTCCTTGGGGTTAGCAATAGAATCCAGTCACTGAAGGCTGAACGGCTGAAGAACCACTTGCTGGGTTGCATGTGCTCTGAAAGGCATTGTATCTTTCTTCCCATTACTGTAGAAGAAAACATTGGCCACAGGGATTAATCCTTACGCAGAGAGTAATCTGTTCCATTTGCTTCTCTATAGTATCTTTACTGTTGTTAGTTTCTATTCTTCACTTATTTGAAGAGAGTTTGTAAATACCAATGAGGTTTACAGTGGCTCTTTTAAAATCCTTGTCAGATAATGTCAACATCTGATTCATGTTGGCACTGATTTCGGTCAGTTGACCTTTTTCATTCAAACTGATTTTCCTGGTTTTTCATATGGTGAATGCTTCTTTTTTTCCCTGGTATCTTGGATATTTTGTTTTATTAAATTAGAAAACTATTCTGTGTATGTTTTCCTTTTAACAGTAAGGCACTCTTAGTGGTGGGTTACCAAGTCAGTACAGCTTATTTTAAAGTTCTAATGGTGATTCAGGTTCCAGTCTTTGCCATGCTGTCCTGGCCACCCCATTCCCTGTTGTTCCTTCCACCAGCCCTGCCATGTCATCTGTAGTAGCAGAAGGCGCCTCCTCAGCTGCTGGTGCCACCTGCTGGGGCTGGGATGATAGCTGCTGGGTCTTGTTCTTCCTGGTAGAGGTTTGGAATCTCAGGGTTTCCTGCCACTGCTGTGGGTGGGTTAGATGCACGTGCCACTGTTCTATTTGTTTGAGGATGGTGGTTGGGATGGCCCTAGGCATCACTATTCTTACGCAGGTGGGCTTAACAGTACAGGGCTTTCTTCACTGGACCTCTGTCCTCAATCATTTGATCAGAGAAAACAATATTTCTTTCCCTCCTTTTTCCTCCCTTCCCTTCCCTTTCCTGCTTTCTTCAGTGATTATACACAGGCAGGCTTGGATTGCAGACTACCTGGCATTTTATCTGAAGAGTCTTTGAGACACAAGAGAAAACCCAGGGCTACTGATAATCCCATATGCTTTTCCCCTGAACTTTCAGAGCCCTTTGTATTGTTGAATTTTATTTTTATTTTTATTTATTTTATTTTATTTTATTTTATTTATTTTATTTTATTTTATTTTATTTTATTTTATTTTATTTTATTTGTCTGTTGAATATATCGAAGTTTAATTTGTACTTGGGAAGTCAGGGGCAGTACCAAGTGTGTGACTCTTATTATAGTTCCATCTCGCAAGTGCTAGAAAATCAGGTACTTACAGACTCCCTAGTGACAAGACAGAGTTGGGAACCATGGATAAAGAAGAGCTAGAAAAATTATTTAAAAATAATCATGATAATGACAACAACACATTTCCATGAATGTCTACCTGTTTAAGTATCCTAAGAAGTATTTTATAGAATTGTCTTCAACCATTAATTCTGACACTGTCTAAAGGAACTTAAGGAAATCTACAACCTGACCAAGGTCCATTCTGGGATCCGGATCCAGAATTCAAGCTCAGCCATCAGGTGGGAATCGTCCTGTCACAATAGGAAGGCATGGGAAAAATGCGTACTCGGAAGAAATTTGCCATCTTTCTGCACCTCAGCTTCTTTTCTTATAAAAGGGATTAATATCAGCTTCATAGGATTGCTGTAGGTCTTAAAAGTCAGAAGCTGGGCGTGATGGTATATTCCTGTCATCCTAACACCTGGGAGACAGGGAGGAGGAAGATGAGCAGCAGGTCAGCTCAGACTGCATAGTGAGTCTGTGGTAAAGTAAAACAAGCTGCAGGAGTGGGGTGCTCTCAAGTATCTGGAGGGAGTGGGACTTAAGAATCAGGGTCTGGGTCCAGTTTCAGGGGCCTATGTATTTTCAGCTCCTCTTGGAGTACAAACATCCTTAAGGGAAGAAAACATTGGCCACAGGGATTAATCCTTACACAGAGAGTAATCACAGCAGTTTAGAACTTTTGATTCTAATATCTCACTGATTTTATTGTTATTTGTGTGTTCATCAGGAAATCAGATTCGAATATAGGTGACTCAGGTTATTCTAATTTTTAAATCTTAATTAAGTTCAAATCGTATGTGTGTGTATGTGTGTGTGCATGTGTGTGTCTATGTATGCCTGTGTGGGTACAAAAGGACACTTAAGTGTAGTATAACTGTGGAGGCCCAAGAGTGACATCAGGAATCATCCTGGATTGCTCTACCACATTATTGCTTTTCTCTAGGGTTTGCCAGTCTTTGCCTTCCAGGGCTAGAATTGTAGGCTTCTACAATATCTGCCTAGCATTTTTACATAGGATTTGAATTCAGGTCTTTTGACTTTCAAGGCAAATGTTTTAATCTCTGATCTATAGCCTCAACCTTTAATTATTATTTAATTATTAGTGTGCTTGAGTGGAAGGTAATGTGTATATATGTGCCATGGTGCACATATAGAGGTTAGGAGACACTAGTGTAGAGCTGGTTCTTTCCTTCTGCCTTTACGTGAGTTCCAGGGGTTAAACTTAGATCATCAGACTTGGATGTCAAGAGTCCTTACATGCCAAGTCATTACTGACCAGGTTATTAGCATCTTATTAGACAATACTCACTAGAGTACTGTCTCATTGACTCTTTGCCACATTTGTGATCCAGTGACAACGCTTTCCCTCACCATATTTTTTGATTCCTTTTCTATTTTTACAATTAAACATAAATGGATCTGAATTCCATCACTAGGAACTGAGAATACTTTTAGATAGTTAAAAAGAAGTTGGCTAATGGCTTACCTGAATATTAAAAAGCATAATACCTAGTCTTCTGTATGGTCTAAGAGCAGAATCCAGTTTATAAAAGGAAACACAGACAGTCTGTCCAGCTCAAGGCCCTTGCAACAGTAATTAATCTTTATTGAGTACTAAGTGCATAGGGTAACTGCTATTTTACTGGGCAGGCAAAGAGCAAATGAGGATTTGATGGAAAGAATGATAGCATTATAAAGCAGAGCTGTGGCCCAAATTGCACAAGGCTGGAAAAGTACAAGTATGTGTAATCAAAATATCAATTCACAACCTTCCCTGGCCATCAGCGGATATTCAGCAGGCCTGTGAAGGGAGCAATCTTACCAAGATAATCAGACGTTTCTGAGTGCGATGATGGAGGACGTCCATCTTGGTGAGTGAAAAGCTGCCTTGTTCCTCAGAGTTCATGGTCAAGCAGAGAGTTTCCAGGTCCATGTACATAAGAATACAGGTGAAGACTCTACTGAAAGATGTAATAAAAAAATGAACACTTCACACTAAGGAGTTTCCTTAACCATAGTTTTATCCAGAAGAAACCACAAAACAATGTCCTTCGATGTTTTCAGTATCTCCAGAGAAACCATAATTGAGTGATTTCTACTATATTTTTGTTAAACCCTTTCTTCCACGATGAAACATAAAGTTTTTTTGTACATTTTCATATATGTATGTGTGGGAGTGAATGTGTGTTCACATGTCTATAGATACATGTATGTGGGGATGTGTGTGCTCATGTGTCCATACATGTAGAAGTCTGAGTTCATTATTAGGAGTCATCCTTAATCACTCTCCATTTTATTCTTTTGATACAGGGTCTCTAATAAAGCTCAGAGCTGTCTAATAGGTCAGTCTGGATAGTTTGGCTAGCCAACTTGCTCTGGATAGTTCAATCTCCACCTTTCTACCTAAATGACAGGTAGACTATCACATCCACCTAGCATTTGTGTGTATGTGTGTGTGTGTGGTGTGTGTGTGTGTGTGTGGTGTGTGTGTGTGTGTGTATGTGTGTGTGTGTGTGTGTGTTATCTGAGGAGCTTTGCAGGCACTTTAACTTCTGATTCACCTCTAGTTACACACAATTATTCTATAATTTCTTGGATTGTATGCTATGTTATCATGAGGATGATGAAGGTGAAAAGATGGAGACAGGCAGCATCCTCCTTTTTCAATGCAGAGTAGGACTTACCTTCTCCCTCTTCTCCCTCTCTGATCTCTTTCTCTCTCCTCACTTTTCTTTCTAGTCCTATCCTCTTTTTTCTCTAAAACTCTTCTACTCCTTTTTCTTTTGTTTTTATTTTTTGACATAGGATCTCAAGTAGCCCTGAACTTTCTTTGTCAACCACCCATGATCTCCACACTAGCTGGAGTGCACAGATGACTGAAACTATCAGGATTTCTTCCAGGACTGGGAGCTCAGGGAGCCTTCATGAAGGGCTTAGCAGTTGAAGCTTCACTCAGGTGCTGAAAAGAAGCAAGAGGTAAATACTTGGAAAATGATCATTTTCTGGTTGTTAGAGCTACTGGGGCACTGCTGTGCATTTTCCTCTTCCTGGGGTCATGGCTGAGCTGGCACACAGGTAGTCTGTAGTCAGCCAATCCTGTGCACCGGTCCTGGAGGACTTCTTTCAAGAACCAGAAGATTTGGAGATTCCAAGAGTGGTAAGTCTTGTAGTTTCTGCTTCTGCCCGTGTCCACTAAGACAAGAGGGGCTGAGAGAAAAGGATCTTGGAAGGAAGAAAGCACAGCCTCTCTGCTTCCCCCATCTCTTTAGCATGCTTCAAGGTGGATCAGATTTCTCTGGGCAGCAGGAATCCTAGCCAGGTGTTTGGCAGGCCAAGCTGAATTAACTAGAGGTGGAGTCCATTGTAGATCTCAGAACTCAGACTCCATTTTTAGTGTCACCAAGGGAAACAAGAAGTGGTACTTATCTAATCTCCAAGACTTGCCTTTAGAGATATCTGGTGGGTAGTCTGTTTTATATATTCCTATGTATTTACATATATGTGTTCTAGGCATCTAAAGACATTTGCTCTGACATCTGCCCTTAAGGTCCTTTAAAATCCAAGAGCTAAGAAACCCTATATCACTGTCATGGTCTTCCCTATTTATTTTATTCTGTACAGGGATCCATAATGGTACCCAAGCACATACACTAAAAGGAAATCTTTTACTGGAATGGTAGAACACAGAAAAGAGTGGGTCTTGGCTTGAATGGCTGGTGATTCTGGTCGAAACAAAACTGTTCTTTGCACACTGGGTATCTAGCATACAGCACCAGATTCTTCCACAGAAGGTTCTGTGTGTTTCATACTGAATCCGGCCATATGTGGAAGCTTTGGTCATCAGGTTACCTATGGTATTCTTGGGGGGTAGATCAACCTTTTTGGGATTAGGACCTGGAGGAATGAAATTAATTCAGTGAGAAAGTGCCTGGAAAGGGATATTGAAGTTCTACTTTTTTCTCCTTCTTCTTCTCCTTCTCCTTCTCCTTCTCCTTCTCCTTCTCCTTCTCTTCTCCTTCTCCTTCTCCTTTCTCCTTCGCCTCTCCTTCTTCCTTCTCCTTCTCCTCCTTCTCCGTTCCTTCTCCTCTCCTTCTCCTTCTCCTTCTTCTTCTTCTTCTCTTCTCTTCGTCTCCTTCTTTCTTCTCCTTCTTCTCCCTTCTTCTTCTTCTTTCTTCTTCTTCTTCTTCTTCTTCATTCTTCTTCTTTCTCTTCTATCCTTCTTCTTCTTCCTCTTCATCTTCTTCCTCCTCTTCTCTTTTTCCATCCTCCTCTCCTTCTCTCTCCCTCTGTTTCCTTGATCCCTCCCCCCCCTCCTCTTCCCTCTTGTTTCCTTCCTCCTCTCTCCTCCTCCTTCTCTTCTTCTTCTTCTTCCTCCTCCTCCTCCTCCTTTTCTTCTTCTTTTTCTTGCCTTCATGGGGAGAACAGGCCTCCTCTTCCTTATATTCCTATTATGATGTGGCTAAGGGAATATAGAACAAATATTGTGAAACACTGAGCCAGGATAACTATGTTATCTATTTGAGTTGACTTCTCTCTGGCATGGAAAAGATATCTGCTTTAGGATCTACAGACAGACTGTGTGGTAATGCCATGTGGATGGGTAGTAAAATACAAGTGGCTTTGTCTCTGTGACTCTGAGACTGTGTTATCTTGACCAGAATTCATCTATAATGGGAATGGTTTCAAAGACACAACTGAGGATGGGCAGGGTAATAAAGGAACCAAAAGACAGCAGTTGGAAGGAAACCTTGATGGTGTTAGGGTCCCTGGAGCATCAGGTGTGTGTCTTCTGTGAGACACATGTGTTCTTATTGCACTCAATTCTTCCCTGATGACTTTTTTCTGAGGCCATTTCAGGACTTTGATCCCCTTTAATCTGAGAAAGATGTCATGCAACAATGTGAAGCATGCTACTTTGTAGGAAGTCTCCTGAGACTCAAAAAGTAAACATATCATAAGTATCATGAAATTCCTGAAACTAACAGGATTCAGGAGGAGGAAGTCCTTCCACAAGGTAAAGAAAAGCTGCAAATAAGGTTGGAGGGGGAGATTCCCAGACTAGCCCAGCAGTCTAGAGCAGTCTGTCTGAGAAGATTGGCTGAAAGGTAGTATAGGGAGCTCTAGCCATGCAGCTTCTGAGTGTCACCCAGGCTGGAGTGGGCTTTGATGATATAGCCGCCTTTGAGCTATCCTGTTCATGTAATTAACCCTCACCTATCCTCCAATAGACTCATTAGTTCGCCAGGTTGGACTGTGGCGTACTTGCACTTCAGTGTATTTTTAATACCTATCTAGGATAGATAGATGTTAGTGTGGCATCTCTCCAGGAAAAGTGTCATGCAACAGTTATCTTGTTTATTTTGTTTATTTGTGTCTTTATTTCTCTCATCCTTGTCTAATTTCATTAATTTGTGCTTTTATTTTTTTATTCTACATAAGGAGAATTATATATTTAAAAGTTTCTAGTAACTTCTTTACATAAATATTAGGCTCAATGAAAAATCGAAACAGTTAAGTATGAAAAAGGTGAAAAATTTTGCCTATCTATCAACAGAAAGCTTTTGGCATGGTACACTCAGTTACTTTACAAATGCAAAATATATCTGATTTTTTATTTAAGCCACAGATAACTGTTACCCAGAAATCATAATTAAAATATCTCTTCCTTCTGTAAGCAGGACACTCACACCCTTGGTGAGACAATCAGCAGGAAGCATTCTCAAGAGTGCTATGAAGTGGAAAGTGAATTCTCTAAAGTGAAAATAAAAACCCAAAGAGAAAGAATGAATACTTTAGTAAGTTAAAAAGACTCATTGAAAGAAGGAAAACCTTGCTTTTATTTTGTAGTTCCCATAACTTGCTTGGTGCTGAAATTCTGTCAAATGCATTTAGAGATTTATAATTTCTGTAAAGATGAGGTACTTGAATGAATATATATTATATATATTCATATATTTTCATAAATATATATATTTAAATTTCTTTTGAGTTTTTTGTTGTTGTTGAGACACATTTTAGTGGGAATACCTTAAATGGTACTACTAAACAAAGTAATCTTTATGATTTAATTACAAAACATTAAAACCTAAGTATTTTAAAATCAAAATTCACTCAAGAATCCTGAATTTTAAATACACTAGGAATCGTATCCAAACAATGTAATCTACCCAGTGACATATTATTGATATTGGAATTACAGAGCTGGAAGATAGAAGCTGATCACTTTAGTTTCTGCCTCATGCATCATGGTAATATTTTATGTATGATGACTTAATGTACTTCTAGTTAATTTTAATGGTATGGGTTGAGAAAAACGATATTCTGAGAGTGATTTCTCTTGAATTATATGGCCAGTAGATACTGAATCTGAGATTTAAACTATGGCTCACTTGGTACTGAAGCCCTATAATGTCCTATATACAAGGGAAAAAGAAGAAGTCATTAATTAGTAAAGACATGTTTATGATGGCTGCCATAATTCCCCATGCTTCTGTGTGATTACGTGGTTTATCTTCTGAACTGAATGAGAACTTCAAGTGGAATGAAGAAAAGTTGAAATAATCTAATGTTTTAGGGACAAAGTTGGTGAAAGGTTGTGGGAATATTTAGGGATGAAGAGCTGAATGCCATCAGGAATCAAGGCAAAGTGAAGAGTGTGCCAACTCATCACTTTGAAGCTGTATTCCATGGAAATTTGTTTGATCTTTTCATAAATGAGGTAGCATCTTGGGAAGGTACCCTTTTCTGGAGACCCTAGAATAAGGTTAGTATAGTGGTTGGATAAATGTTGGCTTCCATTTGTTCCTTTTGTATCATCCCAGGTTAGTAGGTGCCACCTATACCCCACAAATGTTATTCAAGAGGAGCCACATTTTTTTCAATATAGGTATGTGGACTCCATTCTGTGTCAAATGACCATGACCAACTAGTCCCTGCTGGTGACTAGTAACAAGTTCCTTCTTTATTCTAATAGGGTAAAATTTGAAAGTCAAATACATTTTCTTTTCTTCTGTGGTATAAAATATAGACTGTCAATGCTTCCTTAGTCCTTCAGTGAGTCTCCTTGGGCTCAATTTTGTGACTGATAAATTTCTTTCTGATTCTACTCTGCACAAATTTCCATTTTTATTATTCCAGAGTCACAAAGAACTCACCCATGCACAGTTACTTCAGGCAAAGGATTTGGGATCTAATATCCAGAGCTGACCATCTTGAACTTTTTTTTGAAACTATGAGAGACATAAAATATTAATAGCATGCAAATATTTCATTATATATTTTTTGTTATTGTACAAAGAGTTCTTACAGGTTTTGATTTCTTCTTTGTAAATCAGGTCCACATTTAGTTTTCTAAATAGAACCAAAATTTAAAGTGTTGGCAACTCCCATACCTCCACTGACCTCCATGTTAAGGGATTGTACTATCTTATTTATCACAAAATGTGTAAGTGAATGGAGCATTACCATATTATACATGGTCCTTGAATAAATTATCTTATATGTTATTATTATGGTTTGAATTTAAAATCATCCCTTGTGTAGTAAAGTCTTGCTTGCCATCTGGTGGAGTTTACAGAGTTGATGATCGAATCACAACTGGTTCTAGCTTCACCAACAATAAATCCATTAATATATCAATCAATAAATGAATCCATAGCTACATGAACTTGGTTGGAGAAAGTTAGTCACTGAGAACATGTCTTCAAAAGGTATATTTTGTCTCTGAATACTTATGTTAGTCATTCTCTGCCTTTCATCTGCCATGAAGTGAGCTATATTGCTCCACCACGTGCACGCCCCCATCACCTTTTGCCTTACCGTGCACAGTTCCAAAAACAATGGAGCCAAGGACTTTTATTGTCATGATAACAGTAGAGACAAGGACTCCATAACATGGATTGAAGCTTGTGGAGTCATGAGCCAAAATAAATCTTACTTCTTTTAAGCTACAGATATCTGTCACATTAACAAAAAGTCTCATAGTCCTTGTTAAAGATAATATGTTTCAATGATGCTTGCTTGCTGATACACAACTGAGAATGACCTTATTTTGAACTAATGTGGTAAGTTCACCAGCCATGTCAATGAGATTTTGCAGAGAAATTTTACAGAACTTCAAATACAGTGTGAGTGACTGGGAATTTCAAGGATCAGGGTTAAAAGTTTAACTAGGAGGAGGGAAGCTAAACACAAGGAGGATTGTGGCTAAAGTTGGTGAGGTCAGGATATAGAAACTGGTAAGACAGCTTTAGGATAGGGACCTTATAAATGAATTGTTTTACCTTGGCTAAAAAATCAGAAATATCCTTGGTAAAAGCAGTCCTGTTTCTTGGCTAAAAAATCAGAAATATTCTTGGTAAAAGCAAAGATGTTAGAAATGTTCAAACCGAAAATTTTTTTTTTTTTTTTTTCCCATGGCCTCTGGTTTGGGACACTTGGTGGGAGGTCTGATGGCTTCTTATTGCTCCTAAATGAACACATCTGCCTTGTAATTTTATGCATGAAAATTTGTCAGAAACTGAAAAGCACCTGGACACTGATTATATAAGCTAAGTAGAGTGACCAGTACATTATGTCCCTCTGTCCTGTGCCTCCATCCAGTAGAGTCTCAATAACTCCCAGATGAACACCTCCACTAGTGTCCACCTTCCAGGACCTCATTCTTGCCTTCCAAGAGCAGCTCTTTTTCTTTCAAATCTTTCTCTTCAGTTCAATCCTTAATAAACCTTTAATAAAAGCCCTTTATAAATTCGCTCTATTATATGAATTTCATTATTTGAATTTACAGGGCAGTAAAGAAGCCACTGGATCAGTGGAAGTGTTGTGTGACTGTGAGTGTCTGACATCCCAGATCCTGAATCAGTATTCACTTGAGGTGTGGAAGCTTCTTCTAAAGTCAGATACCTGACTTTCTTGCAACAAATGTATCTCACAGAATTCTTGGTGGAGATTGGCTGCCCAGGCCCACGAACCAGCAGGAACCTGAACTTACAAACATGGGAATCTGAAGTGGGAGCAGTAGGAATTAAAAGTTTCAGGCTTGGGTCAGAGGGGGTCTTGGATGTCCCTTATCATCCAAGCCAACTTTATTGTAAAAGTACAGAGTTTTTATAATCAAGAAGCAGGGCCAAATTCTTTACAGTACTATGTAAAACGCATACATTTTGGTTAACAAAGAGAAGTCAGGAGTGACACCCAATTGCCTTGGGGCAGACATATTGCCAGGTATGCTAAACACGCATGTTACCTTGTTGCTAGAAGGGAATGGACAATGTATGCCCCCAAACAGTTACCTGGTCCGTGCATTAACATCTCTCAGGTAAGCAGGAAAAAACTGATAGGGAGGAATGAACAGTCCAGCCAGTTTCTTAGAGAAACAAAAGCATTCCAAAGGACCTGGGAGTTTTCTCAACTTCCAAGGAGGGAGTTTAGCCTATCTTTGTCTGGCAGACAAGAGGCAAACTCAACCACCCAAGGGAGGAATCATTCAATGGCCCATTCAGTTGCTAATGTATCATCCAGAGTGCAGGCTTCTGGGCCTAGCAACCTCCACAGTTGGCTATGGTGGTCAGAAAGCACCTTCAGAATGTGGTGGGTAGGGGAACTGATGGATTGATAAGAAAAGTGCGCAGAAGACACCAATAAGGATGGAAATGGATTTTCATTGTTGAAGGAATGAAAAAACACATCTTTTTTAGGACAAGAAGGATTTAGAAGAATTTTTACTCAACTAAACTTCAGTCAATGTTTTCAACTCTCCTCTTTTCCTATTTATGCCTTTGCTTGTAAAGTCAGCTTTCAGCAAAGAGCTTTGCTAAGGTGATTCTGGAGAATCCTGCATTTCAATATCTGATTACTTTGGTAGTGGGGTGGACAATTCATCCTTCAACATCCTTCAGGTGATATCTGACCACCCTGTCATGTTTCTAAGAAGAATCTTGTGGGACAATTGAGTCAGAACTCCTCTTACTGCTGCTATTACTGCTTCTCATTTCTACCCTCTAGTCTCATCCTAATCTCTGGTAATAAATTCCCATGTGCTATGCTCTGTATGTAATTTTGCAGTTCTATGTCCAGAACCTTTACTATTAAAACTTTCCAATAAAATCTATTTTTGTCTTAACTTCCATCTTAATTTTTTTGTTGTTGTTGTTGAAAACTTCATGAAGGAAAACAAATTAGTTTTATAGGAGACACTATTTCAGATTATTATACCAAAGTACCAGAGACTGGGTGGCTAATGAACAAGATAAATATTTCTCACTATTTTTGATGGTAGAAATTTGAGAGCTGGGTGCAGCATGGTTGAGTTTTGATGAGGGACCTCTTCTGACTTTAGATATTCAGCTCATTTTGCTGTCATAGGACACAAAGAAAGCGACAAAATACACAGGCATTCTTTTTAAGAGCATTAACCCCATTCATGAGGGGTTTTCTTCATGACTCAATTATTTTCCAAAGTGCTTAGAATTCAGTGCATGGATTCTGGAGGACTACAAACACTTTGGCTATAATTTATCAATATGAATTATAAGAGAAAAATTTTATTCTTCCCAACCTGGTTTTATCCCTATACTCCATACCTCAGGGCTCCATACCCTCTGCCCCATATGTCACCCAAGCCAGGTACTGGATTTATTGGGCTACCTAGTCCCAAGATAATATTATTACAGGGTAAAGGGGGAATAATTAATGGTATTTTCATTGAAACAATGTTTTAAATGGTTAAAGTTTTCATCAATGTTAGCTGGACGTATTAATGTAATATTTGAATTGTATTTCTGAAAGACCCCCGTCTTTCAGTCAGGAACGAGGCCACGGAGAGAAAGACCAAGACCCTTCTTGCTGCAATAGCATGAGGTTTTATTTAACAACGCGCCGGGCGGCTCCAGCAACCTCTCACACAGGAGAGACTGAAGCGGCCCCTAGCGACTGAAGCAAAGGGTTTATAAAGGGGTTTTGGGTGGGGGGGTCTCCTTGGTCGGCAAGAGTCCTGGCCTCTGTGATAGATGTAGTCTACCTGCTTAACTGCAGGAAGTTTGCTCCAGATGGCAATTATGCTATTAACAGAATTTTCTTGCAAGACTTGTTTTCCCTAGGGCTAGTCATCTTGAGGTTACAGCTCCTTTTCCCATCACCAGGGGTTTCAGGGCAGGGAGGGAAGTAGCAAGGTGCATAGTTTTAATAGCTATGAGCAATAGCTAACTATAGCTGTGCCTGATCAGCTATGAGCAAATATCTACACTGTGGGCCTGGACTGGCCCGTTCTGTGAATTTTAGGGTCAGGGTCTTAGGGTCCAACATTTCTAAGTTACAAACCAACCAATTTTATATTGAGAAATTTCCCACCTGTGGTTATTTACTGTTCTATTTAAAGAAACTTTTTAGATCGCTAAACCACATGGTTCACAGGCAAAACCATACAGAAAGCAGCTGAGTAATTATCAAGGAACAATAGCTGCTTTCACATGGTCTACTTTCCAGATTTGAGGAAAGAATGAGACTTCAATGGGAGGCCATTCTAAAAAGAAACCATAAATAACTGGCATGTATATAATCCTTAATCATTTGCATAGGTAATAATTAGAATCAAAGGAAATTTCATGCACAAAATTGCCTCTTCTGATTAAGAATTAAAATCATGTTGGAAAATTACCCCTGATTTATTTAAAATGCAAGTGAATATTTGCATAAACTTCATGTACCTTGGAAGCAAAGTCAAAAGGTTATATGAAAAATATTTTTTAGTACTAGTAAAATGGCGGTGTTTGCTTTAATGTGATTATGATTAATTCTTTGAGTTTTTATATAAGAGGGTATGCTGTTAACTAAGACAAAGTCATATATTACTATCTTCAGAATAAAAGTTAAGCTGTGATCTATTCTTAAGCTTTCAGTTTGGGACCAGAAGTTAATGGTTCATTCAGGGCATCTTAGTTAAACTAGTAAACAGGGCTGGAGAATGGCTCAGGCGTTAAGACTCTGCCTCACAAACAGAAGGTCCCGAGTTCAGATCCCAAGTTCCACATAAAAAACACCAGGTAGAAATATGTCAACCTGCACATCTGGCCCTAGTGGGCAGAACCTGGGAAATCCTAGAGGGAAGCATAAAGGAGGGAGAACCAATCCAGCCCAAAGTCAATCTTGGTCCTCCACAGAGACACACAGTACCCTCTGATACACATGCATATGCATGTGCATGCACACACACACACACACACACACACACACACACAAATGTAAATTAAAAAAAGTTTAGAATACACTGCATGTTTAAAAAAGTAATCAATAGGTGCCTGTCCCTCATAGCACTCTGCTTGTGGAGTCTGTGAGTTGGTTTCTAGCGCAGTGCTCCTCATGGATTCCATGCCTGGAGTCCATGAGTTCTCCAGGACACTTGCCTTTCATGGTGCTTCATGTCTGGAGTCTACGGGTTCTGTTCTTTCTCTCCTCTAAAAACTCTACCTTAATCCTCCAAAAATTAGTAGACTAGTGAACTACAGTCCTAGTAAGTAGGAACATGTTAGATATATTGTGACAAATACCAAATACAACCAGTTTAAAGGAGTTCTAAGATTTATTTTGACTCACAGTTTTGTTAAGCTAGCTACATTGTTTCTGGCCTTGTGATAAGACAGGGCATGCTGCCAGGGAGATGCTAACTTCATGGCAGCCAGGAAGCAAAGCAAAAGGCAGGAAGAGTCCAGGAACAAGTTGTCCTTCAAAAGTACACTCCTGTGACTTGTTCTCCAACCAGGCCCTACTGCTAAAACTTCTACTTCCCAAAATAGCATCACCAGTTGGAGACAAAGCTTTGAACTGTTCATGAGCTCATGGAAGCATTTCATATTCAAAACACAACAGGCACCTGCTGTGGGTGTGTGTATTCCATGAATGCCAAAGAGAGGTCTTACCCCTCCCTTCTCAGCAAGAGGGCCTCTGCCCTCATCTAAGTGCTCATTGTCTAATGCTGGATAGTTTGCATTCAGTTCTTGGTACTATAGGGCATGGTGCCAACAGAACAACAAAAATTAGCTTTAGTTCATTCGTGGAAATGAGCTTATCTTTATTTTTTCTAAAAGTACAGTTGAACTGTCAGTACCATGACCCCTAAGAAATACCATTTAGATCATGCATTTATTTCAGCAGAGATACTCAGTAAAAGTTTGTCGGGCTAATAAATGCATATAATTTTTGTTTTGGAAAGAGAATGGTGTGGCTTGTTTACATTTCTCAACTTCAATTTGCTGTTCACAAACTTTCTAACGTTACTTGAGTTAGGCTTCCACAGGGGGTGAGCCGTGAGGTTGGCTAGCCCTACCCTGCTTTAATGTAATTTCCAAAGGCACATCTAGTGCGTTTTATCCTCCATGAAAGCTTCCCCATGCTCCATTGAATAGAGAGCCTACTGACCCCAGAATGACACAAGCATAGATCCATGGAATTAGCTTCAAAAATCTGTGAAGCACCTTAAAGTTATGGTAGAAACACACGTTAGAGTTAAATATTTAGACTAAATTATTGTTAGACTTTATTTCTTGTTCTGTTTTAATAAAGCCTATGGAATAGAGACCCTATTCCTTCTAATACATTCAACATCTGACCTCAGACTACAGTCCAGCGCTGGGATTTGCTTCAAGATACTGAACAGTTGTTTTCTAGAAACTTTCATGAATTATATTTATATTTCTTCAGTGGTTGAGCCTTTTATCATACATAAGCTTCAGAATTAGTTCCCTGTCAAATAATTGTGGGAGTTAAAATAAAACAAAACAAAAAGAGTTGAAACAGAGGCATGAACTTGAAGTTATTTCTATTTTTGGAAGATTTAGAACATTTATTTAAAAATCTTCCCAGAAGAATGCATTAAAAATTTAAATTAGATCATGTTGGAATCTCTTCTATTGAGAATTAGTTTTTACAGTAGTGTAAAATCTGGTTTACTATACTGGACTTCATGATTTTGGATAGGTATGCTATGTACTGCCTGCCCATCAATCATCATTTGCCTTAGAATTGTAGTTAAGTGCATGACTATATTGAACCTGATGGTAGCCTTTCTCGATTGTTTCAAATCTGATGGAGATAAGAGATTTTTTTTTCTTTTTATAAAGTCCTCTATTGTTAGTTTCATATATCTGGGGATCAGGGCTCACATGACTTCATTACTAAGGTATTTATGGCCAAAAAAGCCAAGAAACAAGATACAGTTATATTTGGTGATTGAAGAGATGGCTAGACCTTGGACCTTGACTATGAACAAAAGTCTTTGTTCGAGTCTGAAAGTTTTTTGACACCCCAGAGAACATTTTCATTGAGATCCACGACATATCAAAATCATCTTGAATAATGCCAATACATTTTCACAAACATCACATTTTATAGATTTATGAATATTTTTCCTTTTTGTACAAACATATTTTAAGTAAAGTAAAATAGAGTTTAAATTCTCTAATTTTTACAGAAATAATGTACCAGTTACTCTTTTCTGTTGCTGTGAGAGACACTCAGGCTCAAACAACTTAAAGGAGAAAGGGAGATTTATTCAGCTTTTGGTTCTAGAGGGGAGATACAGTCCTTCATGATGGAAAAGGCATGGCTAGTGGCAGAAGCTGGAGGCGTGAGAAGTCATGTCATTCATGGATGTTGGGAGTTGCAAGAGTGCCAGCTGCAAGAGCAGACTTTTCCTGGAAGTAGGATAGAGCTGAGGCAGCCTAAGTCACATCCATAATGGAGGCTTAGAGCAGCAAAGCACACTAACTCAAGCTGGGTAGGGCTAGACAACCTCACGGCTCACCCTCTGTGGCAACCTAACTCAAGTAAATCTCTACCTCTTAAAGGTGTCATGATCTTTCCAAACAGCTAAAGATTCAAACACATGAGCCTATGGGGGACAACCCACATCTTTCATTTTAAACCATGACAAGTAAATATTAAGATATTAAGAAAAAAAGTTGCTACCATTTTAGGTCATATTCTCCTCTGTAATACAGAGTGAATAAGGTGTGACATACATGAAAATCTGGAAAACTTTCTAATAAAGCTTATCATGATTCCATAATAGCATCTTCCAAGACCACAGCATTGGCAGCTGCCCATGGAGAACTTCCTCCTCACTGTGTCCATGGCCTTTGCTCTGTGCATACAACTTTGGTGTCTTGCCATTGTCCAAGTATTCCTTCTTAAGACACCACACATATTGGATTAAGACCCACTCTACAGACTTCATTTTGACTTACTCATCTATTTACAAATATCTCCAAATATAGTCACACTTCCAAGTATTGAAGGTTAGAATTTAACATGCAAATTGGTACAATTTAACCTCTAAGAAGTAGACAATATAAAGTCTTCCTGACCACTCTGACCATATCCCTTTCCCTCCCCCAATATTACTATCCTTAGTTTTATGGGTCCAAATATTGATGATTCCCTGAGAGGAATAAAGTGAGAATTGTAATGCTCTGAGAATATAGTTTAGGTCCAAGTTAGTCTCAATTTTAATAGAATGTATTTTAATTAATGAATTAGTTTCTATCTATGTATGTGTCTCAAGTAAATCTCCACCTCTTAAAGGTGTCATGATCTTCCCAAACAGCTAAAGATTCAAGCATGTGAGCCTGTGGGGGACAAACCACATCCCATGTCAGTTAGGTTTGGAGGATTTCAAATAATTTAAAAAAAAATCCAGAAAACAAGAGTTTGCTTCCAATTTCCATGTGCTAAAATATCACAATGAGACACTATATGCTGTGGTTTTGTGTATAACACAAATGGAAATGAAATAACATGTGCTTTGGCTTTGTGTGTAAAACAAATGGAAATCTATTTTCCTCTTTCTTCAAAGGCATATGAATATTCAGCACAAATGCAGGATTCTATTATTCTATCAGAAAAACTAGTGTCATTTTTTTACTAACTAAAATTATAATTGACAAAATGCTTAATACTTATTTCCAATATAAATTTTTAAAAATACATATTGCTTATATAGTCATTTCAGATTAATTTGTTCAAGAACAAGCAATTATCGGTAATCAGAATGATATAAATAGCATTCAGCTAACATAATATCATCTTCCTAAGGAACTAGTAAATTTGAATAGAAAAAAATAGCATCAGTCAAATGAATGGAAAATCTTTTTTACGGCACTATAGCAATTATCCATAATCAATTGAATATTCCATGTTTTTTCTCAAGTTGGATGTTATTGTAACATGGATAAGTGATTTCATAGCTGAATTGTGTTTGAATAAATTGCAAATGGCAGGCTTTTAATTTTTATTATTCAACTTGTTGACTCAAAATTTTGCCAAGGGACAAAATGAAAATTAAATTTTCCATTCAGTGGAATGAGTGTCATTTTTATTTTGGTTCATCATAAATCATTCCCTTTTCTAAAATAATTGTTCATTTCAACTTAAAATGAAATCATGGAGCTTAGATGGACTTCACAAGTGACTGGATGCAGTTTTCTTTTTTTTATAATTTCATGTATTAGTCATTAAACATTTTTAGTTAACTGGGAAGTAAATTAAATGATACCTTTTTACTTTTTTTAAATTTTTTTTAATTAAAAATGTAATTATACATTTAAAAATTTTTTTACCAGTTCCCTCCCTCCCCCCTCCTCCCCCCGAACCTCCTACTCCCCCTCCTCTCCCTCCCATCCCCCAGTGCCTCCCCCCCAAATTCCCAGAGAGTCCTTTATTGTGTACGCCTGACTCTCCACTGGGTCCTCCTCTCCAATGACATATAAGGACCCAGTGGCATTTCCATAAGCCCTTTCTCTTGTTCCCCTTAAGCATAGGAGCACTACTATGGCTGTCAATCCCTTGCCTCCAGGGATCTTGGTGCCCTTAAAAGATGCTAGACTTTATGAGGGCAACAGTGCGCTGGACATTGCGCAAGGCATGCAAAGTCCCATTATGATTGCTTTGGCCCCAACTACTGTTGAGAATCTTGCAAATCGTTGCTCCTCCCATCCTTTTGCTCTTACAATCTTACTGCCCCCTCTTCCGTAAATGTCCCTGAGCTCCAGGATGGGGAGAGATTAGGCTGGCCTAGTTCTATGTGATTGATATAGAGTCTCTGAAGTTCTGGATTGTGTGTTGATTTTCTTTTGCAGTTTTGCTGCTCCTGCAATGCCCTTCACTCCATCCTGCTGGGCACTGTATGTCACCCCCTGGCCAGAGACAAAAAGCTGTTAAACTGGAGTCTTGTTGTAATAGCACATTCAAGGTAGATGTAATAAGAGTAGGAAACCTCAGTGAGGGAGGGGTCCATCACCCATTTGCAAAATGGTTACTTTTTATCTGCTAGACTATATGCCCTCCCCTTCTGGTGAGATCAGGAAAGAATGTCTGTGAACTTAACCAGGTTTCTCATTACTTACTTGCAGACCTTGATGGAGGCCTATTTTCTCTGCTGTAACATGGTCCCCTCTCTCCTTGTTTCTGGTGTGGCCCTCCTACCCCATCTCTCTTGTTCATAATCCTTGCAATTACTGTGTTACATAGGTTTACTTTTGAGTGTCTCAGTGTGGGCTGGGTGAGTTTGGTACTAGGAGCCACCTATTAGGGAGTGCATACGGCACTTAATTTTCTGGGTTTGGGATACTTCACTTAATATAATTGTTTCTAAAGACATCCATTTCCCAGCAAATTCCAGTAATTCATCATTTTTGATGGCTGAGTAGTACTCCATTGTATAGATAGTACCACAGTTTCCTTATCCACTCGTCAACTGTTGGACATTTAGGTTGATTCCATGACTTTGCTATTGTAAACAGTGCTGCTATGAACATGGTCGAGCTTGTGCTATTGAGGCGAACCTCTGCTGCATGGGGGGTTATTCCCAAAAGTGGGATAGCAGGGTCATATGGCATTTCAATCTTTAATTTCTTTAAGAATCTCCAGACGGCTCGCCAGAATGGCTGTATGAGCCTGCATTCCCACCAGCAATGTAGAAGAGTTCCCCTCTCCAGCATTTGTTGTTGTTTGTATTGTGGATTTTTGCCATCCTGACTGGAGTGAGATGATATCTCAGGGAAGTTTTGATTTGCATTTCCCTGATGGCTAAGGAAGTGGAGCATTTTTTAAGATATTTGTTAGACATTTTAATTTCATCCCTGGTAAAGTTTCTGTTAAGTTCCAGGGCCCATTTTTTAATTGGGCCATTGTTTTCCTTGGAGTTTAGTTTTCTAAGTTCTTTGTGCACTCTGGACAGTAGAGCTCTGTCAGATGTGTGGTTAGTGAAGATTTTCTCCCATTCTGTGGGTTGCCTTTGAGCTCGTGTTACAATCTCTTTATCTGAACAGAAGCTCTTTAATTTCACAAGATCCCAACTGTTGAGAGTTGGTAGCAGTGACTGTGCCATTGGATGTCTGTTTAGGAAATGTTAGCCTAGCCCAATCAGCTCGAGGGAGTTCCCTACCCTTTCAATTATGGTTTGTAAAGTCTCTGGCCTTAAATCAAGGTCCTTGATCCATTTGGAATTAAGTCTTGTACATGGTGACAAGTATGGGTCCAGCTTTAATCTTCTGCATGTGGAGATCCAGTTTTGCCAGCACCATTTGTTGAAGATGCTGTTCTTTTTCCATTGGAATTTTTGGGCCCCTTTGTCAAAGACCAAATGGCTGTATTTTTGTGGGCTTATATCTGGGTCTTCAACCGTTATCCATTGATCTGTGTGTCTATTTTGGAGCCAGTACCAGGCTGTCTTTATAACTATGGATTTGTAGTACAGACTAAGGTTTGGTATGGTAATACCTCCAGCAGTGTTTTTGTTACTCAGGATTGCCTTTGCTATCCTGGGTCATTTGTGCTGCCATATGAATTTTGAGATTATTTGGTCAAGTTCTTTAAAGAATTGCTTTGGGATTTTAATTGGTATAGCATTGAATTTGTATATTGCCTTTGGTAGGATGGTCATTTTTACAATGTTGACTCTACCAATCCAGGAACATGGGAGGTCTTTCCACCTTCTGGTGTCTTCTGCTATTTCTTTCTTTAGGGTTTTAAAGTTTTCATTGTAAAGGTCTTTTACCTCCTTGGTAAAAAAGGAGGTAGGTTTATACCAAGGTATTTCATTTTTTTAGGGGCTATAGTAAATGGGATGGTTTCTCTCAAGGCTTTTTCACTTCTTTCATTCTGGGCATATAGGAAGGCCTCTGATTTTTGCACATTTATTTTGTATCCTGCAACCCTGCTGAACTTCTCAATTAGTTCCAGGAGCTTCCTGGTGGAGATTTTGGGATCCCTCAGGTATAAGATCATGTCATCTGCAAATAGGGATAGCTTGACTTCTTCCTTGCCAATTTGAATCCCTCTTATGTCCCTTTCTTGTCTTATGGCTTCAGCTAAGACTTCAAGTACAATATTGAATAGAAGTGGTGAGACAGCCTTGTCTAGTTCCTGATCGAAGTGGGAATGCTTCCAATTGTTGCCCATTGAGCATAATCCTTGCTGTGGGCTTGTTGTATACAGCTTTTATTATATTGATAAGGGTTCCTTTCATTCCTATTGTCTCCAGCGTTTTGATCATAAAAGGCTGTTGGATTTTGTCAAAGGCTTTTTCTGCATCTATCGAGAGTATCATGTGGTCTTGGACTTTGGACTGGTTTACATGATGAATTACATTTATTGATTTGCGTATGTTGAACCAACCTCGTGTGCCGGGGATGAAGCCTACTTGGTCCCTGTGAATGATCTTTTTGATATGTTTTTGAATCCGATTTTTTAAGACTTTGTTGAGAATCTTTGCGTCTGTGTTCATCAGAGAGATCGGCCTATAGTTTTCTTTTTTAAGTGAATCTTTATTAGGTTTTGGGATGAAGACGATATTAGCTTCATAGAAGGAATTTGGTAGTGTTCCTTCCTTTGCTATTTGATGGAACAGTTTAAGGAGTATTGGTGTTATTAACTCCTTAAATGTCTGGTAGAACTCTGTGCTGAATCCATCTGGCCCAGGACATTTTTTGGTGGGAAGATTCGAGATTACTTCTTCAATTTCCTTGTATGTTATAGGACTATTTAAATAATTCACAACCTCCTGATTCAATTCAGGTAGGTTGTATTTACTTAGAAATTCATCCATCTCTTTTGTGTTGTCAAACTTCACAGAGTATAAGTTTTTGAAATATGATGTTATAATTCTCTGGATTTCTTGGGTATCAGTAGTGATAAATCCATGTTCATTTCTGATTTTGTTAATTTGGGTTTTCTCTCTCCTGCTTTTGGTTAATTTAGCTAGGAGTGTATAAATCTTATTGATTTTTTCAAAGAACCAACTTTTTGACTGGTTGATTTTTTCTATCGTTTCCTTAATCTCGATTTCAGATATTTCTCCACTTAGTTTGCTAATCTCCTCTCTTCTACTACTTTTGGGATCAGATTGCTCTAGTTTTTCTAAAGCTTTAAGCTGCATTGTTAAGTTGTTTATTTCTGATGTTTCCATTTTTTTGATGTAGGCATTAAGAGCTATGAACTTCTCTCTGAGAACAGCTTTCATTGTGTCCCAGAGATTTTGGTAAGTTGTATTTTCATTATCGTTCACTTTCAGGAAATCTTGAATTTCCTTTTTAATTTCTTCCTGAATCCAGTTCTCATTCAGCATCGTATTGTTAAGTTTCCAGGAGTTAGTGTACTTTCTCTTGTTTGTTGTGTTGTGGATGTCCAGCTTTAGGCCGTGGTGGTCTGATAGGGCACAGGTTAGAATTTCAACTTTTTTGTATTGTGTAGATTCGTTTTGTGGCCCAGTATGTGATCTATTTTGGAGAAAGTTCCGTGTGCTGCTGAGAAAAATGTGTATTCTTTGGTACGTGGGTGAAAAGTTCGATAGAGATCTGTAAGGTCCATTTCTTTAAGGGTTTGATTAAGGTCCAAAGTGTCTCTGTTAAGCTTTTGACCTGTTGATCTATCCCATGTTGAGAGGGCGGTGTTGAAGTCCCCAAGAATTATCGTTTGGGGGTTGATTTCTTGCTTTAGACGCTGTAGGGTTTTCTTAATGAATGTGGAGGGGCCCGTATTGGGTGCATATATGTTCAGTATTGTGAAGTCTTCCTGGTGAATTGTACCTGTGACTAAAATGTAGTATCCATCCGTGTCTCTTATAATTTTCTTTGGTTCGAAGTCCACTTTGTCTGATAGCATAATGGCTACCCCTGCCTGTTTTCTGCTTCCATTAGCTTGTAAAATTGTTGACCAGCCTTTTATTTTTAGAGCGTGCCTATCTTTTGTGGTGAGATGGGTTTCCTGCAGGCAGCAGATTGATGGATTGTGATTTTTAATCCAAGTTTGTAATCTGTGTCTCTTGATCGGTGAATTAATTCCATTAACATTTAGTGTTATAATGGAGAAACTATTTTTAATTCTAGACATTTATTATGTTTAGTAGTTTTTATAAGTATATTGCTTTGCTTTTAATGGTGTTATATTTGCATTTCTTGAAGGCCTGTTTTAGTGGACATGTATCCCTTCAAGTTGTCTTTGTGCTGGAAGATTTTTTCTTTCTCCCTCGATCATGACGGATAGTTTTGCGGGGTAAATCAGCCTAGGCTGACATTTTTTCTCATTCAATACTTGAAGTATGTCTCTCCAAGCTCTTCTTTTACTGTTTTGATTGAGAAGTCATTTGTTATTTTAATAGGTTTACCTTTAAAAGTGACTTGCTTTTTCTCCCTTGAAGCTCTCAGCACCAGTTCTTTATTTTGAATGTGGAGTGTTTTAACTATTATTTGCCGTGGCGTGCTTCTAGTTTTGGTCGTATCTGCTTGGGGGTGCAGAATGCCTCTTGTATATAGATGGGCCTCTCTTTTTTTAGATGAGGAAAGTTTTCCTTGATGATTGTTTGAAAAATTTCCTCAGGGGTGGTATTTTGAGATTCTCGCTCTGGTATTCCATGAATACGCATGTTAGGCTTCTTCAGGGTGTCCCATATCTCTTGGATATTTCTCTCAAGTATCTTTTTGGCTTTAACAACCTCTTCCATTGAGCTGGTTAGTACTCCCACTTTATATTCAAGGTCTGAAATTCTGTTTTCTGCTTCATTAGTTCTGTTGATAAGACTCTCTGTAGAGTTCTGGGTTGAAGATAACTTGTCTTGTAGTTCAGTTTTAAACTCTGCTTGAGTCTGTTTTAACTGCTCTATGCCAGTTTTTGTTTCTTGCACTGTTTTTCTGAACTCCTCCAAATGTCAGTTGTGTTCCTCTTCAAAGTGATTGATTCGATTATGTAATTCCTCCCTGATTTCCTCTTTCATATTATTGAACATGGTAACGATCGTATTTTGAAAGTCATTATCCTGGGTCAGGCTTTCTTTGCCTTTTTCCGCGGGTTTGTTCTGTTTGGAGTCTAACATTATGGGATTAATTTCTTCAGTGGGAAATTTGTTTACTTGAGTGTTGCTTCTTATGGATTTGCACTTTGACTTTGGCATTGTCGTTTTAGCTCTTAAGATCTTTCAATTTCACTAAACTGAATTATTTGGCCTGGGGTTCTGGGGGTGTGCAGGGACAGAGCTTACCTAGGTCACGGGTGAGGCCCGGCTGGACGGCGCGTGTGTCCGGACCACTGGAGCGGGGTGGGGAATGTGAGGTTGGGGGCGTTGGCGTGGAGCTATTTAACCCGAGGGCAGCTGGGGCGGGGCCCGGGCGCAGGGGGAGGTCCTCCTCGTCCCTCGGCCCTGCGCACGCGGCTCGGGCTGGATGGGGGGAGTCGGAGTCGGGTCCCTTTGGGCTGACCTGGGGTTCTCGTGGGCGGGCGCTGCCGGGGCTTACCTAGAGTCGCGGGGTGAGGCACGGCTGGACCGGGCGTGCCTCCCGACCTGCGGAGCGGGGTGGGGTGAAAGGGAGGATGGGGGCGTAGGCGTGGAGCTATTTAACCCGAGGGCCCTTTTTTACTTTTTAAGAAAATTTAAAATTTTTGAGAAGTAGAATTTGGAAATATTTGGAAATGATAATTTATATTTCTCCATTTTAGTTCCTTATTACTATCCTTATGAAAATTTTTTTAAAAATTGTCCCCTTGGGCTGATAGTCCCTCTGTGCTTTAAAGGTCATATATACAGGATAAATCTATGATGGGTTTCTTAGGATTTTATACTTAGAAATTATAAGTTCATGTCTCTAGTATAAATTTTATCCTATTTTGCAAAGGAAAGTTTTCTTGACTATAAAGTAATAAGATTTGAAAACCAAAATGGAACTTGGAAGGCAGCTGAATATGCCATTGATTGTTGGTTTATCTTTACATTACTAATATAAATATTAAGGTACCATATACTCAGATGTGGTGCTAAGCCAAAAGAACACAAGAACAAGTGAAGGGGGCATCAGTGTCTGAGAAGTTCATGTGAGAAGCATGTAACCAGGGCTGTAGCATAATGTCTAGGGAGAAGACTTCTTATCTCCTAAGATGATAGTCCATGTCCTGGTCCACTTGAAGAGAATGTCCTTTCTCTGGGTGCTGCTCTTGCTGGAGCGTGCAGCTCCCAGATCCAAAAATATGGCAGACATAGAGTGGTACCTGATGTCATCCAGACCATTGTCTGAATGTACTGACAAAAAGAAAAGCTTATTTTGTTTTTGGTTTTTGGTTTTCCACTTGCTGGATGTTGTACTCTAAATAGTAAATATCCTAAATATCTTATATCCCTCCTCACTCTTTCTAGGAAGCAGGTCTGTTTCACAAAGCCTTAGAATGATAAGCAAAGCCTTCCATTTTTGAATTGTGTATAGTTCATTAGTTACTGTATCATTCTGATAAAATAACTTACGGAAATGAGGTAAAGGAGGAACTATTTCTTTTGATGTTGTTTTTACAGGGTTTGCATGGTAAAGTTTAGTTCTCCTGCTAGGGAACAGGGGAGAGGAAGGAAGGAAGAGGTCTCTCTTCTCTGTTCTCTCAGCACCTAATGGATCACACAACCTGTGGCCATCCTGTGCAGCTTGTGTTACTTTGCACATTCCTGTCCCTAGAATGTCTTCTGTCTATCTACCTACAGCAAGTTCACTCACGTCTTGCATCTTTCAGTTTGGGTTGTCCACTCATTATGCTGCATTGCTGTGTAGATTAATACACATCAACCAGGCAAAATACAGTGATGCTAGCTATGTCATTTGACAACAACTCTACTCTCTATTTGCGATCATCTTCTCAGAATCTAGTGGAACATGCGTTCTCCACAGGCTTTCTATCTGATGTAAATAATGCAGGTATACACTCTCAAGAAATAAAATTTCAGCAAAATGAGCTTAAAAGACATAACTCACTTTTAAACAGTGTTATATTAACATTTCTGATGACATATACCATTGATACATATTTATGAGCTGCACTATAATATTTTTATGCATAGAGATATTGGATAATATCTCTTTTTAATGTTGAGAAGCAAATTATTTGAGACTTTTAAAATTATCATTAATTTTTATTATTTTAGAGTTTCATCCATGAATAGGATATATTTATGTTAATATCATACCTTGTTTCATCCATGAATAGGATGTATTTATGTTAACATCATACCTTGTTACCAATCCCTCCTCCTTTACACTGCCTCCTTCTTCTTCTCTATTAGTCTATTAGTTCTAGTTAGAACTCTTATTAGTTCACTGAGATTCATCTGGGATGCCTGTACTGGCCAGTATCTGAGCACTTGCTGGGATATAATCGAAGAAGCTGTTTCCCTTTTTTCCCATCCAGCATTACCTCTTCAGCAGTCTCTCAAAAAGGTACGCAACCTCTTCAGATCTTTCCCCTTCCCTCTTCTGTTAGAAACACTGACAGGCCAAATCTGTGAAGGTCTTTTAGAAATATTTAAGATTTTTAAGGTTAAATGTGGAACACAAAGTTAGTTAAAGGTCAGAAAGACTTAATTTAGAATCTGATTTGGAGGAGTATGTAAAAAAAATTTAAGACATTTAATCAAATAGGATCAATATCATTTAATGAGAGTGATAATTAAAAGACTTCAAAGGCAAATAAGAAGTTACATAAATGTAGAAAAGTACGTTCCTCTTATAAAAGAGAAAGCTCAGTTAAGTAATCAAAGACTAAAGTGACAAAAAGCAATATAAAGCTTTTTGAGAAGACAAAAATATCTTTTTTTAGAGATAACTCAAAACGAAGATCAATGAGTTAGTAAAACTTTGTTGTTTTAATAGAGAAAAATGTAGCTTTGAGTTTTCTGCTAATGTTTGCTTGATGCTAAGGCATATTTTAAAACTCATATAGCCAGGTGTATACCAAGACATATTGATATAGAGTCTCAGGTTTTACACAAATAATTTTTAAATGAATTATTTCCTTGGAATATGTCGTACAATTATAGTAATTACTTGAAATCATTTATGCAGATATTAAAAAACTATTGTTATACTGGGGATACAGGTCACATATAGAGTTTATGTGTGGGGTATATAAAGCCCATGTTATGAAAAAAGTTAATATATTTATATCACAAGATACATTTATTTAAAAACACTGCAAACTAAATTTTAGTCCTTTGGTCATTTTTAGTAATTTTTGATCACTGTGGCTAAAGACAACATATTAATTCATGGAACTGCAAGGCTTTGCAAAGTGATACTTAAGCAAAGGAAATAGAGGAACAAATGCTTCAGTACTGGTAGATGTCTACAGCCCAATGTTTCTGGTTATAATTAAGGTGAAAAGAGCCAAAAGCTATGGTGAGGACTAAGCTGTTATAGGCTGTGGAATGCCAATAGTTGAGATTCCTTCTGCTGACTTACTCTCTGACACAAGTATTTGGGAAAGACAGGAGAAAGAATATCTCTTTGAATATTTCATGTTGCATGGATTGGGATAAAAGACTAAAGATTTTAAGTTTCTTCTTATAAAGGAAATTCCCCTCCCTCTAATATTGCTGAAAGTTCCTTTAAGACATAGATTATAGCTTGTGCTGGATTTATATACATCTGGAAATGAATTTTGCAAGAATTTGCAATAGATTCAGATATCTATTGTCTTGGGCATAATTACAATTCTCCAGAAAAATCTGTTAATTAAAATAAATAAAGGATATAGCATAAATGGTCATACCAAAGGAAGCTGCCAGTAGTTTTTAAGTAAAAACAATAAAGAACATGAAAGGTAGACTACTGCTTGAGCCATGGTATCTGTAGACCAAAGTGCAAATTCTGGGTAAAATACACAATTCAGTGTGATAACATGACGGTCACTGAAAGATAAACATGGTGCCAGAAATTCAAAATCTGTAAATATTTATTAAGACAAAAAAAATGAAGAGTAGAGCAAAGAGTATGCTGTAGAGCATTTTATATTTAACCTTTTTAGCATATATTAGTATAGTTCATTGTAATCATTCTTATAAAACAATCAAAGAAGCATCCTAATTTACAGTTTAATGGTAAGAACCATGAATATGAGAGATGTAGGTTATCACAGGTCACAGGAGAGTAAGCATTAACCTATTATTATTCATCTGTTCCTAAGAGGAGCTGAAAGGCACATTTGTGATGGCATTCAAATGGAGTCATTGCATAGAGCATGTGGGTAAGCCAAGAACACAGGGAGGTATTATTGAGTGGTAGGTACAGAGCCTGCCAACTAGGGATCTCACAAGAAGGATGATGTGCTTGTTTAACAGCAGTCGCACAGCTGGCTGCACTAGAAACTCTGCTCAGATGATGGTGACATCTGGAAACCTTGAAAATGATTGTTGTGAAGATTGCATTAACTACTGGGTGGAAATAGGTTTACTCTGCCAAGAAGGGACCTATGACCATTTATAGGATTGCTGCAAAGTTCCTGGATGAGAGCCATGTGATGTAAACTCAATTCATGGATGAGATGGCAGATTAGGATTAATCTCTTGATAAAGTTCTCTTCTATAAACTACTGGTCAGAGAAATGGAGAAATACCAGGACTGCTTCATTCTATATGGGGAGGAGCTTTTATTTTTTTTTTTAGATAAATTTATTAAATTTACATTTTTATATACATGCTCCTTGTGTCCCTCATTTCCCCTCCCCTTTTACCTCCCTTCCCTCTTGCTCTCATCCCATCCCACCCTCCTTCCCATCCCTATATGGGTCCAGTGTACTCCCTTCAATACTCCTGTCCTTTGGTTCTATGAGTCCTGAGGTTCCTTCTATATTATCTATTCTCATGGGGTTTCAGGCCTTTCTGTCAGATCAAGAGATCCTTCCTTGGGCAGCCCACTAATATGGGTATTACCTTACTTCTGTCTGACCCCTTATCCCTAAGGATCCTACTGCCTGAAACTATTTCTTCTAAGATGTGTGCTAGTCCATGGGGGCATGTTGACATGTCCACCATTGTGCAGTTCTGATGAGTTCCCATTGCTGTGAGTTCCTGACTGTGGCTGCAACAGAACTCTCCATCTTTAGGCTCTTACAGTCTTACTGCCCCTTCTTCTGCAAAGTTCCCTGAGCCTCCGAATGGGGAAAGATTTGGTTGGCCTGGTTCCAGGTAAATGTTGTTGGATTGCTGGTGTTCTGTATTCAGGTTGTTTGTTGTCCATTTTGCTATTCTTGCACTGCACAAGGCTGCATTCTATCTATGTTGAGATCCTTCCTATCAAAAAATACAGAAACTGTTAAAGAGTCTTTATGTAAGAGAAGGCTTGACAAGAAAGAGCTCTAGGCAATGCTACTGAGTCCTTTCACCTCATCAGAGAGGAGGACCCAGAGGGAAGTTTGACATGCACACTAAAGGATGCTCCAGGGGTGGAGGGTGGGGAGCACTGAGAGAAAGGGAGGGACGGGGAAAAGGCAAGGGAAAAGGGGGGAGGAAGCAAGGGAATCCAGGGAGGGGTGGAGAGAGGGAGGGGAATGGAGTACCTATCAAGTTTGTATGAGTGGAAAAAGTAAATAATAAAAAAAAGAATTATAAAAAAAGAGAGAAAGCTTAAAGGAGAGGGAGGATCAGGAGTATGGCATAGGAGTGGGTGGGGTCAACCTCCAGGACATCATCCAGCTACCATTAGTAGCTGATTAGCTACTAATCACTAATCTCCCAACCCAAGATGGAGAACAAATGTCCAGTGCTTCAAACCACTCCAAATACCAGAGATCAGAAAGGAGACAGACTGTGAATTACATAAGGTATCTCGCTAATTGTGGGTCTTTCTTGATGGTAACCTTATTTCTCTATTGAACTCATTCCTTTGTCTTTATTCTCTTTGGGTCTTCTTTGCCCTATCTTCCTATTTATAATCCTTTGTGGCTGTAAAGAGCAATAAAAAGATTTTCCTTTGAGTGTGTCATTATGAGGGTTTGGGATTAGTTTCCACTTATGAGGGAGAACATGCAACGTTTGGTTTTCTGTGCTAGGGATGCTTCGCTCAGTATGTTTTCTTTCAGCTCCATCCATTTAGTATTAAATTTCATTAATTCATTTTTTGATGGCTGTGTACTTTTCCATTGTGTATATATGCCACATTTTCATTATTCATTTGTAAATTGTTGAACATCTAGATTGATTCAAGCTTTTAGATAATTTAAGGTACCCTTGAATATGCTTCTGTGCCTACCTATAATGAAGACAAATTTGAACTAGGAACTACCTTTTCCACATGACGTTTTTACCCGTTATTAGTCTTTAAAGATCTAATTATTTGTTATTCATAAGGTAAAAATAACTTGTCTCAACTTTTAGAAATAAGAATGTGTTGGGGAAGACAGTATTTTGTTTTTTTTCATGTAAGTCTATGTAGAGTGCTTGCATGTGTAAGGGTAGACACAGAGATATGTGTGTATATACATGAACACACTTGAGTGTGTGTGCCTGTGGAGGTCTAAGGATGATGTCAGGAAACATTCTTGATGGATTTTTTACCTTACTGGTGTGAGTCTAGGTTTCCAATTAATCCCAGAGTATGCTAGTCTGGCTGGCAAGTTTGCCTTAGGAATTTCTAGGCTTCTTTTTCAGGGTTATAATTAGAGCTGGGCTGCTATGATTGCTAAGCATTTTTATGTGGGACTTGGGGAGTCAAACTCAGGTTCCTTTGCTTGTGAAGCAGATGCTTTAACCACTGAGCCATCCCCTTAGACCAAGAGCTATGGCATTAATATAGTTAAATGTAATCAGGGGTAAGATAAATAGAGATGGAGGAAAAGAGATGTTTCAGAGAGAGAGAGAGAGAGAGAGAGAGAGAGAGAGAGAGAGAAAGTTCAAGGAACTGGTTCATGGACTTGTGAGGTCCCAAAACCCATAACATAGCTGGTTAGTCAGGTAGAGGCCTTACACACAAAAGCTGGAGGCAGGCAGGATTTCTACATTGCATTTTGGAATTAGAGCTCCTTCCTTTGGGGATAACTTATTCTTTGATTTTAGACCCGCAACCAATAAGATGGACCTTCACCAGAGTCCACTGAGTTAAATACCTTCTAAATTTGAAAGAAATATTTTTACATCACATCTGTTTGGGGTTGGACTGAAGTTGGGCACCAAGACTTTGTAAGTTAAAACACAGAACTAATTAGCAGGGTTATAATTAGAGGATGTCAAAACTCAGAAACTATAACTTACAGTCTTTAGTACAAAATATCATCCACCACTTTGCTATGACATACAAACATAATGCAGTGTTTGGCATGGATATTTATATTGATTCTAATCCATAGGAAAATTTGTGAAATAAGGTTTCAATTTTAAGACAAAAGTGGTGGTGAAGTCTTCTTCACCTTTTTTTACACTTTATGTGCTTCATTCATACATTAAGGCATATTTTACCATATTTATGTTAATAATGTACAGCTACCTAAGGGTGAAGATAGTTCTCTTTTAGTTGTTATGGCTTTAGTCGTAACTTTGATTCATTTTCGGACAGTAGTACCATTTCTACAAAATCATATATGATGGCAAAGGCCTACAAAGTTCTCTTTCATTATCAAATTTTTTTGAACTAGGACAAGTATTCACATATTTCTATATGTCCTCATATACATTATGAAATGCATAAAAACAAACCAGAGAAGGTTAAGAGAAACATGAGAGCACCATCAAAACTGTAGCATTTTTTTCCTACTGCTTAGATTGTCCTAAAGGCTGTTTTTCTCTTGACTGTTCACTGCTCTAGAGAAAATTCTGCATTGGAGACATGATTTTTATTAAAAACAATTGAATTCCATTTTTATTTTAAGAATTTTTGTAATGTAAGACTTTTCTACATTGTGAAACGCATTGCTCTGCCCTGTAAAAAGAATACTCCAACATCATCCAAGCTTTTGGATGAATCCTGGCTGTGAAATTTTGTGTAGGAGACTTCACAAAGCCATTTTTTAATACATTTTTTATTATTATTTCAGCTCATACAAACTTAATGGGTACACCAGTTCCCTCCCTCCTCCTCCCCCCATACCTCCTGCTCCTCCTTCCCACCCCCCTCCCTTCCCATCCCCCAGTGCCTCCTGCCCCAATTCCCAGAGAGTCCTTTCTTGTGCATGCCTGATTTTCCTTTGGGACCTCCTCTCCGATGACGTACAAGGACCCAGTGGCCTTTCCCTAAACACTTTCCCGTGTTCCCCTTAGGTATAGGAACACTGCTGTGTCTGCCAATCCCTTGCCTCCAAACATCTTGGTGCCTTTAGCAGATGTTGGACTTTGTGGGGTCAATAGTGTGTTGGACAATGCGCAGGGCATGTAAAGTCCAATTATGATTGCTTCAGCCCTAACTTGTATGGAGTATCTTACATATCATTGCTCCTCCCATCCTTTTGCTCTTACACTCTTACCGCGCCCTCTTCCGCAAATTTCCCTGAGGTTCAGGATGGGGAGAGATTAAGCTGGCCTAGTTCTAGGTGGTTGATATAGAGTCTCTGAAGTTCTGGATTGTGGTTTGTTGGTTTTCTTTTGCAGTTTTGCTGCTCCTGCAATGCCCTTCACTCCATCCTGGTGGGCATTGTATGTTACCTCCTGGCCAGAGACAAAAAGCTGTTAAACTAGAGTCTTGTGATAAAAGCACATTCAAAGGTAGATGTAATAAAAGTGGGAAACCACAGTGAGGGAGGGGTCTATCACCAATTTGCACAACGGTTACTTTTTATCTGCCAGACTATATGCCCCCCTCTTCTGGTGAGATCATACCCCCTCAGTAGTAAATGATCAGAAACAAAAGTCTGTGAACTTAATCATATGTCTCATTACTTATTTGAGTCCTTGATGGAGGCCTATTTTCTCTGCTGTAACATGGTCCCTTCTCTCCTTTGTTTCTGGTGTGGCCCTCCTACCCCATCGCTCCTGTTCATAATCCTTGGAATTACTGTCTCTAGGTGGGCTGGGTGGGTTTGGTACTAGGAGCCACCTATTAGGGAGTACATACGGCACTTAATTTTCTGGGTCTGGGATACTTCACTTAATATAATTGTTTCTAATGACATCCATTTCCCGGCAAATTCCAGTAATTCATCATTTTTGATGGCTGAATAGTACTCCATTGTATACATGTACCACAGTTTCCTTATCCACTCGTCAACTGTTGGACATTTGGGTTGATTCCATGACTTTGCTATTGTAAACAGTGCTGCTATGAACATGGTCGTGCTTGTGCTATTGAGGTGAACCTCTGCTGTATGGGGGGTTATTCCCAAAAGTGGAATAGCAGGGTCATATGGCATTTCAATCTTTAATTGCTTTAAGAATCTCCAGATGGCTCGCCAGAGTGGCTGTATGAGCCTGCATTCCCACCAGGAATGTAGGAGAGTTCCCCTCTCTCCACATCCTCTCCAGCATTTGTCGTTGTTTGTATTGTGGATTTTTGCCATCCTGACATGGGTGAGATGATATCTCAGGGAAGTTTTGATTTGCATTTCCCTGATGGCTAAGGAAGTGGAGCATTTTTTCAGATATTGGTTAGACATTTTAATTTCATCCCTGGTAAAGTTTCTTTTAAGTTCCAGGGCCCATTTTTTAATTGGGCCATTGGTTTCCTTGGTGTTTAGTTTTCTAAGTTCTTTGTGCACTCTGGAGAGCAGAGTTCTATCAGATGTGTGGTTAGTGAAAATTTTCTCCCATTCTGTGGGTTGCCTTTGAGCTCGTGTTACAATCTCTTTATCTGAACAGAAGCTCTTTAATTTCACAAGATCCCAACTGTTGAGAGTTGGTAGCAGTGACTGTGCCATTGGATGTCTGTTTAGGAAATGTTGGCCTAGCCCAATCAGCTCGAGGGAGTTCCTTATCCTTTCAACTATGGTTTTTATAGTCTCTGGCCTGATATCAAGGTCCTTGATCCACTTGGAATTAAGTCTTGTACATGGTGACAAGTATGGGTCCAGCTTTAATCTTCTGCATGTGGAGATCCAGTTTTGCCAGCACCATTTGTTGAAGATGCTGTTCTTTTTCCATTGGATTCTTTGGGCCCCTTTGTCAAAGAGAAATGGCTGTATTTTTTTGGGCTTATATCTGGGTCTTCAATCCTTATCCATTGATCTGTGTGTCTATTTTGGAGCCAGTACCAGGCCGTTTTTATAACTATGGATTTGTAGTGTAGACTAAGGTTTGGTATGGTAATACCTCCAGCAGTGTTTTTGTTACTCAGGATTGTCTTTGCTATCCTGGGTCTTTTGTGCCTCCATATGAACTTTGAGATTGTTTGGTCAACTTCTTTGAAGAATTGCTTTGGGATTTTGATTGGTATAGTATTGAATCTGTATATTGCCTTTGGTTGGGAAGGTCATTTTTACGATGTTGATTCTGCCAATTCAGGAACATGGGAGGTCGTTCCACCTTCTGGTTTCTTCTACAATTTCTTTCTTTAGGGTTTTACAGTTTTCAGTTGTAAAGGTCTTTTACCTCCTTGGTTAAGTTTATATCAAGGTATTTCATTTTTTTAGGGGCTATAGTAAATGGGATGGTTTCTCTCAAGGCTTTTTCACTTCTTTCATTCTGGGCATATAGGAAGGCCTCTGATTTTTGCACATTTATTTTGTATCCTGCAACCCTGCTGAACTTCTCAATTAGTTCCAGAAGCTTCCTGGTGGAGTTTTTGGGATCACTCAGGTATAAGATCATGTCATCTGCAAATAGGGATAGCTTGACTTCTTCCTTGCCGATTTGAATCCCTCTTATGTCCCTTTCTTGTCTTATGGCTTCAGCTAAGACTTCAAGTACAATATTGAATAGAAGTGGTGAGAGTGGACAGTCTTGTCTAGTTCCTGATCGAAGTGGGAATGCTTCCAATTGTTCCCCATTGAGCATAATCCTTGCTGTGGGCTTGTTGTATACAGCTTTTATTATATTGATAAAGGTTCCTTCCATTCCTATTGTCTCCAGCGTTTTGATCATAAAAGGCTGTTGGATTTTGTCAAAGGCTTTTTCTGCATCTATCGAGAGTATCATGTGGTCTTGGACTTTGGACTGGTTTACATGATGAATTACATTATTGATTTGCGTATGTTGAACCAACCTCGTGTGCCAGGGATGAAGCCTACTTGGTCCCCATGAATGATCTTTTTAATATGTTTTTGAATCCGATTCGCTAAGACTTTGTCGAGAATCTTTACGTCTGTGTTCATCAGAGAGATGGGCATATAGTTTTCTTTTTTAAGTGAATCTTTATTAGGTTTGGGATTAAAATGATATTAGCTGCATAGAAGGAATTTGGTAGTGTTCCTTCCTTTGCTATTTGATGGAACAGTTTAAGGAGTATTGGTGTTATTAACTCCTTAAATGTCTGGTAGAACTCTGTGCTGAATCCATCTGGTCCAGGACTTTTTTTGGTGGGAAGATTTGAGATTACTTCTTTAATTTCCTTATATGTTATAGGTCTATTTAAATAATTCACAACTTCCTGATTCAATTTAGGTAAGTTGTGTTTACTTAGAAATTCATCCATCTCTTTTGTGTTGTCAAACTTCACAGAGTATAAGTTTTTGAAATATGATGTTATAATTCTCTGGATTTCTTGGGTATCAGTAGTGATAACTCCACTGTTCATTTCTGATTTTGTTAATTTGGGTTTTCTCTCTCTTGCTTTTGGTTAATTTAGCTAGGGGTGTATCTATCTTATTGATTTTTTCAAAGAACCAGCTTTTTGACTGGTTGATTTTTTCTATCATTTTCTTAATCTCGATTTCAGATATTTCTCCCCTTAGTTTGCTAATCTCCTCTCTTCTACTACTTTTGGGATCAGATTGCTCTAGTTTCTCTAAAGCTTTAAGCTGCATTGTTAAGTTGTTTATTTCTGATGTTTCCATTTTTTTGATGTAGGCATTAAGAGCTATGAACTTACCTCTTAGAACAGCTTTCATTGTGTCCCATAGATTTTGGTAAGTTGTATTTTCATTATCGTTCACTTTCAGGAAATCTTGAATTTCTTTTTAATTTCTTCCTGAATCCAGTTCTCATTCAGCATCATATTGTTAAGTTTCCAGGAGTTAGTGTATTTTCTCTTGTTTGTTGTGTTGTGGATGTCCAGCTTTAGGCCATGGTGGTCTGACAAGGCACAGGTTAGAATTTCAACTTTTTTGTCCTTGTGTAGATTCGTTTTGTGGCCCAGTATGTGATCTATTTTGGAGAAAGTTCCGTGTGCTGCTGAGAAAAATGTGTATTCTTTGGTATGTGGGTGAAAAGTTCGATAGAGATCTGTAAGGTCCATTTCTTTAAGGGTTTGATTAAGGTCCAAAGTGTCTCTATTAAGCTTTTGACCTGTTGATCTATCCCATGTTGAGAGGGCGGTGTTAAAGTTCCCAAGAATTATCGTTTGGGGGTTGATTTCTTGCTTTAGACGCTGTAGGGTTTTCTTAATGAATGTGGAGGAGCCCGTATTGGGTGCATATATGTTCAGTATTGTGAAGTCTTCCTGGTGAATTGTACCTGTGACTAAAATGTAGTATCCATCCGTGTCTCTTATAATTTTCTTTGGTTTGAAGTCCACTTTGTCTGATAGCATAATGGCTACCCCTGCCTGTTTTCTGCTTCCATTAGCTTATAAATTGTTGACCAGCCTTTTATTTTTACAGCATGCCTATCTTTTGTGGTGAGATGGGTGTCCTGCAGGCAGCAGATTGATGGATTGTGATTTTTAATCCAAGTTTGTAATCTGTGTCTCTTGATCGGTGAATTAATTCCATTAACATTTAGTGTTATAATGGAGAAACTATTTTTAATTCTAGACATTTATTATGTTTAGTAGTTTTTATAAGTATATTGCTTTGCTTTTAATGGTGTTATATTTGCCTTCTGTTCTCCTGGATATGCCTGTTTTTTTTCTTCACGCTTGAGTATCATTTCTAGCATTTTTTGAAGGCCTGGTTTGGTGGACATGTATCCCTTCAAGTTGTCTTTGTGCTGGAAAGTTTTTCTTTCTCCCTGGATCATGACTGATAGTTTTGCAGGGTAAATCAGCCTAGGTTGACATTTTTGCTCATTCAATACTTGAAGTATGTCTCTCCAAGCTCTTCTTGCTTTTAGTGTTTCCATTGAGAAGTCATTTGTTGTTTTAATAGGTTTACCTTTAAAAGTGACTTGTTTTTTCTCCCTTGAAGCTCTCAGCACCAGTTCTTTATCTTGAATGTGGAGTGTTTTGACTGTTATTTGCCGTGGTGAGCTTCTGTTTTTGTCGTATCCGTTTGGGGTGCAGAATGCCTCTTGTATATGGATGTGCCTCTCTTTTTTTAGATGAGGAAAGTTTTCCTTGATGATCGTTTGAAAAATTTCCTCAGGGGTGGTATTTTGAGATTCTTGCTCTGGTATTCCATGAATACGCATGTTGGGCTTCTTCAGGGTGTCCCATATCTCTTGGATATTTCTCTCAAGCATCTTTTTGGCTTTAACAATCTCTTCCATTGAGCTGGTTAATACTCCCACTTTATCTTCAAGATCTGAAATTCTGTTTTCTGCTTCGTTAGTTCTGCTGATAAGACTCTCTGTGGAGTTCTGGGTTGAAGATAACTTGTCTTGTAGCTCAGTTTTAAACTCTGCTTGAGTCTGCTTTAACTGCTCTATGCCAGTTTTTGATTCTTGCACTGTTTTTCTCAACTCCTCCATGTATCTGTTGTGTTCCTCCTCAAAGGGATTGATTCGATTATTTAATTCCTCCCTGATTTCCTCTTTCATAGTATTGAACATGGTAATGATCATATTTTGAAAGTCGTTATCCTGGGTCAGGCTTTCTTGGCCATTTTCCATGGGTTTGTTCTGGTTGGAGTCTAACATTATGGGATTAATTCCTTCAGTGGGAGATTTGTTTACTTGAGTGTTGTGTCTCATGGATTTGCACTTAGACTTTGGCATTGTCGGTTTAACTCTTAAGATCTTTTAATTTCTGTGTGTTTTTCACTAAACTGAATTATTTGGCCTGGGGCTCTGGGGGTGGGGGTGGGGACCGATCTTACCTGGGTTGTAGTGTGGTGAGGCCCGGAGGAGTGGAGGGGAAGAGGGGATGGGGTGTCGGCGGGGTGTTATTTAAACCCGGCCCACCCGAGGGCGGGGCCGTGCGCAGAGGGCTGACCTCTCCTCCTCCCAGGCCCTGCGCGGGTGGCTCCGGCTGGATGGCAGGGGGAGCTGGGTCCACTCGAGCGGCCTGGGGCTCTGGGGGCGTGCGGGGACTGATCTTACCTGGGTCGCGGCGTGGTGAGGTCCGGCTGGACCGCGTGCGCGCGCGTCCCGGGCGGTGGAGTGGAGTGGAAGGCCACAAAGCCATTTTTAGGTAAGGTGATTTAGTTCCTTCTTAAACAGATCTCAGGGATTTACACCACTGAATTTTCTTCCTGTGGTTTTGTCCTCTTCTTTATGACCCGTTCATCAGGTGACATGTCATAGCCACTGGAAACTCCTAATCTTTTCAAGGAGGAAACTCCTTGCTATTAATAAAGAAAACTGTGACGTCACTTCAAATTATTGTAATAGCATTTCCAGAGAAAACAAGAAAATAGATGGCATCAAAGAAGGACTCATTTACAACCAGAGCCAGTGAAACAACAATTTAAAAAATGTGGGATGTGTTACATACTTGGGGCACTTTATGCTATAGAACCACAAACAGAAAAACAGACACCACATATTGTTCCTTATAAGTGGATTCTACCATTAATCCTTCAGAATGATATAATCAAATGGAAACTTTTATAATATCCATAAATTACAAAGGAACACAAGTCAAAGGGTAGAGAAAGATCCCAAAAGAGTGGAGATAATGGAGACAGAAAAACATGGGCAAATAAAAGCATAGGCACCTATGAAAGAAAAGTTTTAAGGGGAGGGAAGAACCGGGATAGGACACAGTAATAATGAGTGAGGTTACTCTTCTGGTAAGCAATAACTCACTAACTGCCTTCTACCTGGATCCTTAATGCCAGGGAGCACATGTCTTGTAAATCTATAAACCTGTCCAAATAACAGTGGAAAGGGAGAAAGTAGACACTAGACAGGTCTAGGACTATGAACACTTGGTAGTAAACCAGAATCTAGACAGCTCTTATTATATCCTTAGATAAGAAAAGATTTTAAGTTTCAACCAAGACACAGCCTCTTGCAATGAAAGATTAGTGAAGTGGGGAAACCAGGGGCACACTGCAATGAGATCTAGCCCCACCATATCTACACAATGGCTGACATATCCATATTTCTCCATAGACCAGTGACGATCGCAGGAGAAACAAGTACTTACAGTGGGAATCCTAAGGACAGGTACCGGTCAGGTGACGGGAAGCACCCTTATCTGTGGGTTTACACACTAAAAGGCCACTTATGCTGCCACAGAAGCCTGGTCTCCAACTAATACAGTCAACTTGAGTGAGCCCTATGGACCACACAAGCAAAGAGTCATGCAGGTGGACGGGACAGGGATGGATAGGTGAGGGAGGAGAGCGTGGGAAAAGAAGAGAGAAGGGAGAGAGGGGTCATGGACAGAAATTCATTTTGTTTGCATAAAAATAATAAAAAGATTTTAAAAAGTAGCATAGTATTGGTGCAAAACCAGAAGTGTAGATCAAGAGAATAAACAACCCTAAAATAACAATCACACAGTTTTAATCACCTGTTGACAAAGATTACAAAAAGGCACATTGGATAAAAAAACAGTATCTTCAGCTGGATATACATATATGGAAGAATTAAATTAGATCCTTATCCTCTCTTATTTTGTATAAATAGGTTGGAGATTTTAATGTAAGACCTGAAACTCTAGATCTATTAGAGAAAGCCCTTCCAGATATAGATATACTTGAGGACTAGTGGAATGGGACTCCAGTAACTCAGGAAGTAACACAAGATCTGACAAATGGGACTATAAGAAATAAAAAAGCTTCTTCGCAGCAAAAGAACCAAGCGAGTGAAGAGAAGCTTGTAGGTTTGGAGAAAATCATTGCTGGTTATGGAAGATTGATACCTAATTTGATAGTCATGTAGCTAAATAAAATTAGTATAAGTCACACACTTTCAGTTTATTAGAAGTATAGTTCATAAGCTTGTTAAAAATATGGACTATATCTGCTTTTTAAGAAAACCTGCTTTGTCCAACCCATACAATATGCTGCCCAGAAGATAATATGATCAAAGTAAAGCCCAATTATAGTCAGTATTATGTGTGGGTCAATCACAACCTATCCTGTTTCAAGAGATAGAACATCACCCAGAGACCAAGCCTGAACTAAGTAACCAAACCTGAGCTAGGTAACCATGGAAATGTGCTTGCATCAGATGCAATTTTAATTTTTTGTCATGCTGCTGTCTTACCAGGTTTCATTTTTATAAAGTCCTATAAAAAGTTCATTCTAGGCCTCAGGATTTTCTGGTGATAACTGCCTATGGGCCCAGCCAAATGAAGGTATGCTCCTGGACACTCAATATTTGTTGCCTAGGATTTTTCTCCCCTGGACTGAGCACAACACTAAAATACATAACGAATTTTAAAAACCAAATAATAACAGAATAAACAACCCAGTTAATAAATTGACTAATGAAAGAAACAGACATTTCTCAAAGTATGGAATGCAAATAAGCCAATAAACATGAAAATATGTTCAATATCCTTAGTTATCAGGGGAATGCCGATTATAACTACACTGAGATTCCATCTTACCCGGTTAGAAAGGCTATCATAAAAAAAAAAAAACAAACAAACAACAACAGTACCAAGGGTGTGAGGAAAAAAGAAACTTCTATATATTGCTGGTATGAATGTATAATAGACCATCAATTATAGACCAAAACTAAAAATAGAAAGTAGTCTATGGTTCAGATATATTGCTTCTAGCTATATAAATCAGCATGCTACAGGACCGCTTGCACATTTGTATTTATTGCAGCACTATTCATAATAGCCAAGGTATAAAGTCAGACAAGGTGTCCATTAACAGATGAATAGATAAAGATAAAGGTGGTTTTTTATTCATTCATAATGACGAGTGAAATTATGTTATTTGCAGGAAAACAAATACAAATGGAGATCATTATATTAAGTGAAATAACTCAGACCCAGAAAGACAAATACTGTGTATTTTCTTTCACTTCTTTCACTTACAGATCCTGTATCATCAGATTTTTAGGAAATCCTGATAATTTTAATTTTAAATATAGCCATTTTTATTAATTTGTACATTCTCCATATGTTAAAACATATATGCCTTATTATTTATGAGATCTGACCTAAAATACATGAATGCATATTAAGCACACATGCTATATGTGTATGAAATACAGATATGTGCTATAGAAAACAAAGGATAGTGTGCATTGCACAGAAAACCAAACCTTTGAAAATTAAGTGCTCACCAAAAAGATGGTGGTGGTAATAGAGTAACATAAAGCACTATGAATACCATAAAATTTTGCTTGAAAAGAATGAAAATGGTTCTAGGTCTTCATGTGCTATCAAGCAAAATCCACTTCTGGATACTAAAATCCTTCACCAATGGTAAAGTTTTTTTTTTTTTTTAATTTTATCTTGGAAAGCTGTTACTACAAGTAGATTTCATGAACTTTTCTCTCTTCTCTCTCTCTTTCTCTCTCTAAGCATTGATGGAAATGGAACTATTTTGCATTTATATATACTCTTTAAATTATTCTCTTCAAAATATGCTTGGAAATATTGAATCTTTTTTCTAAATTATCTTGGCAGTTAAGTATTTTAGCCCTAGCTCTAATCTATGTGATGTGCATAGTTCAAATTCAGCTTTCTATTTGAACATTAAGTACTTAGACACATCCATTCAGCCTAGACACAGGGAAGACAGTTGTTCTATGCTTTTTATTTTTTCTGCCAAGGGGAACAAAATAAGCCATGTATACCTACATGAGCATAGAATTTTAAAATTTTGGCATTGATGAAAAATCTACAGGATTTTCTTTTTTTAAATTTTTTATTTTTTAATCTAAATAATTTTATTTTTGTACCTAGTTAAACAAGCTCGATGAACAGATATCCTTACTCTCTCCTTCCCTTTTCCCCTCATCTCTCCTTTTCCCCCTTCTGTTCTCTCATCCTGTCTTCTCTCCCCCCCTTACTCTCTTTCTCCCTTTTATTCTCCCTCCCTCCTCTCTCTTGGTGTTTCTCACCTCTCCCTCCCACCCTCCTGTTCATCAGCTTATATGGGCCCTGAGGTTCCCTCTGAATTGTCTGCTCTACTTGGTGTTCAAGACTCTGGTCCTTTCTTGGGTTGCTCACTAATATGGGAACTCCATTATATCTGTCTAACCCCTTGCCTCTAATGATCCTACTGCATGATGTATTATCACTCTATGTATGTCGAGCATACATTTAATTAGTTCATAAATAAAATACACAGAATATTATTAGTACATTAATGTTTAGTTAAATTAATGTATAATCCACATTAATCCATTAGAACATGAATATGCAAGAGTAATTTACACTCTATCTTTTACATAGTACATTTTATCCCCTGAGATCCTATGGGTGCTTGTTGACATGACAACCATTGTGCAGGTCATGTAAAGTCAAATCTCATTGCAGTGAGTTCCTGGCTGCTGCAGCCCAGTCTTGAGTGAATTGTTTTGTCCAGCAGTGGACCTCTTCATCTTTAGGCTCTTACAGTCTTGCTGCTCCCTCTTCTGCAAGATTCCCTGAGCTTTAGGATGGGGAGTGGTTTGGCTGGACTGGTTACAGGTGAACATTGTAGGGTCTGGTATTCTGAATTATGGTTGGTTGTTGTTTTTAGTTTTGTAGTTCTTGCACTGCACTAGGCTGCATGCTGTTTGGGTGTTGAGTTCTTCTAAACAAAGATTAAAAAGACCGTTTAAAAAAGGTCTTTATAGCACTAGAATCCTTGGAGGCTAGGGACTGACAGTCACCGTAGTGTTTCTAAGCTTAAGGGGAACACAGGAAAGGGTTCTGGGAAATGCCCCTGGGTCCTTGCACCTCATCGGAGAGGAGGATCCAAAGGAGAGTTTGGCATGCACATTAAAGGATGTTCCGGGGATTAGGGCGGGGGAGTCACTGAGGGATGGGGAAGGGGGGAAGGAAGGGGGGAGGAGGGGAGTCGGGGGCAGGTGGAGGGAGGGAGGGGACAGGTGTACCTGTTAAGTTTGTATGAGTGGAAATTAATAATAATAATAATAATGTCTTTATATAAGAGGAGGCTTAAATGTATAGGGAAGAATAGGAGTAGGACATAGTAGTAAGTAGGGTCATCTTCCAGGTTGCCAGCTGGCTATCATCCTATCCCATCCCCTCCATGACTGGGGACACATGCGTAGCACTTCAATCCAATCCCAAGTGAACAGGAAGGAAAGTAAGGAAAGAAAGTGAGAGTGAGCTGTGTCAGATGTCTCACTGCTTACAGGCCGTTCATGACCGTGGCCTAATTTCTCTATTGAACTGTCCTTTGTCTCCTTTCTCTTGAGATCTTCTTTCCCCTTACGTTTTAGTTACAATCCTTTGTAGTTATATTGGATGTTAGAGAGATTTTCCCTTAAGTTTGTCTTTAAGAGAGTTTGTAGCTAGGATCTAATTATAAGGGAGAACATGTGGTGTTTAACTTTCTGTGCCTGGGATACTTAGCTCAGTAAAATTTTTTCTAATTGCATCCATTTACCAGCAAATTTCATTAATTAATTTTCTGATGGCTGAGTAGTGTTCCATATTTTCATTATTCATTAATCAACTGTCAGGAAGTTAGGTTGCTTCAATGATTTTGCTATTGTAAATATTACTGCAACGAACATGGATGGACTCGTGATTCTATAGTAAAGTGATGTATTTTTAGAGATTATTCCCAGAAGTGGTAAAGCAGGATCATATGGCATTTCAATCCTTAACATTTTTAGGAACTGCCATACTGATCTGCAGAGTGGTTGTACAAGCCTGCATTCCCACAGTAATGTATGAGATTTCCTTTCTCCCCACATCCTTTCTTGACTGTTGTAGACTAAATTGTTGGATGCTCATGAGGAATGTTAAAATTTGTTTCTAAATGGCTAGCTAGTAGCTTGTTTCTAAATGGCTCAGGCTTTGCAGAAAAGAGGAAAGATTTAAAGGGTATTACATTATATGCTTTATGAAAGTATAAAAAGATCTATAATTATTTTATTGAAGCACTTCAAAATATGTTATTAGTTGAAAGTAGAGCAGTTAACAATGCAGATCTATTAGTAAAAAGAATGAAATATTTTTTCTCTCAGATTATAAAATTTCACATAACTGGATTTCAAAGTTAGTTAGTTATTCCTCTTGCCAAATTGGGTACATGTGTTCATCTTCCAAGCTGTCTGCCCTTGCTCTGAATAGGACATTCTTGATATTTTGTTGCTGTTTTCATAGGAAGTCCTAGGAAATTTGTCATGTGTTGCTTTTGGGTCCCAGCATGAAACTTTTGATTTGATTTGGTTCCAACAGAGCCAAATAGATAGTGGCGTTAGAAGGCTGCCCAGCTCAATGTGATATCTTCATATCTCGCATAGAAGCCAGAGCGCCAGGTAGAGATGGCTTTGGTGTGCCATTGAAGGAAGTGGGCAGCAAGATCTATCTTGAAAACCCCTGAGCTTCTGGAAGATTCAGGAATGGAATGGCAGTTTCATTTGTTTAGAAGCAAAATTCTGAGGGAGAACTTTCTGTCAGCGAACCCTCGTATGGTATGGCTTGACCTGCTGCTTTTCTTTCTCCTCAGAAACTCCTTCTTCACTTTATAGTGTTAGCTGTTGGAGATTGCAAAAGTCCAGCGTGGGGGTGTATGAGATGCCGTTGTACATTGTGGTCAGCATTTGAAATCTGACTAGTATGACTACATTTGGCTTTTCTTCCTCTCCACAAAATCCTATAACTAAGAGACCTAATTAAAAAAAACACACACACACATCTTCTAAGTGTGTTACAATAGCAAAAACCTGAAAACACATGAACAAACACAAGCCAGGTACCTGCAAATTCCTTGGACAAAAAGATGAATTTCAAGAAACAGCAGCAAGTAAGCTCTAATCTACTTGGAAAGAGAAAATCTATGAAGTACACATAAAATAGTTTGTAATCAGGAGACTATGGAGTTAAGTGGGAGACAACATGGCAGGCAGTTAGGGGAGATTTGAAAAGATTTCTCGTGGGAAGAGGCATTTGGATTCACCCTTGAGAAGGCAGATGTCTGAAGGGCATCACTGTGAAAACCTGCAATCCCACTGATTTAGATGCTAAGACAGGGAGGTTGTGAATTTAAGATTATCTTGGATTACATAGCAAGTTCAAGGTCAGCCGAGTAGCTTTAAGAGATCATTTATTGAAAAATGAAATTAAATAATAAGTAAATAAGTGAATGATAGCTTTTAGGACTGTGGATGTAGCTCCACAGTAGAGCATGTGCCTAGTATATGACCGGCCCTGGGTTCCATCCCCAGCATTTAAAATAAAAAGAAAAGGAAAAAAAGAAAAATGAAGGCTTTACATATGTGAAGAGAAGCTGGTTCATGGGGAAAAATTTCAGGTAGGAAAACAATTAAAAGGCACAGAAGTAAGAAGCACTGGAATGACAAGCAGTTTACTTACCTTGTTGGAATATAGAGGACATGAAAAGTAGTGGCAGTAGCAAGCTTGGTGCATCAGGTGGAAAACTTGGAAGTCCATGTAATATCCTCGAAGACCACTTTGGGGAAATGGATGCTTCCCGGTGAGGCAACCTAGAAATTTTTCAGGGGGAGCATGCAACATATCCTGTTCTTTGAGATTAATCTGGAAGTAGGTTATTATAGGACTGACACAGGGAGAGAAGAGGGTAGCTATGGCAAGGAAGAAGGTGGTAGAGAGCCTGGCTTTGTGAGGAGTGCATAGGAGAGAGGAAGGAGGAACCCTGTGAGTCCTTCAGACAGAAGATGAAGAAAGGAACGCACACAGGAAAATAAACCAACAGTGTGTGTGTGCCTATGTTCTCAGAGGAGGCTGGCACCATCGGCTGATGATGAGAACAAAGGGCAAGGAACTGGTTTGGTTCACAACACTATCTCTGCTATGTGGATAAGTGAAGTTTGTTGCTGAGTTACCCAACAGCGTAACCTCTGCTTGGAAGAAAATGAAGGGAACAGATGCATTGCTGGGCATCTCAGAACGTCTCCTGAGTACTGTAGGAAGGAATTAGGCCTCATTAGATGGGGGTCCAAGTCTCTTGAATATTACTCTGGCCACCAGTACCGGTCATGAAGCTGGATGTCCTTCATGTGAGTCTTGGACCCACTGCCTGCTGGTTGTGTAATGCCACAGAGGCACTCAACATCTCTGGGCATGTTTGACTTTGTTGTTGTTGTTAAATGGGTTTGTTACAAGGCCTACATCATAGGAATGATGTGATAATTACATGGGAGCATGCACAGAACAGTGGATAGAATCATACTTGAGCTGATTTGAATAGTCTAAGGGGACCCAGATAGCTGGTGAAATTATATCTGGGTGTGCCTGTAAGGTGTGTCCAGAAGGTTTTGTTCTTTGTCTTGTTTCTTGGCCTTGGGTTTCCTCTCACCCTCAGATGCTGGCCTTCTTGGTTATCAGATCTCAAACTCGGACTAGATTATACTCCTGGATTTCATGGCTGGTACTTGTGGATCCTGGGACTTTTTAGTTTTCATAATTTATGTGAGACAATTCCTATAAGTCTTATCTAATATACCTAAACACATTCTGTTGGAGAGCCCTGAGTAATACAGTGTTCTGTAGTTAGCTTCACCCTTGGAAGAATCAGTAGTCAATGCTCTTATTTGAGACACTGATTATGACAATTAAGAACAACTATTTCCTGACTCGATTTGATTTTTAAATCGCTTTCTCGTCTTTATCAAATGAGTCAGCTCAGCACTCAAGGATCCCTGCATACTCTCTCATGGCATAACACATCCATTTTTTCTACAGTACACCCCTCTCACACCGACTCTGTTTCTAATTATTTAGGATGTTTTTAGACTGAGCTTTATCTAAAAATAATATTCAAAGACCTCTTTCTCATGGATCTAGGAAGTATGGTGGATGCTTTGGGATATGTCTGGATTGTGATGTGAAAGTCAGGAATTAACGAGTCCTTTTAACTTTCTTCAGTACAAACCAGACTCCTGAGATCAAGGAAGGATAGTGAACTAGTGCTATCTCAACACTGTCAGTTGCTCATGGCAGCTATCTCTTCTTCCTGCACTGAAGCTCACAGGTCTTTGGAATTCCTTTGACTAGTCCCTCTGATCCCATATCCTGATTTAACTCACTAGTGAAGTTATTTATAGTCTTCAAGTAGATAGCTGGAATTGTCTGGTCTCTACGCTTCTATCAGAAATCTGTCATGTGTTGGGAACACGGTTCAGCGATCAAAGCCCTTGCCTTGCAAGCAAAAGTACCTAAGTTTGAAGGCCTAGATGGCATGTAAAATTTTCAGTAGTTTTGACAGCAGCTTGCAATTCCTGCCCTTAAAGGTGAAGTCTGGAAAAGCAATAAGAAGGTATCAATAAGAAGCCAGAGCAATTCAGGATGATTCCTGATGTCATCCTTGGGTCTCCACAAGCACACACACTCAAGTGTCCTCTTGAATACCTCCCACAATCTTAATCATGCTTAATACTTCCACATGAATTATTTTCAAAGTATTTATTTATAGCCCAGTTCCATTTCCTAAGGGTTTGAATCATATTTCCTATATATTTCAATAGTTTCATTGTTAGAGTTGATAGATCTAAATTTAAACTGTTCATTTGTTTCTGAAGCTCATGTTTCAGTTTGTGTCTTTCATCCATCATCCTGCCTCACACAGACAATCAGACACTGAGTCGTGCCGTCGCAGTTCATCATGCTGCAACAACAAAAGTTCCATAGCTGGGGTGGCTTAGAAAGCAAACATTTACTTCTCTTAGTTATAGATGATGTTAAATTCCAGGTCAAGATGCTGGTGAATCTAGTGTCAGCTTGGACTTTTGATGGCTACTTTCTCAGGGAGCACTCACCTGGAACACAGGACAGACAGTGTAAACTTTTAAGAGATTTCTTTTCCTTGTAAGGACACTAGTCTCATTCTTTCATTGATCATGAGACTCTCAAGCAGATGACTCCCCTCTATAGGTACCTTCTTTGAGTATTAGAGCATTCAGACTTTGGATTTCAACATGAGAATTTTGAAGGGCTACAGATTTTCAGTCCATAACACCAGCCAATCTCTCCAAGTCATTGCAGTCCAGCATTTTGTTTAGCCTAGTCTACTGCCTTTGATCCTTTCCAATTGCTCACCATAATTGGAGTTGCTCAGGAAATTGCCTGGTTATCAGGCCTCATTCTATACATTTTTAACTACACACAAAAAAAGAATGTGCCAAAACAACAAAACTAGTCTGTGTTTACAGATGCTCTGAAGAATTTTACCCAGTTCCAGCAAATGTTCAGTTGAGAGCATGGCATCTGACCACTGGGCTTGCATGAGGCTCTTCCAGGTGCTCAGTGCCACAGGAGGACTGGATTATGGGAAAGCAATTTGGATTAAGTTTTCTCACAGAGGAATCCATTCAATGGGATAATCTACTTGTGAGCTGGTGGAATTGTTTCTGGGTCTTGAATATGTTCCACTTGAATAGCTGTTTCTTAGAAGGATGGTACTTGGGTTGTACATGTAAACTATGGGATGGTGCTTGTGCAAGTTCGGAATCTGAATTTTTGAAAATTCCATGGGTGATTCTAGGTTGAAAGCTGAATTTTAATTTTTAATTGCCCACTTGGTTAAAATATTGATTCACAAAGAATCACACTGATTTCCCAAGCTGGAACTGCCATCTCTGGGGCATAGTGGGCAGAGTTCTGCAAGGCAAGACTGGTATTGAATTTCACAATGGCCATTTCTTTTTTTTAAGATATAAATTTTTACTTCCACTCATACAAACTTAACAGGAACACCGGTCTTCTCCTCCCTCTACCCCCCACCCCCTTTTGCCCCCCTTCCCTCTCCCTTCCCTCCCCATCCCCCAGTGCCTCCCCTTCCCATCCCTGGAGCATCCTTTAATGTGCATGCCAAATTCTCCTCTGGGTCCTCCTCTCCGATGAGGTGCAAGGACCCAGCGGCATTTCCCTGAACCCTTTCCTGTGTTCCCCTTAAGCATAGGAACACTACTGTGACTGTCAGTCCCTTGCCTTCAAGGATCCTAGTGCCACACAAAGGCCATTTCTGTGCAGGACACTCTACTAAGCCTACAACCCACTCAAGGGACCGGACCTTTTTGTCTTAAATTGCAGAATGGGATTCCAGAGAAGGGCTGTTTGTGATTTCAAAGACAGAGAGAAAATTTCTCTGGATTTAATTCTGCACTATCTCTGGAAGGAGTTGATTGGAAAATGGATGAAGAGAGGAGCAGAGGCTACACATGTGCAGTGGGGCATGATAAGGAGTTGGTTCTTGGTGTTCACTGTCATGGTTATGTACAAGTGTCAACTTGATGGTTGAGGGTTTGAGCTTTGGCACATTTGTAGAGAATTAGTAGTTGAGTTAAGCCCAGAGCAAACCTGAAGGAGATTGTCTAGTCAATGGGACAAACCAAGCCAATGATGGGTGGGACTAGGCTTTGAATAGGTGAATAAAATACAGAGAGTTGGTTGAGGAAGTTGGCATCCTGTGTACACTTGGCTAGACATGCTGGTCTGGCAAGTAAGGATTGTCCCTTTCTCAGCCATTATGTGGTGATAGTGTGGCCAGTTCCCTCAGCCCTGATGTTGGTGCGTGCTGTCCCACCAATTTTCCCACTATGAACTATAACCAGTAATCGTTAAGAGACAATAAAACTTTTGTTTCCTTAAGCCATTTGATGGTGATTTATCAGCAACTATGCAGATGAACTATAACACCCACCAATATGTGTTAAGTATACTGAAGTTTTAATCCCTGGTATTATGTTTTTAATGTGAACTGTCCACCACAGGACGTTCCAACTTCTTTGCTTTGGTCTTTCTATCTGTGTCTGTTTCTTTTTGCCTGTCTCTATTTCTTTCTTTTTCTCTCTCTGCTTCTTGAGTGTTGATACAATGTTAGTTACCATATCTTTTTGGTTGATGCTCTTCCTGGTCATGATGGATGTTATTCTAGAAATATAAGCCCTTTCACTCTTAAGTTTTGGGTCAAAGTATTCTAGCATAGCAACAGAAGTGCAGTTATAACTCCTGTTTGTACAAGTAAGAGTAACTATAACTCCTGTTTATATGAATGTGATCATATTTGTTAATATTCTTTAAGCTATAATGAAGTTAAAATTAAGACAATAACATAGGTGCTAATCCAAGATATTTAATGTCTTTGTATTAAAGAAAAAGGCTATCATGCACAGAGGCAGATGCTAGAGCAGCAAATCTATGATCAGAGCTTGCACAAGCCCTGCTAGAAGGGAGGAAGCATTCTCTCCTCTGAGTTTCAGACGAAGGAGGATTCTGTCAGCATCTCAATATTGGGAAGCTACATGTGAGAGAAAACCTCTTCTGTGATTGTAAGCACTTGACTAGGTGTAATTTGTTATAGCAATATGGAATTGGGCATAGATCATCTCCATTGCCATTCTTCGAGTGAATGCACTTTGGAGGACTTGATGCTCATTCCCTGCATGGAATCTGATTTCTTGTCAAGATCTGTGCTGACTCGTTACTGGAAGAACTTAGTGGGAGTTCTTTTAGTAGAGTTGGGGAAAAAGTTCAAATCAGAATTTTTTTCCTCTAAATTTCAAGTTAAATTTAAAAATGTATTCCACTTTAAATCTTTCCCTTTTCCATTAAATGATACACTAAGAGTTGGACAATTCATTTCTGAGTCAAATGGTTCTTTTTTTCTCCTGTAAACATGTGAATGCATATCTTCTTTACTTCATGCTCTTCACAGTGAGTTAATAATTACTATGAAGTAACCAATATTCTAATATAACAGACTAAACTGTTACCAGAGATGACGTTTTCTCATTTCTACATATGAAAATGTCTTCTACCAAATGACCACTGATTGCATCTCCTTAACTTTTTATAAACATCTTATGAGAACAAGTGACTTTTCTGCTTTTTAGTACTCATGTCCATCATTCTGTTTAATAAATCATAGCACCATGAGGGGCGTAGCTTAGTATAGGAGAACTTCTTTTGCAAAAGCGAGGGAAGGAGCAGGAATAATCCAGAATTCAGCTGAATATAACCAGCTGTGCAGATTCTTGGATCCTTGAGATCTATTTAACATTTGTTTTCTGTCTGCTTTTAGTGACAATCCACAGCACAGCGTTAGCTGTCTTACAACAAGGTCTGCAATATAATTTTGTTGATTAATACATTTTATCTATGCAAGCTTAAAAAACATGTGTAGCTCCTTAGAAATGGTATCTGGTTCCTTAGCAGGTGTTTTTCACAAGCTGTGCATAGCAGCACATGTACATAATCCCAAGGCATAGAAGTTTGAGGCAGGAAGATGACCACAATTCTGAGTCTAGCCTGAGCTACGTAGTGAGGCCCAGACCAAGCAGAACCCTGTCTTGAAACCACCAAAGAGAAAATAAAGGAAGAAAAAGGAAGGGGCCTGCTACCAAAGGTTTCCTACCAGGTGGGAATAAGTGAAATAACAATGAATATAGGTGATACATGGAATAATTACTATATTACTGTTTTATCTGATTGTATGTGTTAATTTGTTTAATCCTCATAATACAAACCAATACCTATTATAGAGATGAAAAATTAGGCCTTAAGTTCTGCAGTATGGAAGAGCTTCAATCCTTTCTGCCCTCCTCTGAGTTGCATGTATAGCATGTATATACTGCATGTATAGCTCCCATCCAGACCTAACAATCATCTATGATTTTTGAATTTAGATTCTATGTGTGACAAATGTATTGTATCAACTGATTACATTATGTTGCTAAACCAGAACATCTGAGATTGAGTAATTTTAAAGAAGTTCATATTGGTTTCTGGGTCTGAAGGCTGAATGTACACTATTACATGGTCACATCTGGATTGACCATCAAGCTGATTCAATAAGTTCAGAGAGAAGTGGTCACATGCTGAGCAGACAAAGCATGAGGGTAGCTATACATCCATTCTGAAGATGAGCACATACTCATTAAAGTAGTATGATTCACACCCACCCACAGATGTTTGCTTTTATAGGCTAGCTGAAGCTCACTGCCAGCCATTAATCTTATTAAATTCCATTAGATGTGCCGTGTCAAGTGTGATGGCCCAGGAAGCTGCCCTGGAGTTGGAGAATATAAGAGACAGAAAAAAGAACACACAGAGATAGAAATATAGGAGTGGCAAATTCCATTGTCTCCTAGAGTGAGATCCATAAGAAAACATTGCCCGGTCTTGCCAAACTTTATTTACAATCAGACGGCTGGGAATTTGCATGCAAACTGAAGCATAGGACTTCTGATTGATAGGAAGGAGAGGTAGTATCATGGTTTGAAATGTGAGTTGCCCCCCATGGACTCATGTGTTTGAATCTTTAGGTGTTTGGGAAAGTCATGGCAATTTAAAAAGTGTAGACTCGTTGGAAGAAGGCAGTTACAGGGGATGGGCCTTGAGGTTGATTCTGGGAGAGAGTCTGCTCTTGCAGTTGGAGTTTTGCAGCTCTCAGGCTTCTTGATGGACATGATTTAGGCTGCCTCCAGCCTCTGCTGGCCAGTCATGCCTTTTCTACCATAAGAACTGTATCTCCCTTCTGAAACTGTAAACTTAATAGATCTCCCTTAAGTTGCTTGATTTTGAGTGGTGTCTCATAGCAAAAGAGAAGAGTAAACAGTACAGACAGGATTACGGAAAAGTTTTTCTAGCTTTTTGTGTATTTGTGGATTGCCAATTTAAAAACCAGAGAATCAATTATTCCAAATATTTAACATGGGCTAGAGAGAGACAGTTTAATACAGGAGAAACTTCAGGTCAAACAGAGATCCCTATGGTCTCAAGCAGTGGCTTTACCTCAATATGGGCTCTAGAAACCAACAATGGACTTGGTGCCACTGGATTTCTGTATTTTTTTTTTTCATGGAACGCCTGCAATTATAATTCCTCTCAGCATTTCATACTTTTTGTCAGGGGATGCGATCTCCTTTTCTGGCAGGTGGAATCCCATAACTTTCCACTAGTTTACCTCTCTGGAGTTGGCTTCCCCACACTGCCCCACGAAGAATGCATACTTTGATAGGCGATAACCACATTCAAACCATAGTTCTGTGCTTCTACTTTTTTAACTAGTAGATTTCAACTGAAAGAGGTGTTTACACTTTAGATTATAATCTAATAGTCTGTTCTCTCTTGCTGATACAAAAAATTAACACAACTGAAAGGCTTCAAAGGGAGAATTTCTATCTTGCTTCTTCACTGCCAGTTCCTTATACTGTAATGTCTCTCCCTGGTCCATCTTTATGTCTATCTCTTTTCCATGTGTCTATTTTATGAAGATGCATATAAGTCCATTGTCAGTATACCTGACCTCTTGATGTCCACATTTGTAACTTAATCATATGTTTGTCTATATAAGTAATAGTCAGTTTTTTGCTTATAAGGTAATATTCATGAATTCAGATTAGGACACGTGCAAGTTACTGGGGACTTCCACTCAATATACCATATTCTCCAAGTGTAGAAATCTTTTATTTTCATAGTTCTATTCAATAAAACAAATTCCTGGCATATAAACTTTGTCATAATAAATGATCATTTGTGAAATTTCTATTTTTCTGCCCAGAAACTACAGAATAGCCTTTGCAGGTCTAAAATCCTTTTGATTTTCCTTACAAACTACATTCTGCAATTTTCTATTGCATACATTTATGGATCTCTTTCACAAAATATACAGAAGTACTAGTATTGAGAGATGTCCCTCTTTTATTAGCTCAATTCATTAGTGAAGCAAAGAAAGTCTCAGAACTCTAGTGTTGGTGGCACCTCGTATGTCAGGTGGTATCACTCCAGCCAGTTGTCCTTGTCCAATCCATTTTTCCTTACCATTTATCTAACAGACCAAAGAAACCATGTATTCCTTCATGGTGCTCTGTGCTTATGCTTACCTGGAGTTTGTGAAAGTTGTAAATAGTTTCACTGCTGACATTACGTATGCATCATCTTGTGTTACAGGGCTAACGGTCCTGTGACTTTACTTCACTGTTAAATTTCTCCAGGCAAGAGAAAACTGGAAAACTGCATAGATGTTTCCTTGTTCTTACATGTTTTCTTTCTTCTAGCATTAAGATCAGGATTTTTCCTTATACTAAAGAAAACAACTACAATGCATTTCTTTCTTTGGCTATGTACATCTCTGCTTGTTCAAGAGAACTTAAGAAGATAGAAGGGAGTTCTGTTTTTCCACAGAAAATGGCACAAAAACCCGCTGTCTCTATAAAAAATAGCTTAATCGCCTCTTACACAGTCATGAGAGAGCTGATCAATGTCATCTGTATACTTCTGGCTCCACTTTCAAATTATTCTTCATGTAAAAGATGGCTACGGCTGTTTCAAGCAAGAAGATGTGGTCAGCAGTTGCTATTAACAGGTAAGGTAAGTCAGGAAATGTGAGTGGTGTCTCATTGCTTTAAGGTTGACCAGATGATCTATGAGTCTCACAAAATTCCTGTATCATCCAAAGAATTCTCTGCAAATTCTCTTAATGTTATTGTAGATTCTACATTTGTAGATTGAACACAGGTTGAAAATACATTTTTTACTAAACATGAACATAGTTTACTTATTATTGTTTCTCAAACAATATAATTGTTGATAATAATATTCATGCTATATTGTCTATTATATTTAGTCTACATATGATTAAAATTATACTTAGTGATATGGATATGCAGTGCCATTTTCTGGTATTTGGAGGCACATGTGCATTTTGGTGCCTTTATGGGATGCTAGAACCTGGTTCTTTGGGGCTATTGATGAATGACCATGTATTTCTAGAAATAAAAACAGGCAAAAATCACCTCTTACAATTGTTCTATAAGATGACAGTATATGATACAACTTATGATCTTGGGAACCTAATAAGTCTCACTATCCTAAAATCAGTGTATAAGTAAGTATCGATCATTACATGCTTCCTGCCAAGCATAATGTCATAATTCCGTGTTTATAGATATGTTTCCTATTTCAGAACATACAGCATCTGGTTTTTCTTGCTCATGTTGTTTACTTTGTGCTTAACATCAGCACAGGTCCACCAAAGGTGTCCAGTAAATACTGACCTTTGTTAAATCCATGGGGACAGATATACAATGGGCTCCTTTGCTGCCAATCATTTATGTGCTATTCACTGGTTGTAAAGTAAATGCTAGTTTGGGCCTAAATACTTTTTACTTTGTGTACTATTAAAGCAGTAGAACAATAAGTCACATCAAACTTCATTCTTCAGAACTAAATGTTTAAATTGTTCTCAATCTTTTTTATCCACTGTTTTGAATGTTTCACCTTTTTCTAGGGTTGCAGCTCTTTCCAAAATGAGAGTACATGAATATGGTTTCATGTTAAATGTGTAAATGCATGTGGATGTATGTGTATGTAAACATATACTTTAAGTGCATGCACACCTAAGTGATATGGGAAATATAAATTTGAAATGACCTCATATCAAAATTTTACCTGGAATTACTTTTAATTTCTTTTTAGTATAAAGAACCAGCAGGATAAATCGGTTTTAACAACTATGGACTATTAATCATGTTTGATAAGGGAGACATGATACCACCCACGTGAGTCCTTCAAATTGCCTTTAATTATAGAGTCATTACCAGGCTGCAGCACATCGACGCAAGTACTTTGCTGTCGCAAAACAAATTCAAATGTAACCTCATCAGATATTTCCATGGAACCATCTAATTAGACCATGTGGTACAGTAGTCTGTCAGAGATCTGATCAATGGGAAGAGGTCTAGGATGACTTATTTTTGCTTGAGCAATATGCAGGCTGTTTATCTGCCTGCAAGTGTTATTGTGACCATAGAGATAAACAAACTAATGATCAGAGTAATAATTGTTTTGGATTTTCTATAATGCACTCAGTGTGTTTTCTACTTTTTTAAATTTATGGACAGAATGGAAAGATAGACTGAGAAGAAAAAATTTGAGTAAATGAAGACTTTTTCAAGTGAGGCTGATTTAAGTGGATTAACTTCTTTTAAAAATACTTTAAATGTGCAAATACAAATAACTTATTTTTCAAACATTTTAACATATTTTAATAATCATAAATCACCTATACAGCTAGTATTCATGCCAAGAGAAGGAACACCACCAACACACCAGATTCTTGCTCTCTGTTCCCTTTTTGGCCACCATTCATCTAGCCCCATGTATTTATGTTGAGATTGGAATTATTTTGGAGAAATAAATGCAGAAAAAATAATAAGGTAAAATGAACATTCAAGTCAGTTGGGTTCAGAAATCCTTCAGAAAAGCATTTGGGAGTTGTGGGCTGGTTTGGTTTTGATGAAGTAGGAGGCATGAAAGGAGTTTGCAAAAAGGAAAAAAAATCTATATAAAGGAGTAAAAAGTGATATTTTAGAAGTTATATTTTGAAATGTGTAGGCTTGGTTATTTTGGAAGTCATTTTATAAAAAAAATCTGTAGCTCTTTTGATAAATTATAAATAGTTAAAGTGAAAAGTTTGTGCTGGGAAGATGCTCAGTAGTGAAAGCACTTGTCGTACAACAAAAAGACTAGAGTTCAGATCTCCAGATCCACATGAAATATGTGGTGTGCTGCCTCTCCTGTAATCTAGCTATGGAAAGTCGAGGCTGGGAATCCCCAGAGCAAGCTGGATGGGAAGAACAGCTCTATCAATAAACAAAAGAATAAGGTGAAAGAGTGAATAAGGATGATTGCTGATATCAGCCTTGGGCCTCTACATGCGTGTGCATATGTGCACCACTCCATATGTGTACCCTTACACATTCAACACACACACACACACACACACACACACACACACACACATATGAAAGTGGAGAAAAGAAAAAAAGAGATTAGAATCTTTTGGTGATAACTTTTCCTAAAAAAGCATTTAGATAGTGCTGATAGTGCTGATGCTTCATTTAAACTTTCAGGTCTTCATTAATATTTTTATGTTAGGCAAGCACATAACTATTGAGCTACATCTCTAGCTCAACAGACTTGTATGTAAATAAGGCTAGAAAAATTCATTTCTGAGCAGAGAGACAAGTGTGTCATTTGAACACCAATAATGGTTATTCTGTGTAAATGAATGATGTCTGTCTTCACACAGAGTGTCTGAGCAAAGAATGTGCCCTAGACCTTACGTGTGAGCAGGCAGGGACGTCCAGAGGAAGATAAGAGTCAAGGAGGGTTAGTGCTTCCTGGAACTGAGGCTTAATGATTTTGAGAAGCAAGCGACGATGAGTTTAGATTAGGGAAGATTCAGCACAAAGATGTAAGAATCTACGTCCTTTCCATACTAGTTTAATTTGCTCATTTCTGTGACAAAAGAGCTGAGAAAAAGTGGTGTGAAGGAGGATGAGATTTATTTTAGCTCACGGTTCAGAGGATTATGGTCTATCACGATGGGGACGGCTCGCCAGCAAGAGTGGCTTGATGTATTGCTCTTCCCAGGTAGCAGAGCAAGGGGATGCCAGTGCTCATCTGGCTTTCTTCATTTACCCTTTTTATCCAGTTTAGGATGCCTGCACATGGATGGTGCTTCCCACAATCAGGGTAAATATCTCCAGAAACACCTGGGATTATGCCTCATTAACGCCCTTATTGTTTCTTAAAAAAAAAGTTATTCTTTAGCGTGTGTGTGTGTGTGTGTGTGTGTGTGTGTGTGTGTGTGTGTATCAGAGGGCACTGTTTGTTCTTGTGGAGGTCCAACGATGACTTCAGGAATCATCCTGGATCCTACTTCTTTTTCGCTTTACTCTGGGGTTTCCCAGGTTCTATCTACCAGAGCGGGAAATGCAGGCCTCTGTTGTTTCAGGCTGGTGTTTTTACATGGGATTTGGGATCAAAACTCAGGGCCTTATGCTTGTGAGGCAGTCTTAACCCCTGAATCATCTCTCCAGCCTCCCCCCCCAGATGTTTCTTAACATCTTGCAATGTGGACCTCCTGTGGAATGTTGGCTACTGAAGTGAGGAGATGGTTGGCTACTGAAGTGAGGAACAGGTCTGTAGGAACCATGTGAGATCGGCTCATTCACATAAAGGCATCTTAGGTTATCTAATGTGGGTGAAGTATTGCATATATTCAAACCTTTTTACATTCACATAATGATACATCTCCTGGTTCCTTTTCCTTCAGAGAATATATTTGATGCTTTGGAAAACCTACTTAGCAGCAGTATCATTGTAGAATTAGACAGCAACACCTTGATTAGTTCAATAATTGAATACTCCTTTGAGCATTTATGGTTGTTATCTTAAGACAGCTCATTTAAATCCTGTATAAAAGCAATGACAGTCAGTGCAGTTCATAAAGTGCAGTGCACAGCCCATTGAACCCACCCCAGGCACAAAAGGAGCAGATGACAGAGTGATGGAGCCACTGTTGTCTGAGCGACTCTACACCCTGGGGTTCAGTAGCTGCATGAGATACTTGTCAGACCTCTCTCTTTTGCTCTAGCTGGTGTTTGATCTCCTAGCATCAGGAAAGAAAATTACTGGGAAGAAACACAAGTGGTGTGATGCATGCTGCCAACTGTAACAGCACTGCCAAGCTCACAATCAATAATGTGGCCATTTGTTTTCAAAGATTCCTGTAATGATTGTATACAAGCCTGTGAATGTGTATGGCTTCTCTGTATGAATGTCTGAATTCTACATGAAGACAGTTGGAGAACAGTGGGATACCAATGTGCCTTGCCTCCAGACAAGAATAAGAGAGGATTTGCATCTGTGTATGTATGCCTCTCAGAAACAGTGGAAACACAGGGCTTGTTGAAGCGTGAAGGAAAGAAGATACAGTCCATCAAGCATCTTGTTTCATGACCTACAATTCCACATCTACCAATGTGACTTTATCTGCTAAAATGGATCAGCAAGTCACAAATGCAAACAATCAAGTTTCCAAGGAGACTAGCTGGATTAGTGAGAATGTTGAATCAGTTTCCCTCTGTCTAGGAAAAAAAAACAAACTCCTAAGTCAACTTCACACACAGTAATAGAAACTGCTCTGAAGAAAGATTGAAATGAAAATGTTAATCTTGAGAAAACAAATGGAAAAGTTGTTACATTTTCTTGTTTGCTACACAAACATTAGCAAAACCTCTTTTGATATAAAAGAACTACAAATCTCTTTAAATTTTATTTCCTACAGATGTAATTTCTTGTTTTATGTTGCATAGCACAGTGGAATTCAGTTAGAGAGGCAGAATCACTAAGTTATTGGTGATGTATAATGTGTGTCCATGCTAGATTATATAGCAGTAAATGTTATAATATGGAATATGAAAATTATGGATGCAGTGCATAATTTGCGATGTAACACATAATATGAAGAGATTTATTGCAAGACTTGACTGTAGAGAAGCCTGAGAGCTGGTTAAGCACAAGCTGTAAGACTGCTGATCTGGGCCATTACTTTGCAGCACAAGCGATCAGAGCGCCAGATGAATATAATGAGAAAAGGCTGGAACTGGGACCAGGATGCATAAGCAGGAGCCATGGTTTGACCTAGACACTAGCAACTCTAACTTCAATATCTGAAAGCACTGCAGAAGAAAATGGTGCCCCTTCTTCCAGAACTGTAACACATATCTGGATTTGGAGAAGCTCAGGAAGGAACAAGAGACAATACCTGCAGACCTAGTTGCTCCCTGTTCTAAAGGGAGGGAGGGTAGCTGAGTTGTGAGAATGTGTGAGTCAGAGAAGCATTTCGTATGCACATGGCCAATGCATTATGTCTCTATCTAAATTTTTCTTGGGAGGCCTTTTATCTCATTGCATGGGAAAGATAACAGGAAGGGAGCTTTGAAAGTCATAACCTAGGTAAGTCAAGTTGAAACATTGCACAGAGTTGCTTCCGTACCAATCTCCATAATGTTTGCTGCAATATGGTGTCATATTTGATTTGTGATTTAGATACAAAAAGGCAGTTCTAGTGGCTCGCAAGGAATTATCATTCCATAATCATCCTGTACTAAAGGTAAGAAATTCAGGAAAGGTGATTATCTGATATAACAGTCAAAATGATGTTCACAAGCAGAGAGAGTGATTGTATGGTGGTGACACTTGGCAGGCTGAGACCGAAGGATGGCTTGAGTCATAAGTTTGAGGACAGTTTTGGACACAAAGTGAAAACACATGCTAAAAAATTAAAAATATAAAAAAGATGCCAGCCAGGATCCATCTGAAGCTTTGATTGGGGTGTGGGGAATGTACATGTATTTAAGGCAAGGTGGTAATATTAATTGGTGCAGATCAATTGAATAACAAAATCTAGAAATAAATTAACAATACATATAAGATAAAATTATTTTGTAAAGTTTGCCAACTTAATTCAATGCAAAGAAGCAGTGCTGAACCAGCTGGATGTCTATATGGACAAGAGTAATGAATAATCCTTACCATACATCACAAATCGAAAACAAACTAAAAAGCCTTGCAGACCTAAATGTAAAAGCTGAAACTTGTATATGAAGCATTAATGAAAAAATGAGACAATATGTGTAACATTATTGCGGCAAATGATTGATTGCCAAGGAAACTACTGATGAAAAAAAGAGAGAGACATTATAGTTTCTAAAAAGCAATACCTAAAAGGGAGAAAAGATGTGATGGAAGGAAATAGGTAATACGAAGATTTAACAGACATGTATGTAGAGCATCTGATAGGCTGATAAACTCAAGAAGCCACAGACAGACAATATTGTAACTGCAAAACTGTTCAAGCAGATCATTTACAGAAAAAAAGAAGTGAATAGAAATTAGCTCAAGAAGGTACATTCTATATTTTACCATGAAAACATCAGTGAGAGCACCATGCATCCACCAGAATGAATAAAAATAAAAAGAATGATAATATCAAATGTTAGGGATTACAGGAACTAAGGGATCACTCACATGATAATAGGACTGAGCAATTTCACAACCATCTCAAAAACAATCTGGCAGGTTCTTAAACTGCTAAGCATATGCCTATATATGATTCAGCCTTTCTTTTTTGTGTATTTGTTCAAAAGAATAATAGAATGTAGCTATATGAAGACTTATCTAGGATGTTTATAATTGTTATACTTATGATAATCCTAAACCAGGTGGATAAATGAAATCAGTATACCCATAAAATGGAATACAATAGCAATAAAATGTAATAAATAGCTAAACTAGTAAAAACATGGAGAAAACATTCTCATGTATGCTAGCATGCTATATATGATTCCATTTATATTCAACCTGAAAATGACATTTTGGTGATAATAAGTAGGTAAATGGGGCTCATTGCCAGGGACTGAGAGGGAAGAGTGGCCAAGGGACAAGGGCAGGGCTGACTAAATGCTTTGTGTTTTGATTTGGACGTGTTTCAGTAGGGAATAAATTTTGAAAAAGTGTTATTTTACAAGGTTGAATTTTATTGTGTATGAGTTATACATCAATAAAGAAGCTTTTAAAAGTGAGAGGGACTACTATTGACTGGGGAGTTGGTTCAGCACTTAGTGTACTTACCATGAAAACACGAGGACCTAAGTTCAGATACCCAGAACCTTTTAAATACTCTGTGAGTTGGAAGGTAGAGACAGGAGATCCTCAAGCAAGCTGGCTAGTGAGACTAGCTGCAAAGGTAATACCTGGGTTTGATTGAGAGAGCTTGCCTCAAAGAGTAAGGTGGCAATGAGTGATGATGGAGTTTGATTCGCAGCATCAACCTCAGGTTTGCACATGTCTACAAACATGGACACATAACCTCATACACATGCACTCATGCATATATAAGTGTGTCTGAACACATGTAAACAATGCATGCATATATGCACTTATACCACACGCATACATGCGGAAATATATTAAAGGGATTATTGCATGGAAAATCTTACCCCCAAGGGATGACTTAAATCTTGTGAATTCCTGAAGAAATTCTCTTTCGACACCTTAGAAGAATTCACTCAACAACACCTTGTCTTTGGTGGTCCTTCAAACAATATCACAGACTTCAGCTGTTCTGGGCAGAAGAGAAAAAGGTAAATCAACTTAAGCAACCTGTTTTGTCTCTTCACATTACCATGAAGTGGGCCTGAACTTGTACATTTTGTACATTTAATTGAAACTGTTCATTTTGTAGAATTTGTTTATCTTCTGTTTCTTATACTTGCATTTCTCATACACAAACACACATGCATACAGAAAGAGAGAGAGAGGGAGAGAGAGAGAGAGAGAGAGAGAGAGAGAGACAGATACACGTGGGAGAATAGTATTAGTGTCCTAAGGATAAGCTATCAAAATAAGAATGGCTGTGCTATAAAATCAACCAGTTTTCTACAGAGACTAAAAACTGCAATTTGTTAAAATACAGTCAAATTTAGGGAGAAACAATAAAAACTTGGTTGTACACTGTAACTTATAATTTGCAAAGAAGCTGAGTTTAAATCTTGTAATGGAGCAGGGATTGCTAAAATCAATTGTGTGAAAGGGCAGAGGAGTGAAAGGCAAAAACATGCTATGCATCAGTAAAGGCACTGAACCCCCATCCCCCAGAAATTAGTGGTGATAGATGAAGTGGGGTCTGAATGGATGAGTGTGTGGGGAGCAGAGCAGGACTCACTGAGATTCTTTTGCATAAATCAAGATTGGTCTGGTTTTCTATCCTAGAGTTAATATGTATTGATTGTTCTTCAAACTGAAAACACACAGACTTTTCCATTTTCTGGTCCTTGCCTGCTTCTTTATTTCCTACTTCCTGATCATAGTGCACGGTGATTATTTATGTGTGTCTGCCTTCAATCACCAAATTTGAATTTCTTAACTTAGGATCTCTCTGTCTATTTGTTCTACACCTTATGCCTCCCATAAAGTTTCAAAAAGTCTCCTTTTATTTTAACCAATTTCATTTGTTTGTATATATGGGATGCATGCATGTGTGTATGGGTGTCAGCATGTGTGTGGGCATGTGTGTACAGGTGCACATTCATGTGTGTACATGCATATAGAAGCCTGTGTTTGAGATTATGAAGCATCCTTTATCTTTTACACTTTCTTCTTTGAGTCTGGGTTTCTATTTAAATCCAGAGCTTGCCTATAGCACTAACTTGCTATTCAGCTTGCTTTGGGTATTCCCAAGCTCCACCTTTGGGCAATGGACTTACTGACAAATTTCTATATCCACCTGGTGTTTTATGTGGGATATGTGGATCAGAACTCCTGTCCTTTGGCTGATAGCAAGCATGTTAATTACTGAGGCCTTTTCCCAATCTCTCAAAACTCTTGAATTAATGAATGATTATTGATATATATTGTTTATAACATGTATATCTACATATGTATTGTATATAATATCACATACATTGATTTTTATTCTGATATTAATCTCTGTTGTTTGTTTTTACAAAACTCATTTATCTTTATGTAACACATCCTTTTATATAATAATATGAATTTTATTACATTTGAACAAAAGCAATTACACTTACAATAATACTTTTCAAGACAATTTTTTTATTTCTCCTTTTCCAGAGTGTAACTACCAAGCTTATTTGATGCAATGTGATGATTTTTAATGAATTTCTCCACCCTCTTCATTTATAGAAGAGTTCAAGGTTTCATCATTGTATTTTTGATAATCTGAAGTTAGCATGAAATTAAGCTGTCAAGAAATCAAAGGACACTGACAATCTCAGTCAGCACTGTGTGGAATGGTTGCCTTGAATTCATCTGTCTTTTATTCCTGACTTGCAAACTAATATTTCTTATTGAGTCGTTCATTTAGCTATTCAAATTCAAAGTCCAGTCATGGGGAAATTTTAATGGCAGTTGTCACATTGAATTCCCTCCAACAGAAGACTGAATATTTGTGACTTTTTTTCAGTCAAGAGGATCTACCAGAAAAATTAACAGCTGTCAAAAATGAATGTTCTTGCACAGCATCTATTATTTCTAGCAGTATCAAGGAGTTGTCTCACTTCTTCTCTGAGCTATTTCAAGGTTTCAGGAGTGATGGATAATAGATGGAATGACAGGCAAAGAAAACAAAACCTCGGCCTGTTCTAGCTGGTTAAATCCAGTGAAATTCATTATCTTCTTTCATATAAATCTGAATCTAAAAAGCTCATATTAACTCAAATTATTTTTGTCAATTTTTCATCTGATGATGAAGTGTATGACTCTATGAAATTATTTCAAAATATCAGAGTTTGTGATTTTGTCCTTTACACTTGATTGAGCTGAAAGTCTGAGAATCAAAGTGACTTTATGTTGTCTATATAAATGTGCGTATGAATTTATCAGTGTACTTAAATCCCTTTAAAGGAAAGCTGAGCCATCATTTAATAGAAAACACACAGTTAGAATCTCTCTTTCTCTCTCTGTCTCTTTCCCTCTTACACGCACAAACACATACACAAAAATTATAAATGTTCAATACAGCTATTGTAAATTGTGTTAATATTTTTCCAAGTATGGGTGTTTTAGATACTTGTAGCCACTTGACTATCTAACATGTAGACCTGAATGTCTTCTAGATATAATAAACTAAACAGAACAGTTAGTTCTCCTTCATCCTATCTACTTTGCTCAAGCCTCCACTTTTATGATAGCAAATGATGGCGTGGTCAGTTCAGTTCAGGCAGGATTCATGGTGTGACTCTTGGTTTGTTCACTTGCTGCCCTCAACATACCCATGTCCTATCCAAAGTCTGACCAAGGCTCAGCTAACCTGCTCCACTTCTCTTGGCTGCACTGAGTCCCCAAGTAAGGCAGCAACATCTCATCTGAGACTACCGCCTATTTGTATGCTTTTGCTTCCCAAAGCCATTGCTACATACCATCAATTTCTCAAAGGTAAATCAGATATTTTTTTATTTTTCCACTAGATACATTTAGGTGATTTTGGAAAAAAACTTTATTTCTTGGAAAAAGAAGTAAAGTTGATAAGAATGCCACCTATTTCTCTGATTTAGCTGTGAGATTTGGTTTTTACCTGTCCATTTTTCTTCTCACATTTTTCATCTCTTGCTCAAATCAACTTCTCTAAGAGCCCCCTTTTTCTAATAAGACTGCATTTGTTATTTCTATTTTTATAATATTCTTCCTAGGTTATATATGGCTGGATCTTTTCTCACTCATATATCAGATTAGACAAGTGATGAAGATGAAGGGAAATGGGATGGGGGACGAAGACTAAGTCATTCTGAATTCTAACAGTAATGAAAAGACCCTACCCCCAACTACCCAAACAGAAACACGCACAGATGGCTATCACTAATTGAAAGTTTGCATCCTCATAAACTCACCGAAAGCTGGAAATGATGAGTCAAAAATGCATGTGGTTCACTGAGCCCATAAAACATCAGAGCACAGAAGCATGGGGTACTGCAGAATATCAGCTTTTCACCTGTCTGATAGGTGGATGGAGGCATGTAGTTGGCTGCCTCCCAGCATCAAAAGAGAGAAATGCACTATATATTGCTAGCCCAGGAAGGAATCCAGTGTGTTTTACATTGAATACATATTACTTTTGCACTATTGTAAAGTTGAAAACTTCAAAGTTCACAGTATGTCAGTTAATATCAAAATAAAGATCAAAGCATGAATTGTCAAAAAAAATTTTTCTTAAGCCACGTTTTGAAATAAAAATACTTCCTTGATAATTTTTTTTATTTCCACTCATACAAACTTAACAGGCATACCAGTTCCCACCTCTCTCCAAACCCCCATCCCCTGTGCCCCCCACCCCTCTTCCCTCCCCATCCCCCAGTGTCTCCCCCTCCCATCCCCGGAGTCTCCTTTATGAGCATGCCAAATTCTCCTCTGGGTCCTCCTCTCCGATGAGGTGTAAGGACCCAGGGGGATTTCCCAGAACAGTTTCCTGTGTTCCCTTTAAGCTTAGGAACACTACTGTGGCTGTCAATCCCTTGCCTCCACGGATCCTAGTGCCTTTAGCAAACGCTAGACTTTGTGGGATCAATAGTGTGTAGGACACTGAGCAGGGCATGCAAAGTCCAATTATGATTGCTTCGGCAGTATCTTGTGTGGAGATTCTTGCATATCCTTACTCCTCCCATCCTTGTGCTTTTACGATCTTACTGCCCCCTCTTCCGCAAATTTCCCTGAGCTTCAGGATGGGGAGAGATTAGGCTGGCCTAGTTCCAAGTGGTTGATATAGAGTCTCTGATATTCTGGATTATGGTTCATTGATTTATTTTTTTTTTCAGTTTTGCTGCTCCTGCAATGCCCTTCACTCCATCCTGATGGGTATTGGATATCACCCCCTGGCCAGAGATAAAAACCTGTTAAATTAGAGTCTTGTTATAAGAGTATATTCCAAGGTAGATGTAATAAAAGTAGGAAACCGCGGTGAGGGAGAGGTCAATCACCCATTTTGAGGAAAACAAAATATTTATTCAACCAGGAAAATGGAAGCCCCATAGCCACTTGAACTTTTTTTTTGCCTAAATCATAAGACATTGCGATCCAAAATAAAATATAAACTGAGAACAGATATGTTATCTATACCCTCAAGTGATAGACATGGCTTACACACCCACAAGAAGTAATGCTTATATTTATTTAATTAGTTTCTTTACTCATCAGAAACTTCTCCATAATACAAGGGTTTTTGAATTCACTTTCATACTTTAATACTTTTTCAAGGTTTTTAAATCACCAACACCTATGCAGAAGGAAATACGTTAAAGACATTTTAAAATAAAACATTGGACATTACATATTCAAAAATGGGGTAGAAATAGTAGTTGATTTAGATCATGAAACTTTTTTAAAAAAATTTTTAACATTTTTTATTATTATTTCTGCTCATACAAACTTAATAGGTAGACCAGTTCCCTCCACCCCTCCTCCTCCCCCTGACCCCCCCTGCTCCCCTTCCCTCCCTCCCCGTCTCCCAGTGCCTCCCCCCCAATTCCCAGAGAGTCCTTTATTGTGTATGCCTAACTCTCCTCTTGGTCCTCCTCTCCGATGACATACAAGGACCCAGTGGCATTTCCCTGAACCCTTTCTCATGTTCCCCTTAAGCATAGGAACACTACTGTGGCTGTCAATCCCTTGCCTCCAAGAATCTTGGTGCCTTTAGCCGATGCTAGACTTTGTGAGGTCAATAGTGTGTTGGACATTGCGCAGGGCATGCAAAGTCCTATTATGATTGCTTCTAGATCATGAAACTTATAGTTTAAAAAATTGACAGCAACTCTACAGATGACTCATTTTCAAGTAGCATTTTTTAGCACTGAATTTTCAACACTAATTGTTATTTTATACAAATGCCATATAAATCTTAACAGAACATCATTAAGTTGAGTTTCTAAACATTGATCAGTTATGTACAAATTTTTTCAGGAAAAGTTAATTTAATATATCACTGTATATGGTCTCTAAATAAGATTGTAGAATTTTGATGTATTTGTCAAATTATATTCTTTAAACTTAAAGGAAATGTATTTTTTCCCTGATCTGAATTTTCAAGTAATAATTACAGGAGACTTTATTATGAGCTTAATAAATATGAAAATATGCATTGTTATAGAGCCAAACTTAAGTAAAACTTCACAAATATTTTCTTTCCAAGAGCACAGGGCAATCGCCATGTAGGAAATCAGGGAATAAAGATATACTTTCATTCCTATTCCCCATGAAAAGAAACACAGGGTTAGGAAAGGCAGACAGTGAAAAATCAACCATAGAGAATAAGTCTAAGCAGTGAACCTATATAGCAGACTCTGAAGTAGCTTTCTACACTGTGTAGTGACACAAATCCTACTTGTTAGCAATAGGATGAGGGGTTGCTCTGACTCCAGGCACATTCCTAACAGGTAAAAGATTTAATCCAATAAGGCAAATTAAAAGACAAGCCATTCCTTAAAAAAAAGTTGGGATTCTAGGGGCTGGAGAGGTGGCTTAGGGGTTAAGCCTCTGCCTTGCAGGTGGAGGATCCTGAGTTTGGATCCCAGATCCCACGTATAGATGCCAGGCAGAAGCCAGCGAGGCCTGCGCTTCTGGTCCTGGTAGGGCGGAGCCTGTGAATCCCCAGGCAGAGTAAACAAGAAGGAGGTGAAGGCGTTCATGGTGGTTCCTGAATTTGTCCGTGGTTCTACACACACACAGACACACATACACACACATGCGCGCACACATACATACGCACACATGCACAATTGAATAAAAATAATAATAATAAAAAAAGTTGGGGTTCTAGATGAAAAAGGAAGTAAAAAAAATCATTAATAAAAAAAGTCAAATAATTTTAAAATTTGTCCCTAAGAAAAGACTTGGTTTTCTAGGCCAGGCAAGGATACAAATATATGCTGACACATTCTGAAACTTTAGGAAACTCATTTTGTATGAATAATGTCAACAGATAGCTACCAAAGTTGAATCTTACATGCAATTATTATAATAAAAGAGATTAAGAAAATATGCATTCCTTAGAGTTATTCCAGAAAGCTGTATCCACAAATTAATGTAAATATAACGTGCTGAAAGATATCTAGAAATGTTATTACAAGAGAGTGTTCATTTTTTCATCTGTTCATGAGGGAACCATTACTTACCCATACATTATCATTTAGATTATCAAATCTAAGTATGAATTTATTTCTGGTGTCATTACTGATATATGTCAAGGTACTCATAAACAGTAACATAAATCCAACTCGAAGGAAATTTTATTAAGGAAAGGAGAAACTTCTTAATTGAGACAGTCTGAAAGAAAAGGTGGACCTGATGACCGACATGGTCGTTTGTACTGGAAATACAAGTAATGTCTTATCAAGACAAGTTTTTCTGTGTTTAGTTCCTATGTGCCACTCCATCAGGTGAATTAGGACACAGGACTTGCTGAACAGTGGGAGGCAAGATTACAAGAGCCATAGCATTTTGGCTTTCACCTCTTTTTTTTCTTTAATTTTTTTGTTTTTATTATTTATTCAATTGTGCGTGTGTGCGTGTATGTATGTTTGTATATGTGTGTGTAGAACCACGGACGAACTGGGGAACCACCATGGACGCCTCCACTTCCTTGTTTACTCTGCCCCTGGGATTCACAGGCTCCGCCCTACCAGGGCCAGAAACGCAGGCCACCCCCAGGTCTAGGATCTGAACTCAGGACCTTCCGCCTGCAAGGCAGAGGCTTAACCCCTGAGTCACCTCTCCAGCCCCGGCTTTCACCTCTTAAACTCCAGATAAATGTGTGAATTTTTCTGTCAGTGACTCTAGTCAACATCCTGGAAGTTCTGACACGCTCAGCTCAGGTCATGTGATTGACTCTGACTTAAATTGCTAGGTGACAATGTCTGCCTCTGAATCAATCCAGTTATTTCTGGCCCAACCCAGATTCTCATCCACCTGAGGACCTAAAGTGTGACCAGTTATAATGGGATCACACATATTGACTATGGAAATATACTGGTTTTTAAAGAAGGAAACTTGCTCTTCCCAGAAAAAGAGAGAAAATGTATTAGTTAAAGGGATAAATATTAGGTCCCTGTGCAGGATACCAATATGAAAGGAACGTAATCATATTTTTGCAACTTAAAGATTTTTTTTGAAAGATTAGAGAACTCAAATGGAATATTTGTTTTGACTGTCAACAAAATAATCTGATAAAGGGAAATGCACAAAAGAGTATCAGTTTCCATATCAGTTGGTTCTGTCAAGTGTTAACTTCTCTTAAAATTAGTTAAGATACCTTAATTTCCTACTGATTTATTATTTATGTATTTCAAAGAAAAAGGAAGCATACATCTGTTAGTTGTTAAATATGATGAATTTAGACTTAAATATTTGATTATCACACTAACAAAAATTTTGGGCTATTTTTGACTTAAAGTGCTACAGTTTGGATCCTGAATGTCTCTTGGTCTCATGTGTCCAAGGTTTGGTCCTAGCCTGTGGCACTTTTGTGAGGTGATGGCACTTTTCTTTTTTTTTTATTTTATTTTATTTATTTTATTTTATTTAATTTATTTTAAAAAAAAATTTTTTTTTGATGGCACTTTTCTTAAGTAAGACATTCATTTGAAAGGAAATGACATCGTTGGTAATATGCCATTTAAGGGGAAAATGAGATTCTGGTCTTTTCTTTCTGTTTTTTTCTGGTTGCCTCTGGAGAAATGACCTCCCCCCACCCAAGCACTCCACTGTGACACACTGTACTGTCCCATGACCAAAACAACAGGGGAAATGTATCATGTATCAAATCCTCTGAAATAAGTCAAATCGTAAGTTCATTTTCTCAAGTATTTTGTTACAGTGATGAAAGCTCACTAACAGGAACACAGAAGTGCACATAAGAAGATTTACTAACTAATCCTAATCTCTATTTACTGTCACATTTCATACATCTGTGGGCTGCAATACCTTCCATTCCACATTTGCATTTGGGAGGACTCCTAGGTATTTCACAAAAACTGGCTCAGGAGAATGAGAGGAATGGATTGTGAGGCTTCCGATTTCTCCTATAGAGTCTTTCTTACTTCTTATGAATTTGTCTGTGCTCTATATCAACCACCTAGAACTAGGCCAGCCTAATCTCTCCCCATCCTGAAGCTCAGGGAAATTTGCAAAAGAGGGGGCGGTAAGATTGTAAGAGCACAAGGATGGGAGGAGCAATGATATGCGAGATACTCACGTAAGTTAGGGCCGAAGCAATCATAATTGGACTTTGCATGCCTTGTGCAATGTCCCAAACACTATTGACCCCAAAAGTCTAGCATTTGCTAAAGGCACCAAGATCCTTGGAGGCAAGGAATTGACAGCCATAGTAGTGTTCCTATGGTTAAGGGGAACACAGGAAAGGATTCAGAGAAATGCCACTGGGTCCTTGTATGTCATCAGAGAGGAGGGCCCAGAGGAGAGTCTGGCATGCACATTAAAGGATTCTCGGGGAGGAGGGGAATGGGGGGGAGGCACTGGGGGATGGGGAGGAAGGGGTGAGGGGAGATGAAGCAAGGGGGTAGGGGGGAGGAGGAGGGAGGGAGGGAACCGGTGTTCCTATTAAGTTTGTATGAGCAGAAATAATAATAAAAAATGTTAAAAAAATAAATAAATTTGTCTCTGATATTAATTACAAAGATTTAGTTTTCCAGTTATCACAATTTAATTCCCAGGCATTTTTTTGTTTCCTCAAATTTATTTTTAAATGAATAACAAATAACAAAAATGTTTTAACAATTTTGAGAGCTATTTTATGTTCATAAAATGAAACATATTCTGAAAACTTAATTCATATTTGAGCTATGGTTAGTTCCTAAATACCCTAAGTAATACTATAGTATTAAAAAGTTTCTATTGTCTATGGACATTTCCTACCTAGCTCATGTTTTATCAGCACTTGGAAGTAAGCAACAGAAATTTTGAGGGCTGGAACTGCTGACCACCATCAAAATATTTACTTAAAGAGGCTTAGTGGGTAAAAGCACTTGCTTCTGAAGCATGAGGGCCTTAATTCAGATCCTAGACCCCACCTAAAATGCCAGGCATGGCTGTATACACTTTAACCCCAGCACTTGGAGAGGAGACATGGAGGCAGAAGAGTCATTGATGAAAATCTCCATCTCATGGGAGAGACAAATCAGGACAGGTGATAATCTGGTATCGTTTTCTGGTCTCCGCTGTGCATAGGCACACACAGCTGCCATGGACACACACACATGCACACACACAAACACACACACACACACGCATGCACACGCACATGCACACACACACTTGCATATACATAGACATTCAGCAAAGTCCTGGAGTTTTCCAAATACAAGCTATGAACCACAGATATGTGAACAGTGTGCAGAATATGCTTGCTGCATTGGGTAGCAGATGGGGTCTCATCAGAGTTAGGATTCTGAGGACTCTGGACACAGCTTTATCATTTTGGTTGCTAAGACATAAGCTTTTCATGCTCTAATGTGCACATCTCACATGCAGAGTTGATAAACAGTTTAAGTTTCTCCTAGTGATGAGGGAAGAAGTTTACCAAATAGTCTATAAATGCTGAGATTTACCTTCATTTGAAGTTTTACTTTACGATAAGCAAAACATCTAGAACAGGTTATACTAAGACAAGATTCTGTCTGAGGCCATAATGTTTCCTTATACTTCTTCAAATTTAATTATATCCCTATATAAGTTATCCTTTATTTTTAAAGAGGAAGTTTTAAATTTATTCACTAATTAGAAGAAAGGCTATTTCATACTTCTAGTTAGTATTTATACATCCATTTTACATACATGAGTAGCAGTTGTTTTGGGATCTCGAAGAACCACAGAACCTATTATCCAAATCCTCAATCGTTATCAATGACTGATAGAATGACAGACCTTTTCTGGGGCTGGAGAGGTGGCTCAGGGGTTATGCCTCTGCCTTGCAGGCGGAAGGTTCTGAGTTCGTGATCCTAGACCCCATGTATAGAACCCCCCGGAAGGGGGGGGGGCGGCCTGCGTTTCTGTTCCTGGTAGGATGGAGCCTGTGAATGGGGGCAGAGTAAACACGGAGGAGGTGGAGGCGGTCTATGGTGGTTCCCGAATTCGCCCGTGGTTCTACACACACACATGCACACACATACATACATACGCACACACACACAACTGAATAAAAAAAAAAAAAAGAATGACAGACCTCTTCTGTCTTTCACCCCAGTTTTCCCTAGCCATTCCCCATGCTGTTCTGGCTTATACTGTGCATTTTTATAAGCAAAATTTGATCACAATAATGGTGGGCATCATCATTTCCATAAGATCTTGTCCTTGAACTCTATGGAACATCACATCAACTTGAAGTTCAGGGGTTTCTGAATTTCTCACTCAACTTATTTCCCTGCAGAAAGTTTGGAGACAGCTATTCTTGAGGAAAACTGGTCAGAGTACCTGGTCATAGTTACTCATACACCAGTATTCAAAAACATGGCAAGAACAATATAACACTTAAACTAATATATATGTATAATATGATATATTCATATACATGCATTATATTCACCTAAAAAGACACATGCATCTCAAAAATGTATCATTGGATACTTGGTAAACACAATACTGTAATGAGTTCACAAAACAGGTAACAACAGATTTCAAAAGGATCAATGTTACATAGCATGCCCTAATTACAGAGCTCAAGGAAAAACAAAAATAATTCATAGATTTTTGATGTTGAAAATTACTCTGTAGTATAGTGGTTAGAACTCTAGAATTTGTGTTTAATTTACATATCTACATAATTATAACTGACAGAAGAGATTGCAAGTGAGGCTAAAAATATAGGGTTTATAGAATTATAGATTTATAGATTAATAGAAATATGATTGAAAGGAAATTCATAGGCTTAGTTTGAAATTAGAAGTAAACAAAAGAAAAATAAGAGAACAGTAAATGTAAAAGAAGAGCAGAACTAAACAAATCTTTAAGACCCCAAAAATAAGAACCAGGAAGTTATAAATTAACACTGACATACAAAATATGCAATAAACAGGAGAAGAATGATAACCTTAAATTTGAGACCTTAGATAAGTTTTCTCAATCTCAGCCTTGTTGACATTTGAAGGCTGTGTGTTTATGTGTGCACATGTGTATGTGTGTGCATAGTGTGTGTGTGTGTGTGTGTGTGTTGGGGGTACATCTGGGTAATAGTGCAGCCTGGTGTCCGACAGCATGTTGAGCAGCAATCTTGCCCTTTATCCACTAATTGCACTTAAAGCTTCCTTCCCACTTGTCTGACACTGTGGCCAAACTTCCATGAAATATCGATTCTTCTTTCCAAAATTATTTCCCCTTAATTCATTGTTTTATCAAATATTTGCTATTTTTAATTTGCTTCTCATAAATTTAAAATTTATTCTACATGCCCTTGTTGTATTTTCTCTGACATTATTTTGTGAATAAAGAAAGGGGCTTTGGATTGGGTTTTGTTATGTTCCAAGTAGGTAATTTTTATGATGTGTCTTGAAGAAAGGACAAGTGAGTCACTAGATTCTTAGGAGAATTACAAGAGGCATGATGCATAGAATGCTTTGTTCATTGCCTAACAAACTCTATGCATTTGATGACTGTATACTAGCATCTTGTCTTTTTGTGGTTCATGTCCACCTTAGAGAGAGGTGACTGTCTCAGGAGATGGGCGAGGGATGATTGTGATGCTTGCCCCTGTATCATTAATTTGCATTCTCAGGTAGCACCTCCTTCCCGGACTGATTCTTTGCTGCAGAATAAATTTGGGAGGGGAGGAATAGCACAGAGCCAATGCCTGTCACAGAATTGGCTGCCCAGGACATAAGTGATTCTGTCAAGTGCATGTGAATACTTGATGTGTCTTAGAGCAGTGATCAAGGGCTCACAGATACTTGCCTCATATCCATGTGATCTAAGAATTCTGGCTGAGTGAGTGGTTGTAATTACAGTAGTCCCAGAGAAACCTTCAGCAGCCTTGTCATCTTACACTGCAGCTTATTTCTTGGGAGTAATTAGAAACTATCTGGTGGATAGCTTGGCTCTGATTGAGAGCTGGAATCTATCTTTTTTCTTCATGAAATTCTTTGTCACACATATAATTAATTTCATCTGTCTTTTAAAATTTGACAATAGCTCAGTTTCTACTCACTGATTTATTCTGAATAACTTGGGTCTAATACCTTTAAAAGTGAGGAAGAATAAATTTCTTTCTCTTTAAGAAAATGTGGGGCACAAAATTAATTCATTCACTATGCATTTAGGTGTAACATTAGTAGAAAAAATTAAAAAGAAATTATTTTTTCTGTCCTTTTCAAAAATTATTTGATAAACAAATATCAATATTTTAGGATTTTGTAAAAAGAATTTATGCATGGAAATAAGTTTTTAAAACGTGTTCTTTCTCTCCAAGGAAATTTGAAGCAATGATTTTCTACGTAAATTCCTATTTTCTAAGTTTCTCCCAAATGAATAAAACAGCCTAGAATTCAGACATACAAGATTTGGGTGGATTAAATTTCAGAAGGTTCTCTACCCATCCTTTATTTTATTTTATTTTTTTCCATCCTTTAAACTGCATACCCTTATCATCATTTTAACTGACAAGCAAGGAGCATAAAATATGAAAGTATGTGGAAGCTTGTGCCTTAGTTCTGAGGTAAGACAGAGTTCATCTAAAGTCATTGAAAGCATGATGAATCCCATATATTTTTCATGTCTGTAATATTGGCCCTTTATATAAGATATGACACAGAGTGTGATGTTTGGTAGGTCCCTAGGTCCCCAGAGAAATCCCATAGAGTGTTAGTATCAATAAAATATTCACATTTACAGCTATAAAAAGCATAATAATTTTATTCAAAATTATTTTATTTATAATTTTATTTATAAAATGCAAAAGCTAAGCTTGACGGTATTTATTCTTACTATCTTCTGGCCCTGTGATCAGTTCATTAAATTGGAGGTGGCACATCTCAATGAAACTTCACTGTCAAATCACTGAACATATAACAAAGGTTGATTTCTTAAAATCTCATTTAATATGCCTGTTATTTTATTTTTTTTAAATGGAATCCTGTTTCTTTTTTTTTCTTTTTTTATTATTATTTATTTATTCAACTGTGTGTATGTGTGCATGCGCGTGTCTGTGTGTGTGTGTGTGTGTGTGTGTGTGTGTGTGTGTGTGTCTGTGTCTGTGTCTGTGTATGTGTAGAACCACGGACGAATTCGCGAACCACCATGGACGCCTCCACCTCCTTCTGCCCCGGGATTCACAGGCTCCGCCCTACCAGGACCAGAAGCGCAGGCCGCCCCCGCTTCCGTCTGGCGTCTATACGTGGGATCTGGGATCCGAACTCGGGACCTTCCGCCTGCAAGGCGGAGGCTTAACCCCTGAGCCACCTCTCCAGCCCCTCAGTTATTTTTTTGACAAAACAAAAAATAACCTAAATAAATGTGTTGACCGTATGAGTGGGACTTGGCTGTTGTTGGTAACATGTTTCTTGGAGGATATTTTGGAGTCAGCATGGATTGATGTTCAGCCTATGGGGCTTAGCATGATGACCTACTAACCAAGGATATTGCTTGCAAAGCACTAAGTATTGTCTGCCATGTTCATTTGTAGTGGAAATGCAATCTGCTTTGGCTAACAATAGTGATTTGTTTGACTGAGATACACTGAGGATCAGAAGGGTACATATGTGAATCAGAGGGTCATAGGAAAAGTAGATGAGCTATTCAGATATTTCACACAGTTTGGATCTGGAAGTTTATCAGCAAAATGTGTAAAATTCTCTAAAGAGGATATTACACTCTTAAAAAATTCTTAAAAATTTCTATAAAACTTAGTAACGGATTTAATTAAAAATTTACGTCCTTTAGTTGACTTTTCAGATGTTGGTAATTTCTACTACAATTCTTTTTTTAAATATAACATTTTTTATTATTATTTCTGCTCATACAAACTTAATAGGTACACCAGTTCCCTCCCTCCTTCCTCCTCCCCCCAAAGCCCCTGCTCCCCCTCTACTTACCCCTCCCTCCCCATCCCCCAGTGCCTCCCACCCCATTCCCTGGAGAATCCTTTAATGTGCATGCCAGACTCTCCTCTGGGCCCTCCTCTCCGATGCCATACAAGGACCCAGTGGCACTACCCTGAACCCTTTCCTGTGTTCCCCTTAAGCATAGAAACACTACTGTGGCTGTCAATCCCTTGTCTCGAAGGATCTTGGTGCCTTTAGCAGATGCTAGACTTTGTGAGGTCAATAGTGTGTTGGACATTGCGCCGGGCATGCAAAGTCCAATTATGATTGCTTCGGCCCTAACTTGTGTGGAGTATCTTGCAAATCATTGCTCCTCCCATCCTTTTGCTCTTACACTCTTACCGCCCCCTGTTCCGCAAATGTCCCTGAGCTTCAGGATGGGGAGAGATTAGTCTGGCCTAGTTCTAGGTGGTTGATATAGAGTCTCTGAAGTTCTGGATTGTGGTTTGTTGATTTTCTTTTGCAGTTTTGCTGCTCCTGCAATGCCCTTCACTCCATCCTGCGGGGCATTGTATGTCACCCCCTGGTCAGAGACAAAAAGCTGTTAAACTGGAGTCTTGTTTTAAGAGCACATTCAAGGGTTGATGTAATAAAAGTAGGAAACCACAGTGAGGGAGGGGTCAATCACCCATTTGCAAAATGGTTACATTTTATCTGCCAGACTATATGCCCTCCCCTTCTGGTGAGATCATACCCCCTCACTTGTAAATGATCAGGAAAGAACGTCTGTGAACTTAACCAGGTGTCTCATTACTTACTTGCAGTCCTTGATGGAGGCCTATTTTCTCTGCTGTAACATGATCCCCTCTCTCCTTGTTTCTGGTGTGGCCCTCCAACCCCATCCCTCCTGTTCATAATCCTTGCAATTACTTAGGTATTACAGAGATTTATCATTGAGTGTCTCAAGGTGGGCTGGGTGGGTTTGGTTTGGAGCCACTTATGGAGCACATACGGCGCTTAATTTTCTGGGTTTGGGATACTTCACTTAATATAATTGTTTCTAATGACATCCATTTCCCAGCAAATTCCAGTAATTCATCATTTTTGATGGCTGAGTAGTACTCCATTGTATAGATGTACCACTTTTTCCTTATCCACTTGTCAACTGTTGGACATTTGGGTTGATTCCATGACTTTGCAGTTGTAAACAGTGCTGCTATGAACATGGTTGTGCTTGTGCTATCAAGGTGAACCTCTGCTGCATGGGGGGTTATACCCAAAAGTGGAATAGCAGGGTCATATGGCATTTTAATCTTTAATTTCTGTAAGAATCTCCAGACGGCTCGCCAGAGTGGCTGTATGAGCCTACATTCCCACCAGCAATGTAGAAGAGTTCCCCTCTCTCCCATCCTCTCCAGCATTTGTTGTTGTTTGTATTGTGGATTTTTGCCATCCTGATATGGGTGAGATGATATCTCAGGGAAGTTTTAATTTGCATTTCCCTGATGGCTAAGGAAGTGGAGCATTTTTTTAAGATATTTGTTAGACATTTTAATTTCATCCCTGGTAAAGTTTCTTTTAAGTTCCAGGGCCCATTTTTTAATTGGGCCATTGGTTTCCTTGGTGTTTAGTTTTCTAAGATCTTTGTGCACTCTGGATAGTAGAGCTCTATCAGATGTGCGGTTAGTGAAGATTTTCTCCCATTCTTTGGGTTGCCTTTGAGCTCGTGTTACAATCTCTTTACCTGAACAGAAGCTCTTTAATTTCACAAGATCCCAACTGTTGAAAATTGGTAGCAGTGACTTTGCCATTGGATGTCTGTTCAGGAAATGTTGGCCTAGCCCAATCAGCTCGAGGGAGTTCCCTATCCTTTCAACTATGGTTTTTATAGTCTCTGGTCTTATTTCAAGGTCCTTGATCCATTTGGAATTAATTTTTGAACATGGTGACAAGTACGAGTCCAGCTTTAATCTTCTGCATGTGGAGATCCAGTTTTGCCAGCACCATTTGTTGAAGATGCTGTTCTTTTTCCATTGGATTCTTTGGGCCCCTTTGTCAAAGACCAAATGGCTGTAATTTTGTGGGCTTATATCTGGGTCTTCAACCCTTATCCATTGATCTGTGTGTCTATTTTGGAGCCAGTACCAGGCTGTTTTTATAACTATGGATTTATAGTATAAACTAAGGTTTGGTATGGTGATACCTCCAGCCGTGTTTTTGTTACTCAGGATTGTCTTTGCTATGGGTCTTTTGTGCTTCCATATGAATTTTGAGATTGTTTGGTCAACCTCTTTAAAGAACTTCTTTGGGATTTTAATTGGTATAGCATTGAATTTGTATATTGCCTTTGGTAGGATGGTCATTTTTGCGATGTTGATTCTGCCAATCCAGGAACATGGGAGGTCTTTCCACCTTCTGGTGTCTTCTGCAATTTCTTTCTTTAGGGTTTCAAAGTTTTCATTGTAAAGGTCTTTTACCTCCTTGGTTAGGTTTATACCAAGGTATTTCATTTTTTTAGGGGCTATAGTAAATTGGATTGTTTCTCTCAAGGCTTTTTCACTTCTTTCATTCTGGGTGTATAGGAAGGCCACTGATTTTTGCACATTTATTTTGTACCCTGCCACCCTGCTAAACTTCTCAATTAGTTCCAGGAGCTTCCTGGAGGAGTTTTTTGGATCACTCAGGTATAAGATCATTTCATCTGCAAATAGGGATAGCTTGACTTCTTCCTTGCCGATTTGAATCCCTCTTATGTCCCTTTCTTGTCTTATGGCTTCAGCTAAGACTTCAAGTACAATATTGAATAGAAGTGGTGAGAGTGGACCGCCTTGTCTAGTTCCTGATCGAAGTGGGAATGCTTCCAATTGTTCCCCATTGAGCATAATCCTTGCTGTGGGCTTGTTGTATACAGCTTTTATTATATTGATAAAGGTTCCTTCCATTCCTACTGTCTCTAGTGTTTTGATCATAAAAGGCTGTTGGATCTTGTCAAAGGCTTTTTCTGCATCTATCGAGAGTATCATGTGGTCTTGGACTTTGGACTGGTTTACATGATGAATTACATTTATTGATTTTCGTATGTTGAACCAACCTTGCGTGCCGGGGATGAAGCCTACTTGGTCCCTGTGAATAACCTTTTTGATTTGTTTTTGAACCCGATTTGCTAAGACTTTGTTGAGAATCTTTGCTTCTGTGTTCATCAGAGAGATCGGCCTATAGTTTTCTTTTTTAAGTGAGTCTTTATTAGGTTTTTGGATTAAAACGATATTAGCTTCATAGAAGGAATTTGGTAGTGTTCCTTCCTTTGCTATTTGATGGAACAGTTTAAGGAGTATTGGTATTATTAACTCCTTAAATGTCTGGTAGAACTCTGTGCTGAATCCATCTGGTCCAGGACATTTTTTGGTGGGAAGATTCAAGATTACTTCCTCAATTTCCTTATATGTTTTAGGACTATTTAAATAATTCACAACTTCCTGATTCAATTTAGGTAAGTTGTGTTTACTTAGAAATTCATCCATCTCTTTTGTGTTGTCAAACTTCACAGAGTATAAGATTTTGAAATATGATGTTATAATTCTCTGGATTTCTTTGGTATCAGTAGTGATAACTCCATGTTCATTTCTGATTTTGTTAATTTGGGTTTTCTCTCTCCTGCTTTTGGTTAATTTAGCTAGGGGTGTATCAATCTTATTGATTTTTTCAAAGAACTAGCTTTTTGACTGGTTGATTTTTTTCTATCGTTTTCTTAATCTCGATTTCAGATATTTCTCCCCTTAATTTGCTAATCTCTCTTCTACTACTTTTGGGATCAGATTGCTCTAGTTTCTCTAAAGCTTTAAGCTTCATTGTTAAGTTGTTTATTTCTGATGTTTCCATTTTTTTGATGTAGGCATTAAGAGCTATGAACTTACCTCTTAGAACAGCTTTCATTGTGTCCCAGAGATTTTGGTAAGTTATAATTTCATTATCATTCACTTTCAGGAAATCTTGAATTTCCTTTTTAATTTCTTCCTGAATCCAGTTCTGATTCAGCATCATATTGTTAAGTTTCCAGGAGTTAGTGTATTTTCTCTTGTTTGATGTGTTGTGGATGTCCAGCTTTCGGCCGTGGTGGTCTGATAGGGCACAGGTTAGAATTTCAACTTTTTTGTATATGTGTAGATTCGTTTTGTGGCCCAATATGTGATCTATTTTGGAGAAAGTTCCGTGTGCTGCTGAGAAAAATGTGTATTCTTTGGTGCGTGGGTGAAAAGTTCGATAGAGATCTGTAAGGTCCATTTCTTTCAGGGTTTGATTAAGTTCCAAAATATCTCTGTTAAGCTTTTGACCTGTTGTCTTGTAGCTCAGTTTTAAACTCTGCTTGAGTCTGTTTTAACTGCTCTATGCCAGTTTTTGTTTCTTGCACTGTTTTTCTCAACTCCTCCAAATGTCTGTTGTGTTCCTCTTCAAAGTGATTGATTCGATTATGTAATTCCTCCCGGATTTCCTCTTCCATAGTATTGAACATGGTAATGATCATATTTTGAAAGTCATTATCCTGGGTCAGGCTTTCTTGGCCATTTTCCGTGGGTTTGTTCTGGTTGGAGTCTTAACATTATGGGATTAATTTCTTCAGTGGGAAATTTGTTTACTTGAGTGTTGCTTCTCATGGATTTGCACTTTGACTTTGGCATTGTCGTTTTAACTCTTAAGATCTTTCAATTTCACTAAACTGAATTATTTGGCCTGGGGTTCTGGGGTGGGCAGGGACTGAGCTTACCTAAGTCGCGGATGAGGCCTGGCTGGAGGAGCAGAGTGGGGAAGGGAGGATGGAGGCATTGGTGTGGAGCTATTTAACCCGAGGGCAGCTGGGGCGGGGCCCGAGTGCAGGGGGAGGTCCTCCTAGTCCCTGGGCCCTGTGCGCGGCTCTGGCTGGATGGTGGGGTTAGGAGCTGTGTCCCTTTGGGCTGACCTGGGGTTCTGGTGGGCGCGCGCTTGTGGAGCTTACCTAGGTCGCGGATGAAGGCCTGGCTGGACCATGCGTGCGTCCCGACCAGCAGAACGGGGTGGGGAAAGGGAGGGGGTCTGCTATTGATGGCAGAATTCTTCACCTGGGACCTGGGAGTTGGCTTAGGGCCCACCCAAGCGTCAGGGATGGAGGAATGTGAGTAAGTCCTGTCTGGCAGAGGCGCGGGCCTTAGGAAGAAAGGGACTGGGGACCGGGGTGGGTCGAAGCCCGACGCCGCCTGGGGCTTGGAGACGGGGGCACTGGTTGGGGGGCTGGGCTGGTAGGAGGGACTCACCTGGAGACCTGGGACCTGGCAGGCAGGGTGTCTCCGGCGCTCGGGCGGGTCTGGCGGGAAGGGGCTGGGGTCCGTAGCGGCCCAGGCAAAGCCGGAGGCCGCCTGACGTGGTACCAGTCTACTACAATTCTTATGTAATGACATCACATTATTGCTATTGATAAAATTTGCAATATTAAAGCTCCACATAAGAAAAGTACTTTTAATTTAATTATATTAAATATAATTATCTATCTGCCTTTAATATTATTTTCATTGGAATAGGACTATTTTTTTTTCCTTCCTATTTGCATTGCCAGCTATTTTTTAAATAGCCTTTTAAGTCTCATGAAAATATTTAGTACTTTTGTGGGTGATTTGCCTGTTAATGTTATCATAGTCTATGTTATTCTATAGTGTGATTATCTGGTGCTTGAGAATCATGCCCGGTTCTGTATATGTCACTCATGTTCCTGAATAAAACACACAGTAACTTTGCATTTTTAAGATATAATTTTCTCATCCTAATGTACTTATTTCCATTTGTGCTTAGTAATATACTTTGGGGGGGCATGTACATTGGTGACCCAGTCTTCTGTACCCACTGCCTCCATAGCTGTCCTCCTGACATCACAGAGTGGGTATCTGCATTCAGGGAAGTCATAGGAGCCACAAGGATCTGTCTCTATTCTGACCCCAGGCAGATTGTGCCCTCTACAAGCATCACAGTCTATTTAGGCATTTGTCAAAGTTCTTTCTTCATGAATCATCTAGGGACACAGATTTTCTACAGTCCTTACCCCACAGTGAATTGACTAGATTGTGTAGTACTCCACATCTAATACTGTTTAGTACTGTGTAATTGGCTCTTTCTTTTCTCAGTATTTTAGCATATGAAAAATCAACAAGGCAATGGAAGTATGTATATGTGTGTAGCTGCTGTTGTCTGGGTTGTCAAACTCCTAATGTATGCTTGGTGTTCTGCACTTTCATGATGGAAAATGTATCAGTATCTTGTTTTTCGCTTTTTTCTAAGGTCTTGTTGACCTATATTTACTTGCCTAATTTATTAAAAAATCACTTTGTATCTCCTGCTGTCTTTATCATGTCTTCCTCTACACAGTCCCCTTGGAATACCCTCTTGATTAGCACTGCCCTTGTAAGCAACATGAATTTCAGTTAGAGAACTATTTTCAAGTGACTCATGTGGTACCACACATTCTATTTTAGAACAGGGTAGGCTGGGTCATGTAGGGTAGGGTTGAGGCAGACTATTGGAAGAGAAGAACTTCTGGTTGCTATGCAACTTAGGAGCATGCTCAGAATTCACAGATGCTATCTCGAATGACATGTGAATAGAAACAGAGAGAATAGGTAAGCACAGTGACAATGATTTATTAGGAAAAAACAAACCAAATGAAACGCGCCTTGTGAGGCTTGTGTTAAAGAACAACATGTTTTGTCTTCTATTTCCTTCTCTAAACACAATAATCAACACAGGAAACAAGAACATCTTCAAGAAATAAGGAATTGGCTAAACCTCCAAAATACAGCCTTTGAAGGATCTAGCCAAATCCAGTGAACATTTGGCCAAATGGAAGGAGAACACTGAGAGCCAGTGCGGAGTTCCAGGTTTTAAGTGGAGTCTAACAGCTATCACGTGAATAGGCAATAGGCCAAAGGAAAAACTGGGAACATTCTTGTCACAGGGAAGAGGAAGCCAGATATCCTACTACTAAAACCTGGAAGACAGTGTTCTTAAGTAGAAATGACACATTTTATTGACTTCCTGAAATCTTGCTTACTTACAGTGAGAAACACTCTAAAGGTAAAACAAGATGTCACTTATGTAGATGGTATGGACATGCATGCTGGAAATGGGGGAGGTTGAAAACAGGTTGAAAACAGTTGCCCACTCAGAGGAAGTAGCAGATATTATGCATGGAAACACACTAATATGTACACTAGTAAAGGAAGGAACAAAGGAACAAAGGAAGGAAGGGAGAAAGGCAGGAATGAAGGAAGGAAAGAAGAAGGAAGGAAGAAAGGAAAGAAAGATAGAAGGAAGGAACAGGAGGGGAGAAGAAGGGAGGGATAAAGGAAAGGAAGGGAGGGGAGAAAGTAAGGGAAGGGATGGGAAGGAAGGAAGGGGAGGAGAGAAGGCATGAGGGAAGAAGAGAAGGAAGGTAGGGAAGGGAAAGAAAGAGAAAGAAGGAAAGAAGGAAAGGAAGGAAGGAAGGAACGAAGGAACGAAGGAACGAAGGAACGAAGGAAGGAAGGAAGGAAGATTTATATATTGTCTACTCACTCATATCTCTCCTCCATCCAAGTCTTCCACATTGGCTATTCGAGCAGCATATCTAAGCCCAAAAGCTAGATGAATTGCTCTTTTATTAAAGATAAGTATAAGTGATTCATGTAGAAACTTTGCAAGGGTGCTATGTGGAAAATATAATTAGCCTGCAAGCTGCTGGTCTGGAGAGCAGGTATGAAGGTTGGTCCTCAACCTCCTGCTCTTGAATCTGGATATAATGTGGTCACTTCCCTTGACTCCTGCTAGTAGTCTCCTGCCATGATAAACTGTAAAGTAGAATTGAAGACATTGCTAGCACCTGGTCTCTATAGGTCTGGACAGAGTTTCTTGTCTAATCACAATTATACCTGTGATTATGCTGCCCCTTGGAGGGCAACGCTCTATGTATATATCTGGCAAAGATAAAAGTAAAGAAGGAAAACCCCATCCCTGAAAGTAGATTTTGTGGTGCCCAACTGTGAGGATAGTGTAGCAGAGAACAAGTAGGACTAAAGCAGACAGTGAGGAGGTCAAACACTGAGGGAAGGGACGGAATACAAAGGAGGAAGCCAGCTGAGCCTTAGCATTGCCTCCTCCTACTCCCTGAATGCAGACCCAAGATGACCTCAGGCTCCTGTCACCATACCTTCCCTGCCATGCTGGGTTGTAATTTGAAAACTTTTTATTTGTATAAAGTCATTTCTATTTTTTTCTGTTTTCTAGGACCATTGTGAAATATAGTCTTCATATTATTCTATGCTTACTGTACTCATTGCTCATTATTTTTGTAAGGAAAGCCTTTTTTTGAAGTAATATCCTACCATGGTTTTCTTGAAAACTTTTTATATGTATAGAGTCCTTTCTATTATTTTTTTCTGTTTTCTGGGACCATTGTGAAATATAGTCTTCACTTATTCTCTGCTTACTGTACTTATTGCTCATTATTTTTGTAAGGAATACTTTCTTTTTTTTGAAAAAACAATAGCTGTAAAAACAATGACTTAAAATAAGATACTGTTTATCTCAACAAATGGATCTTATGAACTTAAATCAAGCAAAAAGGCAACCCACAAAATGGGAGAAAATCTTCACTAACCACATATCTGATAGAGCTCTATTATCCAGAGTGCACAAAAACTTAAAAAAACTAAACACCAAGGAAATAAATAGCCCAATTAAAAAATGGGCCTTGGAACTCAAAAGAAACTTTTCCAGGGATGAAATTGAATTGTCTAACAAATATCTTATAAAATGCTCCACAACTCTAGCCCTCAGGGAAATGCAAATCTAAACTACCCTGAGATATCATCTCACCCCAGTCAGGATGGCAAAAATCCACAATACAAACACCAAATGCTGGAGAGGATGTGGAGAGAAAGGAACTCTCTTACATTGCTGGTGAGAATGCAAGCTTATGCAATCACTCTGGCGATTAATATGGTGATTTTTAAAAAGTTAAAGATTGGAATGCCATATGACCCTGCTATACCACTCCTGGGATTAATCCCCCATAATGCAAAAATTCACTACAGTGACATAAACACAACCATGTTCATTGCAGCACTATTTATAATAGCAAAGTCATGGAATCAACCCAAATGTTTAACAGTTGATTAATGGATAATGAAAATGTTCATTTGTATAGTGGAATACTACTCAGCCATCAAAAAAGATGAATTAATGAAATGGATGGAATTAGAAGAAATTATATTGAGTGAAGTATCCCAGACACAGAAAGTTAGAAACTGTATGTACTCCTTAATAAGTGGATCCTATTTCCAAAGCCACTTAATGACATATCAAAGGAAAAATCTCTGTAATACCTACTGTAATCACAAAGGATTATAAACAGGAGGGAAGGTGAAGGAGGGCCTCAAAAAAAAAAAAAAAGAATAAAGGAAATGGGGGGTCATGCTTCAGTAGAGAAAATAGGCCACCGTCCATTATTGCATGTAAGTAGAGAGACATCTGGTGCAGCTCACTCTCACTTCTCTTCCTGGTCACCTGCAACTGAAGAGGTTTGATCTCAGCAATCAGGGAGGATATTGGGACTGGCAGATAGATGGTAACCATTCCGCAAATGGAATGCTGACCCTCTCCCCCACCACTGCTGTATCCTACTCCTATTCTTCTATCTACCTCTGAGTCTCTTCTTACACTAAGGTCTTCATTTAAACAGTCTTTTATCTTTGCTTAGGAGGTGACCTTCATTACCAATCAGGATATAACCAAGGTCAGTTCAGGGAAAGCAAAACTGAAAACAACAAACCATAATTCAGAACACCAAAGATCCTACATTAATCGCCTGGAACCAGACCAGCCAAATCTCTCTCTACCCTACTAGCTCAGGGAACCTTGCAGAAGAGGAGGCAACAAGATTGTAAGAGCTTAAAGATGGGGAGGACCAATGACATTCAAGATACTCCACACAAGTTAGGGCTGCAGCAAGCAGAATTGGACTTTGCCTGATCTACACAATGGTTGACATGTCAAGACAGGGGAAAAGACTCCAGGTAGTAAGATCAGGGGGCTCTGGGTTATGCCACCAAGTTCTGAACTTTCACTAGGGTGGAGGACTCAGAGGGATGTTTGGCATTCACACAAAAGGATGGGAGAAAAGAGGGAGGCAGTGGGAGAGGAGAAGGGAGGGGGGGCGAAAGGAATGGGGGAAAAGGGAGAGTATAAGGGGGGAGGGAGAGGAGGGAAGGAGAAGACTGGGGTATCGATTGAGCTTATATGATTAGGGAAAAAATAAAATGGAGACAACAAATGAGAAAAAAATAAGATACTGTTTACAGTTCAACTCTTTAACAGTTTTTTGCCTTTTAATTTTTAATTATTCTTTTATTGCTTCATATATTATAAAGTGAATTATGATAGTTTAACAGCTTAATTTGGCAACAAAATAAGCACGATTAAAAAATTCAGAGAAAGCTAGAAGAAAAACCCATGATCAAGCATTAAAGTCTTAAAAACGAAGGATCTGATGTGCCTAACATGATATAGACTATGAAACATTTTGAAAACATGGGATGTAATTTTTACATTAAATTCTTCCAGAAGAATTGTTGGCTGAATGAAGCATGGATTGAGCAACTCTAAACCAAAATCCTGAAATATTTCAATCCTCAGAACCATAGTCCAGCACAATGTTACGATTGAAGAAAGCTCCACATGTGACCATATTGAATGCACAGCACTACTAAATAGTATGTGAATTACCTTTAAGCTAAAGTAGGAAGTGTACACGAAACAAGTCAACCAAGTTTAGATGTGGTTCCCTTTCCCAAGATGCCTCATGCTGTACATTTTCCCAAATGTGAAATAAATCAAAAATTCAAAATTTAATATTATGAATAAGGGGCTTTTGAATCTCTACATACTTACAAAGTTAGTGAACTTAAATATGAGAGATGTTCCCAGGATATGTTAGGAAGATGTCACCTCCATGATGATTAGCTTAACAGATCACTGCATTTTCCACCAGAGGAATTGTGCTCAGAGGAGAGTAGAGCAAAGTTTAGCATGGCCTGTGAATGATACAACCAGGTGGTCACTGATACATAATAGACAATGATTTGCTCCACATGGACAGCAGCACAGGCCTGATAAATAAGACCAAGTGACGTCAGAAAAAAACAAAAAACAAGAAAAAGACAAATGACATCTAGACACACAATGGAACACAGCACAAGGTGGAGACTGACGGGGAGTGGGGAAGTGCAGGAGTGCTGTGGCTGATGAAAAGTGAATAGGATGTCGATCGAGGGACTGTCCTCACACGGCTGAAAGGAGCGGTACAAGCACGCTTACTATAGCAATTATTAGGATCCTCATCAGTATTTTTTGTTACACTCGAAAATATAAATTCCCTTACATTCTCCTTTTTTTGTAGTTGAGAGTAACCAACGTGGTCTTGTCTAGAAAATCATCACAGAACTATTGAACAAAGCATCAAGATCATTTTTTAAAAAAATTCTCAAAAATGAAAGAATTTACAAAGCATTGGTATTAAAAATAATTCACTAAGATAATCAGACATTGTAAAACTTCCCAATGAGTGTGATGAAAAACCAACTCAGATATGACTCAGGAGTTTTTGCCTTTGCCTTGCAAAAACAACCTGAGTTTAGGTCTCCAAATTCCATGTAAAAATGACAGGTGGATCTGGAAGTGGTTTGTATTTCTGGTCCTGGAAGGCAGCACCTGGGGAACCTTTAGAGCAAAGCAATAAGGAGGTAGGACAATCCAGGCTGATTCCCAATTTCATCCTTGGGCCTCCATAGGCTCACATACTCAAGTACTCTTTGAAAAACACACACATACATACATATACACACATGCATGTGCACATGAAAAAAGAAGTACAAGAAATAAATAGAAACACCAAACATGTTGCAAGTCCAGTGAAAGGAAGTAGTAAAATCATTAATTTATATAATAAAATAATATGACAAATTATTATGCTGAAACTATATAAGTCAATAACTGTAAAAAGACTCAGTAAAGCTTTAAGAGATATGAATCAAAGATTAGCTGTAAGATATATATATCTGTAAAAAATAACATAGAAAGATTAAAAAGGTAAAAATGTGTTAGACAAAAGAAAATGATATCAAGTGAGACAATGATGTTTAGATAAAGTTGTAATAAAAATTAAGGGATTATGAAGAACAATGATAAGTCCAAAGATTGAACGTTCCATTATTCTCTTGCTACTAAACAGCAAAGCATTCAAAAATGAAAATTGTCAAAATATTATAATTATTAGTTAATTTCATTTATCTGTGAAAAAAATCAAGCAGTTAAAAAGTCAGACAAATCAGCCTGAATAAAAATAGTATAATTATGACTAGACACACAACTGAGTTAAAGGAGAATTAACTTCCTGTTCAAAAGTCAAGTAATAAATATGTGTAGGCTGTCTGATGGTTATTCTTCATTGTCAGCTTAACTGGATTTAGAGCCACCCTTGTTTCCAAATCTCTGGATAGGTTTGTGGGGTATTTACAAAGAGGTGAAACTGAGGCGGGAAGACCCACCCTGAATGTGATTCCATGGAGCGGCAACTCAGACTGCAGGGCCCCTGATGCCAGCTGCTTCACAGGGTGGCTGCAGCTGAGCCATTCCTGCTGCCCGGCCTTCCCAGCCAGGATGGATGGAACCCTGGAATGGAGCAGCAATGTTAACAAACCCTTCCTTCCTCAAGGTGCTTTTGTTCAGGCATTTTGCAAAAGAAATGAGGAAGATAATGGAGGACTGGAAGGAATTCAAGTAAATCACGAAGAGAAGAAAACAATGCAGACAAGAATTTTAGATCACTGATACTAAGTTAACAATTGAAACCATGAGGTTTGCCTGTTGAATACTGGTTTTGTGTAGCTTTACATTCCAGAAAAGGAAACGGCCTAGAAAGATTCTGGAGACTGACTTTGGATCATGAATTTAGATGCCAGTCCTTCACCATGCTAGAGAGACTGGAGATTCTTTAATTGTGAGTTCCGATGTACTGATGCTTACAAAGCACATCGCCTAGCTGCAGTCCCTAATCCAACCAGGGCGAGGCTGGCGGTTCCCCCAAACATGACTGCTCACCTACCAAGAAGGCCCTGTGCCTTACAATTTCTTCTGTAGTCACACTAGAGGAAGGAGCAATGCTTCTCTTGCAAGGAATCGCAAAGCTCTGGATCCATTTCTCAGCTCCCTTCCCCAGAGGCACAGTACTACTCTTCTAAGTCCCTACTTTGTCCTAGAATTCTCACAGAGGGAAGGAATCCATGTGCCTCTCTTCTGTTCTTGTCCCCAAGAATCTTCCTCAGTGAAGGGACCCCCCTTAGGGGAAGATGTGAGTGTTCTCTAACCACTTGGCCCATTGGCATGACATAAATCGCTGAAAAATGTAAAACACATTAAAATCTAGAAATTAAGAATTAAGGAGGCTGGAATCAAGTGTTCTTGGCTCTTGATTAAAAGGACAATAGAAAGTACAGTGACAATGAAAAGTAACACTATATATGAAAACCCGAGGCCCTAACTAAAACCAAGTTCAAAGGAATGAATACATTATGCTTTATTTATACAATCTATATCATAAAATATTTGTATGACTTAAAGAAAGACAACACATGTCATGGTTTGAAATGTGTTCTCCACAGAATCATGTGTTGGGGAAGATCATGCACCTTTGGGAGGTAGAGCTTTCTGGGAGGAAGGCAGTCACAAGAGGTGGGCCTTGAGATAGAATAGCTCCAACCTGATTCCAAGAAAGGTCTAGCAGTTCTCAGCCTTCCAGATGGATGTGACTTAGCCTGTCTCCAGCTTATACTGCCAGCCATGCTGCTTCTGCTATGAAAGAATGAATCTCCCCTCTGAAACCCTAAGCTGAATAAATCTTCCTTTCTTCTTTAAGTTGCTCGACTTTGGGTATTATCTCACAGCAAAGAAAAGAGTATCTAGTAAAACACACTAGTTTGTTTTCTTTTGCTAATAATACCAAAGACTTGGTAAATTATAAAGTGTTTTACTTTGACTCACCGCACTGTCCAAGGTCAAGGACTGACTGATGATCCTCTATCAGCTGGTGGGATCCTCAGGGGTGCAGGGTATCACATGGCAAGAGACATGCTTGTGTGTGCATGTGCATGCATGCGATCCCGTGTGTGGTCTTCTGGTCTCTTGCTTCCTATAAAGCCACCAAGATTCATTCATAAGAATCTACTCTAATGACAATATCAAACTCTAATCACTTCTCAAGACATCATGGTTGGATCAAGTTTCCAGTTTTAAAATCACTTATTTTTAATAAGTCATCATAGTTTCAGAGGAAACAAACCATCTCCAAGCCAAAGCAGACGGTAGTAAATTAATTTTCATATCATGAATTTGTAAAGCGAGTGGACAATGAAAACGTGGCACATATACATCATGGAATGCTATTCAATTATCAAGAAAAATGAAATTAGCTGGCACTGAAAAATATTATACTAAATGAATAATTTGAGACTCAGAATCACAAACACCATATGCTATCTCTTATATGTAGATACTAGGGTCAGGAAGGTGAGGGATGGGAGGAAGACCTGGAAGTAAGGGATGTGAAAGACTACAGGTGGTAAGGAGGTAAAAGGGGAATAATGGAAGGAGGGAGGTGAAGGACAGGGTTCAGGAAGGAGTGGGGGAGCAACAAGTAGCACCAAGGAAGTTAGATATAAACAGAAATCTGTAAGTATATCCAAAAACACTCTTAAATGAAGAATTTAAGCAGTCATAAGGTGGAACACAGATAAAGGAAGAATTGCTCTGAGTGACTCCTGAGACACAATTAAATAAAATTCTCTGCACTGGGTTTCTAATAACTCTTAATGAACTGTTGCTTCGAGAGGTTTCAAAAACCCCTTTAAACAGTACAGACTTTGTCATTATTCTTGGTTGAGCTCTAGAAATGTACCACAGATCAACATCCTCAATTCACCTATTAAAGGGATCACTTTGGTCACAGGCCACAATAAATTTGATAGACTGGGATAAGAACAGAAAAATCAATTTATGGAAAAAGATATTACTGTGGAGAAATAAGTAGATCTTAGTTATATTGAACAAAAGGCCTGCATTTCATCCTCTCCAGGCATATGGGGATTAGGGGATCACAGTTCTGGAAAAGAAGGACAATGCCCAGTCTGTTCTCTTATAAATATGGCAGTTACTGACCCGTGGACAAAGGCTGAAGATTTGTTCTAGCAGAACCGTATTGTCTTGGAAGTGCTCTTACCAGGACACAACTTGTTCCTACCATGAATTATAAACTGCTCTGGCAAACATGGGTATATGCAGTATTGCTACCCCAGAATATTGTACATACTATTTTTAATGACCTAACGTCTTAGTTTGTGACAATCAGGTTATTATTAACCTTATTTAAAGCTTAAAATAATACCTTCTGTTTAAGTGCTACTGTGAAGAAAGGTGGGACCATGGTATTTCTTTGATTAAACTCATGATTACTTGTACCCTTGACATTAATAGTGATACTTGAAATCGAATCACATCTTTGGTTTTGTAGTTGTATCTGACAATGTCATGCTTGATATTGTTGAAACAGTAGTTCAGGTAACTGGCTTCTTTGTCACTGGTTACTATATGAGCATAATAAAAAATGTTTGTGAAATGTGGCATCATCTGAATGCATTGAGAGCATTTCAAGAAGCACTGGACAAATGGCGTAGCAGAAAGCAAAGACGCAAAGGTGATTTACAGGCATTTGGTTTGGGTTATATAGGTAGATTTCTACAGGCAGTGAGAACAGAGAGGGTGACCAGAGGAAATTATGTAAGGCTATGAGCCCATGTGAAAGAGCAGGGATGGATGCAACTCATTGGCAGTCCACTAGAAAGCCTACCGGCATGACTTGCAAATCTTTTCCACCCAGAGAGTCAAACCAAAAAGTTAGAGAGAAAACCAATAGGAAGCTTCCATTTCCAATTTCCAAAATTCCATAAGAGTGATACCCAGAGTTAAGAATCATGGAGAGAAACTTGGAATGGTCTTGCTTCTTTTCCGGCTTCCCAAACAGCCAGAGATTCCATGCTCCCCAGTTATCCCAATCAACCAAGTGTCTTCTTCTCTTTCTTTACATCTCAATAAACTTTATTTACAAACATTTGATCAGGTCTTGATTTCATTCTTCAAATTCAGGGGACAAGGCCCTGGACTAAAACTAGTAGCATGCATATGAAACAAAAGACATAGGTTGAGTCTTTCCTATCCAAAACTTCTTTGTAGCAGTTTTATGAATTTTAGATCACTTTGGAATATTTTATTTACATAATGAGATATCCTGGGGATGAGATTCATGTCTACATATGAAATTTGTTTTTTTGTATGTACTCTGCACATGTAGGCTTAAGGAAGTTTTACATGACGTTTTCAGTATAACCATATATTATTTTCAGTGTGATGAAAGTGTAGAAATTTCCACTTCAGACTTTGTGTTGGAACTCAGAAAGATTCATATTTTGAAGACTTTTGGGTATTCCAAATAAGGATGCCCAATTTGTGTTACTGACTATGACACCAGAAGGAGGAAATTCTAAAGGATTGGCTTTGGCAGGGGACAAGGATTAACGGATTCATAATGGGCATGTTAAGTCGGGAGGTTGAAAATGTTCCTCACTGTGTCCATACAACTGTGTATGTGCACAACAACTGTGAAGGTGCCAAGAAACAGGAGTCTCCCTGCCTGAGGATATCCAAGGCAAGGAATCCTTTTGGCTGCTTAATGTAGGTGTTGAGTTTTTGACAATAAAATAGTAATCTTTATCCACACTGCTACTCCTTGCTGTCTTTTGCATAAGCAATAAACTTTTGGTTTTCATTTTTTGTTTTTAACTTTTTAAGATACTAATAATACTTTATTCATACCTTATGACGGGTTATACAAAGAATCATATACCTGACTAATCTTTAAAAATAATTAAAATTCAATTATTAAGAACCATATCTGCTTAAAAGGAACAAAGTCCTTTAGATTTGTCATTGGAATTATTCTTTGTTATGTCAAAGCTATGATGCTATTCATCACTTAGCTTGTGGAAATTAAATGACAAATTTATATAACTTTTCCAAGTTGGGCAAGATTAGTATGTCTTGATTACTGTATGTCATGTATATGTCCATATATGTTTGTGTTCTGTGTGTGTGGGTTACACATGTACATGTATGTGCAGGTGTGTGCACCACACACTTACATAGAGGCCATTGGAGGATGTGGAGAGTCCAACTCTGTCACTATTTACTGTATGCTCTTGAGGCAATCTCTCACTGAGCCTGGAGATAAGTTGGTGACCAGCAAGCCCCAGAGACACTTCTGTCTCTGTCCCACCCCAGGACTGGAGTTACAGGTGCCTGACTTTTGACATGGGCACTGGGGATTGGAAGTCAGGTCTTTATATTTTGCAGCAAGCACTCTCACCCACACAGCCTTCTCCTTAGCTCTACTACTAGTCTTATAAGTTTATTTCACTTACCCGGTAGAGCATTTCAAATGATAACTAGAGATCTATTTGTAAAACCAGAATGATACATTGTCTAGGGTGGTTCTAAATGTCAATGTTATTTTTTATGTCCAAATACACTTTTATGAGAAGCCAACAGGCCCTATATTTTACTATAATGTTAGCACTAATGCTTTTTTAACTTAGCTAATACATGTTTAGCAAGGAATGGAGTTCTACTAAAGCTGAAGGACGCTCTGGGGGAGCTGCCAATATCGGACTTACATGTCAGTGGCTGAGTACTATTGCAAGTAAATGCAAGTAAATGATATCACAGTATTTGAATGGAACTGAATGTACCAGTTCTTTGGAATTTATTTCTAAGTGATGAGTTAATTGATTACAGGGATAAGGAGACACAGATTATTAACTCACATAACTACCACTTGTGCCCTTATTATGATTGATTATGAATCATGTGCTGCACTGCCTGCAATAAACAGCCTTGTATTTACAGACTAGTGCAATAAGTGTCACTGCACACCATTAAAAATGGTATTTGAAACATGAAAATAACAATAAAAGTCTTACTGAAAAGAGGTTGCGCTTTTAGAAAAAAAGTTTTTTATGATTGCGTTTGTTTATTTTATTTATTGTCTTTGACTTCTTTTAATTTTTAAAAAATTTTTTCCACTCATACAAAGTTGGTAAGTAGCCCATTCCCCTTCCTTCCTCCTCCTCTCCCTGGACCTACCTTCCCTCTTCCCCTATCCTCTGCCTTCCCCCCTCCTCCCCTTCTCCCAGTGCACTCCCCCCCCATTCCTGGAGCATCCTTTAGTGTGTCTGTCAAACTTCCCTCTGGGTCCTCCTCTCTGATGAGGTGTAAGGACTCAGTAGCCTTGCCTAGAGCTCTTTTTTGTGTTCCCCTTTAGTATAGAAACACTGTTGTGGTTGTTAATCTCTTGCCTCTGAGGATCTTAGTGCCTGTGATCCATACTAGACTTTGGGGGTTCAATGATATGTTGGTCATTGCACAGGTCATGCAAAGTCTTATTTTGATTACTTCGGCTCTAACTGATATGCCAGATTGTGTTTGTTTAAATTCAGCCAAGCATTTAGAAGACACATGGTGAAAAAACGTTGAAAGCATAGGAAACTTGCAAATAAAATGATGGTAACAGCGGTCTCCTTCAGAAGACACACACATATGAAAACAGTGAGTGTGACCTCCAGTATCATTCTGAAAATGCTGGAATTGGGGTTGTGGATGGGGCAATCAGAAAACAAGTACTGGGTTTGTTTTTTTTAAGATTCAATAGTGAAAAGTCATTTTTTTTCCTCTAAGGTCACAAAGCAAAGAAGTATAGTTATTCTCACCATTTCTATTCAAAATAATAACAAGTATTGGATTTAAAGAAAGCTATTTAAAGTAGGTTGAGGAAAATATCCTAGTCCTAGTCTTATAGAATATAACCATGAATTCTCAACAGCTTCATAGACAGCAGCACATTTTTTCATATTTTATTTATTTAGAGAGTGTGTGTGTGTGCATGTGTGTGTGTGTGTATCAGAGGGCACTGTGTTCCTGTGGAGGACCAAGAGTGACTTCAGGAATTATCCTGGATTGCTTCTACCTCCTTCTTGCTTTGCTCCGAGATTCCCCAGACTCCACTGGAAGTGAAGGCTGCTGCCATTTTCCCCTGAGGTTTTTATCTGGGACTTGGGATCTGAACTCAGGACCTTCTGCTTGCTAGACAGAGTCTTAACCCCTGAGCCATCTCTCCAGCCTAAGAGCAGCACATTTTATTTAATTCTCAAGGTATGTCTTTTTTTTCATATAATAAAGCATGACAAAGTGATACTATTCAAAAGAGAAATGTATAGGTAAATTTTACTTATAAATATTGGGTAATCTTTATAAAATATCTACAAACAAATTTCAAATTTGTTAAAAAATTTTGCCATAAATTTACTTTGTGTATGCTGGGAGGTTTTACCATTTTGAGTTTATCATTAAAAAAAATCACGTGTTAATGAATTATTGGAAATTATTGAGATTCTATCATGATAGTCCCTGACAAAATTTCAGTCATTTCTCCTTTAAAAGCTAAACTCTAAATGGGATAGAAAATAAAATAAATTTTCTTAAACACAAACTTGACACAACTTCAACCCAACCTCATACTGAATTATATAAGCATGCTTTTCTTTATAATGGAAAATAGAAAGCTTGTAAGTAGCAATATGAATTCTTGAAAGTATAGCATAACATACTGATATCATAACAATACTGGTAAAAACAAATTTTAATTATTTGAAAAGAATATGATTGTGTTTTGAGAAAGCACAGGAATACAAGTTTAAAATATATTAACTCAAATGAAAGTCTCAGTAGGTTAAGTGGATATAAGATTTTATGTATTAAAAAGACTATATTTTGAAAGAAAGCCTATTGCATTTGGAAGAATATTATAATTTCATAACTATGCAAGTGCTCTGGACCCAATCAAAAGACCTTTATGTGACAGGTCAAAGGCGGCTTAGAATAGAATTTCCTTAACCAGTTCCCTCTATTTCATTTATCTGCCCAGAGTCTAGTTCTATCTCCCATGATATGGGGCCTACCCATCAATCCATTTCCTGCAGGCTTGCTCTGGGCTTAATGACTAATTTTTTACAAATGTGTTCAGAGTTTGAACCCTCAACTGTCAAGTTGACACCTATATCTAACTATGAGACTGGATTTTTATTTTATTTTATTTCACAGTAACCAAAATACTTAATAAAAACAGTGTGAGGATGGACAAGCTAATTTTGGCTGATGACTTCAGGGAGACATAGTGTTTCATGGCAGGGAACACATGATGACTGGAGACTGTGGAGCTGTTCTGTGGCAGTAAGGTAAGAAGCAACGAGCAGCTGGAGCCTTGACCATATCTGTTCCCCTGTTGTGTTCATCCTCCTCCTAAATGAATAGTAGCCTCCCCAAATAACATCACCAGTTGGGGAATAATCATTCTTTGAAAGCACAAACCTTAGAGAGACATGTTGGATCCATAAAGAAATGGAAATATCCATTGGGTTCTCACTAGAACCAGTCTTGCCAAGGTCACTCAGTTCCCTACAGAAGTTAAGAAAAGGCCCATTGTACTTACTACTACTTTCTCAGGTTAAAGTGCAAGGAGGGGGGTCGTGGTCTGAAATGTGTACCCCACAGTCTCATGTGTTTGCCAAGGTCATGGCACCTTGAGAGGTGGAGCCTTGCTGGAGGAAGGCAGTCACAAGGGGTGGGCCTTGAAGTGTATTAGTCTCACCCTACCTCCAGGAGAAGTCTGTCTTTGCAGCAGGCTGTTTTGCAGCTCTCTGCCTCCAAGATATTTGCAGTGACATAGCCTTCTCTATCTTTGGCCAGCCAGCCAGCCATGCCACCTCCAGCATGAGAAACTGTATCACCCCTCTGGAACCATAAGCTGGATAAATCTCCCTTTCTCCCTTAAATTGCTTGACTTTGAATGCTCTTTCACAGCAATAGTTAAGAGTAACCATTACAGAAAGTAGTACCGGGAGTGGGGTATTGCTGAGAGATTAAGGGCATCTGGTACCACAATGTGAAGCTGTTTGTGAAGCTGAGAGAAGTTGATACACAGCAGTATTCCCAATGCTGTGATGTGGCTAATGTGCCTTTGAAACTTTTGTTGAAATATGCAGAACTTTAGGACTTTATGCTGGGAAAGTCTTTGCGACTTGATGATGGGTCAAATGGGCCTTTCTCATGAGAATTCCAAGGAGGGCAATGCTGTGAGAGATGCAGGCAGTGGAAGCCCAGCTTGTGATGGTTCGGGGGAAACAGAGACTGTGTTTGCAACTAGACGAGTGACACATGGAGCCATGTATTGACAGAGAGTTTAATGAAGTTTTGCCCTCATCCTAAAAGTCTGCTTGGAGTTAAACTGGAGTGCTTAGCAGAGGAAATTTCAAAGCAATATAGTTTTGATAATGTGATAGGGCTACTTCTTACTTGTCTTCAGAGCTATAAAAAAGAGCAAGAAATCAAACAGGAAGAAATAAAAACTATAAGATTTCATGACAGGAAGAAGCAGGGAATAAAATGGTTGTTAAAGGGATTAGCTCCATTGGTAAATCAAAGCCATCTCTCAATTTGGATAATAGGAGAGGCTCTACTTTAAAGGCAAGAGTCTCAGAGAAGGCTCCCACCCATAAGAATGCAAATCCTTTCGAAAAAATGAGCTAAAAGGTAGAGTTCCAAAGCAAGGGTTTGTTTCTCCTACAAAGCAACTGCCCAGGAGTGAAAGAGATTTTTTCCCACATTCAACACAGAGAAGCAGAATCAGCTATGATTCAAGGGGGCCAATCTTGGCAAAGTCACCCACGTGGTTCTGGTTTTAGAGGCATCAGTGATGTAAGAGGGAAGAGATCATGTATTCCTCCTCTAAGATTTGAAAAAATGATGGAATCCAAGCAACATATGACAGAAAGTCTTCAGTTAGAGCCCAAAAAAGGACAGTTTGTGCTATGGAATTAAAGCCTGGTTTGCCATTGAAAAGTAAAGATGTTAGAGATGCCAGAGACAATGTGGGGTCTACCAAAGAGAGGAGGAGTCAGCCCAAGACAGCAATGTGTTCTATTGGCAGCTGCTTTGGAGGGGTAGACCTTTAGAACTGAGATGATTTCAATGAAAGGCTCACCTGTTGGACTTGGAGCTACAAGATTTGGAGTTTGTCCTGATGGTTTTTGATCTTCTTATAGACAGATCTTTCTTGGATATGCCTCCATTCCTTTGTTTTAGAATGGGAATGTTTATTCTTTGCCATTGCTTATTAGAAATATATACTTGTCTTTTGACTTTATAGGAGGCTTGGACTTTGGACTTCTGGACTTTTTTGGGTCACTAATGTAGTCTCTTTTAAAGTTGGACTGAGTATGGTTCACATAATGAGATGGCAATGAGCTTGTGGGGGGCAGGGGTGGAATGTCATGGTTTGAAATGTATCCCCCCCAGTCTCACCATGTGTTTGGCACCTTGCTGGAGGAGGGTAGTCACAAGGGGTGGGCCTTGAAGTATATTAGTCCCACCCTACCTCCAAGAGAAGTCTGTCTTTATAGCAAGTAATTTTGCAGCCCTAAGCCTCCAAGATGTCTGTGGTGACATAGTCTCCTCCAAATTTGGCTAGCCAGTCATGCCGCTTCCACTATAAGAAACTGTATCTTCTCCCTGGAACTACAAGCTGAATATAAATCTCCCTTTCTCTCTTAAGTTGCTTGACTTTGAATGCTCTCTCACAGCACTAGTCAAGAGTAACCATTACAGGGAGATTCAAAGGCTGGTAGAAATGGTCTCCTGGGGAAGACTTGGCAAAAACAAAGCAGAGGATGAGAAATAGGTAACTATAAACACTTGGTCATTCATGTAACCTTGCAAACACTATATTCTGAATACAACAAAACGTATTTTTTCTACAAATACTTTTAATGAGGTATAAGACCTAATGATTAAAAATGTAGAAAATCCTAAGAAACACACATATTTTTAGAGCTAATAAACAAAACTGTTAAAGTTTCAGAATACTAGATCACAACATCATGGGTTGGTGATGGCTCACATTGGTAAAGTTGCCTACATGTGAACTTGAGTCCAGTCCCTGGAAACCCACAGGAAGAAGAGAACCTACTTCTAAAGTCCTTTGACCTCTGTATGCATTCTGTGATGTACGCAAAACTCACTGATCTCTCTCTCAAATAAATAAATAGGAATCAATCACATTGCTACACAGTAGCAAAAGATTACTAAGAAATTAAACTTTATAATAATTCTACATAAATGTCATAAAAGGCATTGACTACTTAAGAAAAAAATTAATAAATAAGCATAAGAATTGTACAGCTAAAGCTGTGATACCTCATTGATAATAAGTAAAGACCTAAATAAATGATGACTAGATATTTTCATGGATTAAATGAAATTAATATGAAGATGGAAATATAGTGATTGTCAGATTTATCTGTAGGTTAAGTAGGAATCCTACAAAGATATTAGGCGAAAAATTTAAAGTTGATTCTGACAGTCATGTAGAAGATACCCAGAATGGTTAAATGATCATGAGAACACAAAGGGATCCAAAGTAAGGTTGGAGGAATCTATGTCCTAATAGCAAAAGAGTGGAAAGCTGTAGTGATCAAGACTATTGGTGCCGATGTAAGGACAGAGAGTATACATAATACATGCAAGTATACAGTATACAGACATACAGCACACACATGTATCAATGAAATAGAGTTGATTTTCAACAAGGGTTTTAAGCTAATTTGTTAGAGAAAAAACATCTTTCAGCTGGGACAACTGGATATGCACGCAATAATGGTGTAATCAACTGTCTCTGATTGGATTTTTAGGGCTGCTCTGTGGGAGAGAAACCATTCTTGGGGAGGTCATGTTGTTAACTAAATGGGCAAAACATCAGAATGCCTTCTAAATATCTATGTTTACACCGATAAAAAAAATCTTTCAGCAGGGATCAATACACGAATGCAATTATCAGCTCAAACCAGGAAAGCCTCTTTTTGTAGTAAATGGAAGGCAGTGAATCCAGAGATTTATGACTTTCCAAGATGCTGAGAAGTGGTGATGGTGGAGGGATTGTCTCTAAATAAGACATTTATAGCATCCCAAATAGGGATCAGAGAACATTGCAGAAAAGGGACTAAAAGAAAGTAAGAGCTAGAAGATAGGGAGAATACTATAAAAGATCATCCTCTGGACACTGTCACTATAACTATGAACAAACAGCAACTGCAGTTACTTACATAGGGCCTGTGTAACATTTGTTCTTCCTATCAACAATCAGGTATGGATGAGGAAGGGACCTGAACCCTCACTGCCAAATTGTCAGCAACGAATAGATTATGAGTGTGGGCTACTCATATCCTCAGTTGTACCCAATAAAGAATCCACTAGGTTTTGAAATCCATGAGAGTTTGAAATTTATGGTCATTCAGACAGCCCTGGTTAAAGTAACTGTAAAAAGCAAAGCAAAAAGGCACAAATATGGGGATGAGTTTAGCAGGAAGGAGTAGGGCTCACAGTGACTGGATGGGGATAAGAGATAAGAGAGAGTGGAAATAAATGTAATCAGAATGAATTATATGCATGCATAACGTTGAACACCCACTTTGAATGTGGTAGGTATCACTCACTATTTCATGGGTTGATGGATTGGTGTGCTAGACTGAATGAAAAGAAAGGCAGACGAACACCAGCATTCATCATTCTCTGCTATGCAGATAAAATCAACTGCCCAAGTTCTCCCTGGCATGACTTCCCCACCAGGATGGTCTATGCACTGCAACTATCAATCAAAATAAGCCTTTCCTTCCTTAGATAATAGAGAGTTAGAGATACTTTGTACTGCTTTGGGAACCTACTAAAAACTGAAATGACTATAAGGATCACTGGTATGGTATATGTAATGTATGCAAAGTCTAAAAGTAGAAAATAATGAAAAGAATGTTACAAAAAAGAAGTATGGTAGCATTCTTTCTGGGAAAATACAAAAATTTACCAAAGTTTGTTAAAGATTGGATTGCAAGTTAATGGAGAAAGCAAATTCTTCAATAAGTCATGTTCATTGCATTGCTCTGGATTTGGAAGAAAATACAATTGAAATGCCACTTTTTATCATATAAATAAATTTCTATGGAATTGCAATATAGCAGGGAAAAACATGAAGTATTAAAATAAAGTTTCAGCAAATATTTATGTGCTCATAGTGCAGACATGACATCCATAACTGAAAAAGTTAATATCTCCTGCACAGCACTTCAAGAGAGACTAGAGAGCAAATTCCTGTGCTTAAATTATCAAGTTATTGCCACTTTTAATACAAAATACAGGAAAAGAAAAAGGACATGCAAAGTTGTTTTCAAAACAAAAACTCAGTGACCAGTAGAGACAGAGCTGGACACAGGTAGATTTTCAGCTCTCACACCACTTTCTTTTCAAGTTTTACTATTGGACTATCTATCTGGCTATTGTTCCATGTTACTTCCTCTCTGAGGTCTTCCCTGCTTCTAGTCAGAGCCATTGGGAAATGTTTACTTCATTTTGATGGAAACTTCACTACCTGTTTCCAGCAAAGAGGCTTATTTGTTTATTTTATATTCTTTTAGGGCTTTATACATGTATTCATATCATTTTTACTCCCTTGTTGCACAATCACAATCCCCATTTTTTTCTATACTTCAAACTTTCTTCTTCCTCACCAATCTCCCTTCCACTTTAATGTCCTTTTGTGGGTATATGGCTCACTGTGTATCATCTAAATTCCTGTTAATGACATGTGTCTAAACATTGTGTCTAGCAAGGACACTATACCAGTTGGTGGGCATATTGTCGGGGAGAGCTGCTCCCCTATTATCCCATGCAGTCTTGACACTCATTTGTCTTTGAGGGGGGTGCAGTGCCCCTTGAGGCCTTGTTCTTTTCAGGATGTAAAGTAGACAGGCAGAATCTTAGAGTTATGTGGAAGTATGACTTCATGGTGACAGAGACATGTCATGTTGGGAAGATGCCACTTGGCTGTGCCCCTGGCTACCTTCAGGCTCTTGCATCCTTACTGTCCCCTCTTCTGCAGTGCTTTCTGAGCTTTAGTGGGGCTGGGAGAGGGAGTGTTGGCTGGTCAAAGGAATTCATTTAAAACAATTATTTGTCATCTTATTTTTTGGATCTTACATAATTGGGTCCATGCTGATCTGGTAGCCAGTAAGTGTAAAATACTATAGGCTGGATAACTTAAATATCAGAAAACTATTTCCTCACAGTTCTTAAAACTAGATGCCAAGATAAAGGTTCTGGCCAAGAAAGTTTTGGGTAAAGATTCTTTGTCTAGATCAAAAATGGCCAAAACACAGAGAAAAATTCTTGTACATTGCTGTGACATCATTCAAAATAGCTGCTTAAGTCTTATCTCCAAACATAGACACAGTGAATGGCACTTATAGTTCCAACATATATTTGGGAGTTGTGCACCGTATTCATTCTCTAAAAGGTCTTCTGTACTCTTCGTATTTCTTCTCAGATACTTGCTGAAGCAATAAACGCCTGTAAGGGGGGGAGGTAGGCACAGCTGTCTCAGTAATATTATCTCATCACATGTTGAGTCATAAGCATGGAAAAATGATGCTAATATTCATTAATCAGGGAGATGGAACATTATAATGAACTCATACTGAGATCATCATGCAAAGCTTAAAAGCCACAATGTACATTTATGTGCATCAGTCTAGAGTCAAAGCCACAATATATATTCAAAAGAGAAAGGAAAATCATAAAATAATATGTACACAAGGATCTCATTTGCATGCAAATTAAATCAAAACCTGCATGTTAGAGCACAGATGCTCCAGACCAACAATGTGTTTAGAAGTAAGACACAGGTTGTCACTGGGAAATCAGTTCTGGCCTCATATGGTAAATGCTCTTAGTTCTCTAAATATGCCTCTGTCTTTTGAATTATTGCAATATATTGGTCTTATATTTTAATTTAAATGATTGACTTTTTTTTAAAAAAAAAGTGACCAAAGGCCATTGAATCAGTGGGAGTTCTCTGAGAATCACGCACAGTGGATCACCTGGTCAGCGCCAGTGCCTCAGGACCTCACAACTCAGAGGACAGCACCATTTGGGGCTCTCACTTCACCTTTTCCACAAGAAAGACTGGGTTTATACTTTTTGTCCAGACAGAACTGACTGAGTTGGGGCCAAACAACTAACCAAATTCATCAACTGGGAGCACAAGTTACTTTGATAGTCCCTTTTTAAGCATGATGTTCTGAAGTTACTCTTTCTGCTTCTGGGAGACACCACTGAGGTTAAAACAACTTAAAGAAAGAAAATGGGATATTTTTCAGCTTCAGTTTCAGAAAGGAGATACAATCCATTAAGGCAGGAAAGGCATGGCTGACTGGCACAATTTGGAGAGGCCTAAGTCATGTCCATCAAGAAGCCGAGAGCTGCAAAAATGCTAACTGCAAGAGTAGACTTCTCCAGGAAATAGGGTGGGGCTAATCAACCTCCAGGCCCACCCCTGTGACTGCCTTTCTCTAGCAAAGCTCTCCCTCTTCAAGTTGCTGTGACCTTCCCAAACAACTAAAGATTCAAACACATGAGTCAGTGGGGAACAACTCACATTTTAAAACCATGACACATGGTAACCAAAACCACAGAAACCTAAGCTGTGGGTGGAGAGAGGCCACCATATTAAGAATCTTCAGTGGGGCTTATTTCAGATAGCTAATCAAAGGCTTTCATGTCCATTCTCCTCTTATCTTATTCCAGACATATTATATGACTTAAGTTAGGATCACTTGTTTGATGTTCTCAATTCCCAGAGCTGCCAGTTTCATCTTCATGTATGTTCAGGCACCAGACTGTTGCTGCTGAGTGGCCACTCCTTGACTCTTACTGTCTTAGGCTTTTTCCGCAATAACTTTCAATTCAGATGGTGGTTTTCTGCTTTTGAGAACCCCTGTAATATTTTTCTCTATTTAAGGCATAATTTTTCTTCCTTTAATTCAGGTACATTCTATTTCTTGGAACTTTGGTTGAAAGATAATTTCAACATGGACTTTGATTCTCTGTTCTTCATCTTCCATCCGAGATCCCAGAGAAGGTTCTCGTAACCTTCTACATTCTGCCTTTAAGAAGAATTTAAAATATTGCTCCCAGAACCTAATACCTAGAAAGTTAAGTGAGTAATCAAAATAATAGTCTTGTCCTTTAAGATTTAGTTCTAGTATACTTAGAGTAGAACCTGAAAGTACCTATTTGCCTTTGGGAGATTTTCTTAGAAAAACACACACAAAAAAAGATTCATGAAGTTAGAGAAACATAAAAGTATATATACAAAAAAGTATACATGTAGCGTATTGGAGGCCATGGGTATTGGTGCATGTCAATAATCCCAGTAGGAGAAGATAAGTTAGGAGTATTGACAATTTAATTCTAGCCTGAACTGAGACCTTGCCTCAAAAAACCAGCCAATGAAGCAATCAACCAACTAATCAACCAACCAGCCAACTAAAAAAGGAAGCAGCCCTTATAACTTGAGACTGTCTTTTTATTCTCCTCAACAGATAAAGGCAGTAATTAAACTGGATCAAATTGTGAACAGGAAGTGATTACTGGTTACTTCCTCCCAAACCACAGTGCAAATGGGTTGCTTCATTTTCTCCCATGTGCTCTTCTTTCTCATTACCCCAAGCCTGTTCTATAGCTGTAAATATACCAAGAAACAGCATGAAATGCAAAAATAAAGTCCAGGGATTTATTCACTATCATTGCAGACTTCACAAACAATTTTTCCAATTATTATTTTCTTACAGAGAGTACAATGCAGTGTTACTGAAGCTTTAACTGAAAATTACTATAAATGAAAGCTCCTCAAAGGATGGACTAGAAAGAAATATGCAGCACTTATGGTATCTTGGTTTGATGTAATAGGTGGGAAAGAGAACAGAGAGTAAGCTAAGGTGATATCTGTCAGTCAAGCTCCCAGGCGATGATGTAGCCATCATGCACACTAACAATAACTGATTTTATTCCACTTTCTTTCTTGAAAGAGGGAGTAGTTTCCCTTTCATGTTTCTTTGGGAGTTTCAGGCAGCTAAAGTAGGCCTTAAACTCATGATCCTTCTACCTCAGCCTTCCTCGTGCTGGGAGTATAGGTGTACCCCACCACATCTGACTCACTTTGTGTTTCTTACTGCATAGTCCAGTAATTATATTCAATAACAACACAGATTTTTAGATTGTAGCAGTTCACCTTCATGGCTGCAGATAAATGACCATCAAACGGCTTAAGGGAACAAGGGATTTATTCTCTTATGGTTGTTCCGTTACAGTTCTTAGTCCAGCTTGGCAGGAGAGCATGCACCAACACCAAAGGACCAAGGGAACTGGCCACACAGTATCCATGTAACAGCCGGGGGAGGGGCAGTCCTTACATGCCAGATCAGCATGTATAGTCAAGTATACACAAGGATGTACACTTCCTCAACCAGCTTTTTGTAATTTATTCACCTGTCTAGGGCCTAGTTCCACCCACATGGGTTGGGTCTTCCTCATCAGTTAGACAATCTCCTGCAAGTTCACTGTGGGCTTAAGTCAACTGCTAATTCTCTATAAATGTGCCCAGAGCTCAAACCTTCAACTATCAAATTGACACCTGTGCCTAACTATGATATTTGTCATGTCAGATTCTCTAACATTTGGAATATTTTAATTATCTAATTGCTAAATGAAATCTCTTTGGTTTTTGAACTTTTGTGTAATGGATGTTCGTGAAGGTAGTGTTAGAGTATTTTAGACCTGTAGTCAGTAAGTTCATGAAGAAAGCTGATCTATATCCACTTAGCACACTATGCCATATATTAGCTGCAAAAGCACTGTTGATACTATTCTGTGATAAGTAGTTACTATACATAAATAAAATAATAATAATAATAGTAATCTGTTCCTTTGCTGTAGGGAGATTGTTTTTGCTTGCTTGTTTGTTTGTTTGGCTCAAATTTCAGAAGAGTTTCATATTGGCTTGTGAGAAGGTTTATGTTTTCTTAAATTTGTTCAAATCTTCAAGAATTGCATCACAATCTTATAGATTTCTACAAGAAAAGCCAGATAATTCAGAAAATGTCAAAAAAAAAAAAGAATCTTGAGTGTGGTTGCTATGCATAGTGTATTAGGGTTCTCTGAAGAAGAGAATCTCTAGAATGTAACACCCCCCCACACACACACACGCAATTAACTTACAATTAAAAAAAGTGCCCTTCAAAGTAGCTTCCCATGGTTGCTTTGATCTTGGCCAAAATGTTCTACAAAACCAAAAGATCCCAAGAAGGTCTCAACCTTTTACTTCACTGGAGGGTTGAAGATGCTGGGTTCAGACTTTGGTGAAGAACAGCTGGGCTCCAGTGTCAGTGATGAACCGCAAACGGCAGCAAGGCCTAGAGACCAGTTCCAAAGGCAGTGAGTAGGAACAGCAGAAAGGTGGAAAGGATGGATCTCTGTGTCAGCCAAGGATGGAGGCAGCAGCAGCAGCAGCAGTGAAAAAGGCAGCAATGCTCTAAAAAGTGAATGATGCTGGAAGAGTGGACTCCACAGCAAGTTGACACAGAAAAAGAGAAGAGCAAGTCCCCCCTCCTTGCACCTCTTATTACCCAGTCCACCACTGGAAAGTACCACCCACTGTGGGCTGGGTTTTCCACATCAATCCATCAAGTACCTGTAGGCTTGTTCAGGGGCCACATTCCAACCATTAACCCTCCACAGCTGTGCCCCAAACAGTCTGCAACTGTCAAGTTGACACTAAAATGCAACTGTAACACACATTGATTAAAGAAACGATCCTGTGAGGGTCATTTGAAAGGATGCATCAAGAGAATGAACACCCCAGGAACCCAGCACTAACAAGGCAGCTGAGTGTCATGTCTTAGAATTCAACTCATGAAAAATTGTATTTATTTCAAATAAGAAGGTCAATGCACAGGGAATTTCATCACATTCAACATGTGTTAGGGCTGAAGTAATCATAATAGGACTTTGCACGACCTGGGCAATGACCAACGTGTCATTGACCCTCTAAAGTCTAGCATGGATCACAGGCACTAGCATCCTTAGAGGCAACAGATTAACAGCCACAATAGTGTTCCTATACTAAAGGGGAACACAAGAAAGAGCTCTAGGCAACGCTACTGAGTCCTTACACATCATCAGAGAGGAAGACCCAGAGGGAAGTTTGACAGACACACTAAAGGATGCTCCAGGAATGGGGAGAGGGAGCACTGGGTGAAAGGGAGGGAGGAATAGGAAGCGGAAAGGGGGGAGGGAGCAAGGGCGTCCAGGGAGGGGTGGAGGGAGGGGAATGGGGTACTTATCAACTTTGTATGAGTGGAAGAAATAAATAAAAAAAAAGTGACTTTCTCCCTAGTAATCACATACTTGTATTTACATTTCTTTATATTTATGAAAACAGAAGAAATTTTAGCCAACTAACTTAGTGTCATGGTTTGGAAGTGAGTTGTCTCCCAAAGGAACATATGTTTGAGATCTTAGTTAATGTTACTGTTTTGGAAAGTTATGGTAGCTTCAGGAGCCTTGCCCAAGGAAGGCATGTCTCGCAGCGGACAGAACTTGAGATTGGGCAGCCCCATCCTACTTCCTCTAGCAGTTAGCTCTTGCTCTCTCTGTCTTCATGCTGGCTGTTGTGACCTGAGCTATCTCCAGCTTCTGCCACCTGCCATGTCTTTCTTCTGAGAAGATACAAGTCAAATAAATCTACCTTTCTCCCCTTAAGTTTTGTGTGAGCATTGTCTCATAGCAGCAGAAAGAGTAACTCTAATACTTAGCTTTGCTCATCCAAAACACAAAATAAAACTAGTTTTGGAGTCAATTCAAATTATTTGAAAGGATCCATTTTTTCTGTCTAACATTTTCATTGGATTTCTGATGTGAGGGCACGTGAGGTGACTAGTAGGGCCACTGAGATGGAACCACTCACAGCATCAAGCAGATGGCTATTTGCCTTCAGTATTTTTCTCTCTCTCATTGAGCTGTTCTCTGCATTCATCATGCTAACCTCGGGGCCTACAAAGATTTTTTTTCAGACTCTTCTGGGATCATCTTCCATATGCAATTAACCAAAAAAAATTACTATCTGTGGGAACTGGTTGTGTGTGTCTACAGGGAAATAAAAGCCTGTGAAAATAAAAGCATTTCTCAGTTTTCTGTCCCTAAAGATGAATGTTGTTTGTCAAGAAAGGAAAAGGATAATCCATCTGACTGGAATACAGCGTATGTTGTAAGACATAGTGATTAATACTGAAGGAGTAAAAATATCGACTTTGGTTTTTAGTCATTTGGTATCCTTTGTGTTTCTCACTTTTTTAAACCTTAAAATGTTCCTCCACAATCATCTGCTTATCTATTTAAATTCTTTTTATGCTTTCAGTTGCTTTATTCCCAGGAAGATTGTGTTGATGCCTAAGCATGCCTGGTTCTTAGAAACTGTCTTTGAGTGGTTATAATACTGAATCTGAAATAACATTGGAGCAACTAATCTGTTAAAATTAGAAGATTCAGCACTTTCTAAAAACTATCCTGAAATTTTGAAAGACAGACATGAAGACTTTGCATCCATTGGTATCATTCAAGTTCTTTTGTGTTAGAAATGAAATATTTGCAAAAGTATAGCTTTTCAATTTATAAAATTGTTTTCCTCATTTGCAGATAAGTACAATTTTCCATTAATATGCTTATGACTCTATAATATTTGTGATTGTATAATACTTGTGTATACATGTGTGTTTCCTGTTTCTATTGCTGTGGTTTTCATTGTTCTTTAAAGATAAATCACAATTTTCCTAAACTTAAAGAAGAAGTTAGGGCTGCTCTGCACTGCTTCCCCACATGGAGAGAGAGAAGATGGTGATGACATAAGCGCAGGAAGTCCCTTTATTCATGTGGCTTTCAGATCCTCTCCTGATGAATCAGGAGAGTCATTAGGATGCTTTTGGCTGAGATGGGGAGAAATGAGGCATAGAGTTCTACTCCATGCCATCTGCCATAGACCTTATCTTAACTTCTGTGTATATTTGTTTAATGTACTTCACATAATAAGACCCTATTAATTGTTTAGCTGGTTAAATATAACAAAATTTAAGAGCTTAGCATATTTAACTATATACTCAAAGTAAAAATATTACAGTTGTTGATCTGGTTTGCTTTTTTGAGACAAAATCTCACTTACTATGTAGCTTCAAACTCGTGTCCTTAGCCTTCTGAGTACTGAGATTATAGGTGTTTGCCACCAGACTAAGCTTTATAACACGTTTATATACATGAACACATGAGACAGTGAGATGCTGGAGAAGAGAACATATTTTTCTCATGACTGCTTTTCTTGAAGGACCTAGACAGACCTTGTCTTGCAGAAAGTAAATATGACCTTATATTTTTATAGTATAATTCTGCATGCTTTTGATCTTTATATAACCAGGATCACATAAGTATTCATTTGGATCTAACTTTTGTCCTACAATAGCATATTTAAATTTTTTTCTGTTAGTCATGTTTTTTTGTCTCCCCACATCCCCCCTTCCTTTCACCCTCATGTTTCGTTATAACTCAGCTTAAAATTATTTTGCAGTGACTTTTGGGCTTATTTTCACTTCATGGAGCATTTGGCATGTGCTACTCAACCTGGAAATATGCTGATATTCTAATCTGTGTTCATTGCTGACTTTTTTCTAAATTCTTTGTGGTGAAAAATCATGTTTCGTATGACTTTCATCAGTCAAAATCTGTTAATAATCCCTTTATGGCCAAAATATGGCCACTGTTAAACTGAAAGACTTGAAAATATTGTTCATTCTGCAATTCTTTCATGTACCAGGTTATTATTTGTGTATTTCTCAGTCTTGCACTTCCTGCATCTCATCTAGTAGGTACTGTTACCTCTTCACTAGCTGTGCACAAGGGGGGTTCTACATATATCTATGGATCTATGTGTCTGTGGATCCAGCATTGCAGAGGTTTATGTATATCTGGCACCTGGGAGAGCTATGAAAACACCTCCTACCCCTTCTTCCCTGCTTTTATAGTAAAGGGCCTTCGGTTAACATTTTGCACTGAGCCTGTCAGTTATGTCTCCACGCCTAGTGTTTTTAGCACCTTGCTTTTTTAGGAAGGGAACAACACCTTCCTTTTTTTTTTCTTTCACATCTCAAACATCTTTTGAACACATTGTTCCGTGTAGGTTTGAAGATGTGCTAGATTTCTGTGCATTTTGCATTTTACTTTGGGTATCTGCAGTTTCCTGAGCACAGCTGCATGTTCCCATTAAGTTTTGTCTCCTGAGATCACAGAGTGACATGAAAAAATAATAGCTAGTGTGCTCACTTTGCAGAGAAATAAAGAAACTATACTTAAGGTTTTGAATTCAACTTGGGACTGAGCATCAATGATCTGCTTTCCAAAATGTTTTCTTTTCATTCAACCCAGACTTACTCATGGGAAGACATCTTTCCTGGTATCAGAGGATGATTTTTATGCCCAGCTTTGGCTACAGATTTCCACTTTGGTCCTTAGGACAGCTACTTATTAAGTACAAGCTAGTGCTAACATGTTTTATTCACATGGCAGTTTGGTGCCAGTTTCATAATGTTTTCAGCCACAACCAAAGACAGAAGTGGTTGCAAGTAGATAATTAGGACTGCACTGGGAGTTTTGGAGGTGGGTGGAATGGCCTTAAAAACCCGAACATCTGGTTGTTATAGTTAGTGAGCAATAAATGATTAAAACAGCTCTGACACCAGCTAGCAAAAGTACATTCTGAAGCTTTGGATTATGTGGGTTTGCTTTCAAAAATGACCAGTGGTAAGAAAAAAAGTAAAAATAATCTGGAATGTGACTAACACCCATGATTCACCTCATCTTTGTCAGCTTATCCTGGTCAGTATTTGGTATAGTATTTCTGAGTGCTTGTGTAAGTCACAGTGCTGGCTGAATGTTGCTGTACTTATGATCCCTCCAAATGCTAAAATATGTCCTCAAGAAATCAGTTGAAGTCTTCAAAGTCTTTCAGAGAGAACCTCAGGGCACAGTCATGAGTTTGATTTTATTTCCCATGGTGTTGCTTTTTTTGCCAGTTAACCATATTTGGGGATTTGTTTCACTTATTATCTATAGGTACCATTCATAGAACTAAAACAAATTATTAAATACCTTTATATTAATTGACAATACTGAAAGCATTTAAGAAGAACATCTTGATTCCAGAATTACTGTTTATTGCAGAGCATAGGGAAAGGTTGGTAGGCACTGTATAGTCTCCGTCTTTAGGATGGGAGGTAGTGTCCTACATCATGGAGGAATTACAAAAGAAGAAATCTCAATGGGTGAATTTAGGGCACTTGATTTGATGTAAAACAAGAACACTTTTAATTTTTTCCCTAAGAGGGAAAAGTAAAGCTATAATGAAAATAATTGCAATATGTGGTTAAAAAAATCAAAAGTTGCTCAGAGGTTGAATCAAATGATCTATGGGAAGATGGAGGCAAGTTTGGAAGCTGGGATAATAACATATATGGAATCTAGATGACAAAGAAACTTTGCTGGTTCTGCAAGATTCCACACCTAAGAACAGAGAAGTTGATATTTAATAACAACTTTAGACATTGGCTAGTGGTCCAGAGAAGTTTTGCTTTCTATGTTTGCTTGTTTCTCTTTCATTTCATTACAACCAAAAGTTGTGAAGCTGCAGAATTGGTAGGTGAGAAGCCAAGCCAAAACAGATCTGTGGTAGAGTAGGCCTGGTTGATAGTGGGGAGGGTGATAGAGAATTCATTTAGTGCCTTTCTTTAGATCATGTAAAGTCCCTGCTAAATTAATGATCACATTGCTTACTTCACCTCCAGCTGTGACTTCAAGGTGAAATGTCCCCCAAGGCTCCTGTGTTTGAGCAAGTTTTCTTCAGCTGGTAGCACTGTTTGGGAAAGCTTTGGAATCTTTAAGAAGTGGAGCCTCATTGGAGGAGTGGGTCACTGGAGGCCAAACTTGAGGTTTCATAACCTGATTTCACCTTCCTATTTACATTTCCTTTTCTGATTTTTGATTCAATGTGATGGGGTCCTTTTGTTCCCTGCCATAATGTACTATATCCCTAAGAATAGTGAACCAGAACAAATACACCCTTTCTTAAATTATTTCCTATTACATATTTTGTTATGGCCATACAAAAAGAAACTAATACACCTCCTTCCACATAGATGTATTGGCTTACCTTAAGCTTTATAGACAGAATTTAGTGAAAAAATCTTAAAGGTATAAAGTAAACGTAACATAAGTAAAGAACTGAAGATATTCACCTGTCTTTTGCACCCTGAGCAACCTGTAAGCTCTGGGGACAGAGACTTCACCTGAAGACCAACAGGTTTGCATCATCACTTCTACCAGTGTCCCTTCCTGCCAGTCATTTCCAGCCAAAGCTCAGTCTGGGCTTGCCTCCTTCTTATGAAAGACTTTGCTCATGCTAAGATGAATATCCTATGGCTGAAAAGAAGAATTGTCTTTCATTTGCTTCCCCTTAATCTGTCCAGGTCCTTGTTCCTACAGTATAAAGGGTCAGTATGCCAATGATAGGTGAAGTCATTTCTTCTACATAAAATCAATCTTGTCAATTCAAATTCATATGGTCAGAATCATTTCTTCTTGCCCAAAATACATCCCTCTCTGTTGCTTTCATAAACTCAGAAATTCCACATTCTGTTATTAGAAGTGAGGGGTCAGGTTGTGGTTCTCACACTGTTTCTGGAATTCTTTATCTTCTGCAGAATCCCTGAAGACAATGGGGCCCTGAATTAGTGTTGCTAGATATGTTAGCATGCTCAAACTGATCTAACATATCAGGGCTGTGGTGCTGCCCCACCTCTTAGGGGGTCATATCTATACTACTTTAATTTCAACCCTCTGTTAGTCCATCATTTTGTTCAGTGATCACTTTTTCTGGCAAATATACACAGCCTCCCCCAACGCATTTTTTCTTTTTGCATCTGATATAGAACCTTGAGGCTCAGGATAACTTTGAAACCATTCCTAAATGTAAATAAATTACTTATAGCAACCCACCAGGACTTATTAGCAACCTCTGAAATTCTAGTTCCCAGAATCAGTCCAACTGTTGCCCCAAGGGAAAACTAATCTTATGTGGTCCAGTCTGGTTCTAGAAGCCAGGAGGTAGATGCCTGCTATGGATCAGGACGTTAGGACAGGAGTTCCTGGCCCAAGATTGAACCACTCCACTTTCTTTAATCTATCGTGAGCCAATCAATATGTGTACATATTGTGTTTCTTTAGAGAAACATGACAGATAGAATGAATATATATTATAAGAAGATTTATAGATTGGCTTATGTGATGAGATCTGGATAGTCTCGCAGTGACTATATTCACACTATGGAGGCTTCTGCTCAGTCTATGAGACTGAAGGCCCCTGCCATTTGAACCCCATGCTGGAGATCTGGAGGATTTTTGGAGAGCCACTGGTCCATAATGGAAGCCTGAATTCTGATATAAGTGAAGGAATGCAGTATCTGCAGTGACATCATCATTAGCATCAGCAACAACAGCAGCAGCAGAGTAGGTGAGTTTACAAACAGGGCAGATGAGCTTGCCAACAAGATGTGAAGGCAAAGAGGAAAAAAACTAAAGCAATTTTCCTTTTACACTTCTTTTTATTTGGACTGTCCCTGCAAGGTGCCACCATCAAGTAGAGTGGGTCTTCCCATTTTTTGATTTTAAAAATCCTCCACAGGTGTGTCCAGCAGCTTGGGTGATTCTAGACTCAGTTAAGTTGAAAACCAAGCTTAATTATGACAATATCTAACCTGGTAATTTGCTTGCTGTGGTATAAAGCTCTTAAGTAACACTACCAGACCTGCCAGGTTACTATGCTTAATATATTCCCAGCATTAGCTATCTTCCAGAGGCTATTAAAAAGATTGGGGTGTTAAGGCAGGAAGCACCAAGAGAGGAGAAGGGAAGGAAAAGGGGTGAGGAGAAGAATAGGAATGGGGGAGAGTGGAATGTGGGGACAACAGGGAATAAGGAAGGGAGGTGGGAAAACAAGGGAGGTGCCTATTGAGCTTGTATAACTGGGCAAGAACATGTAAAAAAGTGATTGGGGAGTTAGGAAGAAAGAACAAAAGTTGACCCTGTGTAACCAAGTTTACAAAAAATAAGAAGTTCTAGTACAGTAGGATGATTGTAAAAAGCAATAATGCTGAATATATTTCAGAAAAGTCATTGAAAAGTTTTCCCATAGAGGCAAGATAAATGCATGAGATGAGAGATATATTTAACTTTATTCTGGCATTACATGATATGTTCATGTGCTGAAACATGACTCAGCATTCCTTTGTAGTGAATATTTTATTTTATGTATCAACTAAATTAAGTTTAATAAAATTAAACTCTAGAGGTCTGATTCTTCAGGGTAGAGAGCTGAATATATTAATGAGTGGCAATTTTGTGAGGATGATATATGTAGCTTGAAAGTTGGTATTGAGCATAAGAACTGTGAAAATAATGCACGTGTTTGGGTGAAAGTTCAATGTGAAACAAGAGGGATGGAAAAACAGGGTGCTCTCTGGAGTCTCTGATCATTACCTCTTTATATAATTCTCCTCTCCCCCATGGTGAATAAAAGAGAAATGGAGAATTTTGAGATGTCCTTATGCAAGTAAGTTTTGCTCTGTTGCTTTGCAGTATTTAGTTTGTGTAACTTGAATTCATTTCAGCCAATGTGCTTGTCTTAGTTTATATTACTGTAATAAATACACGTTCCAAACAACTTAGGAGAGCAATGAGATTTTTTAAATTAAATTTTATTTTTTTCCTAGTTTTACAAGCACAATGAGTAATAATCCCTGCCCCCTCCTCCCTAGACTCATTTCCTTCTTCCCTCCCTCCTTCCTCTCCCTTCATCAATCTATCCCATTCCCTTCTCCTTTCCTGTCCATCTGCTTCCATAATTCCCAGAATTCCCTCTGGATCATTTGCTCTGATAAGATTTTTACCACTTGGTACAATTACAGGTTATAGTTGGTCAGGATGACAAAAGCATTATCAGTAGAAGTCAAAGGAACTGACCACATCATATCTGCAAGAATAGAGATCAGGCAAGAATCAATGCTGCATATTTGTTATCTAACATGCTAGCTTGAGAACTTGCTAATTACTGAGCAATTACTACCTTCTGGACCTGCCCCACCCACCATGGATTGGACCTTTCCATATCAGTTATGCAATTAGACAATCTACTACAGACTTTCCAGAGGTTTGCCTTAGCTAACCAGTTCCTTACAGGTATATATCTCAAGCGTCAAATTTATAGCTGCAACTTATTGCCACAGTGCTTTTGTAGAAGACTAAGAGGGCATCAGAGCCACACCTAAAAGGTGTCCTAACTTAAAAGTTTAGATTATACATTGCCACTTACATGGAGTCTTTCAACTGTTTGCCAGATAGGACTTCCACAATGAATGAAACAGTACATTGTTCAAAGTCCTTTGGAAACCCTGGAGCACTATGCAAATGCAAGGTATCATCACAATATCATAATCCCCTACTTTATGATGTTTTCAAAACACAAGGTATATAAACTTGTGGGTCATCATATCATAATAGAAGAACTTTGCTTATTTTTACCATAATTGAAATTTGTGTTTTTGTGCTTAAATATGCAAAACATCATCTCCCAAATATACTCTCTCTCTCTCAAACATATTACCCCCACAGTTGCTTATTCTCTACTATATATCAAAATTCTAAAACCACCACTATCAAAACAACCCAGGATTGTGGTGCCATCGACTTGTACCACATTCACTGGGCAAGGGGTATACTGCTTTTCTGAGACACACATAATAGTTTCTGAGACACACATAATAGATGGGGTCATCTGTAGCAAAATCATGGTATGTAGCTTCTGGTCTAGATCCTGGAGAACTGAAAGGAACAAAGCAAAGCTAGAGCAAATGCTTCTGATGAGCAAGTGGAAACACCATGTCTACAACAGCAGGTGCGAGTGACTTCATGGAGGTTGGAGCTATCCCTTTCCCAAGGGCAGCTGTGGCGCTCACTGAAACAACACCGTTGACACACAATCTGCTCCCTGGGTGCCGTGGGAGGAGTGAGATGCAATTATTGCTGTGGTTTGAAAATTCCAAGTATTTTGAGGTTTTTGATATTTTTATTTAAACAAAAGAGTTTTTCTGGAGGCAGGAGACCAAATGTTATACCAAGATGTATCAGGCAGGGTAACTCACAATGACTGGCATGGTTTTGGTAGTTCATAGCTTTTTAAGGCACTTTTACACACATGTTTTCTGTTTACATTTTGAATATTAAAAGAAAAAAGTTCAAACTATATGCTAATCCATCAACTACAATGAGATAATCAACTTACAAAAAGCTAAGATTTGGGCTTTCTTGCCCCTCATGGATTCATGTCTATGAGTTTTGCCGTTTCTCTCCTCTAATAAACTCTGCCTTAATCCTCAAAAAAAGATTGTTTTATCTCATAGTTTTGGAGTTTCCACTCAAAGATTGGAGAGAGACATCATTTGGTGGGGGTGCCAAATACCAATGGCGGGGGTGGGGGATACATGTAGATCAAACTCTTGCCTGATGAAATCTGTTTGTCTGGGATCCCATAAGCCTCCTTAAGAGCATACCCTAAGGGACCCAAGGAACTCTGACTAAGCCCTGCCTCCTCGTGATTCCATCACCCTTGCAGAAGCTGCACATCAGCGAACAAACTTTAGCACATGGACCTTTGGAGGTGATTTGACATCCACATTAAAACAGACTATTCTAAAATGAAGGTTCTAAAATTCAATATGGAAGGAAATGCTATATTAATTATTGTATTCCACTTTTAAGATTTTCAAACTTTAAGACTATATGTTTTCTGGTAGAACCAGAGATTCTTAGTTTGAAAAGTAAGTTGTCTCATCTTTTTGCTCTCTTTTTCACCTTCGATCTGAGTAAGAACTCTTTGAAATAGCCATTACATTACTTGAATGTTATCCTATCTTAACAAGAGCCCATTGCCTTTAAATTTGACCTCATTCATTCAAGTTCTCAAGATGTGGGCAGAATGAAGTCAAATTCTTTGTCAAAATTTCACAAATAGTCCTTAGCACCATTCCCTGTAAAGTCCTTGTTCTCCCTTTGATACCTCCTGTACCAGACTCCCACTGTGTTTCTCTCAACATTCTTGCCTTCTAAACTCCCACCAGAATGACCTCTGTGCTTGAGCGTTCTGGGAATTTTGTAGCTCATAGCTGAAAACTATTCTACATGTCCCCACTCCCCCTTAAAACAAAACAAAACAAAACACATGGACTGGTCTATTGCATGAACCCACTTCTCAATACCAATTTCAGGAACAGCTTAATGGTTCTGATGCTTTTGTCTTAATGGGATTTCCTACAATAAACCACATTTAGACATTGTTTGTAGTTAACCATGAGCCTTTGGTTGTATTATTCATGTAACTTTATCAGTAATCATTAGAGACTACTATTATTTGGAAGCATTATTATTTCTATGTAAGAACAATGTCGGGAAGAATAAATTATTATGTAAAGTCATAACAAAAGTGTATAGTGAAAGCTTGTTTCTTTTTACTTCTAGCTCAACAGTTAAGACTTTTTTTCTTTACTGTCAAATTTATGAAAAGAGAATTTTACTAATTTAAGTTGATCTTACCTGCTGCAAATAATATTATATTTACTTCCTGTGTTTTCCAGTGGGGAATAGAAATGAGCAATTTAAAATTACATCTGTGAAATTACATCTGTAACCCTTCCCTATGTAAAATTATGAATGCATAGTCCATGAAGGTAGCTCATTAATTGGGAAATGGAATATTCTGCTACATAGTTGTCGACAAGTTTTGTGATCTTGTTCCCAAAGCAACCTTCTAGGAGAGATGGGAATGGGGGTGGATAGGGTGGGAGTTAGAGAGAAAAGATAAATCACGTTTAACAAAAAAGCAAATCTTGGGTGATTCATTTCAGATTGCCTCTGCCCTACCCACACTGTGGGATATTCAGGGGATGTCATTGCAAAGACACAGCTTAGTTCTCAACTCAAAGGGAATGAGAGAGAGTGATTCTGGAGTCATATATGAGTGATCAGTGCTAAGGAACACAGATTCAGATTGTCTCAGGAACCTTGTTCTTCTGAGGAAGTAGTTTCATGACATTTTATTAGAGAATAATGAAATCTGTAAATCAAAGCATTTGTTAGACACGGTGGTGGGGATCAAAGACAAGCTGCAAAGTGGGCAAAACTCTGGAACAGGTTTTAGAGACTAATGATATTCTCAGCTTTTGGAATTGAATACATTTTAAGGTTTTGGTAGTCACAAGTATGTTAGTTCAGACACAGGATTGGACAGTGATGAACTTTCAAAGGGACTAAAAACAGCAAGATAATTTGGTTCTTGTCAACATTTTAGCTCTTCATAATCATAAAGTGCAATAATTTGGGATTATAAGATCTTTGACACATATGCACCCCCTTTTATTTCTGTGAACTCTGCCTCTCAAGGAAACTTTTCCTTGGAAAAAGTCTTTTCAGTAAATATGTCATTTTTAAGTGAGACAATACATGTATCTTATGAAAAAAAGACGAATTTACCAGGGTTAAGGTTCTTAATGCTGCAATTACAAATTAATATGACAGTAAAATTCTCAGTACTTTCTCTCTGAAATTAAGAGACAAACTTTCATATACAGCCAGGGCAGAAGTGCATATTCCTTGTATGCCATTCATGGGTGTGCATGTGTAACATCAGCAATTATTCCCTAGTCTTAATTATTCCTTTGCTGTTCATGTTTGTGCATGTGTAATGTCAAATTATTCCCTAATGTTAAATGAAGATGAAACTCTGCTAAAGCCTTTAAGTTTTAGTAAAGCTTTCTATTTAGGTCTGCAGAGATGGCTCAGTGGACAAAGCAGTTGTTATATAAGTTGAGGATTTGAATTCAGAACCCCAGAAACCACATAAAATCCAGGCAAGTGTGTTGATCAACAATTCCCATGTTCGAAAGCTGAGGACATGGAATTTTCAGGGCAAGCTAGCTAACTAGACTAGATAAATATGTGAGCTTCAGGCCCAGCAAGAAACCCTGCCTCAGTAAACATAATAGGAAGTGGCCTAGGAAGATACCTGATATCATTCACATACATACGTTTTCACACACACATAAACACTGCATGTATATATTCATGCACACTGTGCAAACACATACACATGCAAAAAGGAGTTCTCTGCTTCAAAGTGGCATCTGAAACCTCTGAAAAGAACAGTCAGTTGACAAAATTTCCAAAATAAAGAAAAGTTTTATACCTAAATCTCTAGAATATTTAACCTAATTTAAGTTTTAATTTTGGGGTTTCCAGGCACAAGGAAAACAAACGTAAAGGTAACATCTGTTCTGTACAAAGTAAAGCTCTAATATCAACTCTTTTCTATATAGAAGTTATCTTACACTTGATATCTTATTAGTTTTTGTTAAAAACTTATCTTACACTTGATATCTTATTAGTTTTTATTAAAAACATTTTTTGTAACTAAATAACATTTTTAATGTAACCTCAAAGGAGTAGTTGCTATTTATTTTTATGATTTTTTATATAATACATTTTTTATTATTGTTTCAGCTCATACAAACTTAATAGGTACACCAGTTCCCTCCCTCCTTCCTCCTCAACCCCGAGCCCCCTGCTCCCCCTCCCCTCATCCCTCCCGAACCATCCCCCCGTGCCTCCCGCCCCGATTCCCAGAGTCCTTTCTTGTGCATGCCTGACTCTCCTCTGGGCCCTCCTCTCTGATGATGTACAAGGACTCAGTGGCATTTCCCTGAACCCCTTCCTGTGTTCCCCTTAAGCATAGGAACACTACTGTGGCTGTCAATCCCTTGCCTCCAAGGATCTTGGTGCCTTTAGCAGATGCTAGACTTTGTGAGGTCAATAGTGTGTTGGACATTGCGCTGGGCATGCAATGTCCAATTATGATTGCTTCGGCCCTAACTTATGTGGAGTATCTTGCAAATCATTGCTCCTCCCATCCGTTTGCTCTTACACTCTTACCGCCCCTTCTTCCGCAAATGACCCTGAGCTTCAGGATGGGGAGAGATTAGTCTGGCCTAGTTCTAGGTGGTTGATATAGAGTCTCTGAAGTTCTGGATAGTGGTTCGTTGATTTTCTTTTGCAGTTTTGTTGCTCCTGTAATGCCCTTCACTCCATCGTGATGGGCACTGTATGTCACCCCCTGGCCAGAGACAGAAAGCTCTTAAACTGGAGTCTTATTATAAGAGCACATTCAAGGGTAGATGTAATATTTATACCCAAAATTGAAATCGCAGGGTCATATGGCATTAGGCAATGGGAGGGGTCAATCACCCATTTGCAAAATGGTTACTTTTTAATCAGCCGGACTATATGCCCTCCCCTTCTGATGAGTTCATACCCCCTTAGTTGTAAATGATCAGGAACGAATTGTGAACTTAACTAGGTGTCACATTACTTTCTTGCAGTCCTTGATGGAGGCCTATTGTCTCTACTGTAACATCGTCACTTCTCTCCTTGTTTCTGGTGTGGCCCTCCAACCCCATCCCTCCTGTTCATAATCCTTGCAATTACTGTAGGTAATACATAGATTTACCTATGAATGTCTCAAGATGGGCTGGGTGGGTTTGGTATTAGGAGCCACCTATTAGGGAGTACATATGGCGCTTAATTTTCTGGGTCTGGGATACTTCACTTAATATAATTGTTTCTAATGACATCCATTGCCCGGCAAATTCCAGTAATTCATCATTTTTGATGGCTGAGTAGTACTCCATTGTATAGATGTACCACAGTTTCCGTATCCACTCGTCAACTCTTGGACATTTGGGTTGATTCCATGTCTTTGCTATTGTAAACAGTGCTGCTATGAACATGGTTGTGCTTGTGCTATCGAGGTGAACCTCTGCTGTATGGGGAGTTATACCCAAAAGTGGGATTGCAGGGTCATATGGCATTTCAATCTTTAATTTCTTTAAGAATCTCCAGACGGCTCACCAGAGTGGCTGTATGAGCCTGCACTCCCACCAGTAATGTAGGAGAGTTCCCCTCTCTCCACATCCTCTCCAGCATTTGTTGTTGTTTGTGTTGTGAATTTTTGCCATCCTGACCGGGGTGAGACAATATCTCAGGGAAGTTTTGATTTGCATTTCCCTTATGGCTAAGCAAGTGGAGCATTTTTTAAGATATTTGTTAGACATTTTAACTTCATCCCTGGTAAAGTTTCTTTTAGGTTCCAGGGCCCATTTTTTAATTGGGCCATTGGTTTCCTTGGTGTTTAGTTTTCTAAGTTCTTTGTGCACTCTGGACAGCAGAGCTCTGTCAGATATGTGGTTAGTGAAGATTTTCTCCCATTCTGTGGGTTGCCTTTGAGCTCGTGTGATAATCTCTTTATCTGAACAGAAGCTCTTTAATTTCACAAGATGCCAACTGTTGAGAGTTGGTAGCAGTGACTGTGCCATTGGATGTCTGTTTAGGAAATGTTGGCCTAGCCCAATCAGCTCGAGGGAGTTCCCTATCCTTTCAACTATGGTTTTTATAGTCTCTGGCCTGATATCAAGGTCCTTGATCCATTTGGAATTAAGTCTTGTACATGGTGACGAGTATGGGTCCAGCTTTAATCTTCTGCATGTGGAGATCCAGTATTGCCAGCACCATGTGTTGAAGATGCTGTTCTTTTTCCATTGGATTCTTTGGGCCCCTTTGTCAAAGATCAAATGGCTGTAATTTTGTGGGCTTATATCTGGGTCTTCAATCCTTATCCATTGATCTGTGTGTCTATTTTGGAGCCAGTACCAGGCTGTTTTTATAACTATGGATTTGTAATATAGACTAAGGTTCGGTATGGTAATACCTCCAGCACTGTTTTTGTTACTCAGGATTGTCTTTGCTATCCTGGGTCTTTTGTGCCTCCATATGAATTTTGAGATTGTGTGGTCAACTTCTTTAAAGAATTGCTTTGGGATTTTAATTGGTATAGCATTGAATTTGTATACTGACTTTGGTGGATGGTCATTTTTACAATGTTGATTCTGCCAATCCAGGAACATGGGCGGTCTTTCCACCTTCTGGTGTCTTCTGCAATTTCTTTCTTTAGGGTTTTAAAGTTTTCATTGTAAAGGTCTTTTACCTCCTTGGTTAGGTTTATACCAAGGTATTTCATTTTTTTAGGAGCTGTAGTGAATGGGATGGTTTCTCTCAAGACTTTTTCACTTCTTTCATTCTGGGCATATAGGAAAGCCTCTGATTTTTGCACATTTATTTTGTATCCTGCCACCCTTCTGAACTTCTCAATTAGTTCCAGGAGCTTTCTGGTGGAGTTTTTGGGATCCCTCAGGTATAATATCATGTCATCTGCAAATAGGGACAGTTTGACTTCTTACTTGCTGATTTGAATCCCTCTTATGTCCCTTTCTTATCTTATGGCTTCGGCTAAGACTTCAAGTGCAATATTGAATAGATGTGGTGGGAGTGGACAGCCTTGTCTAGTTCCTGATCGAAGTGGGAATGCTTCTAATTGTTCCCCATTGAGCATAATCCTTGCTGTGGGCTTGTTGTATACAGCTTTTATTATATTGATAAAGGTTCCTTCCATTCCTACTGTCTCTAGTGTTTTGATCATAAAAGTCTGTTGGATCTTGTCAAAAGCTTTTTCTGCATCTATCGAGAGTATCATGTGGTCTTGGACTTTGGACTGGTTTACATGATGAATTATATTTATTGATTTGTGTATGTTGAACCAACCTTGTGTGCCGGGGATGAAGCCTACTTGGTCCCCGTGAAAAATCTTTTTAATATGTTTTTGAATCCGATTTGCTAAGACTTTGTTGAGAATCTTTGTGTCTGTGTTCATCAGAGAGATCGGCCTATAGTTTTCTTTTTTAAGTGAGTCTTTATTAGGTTTTGGGATTAAAACGATATTAGCTTCATAGAAGGAATTTGGTAGTGTTCCTTCCTTTGCTATTTGATGGAACAGTTTAAAGAGTATTGGTATTTTTAACTCCTTAAATGTCTGGTAGAACTCTGTGCTGAATCCATCTGGTCCAGGACATTTTTTGGGGGGAAGATTCAAGATTACTTCCTCAATTTCCTTATATGTTATAGGACTATTTAAATAATTCACAACTTCCTGATTCAATTTAGGTAAGATGTGTTTACTTAGAAATTCATCCATCTCTTTTGTGTTGTCAAACTTCACAGAGTATAAGTTTTTGAAATATGATGTTATAATTCTCTGGATTTCTTGGGAATCAGTAGTGATAACTCCATGTTCATTTCTGATTTTGTTAATTTGGGTTTTCTCTCTCCTGCTTTTGGTTACTTTAGCTAGGGGTGTATCAATCTTATTGATTTTTTCAAAGAACCAGCTTTTTGACTGGTTGATTTTTTCTATCGTTTTCTTAGTCTCGATTTCAGATATTTCTCCCCTTATTTTGCTAATCTCTCTTCTACTACTTTTGGGATCAGATTGCTCTAGTTTCTCTAAAGCTTTAAGCTGCATTGTTAAGTTGTTTATTTCTGATGTTTCCATTTTTTTGATGTAGGCATTAAGAGCTATGAACTCACCTCTCAGAACAGCTTTCATTGTGTCCCAGAGATTTTGGTAAGTTGTATTTTCGTTATCATTCACTTTCAGGAAATCTTGAATTTTCTCTTTAATTTCTTCCTGAATTCAGTTCTCATTCAGCATCATATTGTTAAGTTTCCAGGAGTTAGTGTATTTTCTCTTGTTTGATGTGTTGTGGATGTCCAGCTTTCGGCCGTGGTGGTCTGATAGGGCACAGGTTAGAATTTCAACTTTTTTGTATATGTGTAGATTCGTTTTGTGGCCCAATATGTGATCTATTTTGGATAAAGTTCCGTGTGCTGCTGAGAATAATGTGTATTCTTTGGTGCGTGGGTGAAAAGTTCGATAGAGATCTGTAAGGTCCATTTCTTTCAGGGTTTGATTAACGTCCAAAGTGTCTCTGTTAAGCTTTTGACCTGTTGATCTATCCCATGTTGAGAGGGCGGTGTTGAAGTCCCCAAGAATTGTCGTTTGGGGGTTGATTTCTTGCTTTAGACGCTGTAGGGTTTTCTTAATGAATGTGGAGGGGCCCGTATTGGGTGCATATATGTTCAGTATTGTGAAGTCTTCCTGGTGAATTGTACCTGTGACTAAAATGTATCCATTCGTGTCTCTTATAATTTTCTTTGATTTGAAGTCCACTTTGTCTGATAGCATAATGGCTACCCTTGCCTGTTTTCTGCTTCCATTTGCTTGTAGAATTGTTGACCAGCCTTGTATGTTTAGAGGGTGCCTATCTTTTGTGGTGAGATGGGTTTCCTGCAGGCAGCAGATTGATGGATTGTGATTTTTAAATTTTTTTTTTATTATTTATTCAACTGTGAGCATGTGCGCGTGTATGTGCGCGCGCGTGTATATGTCTGTGTGTGTGTGTGTGTGTGTCTGTGTATGTGTAGAACCACGGACGAACCCGCAAACCACCATGGACGCCTCCATCTCCTTCTGCCTCGGGATTCACAGGCTCCGCCCTACCAGGACCAGAAGCGCAGGCCGGCCCCGCTTCCGCCTGGCGTCTATACGTGGGATCTGGGATCCGAACTCAGGACCCTCCGCCTGCAAGGCGGAGGCTTAACCCCTGAGCCACCTCTCCAGTCCCTGGATTGTGATTTTTAATCCAAGTTTGTAATCTGTGTCTCTTGATCGGTGAATTAATTCCATTAACATTTAGTGTTATAATGGAGAAACCTTTTTAATTCCAGACATTTATTATGTGTAGTAGTTTTTGTAAGTATATTGCTTCGCTTTTATTGGTGTTATACTTGCCTTCTGCTCTCCTGGATATGCCTGTTTTTTTCTTCATGCTTGAGTATCATGTCTAGCATTTCTTGAAGGCCTGGTTTGGTGGACATGTATCCCTTCAAGTTGTCTTTGTGCTGGAAAATTTTTCTTTCTCCCTCGATCGTGACTGATAATTTTGCAGGGTAAATCAGCCTGGGTTGACATTTTTGGTCTTTCAATACTTGAAGTATGTCTCTCCAAGCTCTTCTTGCTTTTACTGTTTCGACTGAGATGTCATTTGTTATTTTAATAGGTTTACCTTTAAAAGTGACTTGTTTTTTCTCTCTTGAACCTCTCAGCACCAGTTCTTTATCTTGAATGTGGAGTGTTTTAGCTATTATTTACTGTGGGGTGCTTCTGTTTTGGTCATATCTGTTTGGGGTGTGGAATGCCTCTTGTATATGGATGGGCCTCTCTTTTTTTATATGAGGAAAGTTTTCCTTGATGATCGTTTGAAAAATTTCCTCAGGGGTGGTATTTTGAGATTCTTGCTCTGGTATTCCATGAATACGCATGTTAGGCTTCTTCAGGGTGTCCCATATCTCTTGGATATTTCTCTCAAGTATGTTTTTGGCTTTAACAACCTCTTCTATTGAGCTGGTTAATACTCCCACTTTATCTTCAAGGTCTGAAATTCTGTTTTCTGCTTCGTTAGTTCTGTTGATAAGACTCTCTGTAGAGTTCTGGGTTGAAGATAACTTGTCTTGTAGCTCAGTTTTAAACTCTGCTTGAGTCTGTTTTAACTGCTCTATGCCACTTTTTGTTTCTTGCACTGTTTTTCTCAACTCCTCCAAATGTCTGTTGTGTTCCTCTTCAAAGCAATTGATTCGATTTTGTAATTCCTCCCTGATTTCCTCTTTCATAGTATTAAACATGGTAATGATCATATTTTGAAAGTCATTATCCTGGGTCAGGCTTTCTTGGCCTTTTTTCGTGGGTTTGTTCTGGTTGGAGTCTAACATTATGGGATTAATTTCTTCAGTGGGAAATTTGTTTACTTGAGTGTTGCTTCTCATGGATTTGCACTTTGACTTTGGCATTGTCGTTTTAACTCTTAAGATCTTTCAATTTCACTAAACTGAATTATTTGGCCTGGGGTTCTGGGGGTGGGCAGGGACAGAGCTTACCTAGGTCGCGGGTGAGGCCTGGCTTGACCGTGGGCGCGTCCCGACCGGTGGAGCGGGGTGGGGAATGGGAGGATGGGGGCGCCGGAGTGGAGCTATTTAACCTGAGGGCAGCTGGGGCGGGGCCCGGGCGCAGGGGGAGATCCTCCTCGTCCCTTGGCCCTGCGCGCGGCTCTGGCTGGATGGTGGGGTCGGAGCCGGGTCCCTTGGGCTGACTGGGGGTCTGGTGGGTGGACGCGGGCGAAGCTTACCTAGGTCGCGGGGTGAGGCCCTGCTGGACCGCGGGCGCGTCCCGACTGGCGGAGCGGGGTGGGGTGAAAGGTGTTAAAAATTTTTTAAGATAGGGAAATGGTTCAGAGGGTAAAGAACTTGCCATACTGATATATGCACCCATGGTCCCTGTGTGTGTGTATATATATATATATGTATATATGGAATAGTAAGTAGAGACACAAGAATCTTCAGAAGCGCATAGGTCAGTGTCATAGTTAGATACAGGTGTCAACTTGGCAACTGAAGGCTCTGAACTCTGGGCACAGGTGGTGAGAAATTAGTAGTTTAAATTAAGCCCTGAGCAAACCTGCAAGGGATTATCTAATTGGTGGGAAAGTCCTACTCATGGTGGGTGAGACTAGTCTCTGGGCAGGTGAATAAGATGGAAGGAACTGATTGAGGGAGTTGGCATCTTTTAGTATACTTGGCCAGACATGCTTCTGTGGTAAGTGATGATTATCATTCTCAACAGTCCTGTGAATATGATATGGCCAATTTCCTAGGCCCTTAGTGTTGGTGTGTGCTCTCTTCCAAGCTGGACAAGGAATTGCAAATGGACAATCATAAGCCAAAATAAAGTTCTTTGTTCCTTTAAGTGTTTGGCCATGGGTTTATTAGCAGTGTGCAGACTAACATCAAAATCCAGCCAACTTGACTGACGCAGGAGTAGTGAAGAGACCTGTTCCTAAACAAGGTGAAAAGGTGAGCAATGATACCTGAAGTTTGTCCTCTACTGGGCATGTGCGTTGTGGCATGTACATTCACACACTCACATGTATGCATATATTTACATATCACTTGCACCACACATACCTACACAATCGCATATATGAACTTAGTACACACACACACACACACACACACACACACACACACACATCTTTCAAGATCAATATCTCTTCTCCCAGGAATCTTAGAACTGCTGTATTTGCTACTATTTCATCTCAGATGATAGAATCATGTCAGGAATGGTTCCATACTCAGAATTTGATTTTCATAGGATCTTGCTCTGTTTGGAGGAGATAATGGAAAACTACAATTTTCACTGTCTAGCTTACATTTCGAGTTCTCATCTTGATCTATTACAAAATAGAGTGAATTTCAGTAAGTAGAGGAATGACTCAGGCTCTTCTACTGATTTTATACCTTAATGAAGTCAAGTATTAAGTTTTGATTTTACTCATCCTGATATTCACCTGATTTCCTCAGGTAACTCTTTGATTGTAAGTAATTGTCTTTATAAACAGATGACATTCTTTTGTAACTTTTGCATAAGCTTTGACTAAACAAAACACCTTCATGATCTGAATAATTGTGTAAATTCCATTTCAAAGAAAAGAGGGTTCCAAGGTCTTACCTGTTAGGTCGAGAGTTGATTGCAATTTATACATAGGCACTTTATTCTGAGCTTGAGATGTGATGATTTTTTACCTGGACTACTATAAATTACATGAACATGTTTTGTTATGATATTTTTCTGAATTGTTTGTTAAATTTATCGGTTGTTGCTAGTAAACAAGAATTGGGACTTTAGCTGCCTTGATTTAGGAGACCTGTGCAAAAGTCAGTTTTATTTCTGGGAAACTTGAAGGAGAAAGCAATGTTTTAATGGAAACAGTAACATTTCTAACCACCTCTTCTTTTAACCCAGAGTCAGGAAATACTTTCAAAAATAGGATCATATTTGACACATTTAGCTGTGTAGGTGAGAGAGAACTGAGCTGAACTCAGACTGGAGACTGAAAAGAAAGTCAGAGTTGAAAAATTGTTTTTCTACAAATAAAGAAAGTGGAGTTTTTGCATTTACATTTTTGGTTACCTAAGAAAGCTACTGAAATATATTCAATGTTTTCTTTTAGAAAACTTAGAGGGACAAGACTACTTTTGATATACGATAATGTAGAAATATTTGAAAATTTAAGTTTCACAGGGCAGATGAAGCCAATGAAGTCTCATTAGTGCCTGAGCATGTTACTCAGACTTTTTTCTTCCAAAATTCTTTGGGAAAAATGCTGCACAGAAATAGAAAATGGTTTATTGTTCAGCCTATTATGAGTGCCCATGGCCTAGAAGCAAGAATATTGGTGGCCCCAAATGGCATTCTAAAGTTTATAAAGCTATTATGGTTCTAGAACATGACAAAGTAATAAATAAAGATGTTTTCAAAATATATTAATGGGAACATTACATAGACAAGTTGCAAAAAAGGGGGAACATCTTTATTATAAATCTGAGATGCTATCCAATGACATTCTTACTTAGTGGTGGCATCTAGTGGTCTGTTAACTTAGTACATACCAAAAGGTTGTATATGCCAGTCAGATAGAAGTCAGGTCAGACACAGAGATGGACAATGAATGACTCTCTAGAAGACTAATGATAGTTTAAGATAATTTGGTTCTCCAAATCTTTACAGATTATAAAGTTCTAATCAATCCATCAGCTTTGTAGCATCATTTTTTTCTTTATTCTCTTTTACTTTATATTTTTGATGTTACATTCATGAATACAGTGAAATATTTTAAACCCTTAGTCCCAAATCCCTTCTCCCTTCTTTTCCCTTAAAACCTTCCATTTCCATCAGACTCCTTCATGTTTTCATATCTTTTTACTTGTGCAGCCCACTATATTTCATCTAGTCTGTCTTTGATGACATATGCCTGATATGATTCATGTTCTAACAAGCATCATAGATCAATGGGTGTATCACTGTGGAAAGCATCCTCCTTTCTTTTCCCATCAACATCAGTCCTCATCAGTCTCTCAGAGAGGTGTGGACCATCTCGATATCTTTCTTATTTCATGGTGAGATGCTGATAAGACAGTTTCTGAGCCATTCTTGTGTAAGTATACATATCTGCCATGAATACGTGAATATCACAATCCTGTCACGTCCAGTACTTAATGGCCCAGCTCTGTCCTCTCCCATTTCAGGCTCTTAAAATCTTGCCACTCCTCTTCTGCAATGTTCCCTGAGCCTTGGAATGGGGGTGGTTGAGGCTTCTATGTTCTATTTAAGGATAAGTAATCTGTAGTCACTTATATTCTGCATTTCGACAAAGTTGTGTTTTTCAGTAATAAACACATTCTGTGGTAAAAGAAGACTTCTCCAAACTATGGATATAGTAACAGGGCTTACAAAGCAGTTTGGTGTCCTGTCTCCTTGGCTAAACATTCATAGTCTGCTCTTCATCTGTCAACATTTTTTTAAATTTAAATGGTGTGTGTGTGTGTGTGTGTGTGTGTGTGTGTGTGTACATTTATGAGGGTAAATATGAACATGCATGCATAGTACAGATGTGGAAGTCAGAGGAAAACTTCATGTATAAATCTATACTTCCACTTTGTTTAAAACAAAGTCTCTTTACTATTTTTTTCCAGTTTATATGCTAGACTCACTGTCCTGTGAGCTTCCAGTAATTTTTCTGGACTTCAGTTCTCACCAGCAGGAAGACCATGGGTTAGCAATGTTTTCATACATTTGAAATTCTGCCACAGGATCCAATTTCATTTCTAATACTCCTTTTTACATAGTCATAGTCATACATTAGGCTTTTCTTATAATAAAGAAGCTTTAATTTCATCTTCTAGTAGGTAGGACGTCTTGGAACAAACAACTTAACACTCATTTGCCAGTAGAAAAACAGAATCTCTCCAAGGACTTCTCTTGGGAAAAAGATTTCAATGAACCTGGCTATTCAGCCAAGGTGGAAGTGAATTATGTAATTTTTTATATTTTGAATTTGATTTATGAGAAGGCCCTCTGAGGGCAAGAATAGAATCCTTTATGTGATTTGTTTGCATGATGATGATAAAATATTCTTCTGTATTTGAGAATGTGCCTCACATGCTCTGAGATAAAATTTAGGATGGAGAGAAGTCCTGTATTCCTATTGTATATCTAAAGCAACTTTGGCTGAAGAACGGATTTGAGTTTCTATATCTTTACGAGCAACAACTAACTCTATTATGTTAAAAAGTGACTTCACTTTCTTATATCTCTAGTACTTCATTTGTTATGCTATGAGACTTTCTTCTTATCTTCACAGTGTACAGCATAGGCAATATGTTGTATTCTAAAATGACCTTTTCAAAAGTGGCAAAGCTAAGACTTTTCTTTAGAATTGCTTTTCTTTAGAATTTTTTTAACTAAGACTTCGAATATTATATTCAAGTCAGACATAAGAGTTATTTGCAACAAATTATCAGACTGCTATTATCCCCTCCTACTGCCTAAATCCAAAGGATGAAAAGATTTCATGTAATGGAATATAATTGATCCTCAATACAGAATCTAAACAGTGGTCTTGAAAACCTTGCAGGAGTGGGAGCTACTTGGGAGGAGCAATAAATATCATGGAAATAAAAGTGACAAAGTCAGAAATAATATCTTTTTTTCATTTTTTAAAGTTTCTATTTTATTTTATTTTTTTATTTTCCACTCATACAAACTTAACAGGTACACCCATCCCCTCCCTCCCTCAGAAATAATATCTTAAACAAGGTTCAGTCAAAGGAAAAGAAAGAAAATTGTTGCTACTTGAAAATTAAGAACTTCTGTATTACAAAAGATATTAAAAAAACAATAAGACGAAAGTAAATTGAAACATTTTTGCAATGAATTTCTGTGTGCATGAGTGCATATAGAGTTGGTAGACATAAATGCATAAATTTGCATGATGGATGAGTAAAATATTTTAAAACTAATGTGAAAATAAATTATATAATATAAATGGTCATTGAATATGTAAAATGAGTCCTAGCTCTGCTAATCAAATAATCAAAATTTGTATATTTGAAAAAAAAAAACACTTTTCACATACTATCTTGACAGATTTTAGAAAAAATGATGAAGATGTTGCTATTGGTTATGTTAAACTGGTGTGAAAATACATACTATTTTCAATGAATATGCACATTGGACTTTTGAAGGGTAAAATAGCACCATGCATTTCAATATATTTTCTCAATAAGTTTCTATAGCAAGTATTTATGAAACAAAATTTCTTTACTCTGTTGTCTGTTTCCTTTGTTATTCAGAAAATTTTTAGTTTCAAGAGATTCCACTTGACTGTTGCTGTTATTATTTTCTGCACAAATGGGATATTATTCAGAAAGTTCTTACCTGTGCCTATATGTTGAAGTGTATTTCCCTCATTTTTCTCCTAGCACTTTCATTTGATGCCATATTCAAGGCCTTGATCCATATGGAGTTAAGTTCCACACAGTGTGAGAAATAGGGATGTAGTTTCATTATATACATTACTACTCAACTTTATCAGAGCCACTTACTGAAGATGCTGTCTTTTCTCCAATACATGTTTTTTACCTACTTGTCAAAAATCAGGTGGTTGTTTTTGTTTGTACTTATGTATGAGTTCTCTACTCTATTCCAATTATCCATAGCATTTCATTACTACAGAGCTGCATTGTAGATTGAAATGCATGGTGATAATTTCTGCAGTGTTTTTGTTAAGGATTGTTTTAACTATTCTAGTTTTTTTTTCCTAAGATTTCTTTTATTTTTTTAACATTTTTTATTATTATTTCCACTCATACAAACTTAATAGGTACACCGGTTCCCTCCCTCCCTTCTCCTTCCCCCGAGCCCCCTGCTCCCTCTCCCCTCACTCCTCCCTCCCCATCCCCCAGTGCCTTCCCCCCAATTCCCAGAGAGTCCTTTAATGTGCATGCCAGACTCTCCTCTGGGCCCTCCTCTCCGATGACATACAAGGACCCAGTGGCATTTCCCTGAACCCTTTCCTGTGTTCCCCTTAAGCACAGGAACACTACTGTGGCTGTCAATCCCTTGCCTCCAAGGATCCTGGTGCCTTTAGCAAATGCTAGACTTTGTGAGGTCAATAGTGTGTTGGACATTGGGCAGGGCATGCAAAGGCCAATTATGATTGCTTCGGCCCTAAATTGTGTGGAGTATCTTGCATATCATTGCTCCTCCCATCCTTGTGCTCTTACAGTCTTACTGCCCTCTCTTCTGCGAATTTCCCTGAGCTTCCGGATGGGGAGAAATTAGGCTGGCCTAGTTCTAGGTGGTTGATATAGAGTCTCTGAATTTCTGGATTGTGGTTTGTTGATTTTCTTTTGCAGTTTTGCTGCTCCTGCAATGTCCTTCACTCCATCCTGATGGGTATTGTATGTCACCCCCTAGCCAGAGATAAAAAGCTGTTAAACTAGAGTCTTGTTATAAGAGTATATTCAAGGCTAGATGTAATAAAAGTAGGAAACCGCAGTGAGGGAGGGGTCCATCACCCATTTGCAAAATGGTTACTTTTTATCTGCCAGACTATATGCCCTACCCTTCTGGTGAGATCATACCCTCTCAGTTGTAAATGATCAGGAATGAAAGTCTGTGAACTTAACCAGATGTCTCATTACTTACTTGCAGTCCTTGATGGAGGCCTATTTTCTCTACTCTAACATGATCCCCTCTCTCCTTGTTTCTGGTGTGGCCCTCCAACCCCATCCCTCCTCTTCATAATCCTTGCAATTACTGTGGATATTACAGAGATTTATCTTTGAGTGTCTCTAGGTGGGCTGGGTGGGTTTGGTACTAGGAGCCATCTATTAGGGAGTACATACGGCACTTAATTTTCTGGGTCTGGGATACTTCGCTTAATATAATTGTTTCTAATAACATCCATTGCCCGGCAAATTCCAGTAATTCATCATTTTTGATGGCTGAGTAGTACTCCATTGTATAGATGTACCACAGTTTCCTTATCCACTTGTCAACTCTTGGACATTTGGGTTGATTCCATGACTTTGCTATTGTAAACAGTGCTGCTATGAACATGGTGGCACTTGTGCTATCGAGGTGAACCTCTGCTGCATGGGGGGGTTATTCCCAAAAGTGGAATTGCAGGGTCATATGGCATTTCAATCTTTAATTTCTTTAAGAATCTCCAGACGGCTCGCCAGAGTGGCTGTATGAGCCTGCATTCCCACCAGCAATGTAGGAGAGTTCCCCTCTCTCCCATCCTCTCCAGCATTTGTTGTTGTTTGTATTGCAGATTTTTGCCATCCTGACCGGGGTGAGATGATATCTCAGGGAAGTTTTGATTTGCATTTCCCTGATGGCTAAGGGAGTGGAGCATTTTTTAAGATATTTGTTAGACATTGTAATTTCATCCCTGGTAAAGTTTCTTTTAAGTTCCAGGGCCCATTTTTTAATTGGGCCATTGGTTTCCTTGGTGTTTAGTTTTCTAAGTTCTTTGTGCACTCTGGACAGCAGAGTTCTATCAGATGTGTGGTTAGTGAAGATTTTCTCCCATTCTGTGGGTTACTTTTGAGCTCGTGTTACAATCTCTTTATCTGAACAGAAGCTCTTTAGTTTTGCAAGATCCCAACTGTTGAGAGTTGGTAGCAGTGACTGTGCCATTAGATGTCTGTTTAGGAAATGTTGGCCTAGCCCAATCAGCTCGAGGGAGTTCCCTACCCTTTCAACTATGATTTTTATAGTCTCTGGCTTTATATCAAGGTCCTTGATCCATTTGGAATTAATTCTTGTACATGGTGACAAGTACGGGTCCAGTATTAATCTTCTGCATGTGGAGATCCAGTTTTGCCAGCACCATTTGTTGAAGATACTCTTCTTTTTCCATTGGATTCTTTGGGCCCCTTTGTCAAAGACTAAATGGCTATAATTTTGAGGGCGTATATCTGGGTCTTCAACCCTTATCCATTGATCTGTGTGTCTATTTTGGAGCCAGTACCAGGCTATTTTGTAACTATGGATTTGTAGTATAGACTAAGGTTTGGTATGGTGATACCTCCAGCCGTGTTTTTGTTACTCAGGATTGTATTTTCTATCCTGGGTCTTTTTTGCCTCCATATGAATTTGAGAATGTTTGGTCAACGTCTTTAAAGAACTTCTTTGGGATTTTAATTGGTATAGCATTGACTTTGTATATTGCCTTTGGTAGGATGGTCATTTTTACGATGTTGATTCTGCCAATCCAGGAACATGGCAGGTCTTTCCACTTTCTGGTGTCTTCTGCTATTTCTTTCTTTAGGGTTTTAAAGTTTTCATTGTAAAGGTCTTTTACCTCCTTGGTTAGGTTTATACCAAGATATTTCATTTTTTTAGTGGCTATAGTAAATGGGATTGTTTCTCTCAAGGCTTTTTCACTTCTTTCATTCTGTGCATATAAGAAGGCCACTGATTTTTGTATGTTTACTTTGTTTCCTGCCACCCTGCTGAACTTCTCAATTAATTCCAGGATCTTCCTGATGGAGTTTTTGGGATCACTCAGGTATAAAATCATGTCATCAGCAAACAGAGATAACTTGACTTCTTCCTTACTGAATTGAATCCCTTTTATCTTCCTTTCTTGTCTTACAGCTTCAGGTAAGACTTCAAGTACAATATTAAAGAGAAGTGGTGAACGTGGACAGTCTGGTCTAGTTCCTGATTGAAGCAGGAATGCTTCAAGTTTTTCCCCATTGAGTATAATCCTTGCTGTGGGCTTGTTGTAGACAGCTTTTATTATATTGACAAAAGTTCCTTATATTCCAACTGTCTCTAGGTTTTTGATCATAAAAAGTTGTTGGATCTTGTCAAAAGGTTTTTCTGCATCTTTTGAGAGTATCATGTGGTCTCGGATTCTAGACTGGTTTATATGGTGGATTATGTTTATTGATTTGCATATGTTGAACCAACCTTGTGTGCTTGGGATAAAGCCTACTTGATCCCCGTGAATGATCTTTTTGATGTGTTTTTGAATCTGATTTGCTAAGACTTTGTTGAGAATCTTTGCATCTGTGTTCATCAGAGATGAAACTTTTCTTTTTTAAGTGTATCTTTATTGGGGTTTGGGATTAAGATGATATTAGCTTCGTAGAAACAATCTGGTAGTGTTCCTTCCTTTGCTATTTGATGGAACAGTTTAAGGAGTGTTGGTGTTATTAGCTCCTTAAATGTCTGGTAGAACTCTGTCCTGAATCCATCTGGTCTGGGACATTTTTTGGTGGGAAGATTTGACATTACATCATCGATTTCCTCATATGCTGTAGGACTATTTAAATAATTCACAACTTCCTGATTCAATTCCAGTAAGTTGCATTTACTTAGGAATTCATCCATTTCTTTTGTGTTGTCAAATTTCATAGAGTATAAGTTTTTGAAATATGACATTATAATACTCTGAATTTCTTGGGTATCTATAGTGATAACTCCATTGTCATTCCTAATTTTGTTAATTCGTGTTTTTTCTCTCTTGCTTTTGCTTAATTTAGCTAGGGGTGTATCAATCTTATTCATTTTTTCAAAGAACCAACTTTTTGACTGGTTTATTCTGTGTATCATTTTCCTAATCTCAATTTTGAATATTTCTCCCCTTATTTTGCTAATCTCCTCTCTTCTACTGCTTTTGCGATCAGATTGTTCTAGTGTCTCCAAAGCTTTAAGCTGCATTGTTAAGTTACTTAATTCTGATATTTCCATTATTTTGATGTAGGCATTAAGAGCTATGAACTTACCTCTTAGGACAGCTTTCATTGTGTCCCAAAGATTTTGATAAGTTGTATTTTCATTATCGTTTGCTTTCAGGAAATCTTGAATTTCCTTTTTAATTTCTTCCTGAATCCAATTCTCATTCAGCATCATAGTGTTAAGTTTCCATTGTGTTGTGGATGTCAAGCTTTAGACCATGGTGGTCTGATAGGGTACCGGCTAGAATTTCAACTTTCCTGTATATGTGGCCCAATATGTGATCTATTTTGGAGAAAATTCCATGTGCTGCTGAGAAAAATGTGTATTCTTTGGTGCATGGGTGAAAAGTTCAATAGAGATCTGTATGGTCCATTTCTTTAAGGGTTTGGTTGAGTTCCAAAATGTCTGTAAGCTTTTGGCCTGTTGATTTATCCCATGTTGAGACAGCAGTTTTAAATCCCCAAGAATTATTGTTTGGGGGTTGATTTCTCGCTTTAGACACTGTAGGGTTTGGTTAATGAATGTGGAAGGGCCCGTATTAGGTGCATATATGTTCAGTATTGTGAAGTCTTCCTGGTGAGTTGTACCTGTGACTAAAATGTAGTACCCATCTGTGTCTCTTATGATTTTTTTTGGTTTGAAGTCCACTTTGTCCACAAGCATAATGGCTACCCCTGCCTGTTTCCTGGTTTCATTATCTTGCAGAATTATTGACCAGCCTTTTATTTTTAGGATGTGTCTATCTTTTGTGGTGAGATGAATTTCCTGAAGGTAGCAGATTGATGAGTTGTGTTTTTTATTCCAAGTTTGTAATCTGTGTCTCTTGATGGGTGAGTTAATACCATTGACATTTAATGTTATAATGGAGAAATTATTTTTAATTCTGGACATTTTTTATGTTTAGTGGCTTTTGTAAGTGAATTATTTGACATTTATGTTTTGGTGATATTATACTTCCCTTCTGTCCCCTGGATACGCTTGTTTTTTTTTTTTCTTCAAGTTTGAGTATCATTTCTAGCATTTTTGAGGGACCTGGTTTGGTAGACATGTAAGCCTTCAAGTTGTCTTTGTGCTGGAAAACTTTTCTTTCTCCCTGGATCCTGACAGATAGTTTTGCTGGTTATATCAGACTGGGTTGACATTTTTGCTCATTTAATACTTGAAGTACCTCTCTCCAAGCTCTTCTTGCTTTTACTGTTTTGACTGAGAAGTCATTTGTTATTTTAATAGATTTACCTTTAAAAGTGACTTGTTTTTTTTCCCTTCAAGCTCTCAGCACCTTTTCTTTGTCTTGAATGTAGAATGTTATGACTATTATTTGCTGTGGAGATTTTCTATTTTGGTCATATCTGTATTAGGATGGGCCTCTCATTCTTTAGTTGAGGGAAGTTTTCTTTTATGATAATTTGAAAAATATCCTCAGGTGTGGTATTTTGGGATTCTTTTTCTGGTATTCCATGAATGCGCATGTTAGGCTTCTTCAGGGTGTCCCATAGCTCTTGAATATTCCTCTCAAGTATCTTTTTTGCTTTAAGAACCTCTTCCATTGAGATGGTTAATTCTCCCACTTTGTCTTCAAGATCTGAAATTCTATTTTCTGCTTCATTAGTTCTGCTGATAAGACTCTCTCTTGAGTTTTGGGTTGAAGATAATTTGTCTTTTAGTTTGATTTTAAACTCTGCATGAGACTGTTTTAACTGCTCTATGTCTAGTTTTGTTTCTTGAACTGTTTTTCTCAACTCCTCCAAGTGTCTGTTGTGTTCCTGTTCAAAGTGGTTGATGTGGTTTTTTAACTCCTCCCGGATTTCCATTTTCATAGTATTAATCATGATAATGATCATACTGTGAAAGTCATTATCTTGGGTCTGACTGTTTTGGCTATTTTCTGTGAATTTGTTCTGGTTGGAATCCATCATTATGGGGTTAATTTTTTCGGTGGGAGATTTGTCTTCCTGGGTTTTGTTTCTTATGGGTCTGCACTTTGACTTGGGCATTGTCATTTTGTTTCTTAAGACCTTTCAGTTTCTGTGTGTTTTTGACTGAACTGATTTAGTTGGTATTACTACTCTCTGGCAGTTATTACTAGTGCTTGCACTGTAGTTGGGTTCATTTGTCTGTTGTTAGTATTATTTCCTAGATGAGGCTATTAGGCTGTTAGTACATCAGTCAAGTCAGGTTAAGTAGACAGGGGGCGAATATTAGTATGGTAGTGCACTTTTACAATTTAGTATCTTGGTGATATGTGAGGGTGAGTGGTATAATCCCTGGAGTTGTATATATTTTTGGAGTGGCTGTATGGAAAAGTTAATCTACAGTGATTAATTCTAAAAAAGAGCAGTATGGTTAAAAAAGAGAGAGAGAGAGAGTTTACTTATCTTTGGTTTGGATGTGAGGAATCTCTCCCATGTTATAGGATGATTTTAGAGGACTTCAGAGTATGGACTTTGTCCCTTAGAGCTTTGCTTGGATTTTTTTTGGATTCTGTTGAATTCTGAGTAGCCGTGTGTCCTCCGTGGACCACGAACGAGGCTCCCCGGTAGGTCGGAGTGGCAGAGGGGCTGATGGTGATGGCATAACTCTTCACCTGGGACCTTGGACTTGGCTTAGTGGCCCACCCAGGCTCCAGGGATGGAGGACCCACAGAAAGTCCTGTCCCGGTCTGGCGGGCAGACAGGCAGGAGGAACAAAGGGGCTGGGGCAAACTGGAAGCAGCCTGGGTGTTGCCCAGGCTGGCTGGTGGGAGGAGCTGATTCAAGGGGCAACCTGGGGGCTGGGTAACTCACCTGGGATGGAGGACAGACCCAGAACGTGTCCTGTCTTGGATGGGCAGGTGGGTGGGAGGAACAAAAGGGCAATTTTTTTAGTCTTAAAATCAAAGATTAAAAGTTCTTGTAGCTCAATTTTAAAAATATCAATAGTTAAATATTCAATTTTTAAAATTTGGAACCAAAAGTCTCTTTTTAGAAAATTCTGAAATTCAAATGTCCAACAGTTGACGAGTGAATAAGGAAAATGTGGTACATTTATACAATGGAATACTACTCAGCCATCAAAAATGATGAATTAATGCAATTTGCCAGGAAATGGATGAAATTAGAAACAATTATATTGAGTGAAGTATCCCAGACATGGAAAATTAAGCGCCATATGTACTCCCTCATAGGTGGATTCTAGTACCAAACCCACTTAGAGACACTCAAAGACAAATCTCTGTAATACCTACAGTAATTGTAAAGATTATAAACACGAGGGATGGGGAAGGAAGGCCCTGCCAGAAACAGACAAGACCATGTTACAGCAGAGAAAATAGGCCACCGTCAAGGACTGCAAGTAAATAATGAGATATCTAATTAAGTTCACAGACTTTCCTTCCTGATCATTTCCTACTGATGGGGTATGATCTTACTGGAAGGGGAGGGCATATAGGCTGCCAGATAGAAGGTAACCATTTTGCTAATGGATGATTGACCCCTCTCTCACCACAGTCTCCTACTTCTATTCCATCTATCTTTGAATATACTCTTATAACAAGACTGTAATTTAACAGGTTTTTATCTCTGGCCAGGGGGTGACAGCCAGTACCCATCAGGATGGAGCCAAGGCCATTGCAGCAGCAGCAAAACTGAAAAAAAAATCATCAACAAACCATAATTCAGAACATCAGAGACTGTATATCAACCACCTGGAATCAGGCCTGCCTAATCTCTCTCCATCCTGAAGCTCAGGGAAATTTGCATAAGAGGGGGCAGGAAGATTGAAGGGCACAAGGATGGGAGGAACAATGATATGCAAGATACTCCCCACAAGTTAGGGCTGAAGCAATTGTAATAGGACTCTGCATGATCTGCGCAATGTCCAACATATCATTGACCCCTCAAATTCTAGCATGGTTTAAAGGCACTAGGATCCTTAAAAGCAAGGGATTAATGGTCACAATAGTGTTCCTATACTTAAAGGGAACATAAGAAAGAGTTCTAGGAAATGCCACTGAGTCCTTATACCTCATCAGAGAGGAGGACCCAGAGGAAAGTTTGATATACTCATTAAATGATGCTTCAGAGATGGAGGGAGGGCACACTGGAGGAAAGGGAGGGAGGGGGGAAAGGAAGGGACAAAGCGAGGAGGTAACAGGGAGGTTCAGAAAAATAAAAAAAGAAAAAAAAAAGAAAAATATTGAAAGAGAAAAAAATAAAAAATTCTGAAATTTCTTAAATATAAGAGATGTCAAATTAAAACAAGCTAAATAATTCAACACAGAATAAAAATTAAAATGGAAATATTATGACACAATAAGAAAATATCAATTCAAAATTTAAAGATCAAAGTCTGGAAAAGTGCCACATCCCTTGATTCAATGTCCATCTTATTTTGCTCATTAAGTAAGTCAGTGGTTCAATAATTGTAGGCAATCTAGGGATTCATTTATAGTTCAAAGTCGAACAAGCAGCAATTATCTGGACCAGGTTGAGTATGCACTTACAACATTCCTCAGTACACATTCCATGGTTCTGGCATCTCCAAAAAAGCATTTTGGATTCACCTCTGCTTCTCTGTCCTTTGCTGGAACTACAAACCTGCCTCTTGGTAACAAGCTTCAGTCTGTCTCCATGAGCTCCAGAATCCTACATCAAAACTACTGGATGTTGCTACAAAGTTCTGCAGTGAGACTGAAATATAGCTTTGCCCACTTGAACCACAGCTGCACAAACTTCTATATGCTGATCCTGTCAAAGCCCTTATTCTAGGCAGCCAAAATGTTTGACAGACAGGAAAAGTCTTCAACTTATACTTTCAACCTCTGAAAGAATCTGGGTTTTCAAACTATGAAATCTCAATATGGTCATGTTCATTTCTTCCACCATTCCAGTGCAAAACATTGATTTTCCTTCACTGATGTTCATTTCTCCAATAGTGGTTGCTGCTCTGCTTTCTGCCCTTTACTCATCCAATGCTTCAAGGCTTTCAACACAAGCTCTCTTCTACCAGGGAAACTAGTCTATCATCTTTAATTTCATATTCACCAAAGTCTTTATTTCCTTTATCACAAACTGGACCCCAATAATCCACAGCTCTCTCAACACCTCCTTTCTCTAAATGAATCATTAAACTCTGCAGAATGGTATTTATAAATCCAAAAATTTTCAAATGTTTCCAAATGTCTGCAACAAAACTGTTCAAAATTAACAAAAGCCACATAACCAGATTTATCTTCAATGCCCCACTCTTGGTAACAAATAAAATAATTTCTCAAGTTGAGGTAGACAAGCCAGTGGATGTTGTGAGTGGAGAAACTTATTAGTGAGATTCACTGCAGGAGCTGCAGGGTTCAGTTGTGAGCTAAAACTTGATGGAACTCTCAGGGCTGAGGACAGTTCAATGACAGCTGTCTGGACACAGTGACTAACTTTCCTACAAAGAATAGACTGAAGTAGCATGTTGCACAGAGAAGCAAAGAACTGATGAAAAATGTGGCAACAATGAGGCAATAAATGTAACAATAACAATGAACAACATACTCTTCATATTCCAAAGCCAATGCTACTCTAAATCATGAAGCCTTATGGTCCTGAGGCAAATGGGTAGGAGCTCCAAAAGGCTCATCTGTCTATTCTTTCCCATGGGAGTGTGCAGATCTGCTCATCATCATAGCAAGTAGTAAAATTACTATAAATGAATAGCAAGTAGTATGACTTTAATAGTAAGTTTTTGTAAAACTTCTAAAGAAAGCCACTTTCAGTCCCAAATAAAAGAAAACAATGAATGATTTTTTCATGTGTGTGCTATTAAGAAGCATTTAACATATTATATAGAAAATGTTTCATCTGCTCTTTCAACTGTTCATTAAGAAGGGAAGCATCAGTGAAAGCTAGATTGAAAAGCAATCCTGGTGTTCTTTCTGGGATAGTCAGATATTAAAGTATATGAAGCTAAAGGACACTTATCTTGAAAAAAGGTGTTTATTTTCAAAGCTTATTTCAATTAATTACCAAAAGAAATCAGTCAGTTTACATTCCATACTGAATCCTCATCCTTCACTTTTCTTAGCATCTTGTACAGCCATGGTTCTTTGCATTCACCTCTGATCCTAGCAACAAAAGGGTCTTCTACGTATGTCTCAGGGTAGTCTTTGTATACTTTGCACTCCGGTGGGGTGGAAGATGGCTAAGAAAAAGTAGAGGGGAAAATAATTAGAAGGTTTGTATACATGTATGGAATTGTTAAAGAGTAAAATTCAATAAAGAAAAGTAAAAGGAAGAAGAAGAAGGAGAAAGGGAGGAGGAGGGGAGGAGGAGGAAAGGAGGAGGAGGAGGAGGAGGAGGGAGGAGGAGGGGAGGGGAGGGGGAGGGGGAGGGGGGAGGGGGAGGAGGAGGGGGAGAAGGAGGGGGAGGAGGAGGGGGAGGAGGAGGGAGAGGAGAGGGAGGAGGAAGGGAGGAGGAGGAGGAGGAGGGGAGGGAGGAGGGGCGATAGGAGGGGGAGGGGGAGGAGAAGAAGAGAAGAAGTGCTTTAAGTTACTTCATTAGAAGTGAGTCGCCAAGTCTAACCCGTACTCAGTGGGGGAGAAATTAGACCGTATTGCATTAATGCAAAGCAAGAAAACAGAAAAAAAAACAAACCCATTGTACTTTTTTTTCCTTTCTTTTTTTTAACATTTTTTATTATTATTTCCACTCATACAAACTTAATAGGTACACCGGTTCCCTCCCTCCCTCCTCCTCACCCCCGAACCCCCTGTTCCCCCTCCCCTCACCCCTCCATCCTCATCCCCCAGTGCCTCCCGCCCCAATTCCCAGAGAATCCTTTAATGTGCATCCCTGACTCTCCTCTGGGCCCTCCTCTCCGATGACGTACAAGGACCCAGTGGCATTTCCCTGAACGCTTTCCCATGTTCCCCTTAAGCATAGGAACACTACTGTGGCTGCCAATCCGTTGCCTCCAAAGATCTTGGTGCCTTTAGCAGATGCTAGACTTTGTGAGGTCAACAGTGTGTTGGCCATTGCCCAGGGCATACAAAGTCCAATTATGATTGCTTCGGCCCTAACTTGTGTGGAGTATCTTGAAAATCAATGCTCCTCCCATCCTTTTGCTCTTACACTCTTACCGCCCCCTCTTCCGCAAATGTCCCTGAGCTTCAGGATGGGGAGAGATTAGTCTGGCCTAGTTCTAGGTGGTTGATATAGAGTCTCTGAATTTCTGGATTGTGGTTTATTGATTTTCTTTTGCAGTTTTGCTGCTCCTGCAATGCCCTTCACTCCATCCTGCTGGGCACTGTATGTCACCCCCTGGCCAGAGACAAAAAGCTGTTAAACTGGAGTCTTATTATAAGAGCACATTGAAGAGTAGATGTAATAAAAATAGTAAACCTCAGTGAGGGAGGGGTCAATCACCCATTTGCAAAATCTGCCAGACTATATGCCCTCCCCTTCTGGTGAGATCATACCCCCTTAGTTGTAAATGATCAGGAATGAACACAGGGAACCCTTTATTCCTCTTCTGAAGCCACACATTATTTTTAAATCGAATATTTCTAAGTTCAAGATACAAAGATCAGAAGTGAACACATGCCTTTTATTTCATTTAATCTCCAAGTAGTGAATTCTAAGATTTGTCCTAACATCTTAGAAGACAGTAATTTTATCAAGAATTAGAGTAGAAAGTTAATAGTGAAAAGACAAAAATCCTGGATTTTTATGTGACGGGAGGAAAAAAATCTTAGAAAACAAAACCATGTTAATAAAAAAAGTACAATGAAAATCTAGGATTTTTGTCTTTTCACTATTAACTTTCTACTCTAATTCTTGATAAAATTACTGTCTTTTAAGATGTTAGAACAAATCTTAAAATTCACTACTTGGAGATTAAATGAAATTAAAGGCATGTGTTCACTTCTGATCTTTGTATCTTGAACTTAGAAATATTCGATTTAAAAATAATGTGTGGCTTCAGAAGAGGAATGAAGGGTTCCCGTGCAGGCCAGTAGTTCACAGAAGAGTTTGGAGACTGGAAAGCAGATTGGATGAGGTACCCAGATAGGTGAACTGGTCCTCATGTTGGGGCACATGTCACAGCCAGCCAGAACCAGAGCACTCCGTCAACAGGACTGACGACTAACTACTCGAAGAACAGGGGCGGCCATCTCTCCTGGATGATTTTGGCTTTACAGGATACGGTGAGTCAAGCACTCTGGCAATCAAAAGAAACCATGAGTATGAAAGAAATGTAAAACCAACAGTAGAGAAACAGGATTACTCTGAAAGGAAAAAAGATAATTTTTTGAATTTGAAAAGTCATTAATCACATCTATTCCTCTGTCTTTTCTAAATAATTTTCAGGCAAATTTTTGAAATGGGAAGTCATTCCAAACATTTATTTTGCTACCTTGCCTAAACATTTTTGTGAATTTGTAATGAATTAGCATCATTTGTTGGATGAGGGCTAGAGTTAGAAGCCAGGACCAAGAAATAAGAACACATATTAATTAATGATCACTAATTTTAAAATATGACAAAAAATCTAATGGGACTAAGGTAATCAGAGTCTACAGTTAGACAGACAGGGAATGGACAGGGAAGACTGCTTCTGGACTCCATACACCAGGCATCTGACTGACAAGACTGCAATGAGGGTCGAGTTGTCGCTGCTTAGTTTATCAGCCATCAGCCTTCCAGAGAAGGATGTTAAGAACTTGATAGTGTGTCTCACTTAGAGTTTGATACAAGAATCTTTGAAAGCAATTCCCTAACAATCACACATTAGTTTGTCTAACTTCAGAAACCAGAAGTGAGTTTGTGTTTAGAGAGTGGCAGGAAAGCAACATAGGAACATAGAAGAAAGTTCCTCTTTCCTGTTGGTCCAGTTCTCTCACCAGTCTGGTTAGAACCAACATTGTTTTCGGTTGGCAGCTGACTTTTGGAAGACTGGATCTACAGAAAAAAATACATTTGAATTTTGCTTTGAAAATTTCTGCCTTATTCCTAATTTCCATATGGCTGCTTATTACTGAGTACATGCATGAAAATATACTATTTTGGTCACATGGATCTAGAAAAGTATTGTTGGAAATTTATAAAATGTTATAGTTTCATTAATGTTGCCTGGCTTTTTAAAATGAAGAAACAGATAAAGATATAACAACTCTTAAGAATATATCACTCATAAAGAAATGTCATAAAAAAGAATTCAGAGATGCTAGAGGAGAAATTCAGTGGAATGCATACAAGCATAATTTTCAATGCATGAGGCACTTGGTTTTTACCCCCAGCACAAGAAGAACAACAAAAATAATCAATACTCTTCATCCCTGAAAATTCTTGAAAGGGAATGAAGAGAGGGAAGAAAGAAGACAGAAAAGAAGTATTATACTTCTTTCATTTGGAGGGGCAGGGTTTCATGTAGTTCAAGTTGGCCATGTAGTTAAAGCTCCTGAGGTAGCCAAGGCTAGCCATTTTTGATCCTCCTGCTTCTACATTCTTTTGAGATTATGGGAGTGCAGCAGTACACTCATATAGATGAGTTTTAAAGGTCAGAAAAATATAAGAAAAAGGAAAACACTTTTAGCTGAAGGGAAACCTATTAAAGCTTCATAAAAGTTATTTTTTTATTTAGATCCTTTTTATCTTTTAACTTTGATTTTAAACAAATTATTTATTTCATTAAGGCTAGTTCTAAATGACTCATGAAGACAATGATATTACTGGTAAATATCATTTGTTAGCATAAAACACAGAAATATGTATTTACAATTGAAGCATAAAAATTTTATGCATCTATTTGTTGTGCACTTTGAAATATATAACCTAATTTTTTATTGTTTCTTTTTTCCCCTTTTGTGTAATGGTAGTCAGCACCAGGAGGTAAAGGAAATCTGAATTAAAGAACTATTATGTCTCCATGGTAGGCTTTTTTCTTGCAGTAGCCAAATCCCATCAAAATATCATGCGTGTTTCCTCATTTGATACTCCAAGGGATGTTGATAAAATATGAGACATCAGAAGACAAGATATAGAAGTTCCGTTCTTGGGGCACATACAGGTGCAAGATCAGAGGTTGCTAACAGTACCAAAAAACAGAAATGTGTTAACTAGTTTACTTACCTTCTCCTTTTCTTTCCTCCTTTATCCTTCCCTTTGCTTCTCTACCCTACCCTTCCTTCTTCATTCTTTTACTCTCCTCTTTTCCCTTCTTCTCCTCTCTTTTCATCTTCGCCTCTCCCCTGCCTTCTTATTCCCCCTCTCCCTTTCCCTTTCTCTCCTCTTCTCTGTTTTCCTACCTTCTCTGTATATTTGTGGTATATATTTGTTGAATGTGAAATATATCTAGTTTGAAAAGTAGATTTGACTTAATATAAGCAGATCCGCAAAAATTTTATGAAGCACATTTAGACTCAAGGTTAAAAAATATCTCAAGAATTGGAGCCATGTACCCTAGAGAACCCTGTGCAATGATGTACCCATCCATTGGATCAACAGCCCATAAGAATGTGTTAGAAAGTGCTGAAGATTTTTTTTTTCTCAATTTGAAAAGGACTTTGAGTGAAATGAACCTACGGGGTCTTAATATTCTCAGATCCCATACAGGTAGATCAGTTTCAGAAGAGGGATTATTTATTTATTTACTTATAATTATTTATTTTATTTTTCCTAGTTATAATGCTCCTTGGCTCTTCATTCCCCCCTCCCGTCTTCCCTCCCTTCTCTTCCTCTCTCGTCCCCTTCTGCTCTCTCCCCTCCCTTCACGGGTCCAGCCTACTCCTTCTTACTCACCTATCCTTTGACTTACATGGGTCTGGGTGTTCCCTCTGTATCATCTGCTCTCATGGGGGTTCAGTCCTCTGTGGCAGATCAAGAGACCCTTTCTTGGACTGATCACTGATATGGGTACTCCCCTATCTCTGTCTGGCCCCTTGGTCCCAATAATCCTATTGCTTGAAATTATTTTTCCACATCAGGGATAATTTAATAGCTGCAGGTAAACTACAAAGGCAAGTAGAATGGCCAGAAACAAGGGGATACTTAAGTAGCCAGGAAAACCAACAAAAATCTACTCTACAAAGATAAAGATGTGATTGCAAGTTAAAAAACAATTCAGAGGGCTTTTCTATGAATATTTAGAGAGGCATCATGAGCTAATTAATCTTGATCATGGATTGGATTAAAAGAGAAGATTAGTAGAGCACAGGACTCCAGTGTGCATGGGAAAGAGGAAAATGTACTGAACCTTCCTCTCCCTGCTTCCAGGAGACCATGATATGAGCTGCTCTGTTTAGACACTTTTCCACCATGGTGGGCTGAGCCATGACTCAAAATAACCAGTCTTTCTTAGAAATTGTCATACATGCCATGGCACAACAGTAGAAAAGTTTGATGCACTATAGTGGATGCTTCTTTTTCATCCATATTTAAAAGACCTGAATGAGTCACATCTGGTTTTTGAAAATGACAGTAATCAAATTGTAACCAAGTACCTCTAGAATAGGAGGCCGCTGAGTGCTCCTCTCTGTCCTCCAGTCAGCATCAATCTCTCTGACTCACTATTTAACAGTCTTCCAGAAATCTTCAGCTAAAACACAACTGGGATCATTTTTCTACTTAGAATCAGTTCATTCTGTTGCATTCTTGCCTACAGAGTTAAGTTTAATGCTTCTGATTGTCCAGTAACTACCTAGACCGAAGTCCTTCACTATGTGGATCAATCTACTGCTTTGCATTTTCTAAACATGCCTTAACTTCTGGCTAGACTTATATGCTGCTGTCACTTTCTTTAATTTGCAAATGTTCGATTCCTATATGCTCCTATCTTATGTTGCTACATGTCTGCTGCTTCCCATGTCTGCCTGCTTCCCCTGGCAGAAATAATCTGCTCTTTGGAGCTCCCAAAACATGTTTCATGTTCTAAATCCCACTAATTCTTCCTAGTTATGTGCTACATACAAGAGCCAGCTGTCGAGTGTCCCCATGGGACCTTTAAGTATTGTAGGTGCTTTGTGTGGCCTATTAAACAAATAGCTTAATGATTGACAGATCTGTACAAACAAGAGTTGCTAGAAATGCCAACTGCTCTGGGAGCTATATTGTTTGTATAGCACTGACAACGGGGCTAAGAGTAAGAAGCATTTCATACCAGAGAACGATTTATAGGAGAGCCCAAATCTAGCTTCTATGCTTCATAAGAATGCTCTATCTCTCAGTTTTCTCTCATCATCTTTTCTTTAATTACATGTTTCACTCTCAGGAAGCTAAGTGTAAGCCACCCAAACTGGATAGTAAATCTATGAACAGGTCTACCATGGTTTGGGTGCATTTTGTCCCCCATAGGTTCATGCATTTGAATTTGACAAAGTTGTGGTACATTTAAGAGGTGGAACTTTGGTGGAAGAAGGGATTTTTTTTTTTTTATTTATTTCAGCTCATACAAACTTATTAGGTACACCAGTTCCCTCCCTCCCTCCTCCTCCCCCCGTACCCCCTGCTCCCCCTCCCCACCCCTCTCCCTCCCCATCCCCCAGTGCCTCCCACCCCAATTCCCAGAGAGTCCTTTCTTGTGCATGACTGATTTTCCTCTGGGCCCTCCTCTCCGATGACGTACAAGGACCCAGTGGCCTTTGCCGAACCCTTTCCCGTGTTCCCCTTAGGTATAGGAACACTGCTGTGGCTGCCAATTCTTTGCCTCCAAGGATCTTGGTGCCTTTAGCAGATGCTAGACTTTGTGAGGTCAACAGTGTGTTGGACAATGCGCAGGGCATGCAAAGTCCAATTATGATTGCTTCAGCCCTAACTAGTATAGAGTATTTTACATATCATTGCTCCTCCCATCCTTATGCTCTTACACTCTTACCACCCCTCTTCCGCAAATTTCCCTGAGCTTCAAGATGGGGAGAGACTAAGCTGGCCTAGTTCTAGGTGGTTGATATAGAGTCTCTGAAGTTCTGGATTGTGGTTTGTTGATTTTCTTTTGCAGTTTTGCTGCTCCTGCAATGCCCTTCACTCCATCCTGGTGGGCATTGTATGTTACCCCTTTTTATCTGCCAGACTATATGCCCTCCTCTTCTGGTGAGATCACTCCCCCTCAGTAGTAAATGATCAGGAACAAAAGTCTGTGAACTTAATCAGATGTCTCATTACTTATTTGGGTCCTTGGTGGAGGCCTATTTTCCCTGCTGTAACATGGTCCCTGGAAGAAGGGATGTTACAGGGCCTTGAACTGTGGTTGTTGGGCCCTACTTCCTCTCAGCTTGTTCTTGCTTTCTCTGCCTCCATGACATCTGCAGTGATCTGAACCAGAAGGCATTAGTCATGCCTTCTGCCATGCCATTCTTGCCATAATGGACTGTATCTCTTGTCTGGAACTTTCTACCTATGTCTGAGTGTTCTCTTATAAAAGCAAAGAGAAAGTAGCTGCAATAAAATCTTGTTTTGCATCTGTATGGGGTCACATTGTTAGATGGGGTGAGAACCTCTGAAATTAGGTTACTACTCTGACGGGTGATCTGGCTATTCACGTGTCACATGCCTGAACCCACCTAATAATACACTGGGAAAGCAATAAAAAAGAAAGTACAAATGCATGCGAGTGTGCTGGCACACACACACACTCACACATGCTCACATGAGCGCATGCAAACGCAAACATGTATCCTTATATAGAGAATTATATTAAGCGTCCTCACTTTCTTTCAGGATCTCCTTGGTTGTCCTCTAAACTATTTATAAAAAAATAAAATTTGAGATTTAAAAACCCAGGGTCTTGCTTTCTGTGGAGTCTGTCTGTGCTCTTTAGCATGCGCATAGACTTTATAACAGTTCTGTCTCCTGGACAAGTAGAACATAAGGCCTTTCTTTTACAAGTGCAGCAAAGTATACATAATTCATCACTGAAGTCTAATGGGCTTTTAACAGTGTTTTTATTCTACATTGAGTATCATTTCTGAATTCGGGAGCAGGTGGGAAAATTTACAGCTCTACTTGCTTCTAAGTGCCATCCTAGGTAATTCCAAGCAGACAATGCCGATAGTTGGAGAGAAGCAATGTTCCACTGGAAGATTTTTTAGGGCAGCTGAGGACCTCAGGGCCAGGTGTACAATTAAGGACTGGGGAACAGTGTCCCTGTTACTGTTGTTATTACGACTGAGCAAGAGTCATGTTCTCATTCTAGCTTTCGATGATGATTCTCTCTGGACTTTCCATAAAGAGCCAGTTGGTGCTAATAACATAGAATAATTATAAACATTTTTGAGAACAGAACATTGATTCTGAATTCATTTTGCACCTGGCATAATAGTCAAGGTCTGAATTCTGTATTTATGACCCAGATAGGACTTTGATAACCAGTTAAAATTAAAGGAACCCAAGAAAGGTAGCCATTAATGTAGACCAATGTTTCTCCAACTGCAGTACATGCAGAGAGCAACCGAGGTGTCTGTAAACTGACTTCTAACTTTAGAGTGGGGGCCAGGTCCTTGTGCTTCTGAGCGGCTGCTGAGTGACATTGTTGCTGGTTCAGGTTCAAGGACAGCTGTCCCAGTAGAATAAAAAAAAACTTGCATTCTAATGTAAAAAGTTCAGAGATTTTTTTGAAACACAACACACACAGTTTGTGTGTGTGTGTGTGTGTGTGCATGTATGTGATCACACATTTATGTACAGGTGTGTGTGCACACATGTGGAAGTCTGAGTTTGACACTGGCTGCTTTTCTTGTTGCCCTTTAGTTTTATTATCTGAAGCAGGGTCTTTAAATGAGCCCATAGCTCAGTTTCAGCTGTGTAGCTAGCCAGCTTAACCTTGGGATCCCATATCTCTGCTTCCCAAGACCACAGACAAGCTACTAGGTTCACCCCCACTTTTTGGGGGGTTCTGGAGAGCTGAATTCTATCCCTCACACTTGCACAATTTCAACTGAGAAATAACATAACCAGCTTAATGTTTGAAACAGATGAGGGTTTGTGTCAAGGAAAGCAGTATGATTTATGCAATGACAATCAAAGGAATTTTAAACTGTGACTTCTTTCCTTCACAGAGATGGTTATCTTGTAAATGTCAAAAGATGTTGACTGTTGATATTTTATTGTAGCCCAAATATACCACCCATCTTTGCAATCATTTAAGTAACTTTAGGCATACTTTTCTCCTCAAATTTCATAGCTTTGCAATCACTTAAGTAACTTTAGGCATACTTTTCTCCTCAAATTTCATAGATTCTGGTTTGAACCTTGAGGACTTTGCTATCCTCTCTCATCCAGGGTGGTCTCTACAATGTTGCAGTGTTCAGGGGCTATTTTTTGTGTGTTTGGTTTTGCCTTATTGTTGCCCACATAAGGTGAAGCTGTTTGAGAGCCAGGCTTTCCTGTTGGAATACATTGTGCTCTAAAGTCTTGGAAGGCCTCTTTCCTGGTAGTCCCAGAGCTTAAGGGCACTGGCGTCAAAGTATAGCCCTTCTTTGAGGCTTCATTTTATGGAGAACAGGCCATTCAGCTACCACTTTCCTTCTCCCCACCTGGCGTTCTACTCCAAACTGAGATCCTCATAGGGAAGCAGTATGACATTATCAAACCAGCTCTTTATAAAGAAGGATTCTGCATGTGGTCAAACCTCCTCCTTTTCCTTTTCCTTTTCTTTAGAACAGCCATTTTCTAAGTGTGGACTTTAAACTGGCATATCATCATCTCTTGCAGCACATAAAATGAAAATTACTGGTCAGACTCAAGACTTGCAAATCAGAAACATGGGGCTACTGTGAGAAGTGATGAGCAGCAATCTTTGGTTTAAATACTTTTTTTTTTTACTAGCAAAAGGATTTTATTTTATTTTTTAAAGCTTTTATTATATCTTTTTAAAATTTATTTATTTTTCTGCTCATACAAACATAATAGGTACCCTGTCTCCTCCCTCCCTCCACCCCTCCCTGAACCTCCCTGCTCCCTTCCCCTTTTCCCCTTCCTTTCCCCCCTCCCTCCCTTTCTCCCAGTGCCCCCTCCCCCATCTCTGGAGCATCCTTTAATGTGTATATCAAACTTTCCTCTGGGTCCTCCTCTCTGATGAGGTGTAAGGACTCAGTGCCATTTCCTGGAACTCTTTCTTGTGTTCCCCTTAAGTATAGGAACACTATTGTGACTGTCAATCCCTTGCTTCTAAGGATCCTAGTGTCTTTAATCCATGCTAGACTTTGAGGGGTCAATGATAAGTTGGACATTGCGCAGATCATGCAGAGTCCTGTTATAATTGCTTCGGCCCTAACTTGTGTGGAGTATCTTGCATATCATTACTCCTCCCATCCTTGTGCTCTTACAATCTTACTGCCCCCTCTTCCGCAAACTTCCCTGAGCTTCAGGATAGGGAGAGATTAGGCAGACCTGATTCCAGGTGGTTGATATAAAGTCTCTGATGTTCTGAATTATGGTTTGTTGATTTTTTGCTGCTCCTGCAATGCCCTTGGCTCCATCCTGATGGGTATTGGATGTCACCCTCTGGCGTGATAAAAAAAGCTGTTAAAATAGAGTCTTATTATAAGGATAGCTTCAAAGGTAGATGGAATAAGAGTAGGAGACTGCGGTGAGGGGTGGGTCAGTATCCCATTGCAAAATGGGTTTAAATACTTATTCTGTATAGATTCTGAGGTAATTTTGCTTAAGTAGAACATAAACAGAATCTTCCTAGTTTCTGATTCTATAAGCCAGAATGCTATTAGTAAGTTCCCTGTATTCCCTAAAATGCCTGGAAGGAAAATTTTGCTTTTCCTATGCCTACTTTATGGGAAATATCAACCAGAAATATTTGCACAATTGATTTTTAAACCAAAATTATGCAGCAAATCAACATTTACTCCTCAAAAGTGACTACTTAATCTAAAGGCAGATAATACAGCTGCTGAGGAGTAGGACCATTCTTGGTTGACCAGCTGAGTTTCTGCAACCTGTAGGCAGGGACTAGCTGCTTATTTTGAAGCATAGCTTTGTACTTCCTCAGTGGAGTTTATTAAAGTGACTCTGATTGTTGAATTCATTCTTCTTTTTAATCAACTGTGATTCCTCCCTGTTAGAATCAATTAACACAGATTCTAATAGAGTTTGGTGAGAAAGAAGCTATCCTGAAGGTATGTGTAGTGGGCCCACAAAACACTTTTATAAAACGTGAGAGTCATTTTGCCAGGACTCCTAAAAAATAAATGTATGTCCACCTTTTATGGATAGGGAAACTGAATGACGCTCAACTCAAGAGCTCAGACCAATACTCCTGTTCTGGGTTCTGTTCTCAGGCTCATTCTCATTATTAAGTCATGGTAAGTCTGTTTATCAGAAAGACTCAGAAGCGGACCTTCAAAAGCAAATTTTCTTTTTTTAAAATTTTTCTACTTTTACAAGCATATTGAGTACATATTCCTGTTTCCCTCCATCATCTCTCCCTCCCATCCCTCCATCAATCCTGTCTTCCTGCCTGTCTGCTTCTATGGATCACAGGGTTGCCTCTGGCTTGTCTACTCTTGTGAGGGTCAGAGCTCTGCGGTGCATCAAGTTGCCTCCCTTCAAGCCACCCTACTGATAAGAGCATTTCCCTTCACTCATCCAGTTTTAGTTCTTATCTCTCTTAAGTTCCTCAATAGACAAATCAGAGTGAACCTTAGGGTCCATAGAAGCAGACAGGCAGGAGAGTGGGAATGGGATGGATTGAGAAAAGAAAGGAAGAGGTATGAGTTGGGAGTGGATAGAAGGAAGCAGGAATAAAGATTCAATATACTTGTAAAACTAGAAAAATTAAATAAATAAAAATAAAGAATTAAGGGAAAAGGAAAAATAAAAAGAATATCTAAACCAAATAAATAAATAATCACCTTTTAAAAAAAGCAATTTTTTTCTCTGTTTTCTTGTACTCCTGTCTTTTATTTTTTTCCTTCCATATGACATGTCAGAAACTCTGAAAGGATTACTCCATCTTACTCCACCTTTCTGTGTTGGAACCTGCCTTAAAGAAATTCCCTGATGTACCTTGTCTGATAGTAGATCATAAAGCCTTTATTCTAAAAGAGATCTTGTACATGCTTGAGAAGCATTAATGTTTCCCAGAGAGGCCAGGAAAAGTCTGATGAGAGAGGATTTGCTGAACTCCTCTCAGGCTTCTATCATGATGTCACACATTTTGGTCTAAACACATCTCTCACTGACTATCCAGGCCTCATCAGCAAATCCAGGCATAAATATGAATAATCACATTAAGTTTTCAATCTGAAGTCTTCTTTGTCTTATAAAATTATGGTCATGAGAAGGAAATATGGTATAGTCAATGAGTGCTGATCATGCAAGTACGAGGGCCAGAAGCTACATTTCTAGCACACATCCAGAAAGGGTAGTGGATCAGAGCACATCTGTAATGCCAGCATTGAGATGGAAAGACCTGTGGAACTTGCTGGCCAGCCAGTCTAACCAAATTGGTGAACTCTAGGGTTGGTGAGAGACCTTGTCTTAATGAAAAAAGTAGACAGAAATTAAGGAAGATACTTGTTATTGATATCTGACTTCCAGATGCACACACATATGCATGCATATCAGAAAACACATGTACACACACCCACATAAACACATACACGTGCATTCAACATACACATGCACAAAAAACTATAATCAAATATATTTGTCCTGCTTTTCTCTTGTTGGTTTGTGCTATGTCGTAAGGATGTCAGCTGCAACCTTTTCTTTTCCTTCACTTGCCCTAAACAACACCTTTAAAAATATTTAATTCGTTTATTTTGTGTCTGTTATGGGGGGTGGTATGGTTGTTTCACACACACACACACACATACACACACATGCAGAGATCAGAAAATAGTTTTTTCTAACACTACTTATCTTTCAGCCCTGTTGAAGTTGGTTTTGTCTTGCTTCTGCTTCTGTGAAGTACACTCAGGGGTACTGGTTGATAAGCTTCTAGCTGATTCTCCATTTCCCCATCCTGTTTCACTGCCATTACAGAGGCACCTTCTGCACCTGATTCCTTTTGTGGGTTTGTGGTCATAACTCAGATCTCCAGGCTTGGTTGCAAGAACTTTTACCTTGATGATACATAGCATTATTTTCAGTAGCTTATTAGAGCATCTATGGTAGATTAAATTATGACATCCAAATGACTTGCTTATGAAGAATGAATGGATGTGAACTTATTTGGAAAAGTCTTTGCAGTTGTATTTAAAGACTGAAATTATGTCATCCTGGTTTACCCAGATGAACAATAAATCAAATAATCAATGTCTTTTTAAGAAGAAAAAAAGAGAGAAAATGGTTATGTAAAAAATGGAGGCAGAAATTAGAGCAATGCTGGAAGAGGCAAGGAGACAACCTAATCTGGAACCTTTGTAACTCCTGCAATGCCTTGGTTTTGTACATCTGATCATCTCAAAATTGTGAGAAAGTACATTTCTAATGTTTCAATCCAGTAAGTTTGTAGTAATTGCTTTTGACAGCTCTAGGAAGCTAATATAGCAACTGTCAATTCATTCTGAAATTACTTCTGTTATTGACACTCTAAAAAATGTTTGCCATCTTTCTTCAATTCTCAGTCTCCTGGTAGCAAGGATTCTATTTTCAAATGAAACTTATTCTTTTAAAATGCTTTTCAGTGCAGCATTCCTGAAGAGACTGAAAGGATGGATAAAAACGTCTACATCTATATGTGAATTCAAGATGGAAAACCCAGAAAGAGGAGCATTTCTCTGCTCAGTTCCTTGAAATTATTTTGCATTTTTTGGTTTTAATTCACAATTAATGACTCTTTATTTCTGTAACTTGTCCATGGATGATTATACATATAGATGACATTGACTGGCTCCTGTGACTGCTCAATTTCTGAGCTGAGGTGAGTCTGTGACTTTTTTCAAAGGCTAAAGTCATGATGTATTTCCTTTCAAAGAAACTTAGCTTACAAACATAGTGAACCATGTGCATGAATAATTGTTTCCATAGTTGTATTTTATATATTTGTTATGAGGTGAAAAAGAAGCAAACTCATGTGTTTTTTCCAAATATCTTTTATATAATGTACCACCCTATATAATTATGAATTTGCCATAATGAGTCAAAACCTGTTACCACTTTAATTGCATTTTTAGCCAGCCAACTTTGGAAAGATATATTAGAAATTTAAACACTAGGAGCAAGTTTACAATTAGCATAACTCTTACTTCCTGCCACTCAGATATATATGCTAATGCTCTGTCTTGGAAACTCAATTTGATAAAGAGGAAATAAAAGCCCAAATGGCTGGATGGCCCTTGATATTTAGAACTGAAAAAAATTGTATATGTATCATGCAAGATAGAGTTTGCTACTGCTTATGCAGATCATTGTAATATAGGAGGAAAATTATAATATTCTTGCATCCAATATTCAAATCAGTGATACAAACTTTAATGATTTCAGAGTGGATCCGGGATAACTCATCCAGGTAAAACGTTGCTGGAAATAAAATGGGATATAGGATTTGCCAGTCGTGCTTTTTAAAAGAGGCCGCCTAACTTAGGGAGTTTCCTTGGGACTTGACAGTATTTCTAACAATAATCTCACCTAATTATTTTTGCGCTTTCAGGAAATTCATTTTCTGGAGTCTGATTAAAGAAACAACAGAAGAAAGTTTTCTTTTTTATCTGCACTTGAAGTTTATTAAGCAAAGCAGCCTGACTACCTAGAGATCTGCAGAAACTTTTCTTAGTACGAATATCAAAGCTGAATGTCACCTCCAAGATGACAATGAATCATGATTTCTTTCTGTCATCTCAAGTTGGTGAAATTTTTCTTAGTTTTCTTGAGTTCCCTCTGATACCCTCGATAGCATTGTGTCACACTACAGAGGTGACTTTAGGCACCTCAGTGAGGAAGGCAGAGCCATTTTTATCTGTATAACAAGGTGAGAGGAGAGCAGAAAGTCACCGCTCATAAGAAATCAATGCCAAGGCGCAAGATATGGGATCTAAATAGAATTCCTCCTCATATTTGAATACATTACCAGCAACACTGAAGTTTTGCATGGAAAGATCATGAATAACAACTAAGTTTTATTTTACCTTGCATTTAAATGAAGATCATCTGTTAGGGCTTAGCTGGGTGCAGATCAATTCTACTCATTGTAATACACATTGAAAAGATAAGTATGTTTTCAGAAGTAGTTGAGTGGGGAAAAGCAGAATACCAAGTAGAATATGACAAGTGCTTTCACTGAAGAAACACCAAATTGAGGAGGACAGGATGATGGGCACAATTAATGCCCATCTAAAGGCATCATAGGTACCTTCAGAAAGACAATCTTAGCTCGAAATGGAATAAAAGCTCATATATAAGATTTAAAACTGAAAAACTACTAAACATAAGGGAAGACCCATGGTATTGGTCTAGGAAATAACCCTTTAGAATTGCTTCAAATGCATAGGTGACAAAACTAAAAAGCTGATAAATTGTGTTTCTTCAGAGCATTGTGTACTTCAAAGTTCAAAGCATCTGTATATTAGACAAAACCGTTAACAGGAAATAGGCATTCTACAGAATGGGAAAAATGTAGCAAATCATACACCTAATAAGGTTTGGCTAATAAGAGACAGAGGGAGCTTAACTAGATGCCAAAATATGCCCCCCCCATTATTCCTCTTATTACCTTACCACTTGTGGCATCTCCTCCTTTAGGTTTCAGTGACTCCCCCCAAACAAAATAGGCTTTTGCAATTGTTCTTGATTGCCCTATAGAAAGCAAGACCTTGCTGCTGAGGATGCAACACACATTGATGACAGGAAACAGATTAAAAAATACTAGTGGTGGGATGAAGAGATGGCTCAGAGGTTGAGACTCTGTCTTACAAGCAGAAGGTTCTGAATTCAGATCCCAGGCCCCATGTAAAAATGCCAGTTGAAAATGATGGCGGCCTGCACATCTGGTCCTGATGGTTGGAGTATGGGAAATCCTGGAGCGAAGTAAGAAGCAAGAAGGAGGTAGAAGCAATCTAGTATGATTCTGAAGTCACCCTTGGCCCTCCACAGGGACACACAGTACACACACACACACACACACACACACACACACACACACACACACAGAGTAAATAAAATGTTAAAAAATAATAAAAATTATTTTTTAAAAAACAGGGGGATGGGCTGGAGAGGTGGCTCAGGGGTTAAGCCTCTGCCTTGCAGGTGGAAGGTCCTGAGTTCAGATCCTAGACCCCACATATAGACGCCGGGCAGAAGCAGGGACGGCCTGCGTTTCTGGTCCTGGTAGGGCGGAGCCTGTGAATCCCTGGGCAGAGCAAACAAGGAGGAGGTGGAGGCATCCATGGTGGTTCCCGAATTCGTCCGTGGTTCTACACACACACACACACACACACACACACACACACACACACACACACACACGCATACACGCACAATTGAATAAATAAAAAAATTTAAAAAAAAACGGGGATGGGGGGTTGGAGGGGGGGTACTGGTATACCTGTTAACTTTGTATGAATGGAAATAAAAAAAGAAATAAAAGTATGAAAAGATGGGCTAGAAGTAGAACAGGAGAGAGGCTGGGGTTGGTAATAAAGGATTAAAACACATAAATTCGGGGCTGCAGATGTGGCTCAGGGATTAAGTCTCTGCCTTGCCAGGCGGAAGGTCCTGAGTTCGGATACTAGACCTCATGTATGGACGCCAGGTGGAAGCGGGGGCAGCCTGCATGCAGTTTCTGGTGGTTCTACACACACACACATACATACACACAAGCACACATGCGCATACACACACAATTGAATAAATTATAAAATGATAAAAGCATTATTAAAAAACACATAAATTCATATATTTATGTATGAAGATGTCAAAGAATAAAAATAATTTAAAAAATAATAAAAATATTTTTTAAAAAACACTAGCTGGCACTGATACTGTACAAGCTGCTGGTGAGAAAAGCAATCAACAGAGTCATCAAACCATGGAAACTACAAGCTGCAATAACAACTACCCTGGCAAGAGGCAACCATCAATATAATAGTGGCATGAATGTCAAGGAGGCAGCCAATAGCTTTCTGACTGGATTTGAGCCAACTTTTCAGCAGGGATCACATTCCTGGTACTTAAACTAGGACTAGAACCTATGAAAGAGGAGGACGTAAGTTTTGAGGCAGTGCAATCTATTAAGGTTTAGCTAGAATGATGTTATATCAAGCTGTCTTTAAACATTTCTCATTATACCTATACAGTGAAAGAACAGTCAATATTCAACCTCCAAGTTTCCTTGTAAACACAAGTGCTTATTACCCAAAATCACAATTAACCAAGGTGCAGAAAATAAGTGCTTGAAGATTGCTTGACTCTAAGTAGGACATCTAATCTACTTCCTACCCTAAAGTACAGAGAACATCGTGGAAGAGGGAATGGTAAGATTGTAAGAACCTGAAAGAGGACAGATGCACAGCCAGACATTGTATTTTGGATATGGCTGGGCTGGAACATCTATAAAATTTACTACTATTGTGTATATTTCCACAGATCTGCAAAAGAATTGTTCAACCAACATTTCATCATGGAAAGGGAAAAATCTCAAGAAGTCCTGCACTTCCATGAGAGACAGATGAGGGTTGATGCTGATGGGCGGGGATATGCTTTCTTCACTCGTATATCCATTGATATAAATTCAGACTGCAGCAAGCACTCAGGCACATGCCATCAAAGGCAACCCAGATTAAACTCAGTGGGCCACAAACGTAGAAGGATATGAAAAATGTGTGTGTGTGGGGGGACTGGCATAGTAGAAAAAGGGATGGCATTGGGGGTCAAGGTATAAATATGTAGTGAATTCACAATATTCATGTAAGAATCTCTAAAAAAGTAAACACTTAACAAAGAAACAATAAAAGCAACAAACCCTAAATGACAGTATTTAAACTGGGCAAAGTACCTGGATAGATATTTCTCAAAAGGAAACAAAGCAGCCTGACAAATGACAACTATCACTGATTACTAAGGAAATGCAAATTACAACCAAAGTGAGGTATCACTCTTCTCTAATTAGAGTAAATACTATCAAAAAGATGAAAGATAAATGGCCAAGTTGTAGAGAAAAGGGAACACTTGTATTTTTTGTGAAGGGGGCATAATACAACAGAAGTTCCTCAAAGAACAAAACAAAACAAAACAAAACAAAACATAGAGATACATGACTCAATAATTCTACTTCTGCTCATGTATTCAAAGAAAATGACATCAGCATATCAAAGAGACATGCCCACTCCTGTGTTCATTGAAACAATGTTCACAGCAGTGAGAATTTAATATCATCAGCCTAAGTGTTTACTAAGCAAAAAATTGTTGATGTATGGTGGTGTCGTGGTTTGAAATGTGTTCCCCACAGTCTCACGTGTTTGGGAAGGTCATAGCACCTTTGAGAGGTAGAACCTTCTCAGAGGAAGGTGGTCACAAGGAGTGGGCCATGAGGTGGATTAGTCCCACCCTACCTCTTGGAGACATCTGCTTTTTTAGAATCAGTTTTGCAGCTCTCAGACTCCAAGATGTTTGCAGTGAACTAAGCCTCCCTCAGCTTCTGCTACCAGCCATGCCACATCTTCCATGATAGACTGTATTTGTCCCTTTGGAACCATAAGGTGAACAAATCTCTTCTCACTTAAATTGCTTGGCTTTGAGTGTTTTCTCACAGCAACACACAAGAGTAACTAGTACAAACGGTGTTTTGAAAGGTTAGGGTAAGGGATTAGAGCAAGGATCTGGTCAAAAGGTATAAAGTTTCAGTTATACAGGAGTGAAAAGGCTTTGAGGTACATGGCACAAAGGGGTAGCTAAATTTAATAATAGTATGTTGTATATTTAAAAACAGTAAAGTTTATTCCATAAGCCTTACAACCAAAAGGAAAGTTAAATGATAGATATGTTAGCTTGATTTAAATAGACAACTTTAAATACATATATCAATGCATCATTTTTGTGGCCCATAAATATATATGCCTAAGTCCTAACAATCAAAATGAAATTAATGAAAGAAAGAAAAACTTTGTGTTGTACCTAGAATTTGAAGAGTGAATAAAATTTTAGCAAATGAAATAGAAGTTTAAGGATACCCAGAAGTTAAAGGTATGTGCCAAAACAGAATGATGCATTACATATGAAAACAGGAAAAGAGACAGCACTTTCATCTTAGACAGACACTTTCGTAACTTGAAAAATTATGATGTACCAAAATCAAGTTCAAGGTCACAGAGGCAGTTGAGTTCCACATCCCACAAAACTAGAATCTGGGTCATGACTCTGGTTAAAATGTTCATGGTCCTTTACTCTAGACTTATTGCAGTTGCTGTAATTCTCTACATGATGGATTTTTGGTTCAGTACTCCAAGGATCTGTCATAGATATGTCATGGAAGTGACCTGGAAGTACCACAGAGTTTCTCAAGTAAACAGGACTTTTTCAAATTTGGGAAATAATTTCTAGAGAATAGTTGCAATCAAAACTTCAATTTGTACTTCACAAAATTTTATATAGAAAGACAGAACTAGTACTCTAGAATACCTTATTCTTAGTGACAAAGTTAGGATCACCTTTCATTGCTTTAGAAATTGGCAACTTTGAAAAGCATCTCACTATACTTTTTCTACTCAGTAATATTGTGACTAATTTTACAACTACTATTTCTCACTTTAAATAGAAAAAAATCGCATCTGGTAGACTCTATAGAAAAATTCCTTATCATTTTTTTTCATGAAACCATTTGTGATGATCCTTGAACTGTAGAAGTACTTCAGTCTCATAAAGAAAGACCCATGCAGGAAACAGGCACGAGGCATCAGACCTGATGTGCCATAGATTTGGGCATGGAGTAATGGTTTCTTTCCAATATTCTTTCAAAGCGAGGAGAGTGAGCAGTATCTACCTTTAATTATTGCACATGGGTGAAATGAGGGTAAAAGGAAAAATGAGACCACTCAGGAGAATGTTTGATTACTATTTTAATTCTTTAGAAATTTACATTGATTTAGATGAAGATTCAAAGAATGATATTGGGGAGTTTACACATAAATTTAAGGGTTTTGAAATTTTCTTATATATTTATTTATCATGTGTGTATGTATGTGTGTGTGTGTGTGTGTATGCATGTGTGCCACAGTGTATGTGTGGAAGTCAAAGAACAATTTTTAAGAATTGGTTCTTTCCTTCAACTTGTGGGATCCAAGGATTGAACACACTCAGCTGGTCATTCTTGACAATAACCTTTACCCACTAAGTAATCTCACTGGCCCAGATAGAGGGTATTATTCTGAGGTTCTGAATTCAATATTTGATTTTTAAAGAGTTAAAGAATGAGAAATTTAAGTATTAACCTTATAAATCACTTTGACTGGAACTCAGGTTGCCTTTTATTCAAACCCATAAAAAGTATTCATATTTTTTATGAGGAACATCTACTGAAGTCATTAAATAAAGTTCAGAATGCCAATATGATAGTCCATTTTTTAAAAAAGGTTGTTTTAGTCTATAGTCATGAATCTCTTTGCAGATTTATTTATATGATCAGTATCTTCACAGTTTTGTTTTGTAACTGCTATTTATATTCTGTGTATCTTTTGCAAGCCAGATAAATACATTTTACTGTGGCATTCACTTTCTGACATGTGATTGATTACTCTTTTATTCATTTCTATGGTCTCTTTTTTGTTTCCTCCTTCTGGCGTCTCCTATTTGAATTACCTGTATTCTTCTTGAAAGCACTCTTCGTTCTTTGTAACCATCACTGTCTGAGTCATCATAATGCATGCATCAGACATGGTTAGAGGATATCTGATTTGCTTTAGGCAGAGAAAATAGAGATGAGCAGAGAGTGGATTAGAAACCATAGTGGAATGCCTGTGCCAGATTCCAGAGGGAATATGTTATTCTGTCCAAACTATTTCACATACCTCCACCTTGGCAAACCTTGCAGAATCTTTCATTGAGTATGTGATCACATAAATATTGATTATTATATGAATATTTTTGCTAATTCACCCAGAATGATGTTTAAGTTCAAGGGAAGAACTATAGTATAACTCTATGAAATGAAACTGAAAATATCAATAGAATGTGAGAAAATCATTTCACAATACACAAATGATTCATTTTTTATAACATTTTTATTATTATTTCCACTCATACAAACTTAATAGGTAGACCAGTTCCCTCCCCCTCCTCCTTCCCCCTCGCTTCCTCCCCATCTCCCAGTACCTCCCCCCCCCAATTCCCAGAGAGTCCTTTATTGTGTATGCCTAACTCTCCTCTTGGTCCTCCTTTCCGATGACGTAAAAGGACCCAGTGGCATTTCCCTGAACCCTTTCTCGTGTTCCCCTTAAGCATAGGAACACTACTGTGGCCATCAATCCCTTGCCTCCAAGGATCTTGGTGCTTTTAGCCAATGTTAGACTTTGTGAGGTCAATAGTGTGACGGACATGGCGCAGGGCATGCAAAGTCCTATTATGATTGCTTCAGCCCTATCTAGTGTGGAGACTAATGTGGAGACTCTTCAAATCATTGCTCCCCCCATCCTTTTGCTCTTACACTCTTACCGCCCCCTCTTCCGCAGATGTCACTGAGCTTCAGGATGGGGAGAGATTAGGCTGGCTTAGTTCTATGTGGATGATATAGAGTCTCTGAATTTCTGGATTGTGGTTTGTTGATTTTCTTTTGCAGTTTTGCTGCTCCTGCAATGCCCTTCACTCCATCCTGCTGGGCACTGTATGTCACCCCCTGGTCAGAGACAAAAAACTGTTAAACTGGAGTCTTGTTATAATAGCACATTCAAGGGTAGATGTAATAAAAGCAGGAAACCTCGGTGAGGGAGGGATCAGTCACCCATTTGCAAAATGATCTCTTTTCATCTGCCAGACTATATGCCCTTCCCTTCTGGTGAGATCATACCCCCTCAGTTGTACATGATCAGGAACGAACGTCTGTGAACTTAACCAGGTGTCACATTACTTACTTGCATTCCTTGGAGGTCGATTTTCTCTGCTGTAATATGGTCCCCTCTCTCCTTGTGTCTGGTGTGGCTCTCCAACCCCATCCCTCCTGTTCACAATCCTTGCAATTACCGTATTACATAGATTTACCCTTGAGTGTCTTAATGTGGGCTGGGTGAGTTTGGTACTAGGAGCCACCTATTAGGGAGTACATACGGTGCTTAACTTTCTGGGATTGGGATACTTCACTTAATATAATTGTTTCTAATGACATCCATTTCCCAGCAAATTCCAGTAATTCATCATTTTTGATGGCTGAGTAGTACTCCATTGTATAGATGTACTACAGTTTCCTTATCCACTCGTCAACTGTTGGACATTTAGGTAGATTCCATGACTTTGCTATTGTAAACAGTGGTTCCATGAACATAGTCGTGCTGGTGCTATCAAGGCGAACCTCTGCTGCATGGGGGGTTATTCCCAAAAGTGGAATAGCAGGGTCATATGGAATTTGAATTTTTAATTTCTTTAAGAATCTCCAGATGGCTCACTAGAATGGCTGTATGAGTCTGCATTCCCATCAGCAATGTAGCAGAGTTCCCCTTTCTCCACATCCTCTCCAGCACTTGTTGTTTGTATTGTGGATTTTTGCCATCCTGACTGGGGTGAGATGATATCTCAGGGAAGTTTTGATTTGCATTTCCCTGATGGCTAACGAAGTGGAGCATTTTTTAAGATATTTGTTACACATTTTAATTTCATCCCTGGTAAAGTTTCTTTTAAGTTCCAGGGCCCATTTTTTAATTGGGCCAGTGGTTTCCTTGGTGTTTAATTTTCTAAGTTCTTTGTGCACTCTGGACAGTAGAGCTCTATCAGAGATGTGGTTAGTGAAGATTTTCTCCCATTCTGTGGGTTGCCTTTGAGCTCGTGTGATAATCTCTTTATCTGAACAGAAGCTCTTTAATTTCGCAAGATCCCAACTGTTGAGAGTTGGTAGCAGTGACTGTGCCATTGGATGTCTGTTTAGGAAATGTTGGCCTAGCCCAATCAGCTCAAGGAAGTTCCCTATCCGTTCAGTTATAATTTTTATAGTCTCTGGCCTGATATCAAGGTCCTTGATCCATTTGGAATTAAGTCTTGTACATGGTGACAAGTACGGGTCCAGCTTTAATCTTCTGCATGTGGAGATCCAATTTTGCCAGCACCATTTGTTGAAGATGCTGTTCTTTTTCCATTGGATTCTTTGGGCCCCTTTGGCTGTATTTTTGTGGGCTTATATCTGGGTCCTCAACCCTTATCCATTGATCTGTGTGTCTATTTTGGAGCCAGTACCAGGCTGTTTTTATAACTATGGATTTGTAGTATAGACTAAGGTTCGGTATGGTAACACCTCCAGCAGTGTTTTTGTTACTCAGGATTGTCTTTGCTATCCTGGGTCTTTTGTGCCTCCATATGAATTTTGAGATTAATTGGTCAACTTCTTTTAAGAATTGCTTTAGGATTTTAATTGGTATAGCATTGAATTTGTATATTGCCTTAGGTAGGATGGTCATTTTTACAATGTTGATTCTGCCAACCCAGGAACATGGGAGGTCTTTCCACCTTCTGATGTCTTCAGCAATTTCTTTCTTTAGGGTTATAAAGTTTTCATCGCAAAGGTCTTTTACCTCCTTGGTTAGGTTTATACCAAGGTATTTCATTTTTTTAGGGGCTACAGTAAATGGGATTGTTTCTCTCAAAGCTTTTTCACTTCTTTCATTCTGGGCATATAGGAAGGCCTCTGATTTTTGCACATTTATTTTGTATCCTGCCATCCTGCTGAACTTCTCAATTAGTTCCAGGATCTTCCTGGTGGAGTTTTTGGGATCCCTCAGGTATAAGATCATGTCATCTCCAAATACGGATAGCTTGACTTCTTCCTTGCTGATTTGAATCCCTCTTGTGTCCCTTTCTTGTCTTATGGCTTCAGCTAAGACTTCAAGTACAATATTGAATAGAAGTGGTGAGAGTGGACAGCCTTGTCTAGTTCCTGATCGAAGTGAGAATGCTTCCAATTGTTCCCCATTGAGCATAATCCTTGCTGTGGGCTTGTTGTATATAGCTTTTAGTATATTGATAAAGGTTCCTTCCATTCCTACTGTCTCTAGCAGTTTTGATCATAAAAGGCTGTTGGATCTTGTCAAAGGTTTTTCTGCATCTATCGAGAGTATCATGTGGTCTTGGACTTTGGACTGGTTTACATGATGAATTACATTTATTGATTTGCGTATGTTGAACCAACCTTGTGTGCCGGGGATGAAGCCTACTTGGTCCCCGTGAAAAATCTTTTTAATATGTTTTTGAATCCGATTTGCTAAGACTTTGTTGAGAATCTTTGCATCTGTGTTCATCAGGGAGATTGGCCTATAGTTTTCTTTTTTAAGTGAATCTTTATTAGGTTTTGAGATTAAGACGATATTAGCTTCATAGAAGGAATTTGGTAGTGTTCCTTCCTTTGCTATTTGATGGAACAATTTAAGGAGTATTGGTGTTATTGACTCCTTAAATATCTGGTAGAATTCTGTGCTGAATCCATCTGGTCAGGACATTTTTTGGTGGGAAGATTCGAGATTACTTCTTCAATTTCCTTATATGTTATAGGGCCATTTAAGTAATTCACAACTTCCTGATTCAATTTAGGTAATATGTGTTTACTTAGAAATTCATCCATCTCTTGTGTGTTGTCAAACTTCACTGAGTATAAGTTTTTGAAATATGATGTTATAATTCTCTGGATTTCTTGGGTATCAGTAGTGATTACTCCATGTTCATTTCTAATTTTGTTAATTTGGGTTTTCTCTCTCTTGCTTTTGGTTAATTTAGCTAGGGGTGTATCTATCTTATTGATTTTTTCAAAGAACCAGCTTTTTGATGGTTGATTATTTCTATCGTTTTCTTAGTCTCGATTTCAGATATTTCTCCCCTTATTTTGCTAATCTCCTCTCTTCTACTACTTTTCAGATCAGATTGCTCAAGTTTCTCTAAAGCCTTAAGCTGCATCGTTAAGTTATTTATTTCTGATGTTTCCATTTTTTTGATGTAGGCATTAAGAGCTATGAACTTACTTCTTAGGGCAGCTTTCATTGTGTCCCAGAGATTTTGGTAAGTTTTATTTTCGTTATCATTCAGTTTCAGGAAATCTTGAATTTCCTTTTTAATTTCTTCCTGAATCCAGTTCTCATTCAGCATCATATTGTTAAGTTTCCAGGAGTTAGGGTATTTTCTCTTGTTTGATGTGTTGTGGATGTCCAGCTTTAGGCCGTGGTGGTCTGATAGGGCACAGGTTAGAATTTCAACTTTTTAATATATGTGTAGATTCGTTTTGTGGCCCAATATGTGATCTATTTTGGAGAATGTTCCGTGTGCTGCTGAGAAAAATGTGTATTCTTTGGTGCGTGGGTGAAAAGTTTGATGGAGAACTGTAAAGTCCATTTCTTTCAGGGTTTGATTAAGTTCCAAAGTGTCTCTGTTAAGCTTTTGACCTGTTGACCTATACCATGTTGAGAGGGCGGTGTTGAAGTCCCCAAGGATTATCGTTTGGGGGTTGATTTCTTGCTTTAGGCGCTGTAGGGTTTTCTTAATGAATGTGGAGGGGCCCGTATTGGGTTCATAGATGTTCAGTATTGTGAAGTCTTCCTGGTGAATTGTACCTGTGACTAAAATGTAGTATCCATCTGTGTCTCTTATGATTTTCTTTGGTTTGAAGTACACTTTGTCCAAAAGCATAATGGCTACCCCTGCCTGTTTCCTGGTTCCATTAGCTTGTAAGATTTTGGACCATCCTTTCATTCTTAGGATGTGCCTATCTTTTGTGGTGAGATGAGTTTCCTGAAGGCAGCAGATTGTTGGATTGTGGTTTTTAATCCAAGTTTGTAATCTGTGTCTCTTAATCGGTGAGTTAATACCATTGACATTTAATGTTATAATGGAGAAATTATTTTTAATTCTGGACATTTTTTATGTTTAGTAGATTTTGTAAGCATGTTGTTTGATATTTATGTTTTGGTGGTATTATACTTCCCTTCTGTCCTCCTGGATACGCTTGTTTTTTTCTTCAAGCTTGAGTATCAGTTCTAGGATTTTTTGAAGGCCTGGTTTGTTAGACATGTATCCCTTCAAGTTGTCTTTGTGTTGGAAAACTTTTCTTTCTCCCTGGATCCTGACAGATAGTTTTGCCGGGTATATCTGTCTGGGTTGGCATTTTTGCTCATTTAATACTTGAAGTATATCTCTCCAAGCTCTTCTTGCTTTTACTGTTTCCGTTGAGTAGTCATTTGTTATTCTAATAGGTTTACCTTTAAAAGTGAGTTGCTTTTTTTCTCTTGAAGCTCTCATCACCTTTTCTTTGTCTTGAATGTGGAGTGTTTTGACTATTATTTGCCATGGTGATTTTCTATTTTGGTCGTATCTGTTTGGAGTGCGAAATGCCTCTTGTATTTGGATAGGTCTCTCATTCTTTAATTGTGGGAAGTTTTCATTTATGATGAATTGAAATATTTCCTCAGGTGTGGTATTTTGGGATTCTTGTTCTGGTATTCCATGAATGCGCATGTTAGGCTTCTTCAGGGTGTCCCATATCTCTTGAATGTTCCTCTCCAGTATCTTTTTGGCTTTAACAATCTCTTCCATTGAGCTGGTTAATTCTCCCACTTTGTCTTCAAGATCTGAAATTCTATTTTCTGCCTCATTTGTTCTGCTGATAAGACTCTCTGTTGAGTTTTGGGTTGAAGATAACTTGTCTTTTAGTTCAATTTTAAACTCTGCCTGAGACTGTTTTTATTGCTCCATACCTATTTTTGTTTCTTGAACTGTTTTTCTCAACTCCTCCACGTGCCTGTTGTGTTCCTGTTCAAAGTGGTTGATACGGTTGTTTAACTCTTCTCGGATTTCCTCTTTCATAGTATTAATCATGGTAAGGATCATACTCTGAAAGTCGTTATGTTGGGTCTGGCTTTCATGGCTATTTTCTGTGGATTTGTTCTGGTCGGAATCCCTCATTATGGGATTGATTCTTTCAGCAGGAGATTGGTCTTCTTGGGTTTTGTTTCTCGTGGATCTGCACTTTGACTTTTACATTGTTGTTTTGTGTTTTAGGACCTTTCAGTTTCTGTGTTTTTCTCTGAATCTACGTAGTTAGTATTGTTACGCTTGCCAGTTATTACTAGTGCTTGCCTTGGATTGGGTATGTTTGTGTATTGTTATTATTATATCCTAGATGAGGCTACTAGGCTGTTAGTACATCAGTTAAGTCAGGTTATGTTACCAGGGGGTGAATATTAGTTTGGTAGTGCACTTTTACGATTTAGTTTCTTGATGAAATGTGGGGGTGAGTGGTGTACTCATTGGAGTTGTATGTTGTGGGGTGGCTGTATGAGAAAGTTCATCTACAGCATTGATACTTTAAAGGATAAGTAAGGTGAAAAGAAAAAGTTTACTTATCTTTGGGCTGGATGAGAAGAAACTCGCCCACGTGATATAATGATTGTAGTGGAGTCCAGATGTATGGCCTGTGCTCCCTTTGTCCCTTAGAATTTTGCTTGAGTTTCCTTTGGGCTCTATTGAATTCTGAGTAGCAGTGTGTCTTCCGTGGACCACGTGCGTAGGTCCCCGGTGTGCCAGAGAGGCAGAGGGTCTGATGTTGATGGCAGAGTTCTTCACCTGCGATCTGGGAAGGTGGGCGCGGAGAGGGGCAGGGCCCGGGGCAAAGCCGGTTGCGCAGTGCAGTGCTGCTGGCTGGGCGGCTCCCGGGTGAGGGGCGGGGCTGGGCTGGGCTCTTTCGCTCCCTGGCTCAATGGCAGAATTCTTCACCTGGGATCCAGGGGGGTGGCGAGGTGCACGGGGCGGGAGGGTGCGAGGGGCTTGGGTCCGGGTCGGGGGCGCAGGCCAAGCCGCAGTCGGCCTGAGTGCTTGCCGCCGGGACGCGTGGGGCTCCGGGGTGGTTGGGGGCTGGGCTGGGCTCTCTCTCTCTCTCTCTCTCTCTCTCCCTCACTCACCTCACAAATGATTCATTTTGAAATCAAACTTCTCCAATTATTCGTTATGTACTGTATATCTTTCAAATCAGCATGAAGTGTTGATTTTGAGGCAAGGAGTTTCTGGCTTCAATAACAAAATGTTGAGGGGCACAGTTAACTGAGGAAAAAGGTATCTTACTTTTTGATAACAGAATATGATTATCCTGTAGACTCAGTATTTATTACTATAAGATAATTTAAAATAGTCTCCCTAAAGTATTCTTATTCACTTTGTATATTTGTCTTGATTATTTTATAATAGAGTATTACAAGATTTATTGTCTCTATTATCCTGAATTCAGGCATGCATGCCTTTTACTACTTCTCCATATAGCCAAGCTGCTTCACCTGTGATCTGTGGACTTTACTTGGGTGGATCAAGTATATAAAAAAAATCTTTGGGGTCACTATGTCTATAGAACATCACATCTTTATGCTGTGATGATGTTTACTATTAGCTGCAGGTTTTAGAATCACCTGGAAGATAAATCTAGATTAGATTGAAGTGGGAAGTCTCACCCCAAATATGGGTAGAATGGGGTCCCAGACTAAGTAAAAAGGATAAAGCAATCTGAGCACAAATCTTCAATATTTTCTGCTTCCTGATTATGGAAGTAGTGTATCAAGCCCCCGGTGCTGTGATTTTCCTGTCTTGATAGACAACACCCTTGAGCTGTGATCTAAATGAACTCTTCTTTTCCTAAAGTTGTTCCTAAATCAAAACAGATGCTCATATTCACATTCTTCTGTCACTCATATGCATTTCATAACCTTCCTTTTCTGTGTGTGCTCACACATGTCATGGTTTGCTTGCATGCTGAGGACAGATTCACAAGGGCTGATGGGAATAAGGGGATTTATTTTGGCTTATGATTGTCTGCTCACAGTTCTTAGTACAGCTTCACAGAAGAGCTCATATCAACACCAGGAGCCAAGGGAACTGGCCACACCAAATCCACAAGACTGTTGAGAGAGGGACAAATTTCACTTACCAGACAACATGTCTGGCTAATGCCAGCTTCCTTAATCAGCTCCTTCCATGTTTTTCTACCTGATGGGGAAAATTCTACCCACCAGGGATTGGGCCTTCCTCCTCAGCCAGACAATCTCTTGTAGGCTCCCTCATGTTTTCACTCAGCTACTAACTCTTCACAACTGTGACCACAGCTTGAGCCTTCAGTAGTTATCAAGCTGACACCTGAATGAAGCTATGATAATACATATATATCCACATGTATATGAAGTGCCTGTAGAGACCAGAAATCTGTGTCAATGATCTTTCTCAGTCACTCTTCATTTTACTCTTGAGACAGTAATGTACTGGGAGTTTGCTGATTTGGCTAGATTGGCTGTCCAAAAAGCTCCAGGGAAGACCCTGTGTCTGCCTCTCAGCATTGGAATTATAGACATGCAATACCATGCCTATATTTTTATGTGGATTTGGGGGAATTGAACTCAGTCTTCATGCTTGTACATGAAGCAAATAGTGACTGAGTCTTCTTTCTGCTCCATGTATTCGAATTTCATGAAAAGAACCATGATTCTCTAAGTTAAATATCCTTTCATCTCAAAATCTGAGAATATACAGATCTTGTTCCTGAACTCTCATTCCTGTAATACAGAGGCGGGAATTTCATGAAAGGTATGGGGTCTAATGTTTTTCAAATATCAGATAGAATTGAAAACTATACCTAAGGTCCCATTGGCTTTAAGGACTTTGAAGTGAGGGGCTCTCTAATTTTATAATGACTATTTGGTGATTTGCATAATGTTCAATAAAGAACAGGAGTGAGTAGAAGAAAGGAAATGAGGATTAATGGGAACATGATCGTGGGTAAGTTAACCTGATCAGTCTCCAGAGCAAGAATACTGAGAGGAGCTGCTCTTAGATGATCTCTACCTCTCTCAGTTTCTGTCAAGTTTGATCAAGTGGGATGCATTGATCCATTCCCAAGATCTAGTCTTTGCAGTGACTCTAAAAGTGATCGTAACTATGAAAGTTTGCAGACAACTAAAGAAATTCACAAATTTTTGTGTATGTGCATATTTGTATGTCAGTACATATGTATGTGTATGGACATGCATGTGAAAGCCAGAGGACAACCTTGGGAATTGTTCTGCTCAGATGCTGGCTGTCTTATTTGTGGAATAGGATCTCCCATTGAGCATGGATTTCATCTATTAGGCTAGATTGGCTATTGAGTCAGCCCACCCATGGATCCATTTGTGACTGTCTCCCTAGTGCTGGGATTACAAGTGTGTGTCATTACCCTTGGCTTCTTTTACATAGATTCTAGGGATCAAACTCAGGTCTTTACCTACCGAGCCATCTTTCCAATTCAAATTTATAATTTTTGATTTAAAATATAGCAATCTCTCTCTTTCTCTCTCTAAATAAAATTCTAACATAATGTTGAAAAAGTACAATATGGTAAATACATAAACCAATAGCATAGCCATAATCATTATCATTTAAATAATCAACATGTGTACTATATATAATTTGGATGTGATTTACTTTCGCTATCAGGCTACATCACCATGGACACATGAATAATGCATTGAGCTATGTTGGATGCCAACTATGATGTTACTGAGAAGATTACCACTGTACTATTCTTTGGAGAACACATTATTGGCCAACAGATCACTGTGAAGCACCTGACTGTTTTCTGTAGTGAAAACATGGCAAGTTTCTTTTCCTTTCATAATTTTCTAACACTGTTAAAAAGTTGCAGATTATTTCATTCTTCAAACAACTTTAGGTGATTATTTCATTCTTCAAACAACACAGGTTGGTAAGTTGGCCCTACATGTACAGGGCCAAGGTTGGAGTCAAGACAGTGCCTTGGAGTTGCAGCTGACAACTACTACACCATTTCTGGTGTCGATGTTTTTTCAGATAGTTCAGAATTTTTCTTTTCGGAGGTCTTACATGTTGTTTGTTATCTGAGTCTCCAGGCTCTGAGTATCTCTCCATCTCAAGCATGGAAGGGTAGTGTGATGAAAAGAGCTGAAAATATGTTTAAGGGAGAAAGAATGGGATTTGTCACTAATTTATAATTGCCAGCAAAAGTTTCTAGTCTGTGTTTGGTTTTGTGATTTGGAAGTTGAGGGATACTTCCAGATACTGAACAGAATCTGTAGAGAGGGTGTGTCCCTGTTTCCTTGTGCTGCGGTTGGATCACTCTATGCTGCCTTCACAGAGCACATCCCACAAATTAGTACTTAATTCCTGTCTCAAGTGCACACAGTACCATGTACCATTATTACTACGGATCCACATTAGTGAATGACCTATTGACTATCCATGGAATCTCAGAGTCCTCAAGGGAAGGCAGACGCTTCCATAGCAGAGCAGAGACAGAGTTTTGCTCTGGAAGTGCCATGTACTTTTGGATGAAAAGAAAAGATTTCATTTACTGTTAAAGAATTAACCTTTACTTTCATTGTGAATTCCATCAGTTTAATCTTGAATGGTCAGTTTTATTGTTAAGGCGTGGTCCTTTAATTATTTAATTTTGGTTAAAATAGCGAGTGACCACTAAAAGGTAGGTTGCAGAACAGAGATCTGTACATATTTAGTCTGTGCAATAATATCACAAAGGATGTACCATTAATGTTCTTGTTTCGCAAATAAGGGCCTTTTGATTAAACCTTAGAGCTTCCATGATGAAATAATGTACACTAGAGTACTTAAGGAAAAGAGTTTTGGTTTCTCAGTTCTGGAGGTAGGAGTCCAAGTTCAAAGTGTCAGTAGGTCTGCTTGTTCTGAGGACTGAGAAGGAAGATACTGTCCCTAGTCTGTCTCCTGGTTGCTACATTATCTTCTTTTCATACCTGTCTATGACCAAGTTTCTTCTTCTAGTGACCTTATCTTAATTATTCTTTGGAAGAACCAAGAAGCAAATCTGGTTATATTCTGAAGTACTGAGAGTTAGACTTCAATGCATGAACCCTTAAGGGGATACCTCAGCCAGCAGCAGTCAGTGAAGTCTAAAGCGGTTTATTCCTTAAAGTTATACCGCCAGAATTAGGCTAAAAATCATGTTGGTCTCAATGATCATATGTGATTCTACTTTCTTACAACGGATTTTTGTTGAATTCATCAAAAAGCTACAGGGAGAAATGGGAAGGAATATAAGAAATGGACTTTAAACATTCATAGGGTTTCCTAGCAATGGCATGTGTCATAGTTAAGCACAGGTGTCAACTTGACTCTTGAGGGTTTGAGCTCTGGGCACAGTTGTAAAGAGTTGATGGTTGAGTTAAGCCCAGAGCAAACCTGTAGGAGATTGTCTAGCTGATGGGGAAGGCCCAACCTACAGTAGGTGGGATTAGGCCCTGGAATAAATTACAGAGAGCTGGTTGAGAGAGTTGGCATCCTTTTGTTCACTTGGCCAGACATGCTGGTCTGTCAAGTAAGGATTGTCCATCTCTTAGCCATTATGCAGTGATGGTGTGGCCAGTTCCCTCGGCCCTGGTGTCGGTGCATGCTCTCCCGTCAAGCTGGACTATGAACTGTAACCAGTAATCGTAAGAGAGAATAAACCCTTGTTCCCTTAAGCCGTGTGATGGTCATTTATCAGCAACTATGCAGGCTGGCTGCAACAGCATGTTTATAGGAATGTGAACTTTGGGACTATTTCATGGTGCTCAGATTAACCAGGGCTCTGTCCATCATAGACACTCAACACCAAGGCAGATATGCAGCCTTATCCAAGTTTGAAAAAGCTTTAAATTCTGTTTCCCAAGCATCCGTTGCATGCTTGTTCTGTCATATCAAGATGGCTCCAGAGCACAGGGCAAAAGTTGATATGTGAAGATGTCACTGGCCATTTAACACTTGCATTCTAGTATATTTTACATCGCAAAGTGTCAAACTGGAAAAATGCATAAAAACAAGTAGGTGAAAGAGGTAAACAGCAAACAGAAGTGTAAAATCAGAGACATGTGTCCCAAACAGGCAGAATAGCATGCAAAAAGTTTCCAGTGAGTTTGTATCTTCAGGAGATGGTAATAACCAGACATAAGTAGGCCTCAGTGTGCCAAAAGTACATGACAGAAAAGGAAGGAACCTCTCAATATGTGTGAGGACTGAAGAATAAATGAGAAGCTAGGATTTTAATCCAATTTAGAATTCTAATTTAATTTAATTTGTTGGGGCAAACTTGTGGAGAGAATAGTGTGGGGGGGACATTGGGGCAGAAGTACTCTGATTCACATTTTGAAGGTATTTCTTTTTCAGGATTTCTGTATGAGTGTGCTGTGTGCTGAGGACACTCAAGGGACCTGATTAATATCACTTATTCATGTAATCAATCAGAACATTCCCTCACAGTCATCCTTCTTTATTCACATTCTTTGCTGTTCATGTTTCCTATAGTCAAAGATAGTCAATGGAAAATTACAGAAATAATTCATGAGCTCTGTGGTACATGTTGGGGTGAAGAGCATGATAAAATTTTATGGGGCCCCACTTCATCTTACCTGGGACATGAATTATCCCTGCATTGAAAATAGTACACCTTTTTGGTACTATGTCCATCCATTTGACACTTTATGATCATTATGAGTATCAGACCATCATAACATTACAGTGCTTGTGTCCAAGGAAACCCTGTTTTACTTAACAATGACCCCAAAGTGCAAGGGTAATGATGCTGGCAATTGTATTAGTGTGCATTGTTGTAACTGTTAGTTGTTAATCTTTTCCTGTGTGTCATCTATATATGAAAATTTATTATAAATATGTATCATAAGAACAAATGGTATATAAAGGGTTCAATACTTTAAAATATTCTAAGTATCCACTTGGGAGTTTCACAATATATCCCTTGCAGATAAAGGGGGTTACCATACACCATGGCTTCCCCCATGTGCACAGGGGGAAGCATCTATGACTGGAATCTAAATCCTGACTTCTCTTTTTGGTGTGACCATACACCCACCCACTTTTTATTTGATCTTAAATCAGGCTTGTGATTGAGGGAGCAGAATAATAAAGAATGTTGAAGATGCCTTGCCTTGGATTGGAAAGCTGTAGTGTTTCATACCATGAGAGGTGTGTGTATGGAGAGATTGTAGGGATAGTGTTTGTCACCAGCTGATGGAGCCAGTGTGGCCATTATCCCAAAAGGTCACATACCAGGGCAGAGACAAGTACTTCACACCAGACATTATTGATGTCCTGTTAATGTACCTCTCCCACAGAGGCAGGATTCCTGTAGGCTAGCAGCCTGGCACAAGGCCTTTGCTGAGAGGATCCAGCACCAACCCTGCTGCCATCAATCCCCTGGTATCCTGTCTGGCGGCCAGTGTGGAAACTGCTAGTGTTTCCCAGGCAGCCCCAGCAATTCCTCTGCAACTCAATTTGTTTAAAGTCGAAGGCCAAGTTCCACAAAACAAGAGCCAGAAAAAGCTGGCCACCTAAGCTCTGGAGAACCAGAGTCAGAGACCCTAACAGTGTTGGCTTTTAGTGGTTCACTTGGATATGGATTGCCTATGAGGGTGTCCTATAAATGGCTTGAGCATGTATTTTGTTTCTCTGTGCAACAACATTCTGGGACACTGCTTCTCTTCAGAGCTCTCCTAAGCAGGCTGGAACCACAGCCAGTGGAACAAATCACTGTAGACATACTTTTGTGAGGTGGGCTTTCATTGGTGAAAATTTTTAAATACCCCAAATAGTAGACCAGATGCTTTCTGACATTGGCATTAACCTGAGTTATTGAGGAACTGTCATAAAATGACTTTGAAGAAATGAAAATGATAAAATAGAAGAGTCTACAGATTCTATGCGAATTCTCTAAATCAGTCCTTGGGCATATAATTAGAGACAGACTTAGGTGTTAATTATCTTCTTGATGGATTGAGTATGAGTCAAAGTGAAATGAAAGATGTTTGTTATTTAAAAAATAAATTCTCAAGCAACAAGATTTTGATTGGACTCGCATCCCTGTTACTGTAGATTAGAACACCCCCCCCAAAAAAGGAAGGAAGTAAATCAATAGGGAAGATAGCCAATAAACCTATAGATAGGAAGACAGTACATCAAACTGCTCTGTAGGTAGCTGTTACTATAACCATAAAATAGGAACTTACAGTGGAAATCTTTGGGTCTAAAGCTGGAGTGGTCCAAAGAAAGGTAACAACATGCTAAGGAGGCTTGTACCCCCCCCCAGAAGTAGACAAGCCTGAGTGAATCCTGGGGTCCATAGAAGCATATAAGCGGAAGTGGGGGAAGGAGGGGGGAGAAAGGGAAGCTGGGATAAATATTCAATATGTTTGTAAAAGCAGAAAAAAAAGAATAAAAATGGGAAAAAATAATTCTCCTTCTAGTAAGAGATTTTTGTATTTAAGCCCTTAGATTATGAAAAGAGAAAGAAATAACCCTGCAGACAACTCATTTTAGTCGAAAGCAGTATTTCCTTTTCAAAGTAAGAGCATAATCAATTCCAAAAATTGCTTTGAGAGAGGAATATTCACAGTGGGGAAACTTTCAATTGTATCGTTGCCACCAAAATCAATTTTTCTTCCATTTGCTGTTTCTAATAACTTTTCTAAGTTTGTTACTCATGAAATATATTTCATTTAAAAAAGCTTAGTTGCTTTAGAATCTGTCTTCTCTGACCTTTTAAAATGGATTGAGAAAAATTTAGATATTTATCATAAGAAGAAAATTTAGTATATATGAGAAGCACTGAGGTCTGTAATGTGCTTGAAGGTTTGTCAGGAGAGGAATAAAGTTACAGAGGGAAAGGGAAATAAAAGTTATATGGGCTGAACTTTGTGCCATAGAAAAAATAGAGATGATGTAAGTGTACCATCTTTAATTATCTGCTCTGAACTTAGTACCAGGATAAAAATGGATGGCTTATGAAGAAGAGGTTACAAGGATATCTAGATTGATTTTATGATACCTTACGTCTTTTGCTTTCCTTACCCATGAAGCATTCATTACAAAAGTGCTGTCTGTGGTCTCAGATCATGCCCATGCACAGTGGACATATAATTCAGAAGCATTTCAGTGAGATGTCAAAGATGGCTTACTCTAAAATATTGACGACCTGCCCAAAGCTGCTCTTTAATTGTTTTACATATCTAATGCCAAATAATAAAACTGAGTCATTGGCTTAGAGGTTTTGGCTCCAAGAATACCTTGAGTGGGTGGTCCATGTTCTATGGCAGTTTTCCACCTTTTAGTTTCTTTGCCAGACTGTGAGACCTTGGCTATGAAGTGGAGATGTAATAAAGTCTCTGGGAAGATGTTTCATGTATTCATCCAGACCCGATGTAGCATGTTGGCAGAGTCTACACACACGCATCAGTACTTGGGAGATTCCTCACCAGACATAAGATCTTCCTTCATTGCAGGCCTTCAGGCAGCTACTACCAGCTGTCCCTGACCGTGCCAGCACATGTTTCTCAAGTGTCCTGTAAAGTCTTAGTGAATAAAATGAACATGATCATATGTTCATCACATGCAAGAGAATTTCAAGGAAGCCATGCCTGACAAGAATCAATGACTAAATTGAGAACATCAGGATTAAGTTTCTTGACTTAGGAGTAAGCTTGGGAACACAAGAGTAAATTTTTCTAAAATGCCAGAGGTATTCTGGTGAGGCATTTTAATCTCATATTTAAATGTAGATAAAGTCATGCTGAGTAATATCAATGAGAGATTGATGGTAAAAATAATATCACTTTTATTTACCAAACACCTACTTTGCAGTGGGCATGATGGACATTTATATTTATTAACTCTGATTCATTCCCTCACCCTGCAAAGTAGCTTAGAGATGATGAAACTTAAAGGCCAGCAGGGAGGAAGTGAAAGAGGCAATATGGAAATTTTGAATTTTTTTGAATGAGTCAAGCATATGCCTTTTTTCTAATTTTCACATTTGCAAACAATGAAATGGTTAGTTAATATCTCAAGTAACAAAATCACAGGACAGCATATTTGTTAGAATTATGGTTATGAACCAGGTTTAAAGTGAGCAACAATCCATTTTTTTAATAAAAATTTATTATTTATTCAATTGTGCGTGCATGCTTGTGTGTAGCGTCTATACGTGGGGTCTAGGATCCAAACTCAGGACATTCCGCCTGCAAGGCAGAGGCTTAACCCCTGAGCCACCTCTCTAGCCCCAGCAACAATCCATTTTAAAGTGATACTGCAATGTTGTTTCTCCTCAGACATAAGGGAGAGTGTATGGCTTGTTAATCATTCCAGTGAAAAGACCCAGATTTTCGTAAGAGCAACTGATGCCTAAGCTCTTGGGTTTCACTTGCAGGCAGGAAGTATTAATGTAGGGACTCCCATCAGCAATGTAGAGGTGATAGCCAGGTGAGGAAATTCATGCAGGAGTTCTCATCATCATTCCCCAAACCTGCGGAGGAGTGCAATTCAATCAAGGAAATCATTTTCTTTGATGGGAATGAGAACGAAACAATTTTATATCAACTATAAAGTCGTCTTTTCTTACATATACTTAAGCTAGGAGATTTACTTTAGGAGCTGACTATGCTTCAATTTTGTGCTAAATTTCTGTTTGTCCATTATGAGATGTGGATAGACTACCCATGCCCAGGATTCAGAAGCATAATGCAGATATTATTACAAATCATTATTCAAAGGATACCTCCTTTGTGTGGCCTTTAGCATCTGTACAGTATTGCATATTTCTCTCTTTAGCTCTTGGCTGTTATATTCTGTATTAAATGGCTTCTTGAAATGTACAGGACAGCTTGGTTATAAATGCTTATTCATAAAGTAATTTGGTCTTTAGTATTCAGCAGCTGTATCTCTTAATCATAGGTGACACCTGTTCTCTTGAGAAAATTTTTTGGGGAGGTAGCTTTTTTCCACAAGACAACTTAAGTTTTTCTGGTCTTTTGGCAAAAGAAAAAAATCTGTAATTTTTTTTTTCTACTTGAAGATGAAGACTGCACAGCCCATTTTCACAAGGAGCCATGACAGGACTCTTCTTCATGGAAACTGCAGGCCTTCGGTTCCAGTGATACGTTAATGTCCATGCCCCAGGCTGTTCCACAGCTAATCCGGTTGTAGATTTAAAAAAAAAAACTAAAAGAAGAAAGAAATCCAACTGTATTTTGAAACCTTCAAAATTGAAACCTTTCTTTTATGACTTTAAGCACAGAGCTCCATTCTCCCCTCATTACTTATGCCTGAAAGTTAAAAGGAAAGTGTAGGTGCCCTACACATTGGCCTGCATTTGTAATGCAAAGGGTGCTTCAAATTTGGCAGTGCTGCTAATGGCACTTCCCTCAGCCCCTAGATTAAGGAGACATGGTCTAAACAGACAGTGCTTGCTCATTGTAGTCCTGTTTCAAGCTTAATTCCAGTTTTAGGGCAAATTTAAACTTCCACTTTCAAAACTTCCTGGCACGTGCAGCTCCATAAACTTCATGGCATTTCCAAATGAGGCATGCGAACAGGGGAAGACCTGAAAAATTGTACTGAGTAAGTAGATAAGAACAACTAATAGATGACATTCCCATCATGATAGGCCTGGGGACATAGCTCAGTGGTAAAGCTCTCGCCACAAAAGCATGAAGACTGGAGTATGGATACTGAAAACTCATACAAATGTAGGAGATCCCTGTATTACCTATACTGGATGTTCATAGTAACTTATTTTCTTATAATTATTGCCATTGAGAAGTCATGTCATGCAGGAAACTTTTATTTTTCTGTGGGCACACTCGTTATAGACTCCATGACCCATTCTACTTCATGCTCAAAGGTACATGCCATTTTTGCATGTGTATTTGCTTGATTTCTGCCTCTATTTTCCCTTTATATGTAAGTAAGGTAATCAGATAGTCTTCATGATCTTTCACTCATTAAAGATTGTTCCTTTATCAATTATTGGGCCTTTATTGTAGTGCTATATAACTGACTTTTTTTTAGTAAGTTGATGCATCATGTACAGTTTAATTATTTTATATAATGTCAAGCTTTTATTTCTTCAAATAACAGCTAATAAAATGTTTTTATTTCATAGTTACAGTCTCTTTTCCTTTATTGTTTCATATATGAATTCAGTAAATCTATAATGTTTTCACACCTGAATCCCTAATTCTATTCCAATCCCATTCCCCTACCTCTTCCCATTACAACCTTTCTTCTTTCTTGCCAGACTCCCTCATATTTTTATGTCTTTTTGTATGTATGGCTCTTTAGGTTTCATCTATGTTGTGTTTGATGGCATGTGCCTGAGTGCTTTCTGGAGCATGGATCATATATCAGCAGGTACACCATTGAGGAAAGCCTCTCCCATCTGCATTAATTTTCATCAGTCTCTCAGGGAGATGCAAAGCTTCTTGAGGTCTTTACCTTTCCATAGTGCAATGCTGATAGGACAGTTTCCAAGTTTTGTGGACATATATATAGCTGGAATAAATTTGTGGAAACAACAACCCTATCATGTTGGGGAGACAATGCCTGCCTATACCCTTGCTTCATTTCAGGCACTTATAAACTGCCCCCTCTTTCACAATGATTCCTGGGCCCTGGGTGAGAGTGGGGTGGCTTAGCTATTCCAAGCAATCTTTCCGCATTTTGGCCAGTTCTGATTTTCTGAAAAAGACAAACAAACAAACAAACAAAAAAAAACAACAAAAAAAAACCCTTCCACTCAAAAGGAAGCCTCCAGATTGAGTGCTGAGTACTCCTCCAATCTATGGGTATAATGACAGTTGTTTAAAAGCAATTTGATATAGTGAATTTATGGCTAAATCTTCGTAACTTTTACTCCCTTCTGGGGCCTACTTTTCCTCTTGTTCTAATTTACAGTACCAGGAATGTGATTCCTATTGAAAAGTGGGGCTAAATGAAACTAGAAACCTGTTTGTTGCCCCCTCCATAGTCATGCCACTATTACACTAGCAGTTGCCTCATGTAAGGGTGATTGCTGTTGCAGCTTACAGCTTTCATGGATTGATGATATTCTTTATTGCTCCCTTTTCCCCCTCAGACCAGGTCCTGCTAGTGTTTTTTTTTTTTCCATGTCTTATAATCCACATGGGTTCTATCTTCAATAACAGGGACTTAATGTTAGTTCCTGGAGGGAAATCAAAAGCAATGGTAAGAGTCTATATTATTTTGGGTGATTTTTAGGTGGTTCTGAGAAAATTCATCAAGGATATCACAAACGTGCTACTTGGAATACTGTTTAATTGCTATGGTTTCAAAGTTGGAGCATAATAGGCATTTTTAGCTTTATCCTATTTTCCTCTCTCTTTGTTGTTCTATATAAGGTGTGTCTGTTCTTACTCTATTTTAAACAATTTTATTGTTTTTGATATTTTCATAGCATAGGAATGTTGTATCCTGTTGTATCTCGTAAACTTATTGCTGTTATTCCATCAGCCCATCCCATGTTTCATCCCTCATCTCTTTCCTTAAATATTTCCCACCATTTTCCCCTTTCATAATGTCATCTTTGGTTTGTTAGATCTCCTCTTTTAAGATCTTCTGATTGATTTGCTTAATTTGGAATTTCTGTAACAAACAGAAAACTTGAAAGGAACCATTAAGTGAGTGTATGAGGATTGAATAGAGGGAAGACCTACATGACTGATTTTATAAATGAATTAACACTTTAGTACTATCTGCTAGCCCATGAATGAAAGTAAAACTATTTGCTGTTTATTAAAAAGAAAGCTAAGAGGATAAAGGCAGTACAATCTGGTGACTTCTTGGTGTGCTCACTTCTGATAGTGACTTACATTCAGTATGTAAAAAGATATGTGATACTTTATTGTTGATAAGAAAGACAGCTCTCTGAGTTCTTGTTCCCCTAAAGATATCAATGTACAAGCAGATATTTGACTACAAGGTCTTACTGTAAAATGCAAAGATGATACCAAAAGAGTATAAATTTGATATACAATTCTACTCTAAAAGAGGTGATATTAGAGTAAGACTAAATCTGCACATGTAATCTAGTAAAAGAAATTTATTTGGTAATTACGACTTATTTTTGCTTTGTTCCTATTATAAGCCTCCTTCTCATTGATCTGTTCATATTTTATATGGAGAAAGAATACAGAAATGTATAACATACATGATTAGCATCCCCTCTATTCAATTAGTCTTTGTTCTTATTTAAATGCAGAGGTGTCCTTGTGCCTTCTTCATGGAAACATTATAGTGAAAATAAATAATATCATAATTTTTAAAAATGGCCTGAAACCTTTGTTGTTCTCGAAGTGAGGTGCTCAATGAAGCACAAAGTTCACAATTCAATGTTAGGCTGATACATGCTGCATAAAGCTCACAGTCCTCATGCTTAGCTGTCCAATTAGACTTCTGTGTTCTGAGAAAGCAATTTGTTGAAAATACAGGTTTTATTAAAAACAAATTTTCTAAATTACTTCAACATACCAAAAACCAAGCTTGGAGGACTCAGACTATAGTAATTAAAACATGCAGGAAAAAAACCCACGTCTTAAAAAAAAAAAGGAACAAGAATGGGTAGTCCCTATGGAGAGGAGCATAGAGTGAGGAAAACAGAAAATAAACCTTTGAACTGATTAACTTAAAACCCAGGGACAAAGTTATACTAGAAGTAACAGGAATGTGGCACTTCCTGATAAGATGTTGGTCAGAGAAGTCTTAAAAGACCCCAAAGCATTATATATAGGCTTTTGACATGGCTCTTGATAGCTCTCCAAAAACTGTCAGTAAAATCCTATTACTGAAAATACAACACAAATGGATTACAGAATATGGGCAAAATATAACAACTAGAACTCATCTGAGGACTTTCTCCTTAATGGATAACTTATGCAGTACCAAGGAATACTGTAGAAGCTGCTGGAGGAAAGAAATAATCACAAGCCCCATCAATGGCATGAGATCTGTAAGTTGCAATATAAATAAATCACCATGGCAATAGGTGACCACCAGTGTAATAGTGGCATGAATACCAAGGAGAAGAACAACAGCTTTCTGATTGGACTGAAGACCTGCTTCTCAGAATGGTACCCATTCCTGTTACCGTAAACTAGAATAAGAACCTAAAAAACAATGTAAAGAAATAGATCAATAGGGAAGATAGCAATAAACCTATAGACAGGAAGACAGTACATCAAAATGCTCTGTAGGTAGCTCTTATTATGCCCATAGAATAGGAACTCATAGTGTAAATCTTTGGGTCTAAAGTTACATGAGTGAAGGGAAATGCATGTATTAGTGGAGTGGCCTGAAGAAAAGTAGCTTGATATACCTTGGAAGCCTGAGCCCCCACAGGAATAGAAAAACTATAATGAACCCAAGGGTCCTTAGAAGCATATAAGCTGAAAGTGATTAGGAGTGGGAGGGAATGGTAAAGGCAAGGGAGAGGATAGGAGAGAGGGGCGAGAGAGGAAAGCTGGGATAAATACTCAATATCCCTGTAAAAGCAGAAAAATAAAAAAATAAAATTCAGAAATGAAATTCAGAAATGAAATAAATAATTTCTGTGCAAAAAATGTTGATATAACTACATACTAAGAGTATTCAATTTGTATACCTTTACTTGAATAACAGTGTCTTGAAAATAAAAGTAGCTCTTTCTCAATTTAAAAAAATCATACAAATCACAGACTCTTTCATTTGTGCAGAGAAGCTTGGCTGTGATTTGACATAAGAAATTCTGAAGCTGAGACTGAAAACAGGAAAAGCCTCAAACGTGCATCTTCTATCCCTAGTCCTTCAGGGCAAAGGAAGAGGCAATAAAGGCACACTGTATTAGATATTTTTCTGAATGATCATCATGTTGATAGGAGATAAGACAGGCATATAAGAGAAGACTTGAGAAAACTGAAGACTTGGATCTGTATTCATCTATGAATTCTCAGAGAGCACATGGTTTTTTAAAAACCCTACACAGTTATCTGAGGATGGATAGATCAAAGTTGGTTTAGTGAGAGAAACTTGGAAATTTGCAAAAAAGAGACTGGCATTTTGTTTTTAACTCCACCCTTTGTCTCTCCAGTGTAATCATAGAAGGAAGAGATCACCATGTGAACTCAAAGCAGAAAGTTTGCTGGGAGAAAACAAAGGGCCACCATGAGGGGCACTGATTTTTCAGAATAAATGACAAAGGTTATCCACCAACAGAGTTAGGCAGAGTGAGAGAAACCCACCTATGTTAGAGAACTACAGGGAAAGAGAATGAGTCCATAGATAACACTTGAATGTTCCGTGACAACAGGTTGCTCAGGAGGAGTTCAGAAACACTTCTGTGCTCACTGTCCTGGAATTGACTTTATCTGGAGACTAATAAGTAAGCATTCTGGGATTTTGAGCATCGGTTTTCCTCCATCATCTGAAGGTCATGCACATGACACACTGCTGTGTGTACCAGGAACTATCCAGTGGAAGTAGAATGAAGGGAATTCAAGAACTGAATAGTATCTCTGATCTAAAGAAATAATAAGTAATATGTAGTCTGAGAACCTTTGGAAACTCATGCATAAATAACAGTTTAATGAAACCATAGAGAAGACACTTGAGGCTTTAGACTGCCTGTTTGAATTAGGAATGAAGAAAACTACATTATTTGTAGAGAAGTGATTGAATGTCAATTAAAAAAATACAGTGAAAAACCATGTCCCATGCATACCATCTCCTTTTCCAAAGCCAAGTTTGAATATTTCCTACCCCCAAAGTTCTTCTTATGTAACAGATATGGATTCCAGCTCCAAATAGATTGTCTGAGTTAGGAGAAGCAAGATTTATCTTTAGTTGGTTCTGTTGCCAGATATTTGCTTCAAAATGTTTAATCCCAGTGACCAATGTGAAAGTGCTAGGAGCTAGGACCTTGGAGAGGTTATTGGATCATTAAGTGGAACCTTCATGGATGAGATTCATGTACCTTCCTTTGGTCCAAAGACATGGTTCATATATTCTTCCATGTAAGGGCACAATGAAAAGGAGCCATCTATGATGCAGAAAGTCACCCCCCAACAGATGCAAATTCTGTAACTTGGTCTTGTGCTTTTCCAGCATTGCAAATTGTGAAAAATAAGTTGCTGTTACTGATAATCCATCCACTATTCTACATTTTCCTGCAGTGGCCCATATGGACTAAGATAACTGTTTTGTAGAAATTTTTGATATATTTGGAATTATTCCAAATATTTGACAAGTAATTGTATTGGGATAGAATGCTTAACTTTATCCTTTGCACATTGGCCAGCACCAAATTCAATATGAACATTTGAGGCTAGGCCTACTACTCCAAAATAATCTCAGGAATGCAAATAATTGGATAACTGCCTGGAAAGTTCTACTTTTGGCTAGAATGCTAGACACTGTGGTCAATTGTGAGATGTGTGGAGAGTTGCCAGATGTGAATGACACAAAGACTGGAATATATATGCTAAGAACTTCCCTTTTTGTTGAGAATCTTCTCCTGAGAAGAATTGGGAATCACCTGCACATTGTTTGCAAACTGCTGATCTCTCTGCTCCTTATCTTGCCTGCTTCCTGCCTTGGGGAAACAGTTGACTGGTCATTGAGTTCTGCCTCTTTGGTTCCAGTCTCATATTCTCTGTTTAGAGTTGTGATAATTATTTTCATGTAACAAGTTATCATTATACTAGTCCTTTTTGTTATTCTATGAAAATACTTGAGGAATGATGATTTCAGACATAAAACAGTTTGGGGAGATGGCTCAGTAGATGAAGCATATATAAAAGGTAGATATGAGAGCAAGGTTCTATGTATGGCAAGATGAGAGATAAAAATCTTCAAAAGTTCATAGACCAGTTAATGGGGAGTACACAGTGGCAAACAAGAGACTGATAACTGTGGATATTCTGTCACCTTCACACATATGATATAGCCATGAAGATCACATTACCACACAAATCTTTCATGGCAAAACGCATCACCAACTATGCACAGTATCATCCTCAAAATTCTTGGTCATCTCCGCTCCAGCCCTATCTCCAAATCCCACACTACAAAATTTTTCACCTTATCCAAGCATCTCAGGCTCATAAGTAGTTATAATAAAGTGGGTATGTACAGCAACCTCTATAATCATATAAGAATTCTAAGCCAAATACAAAGACAAGAGTTTAATATTAGCATCCTCATATAAAAGAGAACACATGGTGCTTATCTTTCTGTATTTGTGATAATTCACTTAATATTATATTTTCTAGATCCATCCATTTGTCAGCACACTCTACAGTCTCATTATTCTTAATAGCTGAATAGTATTTCATCGCCCATATGTGCCACAGTTTCATTACTCATTCTTCTAATGGGCATGCTGGTTAATTCCATTTTCTCTTTTTATTATTGTAAACAGAACTACAATGAGCATGGAAGAACAAATGTTTTTGTAATAAGATGTAGAGTCCCTTGGGAATATTACCATTAGCTGGGTCATATGATAGTTCCATTTTTAGTTTTCTGAGGAACCTCCATATTAATCTCCAAAACAGCTGCCAGTATTCATACACTATGCAGCTTCTCTCCCATAGTGAGTTCTGGTGAACCTGCTGGTTTCTTTTAAACCAGAGAAGATAACCAAAATAACACTATGTCTGTTCCACACCGGAGTCTTGTAAAGTCCTAAGAACTCTTGAGCACAAGTTTGGGGAATCTCCAGCAATGGTGGCAGAGGCCATGTGGAAAAATCACTCAGGACCTCTCTGAGGCTCATGAATAAAGAGACCCAAAATTTGCTGAGCTAAGTTTGGAAAGCATCCCTACTTAGATCTTGGACATGTGAGCAAAATTCAGTACTGGTCCATCCTGGAAGCATCTGACTGTGGCGATATTGATACCGGGGTTCTTTCCAGGCTCCTGTGTTTTGCAGTTGAAGAATGACACCAGAACATGTGGAGACGGTTAAGGCAGATTTATTGAGAAAAGTAAAGGAACTCATGGACACAGAGCCTACAAGGGACAAGGGAGCTGTTTGATGGTTGAAGGGTCAGAGGTATTTATAGGATTAGGCAGACCCTAAGGAAAAGTGGCTTTTCCTTATTAGTTATGTTATGGTTTCATATGAGTTGCCCCTGACAGGCTCATGTGTTGGAACCTTTAGTTATTTGGAAAGGTCATGGCACCTTTAGAAGGTAAAGCCTTGTTAGAGTAGGCAGTCACAAGGGATGGGCATTGAGGTTGGGTAGCCATGCCCAGCTCCAGCTAGTTAGTCTCCTCTTTCAGTGGACAGTTTGCTGCCAGCTTTCTCAATCTCCATGATATCTACAGTGACCTAAGCTACCTCCAACCTCTGCCAAACAGTCGTATCTTTTTCACCATAATAGACTGTATCTCCCATCTGAAACCACTAACCAAATAAATCACCTCCTTTCTCCCCTTCAAGTTGCTTGAATTTGAGTGTTGTCTCACAGCAAGACATCAAAAGTCACCAGTACAGGTAACTTTTAGTCTTTTTAAATCTGATTGGAGCTTTTGGTCTCCTCTATATTTGATTGGTCTATTCCACTGGGGCTCAACTCATGACTGAGCTTTGAGGAACTTAACTCATCTGCATGTGAGGAGATCATCTCCATATTCTTTCATAAACAAAGGATTGGGGGAAGTTGGTGATTTTCTCTATGGGGATTAGAGTCAGTTGGAGCAGGTAGGGTTTGCTCCTTTAGGATAATCTCAACAGTGGGGGATGACCTTCAAGGACTTTCTTAGCCTGTTCTAGGTGGCCTATTGAGAAACTAAAACTGCCTAATAGAAACTATTTCTCTCTCAATGTGAAAGACCCTAGAGGAGACAAAAAGACTCACCAACCATAAAGCTCAAATCAACTTCAAATGAAGAATGGAGAGAAGCAGATAAGTTTTAGTCCTTTCTTGTGCATGCCTGACTCTCCTCTGGGCCCTCCTCTCCGATGCCATACAAGGATCCAGTGGCATTTCCCTGAACCCTTTCCCGTGTTCCCCTTAAGCATAGAAACACTACTGTGGCTGTCAATCCCTTGCCTCCAAGGATCTTGGTGCCTTTAGCAGATGCTAGACTTTGTGAGGTCAATAGTGTGTTGGACATTGCGCCAGGCATGCAATGTCCAATTATGATTGCTTCAGCCCTAACTTGTGTGGAGTATCTTGCAAATCATTGCTCCTCCCATGCTTTTGCTCTTACAATCTTACTGCCCCCTCTTCCGCAAATATCCCTGAGCTTCAGGATGGGGAGAGATTAGTCTGGCATAGTTCTAGGTGGTGGATATAGAGTCTCTGAAGTTCTGGATAGTGGTTTGTTGATTTTCTTTTGCAGTTTTGCTGCTCCTGCAATGCCCTTCACTCCATCATGATGGGCACTGTATGTCACCCCCTGGCCAGAGACAAAAAGCTGTTAAACTGGAGTCTTATTATAAGAGCACATTCAAGGGTAGATGTAATACTTATATCCAAAAGTGGAATCCCAGGGTCATATGGCATTTGGCAATGGGAGGGGTCAGTCACCCATTTGCAAAATGGTTACTTTTCAATCTGCCTGACTATATGCCCAACCCTTCTGGTGAGTTCATACCCCCTTAGTTGTAAATGATCAGGAACAAATGTCTGTGAACTTGACCAGGTGTCACATTACTTACTTGCAGTCCTTGATGGAGGCCTATTTTCTCTACTGTAACATGGTCACTTCTCTCCTTGTTTCTGGTGTGGCCCTCCAACCGCATCCCTCTTGTTCATAATCCTTGCAATTACTATAGGTAATACATAGATTTACCTATGAGTGTCTCAAGATGGGCTGGGTGGGTTTGGTACTAGGAGCCACCTATTAGGGAGTACATACGGCGCTTAATTTTCTGGGTCTGGGATACTTCACTTAATATAATTGTTTCTAATGACATCCATTTCCCAGCAAATTCCAGTAATTCATCATTTTTGATGGTTGAGTAGTACTCCATTGTATAGATGTACCACTGTTTCCTTATCCACTCGTCAAATGTTGGACATTTAGGTTGATTCCATGACTTTGCTATTGTAAACAGTGCTGCTATGAACATAGTCGTGCTGGTGCTATCGAGGCGAACCTCTGCTGCATGGGGGGTTATTCCCAAAAGTGGAATAGCAGGGTCATATGGCATTTCAATCTTTAATTTCTTTAAGAATCTCCAGACAGCTCGCCAGAATGGCTGTATGAGCCTGCATTCCCACCAGCAATGTAGGAGAGTTCCCCTCTCTCCACATCCTCTCCAGCACTTGTTGTTGTTTGTATTGTGAATTTTTGCCATCCTGACCGGGGTGAGATGATATCTCAGGGAAGTTTTGATTTGCATTTCCCTGATGGCTAAAGAAGTGGAGTATTTTTTAAGATATTTGTTAGACATTTTAATTTCATCCCTGGTAAAATTTCTTTTAAGTTCCAGGGCCCATTTTTTAATTGGGCCATTGGTTTCCTTGGTGTTTAGTTTTCTAAGTTCTTTGTGCACTCTGGACAGTAGAGCTCTGTCAGATATGTGGTTAGTGAAGATTTTCTCCCATTCTGTGGGTTGCCTTTGAGCTTGTGTTACGATCTCTTTATCTGAACAGAAGCTCTTTAATTTCACTAGATCCCCAATGTTGAGAGTTGGTAGCAGTGACTGTGCCATTGGATGTCTGTTTAGGAAATGTTGGCCTAGCCCAATCAGCTCGAGGGAGTTCCCTATCCTTTCAAATATGGTTTTTATAGTCTCTGGCTTGATATCAAGGTCCTTGATCCATTTAGAATTAAGTCTTGTACATGGTGACAAGTACGGGCCCAGCTTTAATCTTCTGCATGTGGAGATCCAGTTTTGCCAGCACCATTTGTTGAAGATGCTTTTCCATTGGATTCTTTGGGCTCCTTTGTCAAAGACCAAATGGCTGTAATTTTGTGGGCTTATATCTGGGTCCTCAATCCTTATCCATTGATCTCTATGTCTATTTTGGAGCCCGTACCAGGCTGTTTTTATAACTATGGATTTGTAGTATAGACTAAGGTTCGGTATGGTAATACCTCCAGCAGTGTTTTTGTTACTCAGGTTTGTCTTTGCTATCCTGGATCTTTTGTGCCTCCATATGAACTTTGAGATTGTTTGGTCAACTTCTTTGAAGAATTCCTTTGGGATTTTGATTGGGTATAGCATTGAATCCGTATATTGCCTTTGGAGGGATGGTCATTTTTACGATACTGATTCTGCCAATTCAGGAACATGGGAGGTCTTTCCACCTTCTAGTGTCTTCTACAATTTCTTTCTTCAGGGTTTTAAAGTTTTCATTGTAAAGGTCTTTTACCTCCTTGGTTAGGTTTATACCAAGGTATTTCATTTTTTTAGGGGCTATAGTAAATGGGATGGTTTCTCTCAAGGCTTTTTGACTTCTTTCATTCTGGGCATATAGGAAGGCCTCTGATTTTTGCACATTTATTTTGTATCCTGCCACCCTGCTGAACTTCTCAATTAGTTCCAGGAGCTTCCTGGTGGAGTTTTTGGGATCACTCAGGGATAAGATCATGTCATCTGCAAATAGGGATAGCTTGACTTCTTCCTTGCCGATTTGAATCCCTCTTATGTCCCTTTCTTGTCTTATGGCTTCAGCTAAGATTTCAAGTACAATATTGAATAGAAGTGGTGAGAGTGGACAGCCTTGTCTAGTTCCTGATCAAAGTGGGAATGCTTCCAATTGTTCCCCATTGAGCATAATCCTTGCTGTGGGCTTGTTGTATACAGCTTTTATTATATTGATAAAGGTTCCTTTCATTCCTACAGTCTCTAGCGTTTTGATCATAAAGGGCTGTTGGATTTTGTCAAAGGCTTTTTCTGCATCTATTGAGAGTATCATGTGGTTTTGGACTTTGGACTGGTTTACATGATGAATTACATTTATTGATTTGCGTATGTTGAACCAACCTTGTGTGCCGGGGATGAAACCTACTTGGTCCCCGTGAATGATCTTTTTGATATGTTTTTGAATCCGATTTGCTAAGACTTTGTTGAGAATCTTTGCGTCTGTGTTTATCAGAGAAATCGGCCTATAGTTTTCTTTTTTAAGTGAATCTTTATTAGGTTTTGGGATTAAAACGATATTAGCTTCATAGAAGGAATTTGGTAGTGTTCCTTCCTTTGCTATTTGATGGAACAGTTTAAGGAGTATTGGTATTATTAACTCCTTAAATGTCTGGTAGAACTCTGTGCTGAATCCATCTGGTCCAGGACATTTTTTGGTGGGAAGATTCAAGATTACTTCCTCAATTTCCTTATATGTTATAGGACTATTTAAATAATACACAACTTCCTGATTCAATTTAGGTAAGTTGTGTTTACTTAGAAATTCATCCATCTCTTGTGTGTTGTCAAACTTCACAGAGTATAAGTTTTTGAAATATGATGCTATAATTCTCTGGATTTCTTGGGTATCAGTAGTGATAACTCCATGTTCATTTCTAATTTTGTTAATTTGGGTTTTCTCTCTCCTGCTGTTGGTTAATTTAGCTAGGGGTTCTCCCCTTATTTTGTTAATCTCCTCTCTTCTACTACTTTTGGGATCAGATTGCTCTAGTTTCTCTAAAGCTTTAAGCTGCATTGTTAAGTTGTTTCTTTCTGATGTTTCCAATTTTCTGATGTAGGCATTAAGAGCTATGAACTTACCTCTTAGAACAGCTTTCATTGTATCCCAGAGATTTTGGTAAGTTGTATTTTTCATTATCATTCGCTTTCAGGAAATCTTGAATTTTCTTTTTAATTTCTTCCCGAATCCAGTTCTCATTCAGCATCATATTGTTAAGTTTCCAGGAGTTAGTTTTTTCTCTTGTTTGATGTGCTGTGGATGTCCAGCTTTAGGCCGTTGTGGTCTGATAGGCACAGGTTAGAATTTCAACTTTCTTGTATATGTGTAGATTCGTTTTGTGGCCCAATATGTGATCTATTTTGGAGAAAGTTCCGTGTGCTGCTGAGAAAAATGTGTATTCTTTGGTGCGTGGGTGCAAAGTTCGATAGAGATCTGTAAGGTCCATTTCTTTCAAGGTTTGATTAAGTTCCAAAGTGTCTCTATTAAGCTTTTGACCTGTTGATCTATCCGATGTTCAGAGGGTGGTGTTGAAGTCCCCAAGAATTATCGTTTGGGGGTTGATTTCTTGCTTTAGACGCTGTAGGGTTTTCTTAATGAATGTGGAGGGGCCCGTATTGGGTGCATATATGTTCAGTATTGTGAAGTCTTCCTGGTGAATTGTACCTGTGACTAAAATGTAGTATCCATCCGTGTCTCTTCTAATTTTCTTTGGTTTGAAGTCCACTTTGTCTGATAGCATAATGGCTACCCCTGCCTGTTTTCTGCTTCCATTGGCTTGTAGAATTGTTGACCAGCCTTTTATTTTTAGAGAGTGCCTATCTTTTGTGGTGAGATGGGTTTCCTGAAGGCAGCAGATTGATGGATTGTGATTTTTAATCCAAGTTTGTAATCTGTGACTCTTGATCGGTGAGTTAATTCCATTAACATTTAGTGTTATAATGGAGAAACTATTTTTAATTCCAGACATTTATTATGTGTAGTAGTTTTTATAAGTATATTGCTTCGCTTTTAATGGTGTTATACTTGCCGTCTGTTCTCCTGGATATGCCTGTTTTTTTCTTCAAGCTTGAGTATCATTTCTAGCATTTTTTGAAGGCCTGGTTTGGTGGACATGTATCCCTTCAAGTTGTCTTTGTGCTGGAAGATTTTTCTTTCTCCCTCGATCATGACAGATAGTTTTGCAGGGTAAATCAGCCTGGGTTGACATTTTTGCTCATTCAATACTTGAAGTATGTCTCCCCAAGCTCTTCTTGCTTTTACTGTTTCAACTGAGAAGTCATTTGTTATTTTAATAGGTTTACCTTTAAAAGTGACTTGTTTTTTCTCCCTTGAAGCTCTCAGCACCAGTTCTTTATCTTGAATGTGGAGTGTTTTATCTATTATTTGCCCTGGTGTGCTTCTGTTTTGGTTGTATCTGTTTGGGGTGTGGAATGCCTCTTGTATATGGATGGGCCTTTCTTTTTTTAGATGAGGAAAGTTTTCCTTGATGATCCTTTGAAAAATTTCCTCAGGGATGGTATTTTGAGATTCTTGCTCTGGTATTCCATGAATACACGTTAGGCTTCTTCAGGGTGTCCCATATCTCTTGGATATTTCTCTCAAGTATCTTTTTGGCTTTAACAACCTCTTCCATTGTGCTGGTTAGTATCTTTATCTTCAAGGTCTGAAATTCTGTTTTCTGCTTCCTTAGTTCTGTTGATAAGACCCTCTGTGGAGTTCTGGGTTGAAGATAACTTGTCTTTTAGCTCTGCTTGAGTCTGCTTTAACTGCTCTATGCCAGTTTTTGTTTCTTGCACCGTTTTTCTCAACTCCTCCAAGTGTCTGTTGTGTTCCTCTTCAAAGCTATTGATTCAATTATGTAATTCCTCCCGGATTTCCTTTCATAGTATTGAACATGGTAATGATCATATTTTGAAAGTCTATCCTGGGTCAGGCTTTCTTGACCATTTTCCGTGGGTTTGTTCTGGTTGGAGTCTAACATTATGGGATTAATTTCTTCAGTGGGAAATTTGTTTACTTGAGTGTTGCTTCTCATGGATTTGCACTTTGACTTTGGCATTGTCGTTTTAACTCTTAAGATCTTTCAATTTCACTAAACTGAAATTATTTGGCCTGGAGTTCTGGGGGCGGGCAGGGACCGAGCTTACCTAGGTCGAGGTGAGGCCTGGCTGGACGGCGCCCGCGTCCGGGTGGTGGAGTGGGGGGAGCGAGTCAGTGTCACATGTTTGTAATTCCAGTTCTGAGGAGGCAGGGGCAGGTGGATAATAAGTTCTAAGCCATCCTGCACTGCATAGAAAAATCCTCAAGTGATTAAAAAGTACATTAAGCTTAAGTCTCTGGTAGAGAAAGTGTGACATCTTCAGAAAAAAAAAATTAAAGGCAGAAACTGAAAGAACTTAGAGTTCCAAGAATATCTTAAATCCACATATATTCCATTCTCTGAAGAACTTTCTCTTTTATGACTGGCTGTTGACTAGCATGCTTGAAATGAGCTGGCTTTCTCTTGACACTTCCATTGAGTGCCAAGTGACTTCAAGCTGAGACGTTGTTCAATAAATAGAATGTTAGCATTTAAATAGTATTATAATTAGGTCATTAAAGTCTGCCAGAGGTCTATATACTAATGGTATATATACTAAAGGTATATATACTTCAGCATTGCTGAGAGGTGGTAGAGTCATTAGAAAGTGACACAAGACAGTTAGATCATGGGGGAAGTGCCTTTGATGGATATATTGAGGACTCTTGCTGTTTCCCCTGCTTCCAAGCTGCCACTAGGTGAACAGATCTACTGAATTGAATGTTCCCACCATGATGGGCTTTGGTATCATAGGTCCAACTTCACAGAGCCATGTGGCATGGGCCAGAATTTCTGCAACCACAAGTTAATCTCATCTTTTCTCTGGAAAAGTTGAAGTAACTTAAGTACTTTATCGCGATGGCAGAAAACTGATTAACATGTGTATTAATTACTCTTTGTGTAGCTGTGAAAGAACACCCAAAGTCAAGCAACTTAAGAAAGAAAGGGAGATTTACTCAGCTTCTGGTTTCAGAGGGGAGAAACAGTCCTTTCATGGCAGAAAAGGTATGATGGACTGGCAGAAGCTGGAGGCAAGCTTGGAGGCTGCGAGCTACAAGACTGCCAACTGCAAGAACAGGCCTCTCCCAGAAGTTGGGTGGATCCAATCCACCTCAAGACCCATCTCTCCTATAATTGCCTTCCTCCAGCAAGGCGCCACTTCCTAAAGATGCTATGGCCTTCCCAAACATATGAGACTCTGGGGGACACATTTCAAACCATAACAACATTAATGAAAATTTTTAATGCTTATGGGAAATTGACTACAGTGATAATGATCTTCAGATAAACTTGTAAGGAATCCCTCTACCCTGAGAATAACTGTATTATTTTATTAGAGAGATATTTAGAGAAAGCTTCTTATGTTCTTTTCAATTGTTCCCAACCTACTGACTCTAGCCATTAAATCATTTATAGAGGTGCCATTTTGATAAAGACAAATGATAGAATTATGTGATTTGAATTTTTTGATTTGATTTTTAGTAATTTTATTTTTCTAGTTTTATAAGCATATTGAGTACTTACCCCGCATCCCTCCAGTGATTTGAATTTTTAAGGTAACTAATTGAGAAAGAAAACTATTGCAATGGTCGCTATACTTCCTTCAATAGATGTGCTTATTTTATATTGAAAGGATTAAACTTTTATATTTAAAACATGTCTATTATATGCCTTAAAATTCACTATAGTCTGGGGCAGGAGTGTGACCAGACACAATTTCTGGACATAACAAGGCAGTTATTTGAATGCACTACAACTGTGTGTATTTCTACAAGACCTGCATGAGAATTGTCCTATCAACATTTCGCCACAGAAGGAAAAAGATCTCAAGAGGCTCCATACCTCCCTAAAAGATTAATACAAGGTTTCATGCTAATGGAGAAGAAATAGAAGAGACTTTTCTCAATATATAACCACTGATATATATGATCCATGCTCCAGCAAATACTCAAACACGTGCTATCAAAGATAAACCAGGTGAGACCCAGAAGCCCATACATATGAAAAGACTTGAAAAATAGGAGAGAGACTGTTAAGGGAGAAGAAGGGCTGTAATGAGAAGAGAAGATGGGATGTGATTTGTGATTAAGGTGTGGAAATATCAAATTCATTATATTTATGCATGAAACACTAAAAGAATAAAAGCATAGTTACATCAAAAAGTACATCACACCATATTCTAAGAGATTTCTTGAACATGTGAAGTTTTTCAGTGATGGAAAACTAAACATAGAAAGTACCTTATGGGGAAGGCATACCTTTTACTTAGCAATGATTTTTTTCATGGATGCAATATAAACAGAACAAACAAACTAATTCGCTTTTTCCACTGCTTGATACACAAATGAAAATTCTGTGAGAAAAAATATTGTCAGGTTAGTTAATAAACAATAGATTCCTTGTAATGTAATTAAATGGAGTAAATTATATTGTTTATTTTTTTATATGTCATTTTTAAAATTCAGATTCACTGTATTGTCCTTACAGTTTCCATTTTACATCTGGATACTGTCAGTTCACGTGTACAGTCCGTCATTGTGAACTTGGTTGTCAACATTACCTCTGCATCTTTTTCATGTCAAATGACACGATTAGAAATCACTAAGTACCTTTACTGCCCTGTGATCAGTAGTTTCCTCTCCAGGTTCCATGTGAGGGTCTTTTTCAGGGGTCAGCAGTATTTTCTGGGTGGTAGACCTATGTGTTGGGGGTAGATGAGTCTTACTAGTGCATGTAAGGCAGTTCCTTTGTCATGTACCCTATGTATGTAATTTTTGGAGTCCAAAAATAAGCAGCCAAATAAAAGCGTGACTCCTTTCATTAGATTTGCTCTTGTAAATCAGGTTATCAATCTTCATGGAGCTATCGTTCAGTTTATTTCCTTAAATAACATTACTACACTTTCTTCTAAACATACAAAATAATCTGAAAAAAAGTATTCAAACTGATGTAGTCATGAACTAAGACATTCCTTTTTCTCTCCAGAGCCCTGTCTTCTTTTGGTAGTCAAAACAGCAAACAGCTTTGTCTCTCGGGTTTCATGCAAGAATGTCAACTCTTTTTGATGTTGGTTTCTTCCTCGACAAGCCTGCTATGTTTGATTTCTGAGATTTTTCAATAACTGCAAAATTTTCCTTATTCTTTCTTCTTTTCTTTTGTCCTTATTCTGTAATGTGATGTAGATGTGAAATGTGCAAAATCATTATGAAAATAATCTTTACATAATCACTATTTATTCCCTCTTCTCTAAAATAAAGCAATTTCAAAAATATTCAAAGGAAAATACCATCCATTTTATTACATCTCCTATGATGTAATTGTCAGTAGAATTTAGTTGGCATTTTTAGAGTGAGGAGACATGTGCAGCAATTAGAGTATAAATATAAAACCCTTTCTTCTCTTGCAGAAGCAGTGTTTCATAAGCAACATCTCCAAACATCGGCAGAATACTCACTGACCAGACCTCTGGGATTTCTTCTGGTCCTTCAGGCTTTACTGCTACATATTTTCAGACTGAAGAAAACAGAAAACAAGTGATTTTCATTGTTTGGAACCACATCTTGGCTCAAAGAGTTCTGTCCAAAGTTTCCTTAAAAACATTTCTTCTGACCCAGTGTGTTGGACTGCTTTCTGATGGGAGACAAGGAATCCTGAGTAGCAACTTCCTAGCTCTGCCTAGGATTTTACTGGGTGACTGGGGTACAGGTTCAGTGTCTTACCACGAATGGTGTTTTTAATGGTATGGCATCCTCTGGCCTTTAAATGCTGTGTCTTGTCAATATCATTACCAGCAACAACATCAGAATGCCTGGACTGATAAAAATCATCATTTATCAATCAAGTCAGTTAAAAGAACTAAACACACCTACATGCACAAGTACCTACCTACAAACAAAATAAAATGGGTTCCTCTTAATAGTTGCCAATAAGGACTGAGAGATAGCTTAGTTGATAAAGTACTTGCTGTGCAAGCATGAAGACCTTGGATCCTCGGCAGCCTTGAAAAATTCCAAGCATAGTGGCACATGGCTGTCACCTCTATAGTGGGAGCATGTGTGGAGGGCAGACAGGTGGGTAAGTCTAGCCAAGATGGAAAGATCCAGATTCAGTGGGAGAACTGATTACAAAATATTGTGGAGAGTGACAAAAGAAGGCACTTGATGTCATATTCTTGATTTTATGCACACACACACCACACACACACACCAGACAATAAGCTAGATAAAAATTAGACTATTTTCTTTGTGACTAGCTATAAGAGAGCTGCTTTGCCCAAATATGATTCTGGTACAACCTCAAACCGCCCACCTGGAAATGGATAAGAACCTCAGAACACACACAATTAGATCCATTCTTTGAAGACTCTTTCCCAAGGTGAAAGAGGACACAGATGTCCATGTGCATAACCATAATCAAGAGTGAACATATGTGTGTGCTTTGCCAGGAAGGCTTCAACATTAGTTAAAGGTTACCAGGGGAAAATGCAGTAACCAGGTTCCAATGTTTTCCTGAAATTCATCTGTAAGTTTTATTAGCCACATAGGACTTGACAATTGAGGATTTGAGCTCTGGGCTCATTTGTAAAGAATTAGTGGTTGAGTTCAGCCCCAGTAATCCTGTAGGAGATTGATTAATTGATGGAGAAGACCCAGCCCATGATGGGCAGAGACTAGGGTAGGTGAATAAGATGGAGGAAACTGGTTGAGAAGGATGGCATTCTTCTATATGCTTGACCAAATATTCTGGTCTGGCAAATGAAAATTGTCCCTCTCTCAGCCATTAAGTGGATGAATATGGTGTGGCCCATTCACTAAACTGTTGGTGTTAGTGTGGGCTCTTCTGCCATGCTGGATTAAAAACTGTAACTGGCCTATCATAAGAGAAAAACAAACCTCTTGTTTCCCTATAAGCCATTTGGTTGTGAATTTATCAGCAACATGCAGGATAGCTGCTATACTGTTGCAGCAAGGTAGCAAATTAGAGATGGTTCAGAGAAGCAGAAACTAAATTCTGAATCAAGGAAGGGCTTTTTGGGGACTCCAAAAGAATCTGCTTTGTGCCTCTCTCCTGTCTTCTAGTGACTGTTGGGAATGTGTACTGGATATGTAAGTGCCTCATTCAAAGTTATTTCTTGACTTTACAGTTTTGTTGATGAATGCCTGTTGCCAAGTTCTCTCTTTTTACGGGGATATTTGTCATGGGTAATATTGGATTTAAGGTTCACCTCATTCCTGACTTTAATTTGATTATACATGCGAAGGTCTGTTTCCAAATAAGGATATAGTCGTAACCTGCAGTTGATAAATCACTGGCAAATCATGTTATCGTATTTACTTTCAGTGAAACCTTTGAATCTGTATTATGATGTTTCTAAAAGTGAACTAATAGAGTCTTTTTTGTATGATTTGTTTATTTAGAGTGTGTATGTGTGTGTGTGTGTGTGTTTATATATATAAGTATCAGAGGGCATTATGCGTCCCTGTGGAGGACCAATGGTGACTTTGGTCCACACTAACACCAACAGTTGAGTGAACGGGCCACATCATATTCATCCACTTAATGGCTGAGAGAGGGACAATTTTCATTTGCCAGACCAGAATATTTGGTCAAGTTATCATCCTGGATAACTTCTACCTCCTTTTATCTTCTCTCTGGGATTTCCCTGGGTTCTACCCACCAGGGCCAGAAGTACAGGACACTGCTGTTTCTGCCTGGCGTTTTTATGGTAGCCTTGGGATCTGAATTCAGTACATTCTGCTTTTAACCCCTGAGCCATTTCTCCAGCCCAGTGTCCATTTTTCAATATGTGGCTAAATCTTGGACAGAAACAAACAAAAATAACATCCTATTCTGTCTAAGACCCATTAAAATCATCCTCCACTTCTGTTTCACTGCATGTAATGTCTGAAACTTCTTGGCTCTTTTGTATGATCTCTGCTGATAACTGCATCTCAGTTGTCTCACATATTACTTGCTTAATATGCTGGATCCCTTAACATGCTAATCACAGTTGTTTTAAATTCTGGGACTTGTGGAGATGGTTCAGGAAATAATATGTTTGCTACTCAAACATGATGCCCTGAGTTCGATCCCTCAGCACTTACATATAAGTCTGGCATTGTGGTGTGTGACTGAAATGCCAGCAGTGGGGGAGGTTCAGACAGGAGGATCCTTAGGCCTTTCTAAACAGTCAGTCTAAATAAATTGGTAATCTCCAAGTTCAATGATAGTTCTGATGTCAAAAAGTGAGAGGAGAGATTGAAAAAGATACTCAATGTTAGCCTCAGGTCTCTTCATATACATAAGTACACACACACACACACACACACACACACACACACACACACAATCTGTGGACAGATAATTCCAATGTTCTTACCATATTTATTTGGATATAATTCTGATGCTTGCCCTGCCTCTTCCAACTGTCCTTTTTTTGCCTTTTAGTGTGCTTTAATATATTTATTTTCCTTACTTGTAAGATGCTGCGACCCTTGTGAGAAGAGCTGCAGCTGTGGTAATGGGTAGTCATAAGTTGATGAGCAGAGTGTTCCACAGTCCTTCTGGCAATCTATCTTTTAGTGAGCTGGTGGCTTTGAACTGAGAACTTCACCAGTGCTTCTTAGCAACTCTCCTCCCCACTAGGGAGTGCAGAGCAACTGCAGTTCGTACAGCTGGAGTTTCCTTTCTCATGAGTCAGCTAGGAGCAGACTGGGGACCTCCTAGCAGACTGGGGTCCAGTCATCTGGTACCCTCTGGGAGCAGGGCACCTTCAGAACAGATGGCTGCTCTGTTATTCTTCAGAATGGTCCATTTTCCCATGGAAATCTATGAAAGTGCCTGGAGACAACACTCAAAAATGAAATTTAGGGACCCCATGACTGGGTGGTTCCCCTAGAGATTTAATCCAGGAGCTGTCCATTCTGAGCCTCTACCCAATAATCTTAGCACTGGCACCTTGGCAGTCTCTCCTAGTGAGCTTCTGCTTTTCTAAGTTGTAATTCTCTGTATTTGCAGTGCTTCTTCTGTAATAGTGGATGACGGTAGTTTGCCTTGAGAATTTGGTTCTTTTCTTGATGGAAGAAAAATGCAAGAGCAATTGGTGAGATTTTCATTGGGTTCATCTTATTTCTTAAACCATCCTACATTGACTGCATTCCTTTCTAATCAATTCTTCTCTTACAAAAATGGTAACACCAGCCACATTGGGATGCACCTGTCAAAACTAAAATTTTAAATTGAGTAACACTTCACCATATCACCTCATGCTTTTCTCTGTTTTGGTTCATGACCAACCATCCTTCTGGAGGCAGAGCAGGTCTTTCACTCTCATCAAAGACATAAAATAAATGAGGTCTAACAGCTTTGTGACTTATTTGTACCGCAGCTAAATGTAGCATGCCTCAAGTTTTCTGAGAAGAAACACAAATCTCTAAAACCACAAACAGCACTACTGGCAAATACAAGAACTTAGTATGAAGAGGGCTGTGAGGGAAACTTTAGTTAGATCTGGGTTTGATTAACAGAACTTAGACTGTTTTTTTTTTATTTAAACAGACATTACCTACTTTAACTTTAGTTTAGTGCTTTCAAAATAGGACTTATACTATCTTCTTTGCCAGTTCTTCATTTGTAAGAATTCAATGAAATGATATATTCAAAGAACTCAGCATGAAACCTGTTAAGAATTGTATACTCAAAATGTGACAAATGTTCTAGATCCTAAGAATTTGAGGCAAGATGATTGTTTGAGTCCACAACTTTGAAATTAGCCAGGGCAACATTGCAAGATTCCATTAAAAAATAGCACATTCAAAAAATGATAAATAACTGATGTGTGTTTATGATAATATCAAACAAATTGTCACAGGATAATCAGGTTTGAATCCATGTGATAGAAGATCAACATCAGTGCAGGGATTTTGCTATGGGATTGTCCATACCTATTCTCAGCTCCTCTAGAGTGATCCATATTATTTGACATGTCTATCTCGCACTATTTCATTCACTCATGAACTAGACATAGCTTTAAGGGCTTAGGATGCATCAGTGAACAGAACAATCAAGGATCTATGTTTTGAGTGGGTGCCATGTTAGCAGAGAACCATCAGAAAATTATAGTAAGGTTTGGTCATGATGGTCCCAAAGGTCTCCTATACAAAATTGACTATTGCCATTTCTCTTGGTTGCTTACCTGAACCTAATAGCAAGACTCTGTTGCTGAAGATACCATGTACTTTGTTTATAGGTCATGGAGAAGGCAAGCTGGAGCTCACCTGGAAGCTTCTTTCCTCTTGGATAGTTTTTATGGTATGCATGATGCTGAGGAAGAAACTTCATCAACACTTTTATCAAGTACAACTCCTGTGAGCTACAAGAAAAGCCAGAATGACAAGACTTGCCCATGATTGCCACAGCAGCATGAACACTATAAAATTAATCAATCCAATTAAATTTAAGGTCCACTTCTCAGGAGGAAACTCAAACCTGATATAGTAAATCTGGATAAGAATACGTGGATATAAAGGTCATGAACTCTAGGGGAGAAGCTAGTACTATTGTTTTGTTTAATGGGTATAGTTATCAGTCTACCTTCTAAATGGCTATCTGTATACTTATAGTCTGAGAAACTTCTTGCAATGCATGGTGCTTAATACGAAAAATAATAATTGGTCACGATTGGAGATAAGTGACTATGTTTTACATGACCAGCCCCCCCTCCCCCACAAAGCTTCAGAAACTGTGGAGAGAATGGAAAGAATGTAAAACCTAGAAGGTGGGAGAGAGTAATGCCAAACTTTTTCCTCAGACATGACAGGGCCTTTGCACCCATGAAATTACTGCAGCTGTTGACCTACACAAGATTAAATCTGTCAATATTTCATCATAGATAGGAGACAAGCTTATGAGGGACTCCCTCCCTGGGGGACAACTGATGGTTAATGCATCTGGGAAAGGGGACCCACTTGCTTCAGTCCCGTAGCCACTGATAAATTTACCTGTACTCTAGAAGGGACTCAGGTACATGCTGGTTCAGGTAACTCTTATTAAATCAGTGGAACACACACACACACACACACACACACACACACACACACACACACCATAGAAGGTGGGAGACTTGTTAGGAAGAAGGTTTTCAGTGGTAGAAGAGGAGGGACATAGGATAGGATAATGTGGGGTAAAAATTGCATAAGTTTATTGTATTCAATAAAAGGCCATGTCAGCATGATTGATTACAGCTCACATCTGTCTTATTCACACATGGTTTGAAGAAAGCTTATGATGGGCTGAAACTCAGCATCATGTGGTTAGTAGCTTATATATAAGGTTAGGTATGGAGCAACTTTTAGGTTAAAATTAAAGTGTATATGGAGGCAACTTTGGGCCAAATTTAATAGGTGACAGACCATAAAGAAACTGGCTAAATAAGTGAGGAAAGTATTTGTATCTTAGAGAGTAAAACGTTCTACAAACAACAGAAAACCAAACATAGCAAAAGGAGCAAGAACACAAGGGAGGGGCAGCTTATAGTTTAAATAATATGGTGACAGTCAACCTTCATTTAAAGGTGACACATGCATGTATGTTTGGAGGTGGTGAGGGAGCCCTGGAAGAAGACAATGTAGTGGCAGGAGACCACCTTGGAGGGTGTCTTATCATATGGAAGTCAGCAAATGAACGAAAGTCATTGGAAGGGTCTGAGCAGATGATGGCCTGTTGTAATTCATATTTGAAACAAATCCGAATTCTCTAAAAAAAGTTTTTATATGGGGAGTTTATATACAGGGAGTAAAGAGAACATATGAGAACATATGAGCTCAAGGATGGAAATTAATTCCAGTATGATCTAGGGAAGGCGAGTAGGCTCAGTGGGTAAAAATACTGACACCAGGAAAATGCTATACAGACTGGGATTACGAATGCCCAGTGGTGGAAGCAATGAACTGAATGCCTTTCTTTCTCTTCCTAATAATTATTTTTTAAAAACAGAAAGGATAAGCCAAAAATGGAATTGCTGCCTACGCAATGGAATCCACATCAGTGATTATTATATGTCACAACCTCAGCATGTCTGCTGAACTCCTACCTTAGCTGTGGTCGAAAGAGGAAACTGTTGAATCAGGGCTACAAAGCTGGCGGGGGAGAATGGTGATGTCACTGTTCTTTTATGAGCAGCCCCTGACCTTTGTGCCATCATTTCTTACCTGCTGCCTGGGTTCAGGAGTGACTCTTTCAGTAGTCTTTCCAGGATGATTCTTTGTAATGTTGTTTGCTGATTAGGGGAAAAACTGAACTAGTAAGTCCTAATTGAATGCCTAACACTAACCCCATATGAGCTTTTTGTGTGCAGAAGTTAATAGAAAAGCAACAGTATGAGAAATGGTAATAGCAACTCCTGAATTTAGAGTGTCACATTACAACACGAAGGGGTAAAAGGTGTATTTATTTCAATCTGGATAAGAAAGTAGTACTTTAAGAGTGGGTGTAATGAAGGAAGTGTTTTAGCAATTTAATTTCCATAAACTATTAAGGTAATTCTCAAATTGTTATTCCCTAAGCCATCTAGAAAATGAAAAGGTATTTCACCAGCAGTGCTAATGAGTGCATTACAGTTCTCGCTGTTTGTGTTTAAGATGTTCTTTCAATTACTTTTGTCCTTTAAACTACAAGAGCTCCCTAATAACTTGTAGAGACTTCTTCATTTTCTATGTATATCTCCCAGCCACTGATGAGTATTTTAATATCTTTTGAAACCAGATAGTCTGTTTCTTATGCAAAAGATCACTATTTTTACTTATGTTTATTCAACACACACACACACACACACACACACACATACACATACATTTTAATTGTTCACTATGAAATAGGAATCATATTCAGCCCAAAGGATAATCTTATCAGTAACAATAGCTACACATATAAAGTTTTAGTGAAGGTGATTTAACAAATACACGAGTTGACTGTTTTGCTGTTTTAATAAAAAGAACAGAGGTTGATTGATTTATCAAGTAAAGAGGCTTATTTAGCTCACAGTTGTGGAGGATGGAAGTTCGAAACTATCAACCCTACATTTTCAGCCTCTGCTGAGGGCCACTTGCCCATTTTGCAAGGTGGCAGGTGGTGAAAATGTGAACGGGACTGATATTGTTGGGTCGAATTCAGAGATTCGGGAGCCAGGACTCCTTTTATTTTTGCTGTTTTTGAGTCAGAAAGATGTTTAACTTTTTCCTTTCTATTTCCTTAATTTATTCATTTCATGGAGAGATTTCTTTATAATAGTTTGCTTTTTTCTTTTTCCTTTTCTTCTTCTTTTTTTTTTTTCCTCATTACTCGTGATGACCCAAGGCGAGATTTTAGAGTCAAATTTCCTGGAGCACAGAGTTCCCTCTGAGTGCCACAGCCTAGCAAGTCTTTCTCTGTATGTTCTACTGAATGCAGCAGCGACTACCAGAATCTTTGAAGAGTGATCTCGACCTGGCCCGCACCCGCACTTTGGGTCTATAGTTCTCCAGGTAATGTAGCTGTTGGGAATTGAATGCTCCCCTTCTCTTTTGCCGGATGAACTGAACTGCATCCTCGTTCTTCATTCCGCATTCAATCAGAGCAAGTGCAACCAGGACTGGCGCCCTTCCTAGTCCTGCCATGCACTGCACCGCCACGCAGCACCCTGGCTGATCGCGAAACGTAGAGACTAACAGGTTTAGCCAATTCTCTACCATCTCTTTGGGGGGCGTGGCTCCATCTTGGAACTGCCAATCTATAACGTTGATGCCTTCACTCTCGACTTGAGCTTTATCATAGGTGACCTCGCAAACTCTAACCAGAGTGGTCACTCCGTGTGACTTAAGTTCATCTGTGAATTTCTTGACAGTATTGTTGGTGGGATTGTAAGTGATCAAAAAACGCATGTTCTCATAGCTGATCTCCACCGGGCCCATGTGGTTCATCTTGGCAAAGGAAAAGCAGTCGTTTGCATGCGTGATGGGGAGAATGAAAACATTAAAAAGACCGCAAAATGCCTACCACCAATTTCTAGTTTCTGTGTTCACCTTTTCATTCTTTAACAAACTTATGTCTTCAAAATAGGCAGAAGTAGTTACAATTCGCTGGCATCCAATTTTAACTGGGCCTCAGGGTCTGCAGAGGGATGGGTATCTTCAGACTCCCCAAACATCCAACTACTGTGCAAAACTCAAACAGCCTCTTCTACATTTAGACATTAGTGAGACAACAGTGTAGGTCGTGTTCCACTTTTCTTTACTTGGTACTTAGTCCTACTGGAGACATTAAAAGAAGTAGACTTGCAATTAAAAAGGAAAAGAAAAGCCAGCTAATTCTGAGGCCAGCCTCAGTGTTCAAGGTCTTCGGAGCGCTGTTGTTGATAAGGACATCGACATCCCCAAGGTTACTCGTGGTGGAAGCGGCTGTGCTGAGCCTGGCAGAAATTGGTCTTCGGGTTCGGAATCGCCATAAATGTGCAGAGTAGGTTCCAATGGAAACTGATGGTGGGTTGGGGACGGAGGTTCAGTACAGTGGTGGTGGTGGGGATGGTCGCCTCCACACCTCGGCACCCACTCTGGGGGAGCCTCGCCCACGACACTCCTCAGGTAGCTGGCGGCGCGTGACCTCGAGCACATGCTGCAGCGTCTGTGGTCGCTGCCGCGTCTCCAAGGCCACCGCGCAAGAGAGCCCCAGGCCTTGCTCTGAGCCGGGTGAGCCTGAAACCCAGCAGTTCCTGACGGAGGACAGTAACTGTCCTGCCGATGGGCCACCATTGCCTCGACCTACCACTCTTAATTTATTTATTTTAGTTTAATGGCAAAATAATAGGTTTCATTATGACCTATCCCAGACACATATACCATTTATTTGATCATGTTCACCTCAGCCCATTACCCTCTCTGTCTCTCCTTTTCTTGGTCCTCTTCCCCTAAATCATGGTCTTTCTACTTTCACATAGTATAATTGTGACTAAAATTTGTTTATTAAAATGTAGGTTCTGCATATGCTATAAAATGTGTCTGCAAATTTGGCTTAATTCACTTAACATGATTCTTAGTTCTGTTTATTTACTTTTTTGTAGGGGATATATGTTCATTATTCTTTACCACTAAAGAATAATGCCATGCGCATGTACACCACATTTTTTTTCATTCCTTTGTCCATGGGCATTTAGAATGGTCCTGTATCTTTGGCATTTCAGGTAAAGCAGCAAAAAAATACTCATATGCAAGTACCTTTAAAATAAGCTGACTTGGGTTCTTTCAGATACATACATGGGTATTACAACTGGATCCTATGTTCTGTTGTTAGCTCTTTGAAGTCCTTCCACATTGATTTCTATAGTATCTGCACCCGTTTACATTCACAACAGCAGTGTAAAAAAAATTCTCTTTTGGGTTGGGAAGATGGCTCAGGGGTTACAACCTTTTACCTCCGAAGCAAAAGGACCCAAATGCTACATAAAATCAGATATCCAAATCCCACATAAAAATGCCAGGCAGATGTGGCTACTGCCTGCATTTCTATCACTGCAAGGCAGAACCTGAGAACCCATAGAGCAATCGAGGATAATTGCTGATACGACCTTTGGACCTTCACAGACACACACACTCAAACATGCTCCCTTGTACAAAAATATTCAAATGAGAGAGAGAGAGAGAATAAATAAAAGTAAATCTCTTATCCCCTTAAGTTTTGGGTCATGAATTTACCAGAAATATGAAAAGTAACTATAGCAAACACTTAACTGTGTAAGATGTGGAGTATACTTAAAATCACTAATTATTATGTATAATGTAAAGCTCACTAATACATCATAGTGATCATAAAACAGAAAATGGAAATAAGGAAAAGAAAATGGACCAGGTAAGTTCTCCCACCTTCCCAATCCACCCCAGTCTGTACAACTTAGAGCAGTTCATGTTCTTATTAGTGAGTGTCTTCCAAGTGTATAGGGCATAGAGGGAACAAGCACATCTCTGAGATCTATCTGTTCAGGTGGAATTTTTTTCCTACTATCAAAACCAGTTAAGCATGAAACACTGTTGAAAAGATATGACTGCAGATGTGAAGTCGTCTACTGAAACCTCTAAGTTCTTAGGCTTTTTGGCAGTGAGATTTGTGGCAGATTCTGCCATTATACTCAGGTTCAGAGTTACCAGACTCCTAAAGTTATATTTTTGCTGATGAAGGTAGTTCCTAGTTATTAGCGATGGGATTTCCCCTTCCTGTAGTCTTTACTGCTGTCTGAGCCTCTTCCACTTTCACTTCTCTACTTCTTGGCATCTGACCAGCTTGCTCACCACAGTTGCCTCCTGGTTTGACTCTCACTCTGGGGACAGGTTGACATCAGACTCCCTGATTTGTGATTGCTCCCTGTTCTCAAGGCCCCAGAGAAGTTCATTCAGTCTTAAGCATTAAGCTCCCCTTCAAGGTAGTGTCTAGTTATAAGCTTCCACATCATGGGGAGAAACAAAAAATTTCTCTGTGCTCCTGGCTTACCAAAGAAAATGTGAGGCTGATATGAGCTTTCCCCATGGGAAGGAATGTCAGTCTTGTTTCACCAGGGATTCCTGGATTCTTTTTGGAAGAGGCTTCTGTTCCCTATACTACAATGGGGATACTCACATCTGGCATGCCTCCTTATGCTGAATTGCTCTTCTGTTTTTCTTTTTTTTTTTTAACAGATGTCATTCATTCCCCATGGGATCCCCAATGTTCTTCTCTTTCTTCTTTTGGAATAGAGTTTAATTTTGTTACCCTGAATCCATTTCTTCACCGTATTACATGGATGCAGTTTCTAATCTAGAAATTTTAAGTTTTTTTAACAACTCATTCTCCTGAGAACTAAGTGGATTTCTAATAGAACCACACTGATTTCTTCCCAGAGTGTACAACCTATTGTTTCCCAAAGGACTCACCTCTTAACTGACTTCCAATATTTATCTCTTCTGACCAAGCTTCCAGCTCATAAATCTTTGGGGAAAAACATTATATTCAAAGCAAAATAATATCCAACAATATAAGAATGATGCAGTGAAAATAGAAGAATGGAAAAAGTTAACAACTGAGCAAATGCTTTGGTAAAAGAGAGAGAGAGCGAGAGAGAGAGAGAGAGAGAGAGAGAGAGAAAGAGATGAGCATATAGATCAGCATGTGCAAAGACATAGAAGCCTGGGCTGTCTGACTTAATTGAAGAACTGGAAAGGTAGTGGTTTTAATAGAAGACATATATGAAAAGTTCCTGGAAATATGAAGAACATCATAGATTGGCTTGTATCCCTCTAAAAGCTCACATGTTGTTGTCTTCGTTTCAGAATATTAGAATATGGCCCTATCTAGAAATAAAGATTTTGCAGAAGTGATTAGTCATGTTAAAACGAAGTTATTCAGATGGGCCTAAAGTTAGTATTCTTGTAAAAAGGAAAGTTTAGCAGAAGAGACAGATATGCATACGAAAATTCAACATGAAGACAGGAGCACTGTTGCCACAAGACGAGGACCCACTGGTAGCCAGGAGATAGGTTTGGGAAGATCCTTCTCTACAGCCCTAAGGGCAGCGAGCTGATACCTTTTCTATAGACTCAGAGTCTCCACAACTATGCAGCAATGCATTTGTTTGTTTAACCTACCTAGTATGCATTAGAATATTATATCATTTTTAGGAAATTAATATAAAAAGTATTAAGTGTATGCATTCTATCCAATGGACCAGACCCTATACAAGCTTTCTATGAGACTGAGAAAATAGGTTTTTCCCCCTCTTAGAGAAAAAAATTTAATCCATAATTCTTTCTCTATGAATTGAATTTCAATATTTTAACAGTTCATAAAGTATATTCTTTTTTATTTCTTCCAAACTGACTTGAATATTTATCTATGTATAGTAATAGATAAATATTGCCATTATTAGCATTCATTGTTGATGATAAATTCATTGTCAAATTACTTAAGGAAACAAGGAGTTTTATTTTGACCTGCAATTCTTGGTTATAGCTCCTTGTCCAGCTTGGCAGGAGAGTTGCACCAATAGTAGGAATTAAGGAATCTGGCCACACCATATCTGAGAGAAGAACAATCCTCACTTACAAGGCCAGCATGTCTGGTCAAGTACACAGGAAAATTCCAAATTCCTTACCCCACTTCCTACATCTTATTCACTTGTCCAGGGACTAGCCCAATATACAATATACCACAAGACAACTGTAGGTAATAACTATTATTATTTTTTCTGTTCTTTCCTGGCTATGCCCCAATTCTTTCATTTTGGAATGTCCATTGTATGTTGGATATATGCAATTTCTTTTGGTTGCAGGAGTTTATGGATAAGAGATTAGCTTGAGGCTCAGAAGGTACTTTGTATTTTGAAATTTATAACAGTGTTGGGACTATTAAAGATTTTGGGAATTTTTGGAATTAGACTGAGTGTACTTTGAATTACTAGATGGTTATGAGTCTATAAGGGACAAGGACAGAGTGTTATGATTTGAATGCAAAGTGCCCCTATATGCTCATGCATTTGAATGCTTGGTCCATATCAGGTTGCAGTATTCAGAAAGACCGTGGAACTCTTAGGATGTGAAATATTACAGATGATGCATAACACTGGAAGCAGGTCTTGAGGTTTTTGTAACATGCTCCTTTTTTTCCTCTCTATTTCCTGAACGTGGATGCAATGTGAGTTTGCCACTATACCTGTCCTGTCCCTGACATGACTTCCCCATCATGATGGACTCTATCCCTCTGGAAATGTCAGCCAAATTAAACACGTTGTTTCTTAAGTTGCTTCAGTAAGTGAACTCTAGCACAGCAGCTGAAAAGAAGCTAAAACATAGTGTTAGAAATCTTTTTTGTAGTGCAGGAGATGTAACTTAAGGCCTTCAGGGCATTATAAGCAAGCGACTTATCACTAAGCATAATCCAACCATTCATTACGTACACATTTTTATTTTAAAAATATCTTAATTTTTTAGGCAGGGGAACTTGCACATATATGTTTTGTCACACTAGTCAATGTAAGAGAACAACACTCAAAAGTGAGTTTCTCCTTTCAATATGTAGCCTTCTGGGAATTCTGTTTTCAAGCAGGTACTTTACTTGCTGAACTATCTCACTCGCTCCTATGTATTTCCTACATCAGCTTGAAAACATGTCGTCACTCATTGAAACATTTCTGTTTTGATGCTGGTAACTATATGAAAATAAGGAGAGGTGACATCAAATTTCAACACAGTTTAAGAGAAAATTATAGAAAGGAAGAATTACAAGGCAGTAGAAAACATTTGTGTGAGCCTTTGCTGTGAAAGAGGAGACAGATAATTTTCTTGTCCTGGAAATTTCCTTCTCTTATCATCCCTCACTCCACTGAAAATACTTTAAAAACTACTTCAATGTTTCTTAAAATATATCTGATTTGCCAGAATTGTTAGGAGTCAAGTATCACCTTTTTATTTAAGTCTTCTTCCTCTAACTTCTGGGGTTATGTGCTCTTCTGGTTTCTATTCTGACTACCACGCAGCTTACTTTTTCTCCCCCAACATCTAAATTTTGTTCAATATAGGCCATCAAGGAAAAGGCACAAGGACAGTAGGAAATTTATTAATAAAGAATTTATTAAAGATGTCAACTTGATGGTTGAGAGTTTGAGCTCTGGGCACATTTACAGAGAATTAGTAGTTGAGTTAAGCCCAGAGCAAACCTGAAGGAGATTGTTTAGTAGACGGGGAAGGCCCAGCCCATGATGGGTGGGACTAGACCCTGAACAGGTGAATAAAATACAGAGAGCTGGTTGAGGAAGTTGGCATCCTTTTGTACACTTGGCTAGACATACTGGTCTGGTAAATAAGGATCATCCCTCTCTCAGCCATTATGTGATGATGGTGTGGCCAGTTCCCTTGGCTCTGGTGTTGGTGCATGCTCTCCCATCAAGCTATACTAAGAACTGTAACCAGTAATCATAAGAGAAAATAAACCCCTTGTTCCCTTAAGCCATTTGATAATCATTTATCAGCAACCATGCAGGTGAATTGCAACAAGGATTTGTTTATGCGTGGCTGGATCTTGGGAATCCTCATTCCAGGGACAGCAGGCACAGGCAGTTCTACTTGCCCTGAAAAATGAGAGGGAAAGGATAGGGACAGTTAGGGAAGCTTGTCAAGAGTTTTATTTATAAGAAAAAGGCAGTGTGGCTAGAGTTTTAACATGAAAAACAGAGTATGAATCATTAGCCTGTTTTCTCTGACCTTTTTCCTCTGTTTTGCTCCCACTGCCTGAAAGCAGCATAAGTAAAGAGTAAGGGAGATGGGTTGCTTTGAAAGTTAACCTCCAAGATCACTGGATCTGGAATGAAACTGGATCTGCGTTGCATATACTCCAGTGGCTGAGCTGCATTCTTACTCTCCCTCTCCTCACATCCTCAGTGCTCTGCATTCTTAGGGTGTTATATCCCATTTGTACTCTGATGTTTCCTGCACTTTTATCTCCATCTCTTCTTTGATCTCCAGTTGCCCACTGTCAAATTTGTAGAACATTGGAGGACTAGACACAAAGATCTGGGCATCTATTCCAGGTCTTACATAGAACAAAACAAGACAACAAATGGCCAAAGACAGAAAAGTGAAGTCACACAAGCAATATGCTATTAAGGATGGTGAGCAATTGACAGATTGGAAATCTAAGTAGCATTTTTAAAAATTTATTTTTATTATTATTTATTCAATTTTTGTGCATGTGTGTATGTATATGCATGCGTGCATGTGTGTGTGCCTGTGTGTGTGTGTATGTGTGTGTGTGTGTGTGTGTGTGTAGAACCATGGGTGAATTCGGGAACCACCATGGACACCTCCACCTCCTCCTTGTTTACTCTGCCCTGGGCTTCACAAGCTCCACCCTACCAGGACCAGAAACGCAGGGATCTGGGATCACGAACTCAGGACTTTCTGCCTGCAAGGCAGAGGCTTAAGCCCTGACCTACTTCTGCAGCCTCAGAAATCTAGGCAGCATTTTAAAATCCACATGTCCCATTCTACTTCTGTGGCCAAGCATCCACATTCTTCCTCGGTTTAAGGAATAGAGGTCTATCCTTCAGCTATTCAAGTGAAAATTGTGAGTTATCACTATTTTCTTTATTTCACTGTGCATCTCCAACCCAAGAATTTATCTAGACCATCAGGTAATTTAATCACTCTCTGACATTTTTCCACCATTTCTCCATTTTTATCTGGGTTAAAACCATCATTTTATCCAGCCAGAATAGCCACCTTTTGTTCATCTCTACACTAGTTATTACAAAGCGAGATTTTAAGCATTAAGACAAATCATGGGAATCATTTATACTATTCAATGACGTTAGAGTAATTTATTTAGTAGTATACATAGTCATGCATGAGTTTCTGTTACCATTCCCTTCCTCATATTCAGCATCATTGAATATTGCTTTCAGAACTTTATGCACTTTCTCTTCTCTCCGCAAAATTCTTACTAAAAGTAAAAGGCTTCCTATCACATTTTCTTTCATTTTCTACTTAGATATCTTATATTGTCTTCAATGTGTTGTATATGTCTCCTTATTGTATTTTATATACAAGGGTGTCACTTAATAACTTTAGATACTATTTTATTTAACTATTTTTATTATTTTTAATATCTAGTGATAATGGCAATATTATGTGATTAGGAATGAAGTATCATTAACAAACTCAATAATGAAACAGAAGATCCCAATTGGATCCTGTTTTCCCCACAAAATAGTAAAGAATTTCTAGGAGCAACTTCATCTGTTTTCCAAAATGATGAATACCAGTGAAAATGTTCTTTATTCATGGTATTCTATCCATGCATATTCTAATGCACAAACTTCACATTTAGGGAAAAATAGGAACAAAGAAAAAGGAAGATATCAAAAGTGAAGATGACCTCATTGAAATCTATTAATTTGAAAAATCTAAGCCAAGTACCAGAGATCTGATATTCGTAAAGTTCAATCAGAATTACAAAACTATCTTTGATTCATCATGGCATTCTTGTTACTGACCAGAAGAGTGTTTTTCCAAGATCCATTTGCTGAAAATGAATCTTGTCAACCTGTATGAGAGTAAAGAAGTAGCTGGTGACACTTGTGACATCTGTATATATGGAGTACATTGTGAGGATACCCAGACCTTCTCCAAAAACTATGATATGGAGAGGAAACTGAAGTTTGTGAGTATCTTCACTATGGCACAGGAACTATGTGTATGAAGAATGGCACAGTGGTAATATGTCAGTGGCATTAAGATTTTGTACTAGAATAAGATGACTTTGCTGAAATACATATAAATTGGGCCAGCTGTGTCAGTGGAGAAATTTACCAAGAGCTCATGTGAGCTTTGGGTGGAAAAAAATAAGAAAATAATTTGGAATTATAGTTATTGGGTCCATTGTTGAATAATTTAATTATGGTAGAAGCCATAGAATGTTAATGGGACCTTTGCAGCATGGGCTTGAGGGCAGCCAAATGACACACATATGATTGTAATCATAATTATAAAATTTATTAGATCAAGAAACACCTAGGAAATGAGTATGCACCAAGGCATGTATGCGATAAAATTCCCAGAGTTGAAAAGAATATTTTGCAGCAGTTTCATATGGGCCTCTAGGACTTAGGCTCTAATTATTATAAGGCATGATGAATCACTGGGTCAAGCTCCAGGACATCAGCATCTGGTTGTTAAATGAGTGATAAAATTTTGGCTTTTTTTGGTCTTTTCATTATTTTGGCCCTTGCTTCCAAGTGAGCTAGGTAGGTCCCAGATGACCAGAAGATTTTGGGATACCTCTGAAAGGATCCTACCTGTCTGGTAAATAACATTTCTTCTTAATCAGAGACCCCATGGAAACTAAAAGGTTGGACTCTACCTAGCATACATTCTGCAAAAAGGAGTGTCATTACAGAGAAAATTACAACATATAGCTAGTAAAGACTAAACTGATCCCAGCAGACAATGTAACTGATAGAATAATACTAAAGTCCCCAAATTATCCCCAAGGAGCCTCAACTGAATGAAACAAAAAGAGCATTAACTTTTGTTTTCCTTCATTGTCTTAAAAACCAATAGAAAACTATATCCACAATAATAATAATAATACTGCAAGACAAAATTCTACCAGTCCTCAACCATAATTTTCATCCTGAATTAATTGAGCTGACGACCTAATGCTCTTAAAACTCTACAAAGTCAGTCATTCAAGCAGACATCTTTAGTCCATTTTTAAAAATGAATCTAAAAGCAAATTTTTAAAACTTTCAACTCAAAAACTTTTCATTCAGTCTTTGACAGCAGAATCAACAACTACTAGATAGACTCTTCTCTTACAACCTCCAGACCTTATTATAAAACTTGTCCAAATTTTAAATCTTACTCTGTTACCATCAGATTTCAACTGTAAGAACTTTCTACAACACTCCTGGCAACTAGGCAACTTCAGAGAGACTCCTGGACAATCTTCAGGGAGACTTCTTTGATTATTCCCGGACCACTGTCATCACTTAACTTTTCTATCAACCAGTAATATCAGTTTCTCATCACCGAGAATCTCTTGACCTCCAAGAGATGTCATTATCCAGCCTTGATCTTCCTATGATAATGACTTCCTTTCCTCTCTAAAATACAACTCAAACTTTTTTATTCCTGATAGTTCTAAAACCCTGTAACAGATCAGCAATCCCAATCATGACTTCCCACTGCCACTTCTCAGCTCTAAAATCCTTTCTCAAAGAAAGGTTGTCTTCATACATTATCTATGATTAGATCTCTCTGGTCTATTATGAGAGACGTGCATAGATTAAAAAAGACAAAATAGAAAAGCAAAAGTCTCCTACTCTTTACCAATCAGATCTTGACTACTTGGAGTCTGATACAGTGACTTGTGATGTTTTCACAATCACAGAATATCTTAATAATTCATTATCCCTCACCCTAAATGGCCAGTCTATGGAGGCACAAAGGGTTCTTACTATAAAACTTATTACTTAACAAAACAGTGAGATGCCTACTTATTATTTAATTGAATATCCCACAGAAATGTTCTGCAAGAGGTAATTCCAAATAACTTCTCTTAATAGTTATACATGAACCAAACTTCAAGAATGTGATTAAAAATTCACCCACAGTGTGTCAGTATTTCTTATAGACTATATTCTTTATTAAAAATTGTAATTTCAATTCTGGCTTAATTTAGTCTGTTACCATCAGGTTCCAACTGTAAAAACTTTCTGTCTACAAATACTATAGAGTATTTGACTCTAAATGAGACATGTATATTACTCAGCTAGTAGTAGCACAGGGAATATTGTGGAAGAGAGGATGGAAAGAATGCAAAAGTCAGAGGATGAAGAGAAGTACTGCCAAACTGTTTTCTGGACATGGAAAGGCCATTGCACTCAGGAACTTTTGCAGCTGTATCAACCTCACCAGACCTACAGGAGATCTGGCTGTTGGCATTTGTTCATGGAAGTAGGATGAGTTCATCAAGCCCCACTCTTTCCTGAAGAATGACTGACAGTTAATACTAACTGGAGAGGGGGGTCACTTGCATAATGTACTCACTGATACCTTATACATGCTCCAGCAAGTGCTCAGGCATATGCTAATGCAGAAAATTCTTATTAAAGTAAGTGGGATACACACACACACATACACACACACACACACACACACACACACACACACACACACCCTGATGCAAAAGAAGGTGGGAGACTGACTGGGAAGAAGAAAATTTTTGGTGCCAGAAGGTAGGACAATATGGCATGAAAATGACTAGACTTCATCATATGCATATATAAAACTGCCAAAGAATGAATAAGGAATCTAAAAAAATGAAACATAAGCATGAGGACCTAGATCAAATGGTAAAGTGCTTGCTATGAAAGCATGAAGATCAAGCATGATTCCCCAGCTCCCTTGCTAAAGAAGCTTGGGATGGTAGCATGCACTTGTAATACAGTGCTGGGAAGGAAGAGACTGGAGAATCTCTGAGGCTTGCTTGCCAGTCACCCTGAGGCCTGCCAACCAGCTCAGCACAATTGCTGAGCTCCAGCTTTTAGTGAGAGATGCTTCTCAAAAAAATAAAGTGAGCAGTTTCTAAGGAAAAATACTTAAGGTCGACCTCTTACCTCTAAATGTACAAACGTGCATGTGTAGGTGTATTTAAATCATCATGTGTGGCACCCATACATACAAGCAACACATATATACACTAACCAAAAAATAAACATTTAAAAAATGTACTATAACCCCACAGACTAAAGATTGAGAGTCTGGTACCAGATCAGGGGATCTATCAACTGTACTTGGACTCTTCAGTTTAAACTTGCTCCTATATCCTCAGTGGTTACCTTGGTAATAGGGCCTGAGAATGCACCCTCTGGGACCAGCTGATTGCATGTCAATGTTGGAATGAGCCAAACAGATTTCCTCTCTCCAGCATTGGAATGAGAAGGCAAGAGACTAAGAGCTGGGAGGCAGGGCCCCAGAGGGCAGGATTCCTTGAACAACCCTGACTCTCCTCTTTCTGAGGGCTGCTTATTCACTGATTACAACAGAAATAAGATAATTGATGTACAATTAAAAAGTTCAAAGAAAGCACTTTTTATTTTCCAATATTATGAAATCCTACCTGACATTAATGGTTTTTAATTCTTCCTTCATCCTCAAGTTGCTTAATTTATACCTCTAAACATTTAGACGATAAAATTGCATTTGAGACAAGTAATTGCAAAAGATAATTGCCTCTAAGTATTAATTAACTATCTTGATTGATGTATGATTATAAATAATTGTTAAAATTATTCATTGATCACAGGGTTGTTGGGAGTTTTTCCTCTCCTCAGGAAGGTACAGAAGGTAACGAGATGGCACTGTGACTTGGGAAACTAGGAGAAAGAGAAATGGATAGATATTCCATGTCATCCAATATTGTGGTGACATTTTAACTTAAGAGACTCTAAATCCTGCCTTGCTTTTTTCAATAAGGATTTATTAAATAGCCTTATATTAGGATGGACACTGAAAAATAAAATCTAAATTGTTAATAAGTCTACCTAATATCATTGGTTAAGTAACAATTCTATCTCATACATATGCCCACTATTCAGAAACCAAAGGAAGCATTTTTTCATGGACATCATTTAAGTAATAAAATAATTTCTGGAAATCACTGATCTTAGATCTCATTGTAGCTGACAGACATTTCTTGACAATGCTTTTTGGTGTCTTAGGGACAATCAAAACTTTCAAGTACTTTTTTTTATTCATAGTGACTACCTAGAATTTAAGATAGCTATAATACTCTGGTCATTTCTCATTAATTCCTATGTCTGCTTTTCATAAAACTTTGGTACAATATAGCTCACACACACACACACACACACACACACACACACACATACACACACATATATAAAAAACACAAAACTGTATATACTTAGTATGTCCTCTCTCCTGTACACATTTCACAGTACTCATATAGAATGGGACATCAAAGACCCTGTTATGTTTTATTTTGATGGACAGAAGGAATAGGACTAGAAATTTTGTCTCTGTTTGATACAGCAACATAACTCATAAACTTACGACGGTCTCCACAGTAGTGTTTTGGAGACTACCACAGGAATCGACTCTCTGTAGTCAGACGTGGTTGTAATTTCTGTTCATATTCTAGTATACAGCAGAGTATTTACATGTAAGTTTTTCTAATGAATGAATAATATTCATTATAAATTCAACAAAATGTCTACTGTCCTCCCACATTGTACTAAATTTCATTAGGCATATATAATATAAATAACTGCTTTAAGCAATTAGTAACCTGTGACTATCTTCCAGAGATTGGCTGTGTGGTTATAACCTAGTTGTGTTCCCGTTAAATCCTTAATTTTCACACTGGAGAGATGGCTCAAGAGTTAAGCCTCTGCCTCACAAGCACAAGGTCCTTAGTCGCAATCCCAGATCCCACATAAAAAAAAAAAAAAAAAAAAAAGACAGGAGGAAATGGTGGGAACCTATATTTCCCGACTTGGAAAACGGAGTTTATAAAACTCCAGAGCAAAACCAAAGAGGAAGTAGGGTAATTCAATCCAGAGTGATTCCTGAAGTTACCTTTGGGCCTCTATGTGCCCTCTGTTTTACACACACACACACACACACACACACACACACACACACACACACAAATAAATAAGAAAAAAATTTTAAAATTTGTAGTTTTCTCAATTAATGGAATAAGTAGTCCAAAAAGCTGTCAAGTGATCAAGGAGGTCACTGGCGACATTCTTTCACTCCAGTTTCAATTTACATTTAAATGCATTTTAATAATCATGTCCTTTGCCCTTAAACTCCAGCCTCTTCTTTTCAAGCGTCTCCCAGCACTAATTTAAGAGATTCGTCTTCCTGAAGCATGTGGTAAAGAGCAGTGTGTTCCTTCCTGATTTACAAGGATGCGCTGGAGGAGCGAGGCCGCCCTTGCAGTCCATGAGTTAAGAGCCAGCCTTGGCCCCTGTGTCTGCCTTAGCGAAAATGAATTCCTTTTTCTCTTTGTCTAGCCACAGTGTTTCTTCCTTCTAGTATGTCAAATTAATCTTCGTCCTTAGAATTATGACCACCCAGAGGAAACTTAACTTGTTTCATAAGGAATTTGTTGGAGTAAACAAAGCATCAGTTTCCTTTGACATTCTGTCTGCTGTAGGCTTGAGTGCCTTGGTCCTTCAAAACCAATGAAACAACAAATCCTATCTCTATTTTCCAGACTTGACATTCAGCTCAGACTCTCAATTCATGAAGAACAGCTGCAGTTAACTCAATGTTCCTAGCTTTTTATTAGGGAAAGCTCTATGTAAACAAGTTTAATGCATCTGAAGACTTAGCTATAGCACAGGCACACTAAATTATAAAACTAAATTATGGTGCTTGATAAAAAGCAATGATTTGATTTTTGTTGAATCTTTTAGCATAATCATTCTTGAAAACTTTGCCCCTACTTTTCTTTGTTGTTGATTGCTGCTTTAGCTCATTTTCCTGTATTAGGAAAGATTGATTGTTTGTTCACTTTTTAAATTTTTTTAACCCTGTAAATGAATACATCCTATGATAGATATAAAACAACTGAGGAATGTAACAAAGAAAAATTTAAATTTGCTTTTCGTGTCTCATGCCACCAGTAACTTCTTCCCAAATAACATGTGGAGGCACAGATGTCCAATATGTTCTTTAATTTGTATTAAATATTCCTACACCCCAGCTTTCTAAACATGTGCTTCCTTTTGTACTTGCTTTTTGCTGCTTGGACTTCTCACCTCAATATTTATACCTTGGAAAAGACTCCAATGAGAAAAACATAGATATCTCATTTTCTAAGATTTTTCTCTAGTATAATGATGCCTCATAAACAGCACCTCTTCAATATTTTGCTATCTAAAGCATGTACCCATCTGTAAAGATTTGTCTTTTCATTCATCTACATCATTCCATTCCATTTATTTTAAATTTCCACATAATATTTGTATATGTTCACAAGATTTATGTATACATGTATTTATTTCTGCTGAATATTTTATTAATGCTCTTGATAGATACTACCAAATTATATTCCCAAAATTCCACCTAATTTATATTCTTATCTAGAACGCATTAGATTGTTTGTTTTCTAATTTCTTTGCTAATCCTGCATATTATTAATCTTTTAAAATTCTGCCAATCTAGTAGGGAAAGAATATCATCCTATTGTGTTTAAAATTGCATTTGAACTTAATAGTAACAATGATGTGTTTTTTGGAGATATTTTTATTTCCATCTTTAGTTATTACCTATTTTAGCCAATTTTATCCTGTTTTTTTTTTTTCCATTTGCAATTGTGACAGACTGCATCAGATAGAGATCCCATCAGACTATATTTGACCTGAAACTTTGTCTTGCCTTGTTACATGATATATTTTTTTAAATTTTTATTTATTTATTTATTTACTTGTTTATTTATTTATTTTCTTTACTGGTTTCTTGATTTTTTAAATTTTTTTATTTGTTTCTGCTCATACAAACATAATAGGAACCCCTGTCCCCTCCCTCCCTCCACCCCTCCCTGGACCTCCCTGTTCCTTCCCCACTTTGTCCCTTCCTTTCCCCCCTCCCTCCCTTTCTCTCAGTGCCCCCTCCCCGCATCTCTGAAGAATCCTTTAATGAGTATATCAAACTTTCCTCTGGGTCCTCTTCTCTGATGAGGTGTAAGGACTCAGTGCCATTTCCTAGAACTCTTTCTTGTGTTCCCCTTAAGTATAGGAACACTATTGTGACTGTTAATCCCTTGCTTCTAAGGATCCTAGTGCCTTTAGTCCATGGTAGAATTTGAGGGGTCAACGATATGTTGGTCGTTACATGATATTTATTATAGCATCATAGGGCAGCATGTTATTCACACATAAAAGACATCGAGGAATCTTGCTGCCTTTATGCAATTATGATTACATGTACTTAATAATAATAGGTCAGTCTTACTGATTTCACATTAACTGTATTTTTCTTATTATTTTAGCATAAATTCATGCTGCTTGTAAAATAAGCTAGGTTATGCGCAATGACCAACACATTATTGACCCCTCAAACTCTAGCATGGACTAAAAGCACTAGGATCCTTAGAAGCTAGGGATTAACAGCCACAAAAGTGTTCCTATACTTAAGGGGAATACAAGAAAAAGTTCTAGGAAATACTGAGTCTTTACACCTCATCAGAGAGGAGGGCCCAGAAGAAAGTTTAACATACACATTAAAGGATGTTCAGGGCTGGGGGGGAGGAGGCACTGGGAGATAGGGATGGAGAGGGGAAAAGGAAGGGAAAAAGGGGGGGAAGGAGTAAGGGGTCCAGGGAGGGGTGGAGGGAGGGAACTGGTCTACATGTTAAGTTTTTATGAGGAGAAATAAATAAATAAATAAATAAATAAATAAATAAATAAATAAATAAATAAATAAATAAATAAAATAAAAAAATAGAATAAGCTAGGTTATTTGCAAGAGAAAAGGTTCATAGTAGGCTATGTAGTACTGGAAGTTGTCACACAGCCCACGTTTGCGGTTTTTACTGTGTCTTGCTTACACCATGAATAACTGACTTGTATCACTTATGTTTATATAAGTATACATTGTGATGTGGACACATGATAGCATCATTTACATATTTTTCACAACTTATCCCTGTTGACTGTGGTGTGTGTGTGTGTGTGTGTGTGTGTGTGTGTGTGTGTGTGTGTTTGTGTGTGTGAAGTCTTCTTTCTTTTTTTATATACATTTTTTATTATTTCTGCTCATACAAACTTAATAGGTAGACCAGTTCCCTCCCTCCCTCCTCCTCCCCTCGAACCCCCTGCTCCCCCCTTCTCCCTCCCCATCCCCCAATGCCTCCCCCCCAATTCCCAGAGAGTCCTTTATTGTGTCTGCCTGACTCTCCTCTGGGTCCTCCTTTCCGATGATGTACAAGGACCCAGTGGCATTTCCCTGAACCCTTTCTCGTGTTCCCCTTAAGCATAAGAACACTACTGTGGCTGTCAATCCCTTGCCTCCAAGGATCTTGGTGCTTTTAGCAGATGCTAGACTTTGTGAGGTCAATAGTGTGTTGGACATTGTCAGGGCATGCAAAGTCCTATTATGATTGCTTCGGCCCTAACTTGTGTGGGGTATCTTGCAAATCATTGCTCCTCCCATCCTTTTGCTCTTACAATCTTACTGCCCCCTCTTCCCCCAAATGTCCCTGAGCTTCAGGATGGGGAGAGATTAAGCTGGCCTAGTTCTATGTGGTTGATATGGAGTCTCTGAAGTTCTGGATTGTGGTTTGTTGATATTCTTTTGCAGTTTTGCTGCTCCTGCAATGCCCTTCACTCCATCCTGATGGGCACTGTATGTCACCTCCTGGCCAGAGACAAAAAGCTGTTAAACTGGAGTCTTGTTATAATAGCACATTCAAGGGTAGATGTAATAAAAGTAGGAAACCTCAGTGAGGGAGGGGTCAATCACCCATTTGCAAAATGGTTACTTTTTATCTGCCGGACTATATGCCCTCCCCTTCTGGTGAGATCATACCCCCTCAGTTGTAAATGATCAGGAAGGAATGTCTGTGAACTTAACCAGGTCTTCTTTCCATTCATTAGCTTTTAATTTTGATGGTAGTATCTCGTGAAAACTATTGGTCATTTCCAAACTGGATATTTTTGTGTTAATATATTTTCCTACTCTTAAATTATTCTGAAATTTTTGTATTTGATGTTTACTCATTAGTAGATGTGTGCTCTATTCCTTGGCAAGGTATGGCACAAATACTTAAATATATTTCCCCAAGTACAAATATACCTGGTTGTAAGACATTTTTATTGAGAATTTTTCATATACAAACAAAATGAGTTTTTGTGGCTGCCCCAACCCCTCCCGACCCATTTCTTCATTTCCTATCCTTCCTTTTCTTTCTCATCCTCTCCTCTTCTGTTCAATTCTGCCATGTCCCTCCCACTCTTTTGTCCCTCTGTTTATGTAGAGTATAGTGCTCCCTTTAGAGTGCCCTAGTTGGTGAAAGATCCAGATTTCTGTTGTAATATATATGGCTCTTCAGTGGGCAAAATCACAAGTGGGGAAGTTTCTCTTCCCTGGTCCAGTCCCTGCTCCAGAGACAGTCTCTGAGATCCTTGTCCGTCCTTAGGGAAATGTTGATATAACAGCCATTGTGTAGATCTGGTGGGAGATGTTATTATTACAGTAAACTCCTAGGTACAGCAGCTCTGTTGTAGCTGCAGTACTTGGTCAGAAGTGCTCCATCCTACGTTCAGGCTTTTCGTTCTTTTTTTTTTTTTCTAGCATCACTTTTTAAAAAATTTTTATTTTCTCTACTCATACAAAGTTGATAAGTAGCCCATTCCTCTTCCTCCCTCCTCTCCTCCCTGGAATCCCCCCACTCCCTCCTCCCCTTTCCCTCTCCTTTCCTCCCTCTCTCCCCTTCTTCCAGTGGCCCCCCCCCCATTCCTGGAGTATTCTTTAGTGTCAAACGTCCCTCTGGGTCCTCCTCTCTGATGAGGTGTAAGGACTTAGTAGCATTGCCTAGAGCTCTTTCTTGTGTTCCCCTTTGGCATAGGAACACTATTGTGGCTGTTAATCCCTTGCCTCTAAGGATCCTAGTCTAGTATGGATCACATGCACTGGGTTTTTTATGCTTACTGGCCCTCTCCCACAGGGTTTACTGAGCCTTGAAGTGGAGATTTTGATGCGTGAACATTCTAGGGTCATTCTGCACTCTGGCCAAATGTGGTTTTCTGCTTCATTAATCTCCCACTGTAGTAGTGTACATCTTGGTTGTGCTTTGAGAGCTTTTCTTATCTGAGGACTAAATAACAAGTGTTTTTTTTTTTTCTCCCACATTTTATTTTTTCCCAATCATCAAAGCTCAATAGGTCCTGGCCTTCTTCCCTCCCCATTCCCCCTTGCACTCCCCCCCTTTTCCCACTCCTTTCACCTCCCTCCTCCCTCCCCTTCTCCCAGTGCCTCCTTGTTCATCCTTCCCATCCCTTGGAGTATCCTTTTGTGTGAATGCCAATCCTCCACCCGGTGAGGGGTAAGGACCCAGTGGCATAGCCTGGAGCCCTTTCTTGGGCTCCCTATTAGTATGGGAACTCCATTACGATTAAATCCCTGACTCATGGGGCTTAGAACCATTCAGAGAATAATTATTTGCCCATGGATCTTACATAATACTCTTGAATACCTGGATTCTTCTTACCAGGATTGTAGTAGCGTATAGCATTCATAATTGGATGTGGCCCTTAATCCCCTTTTTTCATTGAGCCACATGCTTATTTTTTCCTCCCTTACCCCTTAATTAAGACTTATCACCTCACTTTTTTCCCCTTTTTGACTTTTCTTCTGTAATGGCTTTATTCATCTCTTTGACTGTGTCCTTTCGTCTCCATTCCTTTAGGGTCTTCTTCACTCCTACCCTGTAACTTATGTTTCTTGCAGTTTGTGGATGTTATAGCAGTTTCTCCTTGAGTATATCACTTTGAGGATTTAATATTAGGATCCACTTATAAAGGAGAATATATAGCATCTGTCTTTCTGCAAGACTTTTTTTGAAAAATTGATGTTTCAAACTTAATAAATACCCATAATGCATAGTTATATTAATCACCTATTTCTCCCTCTTTTTCTGTTATTCACTGAATTTTGATCACTTAATGGTATAGTTCTCATCAATGTAATTTTGAGTATATTCTTATTCCTCTTTCAAAATATTCTTTGCAACATTTATAGATTTTCCTCTTCCAAAACTCTAAATCAAGATATTGCTTAGAGGTTTTTGATTATGAACTAATAAAAAAGACTAAAAGCTATTGGCGATATTAATTATAAGTGATATATATCCTTGATTATATATTTCTTCTTAAAATAAAACTTCATAAAATATTTTATATAAAATAAAACTGCAAGTCTCAAGAAATATGTGTTCTTAAAGAATACACATTTCTTGAGAATAATAATATTCTTTAAGAAGAACACATATTTCTTAAGGTTTTGCTTAAGCCTTTTTGAATTTTAGTTGGTTTTCATAATGGAAAGCCAATTTTTATTATGTTCATAAATAAGTTATAGTAATTCATAGAAAGCTACTAAACTTTATTGATTACCTTATTTAAAAACCTTTTCAAAGGTTTCTTTAGATTATTCTGGGCAATAATTAGATGTTTCATCATACTTTTCTTAATAATAACACCTAAGAGTCAGATTAAAAAGCTAGCTGTGTAAGAAAACTGTCATTAGTTATTTATAAACATAATGATAATACAGTAGGTGTTTGCTCATTCATTATTATTTCTTATATGCTTGTCACAAGTTTTCCTTTTTAGTTTATAAATTTCCTACACACTCATTAACTAAAGCATTTCTCCCTTAAGAGAATAGGGATGAATTCAAAATAATTTCTTTCACATTGACTGAAATAATAACCTGTACTCAATTAATTACATGAATTTTTTGCCTTACTTCTTTTTGTTTTTTTTTTTCTAATTTTTATCACATTTATATAGTATATCATATTTGGGATAAATTTGGATTCATAAACAAAAATTGTCATAAACATTTTCTAGAAAACATTCTGTTACTGTCAAGCAAACACATAATTTTATAAAACTTGTCCCTTTAATTCTCTTATCCAATGATTTTGTGATAATGACCATATAGTAGAAATAGAACCAAAATATGTTTAATGCATTTTTGTGCCACTAATGGTAGCAATGTTTCATGAATTATTAACATAACAGAGTAAAATAAATGTCAATTTGCCTTATTGTTACATAAAAATAAAATCTACTTTGTACAGAAATAAGTTAAGCAGTAGAACATATATAAAGTCTTATTTACCTAAAATCAAACATATTGAAGCACAAGCTATTCAGGTACATCAAAGCAAGAAGATATCTAAATTTTAAAAAAAATGGAATCAGACAACATCACAACCAACTTTAAGTCACAGAAAATCCATACTTAGGATCATTAAAGGATCCATAAAGCTGTCTTGTTCAAAGCAAAGTTAAAGCAACTGCCATAATTTTTTAAAGAAAAAGTAATTATCATTAATTCTCAATGGGCTGTCACAGATTTTTCTAATGTGAAGAATGTTCTGTCAACCTTGAGCTATAATAGCCTGGTTTCAAACTGCTTATCACATCCATTTCTAGTTTCTTATTATATATTTATATGATAGAAATTACTGGATATTACTGGAATATCCAGTATTGGAAATTACTAATGAAATGGAATTCTCAAGAGGATTCAGTATCTTCCTAGCTCCATGTAAGCCAGGAGGTGTGTGTTTTATTTAAAATCCAGAACCCAAGCATCATGATTTATAGGAGCTATACATTGCAGCTATTTTCTCACAAGGCCATTTTACATATTCTTACAAATTTACTAATTTATAAAACAACAGAAGAGATTTAAATCTATCTAGTGGCAACTGTAAGATAGCAAAGTATTTACTCAGAAAGAGGGTGGAAAGAGTAGAAAGGCTGAGATTCAATTCAATTAAGTGGAAATAAGTAATTTATTATAAAAGTCATAATAATTTCTCAAGACTTAGTCTTTTCAATTAGTATCTTTTTTTATTAATACATTTTTATTATTATTTCAGCTCATACAAACTTAATAGGTACACCAGTTCCCTCCCTCCCTCCTCCACCCCTCGTACCCCCTGCTCCCCCTCCTAACCCCCCTCCCTCCAGATCTCCCAGTGCCTCCTACTCCAATTCCCAGAGAGTCCTTTTCTTGTGCATGCCTGATTTTTCTCTGGGCCCTCCTCTCCGATGATGTACAAGGACCCAGTGGCCTTTCCCTGAATCCTTTCCCATGTTCCCCTTAGGTATAGGAACACTGCTGTGGCTGTCAATCCCTTGCCTCCGAGGATCTTGGTGCCATTAGCAGATGCTAGACTTTGTGAGGTCAATAGTGTGTTGGACAATGCGCAGGGCATGTAAAGTCCAATTATGATTGCTTCCGCCCTAACTTGTGTGGAGTATCTTGCAAATCATTGCTCCTCCCATCCTTTTGCTCTTACACTCTTACCGCCCCCTCTTCCCCAAACGTCCCTGAGCTTCAGGATGAGGAGAGATTAGGCTGGCCTAGTTCTAGGTGGTTGGTATAGAGTCTCTGAAGTTCTGGATTGTAGTTTGTTGATTTTCTTTTGCAGTTTTGTTGCTCCTGTAATGCCCTTCACTCCATCGTGATGGGCATTGTATGTCACCCCCTGGCTAGAGACAAAAAGCTGTTAAACTAGAGTCTTGTGATAACAGCACAAACAAAGGTAGATGTAATAAAAGTGGGAGGGGTCTGTCACCCATTTGCAAAATGGTTACTTTTTATCTGCCAGACTATATGCCCTCCTCTTCTGGTGAGATCATGCCCCCTCAGTAGTAAATGAGCAGGAACGAAAGTCTGTGAACTTAATCAGATGTCTCATTACTTATTTGAGTCCTTGATGGAGGCCTATTTTCTCTGCTGTAACATGGTCCCCTCTCTCCTTGTTTCTGGTGTGGCCCTCCTACCCCATCCCTCCTGTTCATAATCCTTGCAATTACTGTACTGCAGAGATTTTTCTATGAGTGTCTCTAGGTGGGCTGGGTAGGTTTGGTACTAGGAGCCACCTATTAGGGAGTACATACGGCGCTTAATTTTCTGGGTCTGGGATACTTCACTTAATACAATTGTTTCTAATGACATCCATTTCCCAGCAAATTTCAGTAATTCTTCATTTTTGATGGCTGAGTAGTACTCCATTGTATAGATGTACCACCGTTTCCTTATCCACTCGTCAACTGTTGGACATTTGGGTTGATTCCATGACTTTGCTATTGTAAACAGTGCTGTTATGAACATGGTCGTGCTTGTGCTATCGAGGTGAACCTCTGCTGTATGGGGGGTTATTCCCAAAAGTGGAATAGCAGGTCATATGGCATTTCGATCTTTAATTTCTTTAAGAATCTCCAGACGGCTCGCCAGAGTGGCTGTATGAGCCTACATTCCCACCAGCAATGTAGGAGAGTTCCCCTCTCTCCACATCCTCTCCAGCATTTGTTGTTTGTGCTGAGGATTTTGGCCACACTGACTGGGGTGAGATGATATATCAGGGACGTTTTGATTTGCATTTCCCGGATCGCTAAAGAAGTGGAGCATTTTTTAAGATATTTGTTAGACATTTTAATTTCATCCCTGGTAAATTTTCTTTTGAGTTCCAGGGCCCATTTTTTAGTTGGGCCATTGGTTTCCTTGGTGTTTAGTTTTCTAAGTTCTTTGTGCACTCTGGACAGCAGAGTTCTATCAGATGTGTGGTTAGTGAAGATTTTCTCCCATTCTGTGGGTTGCCTATGAGCTCATGTTACAATCTCTTTATCTGAACAGAAGTTCTTTAATTTCACTAGATCCCAACTGTTGACAGTTGGTAGCAGTGACTGTGCCATTGGATGTCTGTTTAGGAAATGTTGGCCTAGCCCAATCAGCTCGAGGGAGTTCCCTATCCTTTCAACTATGGTTTTTATAGTCTGTGGCCTGATATCAAGGTCCTTGATCCATTTGGAATTAAGTCTTGTACATGGTGACAAGTACGGGTCCAGCTTTAATCTGCATGTGGAAATCCAGTTTTGCCAGCACCATTTGTTGAAGATGCTGTTCTTTTTCCATTGGATTCTTTGGGCCCCTTTGTCAAAGACTAAATGGCTGTAATTTTGTGGGCTTATATCTGGGTCTTCAATCCTTATCCATTGATCTGTGTGTGTATTTTGGAGCCAGTACCAGACTGTTTTCATAACTATGGATTTGTAGTATAGACTTAGGTTCGGTATGGTGATACCTCCAGCAGTGTTTTTGTTACTCAGGATTGTCTTTGCTATCCTGGGTCTTTTGTGCCTCCATATGAATTTTGAGATTGTTTGGTCAACTTCTTTAAAGAATTGCTTTGGGATTTTAGTTGGTATAGCATTGAATTTGTATATTGCCTTTGATAGGATGGTCATTTTTACGATGTTGATTCTGCCAATCCAGGAACATGGGCGGTCTTTCCACCTTCTGGTGTCTTCTGCAATTTCTTTCTTTATGGTTTTAAAGTTTTCATTGTAAAGGTCTTTTACCTACCTAGTTAGGTTTATACCAAGGTATTTCATTTTTTGGGGGGCTATAGTAAATGGGATTGTTTCTCTCAAGGCTTTTTCACTTCTTTCATTCTGGGCATATAGGAAGGCCTCTGATTTTTGCACATTTATTTTGTATCCTGCCACCCTGCTGAACTTCTCAATTAGTTCCAGAAGCTTCCTGGTGGAATTTTTGGGATCACTTAGGTATAAAACCATGTCATCTGCAAATAAGGATAGCTTGACTTCTTCCTTGCTGATTTGAATCCCTCTTATGTCCCTTTCTTGTCTTATGGCTTCAGCTAAGACTTCAAGTACAATATTGAATAGAAGTGGTAAGAGTGAACAGCCTTGTCTAGTTCCTGATCGAAGTGGGAATGCTTCCAATTGTTCCCCATTGAGCATAATCCTTGCTGTGGGCTTGTTGTATACAGCTTTTATTATATTGATAAAGGTTCCTTACATTCCTACTGTCTCTAGCGTTTTGATCAGAAAAGGGTGTTGGAGCTTGTCAAAAGCTTTTTCTGCATCTATCGAGAGTATCATGTGTTCTTGGACTTTGGACTGGTTTACATGATGAATTACATTTATTGATTTGCGTATGTTGAACCAACCTTGTGTGCCGGGGATGAAGTCTACTTGGTCTCTGTAAATGATCTTTTTAATATGCTTTTGAATCCGATTTGCTAAGACTTTGTTGAGAATCTTTGTGTCTGTGTTCATCAGAGAGATTGGCCTATAGTTTTCTTTTTCAAGTGAGTCTTTATTAGGTTTTGGGATTAAAACGATATTAGCTTCATAGAAGGAATTTGGTAGTGTTCCTTCCTTTGCTATTTGATGGAACAGTTTAAGGAGTATTGGTGTCATTAACTCTTTAAATGTCTGGTAGAACTCTGTGCTGAATCCATCTGGTCCAGGACATTTTTTGGTGGGAAGATTCAAGATTACTTCCTCAATTTCCTTATATGTTATAGGACTATTTAAATAATTCACAACTTCCTGATTCAATTTAGGTAAGTTGTGTTTACTTAGAAATTCATCGATCTCTTTTGTGTTGTCAAACTTCACAGAGTATAAGTTTTTGAAATATGATGTTATAATTCTCTGGATTTCTTGGGTATCAGTAGTGATAACTCCATGTTCATTTCTGATTTTGTTAATTTAGGTTTTCTCTCTCCTGCTTTTGGTTAATTTAGTTAGGGATGTATCCATCTTACTGATTTTTTCAAAGAACCAGCTTTTTGACTGGTTGATTTTTTTCTATTGTTTTCTTAATCTTGATTTCAGATATTTCTCTCCTTATTTTGCTAATCTCCCCTGTTCTACTACTTTTGGGATCAGATTGCTCTAGTTTCTCTAAAGCTTTAAGCTGCATTGTTAAGTTGTTTATTTATGATGTTTCCATTTTTTTGATGTAGGTATTAAGAGCTATGAACTTACCTCTTAGAACAGCTTTCATTGTGTCCCAGAGATTTTGGTAAGTTGTATTTTCATTATCGTTCACTTTCAGGAAATCTTGAATTTCCTTTTTAATTTCTTCCTGAATCCAGTTCTCATTCAGCATCATAGTGTTAAGTTTCCAGGAGTTAGTGTATTTTCTCTTGTTTGTTGTGTTGTCGATGTCCAGCTTTAGGCCATGGTGGTCTGACAGGGCACAGGTTAGAATTTCAACTTTTTTGTACATGTGTAGATTCGTTTTGTGGCCCAGTATGTGATCTATTTTGGAGAAAGTTCCATGTGCTGCTGAGAAAAATGTGTATTCTTTGGTTCGTAGGTGAAAAGTTCGATAGAGATCTGTAAGGTCCATTTCTTTAAGGGTTTGATTAAGGTCCAAAGTGTCTCTGTTAAGCTTTTGACCTGTTGATCTATCCCATGTTGAGAGGGCGGTTTTGAAGTCACCAAGAATTATCATTTGGGGGTTGATTTCTTGCTTTAGACGCTGTTAGTGTTTTCTTAATGAATGTGCAGGGGCCATATTGGGTGCATATATGTTCAGTATTGTGAAGTCTTCCTGGTGAATTGTACCTGTGACTAAAATGTAGTATCCATCCGTGTCTCTTATAATTTTCTTTGGTTTGAAGTCCACTTTGTCTGATAGCATAATGGCTACCCCTGCCTGTTTTCTGCTTCCATTAGCTTGTTGAATTGTTGACCAGCCTTTTATTTTGAGGGCATGCCCATCTTTTGTGGTGAGATGGGTTTCCTGCAGGCAGCAGATTGATGGATTGTGATTTTTAATCCAAGTTTGTAATCTGTGTCTCTTGATCGGTGAATTAATTCCATTAACATTTAGTGTTATAATGGAGAAACTACTTTTAATTCCAGACATTTATTATGTTAGTAGTTTTTATAAGTATATTGCTTCGCTTTTAATGGTGTTACACTTGCCTTCTGTTCTCCTGGATATGCCTGTTTTTTTCTTCAAGCTTGAGTATCATTTCTAGCATTTTTTGAAGACCTGGTTTGGTGGACATGTATCCCTTCAAGATGTCTTTGTGCTGGAAGATTTTTCTTTCTCCCTCGATCATGACTGATAGTTTTCAGGGTAAATCAGCCTGGGTTGACATTTTTGCTCATTCAATACTTGAAGTATGTCTCTCCAAGCTCTTCTTGCTTTTACTGTTTCAACTGAGAAGTTATTTGTTATTTTAATAGGTTTACCTTTAAAAGTGACTTGTTTTTTCTCCCTTGAAGCTCTCAGCACCAGTTCTTTATCTTGAATGTGGAGTGTTTTGACTATTATTTGCCGTGGGTAGCTTCTGCTTTGGTCATATCTGTTTGGGGTGTGGAATGCCTCTTGTATACGGATGGGCCTCTCTTTTTTTAGATGAGGAAAGTTTTCCTTGATGATCATTTGAAAAATTTCCTCAGGGGTGGTATTTTGACATTCTTGCTCTGGTATTCCATGAATACGCATGTTGGGCTTCTTCAGGGTGTCCCATATCTCCTGGATATTTCTCTCAAGTATCTTTTTGGGTTTAACAACCTCTTCCGTTGAGCTGGTTAATACTCCAACTTTATCTTCAAGATCTGAAATTCTGTTTTCTGCTTCCTTAGTTCTGTTGATAAGATTCTCTGTGGAGTTCTGGGTTGAAGATAACTTGTCTTTTAGCTCAGTTTTTTTTTTTTTTAGAAATATCTTATAGGAGCTCTGAAGCTTCTTGATTGCTTACAACAAATTTGAAAGAACACTAATTTTTTTATTATTATTTATTCTATTGTGCATGTGGACATATGTATGTGCATGTGTGTGTGTCGTGTGTCTGTGTGTGTGTAGAACCATGGACGAATTCGGGAACCACCATTGACGCCTCCACCTCCTTCTGCCCTGGGATTCACAGGCTTCGCCCTACCAGTACCGGAAATGCAGCCCGTTCCCGCTTCTGCCTGGCGTCTATACGTGGGATCTGGGATCCGAACTCAGGACCTTCCACCTGCAAGGCAGAGGCTTAACCCCTGAGCCACCTCTCCAGCCCCTTAGCTCAGTTTTAAACTCTGCTTGAGTCTGCTTTACTGCTCTATGCCAATTTTTGTTTCTTGCACTGTTTTTCTCAACTCCTCCAAATGTCTGTTGTGTTCCTTCTCAAAGCGATTGATTCGATTATTTAATTCCTCCCGGACTTCCTCTTTCATAGTATTGAACATGGTAATGATCATATTTTGAAGGTCGTTATCCTGGGTCAGGCTTTCTTGGCCATTTTCCATGGGTTTGTTCTGGTTGGAGTCTAACATTATGGGATTAATTCCTTCAGTGGGAGATTTGTTTACTTGAGTTGTTTCTCATGGATTTGCACTTTGACTTTGGCATTGTCGTTTTAACTCTTAAGATCTTCTTTTAATTTCTGTGCGTTTTTCACTAAACTGAATTATTTGGCCTGGGGTTTTGGGGGTGGGCGGAGACGGAGCTTACCTAGGTCGCGGTGAGTCCAGGCTGGACCCCGCGCGTCCTGGGCGGCGGAGTGGGGGATGGAAGTATGGGGCGTTAGCAGGCGCTATTCAACCTGGGGGACCTGGAGGCGAGCCCAGGCGCAGGGGGGTGCCCTCTCCTCCTCCCAGGCCCTGCGCGGCGGCTCCGGCTGGATGGTGGGAGGAGCTGGGTCCCTTGGGCGGCCTGGGGTTCTGGGGGTGGGCGGGGACCGAGCTTACCTAGGTTGCAGGGTGGTGAGACCCGGCTGGACCACGCGCCCAGGTCGGCGGAGTGGAGGGGAAGGAAGCTCAATTAGTATCTTGCTGGGATGACTTCCTTGTACATTAATATGGCTCTAACTGGATGCAGGTGGCACACCACAGCCAAGTAGAAGGGGAAGGATAGTGAGACAGAGACTTCCCATTTAAGAAATAGTTTTTCCATGTCTTATTAACATATTTGAAATTCTCTCTCTATTGGCCTCTGAGTATTGCCATTTTCAGACGTGTAGATGCAACAATATTGGACAAAATGCTAGGAAATTGAATCTACCAATTTTTATAGCAATTAAACATGCAAACAAGTGACATTTTGCCAATGGTAGTAAAGGTTAGTATGAAAATAACTAATACAGAATATTGATAGAATAATGAATGAAAACCACATGGTCATGTAAATAAATGCAAAAGATATTGGGAAAAATCACTTTATTATGATTAAAAACAGTCAATGAAAATGTATGGAAGAGATCCCCTTTTACTTGAGAGTAAGAACTACATGAAGAAAATCTTTACCCCACATCTTACTGGTGAAAAGCTAATGACATTTTCCCTATCACCAGGATGAAAGCAACAAAGTCTGCTTTCAATTACACGAAGAAAAAGAAGTAAATAGCTTCTGGTTTATTAACAATAGATATAGTCTTGGATATGTATTATCAATCTAAATATAGTAAGAATTTAGAATTCGTGAGCAGTGTGGAAAATTCATTTGTATTTCAATAGCCTAACAAAACAATCTGAAACATGTAAAAGTTAAGTCCATTTATAATAGTCATAAAAATCAAGGAATTGTTATAAATAAGCTTGAGATCTCATATTCATGCTAGAACTTTCTTTAAACTTGCAATGATTAATAATATACATACATATTTAAAGACCAATAAAATGGTACCTATAGTAAATAAATAATGTCTTGCATCTAAAGTCAGTTGACTGTTGACTATGGTGTCAAAACAGCTCAGCAGGAGAACAATAGTATTCAACAAATGGTACCTAAAATGTACCTGAATATGTGTCTGTAAAATGGAGTTGCAACTCTTCCTTATACAGTGTATTAATGAATATAAGAGCTTAAAATATAAAAATGTTAATGAAAAAATCTGGTTCTCAGAACCTTGGTTAGGTTAAATCAAATTCTTTTCCATATGTCACTAACAATGTAAGCAATTAAGGAAAACTGAGATAAACTGAGTTTCATTAAATTTTAAAGCATTTGCACTTCAAAACCAATAGAATAGGATAAATTATTTGAAATTATATAGTGATAAATTCACATAATCCAAAATATATAAGCATTTAGTGACTCAAATTAAAAATCAAATAGTCTGACTTTAAAACATAGCAATGAACCTGATTAGATAGTTTTGAAATGGCTGATAAGCATGTGAAAAGATATTTACAATAGCAGTCATTAGAGAAATACAGAATAAAACCACAGTGAGGACAGACAATGATGGAGGAAGACATCTGACATTGGCATTTGGCCTCCTCATGAGCACCCATACATGCACAAAACTCATGAATACATACACATGCATATTCCATATACACAAAATAAAACCACAGTGAAATAAGACTTTATACTTACCAGAATGGTTGTAATACAATTAAAAAAAAGAAAAGATAGAAAAGAAATTGAGGTTGGAGAGGGGGAGAAATTAGCCCCTACTTCATTTGCTGCTGAGAACAGAAAATTGACAAAGTACTATGGAACTAAGTTTGGACATTCTTTGAAATGTCATCTATCCATTTCCAAGATGACTTGCTAATTCCAGTACTAGGTATATACTCAAAGGGCATGAAGTCATAGCTCTCAAGATTTGTGCATCAATATTCATAGCAATATTATACTGAACAGATAAAGGTAAAAACAATTCATATTTCTATTTGTTGATTGACAAACAAAATGTGCTATGCACCCTTTGTTTATGAAAAGGAATGATTGACTTATATATAGTATAATGTGGATGAATTTGGAAACTGCAAACAAAAGAAGCATATCATCAGAGACATACGTTATATGATCCCATTTACAGAAAAATTGAAAATAAAAAAATGTTCACAGGGCTTGGAGCAGGTAAGAGGAGAGCTGCCTATTGATGCAGGATTTTCTTTTGGGCTGACAAAAACATTGGGAAATGAAAATTGGGTGAACCACTGAACTTTATACTTAAATGGGTAAATTATCTTTGTTTGTGATCTTCAAAATTAAGAAAGTCAAAGTATAAAACACATAACTAGGCACGTAGATGCTGGGCAAAGAAGTCAACTCACAGAAGACATGACTAGGGAGAGCACAGAAGACCATATTGCTGCTGCAGCAGAACAGAGTAGGAATGGGCAAAACAAACGTCATGTACAACGCCAGAGGTGAGAGATGGCAAGGAAGTGTGTAAAGAGGAGCCAAGTGTGTGTGTGTGTGTGTGTGTGGAAGGTGGGGGGGAATCCACTGGCCTCATAGTCTGACAAGAAAGGACAGTAAAACAATGAAGAAAAACCAGCTCTTTCAAGGTTGATGCCATTTAGCCAAAAGACACTGAGGACTGATACATAATTTTAAACAAAGAAGTAATATGCTTAGATTTAGGAGGTTTAGTCTTTCTGCAGCAAGACTGAAGCAGTCAAACAGGAGGCCAATATTCAACGGGATGGGAATCCAAAAGAGACCTGACTAGGGAAGGGCACTAGACTTTACAATATGCAAACACCTCACTCTGATCCATGTGAATAAGAAACACACACACACACACACACACACACACACACACACACACACACCACCCAGGATTTGAGTATTCAATCATTATATTCAAATGTTAGGAGCATCATCCTGCGTATTCAAGGCATAAATAGTCTCCTGCTTCAGTACTGGAGTTCATTGTCCTCCATGTTAATTAAAGATACAGAGACAACTGTCATCAATCACAAATGATAGTCTTAGATGATATGGCATTTCAGAGAATCTCACTTCCATTGTAAAACTTACCAATTGAATTATAAACCTGTATCTCATGTACCCAAGTAACATGTGAAATTTATTAATAGTTCTCATTTTAAATTGTGTAATCCATTTCAGATTCTTAGATTTTAAATTATGAATGATAAGCTGCTTAAATTCTGATTTTTGGAAATGCAAAGTATTATCCTAAAAATGATTTAGTCAGGCATCAATTACAAACTACATTGGCATGGCATTGAGCTTAATGTGCTTATCCTCAAGGACGCAGAGGCGATACATTTACAGAATGAGTGACACAACCAAGGGGTCACAGAAACCAGATGGATGATTTAATTTCAATTAACTAACTATTTGAGATGTTTCAAAAATAGCTGTTATACCCAGAAGGGGACAAATTTCTGTTTGTGATTAACCTCTGCTCATTTTAATGAAACTGCAACAGGTGCAGAAAGAAGGAATGCCAACTGAGCTAATGAAATATCATTCCAAATTCATACTTCATCAATTATTCACTAATGTATATGCGTTAATGAATAGCATGGTCCTAACTCTGCATATTAGATGTTAATAAGATAAATCATCTGTTGAAACCTAACAATTGGATGAGAAGTAAGTCTTTGTCTTGGAGAATAAATGTCAGAAAGATTCTGGTCTTCTCTTAGGGATCATAAATTCCCAAAATACTAAGCTCGACATAGTACCTAAATTCAGTTTGCCACCTATACAATCATCTTGTCGTGAGAAGCCATGGAGGGGCATGTAGAGCTGAAATCATTTTGAAGAGTTCAAGCTTTGTAAAATTGGCTCTTTACACTCTCCGCTCCTCTTCCATTGCCCCTGTGGGAACACCTTGCCTTTGGACTCATATTCATAGGGAAATGTGATTGATGGCCCATGTTACTTCCTGCTATGGTCATTGAGAAGGTGTGCTTCTTGATTCCCTGGCTGTGGGAAGAGGAACAGATCTCATTGCTGCATCTCCTCCTCACTTATTTAAAGCTGTTCTCAGCCAACAGCAGTACTTTGATGGGACTCCTCTGGTGAATATTCTGAATTGGGGTACATCTTGAGGGACTTACCAACCCAACCTTTTACACCCTGCCCCCTTCACTGGGGGCGGGCAGTAGCGGACCTCCATTCTGATTGATTGATGATCCTTTAGCTTCTTCTGTCCCTTCTTCCTTTTGTCCAGCTAGGATTTTGCTGTAGATTTTTGTATGTATTACATATGCACTTCTTTGTGTAATTGCACATTCCTTTGTGTAATTAATTGATTGGTGCATTTTGTTCTGATATGCTGAATGATTTAGAAGACAGACTAGTTTATTTCACCTCATCTTCAGCATTCAGTCATGTAAACCTTCATGATTTAATCTTTTTCTTTCTCTTCCTTCCTTCCTTCCTTCCTTCCTTCCTTCCTTCCTTCCTTCCTTCCTTCCTTCCTTCCTTCCTTCCTTCGTTTCTTCCTTCCTTCCTTCTCTCTCTCTCTCTCTTTCTCTCTCTCTCTCTCTCTTTTCTTTCTTGGTGTCCAGGATATTCTAGAACTCTAGCTCTTTCTGTCTCTATCTCCTGAATGCTGGAATTCAGGTATACACCACCACCACCATAACACCTTTCAGCAAATCTTTATATAACAGCTGATACGAGCATGGCAGATACTGCATCTGGCCTTAAACAAATAAAAACAAACAAGAAAATTTATCTTGGTGAATTAGTGGATAAAGAAAAAATCAGAACTGGAGAAAATCAGGGTAAATGATGAGTGGCTTCATGATAGAATGCTAAAGACAACGGTCCAAGTTTTTGAAGTTGCAACTTGGTAGTAGGGAGGCTGAGGAAGGAAGATTGCAAGTTCAAGGCTTTTCCTGGGATATGGAGTGACTTGAAGGCCGGCCGGCCTGGGAAACTTAGACCTCATTTCAAACAAATAAGGAAAAACCTAAAAAGAAATGGGTGCATATTTCATTGGTAAAGCAGTTTGTAAAGCATGGGTAAGGTCTGCCCTCCACACTAACAGAGCATAGAAGAAAAAAAATATATGACCATTCTCTTGTTTTAATCAGGAAAAAATCATTGGTACAAAACTATATTATAACACATGCAACAATAAGGCAATTTTAGTCATTCACAAAATGAATTTTTGCAAAATGATGATTTTTCCTGTGCTTTCTTTTTCTCAGATGAGAACTGTTTTTTAATTTTGTAAGTTTGGGTTAGTAGCAGTATAAATAATTATGATAATAGTATCTGTTCATAGCTGAGTAGGTATGATATGATGAATTAAAAATCTTCATCACATGAACTAACACAAAAAATTACTCAGTAAATATTATCAGTCATTGCATTATCGGCATCAGCATTGGATTTCCAGAATTAAGCTGACTCATAGCCAGATCCCAATTACATTCTAAGCCTTGACTTGTAACTAAGTCATCTTTCCTATATTTACAATTAAGAAGAACTTCAGACTGGAACTTGAATGCTGATTAAGTATGCTTGGAAAGTAATCAAAATTAGAAAATGACCTTCTTTTTGATCATTTTGTCTTTGAGAAAGAGACATGGTCTGGATGATTCTTCCCTTCCTCATTCCCCACACCCATTCCGGGTTCATCTAATGACTTTGTTCTGAAGTCACATCACATAAATTTGTGGCTGAGAGTGGTAGTCTTTGTAGACTTTATAGCTGGAAAAGGAAACATTTCTGTTAGAGTCTTCACTCCATCTCTGGTCTATGCCTGTTTACCTTCCCTAAGAGTTGATGATGTTTCTTAGAGCATACCCCTAATTCTGAGACTTGATTGACAACTTGATTCCAGCTTAATTCTGGAAATCCAATGCTGATGCCTATAATGCAATGACTGATATTTACTGAGTAATTTTTTGTGTTAATTCATGTGATGAAGATTTTTAATTCATCATATCATACCTACTCAGCTATGAACAGATACTATTATCATAATTATTTATAAACAGATAAAAATGACATTTACATGCAATAGCAAAATTCATTCTTAAAGAAGTGGCCTATTTCTGTAGTCTAATGATTCTCTTACCTATGACACTGAGCCATTGAGCATCCAATGTTACCCTAAGTTCCCTGGGCTCCACAAAAAATATTACCATATTAATGGCATACATACAGATTCTCTGAGGATCTATTTCCTCACTAGTGAAAAGAGAGTTTCCTATGACTTTATTCAAACAACAGAAACTCACTGTTATCTACATGGAACAGCTTTAGATTGCTAGCAACATGTTACATTCAATCAAACAGTGATCTCCCTGCTTTCATCTACTTCTTGGAATTACTCAGAGATAAATGACACTTCCTTCAAATAGCTCTGTAATGATGATGTGCTTCCTCTGCCCTCCTCCTCAATCCAAACAGACCCAAGGAGCTTAGTCATGTCCTGAATGACTTGATTCAGAGAGCTCTGTTCCCATCTGCTTTTGGGAACAACTCCTTTTACATTCTTCTTTATGACATGTCATTTTGAAAGCAAAAATGAAATATTATGCAAAATGGATAAATAAAAATGACCAATCTGAATAATGGCTCAGTTTTACAGCACTGTCTGAAACTCATCTCTTCCTTAGTCAGCACTTGGACTGACACAGGGCTGCTTAAAGGCTCAACATTAGGTTTACAGTCAGCAACTGTTCATTTGCTTAGTCCGATGCCATTGATTTAAAGGGTTCCTCTGTCAGGGTTTTGTGTGAACCTATGTCTTGAGTCACAGTGGAGATCTTCATTTGAGAACTATTGTTTCTCCAGAGACTCTTGAATTGTTTTCTAGCAGAGTCGGCCATTCTCGGGAAATTCAACCAGCTCATGCAGGTCCTTGAAATTGGATTACTTGTATATGTTCACTATAATATAACCAGTGAAATAGACTTATCAAAGTGAGATCACCAAGTAATATCACTGAAGCATTTATACAATGGTGTAAAAATTGGCCTGAGAACATGCAGAGGGAAATTCACATGTGCAAGGAAATTAGCAACTACTATGAAGGTTGAAGTTTCAGAGCAAATTATCGATCAGTTCTCCTAAGTGTCACAATCTCAGATGTTTTTTATATCTCTGGCAATGTTGGTCTGAGTATTAAGAGAGCTGGGATATCATCATTGCACAGAGTCAATTTGGTTGATATTCACAGGTAATCAATCAATGTCTGATAAATTACAATGTAACAAGCTGTTCAAAGAATTAGAGCCCATTCATGACTGTTGACAAATGGTCTTCAGAGTGAGTTCACTCACATAACCATGAAGATATGAGGGGAGTTGTGGCTGAAGACATAGGCCTGATTCTGAAGGTCTCAGCTTTATAAATTTATCTATTATACATTTTACCGCTCCCCTGCATTTTTTTCCTGTAACACATGGCTGATAAACCTCTTGTATTTGAATTGTTCTGAGGATTAAATGAGTGAAATAATTTAGCAAAACGGCCAGCCAAGTGTTGGGCAATAAAAATGTTCAATAAATTGGAGGTGGAAATTATATGTTTTTAACTTGCAAGCAGCCAATGTATTTGACCATTAATAATATCTAAAACACTAAGAAATACATCCAAAAACAAACAAATTTCCTTTGGAAATTTCCTATGCTCATGTTAAAATTTTATAAAACTAACAACAATGATACTGATAGTAAAGTTTAATGTCACATTTACTATGCACTACAACTATTCTAAATAAGCCACATTTGCTAATCTGATTTGCAAAAAAATTGTATGCACAATCCAGCAAAAGACAAATATATATTTGCTTTAGAGATTTGGATATCTTACTATTTTTTTATATAGTGACCTTTATGTTGCCAATTTAGTAATTTAGTAACCATGCTTTTGTCAATTTATTTAGTTACCTATGTAGTAATTTGCTTAGTAAGTTCTTGAGGATTTAACTTACTAAGTGCCTCTTAATTTTGTTTATACTTACTTTTGATATTAGGTAATTAATCTGTGATCTTAATAGTCTATAAAATATATCCAGCAATCTAAGATGAAGTTTAAGTCACTAGAAACATTTCTAATGAAAAATATGCACTTGAGTGATATGAAAAATAGTGAAAGGAAACCAGATTGGCTATAGACTCTCAAAGCAAACTGAAAGAAGAGGAAAATAAGTGATATGGATTGATCCTTCATTATGTTTGCAGGGGTACATGAAATTTTCAGATGCAGTCATCTTGCTGAGCCTCCATGATTAATCTGTTCTAACGTGACCCAAACCTCAGTATTGAGCAGGGCAATCATTTCATTTCCTGTAGAGGAAAATAAATATCATGTGCTTGGAGATTATTTGCTATGCAGATATAATTTGTTCTATGCCTCAGTTTTCAGTTAACATTCAACTCAAGATTTCAGGATTGTCTCAGATAGAGCTGTATTTGTGCATTCAAACAGAGAATGCTTGGCTGTTTTAAAGGATTTAATGTCTAAATTAATTCAATAAATGTTCTATGTTGACAAAACAGTGCATTACCAAGTCCTGAAATAAATCCTCTATCTCCAAGCTGGCACATAAATGGGAAAAACAGATGGATGTGTCCAATATAACTGCCCAATAGTCTGTATTCATGAGTTTCAGGCCTGGGAAGGTTACAGATTCCTGTAGTAGTTGTGCAAGTAGATGCCCTTGAGGGTTTATCCTCTAGTTCATGACAACCTTGCTTCAGGATCATTTCTTCATTTTCAATTTTAATTTGGGTTGCATTTCTTCTTATTCAGAGTTTTGCTAAGTTCACGACTTCTGGCTGGTTCTCGGCCTCGTGATTCTTCTTCTGACTAACCTCCCTATGGCAGTTGAGACCCTGAGATCTGTGTGTGGGTATTGGAGTGGATACTATATTAGAGTTCTGGTGCTTGTTCTCTCAAATCTAATCTCAGGCCTACTGTAGAAATAAGGCCTGTGCATTTGCTGAACACACATCAAATAAATCTAGTAGTTTAGGTTTAATGTTTATATTTTGGCATTTCTGGAGATTCAGTATAGGGGTCATGCTTCCACGACAAATATTCTATCACTGAACTTCAGTCCCAGCCCTAGAATTGAAAAAAGTCATTCTGTACACAGTTAGATTATTACTAATATCCCCTACTTTCTACAGAATGGATTTAGTAGCATTTATTATCTGTTATACCACGTGTTTTATTTTTCAACTACTTCCATTGACTTCAAATACTTTACGTGCCCTTTACCCCACCCCGCTCCACCGGTCAGGAAGCGCGCGTGGTCCAGCCGGGCCTCACCCCGCGACCTAGGTAAGCTCTGCCCGCACCCGCCCACCAGGACCCCAAGTCAGCCCAAAGGGACCCGGCTCCAACTCCCACCATCCAACTGGAACCGCGCGAGGGTCGAGGAGGACCTCCCCCTGCACCCGGGCCCGGCCCCAGCTGCCCTCCGGTTCAATAGCTCCACGCCTACGCCCCCATCCTCCCTTTACCCCACCCCGCTCCACTGGTCGGGACGCTCACGATCCAGCCGGGACTCACCCGCGACCTAGGTAAGCTCTGTCCCTGCCCACCTCCAGAAACCCAGGCCAAATAATTCAGTTTAGTGAAACTGAAAGATCTTAAGAGTTAAAACGACAATGCCAAAGTCAAAGTGCAAATCCATGAGAAGCAACACTCAAGTAAACAAATTCCCACTGAAGGAATTAATCCCATAATGTTAGACTCCAACCAGAACAAACCCACGGAAAAAGGCCAAGAAAGCCTGACCCAGAATAACGACTTTCAAAATATGATCATTACCATGTTCAATACTATGAAAGAGGAAATCGGGGAGGAATTACATAATAGAATCAATCGCTTTGAAGAGGAACAAAACAGACATTTGGAGGAGTTGAGAAAAACAGTGCAAGAAACAAAAACTGGCATAGAGCAGTTAAAGCAGACTCAAGCAGAGTTTAAAACTGAGCTAAAAGACAAGTTATCTTCAACCCAGAACTCCACAGAAAGTCTTATCAACGGACCTCAGGAAGCAGAAAACAGAAGTTCAGACCTTGAAGATAAAGTGGGAGTACTAACCAGCACAATGAAAGAGGTTGTTAAAGCCAAAAAGATATTTGAGAGAAATATCCAAGAGATATGGGACACCCTGAAGAAGCCTAACATGTGTATCCATGGAATACCTAGAGCAAGAATCTCAAAATACCACCCCTGAGGAAATTTTTCAAATGATCATCAAGGAAAACTTTCCTCATCTAAAAAAAGAGAGGCCCATCCATATACAAGAGGCATTCCGCACCCCAAACAGATATGACCAAAACAGAAGCACGCCAGGGCAAATAATAGTTAAAACACTCCACATTCAAGATAAAGAACTGGTGCTGAGAGCTTCAAGGGAGAAAAAACAAGTCACTTTTAAAGGTAAACCTATTAAAATAACAAATGACTTCTCAGTCGAAACAGTAAAAGCAAGAAGAGCTTGGAGAGACATACTTCAAGTATTGAATGAGCAAAAATGTCAACCCAGGCTGATTTACTCTGCAAAACTATCCGTCATGATCGAGGGAGAAAGAAAAATCTTCCAGGACAAAGACAACTTGAAGGGATACATGTCCACCAAACCAGGCCTTCAAAAAATGCTAGAAATGATACTCAAGCGTGAAGAAAAAAACAGGCATATCCAGGAGAACAGAAGGCAAATATAACACCATTAAAAGCAAAGCAATATACCTATAAAAACTACTAAACATAATAAATGTCTGGAATTAAAAATAGTTTCTCCATTATAACACTAAATGTTAATGGAATTAACTCACCGATCAAGAGACACAGATTACAAACTTGGATTAAAAATCACAATCCATCAATCTGCTGCCTGCTGGAAACCCATCTCACCACAAAAGATAGGCACGCTCTAAAAATAAAAGGCTGGTCAACAATTCTACAAGCAAATGGAAGCGGAAAACAGGCAGGGGTAGCCATTATGCTATCAGACAAAGTGGACTTCAAACCAAAGAAAATTATAAGAGACACGGATGGATACTACATTTTAGTCACAGGTACAATTCACCAGGAAGACTTCACAATACTGAACATATATGCACCCAATACAGGCCCCTGCACATTCATTAAGAAAACCTTACAGCGTCTAAAGCAAGAAATCAACCCCCAAATGATAATTCTTGGTGACTTCAACAACGCCCTCTCAACATGGGATATATCAACAGGACAAAAGCTTAACAGAGACACTTTTGAACTTAATCAAACCCTGAAAGAAATGGACCTTACAGATCTCTATCGAACTTTTCACCCACGCACCAAAGAATACACATTTTTCTCAGCAGCACACGGAACATTCTCCAAAATAGATCACATATTGGGCCACAAAACGAATCTACACATATACAAAAAAGTTGAAATTCTAATCTGTGCCCTACCAGACCATCACGGCCTAAAGCTGGACATCCACAACACATCAAACAAGAGAAAATACACTAACTCCTGGAAACTTAACAATATGATGCTGAATGAGAACTGGCTTCAGGAAGAAATTAAAAGGAAATTCAAGATTTCCTGAAAGTGAATGATAACGAAAATACAACTTACCAAAATCTCTGGGACACAATGAAAGCTATTCTAAGAGGTAAGTTCATAGCTCTTAATGCCTACATCAAAAAAAATGGAAACATCAGAAATAAACAACTTAACAATGCAGCTTAAAGCTTTAGAGAAACTAGAGCAATCTAATCCCAAAAGTAGTAGAAGAGAGGAGATTAGCAAAATAAGGGGAGAAATATCTGAAATCGAGATTAAGAAAACAATAGAAAAAAATCAACCAGTCAAAAAGCTAGTTCTTTGAAAAAATCAGTAAGATGGATACACGCCTAGCTAAATTAACCAAAACCAGGAGAGAGAAAACCCAAATTAACAAAATCAGAAATGAACATGGAGTTATCACTACTGATACCCAAGAAATCCAGAGAATTATAACATCATATTTCAAAAACTTATACTCTGTGAAGTTTGACAACACAAAAGAGATGGATGAATTTCTAAGTAAACACAACTTACCTAAATTGAATCAGGAAGTTGTGAATTATTTAAATAGTCCTATAACATATAAGGAAATTGAGGAAGTAATCTTGAATCTTCCCACCAAAAAATGTCCTGGACCAGATGGATTCAGCACAGAGTTCTACCAGACATTTAAAGAGTTAATGACACCATTACTCCTTAAACTGTTCCATCAAATAGCAAAGGAAGGAACACTACCAAATTCCTTCTATGAAGCTAATATCGTTTTAATCCCAAAACCTAATAAAAATTCACTTAAAAAAGAAAACTAAAGTCGATCTCTCTGATGAACACAGACGCAAAGATTCTCAACAAAGTTTTAGCAAATCGGATTCAAAAACATATTAAAAAGAACATTCACAGGGACCAAGTAGGCTTCATTCCCGGCACACAAGGTTGGTTGAACATACGAAAATCAATAATTGTAATTCATCATGTAAACCAGTCCAAAGTCCAAGACCACATGATACTCTCGATAGATGCAGAAAAAGCTTTTGACAAGCTCCAACACCCTTTTCTGATCCAAACACTAGAGACAGTAAGAATAAAAGGAACCTTTATCAATATGATAAAAGCTGTATACAACAAGCCCACAGCAAGGATTATGCTCAATGGGGAATAATTGGAAACATTCCCACTTCGATCAGAAACTAGACAAGGCTGTCCACTCTCAACACTTCTATTCAATATTGTACTTGAAGTCTTAGCTGAAGCCATAAGACAAGAAAGGGACATAAGAGGGATTCAAATCGGCAAGGAAGAAGTCAAACTGTCCCTATTTGCAGATGACATGATCTTATACCTGAGTGATCCCAAAAACTCCACCAGGAAGCTTCTGGAACTAATTGAGAAGTTCAGCAGGGTGGCAGGATACAAAATAAATGTGCAAAAATCAGAAGCCTTCCTATACGCACAGAATGAAAGAATTGAAAAAGCCTTGAGAGAAACCATCCCATTCACTATAGCCCCTAAAAAAATGAAATACCTTGGTATAAACCTAACTAGGGAGGTAAAAGACCTTTACAATGAAAACTTTAAAACCCTAAAGAAAGAAATTTCAGAAGACACCAGAAAGTGGAAAGACCTCCCATGTTCCTGGATTGGCAGAATCAACATCGTAAAAATGACCATCCTACCAAAGGCAATATACAAATTCAATGCTATACCAACTAAAATCCCAAAGCAATTCTTTAAAGAAGTTGACCAAACAATCTCAAAATTCATATGGAGGCACAAAAGACCCAGGATAGCAAAGACAATCCTGAGTAACAAAAACACTGCTGGAGGTATCACCATACCGAACCTAAGTCTATACTACAAATCCATAGTTATAAAAACAGCCTGGTACTGGCTCCAAAATAGACACACAGATCAATGGATAAGGATTGAAGACCCAGATATAAGCCCACAAAATTACAGCCATTTGGTCTTTGACAACGGGGCCCAAAGAATCCAATGGAAAAAGAACAGCATCTTCAACAAATGGTGCTGGCAAAACTGGATCTCCACATGCAGAAGATTAAAGCTGGACCCATACTTGTCACCATGTACAAGACTTAATTCCAAATGGATCAAGGACCTTGATATCAGGCCAGAGACTATAAAAACCATAGTTGAAAGGATAGGGAACTCCCTCGAGCTGATTGGGCTAGGCCAATATTTCCTAAACAGACATCCAATGGCACAATCACTGCTACCAACTCTCAACAGTTGGGATCTTGTGAAGTTAAAGAGCTTCTGTTCAGATAAAGAGATTGTAACACGAGCTCAAAGGCAACCCACAGAATGGGAGAAAATCTTCACTAACCACATATCTGATAGAGCTCTACTGTCCAGAGTGCACAAAGAACTTAGAAAACTAAACACCAAGGAAACCAATGGCCCAATTAAAAAATGGGCCCCGGAACTTAAAAGAAACTTTACCAAGGATGAAATTAAAATGTCTAACAAATATCTTGAAAAGTGCTCCACATCCTTAGCCATCAGGGAAATGCACATCAAAACGTTCCTGAGATATCATCTCACCCGGTCAGTGTGGCAAAAATCCACAACACAAACAACAACAAATGCTGGAGAGGATGTGGAGAGAGGGGAACTCTCCTACATTGCTGGTGGGAGTGCAGGCTCATACAGCCACTCTGGCGAGCCGTCTGGAGATTCTTAAAGAAATTAAAGATTGAAATGCCATATGACCCTGCGATTCCACTCCCCCCCATACAGCAGAGGTTCACCTCGATAGCACAAGCACGACCATGTTCATAGCAGCACTGTTTACAATAGCAAAGACATGGAATCAACCCAATTGTCCAACAGTTGACGAGTGGATAAGGAAAAAGTGGTACATCTATACAATGGAGTACTACTCAGCCATCAAAAATGATGAATTACTGGAATTTGCCGGGAAATGGATGTCATTAGAAACAATTATATTAAGTGAAGTATCCCAGACCCAGAAAATTAAGCGCCATATGTACTCCCTAATAGGTGGCTCCTAATACTAAACCCACCCAGCCCATCTTGAGACACTCATAGGTAAATCTATGTATTACCTACAGTAATTGCAAGGATTATGAATAGGAGGGATGGGGTTGGAGGGCCACACCAGACACAAGGAGAGACGTGACCATGTTACAGTACAGAAAATAGGCCCCCATCAAGGACGGCAAGAAAGTAATGTGACACCTAGTTAAGTTCACAATTCGTTCCTGATCATTTACAACTAAGGGGGTATGAACTCACCAGAAGGGGAGGGCATATAGTCCGGCAGATTAAAAAGTAACCATTTTGCAAATGGGTGATTGACCCCTCCCATTGCCTAATGCCATATGACCCTGCGATTCCACTTTTGGGTATAAGTATTACATATACCCTTGAATATGTTCTTATAATAAGACTCCAGTTTAACAGCTTTCTGTCTCTGGCCAGGGGGTGACATACAGTGCCCATCACGATGGAGTGACGGGCATTATAGGAGCAACACAACTGCAAAAGAAAATCAACGAACCACTATCCAGAACTTCAGAGACTCTATATCAACCACCTAGAACTAGGCCAGCCTAATCTCTCCCCATCCTGAAGCTCAGGGACATTTGGGGAAGAGGGGGCGGTAAGAGTGTAAGAGCAAAAGGATGGGAGGAGCAATGATTTGCAAGATACTCCACACAAGTTAGGGCCGAAGCAATCATAATTGGATATTGCATGCCCGGCGCAATGTCCAACACACTATTGACCTCACAAAGTCTAGCATCTGCTAAAGGCACCAAGATCCTTGGAGGCAAGGGATTGACAGCCACAGTAGTGTTCCTATGCTTAAGGGGAACACGGGAAAGGGTTCAGGGAAATGCCACTGGGTCCTTGTACATCATCGGAGAGGAGGGCCCAGAGGAGAGTCAGGCATGCACAAGAAAGGACTCTGGGAATCAGAGCGGGAGGCACGGGGGGATGGGTCGGGAGGGGTGAGGGGAGGGGGAGCAGGGGGTTTGTGGGGGAGGAGGAGGGAGGGAGGGAACTGGTGTACCTATTAAGTTTGTATGAGCTGAAATAATAATAAAAAATGTATTATTAAAAAAAAGATAGATGGAATAAGAGTAGGAGACCGTGGTGAGGAGGGGGTCAGTCTCCCATTTGCAAGATGGTTACCTTCTATCTGCCAGACTCTATGCCTTTCCTGTCTGGTGAGACCAAACCCCATCAGTTGCAAGTAACCAGGAAGAAAAGTCTGTAAGCTTGACCAGATGTCTCATTACTTACTTTCACTACTTGATGGTGGCCTATTTTCTCTGCTACAGCATGATTCCCCTCTCTCCTTGTTTCTGGCGGCACCCTCCTTCCCCTTCCTTCCTGTTTATAATCTTTGCAATTACTGTAGGTATTACAGAGATTTATCTTTGAGTGTCTCTAAGTGGGTTTGGTACTAGGATCCACCTATTAGGGAGTACATATGGCGCTTAATTTTCAGACAAACACACAGTTTTGTCAAATAATATCTCTATGCCCATTGTTGTATGTGCATTTTAAATTATTTATTTATTTATGTGAAGGGGAAGAAATAGCACATACATGCTGTGGCACACAGCTAGAGATCAGAGGACATTTGGAGGTCAATTCTCTTCTTCTACCTTATGGCCTTCTGGGGATCAAACCCATGTTTGCAAACAAGCACTTTAACCACTGACCCTTCTCCCCAGCCCCTTACATGTGCATTTTTAAAGGAAGCTCAAAAAAATCACATACCAATTTTAAAAGTATCCACAATCCAAAAGATACTTTTATTCTTGATTGATTTTTTTTTGTGAACAAGTAGCTGTAGCAACACAGTTATGAAACATGAAGACATTTCAAATCAACTCTTTACTGTCTTAGAAGTCTTACCAATGGATGCCTGAACTTAGATCTATAATTCCTGAGACTCAAGATTATGGATCATGGTGAAAACCCATGGAAGAGCAATGATCTGGGACAGTGGTGTCAAAATGTTTTTCACAATAGCCACAATTCGTTCCATGGGATACAAAAGAGGTGGGGCTCCTGATAACAGTAAGAACTACACTAAGTCCTTTTTACATGATTTATCCATGAAACTATGATTGATTTAATAATACTTTCAATGTTTTATTATAACAAGGAGCAATAAAAGGTTATTTTAAAGCGTGAAGTTAATGTCATAGGATGTTGAACTTTTTAATCACAGATCCTCAGAGTTTGGTGATTAGGAACATTCAACCTCACTAATATTCATCAATAAATTATTACTAACTATTACTAAGAGCATGTATACTAAATAGGCTCATGTTAGTAAACTGGATTTTTCTCTGATATCAACTGCAGCCAATTGAAGGAGGACATCCAGGAGACATTCTTGAGAAGGAATTTGCAAGGCAGAGTCTTAACTCCTGAACCATCTCTCCAGTCCCTTCAGAATAATTTTGAACAAATCCTCTCTCAGCAGAAAACAAGACTATTAATAATTAATTGTGTCTTCCATGGTCTCTGTCTGTATTTGAAGCTCCTATCTCAGGTCATCTAGGGAAATAGCTAGCCTAAGTTTAAACCACACAAAATATGGTTTCCAGCAAGGTTATATTGCATCTGTGGAAACAAAAACTCTCTCTTGTAAACAGTCCTGTCAATTGGGTAACCTATTCCCAGCCTCCAACCCTTTCAGTCTGTCTTCTGACCCACAGTTGACATTTATGAATTACAGTTCTGCACAAGAATGAGAACTAACTTGTAAATTTGGAGCAATGTGACCTAGATTACAAAGTAGTCCTGAACTCTTACCCAACCTTTTGTATAAGCTCCAAGGAAAATCTCCTGATTTCCTTAGTTGCTGGAGGACATCCTTGCATAGTCATGAGAAATGCAATTCTTATCTCTGTTTACCGCTACATGTTTGTGTGGTTCTGTGAATGCATGTAAATGATCAAATTCTGTCCCCACTACCAGCTGATCACAAAAATAAAATTATTTTCTTTCAAAAAAAAAAAACAAAAAACCCCAAATACTTTATGTGTTTTGAAATGCTAAACTCAAAGACCCAAAATTGAACAGAATCTTTTTTTTTTTTTTTTTTGGTTTCTGGTTTTTTATTTATTACTTGTTAACTTCATTAATTACCTTTTCTTTCTTGATGTTTATTTTGTTCTTTTATTTTCTTTTCCAGTTTAAATATTTAAACTAATAAAGTTATTAGAAATAGTATCTATATCCTATATATAGCTCATTTGTTGTATTTTCTTTTTTTTTTTTTCAACAATAGTTGGGGCCAAAGCAATCATAATGGGACTTTGCATGCCCTGCGCAATGTCCAGCGCACTGTTGCCCTCATAAAGTCTAGCATCTGTTAAGGGCACCGAGACCCCTGGAGGCAAGGGATTGACAGCCATAGTAGTGATCTTATGCTTAAGGGGAACAAGAGAAAGGGCTTATGGAAATGCCACTGGGTCCTTATATGTCATCGGAGAGGAGGACCCAGTGGAGAGTTAGGCGTACACAATAAAGGACTCTCTGGGAATTGGGGGGGAGGGACTGGGGGAAGGGGAGGGGGAGGAAGGGGGAGGGAGGGAACTGGTAAAAAATTTTAAAATGTATAATTAAATTTTTAATGAACAGAATCTTAAGTTTGCCTAAGGCCCCTGGGTTAAGGATCTTTTCAATATTGTTGGAACTGTTTCTTAAGACCATATTATAAAAAAGAGGTCATTATGTTTTCAACATGGACTAGAATACAAAAAAAAAGGAGTTATTAAGATGGTCCTTGTTCCTCAAGAGCTTGGTCTCAAAAAGGGAAATCATAATAGCAAAAATGAGTATGTACACGATACAGTCACTGCTGCCTTAGCCAACCTGGGGTGAGTCAGAGTCGGCCAGGCAGAGAGAAGAGGACATTACTGCTAGGAGGAACGCCTGAACAAGGGCAGCATTTTAAACTCCATAGTGTTTAGGAGAACTTCAAGGACTTTAATCATGTTTTCTGTGCAGTGAATGCACTGTGATGGTTCTGGGAAATAAGCTAACTGAAGACATAAAAAAAACCAAACCAAGCATGGTGAACCACACCTGTGGTCAAGAAGTTGAGGCTGAAGAATTGTTATGAGTTTGAGCCAGCCTGGGCTACCTGGTGAGTTGCAGGTTTGCCTGGCAGCCTGAGATATACAATGGAAGTGTGTGTGTGTGTGTGTGTGTGTGTGTGTGTGAGGGGGGGGGGGAGGGAAAGCATATATCTGATGATTTACTATAATAAGAAACTGGGCCAGATCCTGGTTCCTACAAGGTGCCTGATGATGATATTTACTAATACAGAAAATCAAGGATGATCTAGGTGGGGATGGAAATATCTCCGGTCTGTTAATTAAAAGTGAAGTATGGGCTGGAGAGATGGTTCAAGGATCTCACAAACAGAAGGATCTGAGTATGAATCCCAGATCACACATAAAAACAAACAAAAGAAACAAAAGCCACCAGGTAGAAATGAACAAAGCAATAAAAGGAGGTAGAGAAATCCAAGATGACTCCTGAAGTCACTCTTGGGCTTCCAAATGTACATAGAGTGCTCTCTGATACACACACACACACACACACACACACACACACACACACACATACACATACACACACACCAGCAACGACAACAACTGGATTTATGAATCTGTTGATCAACTGATTTTAAGGTTGGGAGATTAGTCTGAGCATATCCAAAGTAATCTAATCACAAAGGTTCTTCATACAGATGCCAAGTCAAAGGAGTGAGGGTAGAGGAGGAAAACCTGACCTGGTATGGTTTCAAAGGGGCATAAGCGGAAGCATGAGGTGACTTCTGAAATCTGGGAAGGAAAGGAAAAGGATTCTCTTCTAGAAATTCCAGAAAACATTCAACCCCATAATGCCTCGATTTTTACTCATTGAGAATGCAATAGATGGTCTCCTTGTCAACCTGATGACATTTACTATCATCTGCAAAAGGAGACTCTGGGATCTTTGTGTAATTATCTTGATCATGTTAATTGACAGGGGAAAATCCATCTTCATTGTGGGCAGGACCAATCCCTGTGTAAGGGATCCTGGTCTGTGTCTCCTAAATGAACATGCTAGCTGTAGCAGTTACTCTTCTTTGTTGCTGTGAGACACAATTCAAAGCCAAACAACTTAAATGGAGAAAGGAGAGATTTACTTAGCTTATGGCTCCAGAAGGAAGATACAGTCCTTTATAGTGGAAAAGGCATGGTGGATAGAAGGAACTGAAAGAGGCTTAGCCACATTCATCATGGAGACTGAGAATCATCTGCAAGAACAGACTCTCTCAAACTAACTGAAGCCTAGAGGGCCTAACCAACCTCAATGCCCACCCCCTGTGACTGCCTTCCTCCAGCGAGGCTCCACCTCCTAAAGGTGCCATGATCTTCCCAAACAACTAAAGATTTCAACACATGAACCTGTGGGGAACAAGTCACATTTCAAACCATGAGACTAGCACTCATCCCTCTCAGCTTCCTGACCCAGGATATTGTGTTGACCAGCTGCCTCAGGTTCCTTGACCTCCCTACAACATTAGGTATATGAACCATTTTTTTAGGTTGCCAGGATATTTGGTCACAAACTCAAAAAACTAGAACCGAGAGACATTTCAGACTTAGGATTTTTAGATTCGTAAGAGGGTTCACTTCTGCTCCTTTGAGCCCCTAAGTTTGTGATAATTTGTCATGGCAACAATGGATGTGTCATAGTTAAGCACAGGTGTCAACTTGACTGTTGAGGGTTTGAGCTCTGGGCACAGTTGTAGAGAGTTGATGGTTGAGTTAAGCCCAGAGCAAACCTGAAGAAGATTGTCTAGCTGCTGGGGAAGGTCTTGGATAAATCACAGAGAGCTGGTTGAGAGAGTCAGCATCCTTCTGTTCACTTGGCAAGATATGCTGGTCTGGCAAGTAAAGATTGTCCGTCTCTCAGCCATTATGTGATGATGGTGTGGCTAGTTCCCTTGGCCCTGGTGTTAGTGCCTGCTCTCCCTTCAAGCTGGATTGAGAACTGTAACCAGGAATCATAAGAGAGAATAAACCCTTGTTCCCTTAAGCGGTTTGATGGTCATTTATCAGCAATCTTGCAGGTGGACTGAAACAGGATGGTTTACTCAAGATTGCACTCAGCATTCAGTAACCTATCTGTGCTACACAAGCTTAAAGAAATCAGTTTATAAATGAATAAATAAATATGCAAATACTCAAATGTGTATGATTTGGGAAACACCCTAACATGTACAAGGTCAACTGAACTGAAATTAATTCCCAGTATGACATAAAAAAGATATTGAAACTGTTCCAAGGAAAATGGAATAATTTTTTCCCAAAAATCCCATGGTCAGATTTTCTTTAAAAAATAATTTACTCTTAAAAAGTCAAAGAAACCTGATGTTGTATTGAGGGCTTGGCACACTGTAGATAATTTAGAATCTTTATAAATTGTATATGACATGAAATCCCTTAGCAATTTTATTAATACCATTCAGGAGTCTAGTGGTGGTTATCACATTTTAATTAATATCTGTGACAGTTCCACTTTCCAGTTAGATGTCAAGCTTTTGTAGTGTAAGGAGTTTGTCTTATACTAACTTTATGCCTTCAAAAAGGACAGCTGTAATGTTTGTGATTAAAGCTGCTCATGGTCCAGATAATAGTTTCTTGTATTTCTGTGCTAGTCAATAATATGTGGAATCTAGCCCATACATAGACTCATGAGATACAAATTTTACATTTTCAGGAATTTGTGAAGAAGTTTATTATAAACTAGGAGCTTGTGATTGACCATGGTGTGGTTATTTGTATCATAAATATTGACAAATACTGAAAGTCAGCCTCTCTCATTTACCAGTACACTTGCCTGTCTAAGAGAATCAATGAGGGTATAACAGGTTAAAAGTCAAATCAGATTTAACCTACAAAAACATAATTGGAACAAATATCCACTTATTATACTGAGGTGAACAAAAAAAGCTTTCAGTGCAGTTTATTTCCAACATTTCCACTTACTGCTTATTTTAGAAGATTCTTCTTTTTAAAAATAAATATATTAAATGTACATTTTTTACACATGCTCCTTGCCTCCCTCATTCTTCTTCCCTTTCTCCCTCCCTTCTTTCCTGCTCCCATCTTATCCCAGCCCACTCTTCTTCCCATCCCTGTATGAGCCTGTTCTGTTCTCTGGTGTTATGGGTCCTGGGTTTCCCACTGTATCTTCTGTTTTCATGGGGGTTCAGGCCTCTGTGGCAGACAGAGAGGCCCTTCCTTGGATAGCCTACTGATGTGAGTTCTCCCCTACCACTGTCTGATCCATTCCCCCTAAAGATCCTACTGCCTGAAACTATTTCCCCAGAGATCTGTGCCAGTCCCCCGGGGGGGTATGCTGACTCGTTCATCACTCTGCAGGTCTGATGAGATCCAGATCCACTTCAGTTGAGTTTCTGGCTGAAGCTGCCCCATCTTGAGAGGAATGTCCTGCCCAGCAACAGAACTCTCCATCTTTAGGCTCTTATAGTCTTATTGCCCCCTCTTTCCATAAGTTCTCTGAGTCTCCACATGGGAGAGATTTGGCTGGCCTGGTTCCAGGTGAACATTAGAGGGTTCAGGTGTTCTGTATTCAGGTCGTTTGTTGTCCATTTTGTTATTCTTGCACGGCACAAGGCTGCACATGCTATCTGAGTGCTGAGATCCCTCTCCTATCCAACAATACAGAAATTGTTAAAGGGAGGACTTTATGTAAGAAAAGCTTGAAAGAGAGGGAGGATCAGGAGTAGGGCACAGTAGTGGGTGGGATCAACCTTGAAGACATCATCTGGCTGTGAACTAGTCACTATCTCCCCACCCCATGATGGGGAACACATGTCAGTGTTTGAAACCCTTCTAAGTACCAGAGATCAGGAAGGAGACTGACCATGGATTGGATTAAATATCTTGCTATTTATTGGTCTTCTTGACAGTGGCCTTATTTCTCAGTTGAACATTGTTCCTTTGTTTTATTTTTTTTTAATTTTATTATTATTATTATTATTTATTCAACTGTGTGCATATGCGTGTGTATGTGCACGCGCGCGTGTGTGTGTGTGCGTGTCTGTGTATGTGTAGAACCACGGACGAATTCGCGAACCACCATGGACGCCTCTACCTTCTTCTGCCCTGGGATTCACAGGCTCCGCCCTACCAGGATCAGAAGCGCAGGCCGCCCCCGCTTCCGCCTGGCGTCTATACGTGGGATCTGGGATCCGAACTCAGGACCTTCCGCCTGCAAGGCGGAGGCTTAACCCCTGAGCCACCTCTCCAGCCCTGTTCCTTTGTTTTCATTCTCTTTGGGTCTTCTTTTCCCTACTTTCCTATTTTGAGCCCTTCATGGTTGTAAAAAGGTAACAGAAAGATTTCCCATGAGTATGTCATTATGAGGACTTGGAATTAGGTTCCACTTATAAGAGAGAATATGTGACATCTGGTTTTCTGTGTTAAGGATACTTCACTTGGTATGATTTTTTCCAGTCTCATTCATTTAGCAGCAAATTTCATTAATTCATTTTTTATGGCTGTGTAGTATTCAATCATATATATATGTGCCATATTTTTATTATCCATTTATCAACTAATGGACATCTAGGTTGTTTCCATGGCTTTGCTATTGTGAATAATGCTGCAATGAACATAGATGTTTCTCTCCAGTATGATGAAGCATTTTTTGGGACTATTCCCAGCAACAGTGTAACAGTTACTTTTAAGTGTTACCATAAGAAAGCATTCAAAGTCAAGCAACTTAAGGGAGAAAGGGAGATTTATTCAGCTTATGGTTCCAGAGAGGAGAAACACTCTTTCATGGTGGAGGGGACATGGCTGGTAGCTGAAGCTGGAGTCAGGCTAAGTCACTGAAAACATCATTGGAGAGTTTTTCTTCTTCTAAGTCTTCTGTTCTATGGTTCCTTTAATCTGGTATGCTACTGTGAGGTTCCAATCAGATCTAGAGCTGGCCTTTGTATTATAAATGTATTGATCTGGATACTCTCTTCAGGTGGTCTAATAGTTGATCTTAGTTAATGCCTGTTATGTCAAGTTGACACCCAGAATTAATTATCACAAGTGCTGTAGCAGTATCATATGACATTTCAACTTTAAACTTTTATAGCAACCACCATACTGATTGTCATAGTGGTTGTACAAGTCTGTATTTCCACCAGCAATATATGAGGATTCCCTTCTCCCATTCCAATAGGTGTTATTGCTTATCTTTTGGATTTTCGCCATTCTGACTGATGTGAGATGGTATCTCAAGGTAGTTTCGATTTGCATTTCTCTGATGGCTAGGAAGTGGAACATTTTTAAGGTATTTGTTGGACATTTCAATTTCTTCCTGGGAAAAATTTCTTTTAACTTCCAAGGCTCTCTTTCTAATAAGGCTGTTTGTCTCCTTTTTTAATTTTTTGAGTTTTTTGTACACTCTAGATATTAATCCTCTATCAGATGTGTGATTAGTGAAGATTTTCTCCCATTTTGTGGGTTGTCTTTTTGCTCAGTTGACAAAATCTTTATCTGCACAAAAGCTTTTTAATTTCATGAGATTCCATTTACTGACAGTTGGTTCTATTTCCTGAGCTATTCAAGTTCTGATTAGAAAGTTTTGGCTTAAGCCAGTCAGTTCCAAAGAATAACCTACTCTTTCTTGTAGGATTTTTATAGTCTCTTTCTGGTCTATGTTAAGGTCTTTGATCCATTTGGAGTTCATTTTCATGCATGGTGTTAAGGTCTTTGATCCATTTGGAGTTCATTTTCATGCATGGTGACAAGCAAGGGTCCATTTCCAATCTTCTGCATGTGACCATACATTTTTGCTAGCAACATTTGTTGAAGATACTGTTCTTTTGTCATTGGGTTTTCTGAGACCCTATGTCAAAAATCAGATGACTGTATGTGTAGGGGTTTGTTTATGGATCTTTGATCTTTATCTATTGATCACTGTGCTGATATGGAGCCAACACCAGTCTTTATTACTATGCATTTATAGTATAGTTTAGAGTCTGGCATGGTAATTCCTGCAGCATAATTTTTATTATCCAAGATTAGATTAGCTATGCTTGGCCTTTTGTGCTTCCATATGAATTTTGTGATTGCTTTGTTAATGTCTGTGAAGAATTGTCTTAGAATTTTGATTGGTATAGCATTGGGTCTGTATATTGCTCTTGGGATGGCCATTTTTATGATATTTATTCTGCTGATCTAGGAGCATGGGAGGTCTTTCCACCTTCTGGTATCTTCTGAAATTTCTTTCTTTAGGGTTTTAAAGTTTTTGTTGTCAGGGCTCTCACCTTCCTTGGTTAGATTTATACCAAGGTATTTCTTTTTTTTTTTTAAGGGTAAATGGAATTGTTTCTCTTAAGACTTTCTCACTTTTTTCATTCTTATTGTATAAGAAAGCCACTGGTTTTTGAAAATTGACTTTATATCCTTCTACTCTGCTGAACTTATGTATTAATTCCAGGAGTTTCCTGGTAGGATTTTGGGGGGTCTCTCAGATAAAGGATCATATTGTTTGCAAATAGGGATAGCTTAACTTCTTTTTTTCCTATTTGTATCCCTTTTATTACCTTCTCTTGTCTCATACCCCTAGCTGAGATTTCTAGTATGATATTGAATAAAAATAGTGAGAGTGGACAGCCATGCTTAGGTCCTGATCAAAGAGAGAATGCTTCAAGTTTTTCACCATTTAGAATAATCCTTGCTATATATAGGCTTCTCGTATACACTCTTCATTATACTGATGTATGTTTCTTCAATTCCAATTGTCTCAAGGACTTTCAATGTAAAGGGACGTATTTATTTATGATGGGTTACATTTATTGTTTGCACGTGTTAAATCAACCTTACGTGCCTGGAATAAATCCTACTTGATCATAGTGAATGATTTTTTTTATATATTTTTGACTCTGGTTTGCTAAAATTTGGCTGAGGATCTTTGTATCTGTGTTCATTAATGAGATTGGCCTATATAGTTTTCTTTTTTTATTGTATTTTTATTTGTTTTAGGGATTCGTGTGATATTAGTTTCGTAGAAAGAATTAGGGAGTGTTCCTTCCTTTGCTGTTTTATGGAATAGTTTAGGAAGTAGTGGTGTTAGTTGTTCAAATGTTTGGTAGAATTCTGCACTGAATCCATCTGGACCTGTAGTTGTCACAACTGACACCAAGAAAATTCAGAGAATCATAAGATCATAATTTAAAAATTTATACTCTACAAAGTTTGCCAACCAGAAAGAAATGGATAAACTTCTTAATACATTCAACTTACCAAAACTGAATCAGGATGAATAAATTATTTAAACAGTCCTATAATAAGTTATCAAATTAAATAAGCAATTACAAATCTCCCCAATGAAAAAATTCATTATTAATTTTATTAATTTGCATTTTCTCCCTTTTGGCTTTGGTTAATTTGGCTAAAGGTTTGTTAATCTTGTTGACTTTTTTTCGAAGAACCAGCTCTTTGGTTGATTCTTTGTATTATTCTCCTTATCTCAATTTCAGATATTTCTCCCTTGATTTTACTAATTTCTTCTCATCTACTCTTGTGGGATTGGATTATTCTTATCTTTTTAAAGCTTTAAATAGCACTATTAAGTAGTTTACTTGTGATCCTTGCATTTCTTTGATATAGGTATTGAGTGCTATAAACTTTCCTCTCAGAACTGCCTTCAGCATATCCCAAAGATTTTGGTATGTTGTATTTTTATTATTGTTTATTTCCAGGAATTTTTTGAATTTCCCTTTTGACTTCTGCCTGAAACCATCCCTCGCTTACTATCATGGTATTTAATTTCCAAGAATGTATGTATTTTCTTACATTTGCTTTGTTGTGGATGTCTAGCTTTATTCCATGGTGGTCAGATAGGGTGCAGGATATTATTTCAACTTTCCTATACATGTGAAGATTTGCTTTATGCTCCAATATGTGGTCTAATTTGGAGTAGGTTCTATAGGCTAATGAAAAGAATGTGTATTCCTTATTGTTGGAATGGAAGGTTCGGTAGAGGATAGTCAGGTCCTTTTGGGTTGGTTTGACTAAGCTCCAGTATTTCTCTGTTCAGTTTTTGGCTTGTTGACCTGTACAATGGTGAGAGCGGGATGTTAAAAATCCCCTATTATTATCCTGTTTGGATTGATTTGTCATTTTAATTGTTACAACATGTGTTTAAAGAATGTGGCTGAATCTATATTAGGTGTGTATATGTTCAGTTTTGTGAAGTCTTCCTAGTGTATTGTTCCTCTGACTAATATGTAGTATCCTTCTGTGTTTCTTATGATTTCTTTTGGTTTGAAGTCTATTTTGTCAGATATCATAATTGCTACTCCTGCTTGTTTCCATACTTGCAGTACTTTAAAAGCTTGCAGTACTTTTTCCTTACTTGTGGTACTTGCAAAAGATTGCAGTACTTTTGACTAGCCTTTTGATCTGAGAATGAGCCTATCATTCATGGCGAGATGTGTTTCCTGAAGGCAGCAGATTGCTGGATTGTGATATTTCATCTATGTTTGTAGTCTATGTCTTTTAATTAGAAAGTTGATTCCATAACATTTAGGGTTATAATTGAAAATGTTTGTTAGTTACTGTTATTTTATGTGTTTTGTGGTTTTTAATGTGTGTATTATTGCTAGGAAATTGTGTTGGTATCATTTTTCCCTTCTGTCCTCACACATATATTTGTCCTTTACTTCAAGCCTGAGTATCTTTTCTATCATCTTTTGTAGGCCTGGTTCAGTGTTCATGTAGGCCTTTAGTTTGTCCTTATGGTGGAAGATTTTTCATTTGCCGTCAATCAAGAATGATAGTTTTGATGGATATATTAGTCTTGACTTGGCATTTGTGTTCATTCACAACTTGAAGTATATCTTTCTAAACTCTTCTGGCTTTACTGTTTTCATTGAAAAATCAGCTGTTATTTTAATAAGTTTACCTTTAAATGTGACTTGGTTTTTTTCTCTTGATACTCTCAGCACATCGTCTTTATCACAAATCTGTGTTGTTTTGATCACAATTTCTCATGGCAAATTCCTATTTTGGTAATACCTGAATGATGTGCGATATGCCTCTTGTACTTGGATGAGAATGTCTTTCCTTAGAAGTGGAAAATTTTCATTAATAATAATGTGTAAAATCTCCTCTAGAGTGGCTTTGTGGGTTTCTTTTTCTGGTATTCCATGAATGGGTAGGTTTGGTTTCTTAAAGAAGTCCTGTATCTCTTGAACATTCCTTTCCAGTATTTTTTTTTTTTTTTGCTTTTTCAACCTCTTTAATTGAAACAATTTGTTTTTCTGTCTTTCCTTCTAGTTCTGATATTCTATGTTCTGTTTTGATGATACTGCTGGTAAGACTTTGTGTTGAATTTTGGATTATAGCTAGCTTATTTTTAATTCCAAGCTTAATCTGTCTGTGTTTTTTCAACCGTTCTAGGTGCCTGTTGTGCTCCTGTTCATATTGGCGTATGTGGCTATTTAACTTCTCTCAGATTTCCTCTCTCATTGTTTTCATTATGATAAAGATCACACTTTAAAAAATCCTTGTCTTGGTTATTGAATTCTTGACTAATAACCGAGGATTTGCTCTGATAGGGATCCATTGTTACAGGATCAATATTTTTTTGTGGAGGAGTTGTTGCTATGGTTTTTGTTTTTTCTTGCAGATTTATGGTGTGACTTGATAATTTTGTGTTTCATTTCTATAATCTTTCTTGGTGTGTGTTTATGATTGCTATGAATCAGACAGAATTGCTGCACTTGAACTGTTACTGCTATGGTTTATATAAGTGTTTAAGGTCTCAGTCTAGGGTTCCTTATTGTTATTTCATGGGCAAGACAATATGCTATAAAAATGTATGGAGGCCCTACTGGGGGTTGACAGAGTTTAGGTCTAGATTTGCCTGGGCGTTTGGGATTGGGTGTCAAGGGTTGTTATGTGTGGTTTGATTTAAGTATTAGATCAATTTTATATTATGAAGCAGGATGGGTTTAGTAGTCAGATGGTAGAACTTAGAGTATTATGGCAACTATTAGTTCCTTCCAGTTTTATGAGGGTGAACAGTTAATGTCCTAAGGGGTGGTTGTGTGGGTTTTTGTGTATGCTGTACAAAGGTCTGAAGCAGGGGTGACTGTTTAGTGAGATGAGAAGGAAAGTGAAAAGGGTTACTTATCTTAGGGTTAGATATGAAGATTCTGTTCAATGGAAGGAGCTTTAGTGTCCTCCTCAGTAGCAAGGTGCTGGTGTTCTGGTCCTGGGTTTGTGGTGCCTGTGGATTCTGTTAAAATCTTGGTTGACTGAGGAAGGATGTTGGTTAAGGCTGCCTTGCACTGATTCCCATGAGAGGGGAAATCCAATGTACCAAAGTATGCTGGTGTCCCATGGCCCAAAGGAGTAGAGAGGATGAGTCCCTAGCTTTGTGGGGAGCACAGACCCCAGACCAAAAGGGAAGTTTCTTCTTTAATGAGATTAATATAATATTCCACTATAACTCTGATATTGTCCTTCAAAAAAGTATTTCATCAGGAGTAATAGAAGAATGAATAAATCAGGCCTCTAGAGTACTTTGTCTCTATGAAGATTATGGCTATTCCATTTAATAGTTTTATTTGTCCTTTGATTTCTCCATGTACATGTTTCTCCCTGAGAGTCATTGTTTCAACAGCTGTTGTCCTTATTGATTTTAATTTCAGCTAATTCTCTTCCCATCTCTTTGAGCAAACTGGTAATTTCTTCATTGTTTCATAAATCAATATAAAGCATAGCTATCTAGTCAGGTTCAAGAAAGATTAAAAACTCGGTAGTATGAGACTTTAGTGTTAAGTCCTACAACTCACACATTATGTTACGTTGCAGTCTCCAGAAAAGAAGCTAATGAATTTCTAAAACTATGATTTTTGTTGCTGTTGAGATTTTTAGAAATGTATGTCACACTGTATTCCTCATGATAATTCAAGCTTCACATGCCTTCTAGATGTGTAGAATACACTAAATAAATAAAACCAAAAATTTAAGACAAAGGTGGCAATAACATGCTATGGAATTGATTAGGACATTGAATCTAGTCACACCTCAGTTTAAAACTCAACACCTCCATTCATTCAGCCCTGCAGTCTGGTGAGCTATGAATGCAAAAGTATGTAGTAAAGAGAAAGATACCATGTAAATCACTTAGTAGAGTGAACATTGAATGAATTGGTATTATTACTATTATTATTATTATTCCAGACAAGACATATTTCATTTTAGATTTGCAATTAGAAGAATTTAGAATTCCTATTAATATGGCGTATTAGGAAATATGTGATGCTAGAAAGTAGGTAGACAAATTTGATATCCGAGTTTTGTCTTCAAAGAGCTGTTTAACTTTGAGCAGACTAATGACTTCAGGACACTTCTGACTCAATAGAGAAATGGGAATAATGAACAGGCATGGTCACGTGTTAGCTGTTCTCTACACTAATTTCCCATGCCAAATATTTAGACAGACATGAACATTCACAGAGAAATCTGGTAAAATATAATTGTTCCAGCATCAAAGGAGAGATGTTGCTAAAGAGTTAAATTATTAATACTTGCTAACACTTGCTTCAGTCCCTTCAGTGCTTCCCCTAACAGCTGTAGAATATAGAGATGGGTTCACGCCATTTCACAAGTTTTAACTGGAGCATTTCTGATCCATTTGCTTCATGTTCACACTGTATTTGTTTTCTGAGATTTGGGTAATGGAGTTGATTTTAAAACTAGTTATATATTTTTAAAAACTTTTTTATTGGATTGCTACTGCCTGCCAAGATGGAATAATTGGTTCTGAAATGTTACATTTTTCCTGAAGCAATTTTTTAAAAGAGGCAACAATTATGAAACCACAATTTTAATGCATTGTGCATGGAGCCCTAACTGATATTGATCTCTGAATGTGGAATACATAAGATGAGTTTTAACAATACCCTTTTGTAAACTTGAAAAAAAAGTGGCAGATTACAAAGAAGGAAGACAGAGAAAAGTCAAGGCCAACAGATTTCTTGAATTCAAGTAAGAATTTGGGATGGCAAAGGAACAACTGGAGTTCACATGACAGAGATGGAGACAACGTTTTAGACAGAAAGAACTCCAGCAATCTGTAGAAGACTCTTCCTCAAATATCCGGTAGATCAACAATCGCAATTTAAGAAAAAACCTGGAGGCTACGGGAGAAACAAGAGAAAGGATTGGAGGAAAGGATACTAGCATCCCACCTGAGATGGGGAGGGGTGTCTTCCAATGAGTGAGACCAGAAATCTTCATTAGGTCAAAGAATACTGAGTACAGCATTTAGAAAGGTCCCAACACAGTAGAAGATAAAATTATCCCGAGATTAGGTGTCAATCTGGACTTGGCTTCCAAACATTTATGCTATAATTGATAATCACCATAGATAAAAGTACAGTGCGACCATAATGAAAGTCATTTCTCCATCCACAGGTAAGGCTGGGTGAAGAGTTCAGATTTCCCCCCTTGCCAGCCTGTAAGGAGATTCTCAACAATGTCACCAGCAATGTTGTGCCAAAGCAAAGTACAAACTCTCAGGAAAGAAATAGAATTTTTAAAAAAACGAACATGGAGATATTTTTCCTAAAAGTGTAATTACATTGAAAATAAAACCCAATAGATGATTTCTACATCACAATGAAGGAAAAATAATCAACATACTGAAAAATAGATTATAGAAATGATCAATTCTGTGCAACAGAAAAGTAATAGACAAAGCTAATTTACTCGAACCTAAAGGGCATGTGGAGCTATGACAAAATACTTTACATTCCTGTCAATATAGCTGAGAAGTTACATGAGGAAAAGAGGAAAAAAGGGACTGAGATGCAGTCAAGGATATTATGACTTCAAATTTCCAAAAATTGGCAACAATCAAAGCACACAGATAAAAGAAAATGAATAAACATAAAGAAGTAAATAATAAAACACAATAGTGAAATTTCTGAAAACTAGAGAAGGAAACAATAGCAGTCAGAAAAATAAACATAACAAGAGCAAACCTGTCAATTACAACAGACTTCTTGAGTCTGTTGGTTGTCTAATGGTTGGTTGTAGAAATAAAATTTTAACACTTTACAACATAGCTTTCCACACATGAAAAGGAAATATTTAAGATCAATTTTATTGTTATTGAGTAGAGGACATATAGAGAAACAAAGTTTCTTGCAAGTAAAATGATAAAACAAGTAAGCTTTTTTAAGCTATGAGCATGAAAATGTAATATCTAGAGAAATCACTTAAATAACCATATAGAGAAATGTTTATAGACACTATAGGTAAAACAGAAGGTAAACAAAACAGAGGTAAGCCAAAGAATGAGGGGAAATCAGAGGATGGATAATCAAAGAAAATTACAAAAAATGAGAGACAAAGTAGCAAGCTTAATCTTTAGGTTTGCAATGATTACATGAAATGTAGATAGTTCAAATGTACCATTAATATTGGTACCAGCAGAGTAAAATTTATTACTCAACTGATGCTGTCTACGATAAAGTCATTCCAACTGTAATGAGATAGTAGGATGCTGAAAGTAAAAGGATGGAGAACGGTATGGTTGATGTAATGGTGAACATGCAAAGAAAAATCAGGAAAGGCTCCATTATGTTAGCTAGACTTCAGAGCACAGAAAATTACCAGAGAGAGGGATATTATGTAATGATAAAAGGGTCAATCCACCAAAAGACAGTGAAATAGTTACGTATCTAGGCAACAGAGCTGCAAGATAGTGAAGCACAAATTGAAAAAAATAAAAGGACAAATCTACAATTTTAGTTAGGAAACTCAATATCTTTTTCTCCACAGTAAAAAGAAATAACCAGGCAACATCAACCAACTTAATCTAATAAAGATTTACAGAAGAAAAAAATACATTCTTTCCAAATACCAAAGAATATATCTGAAGATAGAAATTAAAACCTGTGGTCCTAGAATTTCTGTAATCTGTAAATCATCTTTGAAAATCAGGGAGACACATAATTGTCAGGTATGCAAAATCTAAAAGAATTTATTGAGAGGAATCTTGCACCACAGGAAAGACTTACCAACAGATCATCAATACTGGAAACATTAAAGGGAATCTTTCAGAAAGAAGGTAAGTTATACCAAGGAGGAATCTGAAACTTTACAGAAGGAAGTATAGCTCAAAGTATGGTAAGAACTTGGGGTTTCAGTTTTTTAGATTAATTTCAAAGCTAATTTTTAAAAAATCAGGCATTAGAAGACCCAAAGAAAATGAAGTGTATTGGAGGTTAACCCTACCCACTACTGTGCCCATCCCTGATCCTTCCTCTCCTTCAAATCTTCTCTTATATAAAGGCCTCTCCTTAACCGTTTCCGTATTGTTGGATAGGAGAGGATCTCAATACCCAGATAGAATGCAGCCTTGTGCAGTGCAAGAATAGCAAGATGGACAACAAACAACCTGAATACAGAACACCTGCAACTCTCTAATGTTCACTTGGAACCAGGCCAGTCAAGGCTCAGGGAACTTTGTGGAAGAGGGTAAGACTGTAAGAGCCTAAAGTTGGAGAGTTCTGTTGCTGGGCAGGTCATTCCACTCAAGATAGGGCAGCTTCAGCCAGAAACTCGACTGCAGTGGGTCTGGATCTCATCAGACCTGCACAGTGATGAGCAAGTCAGTATACCCCCCGGGGACTGGCACGGATCTCTGGAGAAATAGTTTCAAGCAGCAGGATCCTTAGGGGAAAGGGGTCAGGCAGAGTTAGGGGAGTACCCATATCAATAGGCTGCCCAAGAAAGGGCCTCTCTGTCTGACACAGAGGCCTGACCCCCATGAGAACAGAAGATACAGAGGGAATCCCAGGACCCATAGAACCAAAGGACAAGAGAATAAGAGGGAGTACCCTGGACCCATGTAGGGATGGAAAGGAGGGTGGGATGGAATGAGAGCAGGAGGAAGGGAGGAGGGAATGAGGGAGGCAAGGAGCATTTACATAAAAATGTAAATTTAATAAATTTATTTTAAAAATTAGGCATTTTCGCCCTTATAATTTCTTTGAAAGTGCAGAAGTGCAAATTTAAAAGTATAATTTCACTGTTAGAGGGAAAATAGGGTTTAACATAACATTCAGTAGACATTGATCAGAGGGTAAACTACAGGAACATCTAGTCCCCAACAGATCCTATTTATATATGACTTGTAAGACAGGCATATGTTTATATTTGAAGACATTAAAGTAAAAGATGTAACTGTTTGATATGTGAACTATGAAACCTAAATCCATTATCTCACCCTTTATAGAAAAAGATTGCCAAACCAAATTGGATATTCAAAACTGAACACAAAGGTGAGAGGGCATGGGTGCAAAGGGAAGTGGTGTACTTAGGGAGCTGGAGAGTAGCTGAGGGCTTAGCGCCCCTCTGGAGGGGTATGATGGGGATCACTGAGGTAGAGTGAGGTTGTGAGACCGGCAGTGAGGTGGGAAAGCAGCAAGGATCCTCCATGTTTTTTTATATATGATCATGTGACTAACCTCTGAGATCCCTGCAAAATCCTAACATCTAGCAGCTCTACTACCAAGACAGGTCCCCTAAGGTTCATCTCAACAAACACATCTAAAGATTAAGGATGCTGTTCCAGAAAGTGTAGCTGCACAGTTACTGGTTTCCAAGGGTGTTGCGTCACCTGTGGACAGTATTGGATCTTTGCACACAAGATGCCATTGATACCTTGTCTCATGGTACCAATTTCACAAAAGTTGCTCAAATAGCAGACAACCAACACAACTACTGGATTTCTTTTTATTACTAAGTAGATGAACTATCACTGCCAATAAAATCAAGTGTACCAAGTATCTCTTCATAGTACCACTTCCAGTTGATACCAAGAACAAACAGCTTGCCTTCCCTTCTTGGGTAGCCAATTTTGAGGAAAATACTCCGACTTATGCCACTGGTAAGTGACTAAAGTTTTTGCACACTGAACTGGTCCTCAGGATTAATATACCTTCTTTATAAGTGGACAACATAAAACATAATCTTGAATAACATCATAGTGTTAGCCTGAAGTGTTCATTGTGTGTGTAAAATGGACTGTTAGACAAATTAATCTGGATGAAAGGGTTTTTCATTTTTATTTCTATTTGCTAATATTTGCCAATATACATCAGTGTTCTATTGCTTCAAATTATCATCTTTTTCTGGTTCCTTATTGTTTTATTTTAATGGATCCCAGAATTCCCTCTTTTTTATATAATATATTTTTATTATTATTTCAGCACATACAAACTTAATAGGTACACCAGTTCCCTCCCTTCCTCCTCCTCCCCACCGAACCCCCTGCTCCCCTCCTCTCACCTCTCCCGCCCCATCCCCCCGTGCCTCCCGCCCCAATTCCCAGAGAGTCCTTTCTTGTGCATGCCTGACTCTCCTCTGGGCCCTCCTCTCCAATGATGTACAAGGACCCAGTGGCATTTTACTGAACCCCTTCCTGTGTTCCCCTTAAGCATAGGAACACTACTGTGGCTGTCAATCCCTTGCCTCCAAGGATCTTGGTGCCTTTAGCAGATGCTAGACTTTGTGAGGTCAATAGTGTGTTGGACATTGCGCCGGGCATGCAATGTCCAATTATGATTGTTTCGGCCCTAACTTGTGTGGAGTATCTTGCAAATCATTGCTCCTCCCATTCTTTTGCTCTTACACTCTTAGCGCCCCCTCTTCCCCAAATGTCGCTGAGCTTCAGGATGGGGAGAGATTAGGCTGGCCTAGTTCTAGGTGGTTGATATAGAGTTTCTGAAGTTCTGGATAGTGGTTCGTTGATTTTCTTTTGCAGTTTTGCTGCTCCTGTAATGCCCTTCACTCCATCGTGATGGGCACTGCATGTCACCCCCTGGCCAGAGACAGAAAGCTGTTAAACTGGAGTCTTACTATAAGAGCACATTCAAGGGTAGATGTAATACTTATACCCAAAAGTGGAATCGCAGGGTCATATGGCATTAGGCAATGGGAGGGGTCAATCACCCATTTGCAAATTGGTTACTTTTTAATCTGCTGGACTATATGCCCTCCCCTTCTGGTGAGTTCATACCCCTTTAGTTGTAAATGATCAGGAACGAATTGTGAACTTAACTAGGTGTCACATTACTTTCTTGCAGTCCTTGATGGAGGCCTATTTTCTCTACTGTAACATGGACACTTCTCTCCTTGTTTCTGGTGTGGCCCTCCAACCCCATCCCTCCTGTTCATAATCCTTGCAATTACTGTAGGTAATACATAGATTTACCTATGAGTGTCTCAAGATGGGCTGGGTGGGTTTGGTATTAGGAGCCACCTATTAGGGAGTACATACGGTGCTTAATTTCTGGGTCTGGGATACTTCACTTCATATAATTGTTTCTAATGACATCCAATTCCCGGCCAATTCCAGTAATTCATCATATTTGATGGCTGAGTAGTACTCCATTGTATAGATGTACCACAGTTTCCTTATCCACTCGTCAACTGTTGGACATTTGGGTTGATTCCATGTCTTTGCTATTGTAAACAATGCTGCTATGAACATGGTCGTGCTTGTGCTATCGACATGAACCTCTGCTGTATGGGGGGTTATTCCCAAAAGTGGAATTGCAGGGTCATATGGCATTTCAATCTTTAATTTCTTTAAGAATCTCCAGACGGCTCAAGCCTGCACTCCCACCAGCAATGTAGGAGAGTTCCCCTCTCTCCACATCCTCTCCAGCATTTGTTGTTGTTTGTGTTGTGGATTTTTGCCATCCTGACCGGAGTGAGATGATATCTCCAGGGAAGTTTTGATTTGCATTTGCCTGATGGCTAGAGAAGTGGAGCATTTTTAAAGATATTTGTTAGACATTTTAATTTCATCCCTGGTAAAATTTCTTTTAAGTTCCAGGGCCCATTTTTTATTTGGTCCATTGGTTTCCTTGATGTTTAGTTTTCTAAGTTCTTTGTGCACTCTGGACAGTAGAGCTCTATCAGATATGTGGTTAGTGAAGATTTTCTCCTATTCTGTGGATTGCCTTTGAGCTCGTGTTACAATCTCTTTATCTGAACAGAAGCTCTTTAATTTCACAAGATCCCAACTGTTGAGAGTTGGTAGCAGTGATTGTGCCATTGGATGTCTGTTTAGGAAATGTTGGCCTAGCCCAATCAGCTCGAGGGAGTTCCCTATCCTTTCAGCTATGGTTTTTAAAGTCTCTGGCCTTAAATCAAGGTCCTTGATCCATTTGGAATTAAGTCTTGTACATGGTGACAAGTATGGGTCCAGCTTTAATCTTCTGCATGTGGAGATCCAGTATTGCCAGCACCATTTGTTGAAGATGCTGTTCTTTTTCCATTGGATTCTTTGGGCCCCTTTGTCAAAGACCAAATGGCTGTAATTTTGTGGGCTTATACTGGGTCTTCAATCTTTATCCATTGATCTGTGTGTCTATTTTGGAGCCAGTACCAGACTGTTTTTATAACTATGGATTTGTAGTATAGACTTAGGTTCGATATGGTGATACCTCCAGCACTGTTTTTGTTACTCAGGATTGTCTTTGCTATCCTGGGTCTTTTGTGCCTCTATATGAACTTTGAGATTGTTTGGTCAACTTCTTTAAAGAATTGCTTTGGGATTTTAATTGGTATAGCACTGAATTTGTATATTGCCTTTGGTAGGATGGTCATTTTTATGATGTTGATTCTGCCAATCCAGGAACATGGGAGGTCTTTCCACCTTCTGGTGTTTTCTGCAATTTCTTTCTTTAGGGTTTTAAAGTTTTCATTGTAAAGGTCTTTTACCTCCTTGGTTAGGTTTATACCAAGGTATTTCATTTTTTAGGGGCTACAGTGAATGGGATGGTTTCTCTCAAGGCTTTTTCACTTCTTTCATTCTGGGCATATAGGAAGGCTTCTGATTTTTGCACATTTATTTTGTATCCTGCCACCCTGCTGAACTTCTCAATTAGTTGCAGGAGCTTCCTGGTGGAGTTTTTGGGATCACTCAGGTATAAGATCATGTCATCTGCAAATAGGGATAGCTTGACTTCTTCCTTGCCGATTTGAATCCCTCTTATGTCCCTTTCTTGTCTTATGGCTTCAGCTAAGACTTCAAGTACAATATTGAATAGAAGTGGTGAGAGTGGACAGCCTTGTCTAGTTCCTGATCGAAGAGGGAATGGTTCCAATTGTTCCCCATTGAGCATAATCCTTGCTGTGGGCTTGTTGTATACAGCTTTTATTATATTGATAAAGGTTCCTTCCATTCCTACTGTCTCTAGCGTTTTGATCAGAAAAGGGTGTTGGAGCTTGTCAAAAGCTTTTTCTGCATCTATCGAGAGTATCATGTGGTTTTTGACTTTGTACTGGTTTACATGATCTCCTCTCTTCTACTACTTTTGGGATCAGATTGCTCTAGTTTCTCTAAAGCTTTAAGCTACATTGTTAAGTTGTTTATTTCTGATGTTTCCATTTATTGATTTGTGTATGTTGAACCTTGTGTGCCTGGGATGAAGCCTACTTGGTCCCCGTGAATAATCGTTTTAATATGTTTTTGAATCCAATTTGCTAAAACTTTGTTGAGAATCTTTGCATCTGTGTTCATCAGAGAGATCGGCCTATAGTTTTCTTTTTTAAGGGAGTCTTTATTAGGTTTTGGGATTAAAACGATATTAGCTTCATAGAAGGAATTTGGTAGTGTTCCTTCCTTTGCTATTTGATGGAACAGTTTAAGGAGTATTGGTATTATTAACTCCTTAAATGTCTGGTAGAACTCAGTGCTGAATCCATCTGGTCCAGGGCATTTTTTGGTGGGAAGATTCAAGATCACTTCTTCAATTTCCTTATATGTTGTAGGACTATTTAAATAATTCACAACTTCCTGATTCAATATAGGTAAGTTGTGTTTACTTAGAAATTCATCCATCTCTTTTGTGTTGTCAAACTTCACAGAGTATAAGTTTTTGAAATATGATGCTATAATTCTCTGGATTTCTTGGGTATCAGTAGTGATAACTCCATGTTCATTTCTGATTTTGTTAATTTGGGTTTTCTCTCTCCTGCTGCTGGTTAATTTAGCTAGGGGTGTGTCAATCTTATTGATTTTTTCAAAGAACCAGCTTTTTGACTGGTTGATTTTTTTATCGTTTTCTTAATTTCGATTTCAGATATTTCTCCCCTTATTTTGCAAATCTCCTCTCTTCTACTACTTTTGGGATCAGATTGCTCTAGTTTCTCTAAAGCTTTAAGCTGCATTGTTAAGTTGTTTATTTCTGATGTTTCCATTTTTTTAATGTAGGCATTAAGAGCTATGAACTTACCGCTTAGAACAGCTTTCATTGTGTTCCAGGGATTTTGGTAAGTTGTATTTTCATTATCATTCACTTTCAGGAAATCTTGAATTTCCTTTTTAATTTCTTCCTGAATCCAGTTCTCATTCAGCATCATAGTGTTAAGTTTCCAGGAGTTAGTGTATTTTCTCTTGTTTGATGTGTTGTGGATGTCCATCTTTAGGCTGTGGTGGTCTGATAGGGCACAGGTTAGAATTTCAACTTTTTTGTATATGTGTAGATTGGTTTTGTGGCCCAATATGTGATCTATTTTGGAGAAAGTTCCGTGTGCTGCTGAGAAAAATGTGTATTCTTTGGTGCGTGGGTGAAAAGTTCGATAGAGATCTGTCAGGTCCATTTCTTTAAGGGTTTGATTAAGGTCCAAAGTGTCTCTGTTAAGCTTTTGACCTGTTGATCTATCCCATGTTGAGAGGGCGGTGTTGAAGTCCCCAAGAATTATCGTTTGGGGGTTGATTTCTTGCTTTAGACGCTGTTGTGTTTTCTTAATGAATGTGCAGGGGCCCGTATTGGGTGCATATATGTTCAGTATTGTGAAGTCTTCCTGGTTAATTGTACCTGTGACTAAAATGTAGTATCCATCCGTGTCTCTTATAATTTTCTTTGGTTTGAAGTCCACTTTGTCTGATAGCATAATAGCTACCCCTGCCTGTTTTCTGCTTCCATTTGCTTGTAGAATTGTTGACCAGCCTTTTATGTTTAGAGTGTGCCTATCTTTTGTGGTGAGATGGGTTTCCTGCAGCCAGCAGATTGATGGATTTTGATTTTTAATCCAAGTTTGTAATCTGTGTCTCTTGATCGGTGAATTAATTCCATTAACATTTACTGTTATAATGGAGAAACTATTTTTAATTCCAGACATTTATTATGTTTAGTAGTTTTTATAAGTATATTGCTTCGCTTTTAATGGTGTTATACTTGCCTTCTGTTCTCCTGGATATGCCTGTTTTTTTCTTCACGCTTGAGTATCATTTCTAGCATTTTTTGAAGGCCTGGTTTGTTGGACACGTATCCCTTCAAGTTGTCTTTGTGCTGGAAGATTTTTTTTCTCCCTCAATCGTGACTGATAGTTTTGCAGGGTAAATCAGCCTGGGTTGACATTTTTGCTCATTCAATACTTGAAGTATGTCTCTCCAAGCTCTTCTTGCTTTTACTGTTTCGACTGAGAAGTCATTTGTTATTTTAATAGGTTTACCTTTAAAAGTGACTTGTTTTTTCTCCCTTGAAGCTCTCAGCACCAGTTCTTTATCTTGAATGTGGAGGGTTTAACTATTATTTGCAGTGGTGTGCTTCTGTTTTGGTCATATCTGTTTGGGGTGCGGAATGCCTCTTGTATATGGATGGGCCTCTCTTTTTTTAGATGAGGAAAGTTTTCCTTGATGATCGTTTGAAAAATTTCCTCAGGGGTGGTATTTTGAGATTCTTGCTCTGGTATTCCATGAATACGCATGTTAGGCTTCTTCAGGGTGTCCCATATCTCTTGGATATTTCTCTCAGGTATCTTTTTGGCTTTAACAACCTCTTCCATTGAGCTGGTTAGTACTCCTACTTTATCTTTAAGGTCTGAACTTCTATTTTCTGCTTCCTTAGTTTTGTTGATAAGACTCTCTGTAGAGTTCTGGGTTCAAGATACCTTGTAGCTCAGTTTTAAACTCTGCTTGAGTCTGTTTTAACTGCTCTATGCCAGTTTTTGTTTCTTGCACTGTTTTTCTTAACTCCTCCAAATGTCTGTTGTGTTCCTCTTCAAATTGATTGATTCGATTATGTAATTCCTCCCGGATTTCCTCTTTCATAGTATTGAACATGGTAGTGATCATGTTTTGAAAGTCGTTATCCTGGGTCAGGCTTTCTTGGTCTTTTTCCGCGGGTTTGTTCTGGTTGGAGTCTAACATTATGGGATTAATTTCTTCAATGGGAAATTTGTTTACTTGAGTGTTGCTTCTCATGGATTTGCACTTTGACTTTGGCATTTTCGTTTTAACTCTTAAGATCTTTCAATTTCACTAAACTGAATTATTTGGCCTGGGGTTCTGGGGTGGGCAGGGACAGAGCTTACCTAGGTCGCGGGTGAGGCCCGGCTGGACCGTGCGCGCAGACCCGACCAGTGGAGCAGGGTGGTGAATAGGAGGATGGGGGCATTGGCACGGAGGCTATTTAACCCGAGGGCAGCTGGGGCGGGGCCCGGGCGCAGGGGGAGATCCTCCTCATCCCTCAGCCCTGCACGCGGCTCCGGCTGGGTGGTGGGGGTCGGAGCTGGGTCCCTTTGGGCTGACCTGGGGTTCTGGTGGGCGGGCGGGCGCAGGCAGGGCTTACCTAGGTCGTGGGGTGAGGCCTGGCTGGACCACGCGCACGCGTCCTGACCAGCGGAGCGGGGTGGGGTAAAGGGCAGAATTCCCTGTCTTGATCACTTAACAGAATCATAAAATGAAGAAGATGATGAAGAAGAAATACCTAAATGATAACTTAGAGAAGAATGGGATTCCTCTGAAGAAGGGGTCCCCATGTTACCCAAACTAATACCTATTGTGAGTCTTGCCTGGCAAGTAAAGACCCTTTTAAACTACCTTACAACTTGGAAACCTTTAAATCCCACTTCCTGGTTTTATCATGCTAAACTTTTGGATTCAAATAACCCAATCTTTATACTTCCAGAGATAGATCTTCAACTCTCCCATTGTTCCCATTGTATCCCCAAACTGGAACCAGTTCCTGAGTGACCCCCTTTGGCTCTTGTGGAGAACAACTTTTTCAAATACCTCTTACAAGTCCCACCAGCCTATCTAAAGATCATGAATACTTAAAGCAGATCCCTAATTCCTGTGTTTCTGGTTGTTGCTGTGACTGGCTGACCAAGACAGTTAAAGGAACAACCTGCATTGAACCCATCAATAGTACTTACTTGTGTACAGACTTTCAGAAGACAGTTAACAAACTCCTCACTGCATCATTAAAAAAGCCAGCATATGCTTTACTACACTAATGTTTCTCCAACCAACGCCATATCCTGAAAAATTAGGTTAGTACTGGACTACCCAAAAGACCTCTAACCCAAGAACAGAAAATGTACATTTCGAGCATAGACTTTGTGAATGAAAAGGACTTCAATGAGATCATATTTAAGAAAAAAAGTTGAATGTGGTCTACAATCAGTACTTACCCATCCCAGTCTTCTTTACCTGTCTCAATCTACTTTAACTAGATAGCTAAAGGAAAACATAGGCCATCACCACTTTTGTTCATCAGCTTTGAAAAGATGGAATTGGCCATTAGAAAACAAGAAGTTGGGGGCTGGAGAGGTGGCTCAGGGGTTAAGCCTCCGCCTTCCAGGCGGAGGGTCCTGAGTTCGGATCCCAGATCCCACGTATGGACGCCAGGCGGAAGCGGGGGCGGCCTGCGCTTCTGGTCCTGGTAGGGCAGAGCCTGTGAATCCCGGGGCAGAAGGAGGTGGAGGCGTCCATGGTGGTTCGCGAATTCGTCCGTGGTTCTACACACACACACACACACACACACACACACACACACACACAGACACACATGCGCGTGCGTACAGTTGAATAAATAATAATAATAATAAAATTTTAAAAAATAAAAAATACATAAATAAAAGTTGTTTAAAGAAAAAAAAAAACAAGAAGTTGGCTGTTATCACTAAAATCTTTTTTTTTATTTCCACTCATACAAACTTAACAGGTACACTGGTCCCCTCCCTCCCTCCACCCCCCGCCCCCCTATGGCCCCCTCCCCTCACCCCTCTTTCCCCATCCCCAGTGCCTCCCCTCACCTCCCGGGACCATCCTTTAATGTGCATGCCAAACTCTCCTCTGGACCTCCTCTCCGATGAGGTGCAAGGACCCAGAGGCATTTTCCAGAATCCTTTCCTGTGTTCCCCTTAAGCATAGGAACACTACTGTGCATGTCAATCCCTTGCCTCCAAGGATCCTAGTGCCATTAGCCCATGCTAGACTTTGTGGGGACTTTGTTGGACATAGCGCAGGTCATGCAAAGTCCTATTATGATTGCTTCGGTCCTAACTCGTGTGGAGTATCTTGCATATCATCACTCCTCCCATCCTGTTGCTCTTACAATCTCACCGCTCCCTCTTCCGCAAATTTCCCTGAGCTTCAGGATGGGGAGAGATTAGGCTGGCCTAGTTCCAGGTGGTTGATAGAGAGTCTCTGATGTTCTGGATTATGGTTCATTGATTTTTTTTTCAGTTTTGCTGCTCCTGCAATGCCCTTCACTCCATTCTGATGGGTATTGGATGTCATCCCCTGGCCAGAGATAAAACACTGTTAAAATAGAGTCTTGTTATAAGAGTATATTCAAAGGTAGAGGGAATAAAAGTAAGAAACCGTGGTGAGGGAGGGGTCAATCACCCATTTGCAAAATGGTTACTTTCTATCTGCCAGACTATAGTGGAGCACTTTTTAAGATATTTGTTAGACATTTTAATTTCATCCCTGGTAAAGTTTCTTTTAAGTTCCAGGGCCCATTTTTTAGTTGGCCCATTTGTTTCCTTGGTGTTTAGTTTTCTAAGTTCTTTGTGCACTCTGGATAATAGAGCTCTGTCAAATATGTGGTTAGTGAAGATTTTCTCCCATTCTGTGAGTTGTCTTTGTGCTCGGGTTACAATCTCTTTATCTGAACAGAAGTTCTTTGATTTCATAAGATCCCATCTGTTGAGAATTGGATGTAGTGACTGTGCTATTGGATGTCCGTTTAGAAAATGTTGGCCTAATCCAATCAGCTCGAGGGAGGTCCCTACCCTTTCAACTATGGTTTTTATAGTCTCTGGCCTTATATCGAGGTCCTTGATCCACTTGAAATTAATTCTTGTACATGGAGACAAGACAAGGTTGAGTTTTAATCTTCTGCATGTGGAGATCTAGTTTTGCCAGCACCATTTGTTGAAGATGATGTTCTTTTTCCATTGGATTTTTTGGCCCTTTGTCAAAGATCAAATGGCTGTAATTTTGTGGGCTTATACCTGGGTCTTCAACTCTTATCCATTGATCTGTATGTCTATTTTGGAGCCAGTACCAGGCTGTTTTTATAACTATGGATTTGTAGTATAGACTACGGTTTGGTATGGTAATACCTCCAACTGTGTTTTTGTTGCTCAGGATTGTCTTTGCTATCCTGGCTCTTCTGTGCCTCCATATGAATTTTGAGATTGTTTGGTCAACCTCTTTAAAGAATTGCTTTGGGATTTTAATTGGTATAGCATTGAATTTGTATATTACCTTTGGTAGGATGGTCATTTTTATGATGTTGATTCTACCAATCCAGGAACATGGGAGGTCTTTCCACTTTCTGGTGTCTTCTGCAATTTCTTTCTTTAGGGTTTTAAAGTTTTCATTGTAAAGGTCTTTTACCTCCCTAGTTAGGTTTATACCAAGGTATTCCATTTTTTTAGGGGCTATAGTAAATAGCATTGTTTCTCTCAAGGCTTTTTCACTTCTTTCATTCTGGGCATATAAGAAGGCCACTGATTTTTTTACATTTATTTTGTATCCTGCTACCCTGCTGAACCTCTGTATTAGTTCCAGGAGCTTCCTGGGGGAGTTTTTGGGATCACTCAGGTATAAGATCATGTCATCTGCAAATAGGGATAGCTTGACTTCTTCCTTGCTGATTTGAATTCCTCCTATGTCCCTTTCTTGTCTTATGGCTTCAGCTAAGACTTCAAGTACAATATTGAATAGAAGTGGTGAGAGTGGATAACCTTGTCTAGTTCCTGACTGAAGCGGGAATGCTTCCATTTTTTCCCCATTGAGTATAATATTTGCTGTGGGCTTGTTGTATACAGCTTTTATTATATTGATAAAGGTTCCTTCCATTCCTACTGTCTCTAGCGTTTTGATCAGAAAAGGGTGTTGGAGTTTGTCAAAAGCTTTTTCTGCATCTATCAAGAGTATCATGTGGTCTTGGATTTTGGAATGGTTTATATGGTGGATTACATTAATTGATTTGCCTATGTTGAACCAACCTTGTGTGCTGGGGATAAAGACTACTCGATCCCTGTGGATGATCTTTTTGATATATATTTGAATCTGATTTACTAAGACTTTGTTGAGAATCTTTGCATTTGTGTTCATCAGAGAGATTGGCCTATAGTTTTCTTTTTTAAGTGTATCTTTATTAGGTTTTGGGATTAGGACGATATTAGCTTCAAAGAAGGAATTTGCTAATGTTCCTTCCTTTGCTATTTGATGGAACATTTTAAGGAGTATTGGTGTTATTAGCTCCTTAAATGTCTGATAGAACTCTGTGCTGAATCCATCTGGTCCAGGACATTTTTGGTGGGAAGATTCGAGATTACTTCCTCAATTTCCTCATATGTTTTAGGACTATTTAAATAAGTCACAACTTCCTGATTCAATTTAGGTAAGTTGTGTTTACTTAGGAATTCATCCATCTCTTTTGTGTTGTCAAATTTCACAGAGTATAAGTTTTTGAAATATGACGTTATAATTCTCTGGATTTCTTAGGTATCAGTAGTGATAACTCCATGTTCATTTCTAATTTTGTTAATTTGGGTTTTCTCTCTCTTGATTTTGGTTAATTTAGTTAGGGGTGTAGCAATCTTATTTATTTTTTCAAAAAACCAGCTTTTTGACTGGTTGATTTTCAGTATCATTTTCTTAATCTTGATTTCGTATATTTCTCCCCTTATTTTGCTAATCTTCTCTCTTCTACTGCTTTTTGGATTGGATTTCCCTAGTTTCTCTAAAGCTTTGACTTGCATTTTTAAGTTATTTATGTCTGACGTATCCGTTTTTTTTTTTTTTTTTTTTTTTTGATGTAGGCATTAAGAGCTATGAACTTACCTCTTAGGACAGCTTTCATTGTGTCCCAGAGAGTTTAGTAAGTTGTATTTTCATTATTGTTCACTTTCAGGAAATCTTGAATCCTTTTTAATTTCTTCCTGAATCCAGTTCTCATTCAGCATCATAGTGTTAAGTTTCTATGAGTTAGTGTATTTTCTGTTGTTTGTTGTGTCGTGGACGTCCAGCTTTAGGCTTTGGTGGTCTGATAGGGCACAGGCTAGAATTTCAACTTTCCTGTATATGTGTAGATTTGTTTTGTGGCCCAATATGTGATCAATTTTGGAGAAAAATATGTATTCTTTGGTGCGTGGATGAAAAGTTCAATAGAGATCTGTAAGGTCCATTTCAGTAAGGGTTTGATTAAGTTCCAAAGTGTCTCTATTAAGCTTTTTACCTGTTGATCTCTCCCATGTTGAGAGGGCGGTGTTGAATTCCTCAAGAATTATCATTTGGGGGTTGATTTCTCACTTTAGATGCTGTAGAGTTTGCTTAATGAATATGGAGGGGCCTGTATTAGGTGCATATATGTTCCGTATTGTGAAGTCTTCCTGGTGAATTATACCTGTGACTAAAATGTAGTATCCATCTGTGTCTCTTATGATTTTTTTTGGTTTGAAGTCCACTTTGTCCAAAAGCATAGTGGCTACCCCTGCCTGTTTCCTGATTCCATTAGCTTGCAAGATTTTGGACCAGCCTTTCATTTTTAGGATGTGCCTATCTTTTGTGGTGAGATGAGTTTCCTGAAGGTAGCAGATTGATGGGTTGTTGCTTTTAATCCAAGTTTGTAATCTCTGTCTCTTGATCGGTGAGTTAATACCATTGACATTTAATGTTACAATGGAGAAATTATTTTTAATTCTGGACATTTTTTATTTTTAGTGGATTTTGTAATCGTATTGTTTGATATTTATGTTTTGCTGGTATTATACTTCCCTTCTGTCCTCCTGGATACGCTTGTCGTTTCTTCAAGTTTGAGTATCATTTCTAGCATTTTTTGAAGGCCTGGTTTGGTAGTAATGTATCCCTTCAAGTTGTCTTTGTGCTGGAAACTTTTGTTTCTCCTTCAATCATGACGGATAGTTTTGCCAGGTATATCGGTCTGGGTTGGCATTTTTGCTCATTTAATACTTCAAGTATGACTCTCCAAGCTCTTCTTGCTTTTACTGTTTTCATTGAGAAGTCATTGGTCATTTTAATAGGTTTACCTTTAAAAGTGATTTGTTTTTTTTCTCTTGAAGCTCTCAGCACCTTTTCTTTGTCTTGAATGTAGAGTATTTTGACTATTATTTGTCGTGGTGATTTTCTATTTTGGTCATATCTGTTTGGTGTGCAGAATGCCTCTTGTATTAGGATAGGCCTCTCATTTTTTAGTTGAGGGAAATTTTCAGTTATAATAGTTGAAAAATTTCCTCAGGTGTGGTATTTTGGGATTCTTGCTCTGGTATTCCATGAATGCGCATGTTAGGCTTCTTCAGGGTGTCCCATAGCTCTTGAATATTCCTCTCAAGTATATTTTTGGCTTTATGAACCTTTTCCATTGAGTTGGTTAAGTCTCCCACTTTCTCTTCAAGATCTGAAATTCTATTTTCTGCTTCATTAGTTCTGCTGATAAGACTCTCTGTTGAGTTTTGCGTTGAAGATGACTTCTCTTTTAGTTCGATTTTAAACTCTTCCTGAGACTGTTTTAACTAGTCTATGTCTATTTTTGTTTCTCGAACTGTTTTTCTCAACTCCTCCAAGTGTTGTTGTGTTACTGTTCAAAATTGTTGATGCGGTTGTTTAACTCCTCCTGGATTTCCTCTTTCATAGTATTAATCATGGTAATGATCACACTTTGCAAGTCATAATCTTGGTTCTGACTTTCTTGGCTATTATCTGTGAATTTGTCCTGGTTGGAATCCATCATTATGGGGTTAATTCTTTCGGTGGGAGATTTGTCTTCTTGGGTTTTGTTTCTCATGGATCTGCACTTTGACTTGGGCATTGTCATTTTGTCTCTTAAGACCTTTCAGTTTCTGTGTGTTTTTGACTGAACTGATGTAGTTGGTATTACTGCTCTGATTTAGTTGGTATTATTACTAGTGCTTGCTTTGTAGTTGTGTTCGTTTGTCTGCTGTTAGTATTATTTCCTAGATGAGGCTATTAGGTTGTTAGTACATCAGTTAAGTCAGGTTAAGTAGACAGGGGGCAAATATTAGTATGGTAGTGCATTTTTACGATTTAGTATCTTGATGATATGTGAGAGTGAGTGGTATAATCCCTGGAGTTGTATATATTTTGGGGGCGGCTGTACAGAAAAGTTAATCTACAGTGATTAGTACTAAAAAGGAGCAGTATGATAAAACAAAAAGAGAGAGAGAGACGTTTACTTATCTTTGGGCTGGATGCGAAGAATCTCTCTCATGTTATACGTTGATTTTAGAGGACTTCAGATGTATGGCCTTTGTCCCTTAGAGCTTTGCTTGGATTTTTCTTTGGATTCTGTTGAATTCGGAGTAGCATTGTGTCTCCGTGGACCACGAGCGAGGGTCCCTGGCGCATCAGAGGGAGAGAGGGGCTGGTGGTGATGGCAGAACTCTTCACCTGGGACCTGGGACTTGGCTTAGTGGCCCACCCAGGCTCCAGGGATGGAGGAACGAGAGCAAGTCCTGTCCCTGGTCGGGCCGGCAGGCGGGCGGGAGGCAGTCTGGGTGTTACCCAGGCTGGCTGGTGGGAGGAGCTGAGACAAGGGGCGACCTTGGGAACTGGGTAACTCACCTGGGGTGGAGGACGGACTGACCGGGAGCGAGTCCCGTCTCAGGTGGGCAGTCGTGCGGGAGGCACTAAAATCTTTTTGAACATGTTCTTACTAGACATTTATTTCTAGGGTTAGTTGAATTTACCTAAATAATTGGACAGAGCAAGACAGTGGAAATTTGTCTCCTTGTCCTGATGGCTGAACAAAATCAGAAACTGAAGAAGAAAACATTATCTTCTTACATGATAGCTTTAGAAAGGAACAGGATCCCTGTCATTTTTACACAGATACCTTGCATATGAAATCCTTGGAACATTCTTACTGTTGTCAAACCTAGCACACCCTACTCCAAGATCCTGCAAATGAGTTATTAATATATCATAGACCTGCACCAAGCTGTGTCTGGGAACACTGGCCTGTCATGTCATTCCTGGCTTTAAACAGACTTACATTTTGTAAGGAATATGTTTTCTAGTTCTTCATATCAAGACTTTTGTCAAGAGCAAATATATTCCAAAAATTGAGAAAAAACTAAACTTTTTTGCCAAGACTTCTTTTCTATGGCAGTTCTTGGGGGCAGATATTTATGCATTTCCAAATCTATTAAAAACATTTCAGGGATCCTGAAATTGTAAAGAAACTTAAAATTTCATCCTGGACTAAAGAGTTCTATTAGCATTGTTTTATAAGTAGATCAACTTTAAAATTTTTTTGGCTAAACAAGAAAGGTGATGTACACTTATTGATATAAATGTACTAGCTATGTTTATTTAAATGAGTCAAAACTTAAAAATTACATAAAATGTAGGGGACTATTTAATCTATTCATATAACCTATGATAATCTAGGTGATCCTAAATAAACATAGGCATTGAAAGGGAATCAGAAAAAATGTTAAGAATATATGATATTCTCTTTATTTTAGTATTGCTTTTTTATATTCACCATAATTAAGTACAAAATAATTAAGTTAAAATTCAAATATATTCTGTATAAGAAGGAAAATTATCTGTGACCTAATCCATATTTCTGCTGAGTCTTACATACTCTATCTTATAGATATGAGGGGAAATTGTAGTAAGTATAAAAACAAAACAGTGTAACTAAATGTATCAAAAGCCTTTCTATATAACTATCCATTGTTTTGTATAATGTTAAGAAAAACTTGTGATTTTTAAAGGAAGAGATAAAAATAAGGTGGAAATTTGAAAGTTCATACAGTGCCCATCAGGATGAAGTGAAGGGTATTGCAGGAGCAGCAAAACTGCAAAAGAAAATCAACAAACCACAATCCGGAACTTCAGAGACTCTATATCAACCACTTAGAACTAGGCCAGACTAATCTGTCCCCATCCTGAAGCTCAGGGACATTTGCGGGTAAGATTATAAGAGCAAAAGGATGGGAGGAGCAATGATTTGCAAGATTCTCCACACAAGTTAGGGCCGAAGCAATCATAATAGGACTTTGCTTGCCCTGCGCAATGTCCAACACACTATTGACCTCACAAAGTCTAGCATCTGCTAAAGGCACCAAGATCCTTGGAGGCAAGGGATTGACAGCCACAGTAGTGTTCCTATGCTTAAGGGGAACACGAGAAAGTGTTCAGGGAAATGCCACTGGGTCCTTGTACGTCATAGGAGAGGAGGGCCCAGAGGAGAGTCAGGCATACACAATAAAGGACTCTCTGGGAATTGGGGGGGAGGCACTGGGGGAGGGGGAAGGAGGAGAGGAAGAGTAGGGGATTCGGGGGGAGGAGGGAGGGAGGGAACTGGTCTACCTATTAAGTTTGTATGAACAGAAATTTAAAAAATTAAAAAAAGAATATTTTTACTGAAAAAAAAAGAATACATTCAGGAAGGAAACAATGTGTAGAGTTAAAGTGAAAAATCAACAAAGAAAAGGTAAAACAATCAGAAAAAACAGTCAATTATTCTAAATAGAGTGGGGAAAACAGCAGAAGCTAACAGAAATGAACAAATTAAAAATGAAGAATAAGATTTTGGTTTTAAAAGTAACCACACTACTCATCATAATGAAAGTAAGTGGTCTTTCCACTCTAATTGAGAACAGAAATTTTCACAAACAGATAAATAAAAATTTCAACTATTTGCCTCCTAGTAAATGCTGACTTTACATATAAAATTTAAAAAGGTTAAAAGAGAAAAACAAAGTATGCTATGCTATCATTACTGAAAAAAAAGCTGTAGCAACTATAGTAATATCAAGCAAGAGTAGACTGAAATACAAAATTGCCCCCAACCAAAGATCTTGCACACTGCACTAAATGTTAATTCCTTAATAAGATAGAACAATACTAATCATTTATGAAACATATAAATTTCAGAGGAAACAGAAAAAGGTAAATATTTATGAGCCAATGATAGAGTTTCAAAATAAAGGAAATTGCTAACAGTTTTTAAGGAAAGTAGAAAAAATAAAATCTGGAGCCTGAGAGTTTGGCATTCATCCCTTCAAAAATTCATTTGAAAGGAAAAAGCAGACTGCAAAACATAGAGGATGGAAACAATCCTTCCTACAAAATGGACCTAATTAATAATTGCTGAACATTTAATTTGGTGACGGCAGAACACACATTATTTTAAAGTGCATAGAAAACATTTTTTGTAATAGTCTGTGCCATTAGATGAGTATGAGTAACAGAATTTGAGTTATATAAAGTATGTACTCAAGTTAGAAATCAATATCAGAAAGTTCTCTGGAAAATTTCCAAGTACTTAAAAAATAAACAGAACACTTCTCTGCAATGCATAGGTCAAAGAATGAAATAAAAAAGAATACGAAAAAATATTTTTGTGCTGAAAAACTAAAGGAGATAAAGCAGTGAAGGAGAATTTTCTGTCCAGGTTTCCCAAAATTAATGATATCTATATGTCATTACTTGTTCAAATTAATTAACTGGTTTTATTCAATTAAATGACATCAGTTATTAGAAATTAACAAATTGAGCATGAAATTCACGTGAAAATGAACTATTTCGAGTAGGTAAAATACATTTTGAAAATGTTTTAGAAGACTGAAGTTATCTGCCATAGTTAGATACAGGTGTAAACTTGATGGTTGAGGGCTTGAGCTCTGGACCCATTTATAGAGATTAGTAGTTTAACCCCAAGACAACCTGCAGAAGATTGTGTAATTGATATAGAAGACCCAGTCCATAGTGGGCAGGGCTACTCCCTGATCAGGTGAATATGAGGTCATACATGCTAGTCTGGAATGTAATGATTGTCCCTCTTTTGGAACTCCTGAGTATATTGTGTGGCAAATTTCCTTGACCCTTGGTGTTGTGTGAGTTCTCCTGCCAACATGCAACATGACTATCACAAAACCTCCTTGTTTCACTATAAGCTGCTTGATTATGAGTTTATCAGCAACCAGGCAGAATAATTGCAACATTATCTAAATTCTAGAGCAGATGACCCAGAGGAACCCAGGGATATATAGAAACTGACAGAAGGGCGGAAGGAGGCCTATTTTCTCTGCTGTAACATGGTCCCCTCTCTCCTTGTTTCTGATGCCCTGCGCAATGTCTAACACACTATTGACCTCACAAAGTCTAGCATCTGTTAAAGGCACCAAGATCCTTGGAGGCAAGGAATTGACAGCCACAGTAGTGTTGCTATGCTTAAGGGGAACACGAGAAAGTGTTCAGGGAAATGCCACTGGGTCCTTGTACGTCATAGGAGAGGAGGATCCAGTATAGAGTCAGGCATACACAAAAAAAGACTCTCTAGGAATTGGGGGGGAGGCACTGGGGGATGGGCAGGGAGGGGAGGAAGAGCAGGGGGTTCGGGGGGAGGAGGAGGGAGGGAGGGAACTGGTCTACCTATTAAGTTTGTATGAGCGGAAATAATAATAATAATAAAAAGAAGGACGAAAGGGAGTGGGTTGGATCCGCAAAGGGAGGGGAAGGAGGGTAGGAAGGAAGGAGAGAGAGAGGGAGGAAGGCAGGAGGAAAAAAGGGTGGTAAAGATACATATTCATTGAGCTTATAAAACTAGGAAAATAATTTTAAAAAAAGATTTAAGTCAGCTACGGTAATTAAGACCACAAGGTACTGGCATTAAGATAAATAATTAGATTGATAGAATAGTATACGGAAATCCTGTAAAGATCTACACATATATTAAAAACTGATTTTGATCAAAGAGGTCAATTCTATTCAGTGAAGAAATGATACTATTTTTGACAAATGATGTTAGCACTATTTGGCATCCTTATGAAAATTTTTAAAGTAAACAAATGTTTTCAATATTTCAAGCCATGAACAAAGCATCATAATTCAAATGTAGACCACAATCCATAAAATTTCTGAAACAAACATTCAAGTTTTTATGATTTTTGGGTTGAGGACAGATGTCATAGGTACAATATCAAAAGCAGGATGGGCCATTGAAAGACTAAAATAACAAATTAGAGTTCACTAAGTTTAAATCTTTGCAGTTCCCCATCTCAAAGTACTGCTCTATTAACATAAAGATTGGCGATATGTCAATTTGGAGAAACTGTAAGTGGTAAAATATGTATGTCTAAAATGGAGAGAATTTTTAATCACACAATATAAAATAAATAGATCAACAAATAAACAAAGACTTTGAGGAGATACTTTAGTAGAGAAAAAAACATGTGAACTGCAGATAAACACATGAAATGATGCAATAAATATCTGACATTAGAGAAATGAATGCAAAAACTGTAGTTAGACACTTCCACATTTTTACTAGAATGACTGACATTGACAGTGCTACAATGAACTCATAGAAGTACTAGTAAGACTGTAAAGTTGTACGACAGTTTTGGAAAAAAATAGGAGGCTTTCTTATGGAGCTGGAAAAACACCTGTCATATAATCTAGCTATTATCTCCCCCAGTGTTTATTCACAAGAAATGAAAAATGCTCTCAAATACTTGTACAGGAATTTTTGCAGCAGAGTTATTTGAAATGCTTCAGAGTTAGAACCACCAAGAGAGCCACTAAAAGATCAATGCTGTAGTTTGAACATGCTTATTAAACGTTGGTAGCCTAATTCTTAAATTCATACAGTAATGGTATGGACAGTCAATTTGTGGTGCACCCATACAATGAAATATTACTCAGTAATAAATTGGACGGAACTATTATTACATACAATAAAATGGATGAATCACAATTCTGTTTTTTTTTCCCCTGAGGGAAAACAGCTATTTATCTATTGCATTACTCCATGTATGTAAACATCTAGAAAATGGAAAATAATCTGCAGTAATAAAATGTTTGCTCTGCAATAATGGGAGAAGAATAGCATGGAGATTATTAACATGGAATATTACAAAAGACATCAAATATTGACAGTGATAGATATATTCCTTTTTTGTGAAAATGATTTTGCAGTAAAATTTAAATATCACACACATAAAGAAACATATTGTATGCTTTAAAAATACAAAGCATACATCAATTGGATCTCACTAAAGTTTTATATAATGCTTTAAGCTACTTTGTTGACTATAACTTTATTTTCTGAACATGTTAACCAATATCAAATGGATTTAAAAAATGTATATTGAAAGTCTAGGACATCCTAAGTCAGTAAATTTAGTAGAGTGGACTCACATTTTTAAGTCTTATTGCTGTGTTTTTCAGACCACACTTGCATCTCAGAGAAAATATTGAGATTTAATACCTATTGACAAATAGAGAATTTTTCTAAACTAACTACTTTAACCCCTACAAACATCCTATAAAGATGCTTTTTGAAGGTCATGAATCTAACATGATAGATATGTATCCTGTTCCAGAACCTACAACTAGGGCCATGATCCCCACCACATTCCTCCAGCAACACCAGAAACACATCACCTTCTTGGGATCACATCCTCTTTGTAAATACCTGTTTTCTGCTTCTTTCTCTAGAAAGGTATATCTGAGCTCCATTGTCTTTGTTGCATAGCTATTTGCTCTGCGATGAAATACTTTCCTCTAAAGGAAGACTCAGGAGATTGTGGAAGTAAATGAAACCTACAAGGCTCATAAAGTACTTGAGATTTACGTAGCTTAGAAATCTCCCGAAAGGCTCCTCCCTGAAGTTATAGAAGCAGTTATAGCTGCTGAAGGGGAATGTTGTGTGTTATGCTGGGAGCTCTAGAGATGCAGTTTTCATGACTCATCACTCAAGCTTGGATGAATTTGTGGTGGGTGGAAAAGCTGCCTTTGAGACTTCCATGATCCTGTAAGTGAGCCCTCCATTATGTTCCTGAAAGCAATCTCAGTAAACTCACTGGTTCGATAATCTAGATTGGATGAACTCATTTCTTCAGTCTATCAGTCCTTATCTGGGTGAATAACTGCCTGGTCACGTTTCTAAGGAAAAATCACGCAAAAGCTCTTAAATGTATCCTTTCTTTAAAAAAAGGAGAACAATTTTCATTTTATTGTCACTGACTATGAAAAGTGTAAGAACATCCTTGAATGTGCAAGTTTAGACAAAATTATTAAATAGTAGTCCAAACATATGTGTAAACTGTCTGATCCAGAATTAAATAATGTAGTTATCCTGGTAGGAGGAGCAGCTATTTGAAAGACACTTGTGCCCTTTTGGCCATTAGACTATTGAAACAATGGTTTCCAAGTTGGATGTTTTTTAGGAATATCATGTTGGGAAAAAGAACATCTAAGTATGGATGCCAACCAGAAGAGGAACTTGTCTCCTAAGATGAGATTCAAATCATTAAAACTTGCCAAAACATCATAATGGGTGGGGTCCTACTTGACAAGTACTGCTTATGTAGACACAATTCTTGTTCTCTACTTACACATGAACCTGCTGTCAGAACACAGAATATGGGTTTGGAGGTCACTGAATCCCTTTCCAATGTAGCCACACTGAGTAGACCTTCTTTCTCTGCTTTTCCTACCATTCATGTCTTTAGTTATCCTCTGGTGGAAGGTTGGTCAGCCCTAGCGTTTTTATTTAATTTTTTGTGTATAATGCACAAATATGCTAAATTTAAAATAGTTTCACATCCTTAATCCTTAATTCCATCTCCCTCCTTTTTCCCATTTCAATTCTTTTTTCCCCTGCCAGACTCCCTCCTGTCTCTGATAATCTTATCAATATCTTGTCAATAATCTCCTATCCTCAAGTCTTTTCACTTTTGTGGCCCACTGGGTGTCACCTGATTTGTTTTTGATGTCATATGCCAGATACTTGCTAGAATATGAATCTCGTATCAGTGGATACTTTACGCCATGGAGTAAAAATATCTTCAATTTTTTGTTATCTGCGTTAGCCTTCATCAGTCTTTCAGGAAAATATGGTATCTTTTTAGGTCTTTCCTCTTCACAATGAAATGCCTAAGCTTTGAGGTGTTATTGAGGAGATTCAGGCTTTGGTATTAACAACTTTAGTAATAATAGAAGAATCCTTGGTGCCTGAAAGGTTCACCTGAGAGGAAACCCTAAAATGACAGGTCCTATAACAACCTGGAGAAGCTGTCAGAATTTACAAGGAACCAAGAGCTTCATAGTAATGGGATTTCAAACAACTTAAAAGCCAGTTCCCTCAAGGTTTATAATTTATATTTACCCTAAGTTGCTGTAGCTGTGTAACCAAATAGATAACTATAGAAACAGAGCCACATTCAACAGAAAATAAAGAAGGGAGAAGAAGTAGAAATGGATAGTAAAGAAATAGACAAGAGAAAAATAGGGGAGAGAAGAGACAAGAGAAGAGAAAAAAATTAGAATCATATTTAGAGTTATATTCTCTTTCTGGATCTTCTCAGTAGAAGGCCAAGAGAATCAGTGCCCCAACTCACACACTGGTCGTAGCTGGCGACAATCCTAACTATTTTCCACAAGGGTAAGTTTCATGGCTCTTCATTTACTCCTGCTGTTTTTCACATTGACTAGAAATTTGATGTTTAGAGAACAAGTGAGATGAGGCTATCTAATTTCTCCTGAGTTAATAGTGGTTCATGCTTTGGGGAGTCAAGTTTAGCAAGAGAAAGACTTTATGTAAATATGACATATGAAAGCCCTGCATCCGCAGTTTTAATTTTAAGTATCTATAGGACACATTTTCTTACAATAACTTTTTTTATGTTTTCATTTATTTATTTATTTATTTATTTATTTATTTTTATTTTTTCCACTCATACAAACTTGATAGGTACCCCATTTCCCTCCCTCCCTTTACCCCTCCCTGGATTCCCTTGCTCCCTTCCTCTCTTTTCCCCTTCCTTTCCTCCCCCCCTCCTTTTCTCCCAGTGCCCCCTCCCCCCCATTCCTGGAGCATCCTTTAGTGTGCATGTCAAACTTCCCTCTGGGTCTGCCTCTCTGATGAGGTGTAAGGACTCAGTAGCATTGCCTAGAACTCTTTCTTGTGTTTCCCTTTAGTATAGGAACACTATTGTGGCTGTTAATCCCTTGCCTCTAAGGATCCTAGTGCCTGTGATCCATGCTAGACTTTGGGGAGTCAATGATATGTTGGCCTTGCACAGGTCATGCAAAGTCCTATTATGATTACTTCAGCCCTAACTTGTGTTGCATATCTTGAATATCATTGCTCCTCCCCATCTTTAGGCTCTTACAGTCTTACTGCCCCCTCTTCTGCAAATTTCCCTGAGCTTTGGGATGGGGAGAGATTAGGGTGGCCTGGTTCCTGGTGGTTAATGTAGAGTCTCTGATGTTCTGAATTATGGTTTGTTTGTTTGTTTTCTCACCAGTCCCTATACAATGATATTTTTAAAGAGTATAACCCATCTTTTCTATAAAGGTCATTAAAGATTTGATTTTTCTTATTTCTTTCTTAAAAGACAATCACTGGTTTTAGATTTGTAAGCCAAACTTCCTCATTATTCATTTTATATATAATTATTTTATTTACAAGTATATTAGCTTCCTGAAGCTATTTAAAATAAACACCATCAGTGCTGGAGAAAATAGCTCAGGTGTTAAAATTCTGCCTCAAAAGCAGAAAATCCTGAATTTAGATCCCAGATCCCAGGTAAAAATGCCAGGCAGAAATGGTTGTGGCTTTCACTTTCAGCCCTGGTAGGTTAAGTTTGGGAAGCAAAAAGGGGGTACAAGTAATCCAGGATGATTCTTAAAGTCACCCTTAATCCTCCAGAGGACCCTCTAATACACATACACACAATAAATAAATAAATAAATAAATAAATAAATAAATAAATAAATAAATAAATAAATAAAATTTTAAGATGAGCACTATCAGATGTAAATCAAAGACTGGGAAGTGACTTGTAATAGTTAAAGTGCTTGCTATTTAAATAAAAATTCAGATCCCTAGATCCTTTATCAAGTGATAGGTGGATATGGCAGCCAACTGCAGCTCTAGCTTTGGAACGTGGACACTGGGACTCCCCAAAACAAGTTGGGTAATCAGACTAGGCATATTAGTGGATTTGATTAGAGATTATGTCTCAACAGAATATGGTGGAGTTGGGATAATGGTCAGGGGTTAAAACCTTTGCATCACAAGCTAAAGGAGTTCAAATCCCCAGATCCTACATAAAAACGCTGGGCAGATATGGTGAAGATCTGAAGCTCTGACACCAGAAGGTAGAGCTTGGAAATCCCCAGAGCAAAGCAATAAGGAGTAAGGCAATCCAGGATTCCCAATGTCACTCTTGGACCTCTACAGACACCTACACACACACACACACACACACACACACACACACACACACACACACACTACAAAGGTGAATGAGTGATCAAGGATGATTTCTGGTTTTGACCTCTGACCTGTATCCATGTACACAAACACTTACACACTTACACACAGCTGTACTCATGCTTGCAAATATTCTTTTGCATAGGCACTATTGTAGTCAGCCTGCATAGTTGCTGATAAATGACCATCAAACAGCTTAAGGGAACAAGGGATTTATTGTCTCTTACGAATATCTGGTTATAGTTCTCAGTTCAGCTTGATGGAAGAGCACACACCAACACCAAGGCCAAGGGAAGTGGCCACACCATTTCTGCATAACAGCTGAGAGAGGGACGATCCTTACTTGCCAGACCAACATGTCTGGCCAAGTGAACAGAAGGTTGCCAACTTCCTCAACCAGCTCTCAGTATTTTATTCACCTGTTCAGGGCCTAGTCTCACCCACCATGGACTGGGCCTTCCCCATCAGATAGACAATCTCTTTCAGGTTTGCTCTGGACTTAATTCAGCCATTAATTCTCAACAAATGTGCCCAGAGCTCAAACCCTCAAATGTCAAGTTGATACCTGTGCCTAACTATGACAGACACAGACTCCCCTATCTGCATATACATATGAAAATAGAAAAAGAAAAAAAAGGCATATGCAGGAAATAAATTGCTGTATGAATAAAATATTTAGTAGATGGAAAAATTAGGTTATTATATACATGAATATGATTTTTTAAACAAAATGGAAAACAGTTAAAATGTATTTAAAAATCTAGCCTAGAAATTTTGACAGTTTGTGCATATGCTATGCTAAATTCCAATGTACAAATAGAAACTACAAAATCAGTGTGTCATTTGAGTATGCTTCTGAATATTACAGTCTTTGTTTGATATTTAAAGTCATAGTCACTTGGAGGGGATTGTTTCTTTTGAAAGTATACGTGGAAAAAGGAGCTATCACTTTATTTCCTAACTCCAGAAAGTCATTCACTATCAATAAAGTTATTGTTTCACACATAGTATCCTGTATGCATTCATTTTCCTTGCTAACTCCATTAGAAAGTGAATGGTGCTTACTGCCAGATGCTAATGTAATTGCTGTGTCATTCCAGACACCCAAAGATTTTCAAAGTAACTAATATGTGGCTATGACTGAGTATTCTTCATTCATAAAGACATTAAAGTATTGAAGTAAAAAATGGAGTTTTATATATTTTTTTGCAAAATTCAAGCTTAATAAGTGTGAAATTATAAGTTAACGTACTAATTAATTTAAACACATTACATTCAGAGCTTTTAAAACCTAGGCCTACTATGCCAAGGAGACACTACTACAATTTGTATCTTTTTTGTCTCAATAGAAATCTTTTTTTTTTAACCTTTTCCCATCCTGGGTATGTGTGAAAGTGGATACTGTATATGTGCATTCATGTGTGTGGGTGTGTACCTGTGTGTGTTGTGAAGGCCTGAGGCTGATGTCAGGAATCTTTTTTTTAACAAAACTATTTCATTTTAACTTAATTATTTCATTTAAAAAGCCTTATCTCAAAATACAGTTGTGTTCTGTAGGCAAAACCTTCAATTTGTCTTTCATTAGAACAATTCAAATCATAAGATTAAAATATTCCAGCAGCAACCAAGGAATCATTATTGATCATACTTCGACTACGCTCTATTTAGACAAGGTCTCTAATCAAACCCAAAGTTTGCTGATGGGATAGTCTTGCTAGCCAGCTTTCCCTGGGGATCTCCAGAGTCTGCCTTCCAAAACTAGAATTAAAGGTGGGTCAGCACATGCTTCTGATGTCTTATAGTGTTTGAAGTCCTGAACACCAGTCCTTTTGCTTGTACACTGGCACTTTAACTGCTGAGCCGTCTCCCCAGCCCATCAATAGAAATCACTTTTATTTTCCATTTCCCTCCAGGCTCAAGAGATTCAATGATAAAATTCTTAGCTTTAAAAAGAGTTATTGAATAAAACATACATATATATATACATATATTTTATGCATGTATATGTATGTACATAAACACATTTATATAAAAAATTAAAATGACAATTATCTTTAGAGATGACAGAAAGGTGTCATTAATAGTCTGGATGCTGAATGTCTCATAGAGACCCCTATGTTAAAGGTTTGATCCAGGGGGTGGTACAATTGAGAAATGGACTTTTTTTTTTCTAACTTTATAAGCATAGTGAGTGGTTGTCCCTAGCCCCACCCCCTTCCACTTTCCCTTTCTCCCTCTCCTCTCACACTTCCTCTTCATCAGTCCATACCACTCCCTCCCACCCTCCTGTCTGTCTGGTTCTGTAGGCCCCAGGGTTCCCTTTGGATTATCCTGAGTAAGGATGCAGGCCTCTGTGGATGATCAAGTGGCTCTCTTCCTGGGGTAGATCCACATGTAGGGGCACTCCCCTTCTAGCTCTAACCCTTAAAGTTTGGGCTTATTTATCCTGAGATCCTTGCTAGTGTTTGGGGGTAATGTTAATATGTCAGTCATTGTGCAGGTCTGGTGAGAATAAATCTCACTGCAGTGAGTTTCTGGATGTAGTCACCCTACCTTGAGTGGAATGTCTTGGTCAGTGGTGGTCTTCCTCATCTTTAGGCCCTTATAATCTTACACTCCCTCTTCTCCAAGATACCCTGAGCCTTAGGATGGAAGAGATTTGGTTGACCTGATTCTGGCTGAGAGTTTCAAGGTCCCTGGTTCCCTGCATTATGGTTGGTTACTACTGTCTATTTCACAGCTCTTCCATTGCACTAGGCTGTGACTTTTTCAGTGTTGAAATCTTCTCTAAAGAATGAGAGGTGTTTGGATTGCATTTTACTCTCAGGTGTTTGTGGTTAGCATTGAGACATTTGATCCTGTCTGCTTTTCTCCTGGTCCAGTCATCTGTTCTTTAGACTGGTTTACAGTGCTGGGCATCATGGGAGGGGATGATAGGGGCTAGCAAGCAAGCATTTGGTTACCTGGAGGCTAAGCCCATTTCCTGCTGTGTCCTATTCCTGTTCTTTTCTTCCCTTTACAACTTTTCTTACATAAAAGCCTCTCTTAACTGTTTAAATGTTTCTACTCTTTGGGGATCTTCTTCCATCCCATATCCAGCTTGTGTTCCCGTTTGAGGATGTTGTAAGTTTCTGTTTGACTACATCAAACTGAAGGTTTAGTACTAGGAACCAATTACAAGGGAGAACATACAGCATCTGTCTTTCTACATCTGGACTATTTCACTGAGTATTATTTCTTACAGTTCCATACATTTACTGGCATATTTCATTTGTTCATCTTTCCTTACAACTGAATAGTATTCCATTGTGTATATGTACCACATTTTCATTAACCATTAGTCAGCTGTCGGTCCATCTAGATTGGTAACATTTCTTTGCAATTGTGAAGAGGGCTGCTGTTTACAATGTACATGTGTCTCTGATGCAGGATGTAATGCTTTTTGGGAATATTCCTGAGTGTTATATAGAATTCAGTTTTTAACTTTTTAAAAACCTCCAAATTGATCTCCAAAGGGGCTGTATGAGTTTACGATCCCACCTACAATGTATGAGGGTCCCATTCTCCTCACATCTATGGCAGCATTTGCTGTTGTTTGTGTTTTGGATCATAGCCATTCTTTTTTGATTTGTTTTGTTTTTGTTTATTTATTTAATTGTGCGGGCGTGCATGTGTATGCATGTGTGCGTGTGTGTGTGTGTGTGTGTGCGCGCGTGTGTAGAATCACGGACGAATTCAGGAACCACCATGGACGCCTCCACCTCCTTGTTTACTCTGCCCCTGGGATTCACAAGCTCCGCCCTAACAGGACCAGAAACGCAGGCCACCCCTGCTTCCGCCTTGGCGTCTATACGTGAGGTCTAGGATCTGAACTCAGGACCTTCCACCTGCAAGGCAGAGGCTTAACCCCTGAGCCACCTCTCCAGCCCCATATCATAATCATTCTGACTAGAGTAAGATGGCTTTAATTTGCATTTCCCTAATGACTAGGGAGGTGCAACATTTTTTAAGATGTTTGTTAGACATTTGAATTCTGTCTTGTGAGAAGTTTCTTTTCAGTTCTATAGCTCATTTTTTAATGGGATTGTTTACTTCCTTGGTTTTTTGAAGTTCTTTACATACTATGGATATTAGTTCCTTATCAGATGTGTGGTTAGTGAAGATACTCTCTTATCCTGTAGGTTGCCTTTTTGCTTAATTAACAGTCTCTTTTGCTGAGTAAAAGTTTTTCTTTTTTTTTTGATTTCCTATAGTACTACTTGTTTAGTGTTGGACTTTTTCTCTGTGCTTTTGGGATTCTATTGAGGAAATGTTGGCCAAGGTCAATCATTTCCAGGCTATTCATAATTTTTTCTTCTAGTTTTATAGTCTCCAGTTTAACATTGAAGTCTTTGATCCTGAGAAATCCTCTATTTTTTTATTTTTTTATTTTGAAATGCTCTCTTTAGAATGTGTGGCCTCATGTCAAGTATTCGGATCACAGAAGATTTTCTCTTGAAGGTTTTGAGGGAACCCTAACCTGTCTTCATAACCTAATGTCTCCTGGTTATGAGAAAACTGCATTATTGTCAACTAAACCCTCGAGGGCATAAGATAATAGGTGCTTGAAACCTCCAACACCACTAGCAAAATAAACTTCCTTAAAGAATAAGTTAGAGTCTTTAACGTGAGTGTTGCTGCACAAACATCTTAAATCCTAAATCCTTAAATCCTAAAAGGTGTTTTTATAGCACTACAGATGTGAACATGTCTTTTACTAAATCAGTCAATCAGTCAAAGGCCATGTGTCTCTGCTGAGAGTGAACTAGACTATAGGAAGAAAGACCCCCAGATCTAACTCTGGGTCTACTAGGAATTTTTGGGTAAATGTGATCCTGGTACTTAAGCAACCTGGTCCTTGGTTTCCTCATCTGTCCAAGAGAGTCTCGTTACAGTAATGTTTTCCACACCATAGTTGCATGGAAATCGACCACCTTCATGATTTTTGGCAGCTCTGCACCTCATCTATGTAATTATTACTTTAGACCTGTTTTACATTGATTCAATAATTAAAATCAGTGCCATTATTTTATACAGGTTCTTTTTCTCTGGTAAAAGTTTTGATTATAAAGACCTGATTCCTCTTGTGTTCTCTATGTGTCCCTGTGGAAGACTAAGGATGACTTCAGGAGCAATCAACAACAAAACTTTTCCTGAGATAGCCCCTGATAAAGAAATGCAGTTTGTTGTTCTAGATGGATGTCTCAGCTCCCCAAGTGCAGCACAGGACATCTTTAACAGGGATTTGCCTGTCATCATTTTAGCCTGAGGGAGCTAAGCTTTTCCTGACCACTGAAATAGGCTGAGAATTGATTAGATGATACCTAGCAGGTTGATTAGCCAGTCTATTATGTTTGTAAAGGTGAAGGAGAATTGTAAGGAGGCAACTTCTATCATTATATTTAGTAAATGGTTCTAATACCTTATATCAGAGGGATCAGTAGAGTGTGAAATGGGAAGAATAATTTGCTTCTTCCTCCTTCTAGCTTCCCTCTGGGATTTCCTAGGCTCCACCCACAGGGCCAGAAATGCAGGCCTCTGCCATTTCTGCCTGGTGTTTTTTACATAGGACCTGGGATCCAAATTCAGGACCTTTGGCTTGTGAGACAGAGTCTTAACTCCTGAGCCATCTCTCCAGCCCCCTTCTCTTTCTTATGACAAAGATTAAAGATTATTAGTAAAATGGATTAAAGATTAATAAGTAAAGGTTTTAGAGGAAATAGTTTTTTTCTGCTATGTGATTCAAGTAAGTTTACAAAAGCCCTTTTGCCTCTTATGCTTTGATAAGGGCCTGTCTTCACAGTGTGTCACCTCTAATGTCCTGCAGTCTGTCAGTGGCTCCAAGCCCATGAGGAACAAGAGAATGAGATGTTCTTAAAGGCCAGTTAGGTTTCGGATTGCCACCCCAATGCTGTCAGAAGCTACTTTAGATACAAACAGAGGTAATAAATTTTATAGCCTGGAGAGAGAGAGAGAGAGAGAGAGAGAGAGAGAGAGAGAGAGAGAGAAAGAGAGAGAGAGAGTTAGATAAGCATCATTGCAGACAATGAGTTAAGTTTCACAATTCAGTAAAGGTCTCTGAAAGAAATATGCTGTGCAGAGAGGCAGTCCTGTCACTTGTGACCATCCACCTCTCCATTAACCATTGAATTCATAGATATTACTTGGCTGTCTGAATTCTCTCTCGCTTATGAGAAAAATTATTCTTCCCATTTCACACTCTACTGATCTCTCTGAGATAAGGTATCAGAACCATTTACTGAATATAATGGGTAGAAGTTGCCTCCTTACAATTCTCCTTCACCTTTACAAACATAATAGACTGGTTAATCAACCTGCCAGGTATCATCCTATCAATTCTCAGCCTATTTCAGTGGTCAGGAAAAGCTCCCTCAGGCTAAAATGATGACAGGCAAATCCCTGTTAAAGATGTCCTGTGCTGCACTTGGGGAGCTGAGACATCCATCTAGAACAACAAACTGCATTTCTTTATCAGGGGCCATCTCAGGGAAAGTTTTGTTGGTGATGTTGTGTTTAAGAAAAGATGTGGCTGTTTCTCCCAGGCAGTTTTATAAATGATGGATCCTCATGCTTTGGCTTCCTGAATGGGGCTATCATGGGTGTGCTCATTGTTTACTTTAAGTCACAATGTAAGACTTTTACTGAAATTCTATTAGGAAAGCCAATGGGTGTTCTCTCTCATGGAAAAAAATTCTGCCACTAGTAATGGAAATACAAATGGGAACTCTTGAATTTCCTGTGTCTAAGCCCTGATGTTAGGTAGACAGACAGACAGACAGCAGACAGATAGATCAATAATTCATTCATAAAATTCTGTGGACAGACTTTATATTTCCAAATATATAGTAAGCAAGGTGTTCAACATCTTAAAATGTGCCTAGAGGAAAAAGATTTTTTTATCTTTTTTAATGTAAAGCTTTGCTTGCAAAATTAAAATGATCCTTCTTTGTGGCCTCTACCCCTGCCTTAGGTGGGATTCAGCATACAGTCTACAGTGGCTTGGGACTTGTTCTGTCTCTAGTGCTCAAGTGCTAGAGTTACAAGCCAGCACTGCTGTGCCTGGAAAGAGATCATTCAGACGTGATTATCAGCTTACTGTACTTAACTTCTAAACTGATTATTTTCAAAAATTAATTTTGCTATTTTTAAAAAAATATTAAATGAAGAGGAAATATAATGAAATAATGTAAAAACAACTTGGGAAATTTAATAACTATAATTTTTTAAAAATCAGTATTTGCTTTATTCACTCTTCAGAGAAATATAGACGAACATATATTTTAAAGGAACTCCTTGGAAATGCAAGTTGAAGAGGCAGCTGGTAAGAAAGAGCCAAAGCAGACTAGGTACAGACCAAGTTACCACTGTTTATTCACCCCTGTTGCTCCCTCCTTAAATTTTCTTGCCTACTGCTGTGATCCCCAAATGCTAGTGCTCATTGAAATGTCCTGTAAATTATAATTCCTGCCTCATATCCATGACTTGGTCATTATTTCTGAAGTGACAGAAATGACCTTCTCTAACAAGCACAGAGATAGCTTCTTTGGTTCTTGGGAAGTATGAAACTTGAGCAGATTTAGAATTTATCTTCTACATCGGTAGCAGACAATCTATTCAACATAACCCCCAACATCTGCCATAGATTTTTTTAAGAAATTAAAAGACTCTAAATCTCTGTAGCAATCTAAAACAAACTATACATTATGATTTCCTGGAGAGTTGGGATCCCTCAGGAACTTAGAGCACAAAAGACGTCTAAAAACAGAGAGTAACATGTTCCCCTTATTTTTATTAGAAAGAAAATCAAGATACTGAGGACAAATGAGAAACCTTCTCCCTCCAATCTTCTTTAGGTGAATTTGATCCTGTCTTTCACATGTATGTATCATTAGAATTCATAGGTACACTAACTGATATGGCCAGGAATTATAAGCTATCACTCTAAACCAATTTTTTTCCTCAGTGATAGTACCTGTGACTCAATATCCTTTTTGTAATTTATTAACTTATTTCCAGTAATCAATAAGCATCTTTAACAACTTGAAAGGGATTGTGTTACTGATCAAAATCTGTGTAATTTCTGGTTAGACTTGAATTCAGGTTTAAGGATGTTTACAGAATATAAGATAAGAGAAATGGACAAGAGATGGTTGAGCAGAAGAGTTAGGCAGACAGAATTTTGTGTTCCACAGCACAGTTAGATAAGGCTGCACAATATCTTACATATCTCTTATGGAGATCTAGAAAAGAAGAACCCAAAGGCTCCAAACACAAATGAACAAACAGTAAATCACCATAATTTGAACAGTTTGTAAATGGAAATATCACATTGACCACTGTTATTATTCATAGATAATACACTGATAAGGTAATATGATATAAAAATAAAAAAGCTAAGATTGTTGAAAAGTCATCAAATCCTAATTTATATAAAATTTTATCAGGGAATTTACCAGGTAATGAGTAGTAGACAATATAAATCAATCTACTTTTAGATACCAATTGAAATGCAAAAATAAAAAATATATTTTTAACTTCTTAAAGACATCGTTTCTAAGCAAGCTTCTGAGAAACATTACTGGCAAAGGAACTGTCAGGCTAAAAGAAAGTTGAGAATGAGGATGTATGGAGTTGAGGATGTGCAAGAACACAGGTGAAAGAGGTGAAGAGAGGGAGAACATTCACTTCAATTGCTCACAGCTTAAAGGAACAAGAGGCAGGGCTGGAGAGCTTCCTACCGCCATCAAAGGTCTTTCACAGGGCAAGGATAAACCAGAATTCCAATGAACTCATACATAGCCAGCATTAAACCCAGTTTCAACTTCGCCTTGGTTTAGATTTGACCTAACTTTAAGATAGGAAACATAGGTGAGTCATTTCCAGAGAAAATTATCTTCTTTTGAAACATGATGGTATTCTATCAATTATATTTCAAGATGATAAGATGCAAGAGAAAATTCCATGCATGGAAACCAGCAGAAAACATTGTCAACATTTAAAGGCTTAGTAATCTTGAAAAATAAGAGCTATGAAGCCTGAACTGCAACATGTGTATAAAGAAATAAAGCACAAGCTTTGCAATGCTGCAGGGAGAACAGTGAGAATGATGGATAGAGTGGAGAAAAAGTCGAGTGGAACTGTTGGGGAAAAGTTAAGGTGGAGCCTCAGTAAATGCCTGGTATGAAATAATAGGGACAAGGTTTAGTGTCTCATCTGAAACAAGAAGCAAATAAAACATATATAAATTCCACTGGCAGATTTAACAGTAGGACAAGACACTCCAAAGTGAATGAATAAGCTTAAAGATAAGTATGTATAAAAATCCCAGAGAATTGAAAAGACACATGACAAAACAAAGAGGGTAAGGTATGTAATATAAAAGGGACATATATATATATATATTTAATTTTAATATCAAAATATAGAGAAACACACACAAATAATTTAAGAGAGAGAGAAACAAAATAAGTGAATATGAATTTGTATGATTTTTTAAAATAAATTATATTTTTAGGATATTATGGATTCATGTACATTATAAATCAATACATAGGAATCCTCCTATCCTTTCTAGTTTCTCCCAAAGGGAATGTCTTCTAAAACTTCAGTATAAGATTTAACCATGAAACAGGTATTCATATTGTAAGAACAGCTCCATCATGCAGTGCTTCCATTCTGTCCTTTAGTATAGCCATGTCCCTTCTCTCATCAGCTCTTCTCTGACCCACTGACAACCTAAATTTATGCTGCATTTCTATGTCCTTAACAGTTCAAACAAATGTTTCCTAAGAATCACACAATATGTGAACTCTTGAGATTGGATTTCTTATTCACAAATGCCTTGGGTATTCAGACATTGATAGATCATTCCATAGTGTGAACCTGCACACTCCTAGGTGAATATTTAACTATTTGTCCACACAAGTTTAATAGGCCATTTCTAATTTAGACTATTACAAGTAAAACTATTGTGATCATTTATGTACATGTTCCTTTGTGAATCTGTGACACAGGCTCAGGAGTGCAACGCCTGGTCTTGTGGCAGTTCCTCCTACGTACATGTTGTTCAGCATCTTTATCAACATCCGATACCGTCATGGATTCTGAATATTATTTCCTGTGTCTATTTGCTCTTGATTTATCCTCTTTGTCGAAATGTCTTCTCATATCTCTCAGCAGTCTTTGAATTACTTGATATATTTATTGTTGAGCCTTTAAAGTCCTTTCCAATTTATAATACTGGTCCTTTTTCTGATGTGTGGTCTGAATATATACTCTCCCAGGCTGTAGTTTGTCTTTTTTTTTTTTTCTTTAAACATTTCACAGTTATGGTCTACTCATATACTAGTGCCCAGATATTTTTCCTCTGGTTATTTTTCTAAAGGTTTTTTATAACTAAATGTTAAGGGTCATGATGTATTTTGAATTAAATATTGTATTATGCTATAAATGAGACAAGCTGAAACTCATTTCTTTTTTTCCTAGATTAACAAGCATATTGAGTACTCATCCTCACTTCCCTCTATCCCCTCTCCCACGCATTCCCCCCTCCCATTCCCTCTCACCCTCCTGGCCCTTTGCTTTCATGGACCTCCAAGGCGCCCTTTGGTCTGTCTACACTTTTTTTTCTTTTTTTAGATATTTCTACTTTTACAACCATATTGAGTGCTTATCCCTGCTTCCCTTTATTGTCTCTCCCTTTCACCCCTCCATCAATCTCACCCTCCTGCTTGTCTGCTTCTATGGATCCCAGGGTTGCCCCTGACCCATCTACTCCTGTGGGGGTTCAGGCCTCTGTGGCACACCAGATTGCCTTTCCTCAGGCCACCCCACTGATAGGGGCATTTCCCTTCACCCCTCCAGCTTCAGTCCCCAAGGTTTCCACTGTATATCCTTTTTTCTCTCAATTTCCTTGATATTCTATGGGGCATGTTGGTATGTCAGTCATTATGCAGGTCTGGTAAGGAAGAATTTCACTGTAGTGAGTTCCTAGATGCAGTAGTCCTGCCTTGAGTGGAATGTCTTATCCAAAGATGAACCTTCCCGTCTTTAGGTTGTTATATTCTCACTCCCCCCTCTTCTGCATAGTTCCCAAAGGCTTAGGATGGGGAAATTGAGTTGATCTGATTTTGGGTGAGCCCTTGCGAGTTGCCAGCACTCTGCGTTACAGTTACTGTCCCATTTCACTGCTCCTTTACTGCACTATATTCCTTCTTATCAGGCTATTGAGATTCTCTACCTCTCTTGTAAAAGATTTCTAGACTGAATGCTAAATGCTCTTCAAATCTATGCGAAACTCATTTCTTTGTCTATAAAAATCCATTTTTTTATCTCTTGAAATCACGATCCTTTCCTTCTGTCAAAAAGCAGTTGGCAATGTTGCCCAAGGGCGCCAGACATGGATGTCTGAGAAGATGAGGCTTCTGTTGCTTCTCCTGGTGGCAGCATCAGTGATGGTACTCAGAGAGGCCTCTGCCAACCTGGGTGGCATGCCCAACAAGAGATTAAAGATGCAGTATGCCACGGATCACTGCTCAAATTCCAGATTTTTGTATCCTGAGGGTACAGGCTGGTGTCTGAGGAATACATGAGGGTTATCAGCCAGCAGTATCCAGACATCCACATAGAAGGAGAGAATTATCTCTCTCAACCAATTTATAGACCCATAGCATCTTTCTTGTCAGTCTTCAAACTAGTATTAATAAGCTTAATCATCATTGGGAAGGATCCTTTTGCTTTCTTTGGCATGAAAGCTCCTAACATTTGGCAGTAGAGCCGGGAAAATAAGGTCTATTCATGTATGATGGTTTTCTTCTTGAGCAACATGATTGAGAATCAGTGTATGTCAATGGGTGCATTTAAAATGACCTTAAATGATGTACAGGTATATGGTGTAAGCTGGAATCTGGTCATCTTCCATCCATCCAACAATATATTCAAATTCTTGACAATGATATGAAGCTCAATGTGCACATGGGTTCAATCCCACATCATCGGTAATAGCCCAACCTATAAGCACTGAAAACTATTTTACATTAAGGGATTTTCAAGAGCAGCATGACTGACATTGTGAAGGCCTGAACTGAAGACAGAAAGCTATTGGTACAGACTGGATACCTTTTTGGCAGGCTCATTGTACCTCTTGGAAAACCTCAGTGCAAGATAGTTTTTCAGTGCTGGCACATTCTAGAATAGTGCATATTTGTGGAGCACAAGAGTCCTGCTCAGTTCCTCTAGATCACCTAGTTAATGGTTTCCTCTTTTTCTATGTCATTGCTATTTATAACCTCTTTCTTAGTCATGTTCGAGAAAGTAGAGCTTCAGTTATAACCTGATTTTTTCTAAGATGTGTGTTATTTGTTGCTGAACTTTTATATGAATTTTCATTTATTTATAGTTTAAAGTCAATTTCCTTCAGATTGCAGCTGAAGTTTCCCAAATACATTACCTCTGATTTGGCCATGTTCATTTTATATGCTTTTAAAAGCTGCATATGGCAAAGAGTGCATTACACAAGATTCTGAGAAGGAACCCAGAGTGTCCACTATGTATGTGTGTAACGAGCAAAGAACTATTATAAACCATTCTCTTTTAAAATCCTGTTGTGTGTAGAGTTCACCACCCATGGTGTGGCATGTCTCTACCCACTCACACACTCATTCACATGATTGCACAGCCTGCTGCTATGACGAAGAAAAGTAAGTCCCACCATCCCCACCTCCGCATCAATTCCCCAGAGACTCGGCCACAGGACGGGGAGTTTGTCAGAGCAAATCTCAGTTTATTGGGGGTAACAAAGCAGCTTATATAGACAAAAGACCACAAGGTGCCAAACGGGCACCCAATTGTGTCAAAGGTCAACACAACTTTCAGGTTCTAGTGATCTTGTGCACAGAAGGCAGGTCAATACCTGAAAGTCAATTAGGGCTCTCTATAATATGATCAAGGTTATGCCCAGGACACTAGCCCTCAGCGCCATCTTTAGTCCCATGTGCTTGGCCATGCCCTGGGGCAAATCCTGGGCAGGCCCAACAGTTGTGTAGTTCAAATAGGCCTTAATATTAAACTAATAAACAACTAACCAGAGATCAGTCAAATGAAGTTTGTTTATTGCTCAGTGTACCTGTTAACATTATCTTCAATAATCATCTACCTGATTTTTGTTTTTGATTTACAGATAAGCTCATTTATCACTTTAAGAATTGTTGAAACTCACTTCACTAAATAAAAAATTCAATTGGACCTCTTTACAAAATAGGTAAGCATAGATCACTTGTTTAGTAAATTGTCTAGTATCACAGTTTATTGTATTTGAAAAACAAAATTGGAAACATTTGTAGTGTTTGTATGTTGGCCCAGAGTTCTAGAAAGAAACTTAAAAGTTGATAAAAGCTTAAAGACTGATTCAGAAGAAACAGAACCTTACATAGAAAGATATGACAGCAGGGATCAAATGGGAGAGCCAAATATGAACCCCAGAACTGTGAATGGAAGGAGAGGGGTTTAAGGAAGAGTTAAGAGGAGGCTTCACATTGCTTTCAACAACAGCTAGATATTGTAAGAGTAACCCAATGATTTGTCACTGAGCATTCACCAAATGTGGCTCAGGAGGTGGCTATGGTTCTGATGGCCTCCAGATGGAAGACCATGTCCAATGATTCATTAAGAAATTAAGCAATCAAGTGGCCATCCCATCAGTAGGATTGTAGAATTGCTAGCCAAAGTTCATACAGTGAGAGACAAGATAATTTAAACTGAGAGCTTCCTAGAAGTTATTATTTATGTGTAATAAGAGATTATTATTTATGTGTAGTGTTGTTTTTTTCTGACAAGGTCTTATAACCTTGTTGTTCTGGCTGTATACCACTCCAAACTCCCTATCTTATGAAGTAGAGCAGCATCCTAGATGGTCTTTCTTCAAGTACTGGACATTCCACTAGCAGCACAGTTAACTTTATGGCATGGCATGTAGAGAATTTAGGTACAGATATCCCTACAGACTTTACAGGTCACACTGTGAAGAACCTGAAAGTCGAGTCTAGCTCTCTGCACGTTTGGCTTAGGTTGAGTACTTTGTCTACTAATGAAGAGCTTTAAGTGTTCGATGCTGAGAAATCTGAGCTATTTTGTTGACACTCATCTTTTTTATTTTATACTTAGCCTGGGGCTGGAGAGGTGGCTCAGGGGTTAAGCCTCTGCCTTGCAGGCAGAAGGTCCTGAGTTCCGATCCTAGACTCCACGTATAGACGCCAGGCGGAATTAGGGGGCGAATTTGCCCGTGGTTCTACACACACATACATGCACACAAGCACAATTGAATAAATTTAAAAAATTAGATTTATAAAAAAATACTTAGCCATATTTAAATCCATAATTTAACAGAGTCTAATAAATAGATGTGAGATATATGAATATAAGAAATTAATATGAGGAAAATGGGTACAGAAACTATTTAGACTATGACTTTATTCCTAACATTTCAGAGTTTACTAGCTGCTGATATCTTGGTGTAGTTGTGTCTTCATGTCTACACTGTATTAGGAGACCATGGTGTGCCCACTGTTTGGTTAACACCACTGGAGTTTCCACCTCAGTGGCATTGTGAAGGAAATTTTTTGTTGTGTTCATAAAAAGAAGTTGGGGAAGTATGGCTTTGTATCTCAGCATGAAAATGTGCTTTCAGAATGTAAATGGCACTGTTTGGTTATGGTGCTGATGTTATTAGTGATAGCAGATGGTTAGTCTCTACAGCTCCGGTAATGTAATGGGACTCAGTGATGGTTCCTTGTTATCTAAAGGTTTGTTTGGAATCTCAGTTGGCTGGAGCATTCTGTCATTGTCATAACTTAAAATAATTCAGATGCATTTTTTTAAAAAAGCAGCTGGCGACATATGTGTGGAACTACATATTGCCATCATGCTTTATATTCTATTCATCTTTGCTTCCTATATTTCCTTGGTGATTGTAAATCTGTATTAACTTTAATATTTAAAATCTTACTTGTCTCTTATTTTTCAAGTTGTTTTAACTATTTGAAGTTCTGTGATTATCCATATAAATTTTAATTTAAGCATATCGCTCTGTATTGAAATTCCTTGATATTTTGGAGGAATTGCATGAACTCTACAGATCTACCTGAAAAGAACCAGCAAACGTCTTTACTATGTTGAATTTTCATGTTCACAAATAAAGCATCTCTCTATTTACTTAGAATTAGATATTTTTTGATATCTTTCATCAATGTTTTGTGATTTTCATCATACAAATATTATATGTATTTTGTGCAATTAACAATTAAATGACCCGTGTTCTCACATATGATTGTAAATATTATTAAAATGTATACAAAAAATGAAATATATTTTGTGAGGAACTTATATTCATCAAATATACTAAACTCATTTATTAATTCTGGGAGTATTTGCATGTTTTTTTATTTATTCCCTGGAATTTTCTCCGTACACTACCATGTCATTGACAAATGTAGCATTTCCATTTTTGACTTTCTAATCTATGTGACTTTAATTTCTTTTATTTGCTTGTTATAGTAACTAGATCCTCTTAGCATTATGTTGAATAGTTCGTGGTAAAGCATATTCTTTCCTTATTCCCAATATCAGAAGGAAAACATTTATCCCTATACTATTAAACGTGATGCCAACTGTCTTTATTTTGTTGCTATTGTTTAGCATATTGATGAAGAGTCTTCCATTCCTACATTATTATTTTTTGCATACAGCTGACTTTACCCACTGAGTGAGCCTATTTACCCTAATTGAGTATTTGATATTTTATATGCCTTTTTATGTCAAATAACATTCATAATATGATATTTTTCTTCTTTGACTTGTTGATGTGGTGAATTTCATTGTTGATGTTTGAATATTGAAATAGCTTTACATAAAATTCTCATTTTGTCATGGTGAACAATTTTTTATGCTGGGCTAAGTTGAATGTGCTGTTTTGTCGAGTGTTTTTCTACTAAGCTCATGAGAGATATTGGACTGTAGTTTTATTTTGTGTTCTTTGTTTGCTTTTGGTTTCAGGATAGAAAATATTTATAAATGAATTGGGAAGTGTTTCCTTTACCTCTGTTTCTGCTGGATTTTTTAAAATTTATGGTGTTTTTTTTTTTTTTTTTCCGGTGCTGGGGACCGAACCCAGGGCCTCGCGCTTGCTAGGCAAGCGCTCTACCACTGAGCTAAATCCCCAACCCCGATTTTTTTAAATTTAGTGTTAATACTTCACAGGTGCCAATTAGCCATTCTTGGTATTGCCATTCTCTTCTGGTTGTTGAACGAACTAGGAGGATCTTTTCTTTTTCTATACTTTTATGTCCTAGAGACAGAATCAATCAGTGCTTTCAAACCCCAAATAGCAACAACTTTGAATGACTTAGGGTTCTCTAGAGGAACAGAACAAGTAGAATGAATATATATCAAAATGGAATTTATCAGACGGACTTGCACAATACAGTCTGGATTTTATAACATTAGCTGTCTTCACACTGAATACAATAAGAAACAGGTAGCTGCTCAGTTTACAAAGTTGGATGCATCAGCAGTTCCAATCTGATGCTGGAGGCCTGGATTCCAGAAGAGTCATCGGGCTTTAATCCACATTTGAAGGCCAGAGAAGATGGAGTCTCATACCAGCAAAGTAACAGCAACAGTTGCAAAAAAAGATAGAAGCACTCTCCAGTAGTGGTTACAGCATGCTGAGGAAAAAAACAAAAGCGTACTGCCCACATTTATGATGGGTCTTCTCATGTCAGTAACACAGTCAAGAAAACTTTATATAAGCATGCCCAGAGATTAATCTCCAAAGTTTTTCAAAAGGAAATGTCCAGTGATTACAATAAGCTCATACATAGTTCCTTCCAAGTTAGGAAGCTTCTCAGAAATGAAGAAAACAGGTCTTAGGAGAAGCTTGCTCTTCAGTTAGGTGAAGAACCAGGCAGGTTTCTCTGAGATCAGAATTCGGTGCTATGGCTGACACACTCATTTCTTTCTGGGGAGTTCTGTCTTTGGGGCTCTGGATTTATGTGCTAGGGGAACCAGAGTGCAGGATCTTTTCTCTTATATACAGTTTCTAAATGGAAAAAGTAAAAACCATTGGTCTCTGCATAGAGTCAGTATGTTTCTTTTCAAAGAAATTCATAGAGTTGACTGCAGAGATGATGGAAGATGTGTCGAACAAATCCCAAATGAGTGGGGAGGACCATGAACATAACAGATTTCTGCATCACACATTTTTGAAAGTACGTTGGCTTAGTCCATTTGTTGTTGCTGTAACTGAATGCTGCAAACTGGGTGATTTATAAAGGTGAGGGCTTATTTAACTCACTGCTCTTGGAAGCTGGAAAGTCTAAGAGTGAGGTGCCTGCATCTTTTCAGCATAGCTTTGTTGCCTGGGACTTTCTGCAGAGCCCCAAGATGGTAAAAGATGATCAATGACAAATCTGTGTGCCAGTTTAGGATTCTTATCCTCTTCTTAAAAGCCTTTACTGCAACCATGAATGTCACCTCTTGACCTCACTTAATCCCAGTGATTCCCAATGGTCTTGTCTCCAATTGCCCATCACATATGGCTATTATGTAGGATTAACATCCAAATGTCCATCATATATGAAATATATGGGGATTAACATCCAACATTTTGTTTTATAGGAGGCAAAGCACCAGACCATACACAATATCTGCATCAGGGCCATGTCAGTGTGGGCATCAGTGACATTTTTTCTTGTTATTGTTAAAGAGGATCATTGTAAGTAGATAGAATGTAGATCTGTTTCTTCCTTCTACATTAGAGAACAGAGAAACCATGCAATGTAAGATTCTATTGTTTAAAAGACTCACACATTCATTTTTTCACTCTGCTTCAATGCCACAATCATGTGAGAATTCAAATGCAATCTCAACTTACCCAAAACATCATTTGAAGCTTCTCTAAAGTCTAGTTAATATGGCTTTGTATTTTTCATTATATCTGAGAAAGGAAACTCTGCTGAGGAAAGGTCAGGGTATTTTTGTCTCTGTGGCCAACTCTTATTAAATAAAAAAGTATTTATCTGTGTTCATAACCTGAGGAAAAAGTCTGTCTGCTATGAGTCATTAGCAGAGTTTGAACTGTGAGTCACTGGGGCATACTGACAGGGAAATTGATTATCTCCAGAAACCATGAAGGGAATGCTGCATGTGGTTTTTCATATATAAATGCAGATGTGAATGCAAGCCATTGTTTCCACAGACAGAGGCAGTCCTGTCTAATCATTCTGCCCATCTCATCAAAAGCCCCTTCCCTCTCTGGCACATTTAACATCCCCTCTCCTATGCTGGATGCATTATGCTAAGCAGAGACTTCACCACTGAACTACCTCCGTTAAACTCATCTTGCCTACCTCAGCCTCCCAAAGACTGGGAATGACCATCCTGTAGCCCCACACCCGCTTCACATATGTTTTTTTGATCACAGAACCTCAGTTGACTCCCTGCACTGTAAGCCAGAGATCCTCGTAAGAGGAATCCTCATTCAAAGGCCTCTACATAAGAGAAGTACCCTTCTCTCAGGCTACATTAATTCAGTCTCTTTTTTTTGTCATTTTATTTTTTTATTTGTTTTTTTTTTTGTTGTTGTTGTTTTAACTTTTTTTATTATTATTTCCGCTCATACAAACTTAATAGGTACACCGGTTCCCTCCCTCCCTCTTCCTTCCCCCAACCCCCCTTCTCCCCCTCCCCTCACCCCTCCCTCCCCATCCCCCAGTGCCTCCCCCCCCCCGAATCCCCAGAGAATCCTTTAATGTGCATGCCAGACTCTCCTCTAGGCCCTTCTCTCTGATGACGTACAAGGACCCAGTGGCATTTCTCTGAACCCTTTCTCATGTTCCCCTTAAACATAGGAACACTACTGTGGCTGTCAATCCCCTGTCTCCAAGGATCTTGGTGCTTTTAGCAAATGCTAGACTTTGTGGGGTCAATAGTTGGGCATTACGCAGGGCATGCAAAGTCCTATCATGATTGCTTCAGCCCTAACTTTAGCAAATGCTAGACTTTGTGGGGTCAATGTTGGGCATTACGCAGGGCGTGCAAAGTCCTATCATGATTGCTTCAGCCTTAACTTGTGTGGAGTATCTTGCAAATCATTACTCCCATCTTTGTGCTCTTACAATCTTACCACCCCCTCTTCCGCGAATTTTCCTGAGCTTCAGGATGGGGAGAGATTAGGCTGGCCTAGTTCTAGGTGGTTGATATAGAGTCTCTGAAGTTCTGGATTGTGGTTTGTTGATTTTCTTTTGCAGTTTTGCTGCTCCTGCAATGTCCTTCACTTCATCCTGATGGATATTGTATGTCACCCCGTGGCCAGAGATAAAAAGCTGTTAAACTAGAGTCTTGTTATAAGAGTATATTCAAAGGTAGATGTAATAAAAGTAGGAAACCGCAGTGAGGGAAGGGTCTATCACCCATTTGCAAAATGGTTACTTTCCCTTCTGATGAGATCACACCCCCTCAGTTGTAAATGATCAGGAATGAAAGTCTGTGAACTTAACCAGATGTCTCATTACTTACTTGCAGTCCTTGATGGAGGCATTAATTCAGTCTTATCTCCTCGATTTACTATTTGCCATTACTATCACCATTATTACTGGTGGCTTCCAAATTTGTGGCATCGTGAACATGTCATGTACACTATCATATTTTATTTATGCCTTGATTTCTAGAGGTTCTGTTTCACAGAACAAAGCAGCGAGCATGTCTGGGAGGGTCACCAGGGAGTCCAGGAGGTCTGATGGTACCAGCAGTTTCTCAGTTTCTCTCTTTCTCTGTCTCTGGGTTACTTTTTTTGTTTTGCTTTATTTTGTTTGTTTGAAGCAGAACATTGCTATGTGTCCCAGGTTGTGATCACCTTACCTCTTGCTGTGCTGCAGTAATGTGTAGATGTCCCTGTGCCATGGCTTTTGAAAACATTCTCTGAAAGTCAGACTTTTCAATTTCCTCAGGAAGACATTGAGGATGGTGTTAATCACTGTTTGTTGTGTTTTTAAGTTGATTGCACCTTGGAGACATTTTTTCGTATGACATTTCTATCACTGTGAATATAAGGAGAAATTCTTATAGACTAGCTACATGCTGCCATTTCTACCCACGTGATCTGGAGACAACATCTATGCATCTATCACTGATTTCTTACATGAGCTCCAATTTCTCGCTTCCAACCTTAATTTTCTCACTTCATAAAGAAGGCAGCCTTCAGTCCTTTCCTCATTTCTATGACAATTATTTTTGTTTAAATTCCAAAAATGACAATATGATCTTCATCAGTCACAGAAAAAAGTCGACAGAGATGACTCTGCAGTGTCCTCTTATCCGTGTTCCTCTGCACTGGGTGGGTCTCAGGTTCTGGTGAGGTTGCACTTCACTGAGTGTGGACTCTCATCCAGCAGTATTCTTGTCTGAACCTTGCTCAGCTCTCATGGCTCCTGGCTCCTGGCTCACCTGAAACTTGAACACTAGCTGAGCCGTCATTCCCTATGTCTCTCTTACTCGGTCGCAGAGCAGGTGGGCATCATGTGGACTCCTCTTGTGCGCTCCTCTCATGAATTGTAGTTGAGTCCTCAGCAGCCCAGAAGCGCTTGAGAATAGGGACTGATTTTTTTTCTCTTTGTGAGAACTTCAGTGCCAACATAATATACACAAAAAACAGGTGAATGACTTGCTAGAATGTTATTTTACCACACCTGTGCCCAGCGGCCTTCATAAAACCTTCCTTCTGGGAAAAATTCCTAAAGGCTGTTCCCCAAAGCATTAAGACTATTTGTCCTTGTGCAACTCCACTTCTTTGCCTTTCGTATTATTCGAGATGCCAAGTCTCAAGCTAAAGCAGGTAAAATGCCTTTTTCTCTCTCTCTCTGTTCCTCAAACCTTTGATAGCATCTGTAAATTCAGAAATGGAAGGGCACCAACTTAACAACAATACTTAGCAAATAGCTAATGAATAGACATCCTGGCTTTTGCAATGAAGACTCTCATAGAAGAGAGTACACCATACCCAGAATATGGACATTAGTAACAGAGAGATATTTTCATATTATCTGCACTTTAGATGCCCTGCATCTTTTCTCTGATGTTCATCATTCACTTACATACTTCTATAGTACATAAGGACCTAATAAAGGTAAACTTCTGTCTTCCTACACTTACAGTCTAGTAAGTTTTAAAATATAAGTATAGAAGTTAGTATATGAATGGATTTATTGGTTAAAGAAAGCAAAATTGGTATGGTGGTCAAGAGGGTCTCACTAGGAAAGGAACATTTCTGCAGGAGACAAAGCTGTTGAGAGAAAGAGTCAGAACCTGTCTGGAATGAGCATTGAAGGCATATAGAATAAAAGCAAATGGAAAGAGCTTGGTGCAGAAGCAAGCCTGGAACACAGGGGGACCAGCAAAGAGCTGAATGGCTGAATAAAATGGAAAACTAGGAGAGGGAGAGGCAGAGGAGACAGATACTAGGAGCCAATCATGGAGAAACCCTAGCCATAAAGGAACCTTCAGTTCCCTAACTTGTGAGTTAAAGAGCCACTGAAAGTTTCAAGATTTCAGGAGCTGATATAGAGCTGCTGAAATTGCTCAGAGGGCACTCTTGGCAAGCAACTTTACTGGGACCCAAGTAAAGGTGGAAAGAGAGACCCAAATCCCCAAAGTTGTTCTCCGATCTGCATGTGCTCAATGATATGTGACCACACACAAGTACACCATTCACACATAAAATAATAAGAGATACATATTTTAAGAGAGAGTTGATTTGCATTTTAGTAGATTGATTTTGATGACAGAATTAATGATAAGCAAAGACAAGTAGAAAAATGAATTGGAAGTCACTGAAGAGAGTCCAGTGAGAAGCATGGTCCACAGCAAGGTGGGGCAGAAAAGATAGTGAAGTATGGTTTCAATCCAGGCATGTTTTGAAAGCATGAGGGACAAATTTGGTCACTTAATCAGATATGAAGCAAGGAGAATGTGAATAGTCCAAAACATTAGAAGTGAGTGGTGAGAACTTCTGTTTAAATGAAGTGTACACCATTTCTAACACAAGATTTGTTACTCACTGGGGAATGGATGCAAAAATATTCACTCTATAAACACCAGGCATATTCCTGTTGGCATATTTGCTATGCTCTGATATTGTTGACTTTAGAATTGAGTCTCTCTCTCTCTCTCTCTCTCTCTCTCTCTCTCTCTCTCTCTCTCTCTCTCTCTCTCTCTTTGTCTGTCTGTCTCTCTGTTATAGTGCTTGCATGTGCTCATATGTGCCTGAATGTGTAGAGGCCAGAAGTGATTTCAGATATCTTTCTCTGTTATTCTTCATTTTTTCTTTTGAAACAGGGTTTCTCACTGAACTTGGAGCTCATTGTTCAGCTGTTGTGACTGGGAATCTTCTCATCTCTGCCTCCTCTTAGTGCTAAAGTTCTAGGTGTTTTTTTTAATTATTATTATTTCCGCTCATACAAACTTAACAGGTACACCGGTCCCCTCCCTCCCTCCACCTCCCCCCAAACCCCCTGCTCCTCCCTGCTCCCTCCCCATCTCCCAGTGCTTCTCCCCCCAATCCCCAGAGCATCCTTTAATGTGCATGCCAAACTCACCTCCGGGTTCTCCTCTCCGATGAGGTGCAAGGACCCAGGGGCATTTCCCAGAACACTTTCCTGTGTTCCCCTTAAGCTTAAGAACAGTACTGAGACTGTCAGTCCCTAGCCTCCAAGGATCCTAGTGCCTTTAGTCCATGCTATTGACCCCATAAAGTTCTAGGTGTATATTGTCATACCCAGCTATTTACACAAGTGTTGGGTATCTGATTCAGATCTTCCTGTTTGCACAGACACTTTATCCAATGACCCATCAAGCCATCCCAAGAGCTTGCAGTTTTTAAGGGTTTGAAGTGCAGTTGATTTTAGGCTTCATTTCCCTGTGCATGGTTGTTGTACTTTGTGCTTTGAAATTACATTTCTGGGTCAAGGTAACCTGGATTGTGTCAGCACCAATGCTGCACAATGGATACATCGTCACATTATCTAGTCACTTAACAGCCCCAGAACACAGACTGTTAATGCAGTAATACCATAAAGAAAGCAGAGGAAACCTAGGAAGCAGCTATGGCAAGCTTGTATCCCTGATATGCAGCAATTTAAAGAAGGGAAGAAAGCACTGACTTGTCTTTGGTGTGTTCTTTCCCTTCTCATATTGGACAGAGGGAGAAATAGCCTTCAGAAGGACCATGAGCATTCTGGCTATAGTAATTTACATTGGGAAGATATTGGAATTTGTCACCTCCCCACAAACTTTTAGACTCTTCTGGAATTGTTTCAGAATATATATGTGCTATTTAGATATATAGGTGTCAATTTGAAAATTGAAGGGTAAGCTCTGGGCACATCGGCAAAGAATAAGTAGTTGAGGAAGGCTTGAGCAGACCTGCAGGAGATTGTCTGATTGATGTGAGAAGACCCAGTCCACAGTGTGTGGGATAATTTTCTGGGCAGGTGGATAAAATAGCAGAAATTGGTCCAGTCATTTAGCAGCCTTCAGTATACTGTGTCAATCATGCAGACATTCTGGGAAATGAGGAAGTTTGCTCTTCTCTCAGCTATCCCTGTGGATATAGTGTGACTCCTGGTATTGATATGAGCTCTCCTGATAAACGGGAAGATCTGTAACCAGAAACATAAGAAATAATAACCATTGTCTTGTTCCCTTAAGTTATTTGATCATGAATTTATGGTAACATACAGGCAAACCACAACAATGCATCAATTTTCTACTGTTGTCAAAAGAAATTAAATCATTCATAGTGTCTTAAATCTATAGTCCTATAGCTGCAGAGTTCAAGTCGTGATGCTGGCAGAGCTATTTCCCTCTAAGGAAGCTGTAAAGAGCCACCTGCTCTTTCTCAATGTAAACTGCATTCCCCCCACCCCCCAAAAAATGCTACTGAAGTCCTGATCCTTGTCTTCTTCCTGCAGAATGGGACTTACTTGGGAGCAGAATCTTTATAGATGGTTAAGACTAGACGAGGCTGTGAGGCTGGACCCTAATCCAGAAGGATAGTGTCCTTATACCATGGGGAGATTTGGGGTGGAGTTATTCATACACAAGAGAGTGCATGAGAAGGCAATGATGATGCCTCGAGAGAAGAACTACCAGAGGCAGGACAGGAAAGTGGAGTAGGTCTTTCCCCAGAGCCTTCAGAGGCTGCCTCACTATGTCCAGAACTATGATACAATGAATTCCTGTGGCTTAACCTGTTCGTTTGTGGAAATTTGTCACAGTGGCACAGTATACTAACATGCTTATCTTTCCAAGCCACCTATATCCCTGCTCTCATATTTCCTTCTTGGTCCTCAAACCCAGAAGAGTCAAACATCTCTGGCCCTCTACCTACAGTCACATCTCTCTCCAATAACAGCAAGGAAGGATTTCCAAACTTTAAAAATTCAAATAATTTTATCCAGTTTATCTGGACAATCTGAAATCATCTTTTCAAATCAAGATCCTTAGCTTAATCTGATATGCACAGTTCTTCTATTATGCAAGGCAACATATTCAGAAGCTATGGAAGTTAGTGTGTGGTATTTTTGGTGGTTAGTAGTAGTATCTTTGGACAGCTGGCATTATTCTGCCTAACATAGAATATCATTTTGTGAAATGTCAGAGTGAAACACATTGAAATATTTTTTTATGGAGAAACATTGTGGGAGTGGAGAGTATGGTGTTACTTAATAAAGGAAGCATCTTGAGTTATGACCTGGCAAAAACAGACCTGGGCAGAGTCCACAGTGAGAGGAGCAAGCACCCAGATGCTGTGGAGGATATAGGAACATATGGCATGAGAACACTGGTTTAGGTCCTTGATCCACCACAGAACAGGATGAGATAATGGAAAATGTACACTGATGGAGTACATCTTTTGTAGAACCTTGTGTGTATTACCCTCTAACCTATAAAGCTCTCCAATTGTGATGGAGTTACAACTTTTCAGCCCCAAAGGAAATGGAAACACCAAGGAAGACAAAAAATACAGAAAAAGATATAAACCTCTCTTTCTTCATTTATAGTCATCTATGTCATTGAGATCCATTCCAAATGGAGGGGGTTGGGGAGAGAAAAAGATTAAAATTGACCGAACATATAATGCGAATGGATAAGCTAGTAATTTCTTCCCACGTTGCACACCCACTGCTCACATGAGAGGAGGAATCAGCCTTGGTCATCACTATCTACAAAACAAGAATCCAAGTCCTAAAATTTGTAGTGCTTCAAGGACAGAATGGGTTCTCCACTCAGTCTGAATGAACCCTGAATCCTTTGCACCTCACTAAGGATAATCTAATATAATCTTTACTTCTCAGGATTAAAAGTATAATTGAAGAAGGTGTGAAATATTATCCTCATCCCAAATAACTGGTTATGAGTTCATTATGTAGAGATCCAGAAGTCTTTTCATAGTCCTTTTAAAATAGGCAAGTTATGATGCCCATCAATAAATGACTGAATGAAACAAATGTGAATACACATTCACTTACACATACCTTCATGCTTAAGCACACATTTGGAAACATGAATGCTCAAATGCAGTTTTCTCAGCAACAGAAGAGTGAGATTTTGTAATTTACTGGAAATAGGATGGGAGAAACTCATGTTAACTGAAATAAACTATATTCATAAAGTCAAATACCATGTTTTTTCAATATAAAGAATGCAAGGGATAAATAATTACATGGAAGTAAAATGGGACTATTAGAGATGTTTAATAGAACTGAAGTGGGAAGACAAGAGATGAGGAAGACCAAGGATGGTGAATGTAATGAATTTCATTGCTTTCTGCAATTACTCTTAAGAGACACTTGGAGTTTGTCTGTTACAATGATCAATTCTGAGTCTTGAATGATGTGAAGAGACTATACTAATTCCATATACACAATAAAGTGTCATATCCAATGCTTTCACAGAGTCTCTATGAGACAAAATAGACCAATCTACCCACTCCTGGAAGAGCAGGAGATGAAGCAATGGTTCGAAACCAAAAGAATGAAGTACATTTCACTCGATGACCATCCCCTTTTCCGCTGTTGTTTTCAGAACTAAATAAAAAAATTTCAAACTCAGGAGGCTGGAGAGGTGGCTCAGGGGTTAAGCCTCTGCCTTGCAGGCGGAAGGTCCTGAGTTTGGATCCTCGACCCCACATATAGACGCCGGGCTGAAGAGAGGGCGGCCTGCGTTTCTGGTCCTGGTACCCCGCAGCCTGTGAATCCCGGGGCAGAATAAACAAGGAGGAGGTGGAGGCGTCCATGTGGTTCCCGAATTTGCCCGTGGTTCTACACACACACACATACATACACACACATACATACACATGTGCACACACGCACAATTGAATAAATAATAAATAAATAAAATTAAAAAAAATTTCAAACTCAGACAAGACCTGATTATAAGACAGTGCAAATGTACCTAATAACATTCTGCTCAGTCAATTCCATTTTCTCTGTTTGTGCAGAAAACAGTATTAAGTGCAGGTGCAAACCATACATCTTCTGAGATATCATGTGTGTTTTCTTCCTTTAAAAGCAAGGTGATTATTTGCTTATGAAGCAATTCATTTTTGCAGGTGATCAATGATACTCTTGAAAGCCTTGGAGCTTGAACCTATTTACTAAACTTTGCAAGGATGTGTTCATTTCAACTGAAGAAAATGATTGTTTTCAGCTGCACATTTTTAATGAGTTATTTAGAATTTTTTCAGCCTGTCTCTGTGACATTATTTGTGCTCTGACTGCAAATGTAGGTAGTCTCCATACCTTGTCTCAATGTCACAGTCCTCTCTTCCTGCCCATCCTTCCCACACAATCCTGCCAGTCCCCCATCCCCACCCCTTCAAACACTATCAGATACAGGACGTTTTACTTGGCCCAACCTCATACCCACCTTTCTTTGAGTTTTTGAGACAGAGAATCACTATGTATCCTTCAGTAGCCATAAACTCAGGCTCCTGCTGCCCACAGTTCAAGGGCTGGGAACACAGGGGAGTACCACATACACAGCTCAGCTTCTCCTTTTACTACCTCCTTTGCTGCGAACCCTGTGGTGACCAGGCTGCCCAGCTGTTTTAGAACCACTTCTGATCCATCCCCACATTGTCCCAGTTAAACCACCCAGATGCTTCTCTAGAACTACCTTTCTCAATCCTCCCACCCGTGTTGCATTTTGCCCACTTTGATCTTTCAAGTGCATCCCAATACAACTCCCACAGTTACTGTTTAAAGCTGAGACCTGGCTAGTTCATCTCACTTTTAAATCTCTCTCATAGAGTAATTTATTTTTAAATGTTTGAGTTTTAACAGGACCCTGTAGTGAAAGGCTTTGGGGATAGGGAGAAAAATCATCCCATGGTCATGGCAGGGGCAGGAAGGACACTACTGGTAACTTCACATCTCTGTGATACTTGGAACCTTCGCCCATTTCAATTTTAGTCCTTCTGTTCTGCTTTGTGGATCTATTCTGCTTTGTCATCTATGGTTCCATTGAGGAGAAGGTCTTCATGGTTAAAAAACAGTTTGGAAGAGTGCCCTATATGCTAAAGAACACACTGTCTGGGATCAGAGTTCTAGCTTCCCCATGGCCACTTTCTTACAAGACAGAATGAGTGAAGTTTGTGTTGACCTTTTCTCAGAGGCCATTTCCTTCTGGGTTCTTTTTGCCAGGGATGAAAAGCAACCTAATTTTATGTATTTCAATTAGGTTTGGTCCTTGGGTTTTGTAGGAAGGCTGTCCACTCAGAAATACTTTATCATGATCAAAGCAGGAAGTGTTTACATTTGTCTGTCTTTGCATATTAATGCACATAATCATATCAATAGTTATTGTACACATTACTTTTCACATGAGAACATGGCATGAGTACAAATATGGGCAACAATGAGTCTTGTTACTAGAATTAGGAATTGGTGAGTTTGGGGTCTTTAAAATTTTTCCTTACACAAAGCAAATTTAGCCTCAATGTTATCAGTAAGGAACAAACCAATAGAAATGAAACTAAGCCCAATGTTTAAATTGGTGGCACCTCATACACCCCCCACAGCCTTGGAAACACATGCATCTATACATACCTCTTATCCTTTATTATCTTATGTCAAATCTTTAAACATTTCATTTTTTCTCTGTATTGTGGAAAACAGGTTTGTATATGCTAGTCTGGAAAGACTCCAAGTATTTGGGGAATTACAAAGTTATATTTCTTTGCTCTTTTATTTTTTGTGGTGCTAAGAATTATATTCTGTCCATACATACCACTGACCTAACATCTTCAGCCTTCCTTTGTACTTATAATTCTATAAAAAGCTTTACAATGAATCATGCAACTGCATTACATAATTCTTATTTTATGATGTTGTTATGTTTTCATTACAGAACTATCTTTATAAAATCAAGTTATTATTATTTTAGTATCTCTACATATAGGTCAGTCCTAAAGTTAAAAACTAATATTATGCAAATAACAATATAGAAATTTTTTGGAAGATTTGACCCGGGTGTTTTATGTCTTTGTTTTCTATTACCTTTAATGATTCAATAAGTGAATGAAATTTAATGTCTTTTAGAATCTGTTTTGATAGAAAAACTTTTAAAATTCCCTGAAACTGATTCAAAATATTGTAGCTAAATAAAATTCTATGACTCCGACTGAATGCTGTTTTAAATAAATTACTCTGTATGTGTGTGTGTCAGAGAGTACTGTGTGTCCCTGTGGAAGACCAAGGGTGACTCTTTCAGAATCATTCTAGATTGATTCTACCTCTTTCTTGCTTCACTCTGGGATTTCCCAGGCTCTGCCCATCAGGAAGTGCAGGCCACCATCACCTCTGCCTGGTGTTTTTATGTGGAACCTGGGATCCAAACTCAGGACCATCTGTTTGAGACAGAGTCTTAACCCCTTAGCCATCTCTCCAGCCAACAAATTACTTTTATTGTAAGGTATGCTTAACATCCCTCTAAAACACTTGCTTTAAAAGAACAGATAGCTCCTCTAAATCGTGCAATAATTTTTTCTCAGCCTTGGTTTCTATAATTAACATTTGAATTTGCCAAACCGAAGCCATTTCACCAGGAAAGAAATTCCAAATCAATACTTTAGTAAGCTAGTATTTTAGTTAGGCCTGACTAAGGTGAAAGGTTTTTTCAAACCAAAATTCTATAGTTAGCTGTAGCTAATATTAATCCTTAACTTTCCTCTCTATCTGAGGTCAACTTGTTGCAAGTGGCTGACAAACTGCATCTTTTCTCCTGGCTATAGGTCACGAAGATCGTTACATCAGAGCCTGGACCCTTGCAAGTCTAAGAAGCTAACTTCAATCACATATCTTCAATGGCACAATTAGAGACATAATTAATGAAGAAAAGCAGAAAAAGGAGATTTATGCAATATGACTCTATACTCAAAATGTTCCTTAAGATATTTATATTGATATATACTATGATATAGATACATACATCAGGCATTGTATTCAAAGCAAAACATGAATAAAAGATTTCTCTTAAACCTCCATCTTCCATTTCTTCCTCCAGCAAAAAACACTGTTCATCACAAAGAATATGATTAGGAATGATTGAGGGAAAAATGGAATCCTATTCTTTACAGCTTTAAATTTTTTTGCAAGATAATTTTAAAAATTATTCAAGTGCAGCCAGCTAATTTTTTCAGGCACAATGACATTAGGTCCCCTGGCGAGTTAAAGCACAACAGCAGAAGCAGTTAGAAAGTCATTTTGCTTAAAGATGCACAAGAAACTTGCCTCTGAGTTTCTCATTAAAGTAGTTCCACGTGTTTTCATGGTTCATAGTTCAGACTTAATCATTATTGTTTCGAATGCAATGTCAAGTTTAAGTTAGACTGATTACAGCCTTTCTCCAGAGCGAAATCCTGCGACAGACACAGACATTTTCCCCGCTGGAGCCTGAGCTCCGCTGGAGCTGCCCCCCCAGGTGGAGGTGGTAGAGTTGTCCACAGTCCTGAGAAAATGAACTTCACAATAGGGAGGGGACTGCACCCAGCTTTTTTTTTTTTCTTTCTGTTGCCATGAAACAATTCTCAGACACCACCAGCATAGGGAAGAAAGGGGGATTTATTTCACTTATGATTCCTGAGGGCAGATTGCTCCACTGTGGCAGAAAAAACACAGCAGGCAGCAGATCCTGACAGAAAAGGCTGCTTCAGATCATTGCAGCTATTATGGAGGAAGAGAGGACAAGAGACAAAATCTAAGAGGAAACAGGGCTGAGCCAACAAATCTTAAGGTCTACTCCCTCTGTCCTCTCACCCTAGCAAGACTCCACCTGTAAAGGTGCCAACTTTCTGGGCTAACTGGGATGGCTTAGGGCTTAAGACTACCTTACGAGCAGGAGGTCCTGAGTTCGGATCCCAGGTGGCACGTTAAAAAAAAAAACTTCAAGCAGAAATGGTAGCAGCTTGCACTTCTGGCTCTGGTGGGCGGAGCCTGGAAAATCCCAGAGTGAAGGAAAAAAGATAGACGCCTTTGGCCTCCATAGGGACACGCGCGCGCACGCGTGCGCGCGCACACACACACACACACACACACACACACACACACACACACACACACATACACTGAATAAATAAAGTTTAAAAAATATACTTCACAACAGGGACTATACCCAGGCATCAAAAACTGCCTGTAGTGAGTTTGTACAGGAAATGTTTGGATGCACAGAGATAACACTGAGTAATATTTGCCTCCCTTGCCTCTTCCCCCCCTCCCCATTTTCCTTTCCTAGTGATTCGGGGCTCTTTGCAACATAGAATGCAGAAGCTGAGAATTCCTTGCATATTAAGCATGGGAGTCCTATTGCAGGAGCCTGAGATCAGCAGGTAAAACTCTCATGTTTTAGATTTTGCCATGCTTGACAATGTTAAAGATCTGCCAAGAACACATGGCTGCTCTTTCATCATAGATCCACCTGTCCACAAGACTTTGAGGGCACTGTTGGGGTAGGACTCACACCCTGCATTAAAAGCCTGAAGCACAGAGATTACAGACAAACAAAGGAAGAGGAGCAGAGACAGGCAGAGAGACCAAGGTCCATCCTGGCACAAGAAATGAAACCTGAAGTTTTTTTCCACTGAGACTTGGGATACTCAGTTAGCTGACTTCCTCTGGGAAGTGGATTTTGTCTCTCAGACATAGCAAAGTCATGAAAGTGCTAAATATGCAATATCTATTACATGCCCACCCAAGAACAAACAATGACCCCTGTGGTCTGACTTTCAAGTCATATAAAGGACAAAGGATCCTTCCATGTGATGAAATGTAATCATTCTCAGTGGGAATTATATGGCTGAAAATCTTAGGACTATTAAAGGAGCAAAGCAACACACTTGGAAAAAGTGGCTGCTGAACAATGACTGGTTGTATGAAAAAGACATTTGATACTCCAGGAGTATGGACAGAATCCACTGCACAAACAGGAGACACATGTACTGCTTGTGGCTAAGCACCATGAGGGGCAGAAGCTGCACCCCACAGCGTGGATGTAAATGTGGTATGTTTCCTATTAGAGACAGAGAGAGAGCATTTGAGGTGGCCCCATGGGCACTGAAGTGTTCACAGCAGGCTTGACCGTTCTACTCTGAAAGGCCCACCGGCAAGGTCTGCCCCTGTCTGGTGTCTGGGAATGTAGAAATGGGACTGTTCCCACCAGAGGCTCAATGACCTTGACTATTGAAGCAAACATCATTCATACCAAATGCAAGCTTTCTCCCGGCAGCTTAGAGTTTGGGTTTATCCCAGCAAAAAAGATTCAAGACTAGGTCTCCTTAAAACTGTTGGCTCAGTCTCCCATGAGTTGCCCTAATCAGCCAGAATTCATATGTGAAGTACTTCACCTTCCCAACTTTGCCTCACACATTTTTTACTTTGATGATTTCTTTCTTTCGATCCTTTTACTGTAATAGATCTTAGTCATGTTTCTAACTATAAGCCAAGACCTAGGGTACTTCTCAAAATGTGGAACACTCTCAGGGACCCTGTATGATCTCCAGCCTCCCAAGAAGCTACATTTTTACTCCAGACAAAAGCATCTTTGGAATTAGATGTAAACGAATCAAAGTTCATGTGTGGGGCAGACCTTGCTTCCTGAGTAAAGCAGTATGCCTCCACCCCTAATGAGCCACAGCATGCAGTTGGGTCATTGTCTTGCTGCTCTGGGTGAGTCACAAGTGACTGGTTTTCACTAAGGGTGGAGAACTAACAGGCTATTCATATGATTTGATTTTCTTATTAAACACCTTAATAGTTTGCTTATTTACTTGACAGAGAGAGAAAGAGAGAGAGAGAGAGAGAGAGAAGGAGAGATTGAGAGAGAGAGAGAACATGCACATGGCAGAGAGGTAGAGGTCAGAAAACAACTTTTAAAAGCCAGTTCTTTTCTTCCACCGGCTTCTACAGACTGGACTTGGGTTGCCAGGTTTGTGAGCAGTGCCTTACCTGCTGAGCTATCATGCCATTCCCTTGCCCTCATATGATTATCCTTCCCCAAATTTGAATGAGATATTAATGTACTGTGAAGGCCAGTTGGATGTTGAAGGAGAACCAAGATCTATCTGCTTTTGACCCACAAACCTGAGAATTTCAGTCTGTCTTTGCCTTATGCATGCCTTTGGGATCCCAACCTAGCTTATTGTCCTCACTTCACAGAACTGTATTTTCCCTTAAGGCGTTTTGATCAGGGTACTTCATCACAGCACCACTGTTACAGTGTTTCTTTCTATTGCAACAAGAAAACTTATAGACAGAACTTAAGGAAGACTTATTTGGTTAACATTTCCAGAAAGGAGAGAGTCCATTGTGATGAGAATTGCATAGCAGAAAGCATGGAAAGAAAGGGAGAAGCTAGAGGCTGATTTGGGCCACAGAAGATATCAGGAAGGCAGACAGAGCAAGAACTAACCAAGAGAAAGCAGGGCCAGGCTACCAAACTCCAAGACCCACCCCTGTGATGTGCCTTACTCCAGGTAGACTGTACTTCCCAAAGGTGCCACAACCTTCCCAAGCATTCAAACACATGAAAGTAGGGGAAGAGGGAGAACTCACATTCAAATCACAACACCGGGAAAAGAAACTCAGATACTTGGGGGAGAAATGATTGAATAATTCCAGTCCTCAGGTTTATCCTGATTAAAACCCTTGCAAGATCTTCTAGTCACAAATAAATGGTTGCCTCTACAATGAATTGCTACTATGCTTTAATATTCCTAATATACTATCCCTAAGATTTTATAAAGATCAGATTGAAGGTGTGTCTGTGTGTAGGCCCATATTAAAAAATGAGCAGTAATCTGGTTGCAAATAATTTATACTGTGAGTGTGAAATATTTTAGTAGATGTCCATAGTTAAATCAGCAGTGGAAATTTTCTGCTTTCTGCATGTAGATAATAACTTTGTAAATAAGCTTTTCAAAGAACAAAGGGGTGGTAACTTTAGGTAAATTTTAGTTCACAAACAAAGTAACCTAGGTTTCTTTTATATTAGCCTCATGGTTACAATGGAATACAAAAATTCCATGGATCAGACTCATATGTGAGATTTGTCATGAATTTTTTTGATCAATAAGCGTGTGTGTGTGTGTGTGTGTGTGTGTGTGTGTGTGTATGTGTGTGTGTATCTGTCTGTCATGGAAACAGGGCATCTTTTGTACCAGATAAGTTACCAAATTTAGAGTGATATGCCTACAAGGTTCTCCTTTAGTCTGTACTTAGAGTCACATAATCCAGAATCTGGAGTGCTAATGCACCATTGTTGCTGTATCTTCTTGCTGCTGTGAGACAACACTCATACAAAACTTAAGGGGGGGAAGGAGATTTATTTTGTTTATGGTCCCAGAGTGTTGATATAGCTCACTCTGACGGAAAAGGCAAGGAGAGAGGCAGAAGCTGGAGGAGGTTTAGGTCACAGTGGTCATCATGGAGGCAGAAAGATCAAGAGCAAAACACAGAAAAGCAGGGCGGGGTCTGAATCTCAAAACTTGTTGTCATGACATGCCTTTCTTTAGCAAGTCTCCTTCTCCTAAAAGTACCACTACTTTCACCATCATTAACTTCAGTTGAGGTTCCAAACATATGATCCTGTGGAGGACAACTCATAATCAAGCGATGACAACCATTCACCAGAGTGGACCAAGTATAATGTGTAAAAATTTTCTAATATGAACCTTTAACTTACAAGTCTCTACTTAGTCCTGTTGGATTTAGTTTCTTTTTGTGGTTTATTTTTTCACTCAACAACATTTATGTGATCCCTGTTATGATCAGAAGCTATCACAATGATCAAGGTAGATGCTATCTGAGAGCTATCAGACTTATTCTGCAGTAGAAGACACAAAAGTAAGTAAGTAGAACTTAATAGGAATAATTCATAAAACATCAAAAAATATAATGCTAAACCTATGACTTCTAGGATCAGAGTTGTCAAAATACCCACTTTATATTCTGTATAAAGAATTCCACAAGAATAAAAGGGATAAAAGGGATTCAAATTGGCAAGGAAGAAGTCAAGTTATCTCTACTCAATGGGGAAAAAACTTGAAGCATTCCCGCTTTTATCAGGAGCTAGACAAGGCTGTCCATTCTCACCACTTCTATTCAATATTGTACTTGAAGTCTTAGCTGAAGCCATAAAACAACAGAGACATAAAAGAGATTCAAATCGGCAAGGAAGAAGTCAAGCTATCTCTATTTGCAGATGACATGATCTTATACCTGAGTGATCCCAAAAACTCCACTAGGAAGCTTATAGAACTAATTCAGAAGTTCTGCAGGGTGGCAGGATACAAAATAAATGTACAAAAATCAGAGGCCTTCCTATATATCCAGAATGAAAGAAGTGAAAAAGCCCTGAAAGAAACAATGCCATTTACTATAGCCCCTAAAAAAATGAAATACCTTGGTGTAAACCTAACCAAAGAGGTAAAAGACCTTTACAATGAAGACTTTAAAACCCTAAAGAAAGAAATTGCGGAAGACACCAGAAGTGAAAAGACCTCCCATGTTCCTGCATTTGGCAGACTCAATATCGTAAAAATGACCATCCTACCGAAGGCAATATACAGATTCAATGCTATACCAATTAAAATTCCAAAGCAATTCTTTAAAGAAGTTGACCAAACAATCTCAATGTTCATATGGAGGCACAAAAGAACCAGGATAGCAAAGACAATCCTGAGTAACAAAAGCACTGCTGGAGGTATCACCATACCAAACCTTAGTCTATACTACAAATCCATAGTTATAAAACAGCCTGGTACTGGCTCCAAAATAGACACACAGATCAATGGATAAGGATTGAAGACCCAGATATAAGCCCACAAAATTACAGCCATTTGGTCTTTGACAAAGGGGCCCAAAAAATCCAATGGAAAAAGAATAGCATCTTCAACAAATGGTGCTGGCAAAACTGGATCTCCACATGCAGAAGACTAAAACTGGACACGTACTTGTCACCATGTACAAGACTTACTTCCAAATGGATCAAGAACCTCAATATAAGGCCAGAGACTATAAAAACCTTAGTTTAAAGTGTAGGGAACTCCCTGGAGATGATTGGACTAGGCCAACAGTTCCTAAACAGACATCCAATAGCACAGTCAATACAACCAACACTCAACAGATGGGATCTTATGAAATTAAAGAGCTTCTGTTCAGATAAAGAGATTGTAACTGAAGCACAAAGGCAACCCACAGAATAGGAGAAAATCTTGACTAACCATATATCTGATAGAGCTCTATTATCCAGAGTGCACAAAGAACTTAGAAAACTAAACACCAAGGATACAAATGGCCCAATTAAAAATGGGCCTTGGAACTTAAAAGAAACTTTACCAAGGACGAAATTAAAATGTCTAACAAAATATCTTTAAAAATGGTCCACATCCTTAGCCATCAAGGAAATGCAAATCAAAACCTCCCTGAGATATCATCTCACTCTGGTCAAGATGGCAAAAATCCACGATACAAAAAACACCAAATGCTGGAAAGGATGTGGAGAGAGGGGAACTCTCCTACATTGCTGGTGGGAATGCAAGCTCATACAAGCACTCTGTCGAGCCTCCTGGCGATTCTTAAGGAAGTTAAAGATTGAAATGCCATATGACCCAGCTATTCCACTTTTGGGAATAACCCCACATACAGCAAAAATTGACCTTGATAGCACAAGCATGACCATGTTCATAGCAGCACTATTTACAATAGCAAAGTCATGGAATCAACCCAAATGTCCAACAGTTGACAAGTGGATAAGGAAAATGTGGTACATCTATACAATGGAGTACTATTCAGCCATCAAAAATGATGAATTAATGTAATTTGCCGGGAAATGGATGGATTTAGAAACAATTATTTTGAGTGAAGTATCCCAGACACAGAAAATTAAGCTCCGTATGTACTCTCTAATAGGTGGATCCTAGTACCAAACCCACTTAGTGACACACTAAAAGATAAATCTCTATAATACCTACAATAATTGCAAAGATTATAAGCAGGGAGGGAAGGGGAAGGAGGGCCCCGCCAGAAACAAGGAGAGAGAGGATCATGCTACAGCAGAGAAAATAGGCCACCATCAAGGACTGCAAGTAATTCATGAAACATCTGGTTGTGCTCGCAGACTCTCCTTCCTGGTCACGTGCATCTGATGGGGTATGATCTCACCAGAAAGGGAGGGCATACAGTCTGGCAGATAGAAGGTAATCATTTTGCAATGGGAGACTGACCCACCCCTCACTGCAGTCTCCTACTCTTATTCCATCTACCTTTGACTCTATCCTTATAATAAGACTCTATTTTAACAATCTTTTATCTCTGGCCAGGGGGTGACATCCAATACCAATCAGGATATAGCCAAGGGCATTGCAGGAGCAGCAAAACTGAAAAAAAAAAAATCAACAAACCATAATTCAGAACATGAGAGACTGTATATCAACCACCTGGAATCAGGCCTGCCTAATCTCTCCCCATCCTGAAGCTCAGGGAAATTTGTGGAAGAGGGGGCAGTAAAACTGTAAGAGTACAAGTATGGGAAGAGTCATGATATACAAGATACTCCACACAAGTTAGGACCGAAGCAATTATAATAGGACTCTGCATGATCTGTGCAATGACCAACATATCATTGACCCCTCAAAATCTAACATGGACTAAAGGCACTAGGATCCTTAGAAGCAAAGGATTAACAGTCACAATAGTGTTCCTATACTTAAAGGGAACACAAGAAAGAGTTCTAGGAAATGCCACTGAGTCCTTACACCTCATCAGAGAGGAGGACCCAGAGGAAAGTTTGATATACACATTAAAGGACGCTTCAGAGATGGGAGGGAGGGGGGAAAAGGGAGTAGGGAGGTTCAGGGTGGGGTGGAGGGAGGGAGGGGACAGGGGTACCTATCATGTTTGTATGAGCGGAAAAATAAAAAAAAAAGAATTCCAGAAAAGTTGGTGCCCATCTCAACACTGTAATACCCATCTCTTCCTGACATAGTATTGCAGTAAAGTTTCATGGTTCTTGTAGTAATAGAAAACATCAAATATCTGAAACCATAGGCAAAATTAAGTTCAGTCATGTTGTGATTGTTAATCTTTTTAGATAGTTGTTTAAATATTAATTGATGCTGAGGAATCAGAATGCAAAGTCATGCTGCCAGACTACAGGGACAACAACCAGTAATTCCATAGCAGTTTGCCACCTAATGTACTTAGGTTTGATTTTCTAGTCCAGAGCTGTAGCCACATAATGCCGTCCTCTGCCACTCTTAATGATATGTATCTAAAAAAACTCCAGTTTATTATTATTATTATTTCATTACATTTATTGACATAACATTTCCATAATAATGAACACAACCATGCAAGATCTTTTTTATGTAGTTTCAAAATTTTAGTTCACCATAAATTATACAGTCAACACGTCAACACTAAGATACTGCAGTGCCTTGTTTCACTGAAATAAAGTTTTTCATGAAAAAGGGACCATGTTGTCTGTTCCAGCTTAATTTATTTCTCTCTTACAGAATATTTTTCAAGAGTGTCTCTCCAGACTTGGAGATTTTATTTTTCATTAATGTATGATGGATCCAGATCTGTTTGCACTCTATGACAATATATGTTTATTTGATGCTGACAGATTTCCATGAATGTGGCTGGACTTGTTAGTAATATTTTCCTGTAATGGAAGACTGAAAAGAGGCGACCTTCCTAGTTTCTCTGAATTATGCTTGTCACCTACTTATACAAATAGCATTTTATAAATCTGTCCTAATGTTACCTTGCATTTGGCATCTGGTAATATTTCTTGAATGCCTTTGACCTCCTTTCCCAAGTGCACAGTTTATGTGGATTTCTTTTCCTTTCTGCCTACCTCTCACCATCAGTCTTTCTTCTTCATGCAATCTTTCCCGTTACTCTCCTTCATTCTCTCCCTTCAAGTGAACCTGCTAGGTAAGAGTGAAGGGAGTAGCAGAGTAATACTCTTCATCAAACAAAAGCATCTGTTCTAAGAATCTAGACCAAGAAAGATCAACATCTTGTTGACACACAGCAAACAAGAAACATTCTTTCGGTAGGTCAGTGAGTTCCACTGTGGCTAATGATATGGCCAGAGATATCCTTAGGGGTCTTAAGTTCATTTAAGTGTCTTGGAAAACTAAGTCTGAAGCACAAAGTTACTGTGTAACAAACAGTTACACAGGCATCACTGCAGACAACAAAATTCCAACTTGAAATATCTTTATAAACACAAGAAAGGCACAAAATGTTTTATCATTAATTCTAATTCAGATTGGGCCAAACAACATCTTCATTAAAACTCTTCTACATCTGTATTATATATGATATGTCCAAGGATAGAGATAACTATGTATACAATTAATTTTCAAACACCAATGGATGGATTACAGTGTTAGGGGTTATTTAGGATAATTTTTCAAAGTATTCATCCATGTCATTATTTATACATGCCTTACAAAAAGAGATCAAGAAAGATAATGAACTTAATGAGGGACACAGATGGAAATACACTGGTAAAAGAATATCTGAAATAATATGCATTTTCAGTGACTACTGTGTTATTTATATTCCCACTGGTAAATTAAGTATCAGCTCAAAGTAGAAGTCATAGAATACCATTGAAATAAGGAGCTAGTTGTTCTCTGATGAGCTGTGTGGTCTGGCCAGTTCATTTTCCACCCATTAGTACTCTGTGACTAAAAAAGGAAAATCTCTCTAATGTGGGTCTTGTTCTCTGAATTTAAATATAGATTTAAAATCTACATGATATTAAAAATGGAACTTGTATAATTTGGCAACATCAAATGTTCTGGAATATTAACATTGTAGAAACAAATCTAACAGACAGAAAATGGGAATGAGTTTTATACCTTTTCAATGACACTGGAAAATCTCAATTCTGAGCAGTTATATGTTATATACATAGGTGAGGAAACTTTCTTTTTATAACACCAGTACCTGCCTGGGAGATGAAATGTTTCTTTGTATGTGAAAAAAACTTTCTTTCTGGTGTCCTCTGCTAGTGAGGTTGGGATTATCCACAAGAGCTGGTTAGTCTAATGGCCAATCTTGATTGTTATCTTGTCTGAATTTAATATCATATAGTTGAGAGAGGATTAACTGAAGGGAGAAGATACCCTGAATATGGGTGGCACCATCCTATAGTACAAACAAAATAAAGGTGAAAGAAAGAGAAAGAAAGAAGAAAGAAGAAAGAAAGAAAGAAAGAAAGAAAGAAAGAAAGAAAGAAAGAAAGAAAGAAAGAAAGAAAGAAAGAAAGAAAGAAAGGAGGGAGGGAGAATGGGAAGGAGGAAAGGAGGGAAGGAGGGAGAGAAGGAGGAAAGGAGGGAAGGAGGGAGGGAGGGTGACCCTGCTGTCTCCTAGGAACCAAAAAACAATCTCTACTACATGCTTTTTACTAGCAAGATATTCTGCCCAAGTTCACAGAGCCAAATGACCATGGACAGAACCCTTTGAGATCACAAACCAAAATAAATCATTCTTCTTTTTAACTTGTTCTCACTCATTTTTGTCACAGAGAAGAGAAAAGTAACTGATAGTTAGGATAGATAAACAAAATGTGAAGATAGAACCCCTCCTCATTTCTGCTGGGTAGCCAATGGATAAGATCCAGAATCATTATAGAGGAGGTCATCTGAAGATGGCTGTTTATAAGAGAACATTGATCACACACCAAATTCATTTGGGCAACCCCAGCTCCTACTGTAACTGTATTTCAAGACAGAGATTTTATAGAGGAAATTAAGATTCAATGAGGTCTCAATTGTGAACTCTTGCTTTGCTTGGACTCTCAAAACACATTGCCACAGTTCACGTAACAGAAATCGATTTCTCATATTCTGGAGAACAGAAAGTGAAAATCAAGGTAGTGAGTTATTTAATTGTCAGCAAAAGTTATTTTCCTTACATAAAGATGATCCTCTTTCATTGTATCCTCATTTGGTGAGAGAATCTTGTGTCTTTTTTATATGAAAGCTAGCCCTAGTGAGTTAGGATCCCAAACTTCAGTTTCATTGACTCTCTGAAAGACCCATTTCATTAAAGGTTAGTGTTTCAACATAAGACTTTAGTGGAGACACTACATTCAATGCACAGTAGAATGCGTATCCTGATAAGACTGCAGAGAACTTTCTAGCTCTCTCCCTGACTCAATATGCCCATTGAGGTAAGGCCATAGAAGGACATAGTTTGAAGCCAGGAAGAGAGCCCAGATCAGGAAGCAAGCTGACTAGAATGTCAGTCTTAGACTTTCAGGCTTTTAAACTCTGCGAAAATAGATTTCTCTTATGTAAATAAATCTATGCTATTTTGCCATACATACTGAAGACTACAGTTGACATGGGCAATTTTAAGGGCAGAGGGAGTTGAACATGTATTTTCTCACATAACTGGGCAGTCTTTAATACTCACTGTTCTTCTGTCTAAAGCTCTTTAGGGTCTCAGGTTTTCTCTTGGTTTCTTTGTTTCCCAGCCCTTCTTGTCTGGCCAGTCCTAATGTTCTTTCCAGAACAGTCTGGAATCAGATGCTTGTTTATAGCTGTCTGTTAGTCCTCTTCATCTTCAGTACTTATTATTATGGTTGCCATTGTTATGCATGGACACAATCCATTAAAAGAATATTATTTTGGAACTTGAAATATCTCTTCTATATATTATTTCTGATATAGATATTTTCTTTAATATTTCTATTAAAGTTCTCCTGCTTTTGTCCTGCCTAACATGAGCCTGTGGAAGATGTGGAGTGTCTTAGGAAAGGAATAAGAATGTTTTACTCATTCATACGAATGAGCAAAATTTCTAAGGATATTTCAAAATATTATCACATTTATCCTAGTAAAAAACAAATATATATTCATGTATATTCATGTATTATTGCAAGAAATGAAATAATAAACTTTCTCAAATAAGAAAAAATATATATGGCTTGGAAAGATTTACAAGCTAAAGGAGGAAATATTAAACACAGAAATGACAGGCCTCCGTAGGACGTCATCAGTACTGGGAAAGTTCAATTTAGCAGAATTGAAAACTAACTAAAGCAAGAGAACTTGAGGAACACACAGAAAACATATTATTTAACTTGAACCTTGAAAATAAATAGGAATATAAAATTGAAGCAAATATAATTGTTCCTCTTTATGGGCAGATTCTGAATCATTGAGTCAAGCAAGCATGGATTGCATGGATTAAAAATACTTTTCTTAAAAAAAGTGTCTATGCTGAGTACATGTGAACTTTCTTTTCCTTGTCACTACTGCCTAAATACAGGAGGATGTGTTCTATGAGGAACATGTGCATCTGCAGACTTTCAGATTCATGGGAGTCCTGGAATCAGTGTTCATATGGAGACAAGGGACAGCTGAATCAAGAAGAAATGGAAGAAATGAAAAATGTCCTTAAATATTTGTTTTTCTCTACAAATGTGTTCATTGCAAATATGCTTTTGTTTAATTTAAATACTTGTCCAGGATTCTACTTGGCAATGTCTATTAACTTGTATGTTATATGTTTTTGTACTTAGATGCTTACAAAAGTTCTTTGCTCATTTAAAATATTCTAATGCAGGTGTTTAATTAATTTCATATCCCCTTTCCACATATTAAAGTAAGGTTGATTTCACTAACAGATAAATGTTTTCACATGTATTTCAGAATCTTGACTACCTACTTTTTTTTCGTCAGCTAGGAAAGATTTAGCAATTGGTATCTGTAGAGGTATAATCAAAAGCTTTGATTCAAAGACAGGAGACACCTGCTGAAGTTGTACCAGTAATGGGAGTGGAAGGAAGGCTGCAGTCCTTTGAGCCTGGGATTGCAGAGAGCAATTGCCATGGCTTTGCTGCTCTTGTAGTGTGTGATTCAGCTTCATCCTAAAAGGTCCAGTCATCACCCCCATCCTTGCCTCATCTTGACTCTGACTTTCTGGTGGCCTCTCCAGTTTTCCTCAAGTACTTGAATTATTATGAAGAGAGCCTCGTTAGCCATGTTTATCATCACCAGTGAGAGTATATTATGTTTACTTTCCATGCCACATATACAGCTGAACTCTGTAGGTTTTCACCTTGACAACAGTGGTGATGAGCGGAATCCCACTGGTGCTCATTCTCATTTGGATAGGACAGATAAGACGATTTAGAGTCATGACTGGAGAGATGGCTTGGGGGTTAAGACTATGCCTTACAAGCAGAAGGTCCTGAGTTCGGATCCCAAGTCCCATGTAAAAACGTCAAGCAGAAATGGTGGTGGCTTGTACTTCTGGCCCTAGTGGGCAGAGCTGGGAAATCCCAGAGCAAAGCAAGGAGGTAGAAGCAATCTAGAATGATAACTGAAGTCACTGGTGGACCGCTACAAGGACACATAGTGTCCTCTGATACACACACACAGACACACACATATGCAAAATAAATAAAAAATAAAGTTTAAAAAATATAAGGTGATTTAGAGTCATGATAAATACCCTTGGGATAAGAACAGAAAATTTGACTAGTTAACTGAAACGTAGGGCTTCTATTTCCCAGAAGAAGAAGCCAACATATTTCTATAAAGAAAACAAATTGCACATAGCAAGCTTTATGTTAAATCTTTTAGGAGAAACTTTGACTTTTCATGTAGGTAGAAATCTATGCATTTGAACTCAGAATGGTCACATCATGGACACAGCTCTAACTTAAAATCGCAAGATTGAAACATGAGGCCTTTCACCCTAAAAGAGAACATGGGTCAAGGGATGTAAACTCCATAAATTCTCCTCATCACTCCTTTTCAGTCTGGTTCACTCATTGATAAGTCACATAGAATAGAAACTTAATTCTTAGAATATGCTAATTGCCTCTCTGTCACACTAGTAAATTCCCCAAGACAATGAATAATGGTTATTTTAATCCAGAGTTTTAGACATTCCACTCCATGAATATGTATCCATTGCTTTCAGGCCTTTGAGAGACATAAAAAGACTGTCACCTAAAAGTGTCAAAGATTGAGCCAGCATTACATGATTCAGTTTGGTGGTATTTCCCCAGTAATCCAAGGACCTCTCCTTAGACTTCCACCTCTTAAAAGTTTACCAATGACCAATATCACCTTCCTAGGTCTCAAACATTTGTCACATGGACCTTTATAGAACACTTAGCAACCCAATGGTGACATAGAAATATAAAATAGATCATTGCACAGAAATTTTTTATTTCTTTCTTCCACTCATACAAAGTTTATACGTACTCCATTCTCCTCCCTCCCTCCACACCCCCCTGCATTCTCTTGTTCCTCCCCCCTTTTCTTCTTCCCTTCCCCCCTCCCTCCTTTTCTCCCAGTGCCCCCTCCCCCCTTCACTCTGGAGCATCCTTCACTGTGCATGTCAAACTTCCCTCTGGGTCCTCCTCTCTGATGAGGGGTAAGGACTCAGTGGCATTGCCTAGAGCTCTTTTTTGTGTTCACTTAAGTACAGGAACACTATTGTGGCTGTTAATCCCTTGCCTCTAAGGATCCTAGTGCCTGCAATCCATGCTAGACTTTGGGGGTTCAATGATATGTTGGTAATTGTGCAGGTCATACAAAGTCCTATTATGATTACTTCAACCCTAACTTGTATGGAGTATCTTGCATATCGTTGCTCCTCCCCATCTTTAGGCTCTTACTATCTTACCACCCTCTCTTCTGCAAATTTCCCTGAGCTCTAGGATGGGGAGAGATTAGGCTGGCCTGGTTCCAGGTGGTTGATGTAGAGTCTTTGATTTTCTGAATTATGGTTTGTTGATTTTTTTTCAGTTTTGCTGCTCCTGCAATGCCCTTAGCTCCATCTTGATGGATATTGGATGTCACCCCCTGGTCAGAGATAAAAGGCTGTTAAAATAGAGTCTTATTATAAGGATAGATTCAAAGGTAGATGGAATAAGAGTAGGAGACTGCTGTGGGGGGGATCAGTCTCCCATTTGCAAGATGGTTACCTTCTATCTGCCAGACTCTAAGTCCTACCTTTCTGGTGAGATCATACCCCATCAGATGCAAGTGACCAGGAAGGAGAGTCTGCGAGCACAACCAGATGTTTCATGAATTACTTGTAGTCCTTGATGGTGGCCTATTTTCTCGGCTGTAGCATGATCCCCTCTCTCCTTGTTTCTGGCGGGGCCCTCCTTCCCCTTCCCTCCCTGCTTATAATCTTTGCAATTACTGTAGGTATTATAGAGATTTATTTTTGAGTGTGTCACTAAGTGGGTTTGGTACTAGGATCCACCTATTAGGGAGTACATATGGCGCTTAATTTTCTGTCTTGCATACTTCACTCAATATAATTGTTTCTAATTCCATTCATTTCCTGGCAAATTCATTTTTGATGGCTGAGTAGTATTCCATTGTATAAATGTACCACATTTTCCTCATCCACTTGTCAACTGTTGGACATTTGGGTTGATTCCATGACTTTGCTATTGTAAACAATGCTGCTATGAACATGGTCATACTTGTGCCATTGAGGTGAATTTTTGCTGTATGAGGGATTATTCCCAAAAGTGGAATCGCAGGGTCATATGGCATTTCAATCTTTAACTTTTTTAAGAATGGCCACATGGCTCGCCAGAGTGGTTGTATGAGCCTGCATTCCCACCAGCAATGTAGGAGAGTTCCTTTCTCACCACATCCTCTCCAGCATTTGGTGTTATTTGTATTGTGGATATTTGCCATCCTGACCGGGGTGAGATGATATCTCAGGAAGGTTTTGATTTGCATTTCCCTGATGGCTAAGGATACAGAGCATTTTTTAAGATATTTGTTATACATTTCAATTTCATTCCTGGTAAAATTTCTTTTAAGTTCCAAGGCCCATTTTTTAATTGGGCCATTTGTTTCCTTGGCATTTAGTTTTCTAAGTTCTTTGTGCACTCTGGATAATAGAGCTCTATCAGATGTGTGGTTAGTGAAGATTTTCTCCCATTCTGTGGGTTGCCTTTGTGCTCGAGTTACAATCTCTTTATCTGAACAGAAGCTCTTTAATTTCATAAGATCCCATCTGTTGAGTTTTGGTTGTATTGACTGCATTGCATAGAAATTTTGAAAACTGGATAACTTTTGATAAATGATTTAAGCCTACATAATAAATCATTCCTTTTATGGGACATTCCAGAAAAAGCCAAAAATTAAAGATGGAGACTAGATCCATGTTTCTAAGCAGATAGGGGACTGAAAGTTGGCTTAGCTACAAATAAAAAAGACAAAAACTTTTGGAGGTGAGGAAGCCTTTCTTCCTCTATCATGACTATTGTGGTGACTGTAAGCATTTACAAATATTCATTGTATCACAAACCCATAGAGTGAATATTTTTAAATTGTAAAATAAAGTTTAAATCTGCAACACAGATAAATAGTTCATCATTTATAATGATCAACATACTGAAAGAGTCAAAAAACCCACTTAGATCCATAGTACTGTGCCATCAGTAAGAACATGACTAGTTTTCTTTATCAATAGCCAAATGGATTCATTCCTCAAGCCCTCCTATACCCTCAACATGATTTACTTTTAAGAGGGAATTCAGCATCCCTGCTGTTTAAGATAATGAGGTGGGAGCATTTCTTTTGTCAGGAAGCAAATCCAACTCACCAAGAAATGTGCCTTTAGACTGTCCACAATGACACTGCAACTTCAAGAGTTACAATTTTCCACTTGGGCACAGACTGAGCACCATGATTATTACCACTGATAAAGTAGGTTGATTAGCAAGCCAAAGGACTGAGAGTGACTGATCAAAGGATATTCTTTTCAGTACAAAGGAAATATGACAAAGACTAGATTTCCAAGAGTAGAGGGAACAGAATTTCCTAGGCAATGTTGACACTGTGAGCCTCCAAGGGCTTAGAGTCTCAGTCATGGTACACAGCTGCTGCTATTTTATTAATTAAATTTGTTCTTTGACATTTTTACATATTGAATTTTATACAATGTATCCTGATTACTGTCATCCCCAATCTGCTTTATCTCCCATCAAGACTTCCCTTGTCCTCTCTATAGGTTAATTTTGCAGATTCCTGTCTTTTTTTGTTTGTTTTTGTGACCCAATGAGTTTAACTAGAGACATGTGTGTGACTTTGAGTGTGGAACTGTCCACTGGAACTGTTGAGCTCATCATTACTAATAGTGACTTTCCCTATCCAGAATCAATTAGTAGCCCCTCACCTAAGCATGCTTGGCTGTGCACAGATCCATTTTTTTTTTTGCAGGCTTATTGTGAACAAGGCAGCTACATTGAGTTCATGATTGGAATGGCTGCATTATAAGCTATAGTTGGTAATTTGTATCACTTTCTGACTTTCACATTCTTGCCACCCACTTTTCTGCAATGTTCTATAAGTCTTAGACTTAATAGAATGACTGAGCATTTAAACTTCATTTACTCTCAGCCCCTTGCTCAGCCATGGATCTCTATATTCACTTCCTGTCACAAAGAGAGGCTTCTCTGGTTAAGGATAGGAATAGAATTTGACTATGAGAATACACACAAATAGTTTGATGCTATGTCAATTTAGTTAGTATCATGGATTTTTTATTTGGAATCTATAATACTCAAGGTGAATTTCCTCCTGTGGAATGTGCCAAATCCATTCAGAAGCAGTTGGTTACCCCTATAGGTAATCATACCACAATTCTATGCCAACTTGATGGCCAGTTGGTGTTATATTTTGTAAGGTTCATAGCTAAGAAAGACTGTTTTGCCTTATCTTTCCCAGCAGCCTACATAGCAGGGGGAAGGTTTCAGCTCATTTTCAGCTTGACTTCTCTGCATCTTTTAACTAAGGGTGTAGTGTCTTCAGCAGTATAGAGGAGATGGCTGTCCATCTAGTTCTAATGAGCAACCAAGAAGAATGGTGCAGGCCTATCTTGTTGGTTGGGGATGTTGTGCTCTAAAGCCTCCCTGGCCAACAATCCTAAATGAGGTACTGAAAATTTTGCTTGACAGCCCACAGCAGGTCAGCATCTGCACTCCTTTGCTCTAGGTGGAGCTCATTGAATTTCTCCTCTATACTCACCACGTAGTGCTGTTCTATGTGGTCAGTCTAGAACTTTCACCACGTGTGGTCAAATCACACTGTGTTAATGATGTTGTTAGTGCTATCACAATGCATCAATATGGGATGAAAAGAACAGTGATTTTCCATATCTTAGGGACCAAGCAATGACCCGTATTTGAAAAGTTTTATTTTCTCTTTGGAATTCAGGTCACAGGACTGCATGCTTAAGCTAGTGCAGTTTCCCATGGTTCCCAGTGCATTCCCAATCCTGTCATTGCACTATGATCCCTAAGCTAATGTTCTGTCCTTATCCATCTGACCTTATCCTGCTTGGAATCCCCCTAGAATTTCACTTTTCCTGCTAATCACTTTTTTAAATACTTTAAAGTCAGTGGATATTATCTGTATTTCCTCTCATCTAGTGTATTTGCTGAGAATCACACTTATGGTTAATTTCAGACTTTTCCAAATACTCTTTGAAGTTCTGAATATGAACAGAATTAATAAGTTTCTCAGCATTACTTCAGTACAAGCTTCAGAGTTTGGATTTAATTTCCATAGGCCTTTCACGGAGCGTTTATTCTAAAGAAAATGAGAATAGAGACTTAATATGATTTACATGCATCTTTATCCAAGTATCTGACATCCATTGATTCAAAGTGAAGCACCAGTTTTGTGATCTCAGCTGTGACATCTGGGCATACTATCTTTGCAAGAAAACATATTTGTATGTGTATATGTGTATGTGTGTGTGTTTTACATATATGGTTGTGTGTGTTTTACATATATGGTTATATGTGTTTTACATACAGATGTATATACTTTGTGAAATAAATATTTTTGCTTTCAAACAATGCACTTTTTCTTTTTAAAAAATATTTTATTTATTGTGTATGTGTGTGTGCCCATGTGTGTGTCCCTGTGGAGAACAATGGGTGACTTCAGTTATCATCCTGGATTGCTTCTACCTCCTTCTTGCTTTGCTCTGGGATTTCCCAGGCTCTGCCCACCAAAGTGCAGGGCCAGAAGTGCAGGCTGCCGCAGTTTTCACCTGGCCTTTTTTATGTGGGACCTGGGATCTGAACTCAGGACCTCCTGCTTATAAGACTGAGTCTTAACCCCAAGCCATCTCTCCAGCCCAATTTTTCTTTAAAAACTTGATATGTTCAGCAGACAACCCAGATGAACTACTTTATTATATCCTAATCCAAAAATATAGTGCTAGCTTTTTTTGTAATTGTCTTCATGAAAATTTCTCCCATAAAGATGATAGCTTAACCTTCTTTGATATTTTTACTGATATTTATTTCTCAAAGCAATTTTTCAGAAAGATGATGTTAAGAATATTCCCTCCCATTTTTTGACAGTTACATTAAGTGAAAACGACAGTGATTATTAGCTCTCTGGCCTCTCTCGGGACTGTCCTTCTGAGTCAATTCTCATGATTTATGAGCAGAACCGTATCCTGATTTTCCACTTTTCCCTTTTTTCTCTCCTTCACCACCAAAACAATAAAAAGCCCTTGTAAGGTGGAAGATGACAACCCCACGTCAGACAGCCACTGGAAAAAGACTTCCCAGGATGCCTGTGATCACACAGAGCCCTAACATCTTCTCCAGCCCACCCAAAGCAGGACAAATATTTACACAAAAGGAAAAAGTGTCAAGTCTTTTAAACTCTCTGTTATAGTTTCAGGTATGATAGAGATTTAACACCTAGATCTATAGACCAGAGAAGATAAATTCCCCTTTAGTGACACTTCACTTTTTGAACTATATCAATATGAATGATATCAAAACACAACAGGCCTTAGGTTGGTTTTGGCTTTGGGGGCTTTTCAGATGACAGTTTCAGAAAGGCTGAACGTGTGGGTCAAGGGCTGTAAAACATTTGTATTACCTACAAAATATTAATTTTTCTTTAGGAAAATATCTTTCTTGAGGATAAAAAAAACCGCTGCTTTGCTTTCTGTTAAATTTTCATCTTGGTACATGAAGTTTCTTTCCAGTAGATCGTGAAAGGGAGAGATTGATGTTGTACTCTGTGCTATGTTTAGAATTGGTTTGTGAAGTGTTTAAGTGGGTTAAATACTGACTGTAACGTCACCTGGGGATCTCTAAGAAAAACATGGTAAAGACAAATTAGACTTCACATATCCATTGGTTGAGCACATGAGACTGAGGGAGATAAGATGGAACATAGGATATAGGAAGGTCGATGTTTCTGACATCCATTAATGCATCAGGCACTGTGTCACTAGGAAGGTCACATCTACACTGATAAGAATCCTGAGTCCATGTGGCTCTGGGCTCAAGAGCAAATAATCTTTTACTATCACTCTTTCCTGCACAGGCATTTCTTGGAAACAACCCTGAAGTTGTGTGGCTTTGACACACCATACTGACCTAAAGATATGTCATCAATAGCGTATCCAGTAATGGATTGTTTTGAAAGGAGACTGACATAACCTGTCTCCATAGACACTGTGCTTAGAGAGGTCACATGCTGTGTAGCCATTCAATGAATTGATTTGAATCGTTCTAAGATATTTCAGTAGTTGGACATACAGTCCATTTAAAAGAACCAATGTAAGAGAAACCAAGCCATGAATGGCTTAGAGTAAAGCATTTTGTTTAAAAATTTAAACCATGTTGCAATAGAAACTCAATGTCCGGTTGAGCAAATAGATTCATGAACTTGAGACAATTTCCCCATTTTATGTTAATAAAGCTACATTATGTATATTGAACATAAGCTTTATATTACAGTGTATAGTGTGAGTTCATTTACTTAATTATATGTTTGTTTTATTATATAATTCTAGTACATCTAGAATACAGTGTTAGTTGAATAGTTATTCAAATAGGTACTACAATTCGAGTGCCCCAGTCACTGCAAGAATGAATTTTAAAGGTAAGAGTGGAGGAAATTTAAACAACTGAGGTGGATTTGCTGTAATGGGGACTAGGAAGGAATAAAGTAGAGGACTATCGACCACAACTAGGTAGGGATCCTAGTCACTAAGGATATAGCTGTAGAAATCATTTTGCCAGTTGAAGAAATGCTAATGGGAGCAGCAAAACTGAAAAAAAATCAACAAACCATAATTCAGAACATGAGAGACTCTATATCAACCACCTGGAACTAGGCCAGCCTAATCTCTCCCCATCCTGAAGCTCAGGGAAATTTGCGGAAGAGGGGGCAATAAGATTGTAAGAGCACAAGGATGGGAGGAGTCATGATATGCAAGATACTCCACACAAGTTAAGGCCAAAGCAGTCATAATAGGACTCTGCATGATCTGCGCAATGACCAACATATCATTGACCCCTCAAAGTCTAGCATGGACTAAAGGCACTAGGATCCTTAGAAGCAAGGGATTAACAGCCACAATAGTGTTCCTATACTTAAGGGGAACACAAGAAAGAGTTCTAGGAAATGCCACTGAGTCCTTACACCTCATCAGAGAGGAGGACCCAGAGGAAAGTTTGACATACACATTAAAGGATGCTCCAGGGATGGGGGGAGCAGGCACTGGAAGAAAGGGAGGGACAGGGGAAAAGGAGAAGAAATGGGGAGAGGGAGCAGGGAGATACAGGGAAGGGTGGAGGAAAGAAGGGGACCAGGGTACCTATTACGTTTGTAAGAGCAGGGAAAATAAATAAATAAAGAAATACATTATATATAAAAAAAGAAATGTTAATGAAGCCACTCTACTGTGTGAGGTGTCTAGGAAGTGTACTATTGCTTTGTCTCTTGGGAGGACCCTTCTCAGCACCTGTATAGAAGGTGATGGTGGTCTCACATCAGAGGAATGAGTGTGGAATGAGGGGAACTGTTAGATATTAACCTCACCAGGACTTCCTGTCAGGGCAGGTTCAAATAAAAGAATGTATATGTATATTGGAACATGTCAGCTCTTATAGCTCCCGAGTCTTAATGCATGACCAGGCAAGTCAAAGACTGTCTGGCATAAATACTTCAACTTGTGTTCATCAATATCGAGCACTTAACTCTGTCACAGAAATGAGACATGCCTGGCTAGGGGCCAGACACCCAGCTTCAGCTGGGCTGTGTGGACTCCATCCAGGTCTTTTTCCAAAGGTAAGACAGAAATGATCTTATCTAAGAGCAGAGATGGCAAGCAAGAATGCAGGTGGTGTTCTCAGAGAAATGCACAGAGATGTGGAACATTAAAGAAGAAATTTTTGATAAGATTTGGAGACTGGATATGGAGAAAAATCTAATAACTTCCGTTCAAACCACAGACTATTTGTTTATAGTTTTAAATTTCTCTTTTGATTCCTCTTGGTATGGGAAAATCTTGGTATGGGGACTAAGTATTTTTTTAAACTAAAAGCTCAAATTAAAAGAAAACTTTAACCAAATACACAAGTCATGGGAAAATCAAGTTGGAACTGGCCAGAAAACCTGATTCCTAATGAATAGTTTTCATAATGCCAGAAGTTGCTCCACAAGGTACAAAGAATGAAAAGATAATTTATCCAACTAAGCAAACTCTGAAAGATGCATCCACCGTGCAAAATAGCAGAATGACTGCTAAGGAGCTAACAAGTTATTTTCTGAATCATTGACTTAAGGCCTGCTTGAAGCCTACTCACAGGAGAAAATTCATTTGGTACTGTAAACCTAATCAAAAGCCCATAAATGTGGAGGTCATAAGCCGTACTTCGTTGTTTTTATAAATGGACATATTGTCACTGACATCTAAATATTTATGATCATAGATTAGTGTTGCCCTCAGCCTTGTTCATTTATATAATCATGTATTTTTATATTTATACTCATAGATGAGTTTATCAACTTGGTCAAAGAAGTTCCTTCCTATAGTGTATCATGGCTAACACAGAGACTCATAAATGGCCAAGGTGACAGAGAATTGCTAGCTGAGTACTTATTCCTAAAGGGGACATCTTTACCAACTCCAAACCTCAAGGCTCAGGGAACTTCAGGGAAAGAGACAGAAAGAATGTAAAGCCAGAGGATGGGGAGGACTGCTGCTAAATGTTGTCTCCTAGACATGACGCGGTACTCTCACTCATGAACTCACAGCAGCTGTGGTTTCTTGCACCAGGCCTGCACAACATCCAGCCAGTCCATGGCCAACGTGCATGGGGAAGGAGCTTGTCCGGCCTTACCACTGGCTCAGGAGCTAAGGGCAGTGGATGGCTGCTGGTGTTAAGGTGCAGTCATTTCTCTTCAGGGGTGTGGCCACTGGTAAGTTCCCATGCTCCAGTGACTGATCTAACACCTATAAGCTTGTGGGCAGCAGTAATAGGATTCAATGTGTAATTACAAATAAAGGAGGGCATGATCATGGGAGGGAGGATGTGTAGGAGATGCTCAAGAGGTGTGACAGTAGATATGATCAAGACGCTTTGTACATATGTATGATTAATAAGCAAAATATTGTATAAAAAGAAACTACAATTAATCACTTACACACACACACACACACACACACACACACACACACACATACACACACACACATACCACAAGAGAATGGTCTAATTCCCCATATGGCATAGGTAAAGCAGTTACAACATATTTAGGGAATTCAGTACGAGGAATTAAGAAAAGAAACAATAAAATTATCTTAGTGATGAAGATATGAAATAACTTTCTGAAAAAACTAAGTAGGACAAAATGATTATGCCTGATAGCTAATTTTCTTAAAAGACATAAAAAGTATAAAGTTAAAATACAGATATGGTGAATGAATCTCAATCTAGTTAATTATAATCCAGCATACAATAGCAAGAAAAAATTGTAAAACAGATTGATAAAAGAAGCAGACTACTCAAGACAAAGAAAGCATGACAGATATTCCATCTTGTATCATTACACTGGAAATGAAACTCAGGAAAGCTACTGGCTTGAACGTGGTGGAGGGTTGTCCTGTCTGCTGACCTAATTTAATAGCAGAGCATCTTTTCTAATGATGCACATGTAGTTTTCCAAATAACATTAACTCAAATTATATTGTTTTCATGGTTTTTTTGTTTCTTATTACATTAAGAAGAAAGAAAAAGATGGATAGAAAGTACGATGCAGCTGATCAAGAATATGAATGTTGGGATAAGTTCACTGGAACCTGAGCTTACAGCATATTCCTCCCCTCCAAACATGCGCTTCACACCAGGCTGTCAGCAAGGCCTTGCATACCATCAGTTACTTTCCCTGAAAGCAGTAGTGTCTCCCTTTGCTACTAGAGAAAAAAGAAGACAATAGCCAAAAATTGAGAGTTTCAATAGGACTAAAGTAGGAACAGGACATAGCTGTTTGATGCTCCATTCATTCTTATAACTATTATAGCGCTTCTATAAGGAATGAGTTAGAACTCTGGATGGGTCATGAGCAATTCAGTCTGAGCTGCTTGTGGTTGACCTGGCGGCTGCAGAGAGGACAAAGCAGTGGTGAGGCTGGACACAGTGCTAGGAATCTCAGGTCAGGGGTGTCCCTTTCTATTTCTTATGAAAATTCTCATCCTGACCAGCTTCCTACACTACAAGAGGAAAAAGAAAAGAAGACATGTTTTGATAAGAAAGATGAATAAATGCCCACTACATTTTTTCGGAAGAAATTTAAATCTCTTGCATAAAAGAAAAATTCAGTTTCATCAAAAAAAAAGTGCCTATAATCTTTGCACCCTCTTCATTTGTGAAAAAGAGTAGTGGAATTGATGAGGGGAAAATGTATCCATGTTCCCACTGTGATAAGAGAGGTTTAATTTGAATCTGTTTAGCTAGCAGGAGGAGGAGAAGCCTGCCTCCTCAGCAAGAGGGAAAAAAAAAATAAGGAAAGGAAAGGAAGGAAGGTGTGTGCAAAGCAATTATTTTTAAGTTAAAAAAGAATGAGATAGGGAATTTTTATTTCCTCCATCAGAGAATATAAAGACCAAAAAAAAAAAAACTGCTATGGAAAGACACTTGAAAATGCTAGATTTATTTTTCAAAAGGAAACTATCCTTTTCAAAATTTTGCTGATTGAGAAATCAAAGCTGCACACAGCCAGGGAGGATGAGAGGACACTTGTCTGAGGACATCTTGCATTCCGATGACATTGGGACCGAGGGGGAGCCTGGACCAGAGTACAGAGGGGCATCTGCCCACAACTACCACGTGCCTCCCTGACTCTGGGGAGGTTGAAGAAATCTCCTTAGTTATTTTTTTTTAATTTGCTTCTGGCTCTGAATCCTTAAAGTCCACAGGTGATTGCAGCCGGAACTCCAGCTACCTGCATAGACTGTTATTCTCTTCCCCATTCCCCACCACCACTGAAAGTCTAGTCTGAAGGAGGCCAAGTTGAAGAGGGTGCAAAGATTATAAGGCACTTTTTTTGATGAAACAATTTTTCTTTTATGCAAGTAGGACACAGAATCACTGACTCTAGATGTAACTCACAGGAATTCTCAAAAAAAATAAAGAAAGAAAAAAGTTTCAGGTCATGCACATACATAGAAAATGAAACATTTGGAAAGAACTGGTTTATTGGAATAAATCTAGCAAAAGATGTTCAAGTCTTCCGCGGGAGAAAATACACAACTTTATTAAAAGGCAACTGGAGACATTTCATGGTCATTGATAGGAAAATTTAAATAAAGATTACAATTCTATCCAAACTGATAAGTCCAAGAGACTGGTAAAGATAACTCTGAAAGGGTTTTGAGTGGAACTTCATAAGCTTGTTCTACTGATATGGAAGAGAGAACTAATAAGAAGAATCAGTAGTAACGGGGTTTGAAGTGAAAAGTGGTCTTCTAGAGATTTCTGAGGGTAGGGCAGGTATAGGGCAGCAGGGAAAAAAGAGAAGCCAAAATAAGTAGGCTATATGTTTTGTGTGTGTGTGTGTGTGTGTGTGTGTGTGTGTGTGTGTGTGTGTATGTGTGTGTGTGTGTGTGTGTGCTGCTTCTGAATTCAAAAAACAAAGGATATATAGTGTCCAAATAGGGCTACCATGGCAGTTGGTTATGAAGAGAAGACAAAAATTCAAGGTGTCTCTGACCTCATCTAGCACTTAGAAAAACTTTATTTTGTAGACACTGCCCCAAATAGAGGAAACATTACTAAAGTCAAGTATATATTGTTTTAAAATGTTCTGTTTACTAAAAGACATGACAAACAGGATTAGGAACTAAGATACAAAATGAAAACAAAAGTTTCCTTGCTTATTGTTAAAACATCACTCTCTTGGACACATGTGGGAATTTTTAAAAATTATTATAAAGATAAGAACAATCTAATTGAAGAAGTAGAAGCTGATCTGAATAGGCATTTTTTTTAGGAGATGAACCACTGATTCAAGGACCTGCTTGAGTTAAAATCAGTTTATTAACCATTCTTTGTTTATGACATTTCCCATTAAACTCCAAATACTGTAGATGGGTGTCCATAGGCACAGTGAATATTACCCTTATTACAGTCCAGACTTTGACACCTGGGAAGATTTAGAAACACTTGATTTCTGCCTGAAAATGTTTGAAGGTGGTTTCAGCTACACCTAGATGGTTTTTTTCTAGGGACTGAGCTCTTGGTTTTCTTAGGCCCTGAGTTCATACTCTTCATTTTATGTGTTGATTATTTGGGACCTCTGCTCACTCCTAATTCAAGACAAGTTGAGCATCCCTAATCTGAAAATCCGAAATCTGAAATGCTCCAAGATTCAAAACTTACTGAAAGTCAACAGGATGTCACATATGGAAGATTCCAGGCTGACCTCAGGTGATGAGTCATGGTCAAAACTCAGGTACCCGAGAGCTGGTGAGATGGCTGGGTGAATAAAGGGGCCAGCTGTGCAAGTGTGATGACCTGAATTTGAGCCCCAAAGCCCACATAAAGGCTGGGAAGCAGAAAACCAACTGCACAAAGTGTACAATGGAAAGTGCATACCCACACTCACGCATCACATGCACACACATGCACATATGCACACTCATGTGTGCACATACACATATGTAACAGCAATACATTTAAAAGCACAGGTACATGAACTGTCATATAAATTACCTTTATGCTTTGTGTGCAGGAAATGTATGAAATATAAATGAATTTCATGTTCATACTTGAATCCTTCTCTCAGATGTTTTATATACCTAAACATTTTTTAACCTAAAATCTGAAACATTTCTGTCCCCAGGCATAAAGAATCTTCAAATTATATTTACCTGGTATAAGATCCACGTATGATCTATGGCTTAAATTTCCGTCAGTGGTGTATCTGAGAACCTAGCACAGGGTAAAGGAAAGAAAAGTAGAATAAGCTGTGAAACAAAGACCTGAGATCTCAGAAGGAATTGGTCCATATGACCATTTGAAGTCAGTCACAGAGAAGAACAAGCAGATTTCACCAACGCAGCTCCTGAGGAGATCTTTGAACCGCTCAGGGAAGTAGAATTTAGCTCTTCATGAAGAAAAAAAAATCTTAGGAAAATTCCAATTATTCCTCCTGAGGTGCTAAGGCAGCTGCTAGAGTTTGCAGTTCAGATTACCCCTGGCATACATCTGAAGTCCTCTTGGTGTCTCTTCAGGTGCCCTTGATAAATCTTTTGGTGGTTTTATTCATGACTTCCAGGGACTTCCATTACAGTCCAAATCCTTCTTTTCAGAAAGCACTACCTTCCCCCTTGGCATCAGGTAGACACACCCCAGGGCTCATCTCATCCTTCCCTCGCACAGCCCACAGCAAAGGCAGGCAGAACACACAGATCTCAACCATCTGTCTGTCCGTCCTGCTTGTTCTGAAAATTGACCCAGGTGCTTCATTCCACTGCTGCTTCAGTTCATATATAAAACTCAGCAGGACTGAATCCAGACTTTCAAGATGCCCTGCTCTTACCTTAAGATCGATGTGTTCTTCAAAAAGAAATGCTTCAAATCAACTCCCAAAGTACTGGAAAGTAAGTGAGAGTATCTCGGAGTGCTTCCTGAGTTTTCTCTGGAGGCATTCCCTGAAACTCTAAAACTTTTACTTCCCCTAATCTAAAAACTCTTTCTTTGCTTTCTATAATCTCTTATCTTGAAAGGCACAGTCTTGCAGAGAGAGAGATAAGACCATGATGAAAATCCACTGTATTTCATATAAATTCACCCATTTCCTTCTTTCTTCTCTCTGCTTTTGTGTGTAATTGTATTTATTTGTGATTTGGCTGAATCATTTGAAAAATGATCCAAATAGTACAGCATTTCACCTCTAAATATTTTTATTGTATTCTCTGAAAAAGAATATCCTTTCATGTAATATAATAGGATTAATTCCCTTAGGAAACTAATATTCATACTTTCATGAAGCATATTTAAATTTTCTCCTTTTTCATATTTTCTCTAGTTGTCCAACCAGGAAGTTGCATGGGGCTTAGCTGTCACTTTAATCTTCTCTAATTGCTATATAGTCACACTATTGACCAGCAATTCCTGATACCATTATAGTTCATCACATTGAGGGCTTGAATTCTACAGGTCTGTTCTGCTACAGAATGCTCTATTTTGTGTGTGTGTGTGTGTGTGCACGCGCGTGTGTGTGTCTTCCCTCATATGAGCTTCAGAATACAGCTAGTGGTGTTAGAATTACAGATATTAAACATTCTCTCTGAGTATCTGTTTCTCCTACGTTCCTCTTCAGAAGGCAGTTTCTTCTTCTCTGTTTACAGGGTCTTACTGAGACCAGCAGACACTGGATATTTCTTTCCTTCATAGGCCTCTTGTCCAGAAAATACAAAAAAAATGCATTTTATGATTTGGTGTGAGTTTGCATTCATTATTCTGTTGTATATCATTCATTCACTTAAATTTAAATTTTAAAACGAATTAAAATTAAAGCAGCCTGCATACCTTTAAACATACCTCAGGCCTGTGGCACTGAACCTAATGGACAGGATGGCCCTGGTTCCTTCTCTTGCCCCAAGTGTCTTCTTGCTCCCATCTCTCTCACCAAGTCACCATCCCCCAGCCTGTCTTATTCCTTCTGCCCCTCTGGTCAGGCCCCCTTTACATATCCCTGGTCTCTAGGTATCCTCTTTACTCAAGGGCTCAGTCCAAATGTCCCTTGTTCTCTCCTCTGTGCACTCAGAAATCTGAAAGCCAAAGTCTTTCCCTTAGACAGAAGTCCTAAAAGGAGTTTCTATTTTCTCTACAGTGACTCTGTTATTGGGACCCGATCTCCCTGTCAGCCCATATTAGCTAAACTTCACCATGGAGGATGTCGTGTGAGGAAGTCATGTGGGGGTGTCACTTACATCAGAAAAGCTGTGGCTCTAGGGAGGAAGCAGTGGTCCACACTGCGAATTCCCAGTCCAAAGCTACTAACCAAGTTTACCCAGAGACCCCGCGGCAGCTCCTTTTTGAAATGTGTAGCTGCTCAATGTTCTTCTTACTGACACCCAGAGGCAGCCCAGAGCTTGCGTCTTTCGACTGTATCTGAGCTTCTCTTTGCTAGCAAAGCTCTTTGTATCTATTCATTTCATCTCTACCACAACCCTGCCTTTGAAAGGTCTACCGTCATCCCCACTACACAGGTGGAGCAGAGGAGGCTCGGGAACAGTTGATGTAACTCGGCCAGGTTCCACCATCGTTAAAGAAGTGGCAGGATTCAGAACAGATCGGTCTCATGACCTCGCTTCCAGCAGTTTCTACAAGAGTGGGAGGCTGGAGTCTAGTGAGGCCCTAGACAGGGAAGAAGCAAGGACTTAAGAACTTCTGCTTCACGTGGTCTCCCTCCCACGCAGTGAAAGCACCATTTGACCTGCATTTGAATTCATTTCTCTACTTTAAATACTTGGACATAGACTATCCTTGGAGATTCTAAAATTTCTGCAGAACAATAACAAAAGAGAAAAAAAAAGTAGAGGATGGAAAAAAACTTTTGACTTAGCTCAAGTTTATTAACTAAACCTGATTATTCATTCCTCAGTCTCAGGGTCTTCATCTATAAAAGCGTGCTATGACTCATAGCATAAACCTATACATGGTAAGATAAATTTCTGCTATTTTCATCACTCAATATCACATTTCAGTATGCAGCAATCTTCTAAACTTCAAAAATTATGAAATTAATACAGTTTCTATGAAAACAGGGAAACCTTGAAATACAAACAAACCTTCCTTTATTTAGGAAAAAAAATCATTTGAAATTGTTCTGATGTGCAATTAAACACTTCTGTAGTCACTTAATGAAAGAATGGTTTCTTTGAAGAAGAGAGGCCTCTCTGATTGGGGAGAAAACGTTTGTCGTATTCCCTGCATTGAAGGCTCAGGATGCATTGCTCCATTTTCCACTGAGAAGAAGGAAGAAAGCAAAGCTTGATTTTTGACTCGGCGTGTGCCCAGGCTTCCTTATGAAACACAGATAAGAGCCTAGCGTGTCTCTGTGAGTAATCAGAGCTTCTTCATTAACTGGCTGAGGCTGCGGCCAGCCAGCCAGCACGAAGCACCAAGTAATAAAAGAAATGGCTGTGTAGGCTGACAGTAAAGTGTCTGAGGCAAAGGCTATGACTAAGTCCCCAGTAATCGATGCATCATCCAGTGCTTGGATTGGGACTCGTGTCTCCCTGTGGGGCCTGCCATGGTCATGCTGGTTCCCACACCAGCTCCAGAGTTTGACCTCAGGAATGCTCTTGTTCTGGTCCTAGAGGATGGGGCTGGGTTTTATGGCACTTAAGTTCACTTATGATCCAAAATATGAATTAAATTCTGAATATAATGAATCAAAATAAATGGACAAACAAGTAGATGAGAAAGGATGTAATTCTTCCTTAAAGCAAAGTGCAAGTAATATTCTCTCCCTCAAGGAAATGGAGCTTGCTTCCTCCTGCTCCCAGACCCCCAAGGACAAGTAAGGTCTGGTGACTTCTTCTAAATAATAGGGCAGGGAACATGAAGCAGTAACATGCAGTGGAGACCATAGAAGACACTCATTAGCCAAGTGATGAAGGCTAACATCTTCAGGGTTATCACATGACTCTCATGTGTGCCCCCAGCTCACTCAATATGATACAAAAAGGGATCTGACCTGTGTGAAAAATTTTCCAAAGCCTTATACCCAAGAATAATGATGGTGAAAGCATCAAATAGACCTAGATGAACTGGATTCTTTATCAAGTGTCAATACTATTTAGATAGTCCATTCAGAGTCACAATTTTGACTGAGAAACTGTCCCAGGACAGAAGATACAGAGGGGATGAGAGGAATAAATCTAGTGTGATGCTCTGAGCTGAATTCTGGAACAGGAAGTGGGGAATCATAGAAAACAGACATTACTTCACAGTATCAATGTCAACTTCTTGGGTTGACAAATGAACCTTGGTACTCTTAGATATTAGTAGAGAAACTGAGTAAGATGCATAAAGGAATTCTACTGACTCTGTCTAATCTTTCTAGAAATCACATGGGAAGGATTTTCCTTCTATTCTTCTAAGTTCTCAACTAGGACTTCTCTACCAAGAGGAAAGCAAATAGAAGTTCACTGACAAATGTCATCATGAGTACATGGGGAACACTCAAAAATGAGTTCATTTCATTGAAGTGGCTTTGAATGGTGGCTTAGACAGAATCTTCAGTGAAGAAAAATACTTGGTAGAGAAGGAATAGGCAAATGAATAAGGACTTCAGTGGGTATTATGTGGGGAAATAGATATATAGCAAACCAGTGGCAAATAAAGGATATTAGTGGTGCTTAAGAGGAGTATTCCTCTCTGTTTGCAGTTTGATGAGTATCTAAATGTCATCTGTGACCTGCCTTTATCTCTCCAAGTAAAGAGGAGAAGGACAGCTATGTAAATACATGTTTTACATTTAGACAAATAGAGTGAGAGGAGTATACATCTGTTTTGGCCTACAGCTCAAAATAGCCCTTATGCCAATGTGGCATATGTCACTGGAGTTATCTTCTGCTATTCTTCAAGGTTCAAAGTTGTTTCCAAGCAAAAGTCATTAAGAAAATGAAAATGAAAGCTATCAAAATTATTATGAGATACTCATTGTTTATAATATCTATAATCTAATGTGCAATTACATTTCTCCTTTAGGCATTGAACTTTTTTTACAATATGGCATTTGTGATGTCTAGTCTGGAGCTTTCAGTCTTAGCACATTTTTGGAAACCAAAGTGCTTGCCTCAAGTAGCTGAGGTCTGCACCATCATGAGATTGGAGTTGACTTAAATAGCTGATTGAACTTTTGATTTTTAAAGCTGTTGTAGTTACTCTGCATGTTACTGAAAAATTCATGATCAGATAGCTTAAGGGAACAAAGGGTTTATTTTGGTTTACAATTGCCTGATTACAGTTCCCTGTCTAGCTGGGCAAGAGAGCCTACAACAATTCTGAAGGCAGAGGGAACTGGCCACACCCTATCCACAGGGCTGTTGAGAAAGGGACAGTACTTACTTGCTAGACCAGCATGTCTGATTGAATACCAAGGGATGCCAATTTTCTTACCCAACTCCCTCCATCTTATCCATCTAAGGAGAGACTAACCACACTCACATGGACTAGGGTTCCCATCAATCAGACAATCTCATACAGAATTGCTTGTGGCTTAACTCCACCACTGATTCTTTACAAATATGCCCAGAACCGGAACACTCAATTGTCAAGTTGGCATCTGTATCTGTGAAAAAACACATTTTGATTTTTTTTCTGGCTATAGATAGTCCTCTGCCTAGGACAGCAATATACCTGATGAAATTGTTCAACCTTAACTTCCTTAATAATTTAATATATCACTACTGTGTCTCTTTACCATAACAAAAAACATGCAATGACTTAGTTAAAAATAAGCATCCTTGGACTGGAGATATGGCTCAGTAGTTAATGTCTTTGCCTCATAAGCAAAAGAAACTGAGAACACATCCCCAGATCCCATGTAAAAAAATGCTAGGTATAAAAAATACAGCAGTCGGGCTGGAGAGGTGGCTCAGGGGTTAAGCCTCTGCCTTGCAGGCAGAGGGTCCTGAGTTCGGATCCCAGATCCCACGTATAGACGCCAGATGGAAGCGGGGGCGGCCTGCGCTTCTGGTCCTGGTAGGGCGGAGCCTGTGAATCCCGGGGCAGAAGGAAGTGGAGGCGTCCATGGTGGTTCGCGATTCGTCCGTGGTTCTACACACACACATACACACATGCGCGCGCACATACATACGCACACACACACAATTGAATAAATAATAATAAAAAAATTAAAAAAAAATACAGCAGCAGTCTGTAATTTTAGCCATAGAAGGCAGGCTCTGGGAAACCCCAGAGCAAAACAACAAAGGTGGAAGAGTAACCCAGGATAATTCCCAAGTGCCCTACTATACATACACCTGCACCTGCACATACAGACACACGCACACACACACACATACACACACACGTGCACATACATGTACACATATACGTGCATGCAAACAAAAAAAGAAGAGAAAGAGGAATTCTTAAAGAAGACTGTTTCTCTGTGGAATTCTATCCAAATTCTGAGCCACCAATTTATAATAGTTTGAGACATTGAGAAGTTTGGAGCTTTTGATCAAATTAAATTATGGACCTTGATATTTGAAGGTAGCATTGACCTATCTGATGAGTAAATCTACTGGTTTCACCATAGAAGAAAGATTAAAGATAAAAAAGAGAAGCAAAATAGAATCTAGCTGTGGAACAGCAGGTAGGATTAGTCCTTCTGAGCTATAAACACTGCAGGAGCCAGCAGCAGAACTTGGTCAGGTGATGTTTCATCTCTAGCAGAGTATATGCTTCTGTAAGCCCATCCTACATGCAGAAGAATATCCGAAGTCAGGACTTAGACACAAAAAACCCTGCTGTTTTCCTGTTACAAAACCTTTTGATGTGAAAATGGCTACTTTCAGTTTCTTTTGTTACTACATGATGATTTATACTTTCCTTCATGAGAACTGCATAAGTATACAGATAAAACTCTTCCTTGGGTACAAGTGGGATAGTGGAATTTAAATTGCATTTTAGTGTTCTCTATAGGAAACCATACTTTAAGACATAGTGATACATTTGTGATCTAATCATGTCAAGATATACTGGGAAAGTGAACTCCAAACTTGGAAAAGTGTCTTCAGTTCTCCAAATAATTTCTTTAAAAACATACTGAGTTTTTTGTGAGATATGTCTCTTGGATAATCAACGAATTGGTATCCTTTGACAGGTTCTGGATAAAAATGAATCAATGTTTCACACCAAAGTGAATTAAAAGCATGAGTTTGATTTCAAAAAAAGCAAACAGGTGAGGTTTCTACCTCAGCCGTGAATTGGCAGGTCTCCATCCCAGCCACATCTGCTTCAGAGTCGAGGGCTCTGGAGTCAATGATTAGGAAGTGGGGACATGTGGCCAGCTAATCTTTTAGTCAGCCGTTTCCCCTAAAGTACTGTCACTGCCTTCTGTATTGGCAGGATCAGAGTGTTTGTTTCACTACATGCTGATGATTAGAGGTCCACCTTTAACCACAAGGTAGAGGAAGAAACCAAATTCTCAGAAAAATCTTCAGTAACTCTATCTGGATATGTTATCATCATATCCAAAAAATAAGATTGGGAAATCCACGGAAACAGTTCCAGGGCTGAATGCCTATTTCGGAATCTGTCTACCAGTAGATAGACTTGCTAATATATCCTTTCTTCTAATGCGTATGTCCCTGTGTCTCTGAGACACAAAGTGATATAATAAAGCTAGAGGCCAGTTTAAAGTTGAGAGTCTAATAAGAGGTTTGTTTTTTTTTTAACTTCACGATGTTCCAGCATAGTATGCACATAGGAAACAAAAGATTTCAAAACCAGCTCATGAGCAAGCTTTTTCAAAAGTGTATATCAATCAAAATTTCTTACCACAATGTGATAGACTGACAGTTCTTTCTCCTACTTCAGGCTTCATCATCAGTAATCTATGTCATGTGATGGGGAATAGAGACTATGCACAGCAACAAAAAGGATGCAAGACATTTGTTGCCATGTCTAATCTGGTGATTACTTCTTCCACTGGAGACACTGAATAAGTGATAAGATGCCTACGCATGCAATCATCATTTCTTAGCAGCAAGGACTCTGTGGATTTTCTATGTGCCAAAACTTGTATAAATAAGATTTTTAGGCTATGGATGTTGCTCAATAGCAAAATACTTTCAAACCCCAGAACCAAAAAAGGGAAGATTTTCTTCACAGAAGGTCCATTTCATTCATCACTTTCATAAAATCCTTTCATTAAAGTACAGGAAGCATTATCATAAGATAGACTTATAAATTGTTATACATTTTTCCAACATTTACATATATTTTGAATGATGATACATTAGCATATCTGGCTTAAATTTGATTTTTTCAAAGTTGATATGAAGCTATTTGGCTTCCTCTATTCCATTTTGGTTTAATCACTAGCTATTTTCTTTGTTTCTTTGAATGTTGACATTTAAAGATCCACTTCAGGTCTCTTTTTTAAAAAAAATTGTTTCATATGTAAGTATAGGAAATTTATGATATTCTCACACCTTAATTCTCAATTCTATTCCCTTCTTTTTCCCATTACACCCCTTCTTCTTCCCTGCTAGTTTCCCTTTTATTTTCATGTTTTTGCTCATGTGTGGCCCACTGAGTTTCATCAGCATTGCCTTTGATGGCCTGCGTCTGACTGAGTGCTTGTTGAAGCACGAATCACTTATCATTGGGTATATTATTGCCATTTTAGAGAGCAGCGTCCTATCCCTCATCATTTCAAGAGGCTCACAGAGTTTGTGCAGAGGAGAGCGCCAACAGATATTACAATGAGCTAGCTCACTTTGAAGTACCAAGCACCTGGCTGTGTTAGGTAGCTGGAAGAGGCTTGCAGGCAGCTGCCAAATTGGGGAGAGATCAGGATGCATCCAGCTGCAACAGTGGTGGTCTGGACAGCCATCTGCAGGTGGTACAGCTTTTTCCTGTTGCGACTGAGGAAGGTTCTGTTTTCTGATAAATCCAGACAGACAAAATTATCCCCTAATCTGGTATACTGAAAAAATAGACTCTTCATGGGATAGAGAACAAGCATTCTTATAATGCCTTCAAACCCACATGCTCATTGATAACATTCATTAATGCATTATATTCAAAACAATAATTATTAGCTAAATAAAATGTATTGTTGTTTGGCATATGCTACTGACTTGGACTAGACCTATTTTGCTTGACCCGAACTATATTTTTTGGTCTAATAATCCTTGTCTTCATGGTTTTCGTAAAATGAGCTTTTGTTCTATTTAACAAGAAGTCTTGGGAGAAACTTACTGCATAGATACACGATTCAACAAAAATAAAGTGAATATATTAAAAATTCAAATGTAAACTATTTGAGAACATAAAATTGTAACATAAGACCTTCAAAACTGAAAAATGGACTATTCATGGAAAAAGGAAGATGAAAGTAATAATAGCTAAGAGGACACACTTCAAATCTACAGAATCCAGCATAGTTAGTCATTGTCCTTTCTAAACATTCAGTCTTGATGCTATAACTTACTGGAAATTTTTTTCATCATATATGAACTATTTTATAAATTGCACTCAGAGTCATTGATCCTGAGCTCAATCTAGACAGGGTTTTTAATGAAGAATTAATAATTCAGATAATTTGAGCAAAGCAGATATAACTTTTATGACAATGCTGCTTACATAGAAAAGCATTATAATCAAAATACTTTCAAGGAAAAAATATTCTTGGCACAGTCCTCCATACATAAGTGATTCTCTAATTGGGTTTAATATTTTGGGCATGGTTTCAAATTCTTGTGATCCTGAAAATTACTGTAGGAAAGTTTTTTCCCAAGGTGGCTTTTTTAAAGACAAATAAAGTCTATCCACAGCAAACATGCATATATTGCTATTGCTCACTGTGGAGCAAAAGGCTTCTCTCTCCAGAGGGGAATGTAATGAACAACCTAAGGTTATTCCTTACCTCAAAGGACACTCAGGACCTGAACAATGCTGTCAAACCAAGTGTGATTCTGGTAACATTGTGGGCCTTGTGTGTCACCAACAAATAACACTCAAGAATTACTTGTGGCGTTGGAAAGATGGCTCAGTGATTTTAAACATTTGCATTATAAGTAAAAAGACCTTTAGTTTGGATTTCCCAGATCCTATATAAAGATGTCAGGTGCCTATAGGGGCAACCTGTAATTCTGGCCCTGGAAGGCAGAGCCTGGAAACTCCCAGGGCAAAGTAACAAGGAAGTAGAGCAATCCAGGGTGATTCCTGATGTCACCCTTGGGGCTCCACAGATATACATACACTTAAGTGCTCTTTTGTACATGCACATATGCACGCATGTGTGCATACACACATACGTGTACCTCCTCCTAAATGCAAAACACATATGCATACTCATGCACACACTTTCTTTTACAAAAGGGCCACTTTTGGGCTCTATCATTCTACTGTATATGTAGGAGATGACATTTTGAGACCTAGCGTTTAAGAGACAATACACTAGGTACCTGGGGATCACTGCCCCACCTCATGAATGAAAACATTCAGTCTGGTAGAGAGGAAACAGAACATTATAATACAGCAGTAGTTTCCACTATGGTACCAGGAGCACATCGGTCCAGACTGGAGCAAGAAAGAACTTTTCCCATGAGCATCAACCAATTAGATAAGAGATTATGAAAAACTACCATGTAGATACCTAGTCATATTTGGAACCATGCTTGTCAGTCATGTCATTCAATAGCCACTTGTTACTGACTGCCATCATATTTGTCATTAGTTCAGCACTACTTTGTGTCAAAAATTAGTCTACATATTTTCAAAGACTATTTCACCTCACACTATGTTAAGAATTTACCATGCATTAGTTTTACTTCTTCTAACCACTCTAAATTGTAACACCAAAGATAAATGAGATTTAATAACATGCTCAAGCTTGTACCTGGCAGAGCCTGGATTCACTCCAGGGCTTATTTAGTAGTAATTTTCTCCCCTTAGATTGCATCGTGTATCAAAGTACTCATCTCAGTGACAGTCACGACCTGGGGCTATGGAACCAAGAACAAACAAACCTTAGGGAATTTAGGAGAAATGAAGAAAAGTGGACACTACACATGGCAAGAATCTCTTATTCAACTAAAAGTAACATGAATAGCAAAACCAGTCAGATTGATGATTTTAAATCCTTGGACTTGTTCTAGGTATGGGACACATGGTTACATCAAACACTTATCACTCTCACTGGTCTTAGATCTACTCTCCATGATTCTTGGAATGGGCTCTGCCCTGCTTTCTCTTAATTCTGTTTATTTTGTGTAGGAAATACCTGTTCACTCTGGACTACAATTCAAAACTTTGGGCCTGGTGCATCGCCTGGCTACAAAAGTTGATGCTGGCTTTCTTGAAGTGGCCACATGACACAGTTAAAGTTATCTCTGGGACTTTACATAGTAGTATACATGAATATATGCATTTGCCTGGTAAAGTATCCAACCTGGAAACATACTTTTCCAGCCTCTGATAAGAATATGATTAAGGGATGGAGAGATAGCTCAGGGATTAAGACTCTGTCTCGTAAACAGAAGGTCCCGAGTTTGAATCCCAAGTCCCATGTAAAAATGCCAGGTGGAAATGGCAGCAGCCTGCACTTCTAACCGTGGTGGGCAGATCTTGGGAAATCCCAGAGTGAAGCAAGAAGGAAATAGCAGCAATCCAGGATGATTTCCATGGCCACTTTTGGTCTTCCACAGGGACAAACAGTGACCTCTGATACACAAACACACACACACACACACACACACACACACACACACACACACACCATTAATTAATTAAAAATATGATTGAGAAAAACCTACGGAAAGAAGCAGCTGAGAATTAGATGGACAAACTTCAATGTCATCTACCACATCCCTGAAGCCTGTCCTGCATCAGATTCTTTAAGTAAAGCAGTGCATGGACTAAAAGATGGTTCAGGGGTTAAGCCTCTGTTTCTCAAGCCAAAGGACCTGAGTTCAGATTTCAGATCCAACATAAAAACAGTAGGCAGACTGGGTCCTTGCACCTCATCAGAGAGGAGGACCCACAGGAAAGTTTGGCATGCACATTAAAGGATGCTCCGGCTATGGGAGGGGAAGGCACTGCGGGGAGGAAGAGGGGAGGGAAGGGCACAGGAGGATGGGGGGTGGAGGAAGGGAGGGGACTGGTGTACCTGTTAAGTTTGTATGAATGGAAATAAAAAAAAACCCCAGGCAGAATTCGTGGCAGCCTACATTTTTGGTACTGGGAAGCAGAGCCTGGGGAACTCGGAGTAAATCCAAGAGGACTTTACATGGTATTATGATGAATATGTACATTTGCCTGGTAAAGTATGGAATCTGGAAGCATAGTTCTCCAGCCTCTGATAAGGATGTCTTCTTTCTCTGTTGATATAACATAATGAACATACCTAAAAATCACTGGACTTTCTACGAGAAATGTGGCAAGCATCAACCCCATAAAGTGACACAATACAAGAAGGGCAAGGACTCTCTGTGCCCAAGGAAAGCAGGACTATGACAGAAAGCAGAGTGGCTATAGTGGGCAAACAAAGCTTATTTCCAAAAAAAGGCTAAAATGACAGAGATCACGCTGAGGCTGGAGTGTGTTGAGCCCAACTAGATGTAAGCAAATTCTAGCTAGTAAAGGATGCGAGCATTTTGAACTGGGAGGTGACAAGAAGAGAAAGGGCCAAGTGATCCAGCTCTGAGTAAATGTTGTTACAAAGGCAATAAAATAATGAGATGATATTCAAAAATAAAAGAAAAAGAATATAGTGGATGAGACTGTAAATCACCCTTAGACCTTCATGGGCATACATGGTACCCTCTGATACACAGACAGACAGATATACACACACGTACACAATAAAAAGGATGATTTTAAAAAATACATCTTTCAAAAAAAATAAGTAAATCAGTGTATTCACAATGAGATCCAATAGCTGGGTGCTAGGAAATATAAATCCTGGTGTTATATTTCTGTCCCATGCAATTAAGAGCTCCCCCTGTTACTTCTTTGTAAGGGTGTCTGTATAAGGGTGTCAGCCACAGCCACACTCATGCACTCACAGTCAATCACAAATGAACATGTGAACAAGTGGTTAATGCTGACACCCATTTTCACTTTCTAATTCTCTTATTAGAAAGAGAGATATGAAAATGACATTCATTCAGCTCAAACTATGTGTGAGCTAAAAATAAGGATCCATATATTAACCAACTTTCGAGATGTGTTAGAGATGAAGAGCTTGCCCAATAAGAAGTTCATATATTAGAGGCTTGTTATTATTTAACTTTGGTGCAAAGGTCAATTGGTCAATTGCTAGCCCAGTTAGGACCATGCTCTTTAATTACAAAGGGTTTGTTTATACTGTACCTCCCTGTAGTGGAGCATGACTATGAAATTAAAAATTATAGTAATACCTGAATTAAGGTAATCCATTTGTACAAATGATGGGCTTTAACAGCAGTCACTTGCTTATTGTTCTGTTGCCAATCTTATAGACATAAATTCCAAGTCACAACATCAAACTCATTTGAGAAAATAAAATGCAGTTGAAATAGGACTATTTACTGCCCCTCCCCCACCATTCCTCCTCCTAGGTCAGGCTCTAATGTTCCTGTAAGAATACTGAGAACTGCTAGTAATGGAATGTCGCAACATTTGTCAATTACGTGTCATTTACTAAGCACTGTTTTGTGTCAAAAATACATTATATATTTTTAAAGTTTATTTCACCTCTTATCTATGTTAAAAAATTTTCCATGAATAACTTTTACTATTTCAATGGATCATACAATTACTGTGACTTTTAAGGTTTTTCTTTAAAAGCAATTTAAAACATTTAGCTACTCTCGATGCAAACAATCTATATGGTACTTAACTGTCACCAAAAAAAAAAGCAGCAACCTCTAGAATAATATTGAAATAGAATCTGAGTGGTTCTCAGAGAAACAGACAGAGACCCTCATCATGTGGAGACTTCACGCCATCATGCCATTGCAGACCTGCACCTTGAAAATGCTCCCAAGAGGACAGTTTCTGATCCCAAACCATGAGTAAAATACTGTCAAGTAAAAACAATGGAAAGCTGATTTGGAATGTAGAAACCAGGACCTAAAAGATTTGGGTAAGGATAATCGTGAAATCACAATAGTGGGGACACAAAATTATAGAATAAGACACTTATTACTCCACCAGGAACTGTATATCCTGCTGATAAGCTCACATCTCCAGATTACAACATGGCAGAAAATCTAAACCAGAAACTTCTAGATGCAAATTTCACACCCAAAACCTAGAAATTGTGTACTGAAAATTTAAAAAGAATGAGTTGCTCTAAAAATTATTAAAAAGGAATTTAGGAAGAGAAATATGAAAATGACATTCATACAGCTCAAACTATGCGTGAGCTAAAAATAAAGGTCCATATATGAACTAATAAACTAATAAAATAATAAACTAATAAAATAAACTAATAAAATAGGATTCTCCATCAACCATGGTGAGAAAGCTACAGAGAAAACAGAATCAACTAACTGAAGGTAGAGTGAAGGAAACTTCTTGGGGTGTATGCTCTGAAATAAAATAGGCGGAACAATTTTATTGAAGCTCAGAGAAGAAGCAGTATTGGACCTTTTCAACTTACATCAAATGGAATGTAAAAGGGAAAAGAAAGCATGGTGGAAAGGAAATTAAAACTAAAAGTATTTTTCAGAATTAGAAAAGACAGATGAAATGATAAATACACAGTAATAGAATATTTATAGCAATATATTCTTATTAAATTTATATGCTCCTTATAGTTAAAATTTTAGATAACAAGAAATGTGGAAATTATCCACATAGAAAAATAAAATTAGAAGTAATTAATTCAAAAATATCAGAATAGGCTGGTGAGCTAACTCAGCAGGTAGGGTGTCTGCTCAAAGACCTGGAGAGTTGAGTTTTCGATCTGAAAAAAGAAGTGGTGAAAAAAGAGAACTGACTTCTAAAAGTCATCCTCTGATCTCTACCCATACACATATGAACTGTGGCATGTTCTCTCTCTCTGTCTCTCTCACTCTCTCAAATAAGTATCTTTTAAAAATGATTTAAAAGCTTATAAAACAAAATTATCAGAACAATTCAAACTAATAGCATACTTTTCATCTGCAAAGACGAGTTCAATGAGACAATCAAATGGATTCTTCAAAGTGTTAAAAAGAAAGCTGCAATTAACCTGGATGCAATTGTGCACAATAAAGATAACTTTGAAAAGTGGAATTAAAAATTCTGAATTTTTATTGGGAAAAGTACTAATTATTATAACAGGAAGGACAATATGAACTATGAGAAGAACCAGAAGTCATGCATGTGTAAGAAAAAATACTGAAAAAAAGGAAAGGAAATATTAGGATTGAGAACCAGGAGGTTGGTGGGGGTCTTTTGTTGTTGTTCTGGTTGTGTCTGAATCAGACTTTTCCCATATATAAAATGGCAAGTTAACTATTCAATTGCAACTTGTTTGACAATTTTTTTCAATCTTCTGTTATTGATCTCTTAGGTAATCTTGTTTCAGTGCTGTTAGATTTCACATCTTCTATTTGTGTTTGACTGGGTATTCACTAAGATTATTCTAAGATTCTTTCTCCTTGTGTCTACACTTGTTAGAATGTATCATAGCTAGGCTGGCTGAAGCTTAGTGAGGTAACATAGATGTGTAAACTCTCCCAACCAAGTGTTCATACATGCTGACCAAAGTACCCATCTGGCTGTTTCCAGGTTGTGTTGGAGATCCATTAACCTCCAAATCTCAGTAGTTCTCTGAAACATGATGAAGCTTCAACTTAGCCAGACCTCACTATAAAGTACTTTATTCATCACCCACTGCCTTCAAACCTGTTTGCTAGGCCTTTCCACTTGACTGGGACATTCGCTGCCCAATTGAGGACACACTGCTCCTCAGGTAAGTCTCCCCAGCTCACCCCCAGCCCCCAGGTCACCCGCTCGTCCAAGCTCCTCCCACCAGCCAGCCTGAGCAGCACCCAGCCTGCTCTGGGCTAGGGAGGGCCACTAGGCCCTCAGGTCCCCAGTTCCCAGGTGAAGTGCACCATAATCAGCATCTCTGCCTTTTCCACCCGCCCAGGATGATCGCAGTCCAGGGAGGACACACTACTCCTCAGAATTCAACAGAGTCCAAAGAAAACCCAGACAAAGCTCTAGGGGACAAAGGCCATACATCTGAAGTCCTCTAAAATCATCCTATGATGTGGGAGAGATTTTTCACATCCAGCCCAAAGATAAGTAAACCCCCTTTTACCATCTTGTTCCTGTCAATTTTTAATCACTGTAGATTAACTTTTCCATATAGCCACCCCCAAAACATATACATCTTCAGGGACTATACCACTCACCCTCACATATCACCAAAGTACTAAATTTTAAAAGTGTACTATCATACTAATATTTACCCCCTGTCCACTAAACCTGACTTAATTGATGTACTCACAGTCTAATAGCATCATCTAGGAAATAACAATAACAGACAAGCGTACCCAACTCCAAGGCAAACACTAGTAATAACTGCCTGAGAGTAATAATACCAACTGATTCAGTTCAGTCAAAAACACGTAGAAACTGAAAGAAGGTCTTAAGAGATAAAACAATGCCTAAGTCAAAGTGCAGATCCATGAGAAACAAAACCCAAGAAAACAAATCTCCCACCGAAAGATTAACCCCATAATGATAGATTCCAACCAGAACAAATTCACAGAAAATAGCCAAGAAAGTCAGACCCAAGATAATGACTTTCAAAGATGATCATAGTATGAAAGAAGAAATCCCAGAGGAGTTAAATAACCGTATCAACCACATTGAACAGGAACACAACAGACACTTGGAGGAGGTAAAAAAAACAGTTCAAGAAACAAAAATAGGCATTGAGTAGTTAAAACAGTCTCAAAAAAAGCTTAAAATTGAACTAAAAGACAAGTTATCCTCAACCTAGAACTCAACAGAGAATCTTATTAGCATAACTAACAAAGTGGAAAATAGAATTTCAGATATAGACAACAAAGTGGAAGCATTAACCATCTCAATGGAAGAGGTTGTTAAAGCCAAAAAGATACTTGAGAGAAATATTCAAGCGTTATGGGACATCCTGAAGAAGCCTAACATGCGCATTCATGGAATACCAGAACAAGAATCCCAAAATACCACACCTGAGGAAATTTTTCAAATTATCATAAATGAAAACTTTCCTCATCTAAAGAATGAGAGGCCTATCCAAATCCAAAACTTTCCTCATCTAAAGAATGAGAGGCCTATTCAAATCCAAAACTTTCCTCATCTAAAGAATGAGAGGCCTATCCAAATACATTCCACACCCCAAACAAATATGACCAAAATAGAAACTCGCCATGGCAAATAATAGTCAAAACACTCCACATTAAAGACAAAGGTACTGAGAGCTTCAAGAGAAAAAAAAACAAGTCACTTTTAAAGGTAAACCTATTAAAATAACAAATGACTTCTCAATGGAAACAGTAAAAGCAAGGAAAGCTTGGAGAGACATACTTCAAGTATTGAATGAGCAAAAACGTCAACCCAGGCTGATATACCCAGCAAAACTATCTGTCATAATCAAGGGAGAAAGAAAAGTTTTCCAACACAAAGACAACGTGAAGGCTTATATGTCTATCAAACCAGGCCTTCAAAAAATGCTAGAAATGATACTCAAGCTTGAAGAAAAGAACAAGCATATCAAGGCAGATATCCAGGCAGACAGAAGGAAAGTATAATACCACCAAAACCTAAAAGCCAAATAATACACTTATGAAAGCCACTAAACATAAAAAGTGTCCAGAAAACCTGTTTGCTAGCATCAAAAAGAGTAATGCAGACTTTACGATGGCACTTCAGACTTCTATTTCCCTTCTCATTTCTTTGGTAAGACAAATCACCTGAGGGCATCTAATTTCACAGGAACAGGGATCATCCACCCCATTTCATGTCTAGAAAAAGAATCAGAATTTTTTTTAAAAAATCAACATAAACTGTATGCACAGTGCTGGTCCATTTCCCTCTTCACATTTTAATATAACTTGGTCTCCTTTAAACCTAAGCTTTCTATGGTAAAAGCTCCTATTTTCCATTTTACAAATGATTCATCCTGCCTAGAAATTTTCATTCAACCTAAAGTTCCGGAAGACTCACGTTTTTCCTTTGGTGATAAGGATGCAGATTGTCCATTCTTCTGGGAAAAAGAAGAGCTGGGGAAACAGGAGTACATGTCATTCCTTCATTATTAACCTGTGAATAAGAACAAAACTAATTGAATCTCCACTGAATATCTTTCCATATGAAATTACTTATAAATTTGCACATTTTTATAAAAAGCTATAAACTAACATATAAAGTTTTACCAGTTATTAACAATAACAAAGCATTACAATTTTGTTATGCTTTTTATTTAAAATCAGATTTTTATTTGAAAATAATATTTGTCCCTTGATTAGTGAAATTTAAAACAAACCTTATATTTTGGAATTCCTTGATTCATATACTAATTTATTTTGATATTATTTACAATATCTGTAAATATATATTGTTTACATGTGGTCTGTTTCAGGCAATTGACACCATGGATTAGAATCATATAAAGTTTATAAAAATCCCAATCTGCTCATTAGTAGCTATGCCACTTTTGTGAGCTACTAGGTCAAAATGAACTTCATTTTGTTCACTGAAACAATCATAATAATACAGTCCTAGAGGGTTTGAGAGGATTGAATGAAGCAATGTCTGGAAGCTGTCTGGCACCAAGCCTGATCCAAAATCAGTAAACATTCAGACTTTTTCCTTCTTCCATTTGTCTAGAGTCAGACTGTGAAACCCTGTTTAGATTTTATCCTGAAATAAAATGCCTAAAATGTGTATTTCCTCTTTCAAGTAATTATGCAGAATAATGAGCAAAAAAGAGAATGTAAGATCAGAGTAAACAAAATTCATGAAAACATTTGGCATGTAGAATATCAGTAATTCAATCCAGAAAGAAGTTCTGCACTTTGTAAATTCCAGTATCTGTCCCTGGAGTGCTTGAACTGTATCCACCTCCCCACCAAATCCACATGCATAACAACCCTCAGATTGATGTGAGCTCATGAATCAGGAGCTGCCATTATCTACTTAGATTTATACTTTCTTGCAAAAAGTGACCCATTACTTGATACTCCAAGTAGTGAGAGCTGGTGATCCGCTCTCTGCATCTTTTGACTTTTCCTAGACCTAATTCTAAAAATGCTTTTCTCTTTCAGCAACTTCTCCACACTCATTATTCTTCCTCTCTCTTTCCCTCTCTTTGTCTTACCTTTTCCCAACTCCTAGTTTCCTATCAGGCATACTCCTCACTTTCTCTCCTGCCATTTGTTAGTTGTTAATTTATCCATCACTTATTCTTCATCATCATCATCTAATTGTCACACTTGTTTTGATATGCTCCTCATTACTTACTGTAACTGTTACGGCTTACCTTTATATTGCAATTCTATGGTACCAGGACCACAGGCCATTTGCTAATTCTCCTCATGACCTCATCCACAGGTCATGAGCTTGCAGAGAAGAGAGGGACTTCTTTCCCCAAGATGCTATTTGGGGCATTGTCAGAGAGCAATAACATTTACAATGCTCTTCCCCATCTGGGACAGTCAGTTTCACGTATCATCTTGATGCTTGAGAACTGAGTCTTTAGACACTCCTCTAAGGAGTAATCCAATAAGGCAAACTGGCAAAAGATTCTCTAATTGCATAATTTATTTGAGAAGACTCTGTCCATAGTGAATTTCATGGGCAGGAGGATAAAGGTGGAGAGAACTAGTCAACGGACTGACAAGCTGGCATGTTTGAAAGTAAGCATGTCATGTTAGTACTTACCCCCTCTGCTCATTCTGTGGGCATGTTATGACCAATTTCCCTCAACTCATGATTCTGTCATAGCTCCTGTGCCATAATAGACTATAACCTGAAACTGAATAAACTCTTTACTCTCCTAAATTGTTTGGATTGTGTATTCATTGCAATAATGGAAATATAAAACTAAGATATCATGTGTAGTTAGTCTCTCTCTTTCTCTCTGTTATTCCTCATGACAGACCTCAACTGACATTTTTTTTCTTTCATCTATGTATGTATGGGGTATGTGCATCTGTGTGTGTGCGTGTGTGTGTGTGTACATGGGTGCATTTGAATATATAGGCCTGTGGAGGCCCAAAGATTAATATCAAGAGTCATCCTTAATCATTCTTCCACTTTATTGTTACCAGCTGGTCTTCTCTGATTAAGCTCTGGGACTACCTTCAGGGCTAGTCTGGCTAATCAGTTCATAACCTCTGCTTTCCAGGTGAGCCGTTACACACACCCGAATTTTTATCTGCAATCTGGGGATCTGAACTTGGGTCTCTTTACTCCTGAGGCAAAGGCTTTAGGCACTGTGCCATCTCCACAACCCCCAGCTAATACATTGATGGACTCTTCCCTCTCATACGCTTCTCTTTTCAGTGTGTGACAATACTCCTTAAATCCCTGTAGAATGTCTTCTACTACAGAAACTTGTTTATGTATTTTTATTAGCTTGGCCCATGAATGTAACTCTATGAAATTTTTGTTTTTACAAGGTCTTAGATCTTGGCCCAGTCTCCACACTCTGTCTTCTCTTCCATATATTGAAATAAAGTTTAATATGTGCCTACCATCTTAGGCCATTTAATGGAATTTAAACCCATTTCTCTAGATGTTTCACCAAAGACTCAATTTTTGTTCAGAAATGAAAGACTTAATATGCACACAACAGCCAGATCATATATAAAAGTAGAACTCTGGTCCACAGGCTTCATCAACCAGCACAGAAAGCAAGCTATTCTCTACAGAAAATAGGCCAAACAAGACTGGATTTGCAGTCTGTAAATTCATGACCTATTCCTATAATCTAGGAAGCCCAACAATAGTCCCCAACAATAAGATCCAAATGGTCAGCACTTAATTGTTATCTGACTGCTTCCTGAACTTTTTTTTCCTATTTCCAACTTTGGACTAACAGAAAATCAGGTGCATTCCAACCATCACCTGGGAACCTCCTCTTCTAGTTTGGTATCTCTAGTTTCCTTGTTCCAGTGGCCTCTAGTTGGGGCATATGCAGAGCCTTTCTTTACTCAGTTATGAATCTTGTCTTTCTTTTCTATCTGACATGATGGCTGCCTGGCTCTAACTGGCTATGAATAAATATCTGTGCTTCTGATTAAGCTGGTTCTTAATTACCTCTATGCCAATTATTCAACAGAGGAAAATGTTGAAGCATCCATGGTTGAGGGAAAAACACCACAAGGGCAAAAATAATTTCCTAATGAGACTTCTCTGGAAAGACAAGTTACAACTCTGATATCTAAAATAGATCATGGTACTTCCATATCTGTTCCCAACAATGAGCCTCCGTTTCCATTTCAGCCATCATTCTCTCTTCTCTACTTTGTTATCTTAGTCAAGGCCATGATGAAAAGACATTTCAGAGAAAATTCAACACTCTTTCTCCTATATTCTACAAATACAATGTAAAAATAAGTTTCTCGTTCCATTTTATCACAGATAATATACCAAGGATAAACCTGCATTGGTTTAATTTTCACCCACCCAAAAGAAGAAAGAACTTTGTGAATTAGTATTTAAATAGTTTTTTCTCCAACTTTCACAAGGTCTGCTAAAGGTCTTCCTGAGCTTATCATCACAATTGCTGGCAGCAGCTGGGAAGATGCTGCCCAGCAATGTTGTCTGAGGAGATCATACCAGAGTGCTCTACTTGGGTGACCATGGCATCCTGATTTCACCATAGAAAAGAGTTTCAAGATGGATCAGTCTTGAGCAGAATGGAGTTTATTAATTAGAGATAGAAGGAGGTAAGGAGTCATACATGCTTTTGGTTTAAACTTGAGTGTTCACAGAGAATGAGAAATATGTGTGTCTTAGCAGTATCATATGATATGACTTTTGAAGTTACATTGCTCAGAGGATGTAGTTTATAAACACACAGTTTCAAGGATTAAGTAGTTTGGAATTTAAGTAAGTTTAAATTAGGTAAAAATATATATAAGTTGGTTATTTTTCTTATTTTTTATTTTATTTTATTTTTTATTTTTAATACATTTTTATTATTATTTCAGCTCATACAAACTTAATAGGTACACCAGTTCCATCCTTCCCTCCTCTTCCCCCCCGTACCCCCTGCTCCCGCTCCCCACTCCCCTCCCTCCCCATCTCCCAGTGCCTCCCGCCCCAATTCCCAAAGAGTCCTTTCTTGTGCATGCCTGATTCTCCTCTGGGCCCTCCTCTCCGATGACGTACAAGGACCCAGTGGCCTTTCCCTGAACCCTTTCCCGTGTTCCCCTTAGGTATAGGAACACTGCTGTGGCTGCCAATCCCGGGCCTCCAAGGATCTTGGTGCCTTTAGCAGATGCTAGACTTTGTGAGGTCAATAGTGTGTTGGACAATGCGCAGGGCATGTAAAGTCCAATTATGATTGCTTCAGCCCTAACTTGTATGGAGTATCTTGCATATCATTGCTCCTCCCATCCTTTTGCTCTTACACTCTTACCGCCCCCTCTTCCGCAAATTTCCCTGAGCTTCAGGATGGGGAGAGATTAGTCTGGCCTAGTTCTATGTGGTTGATATAGAGTCTCTGAAGTTCTGGATTGTGCTTTGTTGATTTTTCTTTTGCAGTTTTGCTGCTCCTGCAATGCCCTCCACTCCATCCTGGGGGTATTGTATATCACCCCCTGGCCAGAGACAAAAAGCTGTTAAACTAGAGTCTTGTAATAAAAGCACATTCAAAGGTAGATGTAATAAAAGTAGGAAACCACAGTGAGGGAGGGGTCTATCACCCATTTGCAAAATGGTTACTTTTTATCTGCCAGACTATATGCCCTCCTCTTCTGGTGATATCACACCCCCTCAGTAGTAAATGATCAGGAACAAAAGTCTGTGAACTTAATCAGATGTCTCATTACTTATTTGAGTTCTTGATGGAGGCCTATTTTCTCTGCTGTAACATGGTCCCCTCTCTCCTTGTTTCTGGTGTGGCCCTCCTACCACATGCCTCCTGTTCATAATCCTTGCAATTACTGTATTGCAGAGATTTTTCTATGAGTGTCTCTAGGTGGGCTGGGTGGGTTTGGTACTAGGAGCCACCTATTAGGAAGTACATACGGCGCTTAATTTTCTGGATCTGGGATACTTCACTTAATATAATTGTGTCTAATGACATCCATTTCCTGGCAAATTCCAGTAATTCATCATTTTTAATGGCTGAGTAGTACTCCATTGTATAGATGTACCACTGTTTCCTTATCCACTTGTCAACTGTTGGACATTTGGGTTGATTCCATGACTTTGCTATTGTAAACAGTGCTGCTATGAACATGGTTGTGCTTGTGCTATCGAGGAGAACCTCTGCTGTATGGGGAGGTTATTCCCAAAAGTGGAATCGCAGGGTCATATGGCATTTCAATCTTTAATTTCTTTAAGAATCTCCAGACGGCTCGCCAGAGTGGTTGTATGAGCCTGCATTCCCACCAGCAATGTAGGAGAGTTCCCCTCTCTCCACATTCTCTCCAGCATTTGTTGTTGTTTGTATTGTGGATTTTTGCCATCCTGACCAGGGTGAGATGATATCTCAGGGAAGTTTTGATTCGCATTTCCCTGATGGCTAAAGAAGTAGAGCATTTTTTAAGATATTTGTTAGACATTTTAATTTCATCCCTGGTAAAGTTTCTTTTGAGTTCCAGGGCCCATTTTTTAATTGGGCCATTGGTTTCCTTGGTGTTTAGTTTTCTAAGTTTTTTGTGCACTCTGGACAGCAGAGTTCTATCAGATGTGTGGTTAGTGAAGATTTTCTCCCATTCTGTGGGTTGCCTTCGAGCTCGTGTTACAATCTCTTTATCTGAACAGAAGCTCTTAATCTCACAAGATCCCAACTGTTGAGAGTTGGTAGCAGTGATGTGCCCTTGGATGTCTGTTTAGGAAATGTTGGCCTAGCCCAATCAGCTCGAGGGAGTTCCCTATCCTTTCAACTATGGTTTTTAATAGTCTCTGGCCTTATATCAAGGTCCTTGATCCATTTGGAATTAAGTCTTGTACATGGTGACGAGTATGGGTCCAGCTTTAATCTTCTGCATGTGGAGATCCAGTTTTGCCAGCACCATTTGTTGAAAATGCTATTCTTTTTCCATTGGATTTTTTGGGCCCCTTTGTCAAAGACCAAATGGCTGTAATTTTGTGGGCTTATATCTGGGTCTTCAATCCTTATCCATTGATCTGTGTGTCTATTTTGGAGCCAGTACCAGGCTGTGTTTATAACTATGGATTTGTAGTATAGACTTAGGTTCGGTATGGTAATACCTCCAGCAGTGTTTTTGTTACTCAGAATTGTCTTTGCTATCCTGGGTCTTTTGTGCCTCCATATGAACTTTGAGATTGTTTGGTCAACTTCTTTGAAGAATTGCTTTGGGATTTTAATTGGTATAGCATTGAATTTGTATATTGCCTTTGGTAGGATGGTCATTTTTACGATGTTGATTCTGCCAATCCAGGAACAAGGGAGGTCTTTCCACCTTCTGGTGTCTTCTACTATTTATGATCAAAACGCTAGAGACAGTAGGAATGGAAGGAACCTTTATCAATATAATAAAAGCTGTATACAACAAGCCCACAGCAAGGATTATGCTCAATGGGGAACAATTGGAAGCATTCCCACTTCGATCAGGAACTAGACAAGGCTGTCCACTCTCACCACTTCTATTCAATATTGTACTTGAAGTCTTAGCTGAAGCCATAAGACAAGAAAGGGACATAAGAGGGACTCAAATTGGCAAGGAAGAAGTCAAGCTATCCCTATTTGCAGATGACATGATCTTATACCTGAGTGATCCCAAAAACTCCACCAGGAAGCTTCTGGAACTAATTGAGTTCAGCAGGGTGGCAGGATACAAAATAAATGTACAAAAATCAGTGGCTTTCCTATATGCCCAGAATGAAAGAAGTGAAAAAGCCCTGAGAGAAACAATCCCATTTACTATAGCCCCTAAAAAAATGAAATACCTTGGTATAAACCTAACCAAGGAGGTAAAAGACCTTTACAATGAAATATTTTTTCTTATTTTTAAAGAATTCCTTATGCTAGAGAGATGACACAGTCAGTAAGGTGCTCAACATGTAAACATGAGAACCTGAGTTTGAACCCATCTGTGGGGATCCTCAGGTTTAGAGGCAGCAGGTGCTTATAACCACAACCCTGGGGAGGTAGGCACACTGGGATCCTTGGGGTTTCTTAGCACATAGACGAGTCAAGTCTATGAGCACCTAGAACAGAGAGACTCTATCTCAAAAATAAGGTGGAAAATGAGTGAAGAAAGCATCCAGCATTGATCTCTGGCTTCCACATGTGTGCGTATGTACTCTATGCACACATGCACACACACACACGGAGAGGGAGAGAAAGAGAGAGAGAGAGAGAATAACTTCCTTTTGTAAATCAATTTGTAAAACAGTTTATGAGTTATTGCTCAGATTTCCTGATAAGAAACTGTGAATGCTGATATAACACCAAAATCAATCTTCCAGCCTCAAGTAAACATAGTCCACATGTTACTTTAGATATACTAGAATGGGAAGGATTTCTCTCAGCAGGCAATCTTGATTTTGTCTGTTTTTATGAAGTTCTTGAATGCCAGCCATCATAAATACAAACTAGCTCCTGAGGTGAGAGTTTTTTTCCCTTTCTATCCTCCCTTAATTTTCTCTTTGTATTCTATCTAAAAATGATGACGTGACCTCACAAAGGAAAACTAATTTATGGGATGGGGGATGTATAACTCAGTGATAGAATGCTTACCCAACATGTGTAAGGCCTTTGTTTTAATCCTTATTACTGCCCCACAAAAAAGGTAAAATTAGCTTTATAGAATTAAATAGACTGACAGAAAGTCTAGGAAAACAGTGAAGAGCAGGTAGAGGAATGTTTGCATTGAAGACATAATTGTTAATAATTTTAAGTTAAAAGTCTCAATGTTGTGCATTTGGAGATAGGAGGAAGGAAGGTAGAAAGTTGAGGAAAGCCTTATCCAAGTACGTTGACAGGCAGGGCAGGGATAAAGCTTGTGGTCTCCATTGTAAGGGATTTATAAGAACCAGTAGCTATTATTATTACTATTATTATTATTTACTAAAAACCTGTAACTCTCAAAAAAATTGTGGTTCAAGATAAATGGGTAAAGGCTTTATTTACTCTTTCCATTCAGCACCTGACAACCACCACTTTTACTTAGCAACTATTTGGTGTTTTTTACACTTTATCAGCATGTTGCTGATTAATTTATGATCAAACAGCTCAGGGGAATAATGGAGTTTTATTCTTTCTTATGATTCTTGATTGGAGTTCTCAAACTAACTTGGAAGAAGAGCTCATACTAATACCAGTAACCGAGGGGAATGGCCACAGAAACTATTGAGAGAGCGGAAAATCTGTCAAAGTATGCTGAGATAATTCCCTGCATCTTATCAGTCTGCCCAGGGAATAATCTCGCCCACTGTGGGTGGTGCTTTTCGCATCGATTAGATACTTTCCTGCACACTTGCCCAAGGCTTAAGTACAGATTTTTCAAAAATGTGCCCAGAGCTCAACTTCAGTTGTCAACTTGATACATATATGTCTAAATAGCACAGTGACTTAAATTCATAGCCCTGTAAGAGGTGGATATATTTATGATTTACCTTTCTTGTCACTGTAACCAATTATCTGGCAAGAAACAGCTGTAAGAATGAAGGGCATATTTTGGCTTACAATTAGAAAGGGGTACAGTGTATCACTGCAGGGAGAACATGGCAACAGAAGCTCAGGCAGGAAACAGAAAGAGAGGGTGCTAATACTTAGGTCACTTTCTCCTTTCTATGAAGTCCAGGACACCAGCACTTAAGATGGTGCCGCCCACATTAGGGTGGTCTTCACACTTTAATGAACCTAATCTAGAAAATCCCTCACAGACATGTCCACAGGTTTGTTCCCAAGGTGATCTAAGTCCCAAGCTGACAGTCAAGCTCAGCCATCACTATAAATCTTCTTATTTAACTTTAATTTAACAGACATCCATGAGAATGTGCTCAGGGTTCCGGTGCTCAGAAGTGTAGCACTGCTCTGTGAATTCAGGAGGCCTTGATGTAAGTACAAACTTGGATAGAAACGGACATGAAATTGGGAATGTGAGAATCTGAAAGAAAATGAACAATGAACACAACCGTGATTTTAAAAGTTTAAAAAAATCTTCAAGATTTAGGCAATTGTCCTAGAAACACTGATTATAGATGTATTTATATGAAGAATGTACTATCAGCCACATTAATTCTCTATCATTTGAATTTTGCCTTTCCAACTAAGCAAGATATGTAACAAAACTATGCACTATGGCCACACAATGAAGGAAAAGCATCCTTTGTTAACAATAATTAGCTCACATAGCCTTCAGCTGTAAATGCAGCAAGTGGTTAAGTGATGTACCAGTTTTTGTAAAAGAAATCAGAGACAGAATAGAGAAGAGAAGTCAGACACTTAATATTGGAGCTGGCTTCAGGTTTCTCAGGCTACATGATCTATGTGACAACAGATAACAGAATCAGTCAGGGTAGAAATATTAAATGGCATCATTTAAAATCACTTTCAAATTTAAAAGGGAATTATCAGAAATGAATCTTCATGGCAGAAAAAAATTTATTAAAATAGAATAGCTTTAATCTTTCACCAGGAAGAAACTTTAGCTGACAGCTCTGTTTTGATAGAATTTTCTGTTTGAGTTTTGGTTTCTAACTGGAATAAAGTCTTAAGTTTAGTCACAACAGTATGTAGAAAAGATAATTAGGAAGAATAAGTATAAAAACAAAGACAAACTTGAAAAAAGTGTGGCCCAGTAAAGTTCCCATAAATTAAAGGACACAAATAATTAAAACTATAAGAAGACAAGTTTTGTTGTAACTATTTGAAAGTCAGAACTCACTGTGGAACTAGGCATGTAAGCTGTGCAGGGCTGAACACCAGACAGGGTCTCCAAGGAAGTGTCCTGAATTATCCCTTGATCACTTGCCGTCCTGCTCATCTCTCCAAGTAACACACAGCATTTGTGGTGAGAAATAAATGCACTATTGGTAGAAAATTAGTAAAGATTCCATGAAACAAATATGTTTGCATTGTCTGTGGAAAGCCTAAGCCGTTGGGAATTAGGTCACCCTTGGAACTTCAAACTCTAAATCTCCACAAAGAACAGATGTCCTTAATAACTTATGTCTGTAAACACACACAACAAATGTGGGAACTTGTCAACTTCCAGTGGATCCCTGATATAACTTCTGGGAAATGCAGCTAAGATGCAGTTATTAAAGAGGAACTTATCAAATTACACTGCAATATAATAGGGAAGAAACTAACTGGATCATAATACTCGTCTAATATTTCATCCAAGCACACAGAACAGGGAAGAAGATGGCCTCTGAGTCAGTGTGAATATGGTGACTTGATTATCTAGGTGGTCCCAGGCAACTTTGGAACCTGCAGCTATTAAACAATCAATCTTTGAGTCCAGCAACCAGCTCTCCATATGCTCCCTCAGATGACGGTTTGATGCTTGTCTCTGGCTTTTTGGGGCACTTACGTGTCAGGCAAGCTCCTATAAAACTTACAACAAAATTCTCACTTTTTGTTTTACTTGATTCACTGTGAGACCATGAACACTATCTTCAGCTTATAATGCTAAGGGCCAGTCCTTGAAAAGGGTTGAAGCCATGAATTTAAAAGCCTTGTTAATGCTCTTGGGAGATGAGAAACTGCCTAGATGCGTCTAGAAGGCCGTGGAACCAGCACAAGTATCACTGGACTGTCAACTTGCAGCTGCTGATCTCTGAAAGTAGGTGAGGAAACTGGAATAAAGAAATAAAGGGAGAGACCAGACATGGTGATGTATATCTGTTGTACTAAGGACTCGTGAGGAAGAGGTATGAGGGCTGCTTGAGTCCATGAGGTGGGACCAGCCTGGGCAACATATTGAGATCTATTTGTCCAAATGCAAATGTAAGAAAAGAAAAAAGTGAGCTGCAAAAAGAAGTACTGCACTAGTTAGGGAACATTACAAAGAAATTAATAATTATCGAAAGGACTCTTTGAACACTTTGGATTTTTCAAAGATTTCAGGTTCTGTCACAGAAGCAGTTACTTTAGTCCCAAGGTATGCTTTTCCTCTGCATGTCATAAGCTTTAGTGATAAACACTTGTCACTTTCAAATGTCATTTACTGGAAAAATATGAGTCATCATCAAAATTGTTTCCTTAAAAAAGTGCTTTACTGGCTTCAACAAATGATCTTGAAGCTGCAACAGAATGTATTACATCAAGAATTGGCTGTGTTCATCTTAGAATATTTTTAAGTCTAGATTTATGCTTTAAGTTCTTGTAACTTACAAATTTCTAGTAGATTAACTTATTTAAGCATATTTTATCTATATGAGAAATATCCAGAATTTATCTTTTCCTCTGAAAACAAAAGACCACCATATCTCAATTGTATGATGAAATAATTTTCATTAATGCGTTTTAGTTTTAGTTTCCTTTAGTCTCAACTTTAACTATATCATTTTTAGGTAATTGGATTTTAAGTGGACACTAAAGATAATTTTACCTTTAAACAAGAGACAGGAAGTTTTTGTGTCTTTTAATATGACTAAAGAAATAGAAAATGCAACATCTCTTGCTAATACTGTATTCAGAATCCATTAAAGAAACTATGAAGATGAAATCAAATAATTAAAGAGAAGAGACAAAGCTACATTCACAAATCTCACAGAACGATTATCATAAAATCAATGCCCAAGTAGAGACAAATTTACAAATAAAGACAAAAATAGGAAATATTTGGAAGTAACTATATAATTTCACTTGGACACCATTTTGAAGCCATACCTCAAGTTTTTGGGGAATGTCTTGGATTCTTTTTTCTCTTGAGGAATGATGTGCCAGTTACATATAGATGCCAACATGACAATTGAGAATTGAGTCTTTAGGCATACCTATGAAGTATTACTTAGTTAAGGAGACCTCTAAGAAAGCCTATGAGATATTATCAAATTGATGAGGGAAGACCCAGTCCATGTTTGCTTGGGACCAATGAACAGGTAAGATAGAGAAGTTGGCTGATTAGCAGTCTAACAAACTGAAGGATATATCCATCTGCCATCTCTTTCAGTAGATTTGTTGTGGCCAGTCCCCTCAGCTCCAGATGTTGGCTGAATTCTCCTGCTCTACTGATGATGTGTATCCAGAAACTGTACAATAATCACCCCTTTGTTTCCTTAGGTTGTTTGGGTTCTGCATTCTTTCAGCATTGGGAAGATGAATCTAACACAGGTTCCCTGTTAGGAAATGAGGTCACTGATTTCCTGTTTCTTTGTAAGGTAGCTAGACCATGTTACAAGCTTCCAAATGAAGATTCATGATTTCTAAATGGTACTGTGAATTAGAATACTACTCTCCAGTTTGACTTGTTCTGTCATTGCCTTTATGAAGATCACAGGTCACCCTTACCAGGCTAGAGCCTTCTCAAGATTAAAATACATTTTTAAAAAAACTAGAATATATGTATAGCTTTCAGTAGGAAAGAGTATACTAGACATCCCTTTTTTTAACCTTACCTCTCCCACTAATCATTCTCAAAATGCTTCAGTCCCTCTGATATTCTATATCAGGCCCTGATATTCTATCCCCTTCACACCTATCTGGGAAATACATTTCGAGAACAATTATCTCCTGCTTCTGAAGAAAACCTATACCCCCTGCTGAGGTAGCAAATGGGGGAACTGGATACCATACGGATTTGGTTTCTTCCCCATGTCTGTCCTCACTCATCTAGAAGCCCCACTTGGCTTTTTTAGCCAAGATTCCTCCACTGTCATTAAAGAATGTGACTCTCTCACCACTTTCCTTCATCTTGGTCACACATATTTTATTCCAACAATCTGCTATATCCATGATGAAGTACCAATATCTAGAATGAGCTAGAAACTCTTCTTGAGGAAGATGCTGTTTCCAAGATAAAATATAAAAAGACCTACCAAGATAGAGATAGCAGGCACTTCCATATTCATATTCATATGCTGAATAAAAGGCATGAAAAGGATAGTGATAAAACCCTAGAGAAATACTGCAGGGCCCCACTAAGAACACAGTAGTTGCAGTTTACCTGCATGGTTGCTGATAAATGACCATCAAATGGCTTAAGGGAACAAGGGGTTTATTTTCTCTTGCAAGTTTTCCTGGTTACAGTCATTTGTACATCTTAGCAGAAGAGCATGCACCAACAACAGGGCAGAGAGAATTGGCCACACCATCTCTATGTAATGGCTGAGAGAGGGACAATCCTTACTTTCCAGACCAGCATGTCTGGCCAAGTATACACAAGGATACTTACTGTCTCAATCAACTTTCTGATTTTTTTATTCCAGGGCCTAATGCCACCTGCCTGGGCCTTCCCCATCAGCCAGACAATCTCCTGTAGATTTGCAGTGGGCTTAACCCACTACTAATTTTCCACAAATGTGCCCAAAATCCTTAATGGTCAAGTTGATACCTCTGCCTAACTATGACAACAGTCCTGCTTCACTCCAAATTAACTGAGTCCCAAAGAAAGTCCCATTTCTGTAGCATATTTCATTACCAAATCTTCTCTGGAGAGCAGACAAAAACTTCAAAAACTAGATGAGAGAGTCTTGTGATGGTTAGTATTAATTTCCCACTAATATCTGAGAGGTAGGCCTCCAAGACACATCTGAGAGGGATTTTCTAGACTAAACATGGCTCTGGGCATCGCTGTAAGGGATTTTCTCCATTGCATTAATTCATATGGTAAAATTCAGCCCATTATGGGCAGCACTGTTCTCTAAGTTTAAGGATACAGAAGATGAAAAGTTCGGGCAAGCATGCGTGTATTGATTCATTGCTGTTTGCTCCTGCTGTGGTTTATGTTATGACCAACTGCTTCAAGCTCTTGCCATTGAAAGTTCCTTGCAATGACGGACCATTATCTTGTATTTTGAGCCAACTAATATGCCTCTCCCCTAAGTTGCTTGGTTAGGCATTTTGTTGCATCGTTGTGTGATAAAACTAAAATAAGATCCCAAACTTCTTTTCCCATTCTGCTAGATATGGCTTCCTAGATACTCAGTAACTAGGTAGAAACTTCAAGAACTGTGAAACAAAGCAAAGAAAGGAAAAATGACATGCAACATGTCCAGTACATGGAAACAGCCACAATCACATCCACGTCTGTGCTGGGGTATCACCAGGACCTCCCTGCTTGTTAAACTTAAAGTCTCATATAGGCTTTTCCATCCTGCATTGGTAACACCAAGTAATGTCTCTTTCCCCTCCCTGCAGTGACAACTAACAGCCAGCTAAGACACTTTAGTCAAGGCTATCAAAAACCACAATGTCCTGTACCTGGCTCATGCCTAGTTTGTGAGCAGATAATACAATGGAAGTAGGGATGCCCATTCTTGCTTAGAAGGGGGTGTCATATCAATATGGCCCAGAAGATTAACAATTCCCTCTGAGTTTGTTCCTGTATTTTAAGAGGCCCACAAAGAAGGGGACCTTTTAAATTGACTGAATGGTCCTGCAGGTATGGCTCTTATATTTTCCATCTTTATACAAAAACATCAGATAATTCTGGGGTGACAGGAATCAGAATCACTTCCTTCATCAATATGTAGGTCAGTTACTCTGCACTAATTACCATCCCTGGACACACCTTTTTGTCTTCCTTCCTTCTTGCTGGAGGCAGGCATTCGTAGAGAATAGTTTTGCCAATGAGGACACTGTGTGGCTTAGGAAGTAAAATGCTACTTTCTTAACAATTCACATAACAAAGTCTTGGCAATCTGGAGCCCATTCCCCTTTCAGTAGCATCAGGCTTCACAGATACCTGTTTGAATAATAGAAATAAATTCTTCGACCTGGTTTCTATTCAAACAGATTCCAGAAAACATCCCGAAATCAATCTAAATTGACTTGGTGTACATGAACAGTAAGGTAAATTGTGTCTTTTGAGTGAACTTTTAAGGAACATCCCAGTTTACCATTTTATGCCTGTGCATGATTGAGTATACACATGAAACTCAGATCCTTTAGGAAGATACTTAGATCCTTTAGGGAAGATTGACTTCAGTCAGTCAATCAAAACAAAGAGTCCACCAAAGCTGCACACCTAGCAACCAACTCCTCTTTGTCCTAGACTCCCTCAAAAAGAAGCCCAAATGCTAACCAGAGCTCTTAAATTCTGTCACGCAGGAAGCCCATTGCAGCATGTTAGCTGGGCCTGCTAATAAAACTCCATGCAATTTCTTGGAATAAGAGGTCAAGAACTTGAAAATACTCAGAGACTACCAGTAACATAGCAGGACCGCTTCACACTCCTTCAGTGTATTCCTCATCAAAACTCATTTCATATGTTCATTCTTACTGCTGCCTAACTGTCTTACCAGACTTCTGGGGCAGGACACTTTGTCGAAATTCAGCTCTAACATCACTGTCAAAGTTATAGGCTCAGTTGGGTGCAGTCATACCTGTAATCCCAGTACTTGGGAATATGAGGCAGGAATATTGCTGAGAGTTTGAGGATAGTCTGGACTATACAGTGAGTTCAAGCCAAGCCTGGGATGCAAAAAAAGACCCTGTTTCAAAAAAGTAAAATTTAAAATCAACCAAACAAATAAACAGAAGAGACAAACTACACTTAGTTTTTTAAAGAAGTTCTCAGTCTGCCTTTACAATCAACATGCTGCTCTATAGCCCTTTAGTAGAAATATTCTGTCAATATTTTCCTGAAAAGCATCATGGCATGCTTCATTGGTGCTAAGTTGTATTAAATTTCAAGTAACCCAGGAGAATGTTTACACTTTTTTCCACTCTGGGACATTCTATATTCACTCCTCTATTTAAGATTTCTTTTAATAAATTTCAAAATGTTTAGGACTTTCTCTATTACAATTTTTACTTTCTTTGTTACATTAATCTTAGGTACATTCTATATATTTGTTTTGGGATTATTAAAGTTAGAAGTTTTATTTGTTTATTTTTATTAATTAAAATTATTTAAAATTACAAAAAAGTATTGTTCTCTCACCTCTCATTACACTACTTCTCTCTTCCCACTGAGAGGTATCTCTTTCCCAAAAAGCTGCACTTCTACCCCAGTGTCTCTTCTTGTGTATGTGTCCCATTGAGTACCATAAGGAATGTCATATTTTGCATGTGCCTGGGTAGCTGGTGTGACATAGGCAATATTTCTTGTGGCAATATTGCAATAGGGATGCCCATGATGCATGAGGGTTAATTTCCCCTAGCCATTTTTGACTAACAATGGTCATTCTTCCATTACCTATTGTGCTACAGTGCTGGGGCTAATCTTGCTCAGGTCTTGTACTACAGATATCATGGTTTAAATGTGAGTTGCCACCAACAGACTCATGTGCTTGAATCCTTAGCTGGCATTAATATTTGGGAAGGTTGTGGCACTTTTGAGATGTGGAACCTTGCTTCAGGAAAGCATGTCACAAGGATAGGCCTTCAAGTTTGGTAACTTAACCCTGCTTCCTCCTCTTCACTGGTCTTGTTCTTTCTGCATTCATAATGTCTACAGTGATCCGAATTTGGCTTCCTGTTCCTGCCTCCAGTCACGTCTTCTGTTATGATAGACTATATCCTCCTCTGAAGCCATAAGCTAAGCAAATGTCACTTTCTCCTCCTAAGATGCCTGAGTTGGAGTACTGTCTCCCAACAAAAGAAGTCACTTGCAATAGAAATTGTCACTGAGAAGTGCGGTATTGATAGAAGACTAACAGAATTTTATACTCAGAAGTAGAGAATTGTGAAACCAAGAGATTTTTGTACCAAAAAGTAGACTGTGTTGTAAAACTGAAAGACGCTCATTTTAGAAAGCTTGAGAACACGGCATCAGACTTTGCTGAACACTAAATCCTCTACCTACTGCCATCCCTAAGCTTCCCCTCACTCCAGAGCTCCTGCCTAGAAATCATAATCTAACAGTTTTGAGCAGACCTTTAGGATGCCTCTTCCACAGTCCTGAGGCCAAATAGTTCACTACTCACAACCCAGATATACAATTTTCAGCCTTTTGGAAGTAATTCAATCTGGCCCCTTGCAGGCAGTGCCATGTCAACACAAAATGCAGGTGTATTATCCCTCACCTAAACCCTGAGCTTGGGACAAATATGAGGCCTGTGCCTTCCATGTGTTTTACAACTATGCTGCCATTTGCAGAGAGAGAGAGAATTCCTGATAACTCAAAAAGCTTCAATAAAACATGCACCTAAAATCATGCTTTTCTGGAGTTATCGAGGTCCTGAGCAGCAAGGCTCACTACAAAAGAAAATGAACAGATATCATTCAGAAATAACCAAGCTACCCAGTGGACCCAGGAAAGAGTTAGGCTACTTGTCAGGATGCCTTTATATCTCAGCCCTACTCTTCCGGCTCTCAGTACACTCATAAGGAAGTTCACAGATTTTTACATAAAGTTTTGTTCAAAAGCTGCTTAGGAGTTCCAAATATTCAATTCTCATTGGCCCCATCTTTCCAATGGAAGAGTCAACATATTTAAGGGGCTATTCACCTGGGGTTACTTACCTGAGGCTAAAATCCTAGGACTAGGATGGGACCTTATTTATGAGAAGGGAGTTTCCAAAACTTTGAAGTTGGCTTCTTGATACTGTCCAATACTTTGTGACTCTGGAAACTTCCTATGCCCCTCCTTTTTCTCCACAGTCAGATAATAGCCCAGATTTCATTTCAAAATTAACTCATAGTTGTTCCTAAGCCCTTAAATTAAGTTCAGTACTTATGTCTCTCATGGCTTACATCATCACCATATTAATTAGCGAGAACCAGACAATTAAAAAGTTTCTTACATCCATGTGAATGTAGGAAACTCATCCGTCACAGCCAACTCTCCCCTCAGTGACACTTCTAAGTTCTCCTATTATTCCCCAGACTGAAACATCTGTCAGTCCATCTGAAGCTCTACCAAATCCCAATTACACGATACAAAACACCTCTCTATGATGTTTGAGATTGGTATTATGTAGTGTTTTCATCCAAAAAAATGTGCTGCCATTTTGTCTCAGACTATTAAGATCTCACCTGTTGACTGTTGGTGTTCCCTTAGAAACAGAGGGACTGGGAAAGGCTAAAATGCTCATGTCCACCCACTTGCTAGCTCTTGTGCTGCTCATGCACCCACATCCATGCTGCCCACATGTCCTTCACAGGAGGCTGGGAGGGGTCCTGTGCAATGTAAGCTGAAGAAGATTAGTTGAGGGAGTTCCGTCTAGGCAGGTACAGGGAAGCTGTGAGCCGTGCTGTGGTAAACTGCCTTTGAATTGTCCCTGCTCTGTCAATGACCCTCACCGCTGCTTCTACAAGTACACCCAATAAACTCCTTGGTTCATCATTGCTTTGGTCTGTTGTGGAACTCCTATGCAGGGTAGAAAGACAATCGTGTGGCGTCTCCTCAGAAAAAAAGTATTCACACAGTTGAGTATGTCTCAAAGTTCTCTTACAGATTCTGAAATCTTCTGGACCCTTACCAAATTCTCCTAACAACACCCCACCCCAGTTAAGGATTTTTGTCCTTAATCCAGCTCGCCCATGTTAAACTCACTCCACCAATAGTATGAGATTCATCAACCTATTTCAGTAGCAAGCTCACTGAGAATCGGTGCCTGTTAACCAAAAAGATTCCAGGTGGAACAGTCCCTCATCCCCAAGAGTCAAAGACTCATGAACTTGGCTCACACTTCACCTGCCCCTCCTGTGTGCCCAACACTTTCCTGCTGTTATTCCCCAAAAATCTCCCCTCCCAACTCAGAGGACCACCAGTTCCCAACTTAGAACATTCATCCTTGATATATTTCTCCATGATAACTGTTGTATTTCACCTGCATGGTTGCTGATAAATGACCATCAGACAGCTTAAGGGAACAAGGGGGTTATTTTCTCTTACTGAGTTAAAGTTACTGTCCAGTTACGGTCTGTAGTCCAGCTTGTCGCACCAACACAGGGCCAAAGTAGCCATCTCCACGTAACAGCTGAGAGAGGGATGATCCTTACTTGCCAGACCAGCACGTCTGGCCAAGTATACACAAGGATGCCAACTTCCTCAACTGATTCTCAGTATTTTATTCATCTATTCAGGGCCTATCCCACCCACTATAGACTGGGCCTTCCCCATCAGCTAGACAATCTCCTGCAGGTTTGCCCTGGGTTTAACCCAACCACTAATCCTCTACAAATCTGCCCAGAGCTCAAACTGCCCAGAGTCTAGTTGATACCTGTGCCTAACTATGACAATAATCTCATAGCTTCACTTGAGTCAACAGAACACAATTTCCAGAGCTCATCAACCCATTTCAGTAGCAAGCTCACTGAGAATCTGTGCCTGTTAACCAAAGCCTGTGTTTCCAGAGCTCTATTAGAATAGTATCAAGTCCCTTCTCACACCAGAAGTGGGTCAGAAACAGGTTTCTACCTGATAATTTTCCTACTCCCACTAACGGGCTTCTTTCTTTCCTGTCTTCAGCTTGTTGCATGACATCAATTTGAAAGACCCTACCATTCCTTCGGTTATCATAAACTTTTACCAGAGCACCTGCAAGCTTCTCCTGCATCTCCCTGCTCAGAGTAACTCTAATCCATTAAAAATTCCAAACTCTTCCTATGTCATGACTCTGTCTCTCCTGCAAGCCCTTTGGAATGGTCTCAGCTCAGTACCATCCTGCATCCTCATTTTGGTCAGGATAATCCATTATTTCACAGCCCTGGTAAAAATCTATCAATCCTAGTTCTCAAAAATTATCTTATGCCAACACCCTAGCGTGGGTCTAGTTCTCTCTCACGCAGGATTTCACCTTTAAGCGCTGATCTGCATCAAGCCTGAAGACCTAAATCTTCCTGTTATTCCACTCAGCACCTTCTCTAGTCCACTATATAATTGTATTTTGCCTCAGAAGACAAATTTTTGTGCTTGGGGGATGACTCCATAGTTAAAAGCTCCTGCCATAAAAGAAAAAGGAATGGAGTTTGGTTCTTCAGATACCAGTGAAATGCCAAGTGGACATAGTGGTCAGCCTATAATTCTAACCCTGGAAGGCAGAGCCTGAAAATTCCCAGAGCCAACTGGGTAACCAGATTAGCCCTAATAGCACACGCTGGATTTAATGAGAGACACAAGCACAGAAGAGTAAGACAGAAGAGCAATTGAGGATGACTTGTTTCCACTTATATCCACATACATGTGCCCATGAATAGGCCAAACATACACACATATCTTGCACCCCAAATATACCTACATATGAAAAGAAAAAAAAAACTCACTCCCTGACAAATAAATGGCTAACATCTGGATTCTCTCTCTTACTCTGAACAAACCATGAATGTCAGGTCCCATTCTTTCACAGGTGAAGAACACTCGAAACAAAACAAAACAAAAATCCTCTTTTGCAATGGATAGCCACCTCCCATTTCCTGCCTGGACCTGTTCCCCAAAGCAGAATTGCAAAGTTGCCAACTCTCCCAATAGTTGCTTACAAATGTCCACACTTGGCAATGCTAATTGCCAGTGTTTGTAGATTCCAACTTCTCACTTCCTCTTCTGGGAAAACTAAAGCCACCCATAACACAAGCCTGCTACTACTATAACCTCCACAGTTCCTCACTGGGGCCACATTGGCTCTCAACATACCTTTCCTGAAGAGATATCCTCTGATTTGGTGACTTAACATTCCTACCTCTTCTTCCTAGATATCAACATTTTGGTCATGGAGAGATTATGTTTCTATGGGACATAAATTCTTACCTTTGTCTTCTCATCAGTTTTATCTCTCTCTGTTCTTTGACCTTTTTTCTACATGTTCTTGAAAGGAAATATAATTTTTCATTTAATGAATTATTAATGCAATACTCAGACTAAATTTATTATGTGCCTCGCTCTGTTCTAAACTGCATACGGATTCAAAGTTCAACTAATAGCAACCTTCATATTGTCATACCAAAAGTATTATTATCATCTTCATAGCTGACGGACAAATGTGTGAATCTAAAACAGTTTACTTTCTCCAAAAGCTGTTGACACACACGGTAATTTTTTTGACCATGCTATTTCTATAATTATAATAGCATTATAATAGCATTTTATCAAATTGATGTAAATATATAGAAACTCTAACAAAAAAAGGAAATGTTATGTTAAAATTTAGTTCTTTATACTATCTGTTGTCAAAATGGATTTAAGTAAAATATCAGGAATATTGGAACTAGACTCAAAAGGCCACAAGTAGAAAGTGATCCTTTCAAGACTTATTCATTGTTGAAAATACAAATCTTTATTTCAAGATTGAGTAAACCATTTGCCATACAGAAACAGAGAACAATGATATGTAAGTACTTCAAGCTCTGTCTTCAAGTTTATTCTTTCTGTAGACATACCTCAGAATTCTTCCCTTCTTCACAGAGGAGATAAAATGCTCATTGAACATGGAAACTGAGGTCTCAGTTCTGAATGTAAAAGAAAAGTAAGCAGAAAACATCAATCTCAGAACTCTGTCCATGGGTCTCAGGATTGAAAAGCAGAATATGTAAATATAGACTCCAAAGTAACAGAAACTGTGATGATGCTCAGCTACTTCTAAACATTTGAGAAAAATCTGAAGGGAAGGCCAAGGCGTGAGAAGTTTAGGAGCTAAGTGTCAAATACCATAAATAAGGACTGATGGTGAAATTCTGGTTTAATTTTATGGGCTTCCTTTGTACCCTTTCTAGGCACAATAATTTTTTAATGACCATCTTGAAATCCAGTGGTCAGAAATGAGCACTGCTCCAGATGTGGTCTGCCAGTTTATGGGACAACAGGATCTGGATTTTATCAAAAGCCAAGCTACAAGTTGAGTGACTTGGGTAAAGTTCCTTGATATCTCTAAGCCTTGTTTTCTTTATCTGTCTTTACTTAAGGGAAAAAAAAAACTGCCTTTGAAGTATTTTTGCAAAATAATTAGTTAATGATGCATCAAATATCTATATCTCAGCTCTTTCAAGCCACAGATGCTATATTATGTTACATCGATGTTTTTATTTAAGTTACGAACATCTATTGCACAGGAAAGAGCCAAATGTAACAATGATTGGTACAAGACTCAAGCTAACATTTGAATATGGTTTTTCATTTTTACTATTTCAACCTGATCTGTTCCATGGAGACCTAATGCATAAAGAAATGGAATTAAGCCTCTGAGTCAGAAGTATCAGGCTCAAATCTCACCTCTGTCATTTTCCAGCTACAAATCACTGGGAAAGGTACTAAATTGACTCAACCCGCAAGTTTCATGAATAAAACAGACATACCTATAATATCAGTACAGGACCTACTGAATGCTTAATATGTCTCAAATATTCATAAATACTCTTCAATCTTAAAATATTATTTATAAATAATACATACATCAGTCATATATAATTATGTAATACATAAATTTATATCTACCTTTAACCATAATATATATACTATATACTATATATAGTATAAAAACATATATATTAGATAATTTGGCACCAATATGGACTCCTACAGTTAGTATTCTTCCCTTTGTAATAATAAACCATTGCATGTTTGAGCATTGTGTTAATACCTTAGCAACATCTTATTCTTCTGGTGCCAAGTATGTTAGCTTCATCTTCCTGTTGCAGAATGAGCACAGAACATAAACCATTTAGGGAATATGGGGTTTATTCCAGTTTAAAATACTTGGTCATAAGCATCAGCATATCAGGAGAGTTCATACCTCCATCAGGAACTTAGGGAACTGGCCAAACCATATCCACAGGAAGAGGTGAGAGGGGAACATATTACCCTTTCCAGAATGCCTGTATGCCAAAATACTGAATCAGCTTTCTCTATCTTACCCACCTGTCCAGAGAATGGTCTGACCCACAAAGGGATGGATCTTCCCACAAAAATTAGATAATTTCACACAGGCTTGCCTTTAACTACTAATTCTTCACAAATCTGCTGGAAGGCTCAGCTTCAATTCCAGATTAGTATTTTTAACCAACTGCCACAGCATGCTTAGTGCTGCTTAAGTTCTCTTAACCCACCTAAAACTAATGTGACCACAATCAGTTCCATAATCTCTGGGTGTCTCTTGTCTTCCTATTCTGCCCACAATGAAGCCCAGTTTCCTGACCACACATGAGCCAGTTTAATCGGCGTACTCGCTGCAGTTTCAGTGCCTTGGGATTATCTCACTGCAATAACACCCCTGCATCAGCTGCTCCTGTTGAGTTACCTTGACTTAAAAGTCCTGTCTCTGTCAACTCTGAACTAGAACATAAACTTACTGAATTATGAACCGCTTATTTCAATACCTCGGTTCTAACTTAAATATCACGGAGTCCTGAATAACTTTATTGAATACTTAGCAAATGAATGACTCTCCTAGCATATTTTCTTATTTTTATTCTTTGAGTATTTTATATGAGAAATAGTGAATCTATTATATTTTTACACCTTCATCTCAAACCCCATCCCCTCTCTTTTTCCCATTATTACCCTTCTCTCCTGCTAGACTCCCTCCTATATTCAAGTTTTATCACATATGTGGTCCACTGGGTTCTATCTGATTTACCTTTGATATGTGTCAGAGTACTTGCTAGAGCATGAATCATTTATCAGTGGGTATACTACCGAGGAAAGCATCACCCATTTCACCCATATTAGTATTAACCTTCATCAGTCTCTCAGGAAGGTGTCTATCCTACAATTTTGAGGGTCATCTTTAAAAAAAGCACAATATGGAAATCCTGATAAATCCTTCTTTGGGTTTCTGAAAGTGTTATTCATTCTGGGCTCCCTTTCTGAGCCCATTTTCTGTGTTTGTCGTTGCTGCTTTGAGACAGGTCCTACTACTACTTACCTCAGACTCACCAGGAACTTTGTAGCAGATTCCCACCTCAAAATCCTGACCCTTTTGCCTCAGGCTTCCAGGTGTTAGAAAAGCAGGGTTCTCAGCCATGCCTGGCTCTGAGTCTATTTTTAAAGTATTATTTATGTGATTTTTGCATTCCTTTTTCTCTTCACTTTTACTTCTGTGTATATTTTAAAATCATCTGAGCTACCTCCACAGTCAAATGTGACTATTTTTGGCTGCTCCTGACTTTTATTTCCCATGGAGATCATTTGTGATGGTAATAATATCACTATGAGAACGTTCCTGACTTTTAACTAATATTTTCAGGAAGCATCTGGGCTGACAGCTGTCCTGTGTGTAGAGTCTGGATGCTGGCACTTAGGGGCCATGTGACTGCATTAGACTCCCCAGGGTAGAGAAGTCCTCCTGTGAGAAACAATCGCCAATATAATTAGAGCATAATAGGTGGCGGCTTCTGGGGAGAACCTTGTAACTTGCTCAGGGCTCCCTGGCACTTCGTTTAGAAGAAAAGTTCACACCATGAAAATGGATGCCACATTATAGAGCCTTAACTCATCACCTGCATCTCTACAACCAGTTTCCTCCCCTGGCTCCGCCTACTTAACCATTTTCATCGTCCTTCTCTAGGTGTCTACATGCTGCACTCCATGAGTATGTCTGTTTCCATCCCAAAGAGCCTTCCTCTTTCCATGTTTCCATCTTTGTCCCTTTTCCTCACTCTTTAATATCCATACTTTTATCTATTTATATATTCCTTTAAATAATATTTTTACTAAGGTGTTTATTCTTGTCTATCTCTTCTGAGTCTCTCGCAATGGAAAGCTTCTGGTTTCTCAGTGCCCTTTGAAATAATCTGATCCTAGAGTGCACACACATATCTGACTGTGCCTGAGGTAGCCTTTCCTTTGTGCCAGAAATCACAAGGTGAATTTCCCAAATTTCAGATGATGTTTGCTCCCACAGTGAAAACTCTCTGGTTGGTTGTTTAGAATTAAATCCAATGTAACAGTCTTTCTTGTTGCAGACTTGTCTGCTATCAGATGAAGTCAACAAAGAATGTCAGGTACTGTTTTTCACAGGATGGTCCACAAGTTGCAGTCCTTCTTTGCTGCTGTTTCTTGCCTCTGGCCAGTCTATATTCTGGAATAGGCTCTATCCGTTGTGCTTTCCTGCCTCCAGGAAGTCTATTATAAAACATATGATCATATCATATCATAGAACAATCATTTATTTGTGCCTTTTTTGGATAGTTAGAACCTTTATGGGTTTTGTTCTTAAAAACAATCATCTTAAGATGTGGAAGAGAAATAAAGCAAAGAGACAGAAAAAAAGAAGAAATTATGCTTTCAGAGGTGGGTTTTTGCACACCTTGCATTGTCTGAGTTCCATTCAATGGCAAATGCTATGTCAAGGAGCTATATACTTTCTAGATGATGAACTAGTTAGTCAAAAGCCATGCATCACTCATTTTTTAATTTTCAGAAGCCAGAAGTTTTCTGAAATATAACCAGCATAATTTTATTGAACTGAACTGTTTCTCTTAAAATTGCAAATTAAACTGACTCTAAGTCAATGCATCATATATCAATAAAAACTCTTAGGTGAATTCCAAATGATCTAATTTCTCCTAAGAATGACATACTATTTCTTAAACAAGTTCTGTGTGTTCTTGTGGTACATGATTTAGAATTGTTACTTTTTTCCTTAAGCATATACTTTAAATTAAATAGTTCTTAGTTAACTTTTAATATACTTTTATTGTTGAGAAATATCAACTTGTTTTGAATCATATTCTTAAGCAGATTTTTTTACTCTTTACAAGAATCTTTCTGTATCACTGCTCAGTGAGATATGTTTACTTGAATCCATATGAAAATATTGAGACCCAGAGAGGTGAAAAGGTATACTTCAATGAACTTGACAATTCAGTATAAGAATTTACTAGAATGAGGTCTGATTTGTCTAATACTCATGTATTACCAAGTTCTGAAACCTACTATCAGGCTAGCAGCTATTAACAGGCTAGACACAGATATTTTAAGTTGCTTAGATTAACTGTGCAATGAATGAAAGTAGAATGAATGGCAGCTCTTGACTTTGAAAGGAATATTCCTAAGATATGTCCCAGTATACCACATTATTTTGGGAGCAACTATGGCTGCCTTAAAACAATGGCAGTTTTTAAGGATCTGCTACTAAGGTAAACAGTGTATGGTTGTCATAGATAGATAAGATAGAACAGAGGCAGCTCACTCCATGTTCCTCTAAGCCATAACGAGAGGGTCTAGAGAATGATTTATTCTTCTGTTTGTGATTTTAACCTTTCCTGGCACTCTGAGTGCTCTGAGAACAGTACCAGTCCACTGCTCAAACATGAAAAAAATCTTCTATTTTTAATTGTTATATAATTCAAATGAATGGTTACTTTGATCTCTTCAAAATCCATTGGTAGGCCAACAATTTAATTGTGAGCATCCTGATCTCCCGCCCTTCTTTTGGGTAGTCTGCTTCTAGGGCACAATAAATAAATTGGGGTTAGATAATATTGTGCTCTGTCTCTCCTGTCTGTTCTCATATGTGATGAGAAGCAACTGATCCCTAGTGGAGTTGCACACTCACTTGGTCCCCCATCAGTGGTCCATGCTGATTCCTAGGTGCTTGCACAGCCTGCCTCAGAAACCTATGAGATTTCTAGAAAGACTAAGCAGCTCTGTTTTTGTCAGAGCTTGTCATTTTCCTCCAACAGCCTAGGGGAAGAGGCACATATTCCTTCTTTCTCAAATACCAACATTTGTTTGACTCTTTGGAAGGTTGGCTTGAGAGGTTCTCCTAGGGACCCACCATGATTGTGCTATTCTCAAGCTTCCCCAGCCCAAGAAATCACGCTGTGATCTGAAAGTTTCTAGGTTTGGGGGTTCAAGGGCTTTACATTCACACATGATATCACCATACCCCTGATTTTTACAACCTTTCCATTAGCCTTAATGGTTAAGCTTTTGAAACTCAAAATCTAGGAAGTGGTTTATTTTCTTTGCTTCTTTCTGTCATACTTAGCTTTTACAGTGACAAAAGAATGATGAACCCACTCAGAGATGAGATCAAAAACCAAGTTTGCCCTTGATGTGTATCCATCACTTCCATTTTCATGAACAAAAAGTTCTCAGTCAGACAAGATGGAAGGGACTGAAGTGGATGTGGTGGCATACATGATAGTCTTAACTATTTAGGGAACTGTGAGAGAGGGATAGTCCAAGCCCAGGAGCTCAGATCTGGTCTGGAAAACATAGCAAGGGCCCACCTCTCCACATACCCCCATAGTTACACCAACACCACATGCACACATACATATACACACACACATACATCACACACTCTCACATCAAGAAAAACGAGCAGAAGTAGGAAAGAGAAAGCTTTAGTGAACACGTTTTGTGCATTGGACCTCACAACCAGCCGTTTCCTTTTTTAGGTTGTCATCTTTGATTGTCATGGAGTAGGTGTAGATACATTCATTTTGTCTTGCTTCCTGTATCAAAAATGTTTAAGAGCTAAGCTTCTAGTTTTAAAAGCTAGCTAAATGCCAATTTCTAAATTCCAATTATATCATTTCAATCACTTTTATTTCAACTGACATTCACTCGGTACCTGTGTGTATAAGATTCAGCATATACTTGGTTCTCAGATGTAAATAGGACAAAGAAGGGCAAAGACTATTTTCCTGCCTCATGGGTGGGTTTGAGGCAAAGAACCAGGCCAGTGTAGTCACGAATGCAAAGCAGTGGCTTAGAATATGAATGAGAAGACTGGGGACTTTTTGGGCACATTAATAAGTGTCCAATATTTACCTAAGGTACATAAAGAATATGAGTACTTTTAGACTCAAATTGGCATATTACAGTTTAGACTTATAAAACCCACTCTAATTTGTACAGAAAAGAGACTGCTGCAGAGAAAGTAGTAGGTGAGGTTTAAGGTCAGTCAGAAGGGCCCAACAGTCACCTGAGAAGCAATGGTTGCTAGATAAAGAGAAGTGTGTCAAGGTTCTTTGGGAGAAAAAATATGCATTATTTAATGGAGATGGAGAAGGTTGGTGAGGGAAAATTCTCCTTTAGGAACCCTTCACTTCAATTGTCACCTATAAAACATGGCCCAAGGTTGTGTACAACAAGCACAGAAAGTTTGTGATATACAGTGAAAGAATCAAAGATAATGTAAGTTTTCAAAATCACTAATATTGAGTTAACATTGCATAGCTCTAAGAATTTTGCAGGTATGAATTCATTTGATTCTTGAAATGAGTTTAGAAGACCTATCCTAGTATTGCTCATTTTCTACACAAGGAAGCTTGTGATTTAACTGATGGAGGGTTCACTCCAGAACATACACTCTTCCTATTATGATTGAATTGATGCAAAGTAAACATTCATTTAAACTGCAAGAAAAAGCAAACGGTACCTATCCTTGCTTCTGTCCATATGGTCAGAAATTTTTCAAGTCCAATCTTGAAAGATGGATGCCAAGCATTTACATAGGCATTCACACTAAATGCATCACCTTTCCAATGCATCATCCTATTGATCTAAACAACATTTTTGGAGCTCTACAACTGGAACAAATGAAAGACAAAGTGATAAGAGACAGAAATTCCCAATTCAATTTGCTTCTGATGGCTGAGTGAGTTGGGTTGAGTCATAGCTCTGTGATAATAAAACAGTTCTTGAAGATTAATGGTGCTAACTAGAAAACACTGAGCCAGGAGTTTGATGTCTAAATCCTCTTTCAGCATCGGGCCTGTGATTAAATAGTACCAAAGGAAAGACTAGAAGACAATTATTTAGGTAAGTGTGACAGATGAGATAGTAGCTGTCACATCATGTCCTGCTAATGCACCATGGTAAGGATTGGAAAGTGAAAAACAGAAGCGAGGAGTTTGCATGTTCATTTTATTAGTTCTTATGACTTTACTGTCTTCTGATCATGACCAGGCACTAACATTCTTGTACCATTTGGACAGGATTCAATTACTCAATACAGTTAGCAAATGTCTCCCTTGATAGTGATAACCGCAGTGACGTGGACTCGAGGTGTGCAAAGGAACTCAATTTGAAGAAAAAACTAACATAAAAGACTTGTTTAAACATTTCCTGTTTCATGGGTCATCTTGGTACCCTTTCCTCTTAGCTGTAATTTTCAGGGGACTTTTTTTCCCTTTCCATTGTGATTTGGCTCTTTACTGTTTTATGTTATTGAAGAATATCAGGAACTTGCAAGGTGCCAGATGAAAAGACTTCTTTCCAATGGTGGTGCTCATTTACTTGACCTCTTCCATGTGGTACTTCATTGGCCTCAGCATCCTCAAATTCACCCATCCAAGAAGATGACCCCTGACCTTCATTGTGAAGCAAACAAGGAGGCTTCATTGGGATCTGGGCCATTAAGCTTTTTAGAGACACTTCTGTCACTAAAAATAATGTTTTTACAATCATGTTCACGGAGACATTGGTATAATATAGAAATAGCATATTAAATATATGCTCCGGCCAAAAAATAACTAATCAAAGCATTTACCTGTGCTCCAAAGTATTACTATGCCCTTGAATCTAGAGCCTGACTCATTCTGAAGGTGATGCTGTCAATTCAAAAAGGAAGAGAAAGTCACTCATTACTGATTCATCCAATGAATACTTACCATCTCTCTCTTTTTAAATTTCTTTCCTTGGCCTTTCTGATCACTGTCCTTGCTCTGACTTTTCTTTCTCTTCCTTTTGACTCCTTTCCTTCCATCTTCTCCTTAAATAGAACTGGATTTTTCTCTAGAGTTTCAGCATAACCTACAGAATATTTGGTTGTCCATTAAACACAAAGTGAACTCCAAAATTCCTAAAATGCCATTTATCATCTTGACTTCAGCTTTAATGACCAAAAGAGCCTCCAGTTCTGTTTTATCTTTCTCCTTCATACACTGTAAACACTGTATACACCATATAAAATATACACAGTATATTTTATATGGTTCTCCACACCACACCATCTTCTCAACACATAAACTCACTGGTTTCTCTTTGTGCTGTCATCATCATCATCACCATCGTCATCACCATTGATGTCACCAACATCATCATCACTGTTGTCATCATCATCAGCATGAGTACCACCCACCACTGCCAACACCAGCATCAGCAGCAACAGCAGAGTATCATCCTTGTCTGTATTGCCGCACTAGTAATGTGATTATGTCAACTTCAGGGGCCAGGGAAAAGGCTCAGTGGTTAGAGACTTTAGCTCACAATCTGAGTTTGAATCCCCAGCTCCCACATAAAAAATGTTGGACAGATGTGATAGTGGCCTGTAATTCTGAGTCTGGAAGGCTAAAACCCAGACAACAAAGCAATAAGGTGAAGAACAATCTAGAATGATTAACAATGTCACCTTTGGGCTTCCGCAGACACACACACATGCTTAAGTGCTACTTGCACACACATGCATGCATGTGTACATCCAAAAAAAAAACAAAAACTTCCAGTTACTGATATTTGATCCAGTCTTGCCTGATTTTGTCAGCCCTATCCCAACCATTACACAAACATCTATTGTTGATGTCGTAGCCAATTTTCATCAAGTTTTATCTGTACAGATGTACCAGCTTCCTAACCAATATCCAGTTTTATTTTCTACACTCTTCATGCTAAAAAAAAATTCCTTTGTTTAAAATATTTGGTTGTCCATTAAACACAAAGTGAACTCCAAAATTCCTAAAATGCCACTTATCATCTTGACTTCAGCTTTAATGACCAAAAGAGCCTCCAGTTCTGTTATACCTTTCTCCTTCATAGTTCCTGAACACATGTACTATGTCTCTACTGTCTTTGTTCAAGCCATTTGTCCTGTCTAGAAGTTCCCTACCTATGTTCCTGTATATGTGTACCTAAATGCTCTGGTGAAATACAAAATCCTGGCAGGTAGCAATTATGTTCTATGCAACTGTCACTTCCAAATGCTAACAGAGTGCTTTTCAGAGAAAAGAAAATTATTAACTAACACTTACTAAAAGCAAACACTAAAAGAAAACAAAAACAATACATAGAGCATTAAGTTTCTACCAAGGTGTCATGCTTCATGCTAATGACAGAAGTTCCAACTTTTTTAAAACAGTAAAAGCAGTAACCAAACAACAGTAGTCAATTCAGAGAAATCTACTTGTTCAGTAGAGTTTTAGTTTTACTATCTTTTATCATGACAATCTTAGGCCAAGCTAATTTCAACCTGGATTAGTATTTCCATTTCTGGATTTTAATTTAATCAACTAAAATAAATTAATCAGAAACATCTGCCTTGTCTCAAGAAATGCCTTGATCACAAAATGAGCCTTAATGAGACAAGTAACTAATTCTATTATCCTGCTGATATGGGACAAGGAAAGGTTAGGCCATAAAAGGAATAATGTGCTGTGGTGTAAGAAAACACAGTTCATGTACAATGGTAATTCGAATATTTAAAACCAATATATTACATAGCAAAAGGTAGGACATATACCTCCTGATGAATAAAGCATTTTTTTGTGAAGAAAGTTTGGTAGCATAAGGAAGTCTAAGTAGTAATATAAATAATAAGCTTGCTGTTCACAAAAACTTAGTTTCTACATTTTGGTGTAGAGACGGTATTTTTTATGTTGTCTTCTGTGTATACTGTTGTATGCAATGCATGTATAAGGTGATACAATCATGATATATATAAGATGCAATAAAATCATACTGTACTTCATATGCTAACTTGTATTTTTATGTCACAAACATCATTCCATGTGATTTATGTTCTTCAAAATAATCTATTCCAAAATTGTATGGATATTCATTTCATTACTGTGCTTTACCAAGAATAGTTTTAATATTTTATTCTTGTATGCAATACTTTGAAAGAAGTCTACTTTATACATATTCAGTTTTATTTCCTGAAGAAAAAGCCTTATATGCGAAATTATAGTCATAAGCACATTAAATTTCTTGCCATGTATGAATAGATTCCTTACAAATTTTATCAAATTAAAATAACATTGACATTCCATGGGACAGGCAAAATAGAATTATCTTCTATGCTTATTCATCTTTCTTATTTCTTCTTTGATAAACTTACTTTTCATATCCCTTGAACACTTTTTCAAATGGGAACAATTTTTCTTTTTTATTCCAAAAAACTTCCCTTATTCTTTCTTGCTATAAAATACATCATTTGGAGTACAAAACATAAAGATTGATGTAAAGTATATTTAAGCCAAAGACTAATGCAAAGTATATTTGAACCTACCACACAGGCATATTAAATCTTAACAGCATTCCGTATTTTTGACTTCTCCTTTTCAAGCAGTAATGAAGGTCACCCATTAAGACAGAGCGGTGCACACCTATGTTCGATATAAAGCCTTTCTCCCACTGCAGGGGCTTCACCTCTAACCTCGGTCCCACGTGCTCTTCACAGTACTGTATGACCATGATTGTAGGCATTTATATACCCAGAAATGATATAACTTAGACATTTTGCATATAGTATGTTTGTATGCTGTGAGACAAAACTTCAAGTATATTTTATATAAAGCCTACATATGGTATATATGGAAATATTAGAAAAACTTTTATGAAAAAATATGCATAAAATCACTGAAGAATTTGAATTATTAGTGTATAATTTAAGATCTCACATTTATATTTGTAAATGAAACTGGTTAATATAAATCTTTGCTTATGCTATAATTTTCTGTTTTTTTCAGTAAAGTTCATATAACCCTTTAAGTAAACTGGATATTTCTTCCCCTTTTATCTACAAATTGTCTTAATTAAATATGAGGTTCTATATTGGTACACTTTTATTTGTGAAATTCTCTGTTGTATCTACTATTGTATCATCCATAACTCAAAATATGATTTATTCTTTTTTCTTTATATCATTTCTAGAATTTCTTCCAGTTTCTTCAAGATATATTTTAAATAGTTTACTCTTTGACAATTTCATACATGTATGCTATTTTCTTTATCATTTGTACCCTCACTCCCCACTCATTCTCCTGCCACTGGAACACACCCCTCCCATCTGTCGTGCCTCCTTCTTTATTGCTTTCCTTCTTTCTTCCTTCTTTCTTCCTTCCTTCTTCCCTTCCTTTCTTCTTTCCTCCTTCCCTTCTTCTTCCTTCCCCTTCCCTTCCCCTTCCCCTTCCCTTCCTTTTCTCCCTTTCTCTTTCTTTCTTTTTCTTTCTTTCTCTCTTTCTTTCTTTCTTTCATTCTTTCTCTTTCCTTCTCTCCCTCCCTCCCTCCCTTCTTTCTTTTCTCCCTCCCTCCCTTCTTTCTTTCCTTCCTCCCTCCCTTCTTTCTTTCCTTCCTCCCTTTCTTCCTTCTTTCCTTCCTCCCTTTCTTCCTTCTTTCCTTCTTCCTTTCCTTCTTTCTTCCTTTCCTTCTTTCTTCCTTTCCTTCTTTCTTCCTTCCTTTCTTTCTTTCTTTCTTTCTTTCTTTCTTTCTTTCTTTCTTTCTTTCTTTCTTTCTTTCTTTCTTTCTTTCTTTCTTTCTTTTCATAATCTGCCATCAGCCCATACCCATTATAGCACTTACTCTTTCTGCTGTTGTGAGACAACACTCAGGCTCAAGCAACTTAAAGGGAAGAAAAGGAAATTTGTTTCGTTTATGGTTCCATTATGGTGGGAAAGACGTGACTGGTAGTATCAGAAGCTGGAAGAGGCTCAAGTCACTGCATACAACACGAAAGTCGAGAGTTCTGCAGACTGCAGGTGCATACGGCAATCAGAAGCAGGGCAGAGCTAACCAATCTCTAGGCTCACCCCCTCCGACATTCCTTCCTCCAGCATGGCTCCACCTCCTAAAGTTCTGTGACTTCCCCAAACATTAACAGTAGCTAAGGATTCAAACACATGAGCCTGAGGGGGACAACTCATATTCAAACCATGACATCCATGAAGAAAGGTGGTGTTCTTATCTTGAGGGACCATCAAGTGCCTCAGCTACAGGTAAGACCTCCCACATCCCTGACAGAAGGTTGATTGACTCATTCTTGTTCAGGACTTATGTAGATGACCATAAATGCTGTGAGTTCATGAATTCAACAACCATGACATGTCTAGAAGATGGTGTGTCACTGCCTTCCTCCCACCTTATAGCCCTTACACTCTTTTCAACCTCTATTTTAATATCTGTCATACAACAAATATTTTCTTAATTTGTCATTTAAACATGGGTCTTTAATGGAATTATTTCATAGGGAAGAGTTATTAGGCTTTTATGTGTTTTTACTTTTCATTTTTAATGTTTCTTCTGCAGTTTTCTTTTCTAATTAAAATATTCTGTACACTTTTAAATTTTTTATGTCTTAGTTCATATTTGGAAACTGGGATTCTTAAATAACTTTTTTTCTAATGTTCTGGCAACTTTTAATTTTTTTATTATTATTATTATTTATTCAACTGTGTGCGTGTGCGTGTGTATGTGCGCACGCGTGTGTGTCTGTGTGTGTGTGTGTCTGTGTGTGTGTAGAACCACGGACGAAGTCGGGAACCACCATGGATGCCTCCACCTCCTTCTGCCCCAGGATTCACAGGCTCCGCCCTACCAGGACCAGAAGCGCAAGCCACCCCGCTTCCGCCTGGCATCTATAAGTGGGATCTGGGAACCGAACTCAGGACTTTCTGCCTGCAAGGCGGAGGCTTAACCCCTGAGCCATCTCTCCAGCCCCTGTTCTGGCAACTTTTAGAGTATCAATTTCTGAACTTTTATTTACTTGAATTTGAAAAGCCTAAATCCTATATTCTCTGGATTCTATGTTTAATCCTATATCTTTTAAATTTCTGAATACATTCCACAGCTTTTGTATTATATCTTATAACATATTTTAATGGAAGGAAAAATTGATCTTGTAATCACATTCATATTATCAACAAATTTTGTTTTAGAATTTAATCAAATAGTCATTAAGCATTGCTGTAGCTACTCTTTTTTTGCTGATGTGAGACAATATTCATATACAACTTAAAGGGAGTGTAATAATTAAGCCTGGGTGTCAATTTGACACACCTAGTATTAACTAAGATAGGCTGAGACCATACCTGGAAGGATCAACTTGAAAGGATTATATCTGCCCTAGATCCTATCAGAACCTCATAGGATCCTCCCAGTACTGGTCCATATAAAAAGGAGCCACCAAAGAGAAGAGATCCTTAATGCAGCTAGGAATCGCATTTTCTTCTGGCCACCAGGTTTCTTCCAACCCTCCAAGTTGTTGACTAGACTAAAGACTCTAGGAAATCTCCCCCTTCAGCCATCACCCACTTGACTACAGAACTGAGTAGCTACTGGCAGCCATTGTTGGACTACCTCAGCTCTATCTGTAAGCCAACTCAATACATTCCATATATATAAATATTCCATATATATATATATATATATATATAGATATAGATATAGATATATATATAATTGTATCAATTCTGCATTTCTAGAGAACCTAAACAATACAGGGAGAAAGGGAGATTTATTTGGTTTTTAATTCCAGAGAGGAAATACTCCATTATGGCCAAAATCACATATAGAATACAGAACAGGTAACAGAAGCAGAAGGCTAGTTCAGGCCTTCTCATCCATCTTGGAGACAGAACAAGAGCAAACTGAGGGAGCAAGGCCAGGCTACCAAACCTCTAAGCTCACCACCTGAGGCATTCCTTTTTCCAGCATGAATCTAGCTCCTAAAGATATTCCAGGCTTCCCAGACATCAATATCTGCTAAAGATTCAAACACATGAAACTATGAGAGACAACTCACATTTGAACCATGGCGAGTATATTAATTAAAATGGATGCATAGGTGAATAAGCAGCAGCATGCATCAATTATCACAGCACTTTGGAGGCATAAGCAGGAAATCTTAAATTTGAGGACCATTTTCATAGGTATTCCAGACTTTGTCTTCTTCCAGGAAAAAAAAATCTTTTATTTTTAGAGATATGTAGTCCAGGCTGACCTTGAACTCTAGAAATTTCTTTCAGAAAAACTTGCAAATAATTGTTAACTTTTATTTTCCAGTCTGATTGTTACTTGATTTGAGCATTTAGTACATGCCATCAGAGTTAAACTGTGGTACCTTTACTTCTTTCAGGAAAACCTTAGATCTTAAATTCTCCTAGGCCAGTGATGCCATTGGAGGGAGAGGGACAGTGGAACAATCTCCAGGAAGTCAGACCTCCTGCAGGGAAACAGGTTACTGGGATTGTGCCCTTGTAAAGATTCTGGGGCTGTGGTCCAATCCCTTCACTCTTCACTTTCTAATCTCCTTGAGGGGAGCGGGGTTTCTCCCATACCTTGCCATAGGCCAAAGGCACAAGGCCAAGCAACCACAATTCAAAACCTGTGAACCTGTCATTCCAAATAAACCTTTTCTCTTCTTAATTGTGTATCTCAAATATCATATCATAGTAGTTGGAAACTAAGCTAAATAACATTATGATTTTAATGCAGATACATCCCAGCAGTCTGTGGGAGTTCCGAGGAGATTGGCCCTTAGAAGGTTTCCATGCTTTCCAAGACACCCAATACAAATTGAGCCTCATGGCCAAATACAGAGCAGAATTTTGTGCCAGATGGCTCCACATACCTTATTTCACCTTGCTTATTAGAGTCCTGTAAAGTTGAAATTATTTTTATCCTTCTCAGGAGAACAATTTTTGGTTCAGTAACTATGTCTGGATTTTCAGGTCCTTTTTGTCACAAAAATAATGTGGAAAGTTCATTCATTGATAAAGAATAAGCAGATAGGGTTAGGAAATGGTACACGCTTGAGAATCTTGAGAATCTGAATTTGACTCCTCAGTACCTATACAAAAAGTTGAACATGGCATTGAGTATCTGTGTACTAGCTAGATACAGATATTAATTTGACAATTCGGGATTGAGCCTTGAGTCACACCTACAATGAATAATCAGGTTAAGACAACCCTGAGCCAGCCTGTGGGAGATTATCTAGTTGAGCTGAGAAAACTCAGCCCACAGTGAGTGGGACTATTCCCTGGAAAAGATGGAGAGAGCTGCTTCAGTATTTCTGGCAGACTAACAAACAAGGAAGGATGCTTCTTTCTCAGCTCTTTCCGCTGATGTGGGGCAACTAGGTCCTTCCACTCCTGATGTTGATATGAACTTTATTGCCATACTGAACTGTAACCAGAGAGTAATATACTAGAATAAAGTTGGTGTTGCAGTTATAACACCAGCAGAAGAGTAAATGGAATAGTCTGCAATCCCAACACTGTGGAGGCAGAGACAGGACAATCTCTAGAGTTCGCTGGTCACATTAATAATCTATCTGTAGATCTAATGAGAGACCCTGTCTTCAAAATAAGAAGGTGAGGAGTGAGAACAATAAATATCCAACATCATTTTCTCTGTTCTACACACACACACACACACACACACACACACACACACACACCCTACACACACACACACACACATACACGCCCATGAACTCACAACATATGAACATGCTTGCATGTAAATACCATACAAGAAAAAGAAATACATAGTGTTCTTAGTGCTTTTACAGGGTTAGGATGCAATAAAAACCACCATTGAGGTGGCTAATTTACCACCTTGAGAAATGTGGAACTGGGAAGCAAGCCTATGTTCTCATAAAAAAAAAAATCATGCAGCATATGTACTGCCACTAAACACTGGTGTCAAGCTCAAGTCTCTAACAAGGAAGTCTCCAAGAAATTTGACTTTCTATTCACAATTATGTTATTTGTTTATTAAATAAATAAACATTAAAGCTTGGCAGGTTTCAATAAGAATAATCTTTATATTTGTAGTGGCAAATTAAACTTGACTGCTTCCTTCTTTGAAGTCAACTGTTGAGTCCAATCAATATGTATTTGTGTATTTTAAGAGAACTGCTATTGTGTATTATTTTTTAGTAAAAATTTCTAAGGCCTGAGCTTTAAGGACTTAAAGAAGAAACTGCTATTTTAGAGAAAGAAAAGTCAAAGTGACATAAATCCATGAACCACTTAACCAAAAAATTGAGTCAATGGAAGATTTAAAAAAATAAACACATCTAAAGTTACTGAGAATGAAGATTAGAAGCTCTTTAAAAACTGGATAACACAGAAAAGTAGAATATATCTATTCAGTATATTTTGAAAGGCTAAGGACAGCTCACTAGTTTAAAGTTTTTATCCATGCAACTATTGATTTCCATTGTTGTCACCATGTAGCATTAAATTAGCATAATTAAAATGCCTTCTTGTCTCAGACAGAGTCAATGTAGATTTCCTCTTTAATCTTCAGGATCTAAGCCTTGATTGACTAGACTCTTGGGAGGTGAGAAAGAGGAAGGAACAAGCCATTTTTCTGGCTTTCACATTTATTGATCTACAGTGGAAGGACTGGCAGCAATTAAGGGGGGGACTTCAGTCAGACCGGGGAGTATAGACGTCTTCCAGACCCATGTGGAACAATATCAGCTCTTTGTTCAAACCCTAGATGTCGTGGAAAGTGATAAACAGAACCATCCCTAACTGTAGACCCTGATGATTAAGCCAGGATCCGGCCTGACACAAAGAGCCCAAGAGCATGCTTTCCAGAAAGCTCAAAGTCAGGGCTTGATCAATTTTTGTTCCTCAAGGTTAGAGATTCAGAGGTCTGGGTCGTTGAGAGCATGCTGGTTATCTGTGGTTTCTGGCTTTCTGAAGGATTTTGTTGAGGGAGCTGAAGTGGAGGGAAAAGAATAAAGAAAGGGAGACATACCTTGTTAGGTTTCCAACTGCTCTAGGAGGAGATGAGGCAGGTTAACAATGTCTGTGAGACAGAGTCAAAGGACAGTAGAGCTGACCACTAGAGAACTAGCCATTAATAGTATCCAAGGCCTTTGAAACAGAAGTTCCAGAGGTGTAAGTCAGAGCCAGGGTCCAGAAGGGGACCCGCTGAGCTGTGCTTGCACCGGGGCAAGCGGAGACAGTGGCCATACCAGAAAGAGCCTCAGGTAGTCCCTGTTGTAACCTGCGCTGAGAGCACAGACAAGGTTCACTCACCCCAGGGCTATCTGAACCCAGAAGAAGCATATCTGCCCAGAGTGCTGGGGTCCTGGCAGGGAGAAGAGGCAGGGGAGAAACTTTGAATTTAATTCAAACTGAGCTTGAGCCTGAAGTGAACCAATTATCTTGCAGCAGCAATGTTGAGGTCTACCATCAGAAGAAATAAGAGTTTCTGAGTTAAAATAAGCTATACTATGAAGAAATTTAAAAAAAAAAACATGATATCCATTTTCCAAGATGAGTATTTAGGTCTTGACAACATTGGCCATATGGTAAGAAAATTTTCTTTAACTAGAGACAAGCTGTGTGTTCTTATAATAAACCACTTTCAAAGATGTTGTTTCATTCTCTTACTTAACACGTGATTACAGAGAAACCATTAGGTGCAATAGTTTGTATCTAGAAGACTATCGAAATGAATTGAAAATCAGTAGTAAGTGGTTGGTCGACCTGTAGACATAGTTGCTTGGCAGTAGGAAGGAAGGGGCTGTTAAACACGAAGGGTGAGTCTTCTCGGAGAGGGCATCTGGTAGGATTTATCATGGGTTGGAGTGCTGCTTCTCAGTGCAGGATTTTAAGAAGTCAGGTCTCATGGGATATTCTTAGGTCAATCAGGGGTTTGCTCTTGGCAGGAACTATGGAATTCCCATCTCTCTGACTTCTTGTTTAATCATGTGAGTACTCCCTCTTACATGTTCCTTTTTCTGCCATGAAGCCTTTGCTAGAACAGAATTGTTATTGGTGCCACACTATTGAATCTCCAGAGCTATGAACTAAATTGACTCTTTCTCTGAAAGTTAACTTGCCTGAGTTATTTTATCACAGTAAACAGAAGTGGACTAATATAGCACCTAAGAAGGTGTGATATTACTTAAGGGGAGAAGTAGAGGAGGCAGAGAAGGAAAAAGGTAGGAGGAGAAAAAGAAGGAAGAAGGGAAGAAGACAATGACAGCCAAGATTATTTGGTCAGCTGGCCAAGAGGCAGACAAGATGGATAGGTAGGGAATACATGTGTGAGACATCGCTATTATTATAAAAAAGTAGAGTCTAGAAAAATGCAGCACTATGATCTGATATGACAAATATGACTATAGCAAGAGGGAGGGCTCTAGAGAAATCTGCAAGCAGCTGGGTGGCAAACAGAGTCTAGAGCATTCTCCCAAACATAGCTTAGGAATCTAGAATGATTCCTAAGGTCACAGAATGACTGGCAGGTGCTGTGACAAATTCATTAAAGGTTAATGAGTTTTCTAGTAGGGATCAGACATTGGGATCAACGCCAAATCCAGCAAGTGGAAAGTCATAACTGCTTTAGTCTCATAATTCATGTTGTAATAAACATTTGAGGCAAACAACTTAGAGGAACAAGGGGTTTGATTCAGTTCAGAATTCTAGGTGACAGTCCTCCATGGCAGGGAGCTATGCCAGCAGCAGGAGCCAAGGAAATTGGTCATTTTGCATCCTCAGCAATAGCCCAGCATAAGAACACATTTCCATGCTTGCTTGTTGCCTGTCGGCTTTCCAGCTTCGCTTGATCTTCATTCTCCTGTCCAAAGAAAGTCCTGCTCCCTAGGGACTGGGTTTTCCCACATATGCAATCAAGACAGTCTCTGACAGGCTTGCCTAGAGGTCAGACTTCAGTAGATAATACCTCAGGGGTATGGCCAGAGGTTCACCCACTAGTTGTTGGGTTGACATTTAAGACTAATCATCACTAATAAACATACAGTCACATGGATAGCAATTACTAAAAGGAAGCATCAAGGGTAAGTGAAAATTTTGATGAAACAGACTGGGCAGGATTCTGGTTGGAGAGAGGCCAGCAGAATACATCGTCTAGAGGAGGGTGCTGGCGAGAAATTTGGTCAGATATCAAGAACCATTAGAGGTTGAGGCAGAGGATTTGGTTGAACCATCCTTAGTAAGATTCTTGTTGGAACAGGACCCTAAGAACAAGGAGGCAAAAGCCCACGACCAGGTTTAGTCAAAAGGATAGTTCAGGAGAGTTTGCTGAGTTTTGTGCAATAGAGTTTGTCCTTCAGCACCCATGTGTTCAGAGAACCTTTCTCTGAGATGAGCCTGGTCACCTAACAATCCATGCTTGGCACATCACCACTATAGTCATTGTTTTTTGGAAGGAACATTTTGTAGGTAGACCTTTGAATTTCTTCTAAAAATGGTGATCTTTTTTCAAAGACCATTTAGTTAATTTCTATTTGTATTCACAAAATCATGCAATAGTTCTGCTTTGTTTTGATTTTTAGCATCCAAATTGATTAACAACAGTTTCAACCTATCTCTGAGGTTTGGAGGAGCTTCGCAATTCCTAATTTTTACTTACTTGTTTCCCACAGGGAAAAGATCCCAAATACCCGGAACATCACAGTCAAAGATGTCTAGTTTCTAAGACAGAGAGCAGTTAGAAAGCTGCCAGCAATGCTGGTGGAAAATGTATGGAAATGTATGTTACATGTTACGATCCTGCTCTTAATAACTCTGGGCTGAACAGTTAATGAGACTTCCATGAGTCTGAAGAACAAGGTGTTTGCAGTGCAGAGTCTTGGGGAACATTTGAGCCTTTTTTTTCCTCATAGCTCTTGTCCTTGAGACATATATCATCTCAGCCAAAAGGACAGCAAACAGAAGAGACGATGAAATTCAGAAAGAAAAACTTTGCTTCCCACTCCCCATACACCCAAAGTAGGGAAGGACTGGTAAATGAGATATATTGCCCAATTTTGCTCCATATGAAATTCGAATAAAAATGCAACTTTATTTCTTTTAAATGTGGCACAGGGCTCAATTAGTTTTTTTAAGACTCCTGTAAGTCAGAATTTTTAAATAACTCTGACTAACAAGGTCAAAGTGTACCTTTGTACTTTCTGCCAAAGGAACAGATTACAGAGCAATCTAAAATTGTAAGCAAGGGAAGTATTTAAGGCTCTAAACTATTTTAGGATAATTTAGAAAACCACTTTATATGTAAATTTTGCTCCTAAACACTGAATCTGCTCATAAATTAGCCATTCATTAAAGCATTTGCTTGACACGGGGTTCCCTTTCCTCACCATCAGCGATTCTCAGAGGGTACCTACTTGCTTTAAAGTAATTGAACCAAACGGCTCAACATTGGAAAATCAAAATTTTTCTCTTACCACATCAGTGGCCTCTGAATTTCCCTCCCTAGGGAATCTGCTATAATTGAAAAATAAATCTCTGGCGATCAAGTGAGAGCATATGATTCACAAAGAACTCCCCTGCATCTTGCAGCTCAGAGGTGCCACTGGCCAAAATGAGGTGGGCTCAGTCTTTGAAAAAGTGAAATCAATACAGACATAAACTGCTGATGGAGTTGAAAACAATCACTTGTAACTGTCAATTATTTTGAACTTGAGTTAAATAAATAATAGAGGTTCCTAGCTTGTCAATCAATTTTGTGAATCACAAAATCCCAGGTTAAAATAAATCCACAAGGAAATGATTTGTTTTGAGTGTCTATCAACCAGTGGACGTGAGAGAGTGAGAGATCTGAAGAGAAATGCCAATTCCCCCATCCACACAGCCTCTACATATTTGCAACACAAGATTTTAAAAAGTGAATATCACCTTACGTAGATAAAATGTGGTTCAACTGAAGATTCTCAGGAGAGAATTATTAACCCAGATGATCAGGAAGGTTCCTAAATCCAATAACACACATTGGTACAAGAGTGGCAAGAAAAAATTAGGAGGATAGCGAGAAGCTGGCCATGTGACCACAGAGGCAGAGACCAGAAAGACCCAGACACAAACCAAGGAATGCGCCTGTTCTAGAAGCTGGAAGAAGTAAGGGACCACAGAGTCTGCCCTGGAGCTTCCCCAGGAGAGCTGAACCTGGCAAATACTTGGAGACTTCAGAGCTGTCAGAAAATAAAAGTGTCTTGGTTCAAATCACCCAGCTTGTGATCACTTTTAATAGCCAAGTGATACTAATGGTTTTTGTTTTACAAGAAGCAGACCTGAATATCAAGTCACACATAACTGCTGGTGACTCCGAGGGGGCACACCCACCCCATTCTTTCTCCCCTCATATGCCAACTTGACCCCCTAAGATACCCTAGGTTTCTCTCTCAGTACAGTGTAGGTCAGCTTTCATCACTATGGAAAGTACCTGACAGAAGCAGTTGAAAAGAGGAATGATTTCTTTTGGCAATGGTCGGCTTACTCCACTGATGGAGGCTGTAATGAGGTGGAGCATCGTGGTGACGAGAATGTGTGATGGAACTAACTGAGCTGTTCACCTCACTGTTGCCAGGAAACATAAGGATAGAAAAGGGCGGTGGGGGGGAAGCTGCAACTTTCCAGACTTACCCAGATGACTTTCTTCTCCAACAGAACCTTATACAAAAGTTTCAATCACTTCCTAAACTAACACCATCAGCTGAGGACCAAGCATTCAATACATAGGTCTGTAAGGGACATTTCAGATTTAACAAATAACTGGTCCTTTTTTGCTAATCTTCTGAGCACATTTTATGCAATCAGTCTTTCCCACCTTTTTCAGATCCAAAAACACTCAGAACTTGTGCTTCACCTCATCTCTGACTCCTTTGTGTCTTTGTTTCTGTTTGCTTCTCTATTGTTTCTATGGTGATTTTATATTGCTTGCTCCAAATCCTGCACTCAACTTCATCTTCCTGTTCTTAGCATTTCCCTTGGGGACCTCATTTCTCATTTTATATCACAAGTCTCAAAGATCTGCTGTAACTCTCCATAGTGTTGCTACAGAGACTGAACTGCCAATCTCTCCTTTCCAAGCAGCTTTCCTCCTTCCTTCTTGGCACCTTTCCCTTCAGATACCTGCACCCACTCTCAAGGCTGTACCGCTCTTGCCCCTCAGCATTTGCAGACTACATTCTAAGCTTCTTTTGCCTCTCTTCTCATGATCCACTACTCCACAGTAAGATTTGGCTAATTCTGACTCAGAAAGTTGCAACAACCTCTGTTTAGTCTTTCAGTTGCTTCCTGTTACTAAACTCCTTATGAGAGTTTACATTGCTACTGTAACAAATCACACAAATTTGATGACTTAAACAATGCATGTTTGTCATCTTGAGCTTCCATAGTTCAGAAATGTAAATAAAGTGATTCAGTTTTGATAGGTGTCACTGAGCTACTCTCCTTTCTGAAGGTATAGGGAAGAAGTTACTCCCTTAGCTTCCCTGGTTATCAGACGATACCTTTCATGGTCTTTGGCTCATGATCCTATTCCATCTCTGGGTCTCTTTCCTTCCGTCCCTTTCTCCCTCCTTCTTTTATGTCTCTAAGCTCACTTGGGGCTAAATGGCATTCACTGATAGTAGCTATAATTCTATCTGTGAGTTTAACTCCCTGTTGTCATATAAGGGAATTTCATCTTGGGTTCCAAGCTTCAAAGAGATATCTTTGCAGAAATCATTTTGCCTGTCTTGTCTTTCATTTTCATGTCAAGTGCCAGGATTGGCCATATTTGTGTTCCCCAGGGATTCCTTGCTAGGATCCTTCCTTAGTGTTCCTAGTGTTGCAGTATTGAAGTGCTGGCCTAAAGAGAGTGGTTATGGCCTTGAATCGTCAGATGTTCTCATGCAAATTGGATTACTATAAAATGGGTTACATGACATATTTCGCCATTTTGCATTTTGCATGCTCTTTCCCTTTGTGCTTCTCCACTATGTGTTTTGTTATTTATTTGGCGTGCATCTTCATGTAGGGGTGTGATGCACTCACAGTTCAGTTTTCTGAGGTTGGGTCTTGCCTTGCACCTTGTCCAAGCAGAGTCTCTCATTGATTCTGCCCCAGTATTCCAGGCCAGCTGGCCCTCAGACTTCCAGATAATTCCCCTGTCTCTGTCTCCCATTTCAACATAGGAGTTCTGGGACTGCAGATGTGTGCCACCTCATTTGGCCTTGTACATGGGTTCCTAGAACTCAGATTGTCAGACTTGCATGACAAGCACTTTTACTTGCTAGGCCATCTCCTCAGTCCTCCACCATGTTGTGATGCGCTCTAGGGGACCCTTGCCAGAAGCCTAGTCAATGGACTTACCTAAGTTTGAACATTCATGTTTCCCAAACTATGAGCTAGATAGAGTATGCCTCTTTCCTTTATAAACTATCCATTCTCTTGGGGGCTGGAGAGATGGCTCAGGTGTTAAGACTCTGCTTGCCATCAGAAGGTCATGAATTCGGATCCCAGGTCCCACATAAAAACACCAGGAGGAAACAGCAGCAGCCTGCACTTCCTGACCTGTAGGGGGCAGAACCTGGAAAATCCCACAGTGAAGCAGAAGAAGGTAGAAACAATCCAGGATGATTTCCCAAGTCAACGTTGGTCTTCCATAGGGACAAATAATATCTTCACACACACACACACACACACACACACACACCACACACACACAGAGAGAATTTAAAAAAGAAAAAAATATCAACTTTCAATTATTTCATTACTCTGTCCTAGCTTGTCCCTAATTAATTACCGCCTACAGAGGCCTTCTAACTAACCTTACTATGCTCAGTACCTGCTTCAGCCTCAGTCCCCTGAATGCAAATTCTATCAACTCAGTGTTCTGCATTTTTCTCATTGCTTGCATTAACCTCAGACAGTACTCCTTCTGGCACTCCACTGCTACTGCGCACCACAAGAGTGTGTTTTCCATTTCCCGTGCAAAATGTTCTCCTCTGAACTTTCTGCTGTGTTGTCCTCTACCCTGGCATAGCCATTCCTCTCCTCTCATTTGGTTCACAAAACATTTTCTTCTCAAATCCCATGAAACATTTTTTTTCTGAATTTCCCCAGCAACCAACACCCAGAATAATTAGCTGCTTTCTCATGTATCATATGTCCCTTTATAATGTGGTGATTTATCTATTCTGTCTTAAGATTGATAGTGAGTACATTGCTTGTGTGTGAAGTCACCCACTCGCCATCCACTCTGCATATTTGTTGAGCTCATAGTATTTGCTATAATTGGGCACAAAGAAGATGCAAAAGATAGGTCCATTGGCCCCAAAACATAATTTGTTGTGAGAAATAAACTATATATTTATAAATCAACTATATATTTTATGTTCCTGTTTAAAATGGGAAAACACAATGATGACCAAGAAAAACTAGCTCTAAAAGCTGGATGTCATTGTGCACACCTGTAGTTCTGATATAACAGAGGCAAAGGCAAGAGTAAGAGAACAGACAGGAATAGAAGGTCCAACTGGCATGTGAGTATGTGAAAGAGAGAGAGAAAAAAAACGGAGAGAGAGAGAATGAGAGAGACAGAGAAACATGTTCCTTTCTGCTCGTGACATTTAATCTGATTCTGAGAAAATAAGAAGAAAATGCTAGACACAATTGAGGTAAAGGATATGCCTTCCTTCTTTGTAATTCCATGTATCTAGGAGAAGTTTGCTAAAGGTTTAGTAAGAAGTTGGAGAACAGGCAGCATGAAAGGTGCAAGGGTAATGACAGTAGCAACAAACCTAAAAAGGAATACCAGGTACAGAGGATGACTTCAGAGAAAACTCAGCTCATCTCAAAATGTGTTCCACAGACCACTACAGTGTGTGTGTGTGTGTGTGTGTGTGTGTGTGTGTGTGTGCGCGCACACGCACCACACTGGTTGAGCAAACAGAATCCTCCAGTGAGGCACATATTTGAAGTACTAATGGAATCTCATCACATTTTAACTGCCATTAAATTGAAGTTGAAAGCATAGGGTATCATAGGAAAATTTATTAGTTCAAAAATAACTAACAAAAAAGGCATCTGTGCTCTCCAGGTTGGTCAAATTCTTTCCATAAATATTCACTGAACAGCAGTGATATCTTAGGCATTTTTCTGGACACAGTAGTAAATAAAACAGGAGTCTAATCTCATGGAACGTACTTTTCAGTGAGAAAAGCATAAAATAAGCAATTCTATAGATAGCAAGATTGAGACTGAGGTATGGCTCATTGTCTCCTGTCTATCACATGTCAAAGCCCTGGGTTCCATCTTCTGGATGGGATGAGGAAAATATAGATAAATAAAAAGGTTCCCTTTGCTTGGTAGTAACAGAAAGAGTTCCATGATGAAGTTCCCTTGAGATGGCGCCTGAAAAATTCATGCCATGTGACAAGAGACACTAGCTATGAATTTGTGGGAACTAGAAGTCAGAGATGGAAAAGTCAAGGGCAAAGATCTGGCAGCAAGCAGGTCCATTCCACCTAAAGGACCTGGAAACAAAGCTTGGGACAGCTGAGTGCTGGCAAGTAAAGCACAAAGAGAAACTGGGGAGCTAGAGACATGTGTTGGATCAGGGCTTTGACTGACTGCCTGCTCTGGGTTATTACAGTGATTGGCTTCCTGAAACATGAAACTTACAGTCTTGAAACCAAGAAACAACCAGGCAAGCGGATAACTGATTGCCTATGCCACAATGAGGCACTTGAAAGAAAAGGGAAATCTTGTGTTTTTGACCTATCCAAGGTATATGACTCTTAATCCCTGGATTGCCTGTATTTCTAGACAGAAGAGTGCATTCGGTTGGCCAGAGAGGATACTCACGGGAGGACACTACTTTTCCCCAGGTGATGAAGATGTTTGTTAGAACCCAGATGATGGAGAGAGATGAAGAGATGCAAGGCGCTCCTTTTACGTAGAAACAAAGGGATATTCCAAGTTTTTTGTGCTGACTGCCTTGTTGGGAAAGAGAAAAGAGAAGAATCTGACAACTCTGACCTTGCTATGCCTTGCATTCAAGGTCCCACCATGGTGGAGTGTTCAGATAAGCAGTTGCCCAGACAGATCCAAAGTCCAAAAGTGAAGTGGATAACCTCACCGACATAAGATTGAGAAAGTCACCAGGTTGAGTTGTGATTCTATAGGCTCTTCTTACAAGCACATTCTGCCACATATCAACTAAGACCTCTGGGTTTCTATGATTGCTCTAGCGAACCCCTATATTTTCACTTCATTACATGCTGGAATTGACAAAAGAATCTTAGCCACGTGGTCCCCCTCCAGGACCACCAGCATGATGCCCTTGCCTGGGTCAAAATAAGAATCTACAAACTCTGCTGGGGAGATGGCTTAGGGGTTAAAGCTTTTATCTTGCAAGCAAAAGAACAGAACTTCAGAACCCAAGATGCCATATAAAAATGCCAGACTTATATGTTAATGGCCTGCACTTCTGGCCCTTGAAGATAGAGCCTGGGAAAACCTAGAGCACTACAAGGAGGTAGACCAATCCAGGATGATTCCCAATGTCACCCTTGGGCCTCTACAGGCACACACACTGAAGTCACACACACACACACACACACACATCAAAAGAATCCACCAAGGAATTTGCTGGGAAATGGATGTCATTAGAAACAATTATATCAAGTGAAGTATCCCAAACCCAGAAAGTTAAGCGCCGTATATACTCCCTAATAGGTGGCTCCTAATACCAAACTCACCCAGCCCACATGGAGACACTCAAGGTAAACCTATGTAATACAGTAATTGCAAGGATTATGAACAGGAGGGATGGGGTTGGAGGGCCACACCAGACACAAGAGGAGAGGGGACCATGTTACAGCAGAGAAAATAGGCCTCCAAGGAATGCAAGTAAGTAATATGACACCTGGTTAAGTTCACAGACGTTCGTTCCTGATCATGTACAACTGAGGGGGTATGATCTCACCAGAAGGGGAGGGCATATAGTCTGGCAGATGAAAGGTGATCATTTTGCAAATGGGTGACTGATCCCTCCCTCACTGAGGTTTCCTGCTTTTATTACATCTACCCTTGAATGTGCTATTATAACAAGACTCCAGTTTAATAGCTTTTTGTCTCTGACCAGGGGGTGACATACAGTAACATCAGGATGGAGTGAAGGGCATTGCAGGAGCAGCAAAACTGCAAAAGAAAATCAACAAACCACAATCCAGAACTTCAGAGACTCTATATCAACCACATGGAACTAGGCCAGCCTAATCTTCCCCCCATCCTGAAGCTCAGGGACATTTGCGGAAGAGGGGGCGGTAAGATTGTAAGAGCAAAAGGATGGGAGGAGCAATGATCTGAAGATTCTCCACACTAGTTAGGGCTGAAGCAATCATAATAGGACTTTGCATGCCCTGCGCCATGTCCAACACACTATTGACCTCACAAAGTCTAGCATCAGCTAAAGGCACCAAGATCCTTGGAGGCAAAGGATTGACAGCCACAGTAGTGTTCCTATGCTTAAGGGGAACATGAGAAAGGGTTCAGGGAAATGCCACTGGGTCCTTGTACATCATCAGAGAGGAGTATCAAGAGGAGAGTTAGGCATACACAATAAAGGACTCTCTGGGAATTGGGGGGAGGCACTGAGGGATGAGGAGGGAGGGAGGGGGACCAGGCGGTTCAGGGGGAGGAGGAGGGAGGGAGGGAACTGGTCTACCTATTAAGTTTGTATTAGCGGAAATAATAAAAAATGTATTAAAAAAAAAAGAATCCACCAAGGGAGGATTTCAACACAAGGATTCAGGAACTGGCTTCAGCTGCATAAAACCCTCTACTTCATGTTCCTCTTTCTGACTCGCAAAGGATAGGCACAGAACACACTGAGAACTGACTTCCAACTTCAACCAGTAGTGAATGACTTGACACGACACATTTTGAAGATAGACTATTGACAAAAATATATGCTTTACGGAATCTGAAATCATCCTTCTTTTACCTGTTTTTCAACTGGAGAACACAGATGAGTAACTTTTTTGTTGTTTTTTTCTTTTTCTTTTTTTTACACTTGACATAAAGACAAAATACAAATGACAAAATGCTCAAAACTGCCTCTGTCCAAGCTAGCTTCACAGTATGAAGTGAAAAATAAATCCTACCATCATCTATAACATTTGACATTTTAGACATCATAATACCTAATAGTTTACAATTTGATTTTCTAAGGTGATTTTTTCTTTTGATCTCTGGACTCTTCATCCCTCTGGCTGGTTTTCTTCCATCAAGACCTTTCCGATTACTTTCCCCAACTTCTTCCTACTCTTTCTTCTCTCTGCCTTGATAGAAGTCAGGGCCCTTGTCGTGCCTTGTATTAGAGTTCGTTGACCTCCCCACTTTTCCAGACAGGCTACATCCTCCCCTCCTCTCTCTGCCCTCTGCAAGGCTCACAGATCTGGCACAATTAGAGGCAAAGATGACCTGCTTCCTTTCCAAGCTTCCTGAAGACAACAATTGTCCAAACAAACTTTCAGGTTGAAGGTTCTGCTGGTGAAATTTCAACCAACAGAGGAGCATTCTTACTAGTAGACAACATCTGTTTACATCAATTTTCTTCAAGGTTCTGAAATTCAACCAAAAACCAAATTGTGGATTTTCTAGCTGAAATAATGTAGACAGAGCAATGCTTCCCCTGTGTGGTGAAGTTTGATATTTCACTCTTTAGAAACCATATTTACAATCACATCCCAGTACTGTTGTGAGATCTGTATTTTTTATTTTAATGACAGAGATGCTGCTTGCTCTTTCATTTTAAAGCAAAAGTAAATCTGGAACAAAAAAGAAAATAGCTAATTTATAATATCTTTAGTGAAATATTTATTGCTTTTCCTCTAAATTTCAAAAGACAACGAGCAACCTTCTCTAACTGTGAAATTTACTATACTTTTAAGATTTTTGTTCATTTTTAGATCATGCAGTGCTCACACTGTTCAAGAGGAAGATAGAAATAAGTTTATATGTCCCTTAAATCCTGTATAATAATAATCAAAATAAAATAATATCTTAGTAAATGAAATTGCTTCTATTCATTTAAAAAATGTGTGCAGGTGCTATTCAACTTACAATGTGTTACATTGTAAACAATTTAGCATAAGTTAAAAGTTGGAACTGCTATCATCTACCAAAACTATCAAACACACTATTTTAACAATGAGGTCCTTTGGGTTGCTTCTCTTGTAATTGTGTGACTGATTGATTAGGAGCTGCAACTACCTGCTACCGTCTGGTATTATTAGAGAAGATCAGACTGCACATTACTACTATTACTATTGTGGGTATGTGTGCATATGGGAAAACTCCAGATTCAAAATTGGAAATTCTATTTCTCCTCACTATGTGTAGCTTCTGCACTATTGTGAGGTTGAAAAACTTCATGTAGAACCACCACAGGCTGATTTATTTGGTATGCAGAAAACTAAGGCTGAGAAGTCCTGGGAGTGAAGACAACACATCCCTCTGGGAAGTCTTTCTTAGAGCTTGTAAGATTAGAGGAAGCCTGGAGGGTCTCCCTGGTGACCTCACCTAAGATACAAGCCATGCAGGAGGAGGACCACGTTGTGAAGCATCCAGAGAACATCATAGACACATGACTGTTTCAAGCTTTGAGTCTCAGAAGGCTGGCAAGCAGCACAGGTGTTGTTCAGAAACATTTATGAAGATATCTGGATCTAAACTCAGACCCTACAAACCCAAAGGCTATAGGTAATAAGATTCCCTCATCATTTATATACTTTAATACTGAATAATCACTGCCTAGGGGGATGAAAATAACTGGAAAGAGATACAGTCTGTCATGTTTTGAAATATGACTTGCTTCCCATAGACTTAAGTGTTTGAACTTTTAGTTGTTTGGAAAAGTCATGGCACCTTTAGGAGGGGAAGCCTTGCTGGAGAAAGGCAGTCACATGAGTGGGCCTTGAGATTGGCTAGCCCCGTACTGCTTGAGTGAATGAGTCTGCTCTTGAATTTGCAGCAGCTCTCAGTCTCCATAAAGTCTGCAGTGACTTAGGTTACCTCCAGCCTTTTCTTCCTTAATGGATGGTGTCTCCCCTCTGGAACCATAAGCTGACTAAATCTCCCTTTAAGTTGTTTAAGCCCAAGTGATGTCTCACAATAACAGAATTCTTAGCATTTCTGGACTCTGAGTTCACCTTTCATGTTCCTTATTCAACTGAGCTTTGGGCACAAAATTTGAAGAAGTAAAACTGGGTTACAAGAAGATTAAAACTTTGCCCCAAAGAAGTAAGCATTAATTTCTTTTTTATGGTATCAGGAATTAAACCCAGGACCTAATGAACCCAGAGCAGATATTCTGACACTAAGTTAAATTTCCGGCCCTTTTAATTTAATTTTTGACATTTATTTTTACTTAATTTTTGACATTTTTACTTTATTATTTATTTATGTATTTTGTGTGTGTGTGTGTGTATGTGTGTGTATGTTTTTATATGTGGGTATGGACATGAATGTACCACAGCAAACATGAGGGCAACAGAGGAAAACTTGCAGGAGTCAATTCAGTTCTTCCATCATCCATCATGTCGGCTCTTGGGATTAAGTTCAGGTTATTAGGCCTAGTGAAAAATACGTCCTGGGTCATCTTGCCACCCTACCTGCTTCAGTTACTCTGCATAGTTGCTGAAAAATTCATTATCACATGGCTAATGGGAACAAAGGGTTTCATTTTGGTTTATGATTTTTTTGGTTACATTCTTAATCCAGCTTTGCAGAAGAATCTATACCACCAGGGGCTGAGGGAATTGTTCACAATATATCCCAGAAGTGGTGACAAAGGGGAAATTTTTCCTTGCCAGATAGAATGTCTGTCCAAATATGCTGAAGAATGTCCACTTACTAACCAGTTCCCTCCATTTTATTCATCTGCCCAGATAATGGTCCTGCCCACCATAGACTGAACCCTGTGCTTCAATCAGACAATCTTCTGCAGACTTGCTTGAGTCTCAGCTCCATTACTAATTCTTTACAAATGTTCCCAGAGCTAGTTCAATTGCCAAGTTGACACCATAGCTATCTACTATGATACCTATTTTTATTTTAATACAGGGTCTTGTTACATTTCCCAGGGTGATCTTAGACTCATTATGTAGTCCAGTCTAGTCTACAAATTGCTTCACCCTCTTGAGTAGTTGAATTATAGGCCTGTACCAGTATTCCAAGAAAGAAGTCAGAATTTGAAACCAGAATTTAACCTAACATTGTCTAAGGCAAACTTGTGCCAGACATGTATTAGACTAGCACAATAATTTTAAGATTTTAGCATGCATATAAATGTCTTCAGAACACTGTTGCATGCTCCCAATTTCCAAACAAGGGCCTTTAATGTAGGGTCAGGGAGAGTTTAAGATGTAAAACAGTCTAAAATTTTGATCTTGAACTATTCTATCCAGGTTGTTCTGATACAAGGGACTAAAGAGTAACCAAAAGAAATACAATCAGAACTACAGTGTCAGAAACTACAAGAGGCACAATTCTCCTGCACAACCCTCAGCAGAATCGTCTTCTGCCCATACTTTCACTGGGGGGTTATGGATTCCAGAACTAGATAAAAAATTTTTCTTGTGTTTAAGTTACCCAGACTGTGATGCTCAGTTACAACAATCCTGGAGAACTAGCACAACTCAAACTCTATTACTGAAGAACCTGGTTTAATATACACCAAGGAGGCCACTGAGTACTTATTGACAATTAATGATTGTGTCTATGGAACTGAAAAAAATATTTACTCCTAAGAAATAGAAAATAAATAGTACCTGCCTGGAACTTTGAGTGATGACTATTATACTCAACATGGCTCTGCATTTTGAAAACTTCTGATCCTAAAAACCACTTGCGGAAGTCAAGATTGTGAAATAAGCAAACATTTAGCCATATGTAAGTACCCTTTAGTTTGTTCATTGTAGTAGAAAATTCTTAGCATGTCAGAAGCATCTAGCCTCTTGACACTGTGCCATGATGTTGTGATCTACAGATGCATCAGGCCATTGTTCCAGTTTCCTTTTCTGTTGTCATGACAAAGTACCTTACAAGAAACAAGCTTAAGGGAGTAAAGGGTTTAACTGCATCACAGCTGCAGTTACAGCTGTGAGTGAAAGGAAGTTCCAGCAACAGTAGCTTGAAGAAGCTGGTTGTATCACATCCACAGTGAGAGCAAGGGCCACGAGATTGCACAGAGGTGAGGTTCCTGTTCACAACCTGAAGAATTGATTTCAGTCTCCAGAAGCCTACATGGTCGAAGAGGGAATTGATTTTCAAAAGTTGTCCACTGATCGATACCCATACAACATGGAATGCATACATGCATGTGTTCCCCTATGAAATAAGTTTTCATAATGTTTTAAAAGGAAAAGAAAGAAACAGAAAGGGAACGAATGCATCTTTCCTTGTTAGTGCTGCTCCTCTAGCTTTCCCCATTTCTATAAGGTCTTGAATCCCTTACCTACTGAATAATCGTGTCCACAATTGGAAGTATTTTTACCTCGATTTAAAAAAAAAAAAAAGACAGGGACTAGGAACATGGTTCAAGGGTTAAAGCTTTGGTCTTGGAAGTAAAAGGACCTGAGTTCAGAATCCCAGATCTCACCTAAAAGCCAGACAGATATAGTTGTGGCCTATAGTCCTGGCCCTGGAAGGCAGAGCCTGGAAAATCCCTGATCAAAGTGAATGGAAGTAGAGCAATTCAGAATGATTCCTCATGTCACCCTTTGGTCTCCACAGGAGCACACACTCAAATTGCTCTATTGTACACACACACACACACACACACACACACACACACACACACGCACGCACATTCCATAAACAAAACAACAAAACTCAAGACAACCTCCTACAAGTGTTTCCAGACACTAACCTTAATCTAGAGAATTAACTGAGGTTTGGCAGTATGGCTGGGGGCCGCTTCCCACATGCCAAGTTAGAAATTAATACTAACCTTCACTGCCATATTCATACCTGTTCTGATGGCTTCATATGTAGCACTCAAAATTTTCCTAATTTAAAGACACCAAAAACATTTAAAAGGTTTTAAACTCTGTAAGCACTTTGAACAGACAGTTGATTTTCCCCTTTCACCTCATCCAGAACATCATTTCGGCATTCTAGAAGCATTTTACCTGGATTCTACTTCCCCTAAAGAGAAGCTGGTTGGACTCCTGAGTTTTTCTACCCCAAGCCTCCAACACATTCTCTCAGGGTTCTTTTGTGGTTGTTCTTTGCATGGAGATTAAAATTTTCCCAATTTATTTGGTCTCTCAAATCAGAAATGCTTTGAATGCTTTATAATCCCAATAGTCCCAAAATATTTCTAGTTATTCTAAGTGTCACAACTTCTAGCTAAAAATAAACCACAGGCTCACTATGAGTAAGGCCAGGTCAAGGTCGACTCAACCTAAATCATTCTTTGCTTTACTGAATTTATTGAAATAATATCACATCTTGTCATCCTACATGAAAATCACCATATTGATCAGCATTTAAAAAGATATGGAGATTCATATTCTGTTTTTCTCTCAGTGTGGTGCCAACGCAGACCAACATTAAAGACAAGTGACAAAAGCCTTGAACCTGGGCCTCGACAGCCCTGTGTTCCTCACACACGAACCCAGAGTGTTCACTACTGAATTCTAAATCTGTATCTGCAGTCACCCAGTAAAAGCAATGCAGGCTACAGCTCTGACAGATGGAACTCCACAGTGGAAGGATCAGGGAAAATGTTTGGTAGAGATGAAAGCTCTCTAGCCTAAAGACAAGGCTGTGGTCCACTCTTGAAGAAAGAGTGCCTTCCCTGACTCCAGCCTAAGAGCCCAGTGTATTAGTCAGAGTTCTCTAGAAGAACAGAACCCATGGGACGAAGATATATAAGAAGGGAATTTATTAAGATCCAGACATTGAAGGAGCTGGATTCTGATGTAACATGAGGGAAAATCAGTTTGCCAGCACAGGACAAGAGAGTCCCTAGCTCTTCTGTTCCTGTGATTCCTTTTACTAGGAGGTTCCATCCAGATTTAAGGTGGCCTTCCTGTTGCAAGTATCTTAATCCAGATAGTCTCTCTAGGTGGTCTGACAGGCAATCTGTTAGTTAATCCCAGGTGTAATCCAATTGACAACCAAGATTTATCACAACCGGAACAGCAAGACACAAGTAAGAAGCCAGTATTGTCAAGCTAAGTGAGGAGGGTCTGAAGGTGTGGGTGATGGAAGTGCTGGATGTGGTTGAATCCCTAGGTTTTTAGGGGCCCTGTAGGGAACATATTGTATAGCAAAGTGTGCATGAAGGCCATCTCATGCCAGACAGGAAATGAAGGGAGAAAAGAGAAAAAAGATTAGTATTCCACAGTTAAGTAATTTGCCTTCTCACACTGAGTCTTACATTTTTAAAGTTTCACCACCTTCTAATCTTTTTTTTTTTATTCAATTGTGCGTGTATGTGTGTGTGCGCGTGTGTGTTATGTATGTGTGTGTGTGTAGAACCACGGACGAATTCGGGAACCACCATGGACGCCTTCACCTCCTCCTTGTTTGCTCTGCCCTGGGATTCACAGGCTCCGCCTTCACAGGTCCGTTTCACAGGACCAGAAACGCAGGCCGCCCCCGCTTCCGCCTGGCGTCTATACGTGGGGTCTAGGATCCGAACTCAGGACCTTCCACCTGCAAGGCCAGAGGCTTAACCCCTGAGCCACTTCTCCAGCCCCCACCTATCTAATCTTGCCACTGCTGGGAACCAACCAGAACTTTAACGCACTGTTTGGGTGACAGTCTAGATCCAAACTCGACCAGCTCCTGACTCCTAGTGGATGCCCAGGTACATCCTCACTTGATGCAGTTAATAGCTGTCATTCCCTCTTGGGCAGTTTTAGAGCAGTCAAGCTGGGATGGTCTCTGAAGGTTTTGGAAAGCCAACCCCCATTGCTGGGGTTACCCTGAAGGAACATATACTTTGCTAACTTTCCCCAATCCTTTGTTTGTGAATGGATATGGAAATTAGTTCTCCATTGTAGATAAGTCCCTACCTGGAGGTCCCACACAAAATCAACTGGGTTGGGCCCCATTGTGAGCTACCAATGAGGAAAAGCCACTTTCCAGGCTTGCCTAAATGTATAAATATATGTGACCTTGGCAACCATCTTTGGCACCTGCCCTTCATGGCACTCCATGCCTGAAGTCCATAAATTCTCCAGGCGCCCTTTCCCCCCAAGACACTCCACATCTACAGTCAGTGAAGTCTATTCCTTCTCTTCTCTAATAATCTCTAGCTTAATCCTCTACACCAGTGTTCTGGTTTCAACTCAACTCCGAACACAAGAACTTGAATCCCTGCAACACCTCCCACCTACCTTCCTTCCTCCTTTCCTAAACAGAACTTGCCTGTTCCCCTTTGGCAGGTATAATCAAATAGACCAACGGAGACTAACACCATACTTTCTAGGACTTTTTGTGAGTTTAGTTTGAAAGACCTTTCTATGCATGTGAAATCAGCAGAAAGAATATAGATCTGCATTCACCGAGAGATAGGTTCTACATTTAGTGGAAGTAGAATCTATAAACAGATCTCAGAAGAGAGCTCAGTGAAGTGCCTCCCACACATGCAAGAAACGGTAGGACTGGCAAGCAAGGTCCAGATATCAACCTGCCTCTAAATTCAGTGAAAATTTCTGTGTAATGAATGTAGTAAAATACAATAGAGAATACCCAGTGTCAGTCTCCAGCTTGTACACACACACACACACACACACACACACACACACACACACGCACACATATGCATGCATGCACATGCACGCACACGACAAAGAAGGAACCTATAGAAAGAATGAAAACAAACACCTCGCTGGAGTGAGAGAGAGCCAGAAGTGGGAGATGGAGAAGAGAAATATGACAATGTCCTTCTAACACAGTGAATTGAAGTTAGTTTCTGCCCCTAGAGAACAAGGGAGTTGCACCTCATCAAAACAGCACAAACAAAGATCTTTAGATCCAACAAGAATAAGCAAGAGCTCCCCAAGGAAACAGCACACATTTTTCTCAACTATGTGACTTTTAAAATGGTCAATTTTTTTTTTTTTTTGCATGTGCGTATCTATGAGTGTGTGTGTCTACAGAGGTCCGAGGTTGACTTCGGAAATCATCCTAGATTGCTCTACCTCCTTATTGTTTTGCTTTGGAATTTCCCAGGCTCTACTTCAGGACCAGAATTGCATGCATCACTTATATCTTCCTGACTTTTAGATGGGATCTGGGGATCTGAACTTAGATCATTTTGCTCGTGCGGCAAAAGCTTTAACCTCTGAGCCTTCTTTCCAACCTAGGTGATTCTGTATTTAATCTCCCTTCACCCTCACCACAACCCAATAACCCATGCTGCTTTTATCCCATTTACAGCTGAAAGCCTTGCCAGCTCCGGGCATCTTAGTAGAGCAGAGAGTCACCCGTGCTTCTACTAGAGTCCCACACGTAACTTTTGTACTCAATGCCATTCTATTGTATTAGGAGGCTTCTAACTCCTGCTTCTAATGAGACTTTCCTAGAGGGTCAAACAAAACCCAGGCCAGTGCTTTGGCAGGCCTCTCCCATGGCTTGCTAGGGCCCAGGGCCAAGGATACCCATCTCTTTCTGTCAGAGTCAGTATCATTTCCTTGTCTGACCAAACTTACTTCCTTTAAATGTTTCCTTTTCTTGAGATACGTAATCTGCTGAGGCGTCCAGGAAGGATTTGGCTTCAGGTCCAAAACAACTGTTTGACACACTGCAGAATGTTTTATCACATCTCCAGAGAATAAAAAGTGTATCAATAAAGATCACTTCCCTCCTGCCCCAAGCCATTCCCTACCCCACCCCAACAGCTGCTTTAGGCAAAATTACAGTCCCTTTTAAGAATATTTCCATCACAGTGTTCTCTTTGAAAAATAACATCTGGTTCTCTGCCAAGTGGAGATTTGATGTAACCAAAGATCTTAATCCAGCTAGAGAACTAAATTCACTGAAAAAAAGAAGGGGTGTATGTGTGCGGGGTGGGGGAGCAGGGGAGAGTGCTGTTTGCATTCCTACTGTGAAATAAGATCTGACCCAGGGCCGATTTTGGGAAGCGCTCCCACCAGAGCTGTGGAAATCTGGTTTCAGGATAGGAAATCTGGTTTGAGAAAGAAACCACTCTGCTGTTTGTTCTGACGAGATGGAAGCCTTCATTTCCGGATGTTCTCATCTTAAACCCCAAAGCAGGACCAGCTGGCAGGCCACGCAGGCTGAGAGCAAGGGATGAAAGTTCCATGAGGAAATGGAGTCCATGGGAGGTTGTTGGCCTCTGTCAATGATGTCCTGGTGAGTCATGTTTCATCTCCATTTGCTCCAAACTCTAAACTACTTGGAGAAGACAAATTATAATTTGGGGAAATTGCACACAGTAAAACTCAGGTACTGTCTCCAAACTAGCAAAAGGTATTTTGAATATTTTTAATAAAACTTGAATCTGTATTTTAAGATCTCTGTAAATTCAAAAATGATGCTCCCAATAAATCCATAGAGCAGAGTTAAAAGAAGGAATAAAATAGTCCTTCATAGTACGAAACAATCAGGTGAAAACGTTTCTGCGCTTTCAAAGTACTAAAGTTTTGAAAGTATTTTTAAGATAATCATCTGCATCCCTATGTCCCATTAGGATGTAAAATTATCTACTATCTAGTTGTATGAAAATAAAGGACAATTTTTAGAATACAGTTATTAATATGTTTATTCAATTTATGAATCAGTGACTTCTAATATAATTCTTCAAAATGTAGACCCACACAAGAGATGAGAGAATGTTCATTATCAGTAAACTCCAGAAGAGACTCCATACTATGATGTGTGGCTTGAAGGTAAATATTTTGTCCAGTGGAAGAAAGCGAGACTTTTGTGGGCTCTCTGCTGGATAGTATCAATCTGTGGAGATGGATAACTAATCCAGGTCTATTCCTGCAGCAGCTACGCAATAGAGACATGGAAGTTCTGCAACGTTTTCTTCCTGACATCTGGACTGTCAAATGTTCATATGTTTGGTGACTCCCTTGGGAAGCCCATGCCCACTCCTTACTTTGTAGATATACTAACATTCTTTGTTTTTTCTTTTTCTTTTTTTATTGGAATTCAGACTATATTGCTTATTAGTTGGCATTCCATACCATTTTAAGTAAATAGATTCTGAGAAAATATACTGGGAGTGTCAGGCAGACAATGGCAATATTGATGAGAATGTTCAAGTGTTTCCGATAAAGTAACGAGGCACCGCTGCCACCATCACCTTCAGGAAGTTTACGTTTCATATAAAAAGAGTAGAAACAGTTCATTGGCATTTACCTAGCATTATTCTAAGAACCACAATAATTTCATAATCTTCAGAGCAGAACAAAGTACTTTTTTCCACCTTAAGATGTTGCTTAAAAAGAAAAATCAAACAAATACACTTGACAACAAAAACCACACCCAGAATCTTGAAAACACAAGATGCCATAGTCTAGTGGTCCTCAATTCCAATGTTAATCCAAGAAACAAAATTTGAGGAAGTTTTTGAAATTGAGATTGGGCCCTCTCATTCTAATTATGCTTCCTATATAGTTCATACATGTAACTGAAGACTAGAGCAATTGTGAGGTTCACGGATACATCTCTAACTGTTCCGATGCTAAGGTAACTTCTTTAAAAGTAATTATTCTTCAAAACTTCAGTGTAAACTATACTGGTATAAGTCAACATTCTAGCAGTCTACCCTTCCAGTTACACAGCGGGAGTCCTAAGTGTTCTTAAAGCCTGGAACACACAAAGTCACTGCAAATCACATGTAACATCAATAACTCTCTTGGTAAAACAGTATCAAGTTTCCTTTACTGATGATTTTTTTTTTATTTTTAAAAACAAGCATGTAGAACAAGAGTTCAGCATCAGAAATTTCTCTATATATATTACTAAAAAGACACAGAAATTGAAAATACATTTGGATAGTTGAAAAGACACTAATAAACCACAACAACAAAAAAACCCATAATTGAAATGTGGTTTTATGTTCAACTCACTTAAAGACCTATTACCCAACAACTAAAACACCACAGTAGTTAGATAAACAGGAATTTCTGAAAAATCACCATCTACAACATTACAAAATAAAATATTAAGTCATCTTTTACCTTCCCCCGGTATATTCAAGCAAAGAGAAATGCTTCAATATGAGACAAGTCAATGCTAAGTCAATGCTCTCTAGAATATTTGGTAAATTTGTTGTTGAGTGTGGGCAAATGAGTAAATGTAAATGGAGGCCATGTTTTGATGTTTGGTGTCTTCCTCTGTTGACCTCCATTTGATTTATTTACTTTTGAGACAGGGATTCTCACCCAACCTGGTGCTTCAGCTACTAAGTGGTCAATAACTCCCAGTGATCCGCCAGTCTCCACCTTCACAGCTCTGGAACTATAGGCATGGGCCACCATGCCAGGGTTTTATATGGGTGCTGGGCATCTGAACTCAGGTCCTCATGCTTGGGCCACAAGCATTTTATGAGTGAGTCACCTCCCACCCTCCAAATCTGTTCTTATATTTTCCTGCTATATGCATAGGTGAAAGCACTTATGATCAAACAACTTGCCCTGAATTTAAAAAGTATAGATGTCATCTTATTAAAGGGAAGTAGTTTACTTTTTAAAAATAAAGACCAGCTGTAGAATGAATCATATACAGTTCAAATATTAGTATTGTAATTTCTCTGAAGCTATTTATGCTTTGGTTTTATGGAGCAAAAAGAGATGAAGACTTTAAGATGAGAAGTTCATTGACACAAATCACACTGTGTAAATGTAGCCTCAGTATCTGCCTCTACTGGGCCGTCAGTCTGAAAAGGGCCTGGTATGCCTTTCACAATGATCACATCCACCAGGATAAGATCACACAAATGAACACTGGTTATTATTCATATCCATCCATACAAAGCTCAACAGTATTCCACAGTTACACTTTCATCTTTTATTAAGGCAACCAGATCTCCTTATGAATTTTCCACTTACATTTTTTTAAAGAAACATGGGACAGATCTGTATCTTATGGAAAGCTACCGCAATAGCAGTGAAAGTAACAGAAGATATTGAGCTGTTTCCTCTTTAAAGGATGCTCTTTCTTTTCAAGTGCTAGTCATCATCTTTAGGGCTAGTTTTGTTTAAATGTTTCAGGACATCAACCCAGATCCAGCCTCGAGGAAGCTCTCCTTTGTGATCTGTTTTATCGGCCAGCTTATGTTTCTGTGCTTTGGAAAGTTGTTCTTTTTTGTCCTTTCTCTTACTTAATGGGGCTGTATTAGAAGTTTCAACAGTGATAATATCAGCTATTGAAGTTGTAGAGTTGATGGGATGGTGATTCCCCATGAACTGCTCCCTATTGTCCATGCCATATTCGAACAAGGTGTAGGTCATCGCTGTTCCAAGATTGACTTCCACGGCTTGCCATAGTTTGGCTAAAATATTCTGCTTTGCAGCTGAGGAGCTACAAGGCAGAAAAAACTGCACATATATTGAAATGAAACTGGACTTGATTCCCGGAAACTTTCGTTTCCTTCAAAAATAGAACATAAAGCTTCTAGCTCCATCTCCTGGTCCTTGTTTGCACCCATCGCATTAGGCATCTTTCGGACTCGCTTCTGCACCTCGGCCTCGGGGTGCCGAGGATCCTCCCTGCAACCGTGGATCACGTGTGTGCGGCCTTTAGCAAAGCCAAGCCACAGGCCGCACACAGCAGAGCCCAGGGCCACGCTAAGGTGGCACCCAGCCGGGGATGGAGGCTCTAAGCCGGTGAATCTCTTTCTTAAAAATCTTGATTTATTTTGGGGCTGGAGAGGTGGCTCAGGGGTTAAGCCTCTGCCTTGCAGGTGGAAAGTCCTGAGTTCGGATCCCAGATCCCACATATAGACGCCAGACGGAAGCGGGGCGGCCTGCGCTTCTGGTCCTGGTAGGGCGGAGCCTGTGAATCCCGGGGCAGGAGGAGGTGGAGGCGTCCATGGTGATTCCAGAATTCGTCCATGGTTCTACACACACACACACACACACACGCACACGCACATACGCACACACGCACAATTAAATAAAAAAAATTTTTTTAAAAATCTTTATTTTGCGCTCACGCATGTGTGTGTGTGTGTGTGTGTGTGTGTGTCTGTGTGTGCGTGTGTGTGTGTGTGTGTGTGTATGTGTATGTCCAAGGACACTGTCTATCCCTGTGGAGGCCCAAGGATGACTTCGGGAATCATCCTGTATTGCTTCTATCTCCCGGGGCAGATAAATAAGATAAGGGGAATTTGTCAGGGAAGTTGGCATCCTTTGGTATACTTGGCCAGACATGTTGGTCTGGCAAATGAAGATTGTCCCTCTCTCAGTCAGTCACTATGTGGATATGGTATTGCCAGTTCTCATGCTCCTGGTGTTGGTGTGAGCTGGACAAGCAACTGTAACCAGCACTTGAACAGCAGAAGCCCACTAAGGCACACAGCAGATGGTATGAACCCACCTCTCCACTCTGGGACCATTGCTTCCCAGCACCTAAGCCCAGGAACAGTTTCGAGAGTTTTTGCAAGCAAAGGCAGATACAGCTCAATAATCTCCAGTCACAATGCTGAGGAAGAAGCCAAATTTTTGAGGGGAGCAAGTCCCAGTTCTTTCATTTAACAAAACTTCTTTTAAGTACATGTCATTCCACAGCCACATAAGAGCCTTTAAAATTCATTAGCACTTAACTCCTGCTGAAAAGAGACACTCTTGGCTGAAAATACATCATGGATTACAAAGAAAGACAAATATTTGCTCTCTCTCTCTCTCTCTCTTTCTCTCTCTCTCTCTCTCCCCTCCTTTATTCTTCCTTCCTTCTTTTATTTTCCATGTTAGTGTGGATGCATTTGTCTATGTGTGTTTGGTGCACATTTATGAGTGTGTGTGTGTGTGTGTGTGTGTGTGTGTGTGTGTATAAGTCAGAAGTTTTTACAAAGAATCATCCTCGATCATTATTCCACCTTAGTTTTTTGAGACTGAGTCTCTCTATCATTATTCCACCTTAGTTTTTTGAGAATGAGTCTCTAATCAAATCTAGAGCTCAAATACAGGGCTAGTCTGATGACATACAGACAAAGGCAAATAGAGTGGATTTTCCAAACAAAATAATGTTAATCCCTGGAGGTGACCGTGGTACCTTTCCCCAGAGATGCTACTCTTTTAAACACACTCTGCCACTCCTGCTTCTAAAATAACATTATTGCCAGTTCCTTAAAATCTCCTCAGACTCCTAAGTCCCCAAGAAATAGAAATGGCAAAATTACTGAATAATGATCACTTAAACTTTCTCTTTTCTCAACATCCATACATATCGTATCATCAGAATTGGATTTTCTTCTTGCCTTGGATCTGTCAACTTCATCTTGCTTGTTCTGAGCAGCAGCTCCTACTTCCTTGTGATTTTGCTCTGCAGTGTCTTTTTTTTTTTTTCTTTCTCTAGCACCTTCCTCTTCTTTCATTAGATTATTTTATGGCGGCAGATATTTCAAAAACCAGTCTGTGTGTCAGGCACCACAGTGGTTACTAAGGGTTCAAAGAGCCGTATATAACCTTGCCCTTGGTGGTCTTCTCAGGGAAGAAGAGAAAGGCATGTGCTGGAGAGTGTTTCACTACAGATTCTGCATGTTCTGGTCCCCATAGCTGATTAGTAAAATCCGAAAGGTCCTAGCAATTGCTACATTTTCATAAGAACAGCCCTTTCTGTAGTAGTTAGTTTTAGGTGGTAATTAGACAATTGAGAACTTTAGGCATACCTATGAAGAAATACTTAGTTAAGGCAAGCCTCTAGCAAGCCTAGAGGAGATTATCTAATTGATGCAGGAAGACCTAACATAGAGTAGATAGAATCATTCCTGGCTAGTTGGATAAAATGGGGGGAGGGGTTGGTTGAAATTTGGCAGACTACAAGATTGGACAGATAGAAGGTATGCATTGGTTTTTGCCCTCTCTGCTTTTGTTATGGATAACATATTGTCAGTTTCTTTGACCGCTGCTGATAATTCTGCTGTAATGAGCAGGCTTAGCTCATATATTCATCACAACAGTGCAATTAGGAGCCTAAGATACCTTCCTTCTTACAGAACTCTAACAACTATTCCCAGAACTACTTACACTTCATTAAGAGCCTTCTATTTAGGCTTGTAAAATAGTCATCCTTTTCTGCTCCACAGATTCTTTCCTTCTCCTGGACTTTTGGATAGAGAGGAACAGAACCTATAGAATGAACATATATTGAAAAGCATGTTATTAGATTTGCTTTTGAGATAAGTTCTATGCAGTTCAACAATGTCTGGCTACTAAGTCCATTTGTCTGTTCAGTCCATGAAGCTGAATACCTCAGCAGGCCCAGTGCAGTACTGAGGTCTAGAGACTTTCTGGAGAGCCACTGGTCTTCTTCTCATGTTGGATAGCCGAAGAATCTGGGCTCTAATCTCAGCCAAGAATGGAGGCAGCAGGGAAGGCTTGCTAGCACAAAGAGAAGGCAAGTAGTCAGAAGAAAAAGTTTTGTTTCTTGAACTTCCTTTATATCTGTGTTGGCATTCAGTCATGCAATCCATATTTAGGCTGAGTCTTCCTCATTCAAATAACTTGGTCCAGAATATCCCTTCGGGTGTGTCTCTAAGTTGATTCCAGGTCCAGTCAAATCCACAACCAAGATTAACCATTACGACCTATCAGCAACAGTAGAGGTAATTTATTAATTTTTAAATGAAACATTCACATAGCCAAGCTAGTTTGGTTGGGTGTAGAATCTGCTAATGACACAGATTTACTATTAATGGCTGATGTGTGCTTGACATATAAGGTACTATTCTCTGAGGGTATTAGCATGCTACTGTGACAAATTAATTACCTGGAATGACTACCATCAGGAAAAAGAAAATGCTTTCTCATCATTTAAAGGGTCTCGTACTCTGAATATGCACTTGACTTGTCTATCTACAATGCTTCTATTCTCACCTCCATCCATGAGTTTACAGAATGTGTCATACTGTATTGCATAAAACATACATTCAGATGGAAGACCTTGTCTTGTAGCAGCAGAAGTATAGCAGTGAGCCCATGCCCATGGAATTCACTGTTGTTAGCACACTCTCTTCTCCATGAAGCAATTGGCTGAAAGAGGCATTTGGCTGATCAGTTAGGGAAAAGAGAGTTTCAGCATCCTGAGATCTAGTGTCCTGGATGTCCTCCTAAATGGAGTAAAGGCCCCAAGCCAACACATGATTGCAGCGATACTTCCCTGAAGTTCACCCACACGGAATCAGGATGTGAAAATCGTAGCGGCACGACTCACCACAACCTGGTGCCCACAAACAATACAGTTGCTTCTAATGTTTCCTAGTTTTAGGATCTGCTGGGCTTGAAAGATGTAATTTAAAAGGAATGAATACTTCTACCGGGAGACACACTAATTTGACAGTATTGGCAATAGGTCACAGCTTTCAGGAAGAAAAGCATAAAACACTCTTCCAAGTAAGGAGAAATCAGAAAACAGTATTTCATTAGGGCAAAGGGGGAATAGGGACTAAGAAGTACTAGGTCATGGTTTGAGGCAGCAACTGTAACTACAGACTGATAACAGAATGGGAGACCTCAACAGTTATGAGTATGTATGTCTTCCTTGGTTTGATAATAAGCTAGTATATTTGCAGGTGTACTGCTGCATATTTGTATCTTGTGATCTTTGGAGTATGAGAAAGCCGCATAGAAACAAAAATCAAGTCCTTTGCATAAAATGGTGTACTATTTCCCTATAATTGATACACACCCTTACCCGTCTGTATAGTTTATCTCATCTATATATATATGTGTGAATATATATATATGTGTGTGTGTGTGTGTGTGTGTGTGAATAGCCTACTGAAATGTAAATGGCATATGATTTAACTACTCTTATACTGCTATGATAAAATATTCTGACCCAAGTCTTAAGTTATTTAAGGAAGAAAATGCTTGTTTTGTCTATGTTCCAGAGGACATAGAGTCTAAGCAAGAAACACACAGTGGAAATCAGGGAAGGTATGACATCTAGCTCATACTAAATCCACACAGGGAAGAAAGAGACAGGGAGAGAGAGAGAGAGGGAGAGAGAGAGAGGGAGAGAGAGAGAGGGAGAGAGAGAGGGGGAGAGAGGGGGGGGAGAGAGAGAGAAACACACTATGGTTGGTCTTAAACACTGAGCCATTTCTCCAGTCTCTCTCAGATTTTTTTGGCCCATATTGGTGACTACTGATGAAGAACCCAGGCTGATAGTAACCCTCCTTCCTTCCACTCACTGTTTTATATTTCTTTTCAAAATGTATGTGGAAGCCCCAGGGTAATGGCATTAAGAGGCGCGACTTTGGAAGATATTCATGTTCTGAGAGCTCTGACCTCCTGGACAGGATTATCCTTTTTGTCATGTGACCACACAACAAAAGAGGAAAGAACTTCATTGGCATTTTGGTCTTGAGTCTTAGTTTCCAGAAGTTTATTTTCTCTGTGCACTATTTGGTCTATGGTATTTTGCTATAGCAGCATAAATGGACTCAGATCCTTTCTATTATGGTGAGATTCTAGTATCAACTTGACAGTTGCGATCTGTTTGGGGACACAGCTGTGAAGAACCAATGGTCGAAGCTGGCTCTTAAACAAATCTGCAAGTACTTACTTAATTAGTGTAGAAAATTCAGCCCATAGTGGATGGTGCTTTCCAGTGGTGGACTGGACTGGAAGTGCAAGGAGGAGGGACTTGCTCTTCCTTTATCCTGGGTGACTTGCTGTTGAGTTGACTCTTTTAGTTTTCTACTTTTACAAGCATATTGAGTATTTATCCCGGCTTCCCTCCCTCCTTTCTCCCCTCCATCTCCTCCTTTCCCTTCACCATTCTCTCCTATTCCTTCTCACTCTTCTGCCTATGTGCTTCTATGGACCCTAGGGTTCACTCTGACCTGTCTACTCTTGTGGGTGCTCAGGTCTCTATGGAATATCAAGTTACCTCTTTTCAGCTCACCACACTGATATGTGCATTTCCCTTCACTCATCCAGCTTTAGAACTAAAGGTTTCCACTGTAAGTGACCATTCTATGGATATAATAGCATCTACCTACAGAGTACTTTGATGTATTGTCTTCCTACCGATAGGTTTATTGGCTGTCTTCTCTATTGATTTTTCCTTCCCTTTTTTTTATAGGTTCTTGTTCTAGTTTACAGTAACAATCTTCCTACCTGTAAGTTTATTGGCTGTCTTCCCTATTAATTTTTTCCTCCCCCCCTTTTTAATAAGTTCTTGTTCTAGTTTACAGTAACAGGGAGGTATATTCTGACAAGCAGGTCTTGAATCCAATCAGAAAAAGCCTATAATGTTTATGGGCCTTTAAGACCTCTCTGACCAACATTTTATCAAGAAGTGCTACATTCCTGTTACTTCTGGTAGAATTTTGTCCCTGGATTCTAAGTGGATCAGCTCAAAGCTTCCCCCCCCCCACCCCATATTCCTCACTACCCATTCTTGTTCCTTTCTTTAAAGACTTTTTTTTTAACACATATTATTAACATAGGATGTTCCTTTGGGCTTACCTCCCACAATCATAGGCTTTTCTATAAGTCCCTCTGTCCCTCCTATCTCCCATCTCCTCATTCCCCACTATGTATTTTTCCTATTTATTCTGTCCTTCCCCCTTATCCTGGGATCCTAAATCTCCTCTTTAAAAGGTTTCACCTTAAACATTCCTTTCCACCTTCCCACTCATAGGTCTTTTTCAAATTGTCTGGCTTTTACAGTGCTTCCAATCCAAAGACATTGACAAGGATATCTGTTCAATCATCTACATATAAAAGAGAACATGTGGTGCTTAGCTTTCTGTATCTGAGATAGCTCACTCAATATTAAGGTTTTCAGTTCCAACCATTTATCAGAAAATTCCATTATCTCATCCTTTCTGATAGCTGAGTAATATTCCATTGTGTAGTTGTACCACATTTTCATTATCCATTCCTTTGTTAATGGGCATGTTGGCTGATTCCATTTTTTCACTATTTTGAATAGTACTATAATGAACATAGATGAACAAGGCTGTGGAGTCCATTCTTCGAGCATCACTGCCTTCTTTGCTGTTGCTGCTGCTGACTCCGTCCTTGGCTGACCCAGAGCTCGTCCAGAAACCCCTAATACACTTTTCCTTTGCCTATTTCTCTATCATTGACCACAAAATGTGTTAGTAATAATTAATTTATGTCCCAAAACTCTTGCTGCAGAACACCAAAGGCAGGAATAGAGGACTTGAATCAGCTGGGATAAGAACAGTGAGCGTTGCCTCAGAATCTAAACGTGGATGTTGCTTTTCTTTGTGGCCAAGAGCATCATGATTCTTTGTACACAGACTAATTATGTCCTCAGGTGGGCTGATAACTGTGTCATTATCTCTGCTGGAAAACTGCAGTCTACAGAGGCACATGTGGTGTGTGAAGAACAAAGGGCACACTGTGGCAACCTTGCAATATGTCAAGATGTCTACACTGAACTACAGTTTCCAGAATTCTCTTTCCTATTTCCCAGTTATCCCATTCCCAAAAGGAATTCTCACATATCTGAAACGTGGAAGGCATTTGACTTTTCTCTCAAAGGAGCTGCCATGTGACTCGGCAGACTTGCCCACTGTTGTCCCCTATTGGGAGAATCCTGCAGCTTCTGTGACTCTTGTGCCAGGTGTGTGTCTAACTCCATAATACGAATTCTGACAAGACACCCATTGTAGCAGAGGGCAAAAGAGTGGGCATTGGCACAAGTTCAATTCCTGCTGTGAGACTTCTAGCATGTACTCAAGACTACTTGTTTATAGGGTCCAGTTTGTACCTGGCTTACCTACTTGATCCTACTTCCTGCCTGCATCAGGCACAAACAGCCTTTCAAACACTACTGAACTGTTCCTATAATTGCAGGAAGCTACATTTACTTCTACCAAATCATAGTGGCTTTGTTTTTCTGGACCTTGGCTGATAAGGTGTGGTGCCACATATCTGTCTTTTGTGTCATGAAACTGCTCTCTTGTGAAATTTAGAAATTAATATTATTAAATAGGGTACCTTCACTTTTTCTCTGCAAGTAGTGATAAATACTCTCTAGGGTGGTCATTCAAACTCTGCTGTAGTCTGACATGACATTGAGCCTATTTGACCTGGTACTTCTCATAATGACTTGAAGAGTAAATAGGTTACAATGTCCCAGGCTTGCTGCTGAATTGGTGGGCTGGCTTCTTATCTTACAAAATTCATCTAGAGCCAGGGAACAGTGGTGATGGAGAGGAACAAAGTACTTGGCTGCAGGGCACAGTAGCATAGTTTCAAGACTCAGCCCTGCCCTACTTGGTACTAGAATACTGCACACCTGTGTTATCACAATACATTAGTTTCCTGTGTAAGGAACAGCTATCCACAAAAGTCCCCAGTCCTATGAGTACACACCACACACACACACACACACACACACACACACACACACACACACACACAAATTTAAATCTAAGTTTTATATGGCAGCTAAGATGCAATATTTTGTCATTCCTCCATTTTATTCCTTCTTTCCCCTTTCCTTATCTCTTTTTACTTCAGGTCATATAAATATGTATGCCCATACACACACACACACACACACACACATATATATATATACACACATATATTTAAATCTAGATTTTGCTTAACATGATCTTCAGTTCCATTCATTTTGCTGCAAAAAAATTTTTTTTCTGAATAAAATTCCATTATGCACATATACATTTTTACCTATTCATTTGCTATTCTGGCTGACTCTACATACAGGCTCTTGAATAGTGCAGCAAGAAACATGGGTCTGCAAGTACCTCCACGTGTTGACATAGAGTCTTTCGGGCACATAACCAGGAGTGTGTCTCTGGATGTTAGGTGGTACTAGTCTAGGTTGTTGGGAAGCCTCCATGCTGACTTCCACAATTGCTGCACTAGTCTACATGCTCATCAGCAGTATGTAAATGTTCCTTTCTCCACATCTCCACTGGTATTTATTATTATTGGAATTCTTGTAACCATTTGGAATAAAATGGAATCTCAAAAACCTTTTTAATTTGCATTCATTTTCCTAATGGTTGAAGTTTTACACATTGTTTCAAATATTTATTTGACATTTCTAATTTTTCTCTTGAGAAGTTTGTTCAGCTAGTCAGTCCATTTGATTAAAAAGGCGTATTCTTTTTGTGCTTCCTATCTGGAGATCTTCATACATTCTAGATATGTGTGTCTGGCCTGATGTGTACTGAGCGAAGATTTTTCTCCCATTTTGTGTGTGTTATGAGTGTTTGTGTACATGTGGTGCATGCGCGTGTGCATATGTGCATGCCTCACCATGTGAGGACGCAGAGAATAAAGCAGGACATGGGGTATCTTCTTTCATTGCTGAGTACTGTCTTGAGACAGCGTCTCTCACTGAATTCAAAGCTCCCTATTTCTACTAGGCAGCTTAGTCAGAACACTCTGTTGATACAGCTATACCCACTATCTTGCATAGATTCTGGGGATTCAAACTCAGGTCCTCAAGCTTGTAAATGTTCTTACCCCATGAACTACCTCTTGAAGCTCCTCTTTCATTCATTGGCAAAGGTAGATTCAACTACCAGTCTATAGGCCACATGTAGCCCAGAACAGCTATGAATGGATCGAGAACAAAACTTTTTCTTTTCCTGTAAGTGGATTTTGTAGTTTTCAAGCATCAATTTAAGGTCAAAAGCATGGACCAACCCATTTGTCACTGTTGTGGGATAAGTTCTTGCACAAGTGTAGAGGTTTTCCAGTTCTAGGAGTTTCCATGCTTGGTATTTGCTCTCTGGAAGTTCCAGCTTCTCTTGGGTGTGCTGCATAATCACGGTTTTCAAGAATGGTTTTCAAAGCCTGAGCTTGGGTGAAGTTCTGTTTATCTTTACCACTTGTTGATCTCCCACCAGGACTCTGCTGTTTTTCTGCAGATAACCCCCCTCCCAGGCCTTGCCTGATTATATTTGCATGTCTGCGTATTTTTATATTTGTGGGAGTCATCGCTTGCTTCATTGATGAAAGGATTTCCCTAGGATTGGAGAAGTATCAAAATGCTTTTCTTTCATCTCAAGCCTGGGCAGAATAAGGTACAGTAGGTGGCAAATCTTTCCAACTGTCTCCTCCCCAGAACCGTGTAAATTTCCTCGTCAATCTTCTGCTTGTGGCCTGCAACTCGGCTCAGCACTGTAAGATGCAATCTTACTTGTTTTCTTTTAAATGCAATGTTCAATATTCTGGATTTTTTTCTAGTTGTCATTTTCTTTCAGATTCCTTTGTTATTTTTCCATCTTTAATAGATCTCTTGACTCATTAAAAATTAAAACTTAGGTAGGGCAGATATTTGACCAAAATATATACAACAGACCCTAATGGAAGTTGTTTTAAATCACGAATTTTTAACATATTACATACAAATGCTGGTAAGATAATTTTTCCTTGTCTTTTTTTGCCTACACATGTGTTCCTGTGTGGCCTCTATGACGAGTGCATGTAAAATGATTAACTAACCTGGAACTGAGCTGTGGCCAATTTAATGTCACAGGATCTCTAAACTCATTCTCCAGAATAGGTCTTTTAAGTGCACAGTTTGTGAAAGGACTGCTGTCTCCCAGAAGTAGGAATATAAAACCCCTTATTTGTGGCATCGAACTGAAAATAAACAGAAATGATTAATGGCAAAGTGGAAAAACCAGTGGCAAGGAGCTGGAGAAAGGCAATCTTCAAATAGCTGCTCATCTGAATTTAAGACCTGGAATTTGACTAATAATTATAGAAATTGTGAATATCTTCCAGTTCAATATAAAGTCAAGGAACAATGAACAATCATTCTTGTCTATGAGAAAGTGTATCATATAGTGTCCAAATGTAAGTCTATTGTAATCAGAAAATTTTAAAAAAGCGGTTAATTTTGATAGGTCGTTACATATATATACCTTTCGATTAAGTTTATAGGAAAGCAAAGTTTCCTCACTTTTCAGATAAGAAAGCTGAACTACATGGAGATTAAATCATGACCAAAGCTACTGTACTAGATGAGAAACTATGCCATGGGCGTCCTACATTGTTCATCAATGCAACAAAATACCTCTTCAAAAGGGAAAAATCTGAGTTGCTGTATTTGCAATGACACCTTCTTTTAATAATTGTATGAGAGCTAGAATAACATATTACAGCAGAGTCCCACTCAGCAGCACCCATAATTGTCATAGTTTGAACCACATTTCCAAAAACCTACATATTTGTTTCATAGGATGCAGAGGACATTCTTGGAATGTGACTGTCGCCAGAATGACCCAAACTGAATCATTCACTTCTGCCACACATCAACAGTCACACTGTGGTGTACCTTATATGGCATTTTGTTAAATGGAAAAGGCAGGCAAGCAGAGAAAGGATACTACATACTTAGCTGGTCCAGGAAATGATAAATGTGGCCAATCTTGATGTCTAAGTCAGTTTCTTGATCTTTTGCCCAAATTTCACCATGTTCCTGTGCCTGGCTTACTCAGGTTTCATTCATTTTACTTCCTAATTAGTAAGGGCCCCCCCTGAAGTAGTAGACCTACAATGGTCCTGAAGTATTTTTCATTTTCATTTCAATAACCAATGAACTGCTGGAATCGTTAAGCTTCATTTCTAAGTAAAATGAAAAATAGTACCCTCTAGACAAAAATATATTCATTTCTGGCTCAGAACACTTTTTATTGCCTCCACAAATGACAGAGCACAAGCTCCTAGCTGTTGTTTTTCTTTTATTACCATATAAATAGCTTCTATGTTTGCTGTACAAGTCATGCCCATGCACATAATAAAAGTAGATGTTTATCTTCAGGAAGTAAAGTCTAGGGCCTAAACTTTTTTATACTCCAATGACTCAATTAAGATTATATATGCAATATGGAAAAATTGACTTTTTTTAGGTGACATAGGTTTAATCTCAAAGTACATATTCTTAAAACAATGAACATTAAGTTTTAAGCATTGTAACTTTCCATATCACAAATGTCCTCAAAAAGTTTCTATCTACAGATTATGCTTATTTCCTCTATTTTGTGATGCTTACTAACTACACAAAAATAACTAGGAGTTAACAAAAGATGCAAAAAAGATGAGGTTATGGATTCCTCCTTCAAGGTTAGCGACAATGGCAGGAATCCAGGCAATGTGTGGCAGAAAGCCTGCAGAGGCCCAAGAAGAGCATATTATGCTTTGAAGTTGAAGCCTTGTTTGCCATTGAGAAGTGAAGATGTGGAGATGCCAGAGCCAATGTGGATATGGCAGCTATTAAAACTTACATTGCAAAGAATCTCAACTACGTGAAAAATGTGAATTATTTTGGAAAGCAAAGAATAGAGTAAGGCATACACACTTCTATTACTATAAACACATACATATCACCTATCTTTTCATAGGAAAATGTAGAAAACTGCACAAATGATGGTGTGCACCTGAGACAGGACTGAATTCCAAGCCAGTCTAGTATGTAGCCCTGCCTCGAAATCAAACACATACATGGCTATCTTTGCAAAGTATGGTTTAGGATGGATTTGAATTTTTCATCTTTCTTTTTGGAATTTTATTCATTATCTGAACATGCACTGATAAAAATTAAAAAAAAAAAACTTCCTTTCCGACTCACTAAACATGTTTAAGACTCTTACCAATGACAGTCTAAAGCTGCTCAGGGAAATGGAAAGCTTCTGACATAAAGGTGAATACTCTTAAGTTCCAGGCGACAGAGTGAAAACAAATCTCTAAGTTTGTGATTAGGGAAAATTGGTTATTAGATTTCACTAAAGGGACTACCAAGGGTTGTGCTGTGAAATACCATTTTTAAAATTTGAAAGAGCTGAGTGTTGCATTTTACTGTTATGTAACACTCTTTCCCAGATCACTTTCATGTAAGTGACAAGAGATGAAAGTTGCCAATGGCTGCTGCTTAGGTAACGGTGTAACGAGGGAACCGCTGCTTCATGGATACAATCTGTCTCAAAATGTGAAATGGGTTTTAGACACAGATGCTTAAGTTTACACCCCACTGTGGATATTCTTAATGCCACTAAACTGTACTTCCAAAGTGGCTAACACAGTAAGTATGTGCATGTTTTGCTATAGCGAAGGAAAAAAGGGAAAAAGCAGATACAACACACCATGTTTTCCAGACATGACCAATTTATTCAGAGAATTCAAATTTCAATTGGTAACGTATATCCAGGGGGCAGAGTTTAGTATAATTATGTCATTGGAAACGATCACATTTTCTACAGTTAGCTGGCCATAAGGTACTATTTAGAGGAAAGGCAAATTTTTAAAGTAGCCTAGTGTGTGGTATGATAATCACAAATATATGGAAAGGAAACAACTAGCTGTTACAACTGAGGTATGGAACATGCTAACACCAGTAGTGACTCTTTAGTCTATTTAATTCAACACACACTAAGCACCTAATTTGTGCAGAACACTGGGCAAGGTATTGAGGTTGTGGAAAAAGCACAAAAGTCACCAAAGCACAATCCATCTTAAGAAGTTCATAACGGCTTATAAAAAAAAATGTGGTGAGTACAAAAATACTGTTCTAAAGCCACGGAGGGGGACTTCACTCAGTGAGTTCGGTTGAAGTTAAAATCCACCTGAATGTGGTGGAGGGGAGAGGCAGGTGACAGCATGCTAAGAAAATGTGACATGTCTCCTCAACAGGAGAGGGCCTTTCCTCCATAGCTTCTAATGTATGAAAGAAAGGAATATTCAAAATATTCTGACTTTTCTTATCACTGATCCGTTTTAAGGAAAGGATTAAAAGGAAGTGAGAATGATAAAAGTTCAAAATGGTAGGAATTAGGAAATAAATTCGCTTTCAGTGTAACTCTTACTTATGTGTGCATATGCATAGCTGCTCAAGGCCAACACTGTCAAAAGAGAACCATAGCAGCGATGCATTTCATCACTGCAGAACATGGTTTCTGCTGTTAGCTACAAAAACCAGACTCCTGCTAGAGGGAACAAGAAAGGCATGTAACAATTGAGAGTCAATAAACATTCCCTCCCAAATCTTTACCAATGAAGAAGGTTCATGTAGACCATTTGGAGAGACAAAACCATTTTTAAGTAAAACCATCTCATAACTTAGTATGCTTTCTTTCCTTATTAAAAAAAAATGGAGGAACAAGTTGCTTCAGCATAAAAATATACTGTTGCATTAAATCTTAAAGATGGTTAAAATCAAACATTACTAACAGAACATCACAGCTTATGCTTTTGCAATTTACAAAAATTACACTAATTACAATATTTTAGGGAATTCTTCAAACATATATATGATTTTGATATCAATGACAGTCCTTAACTTCAAAGCTTAGCTTGTATTATCTCAAAAGGAAATTTATAAACCTTACTTTCCCACAAAATCAATTTATCATTCAACTTTCAAAATGAAAAACTTTGCTAATAGTAATTTAGAATACATATACCTGCCAGATTTTGATGAAATAAAAACAAAGAGCTTTCAAAGACAACACATAAAAAAAAACCCAAGTCTCCTTTCAAAGTTTAAAGAATGTGAAGCAGCCTCCCAACAGTGGCTAATCAGGATTTAAATGTCTCCATAGGAACTGTCTATAATGTCATGACACATGGTACAATAATACTAATAATCTATTGGCATGCTACATGAATAAATACCTATTTTTTTTTAAAGAATGTCAACAGGGGACTAGGAAAACAGATTTGCACATTGAGCCAATTTGCTTAAAAGTAAATTTTGTATAAATGTGAGCTATGCTGTCTTATATTAATTTAAATTAAAAATAAGTGATGAAATATCATTTCAGAGTTATATACATTAAGATGCCAGTTCTTATAAAATGTACTTTAGTTGTAAATGCTAGGTTATGTAAAAATAATTTCATATCAGTTTAACGAATTTCCCAACTTTAATATTAAAAACATTCAAAGAACTTAAAATTAATGGCAAATGTTCCTATTTCCTCACCTATTAAAAATGTTCATTTCCTCTTATTAATAATACATAATGCCTTATTATTAAGGCACATCTTTTTCAATTTTTAGGAAAGACTGAAACCATAGACTAGGTTTATTCTATACAACAGACATTCTACAGGTATATCACTAAATATATCTTCACCGAGATCTAAGATGAAGAATTAGATTCCATATAAGGAGGACTGAGACACAGCCAGGATAGGTAGTTGCACCTGGAGTAATCCAAGGAGTCCCTGCTTTAACAAGTCAGGCTGTGTTAGGAAGGCTGTCTTCAACTGGTACCGAAGAAAATATTTTCTTTGTGCAGTGGCATTCCACTCTACTTCTAAGTAAATTCATGTTTTTTTTTTTTTTTTTTTTTTTTTTTTAATTTAGCATCTGAAAGGAGAGCAGATCATGGAACTAGGGTAGATGCTTGTTTTACACCTGTGGATAGCTACCCTTCTCCCAAGCTTCCTTGCCTTTTCTTTCTTTTTAGACAGGATGCTGTCTCACCTGATGGTTTATAAAAATATCACAGAAAGCACCCAACAAACATTAAGATTTCACACAACTGTTACATAAAACATAAAACAAAATGTTCTTGTCAGTTCATTATGTATCTCAATAATATGAATAGTTCAGATTTAAAAGTCAAGAAGCACTAAAATTAGGGGAAGAGGACAATCATAATACCAAAGACAAATGTAACCAAACATAGTAGGTCCTTGTAAACTCACTTGAAATGACGGGAAGAATACAAGAATGAAAAAGCAGGTTTCTCAAAGTAGGTTCTTTTAGTACTTTGTCTGCTTACATTCTTGAGAGAAGGGTGGGAAGAAATCCATTGCAAAGATTTCACTATTAAATCAGATGACAATGTAAAAAGTTTATGGTCTTGAAAGTTGTTTTATTTCTTGTGAAGCCTAAAAAGTTAACAATTAACTTGGCCTTCTCTAGGACTGATCTTCAGTGAGAACTTTACAAAATTATCAATTCTACCCTAAGATTTCAATGGTCAATTTTGACATAAGTAGGTTTATAAAACAATTTTGGGATAAGCATAGGGCAGGATGTCATACCAGCTGGAAAATAGACATAAACAGACTAGGAAGAGACCGGCGACAGGCCCAAGAGGAGGAGTGCAGTGGAGGACTAGCTGTGATACTGAGCTTCTTGATCCACTGCTGCTGCTGGAGATGAAGAAACAGGAAGACCAGAGGCCAGGAAGCCAGAGTCTCCTAAAAGGAAACTTATTTTGTTGTTTTAAATCATTTTGTTTTTCTAGGAATACTACATACCTTATGGTTAGTATGTTCTGACATAATGTCTCATATAAATAAATATAAACACTGTTCCTTGTAATGTACATTGGCTTTTAGAAACTAACTTTAAAAATGAACGGTCTATAAAAGTACTTAAAAATCATTAGTAATTATACTATACCCAACAAATTATAAAAATAATGTATTTATCTCTCAGCCATTATCTTAACTTTTCAGCACAACACACACAATTCTTTGCATTATTAGTTATAAGATTAATGAAACTAAAATTAAAGCAATCAAACATGCTCATATGAACTCATTTTGCTTCCATTAAATGATAAAGGTTCTGTATATTTACTAAAACCCAATTCAATTCCATTTCCTACTTTGACATAATAAAAATGAAGCTTGTCATTATAGGAGTCTGGTAAGAGCATCTTTTCTTTCTATCTCTCCTGAGGAAAAAAAGACTTCCTTTTTTTTTTTGTCATATTGTACAGTAAATAGATGAGGTCTCTAAAATTGTTCTTGAAGCTCAAAATCCTATTTAAATAAATAGCAAATGTTCCAACTAACAATATTTTGAACCAAGTTTTACTAACTAAAAGTTAATTTAATGGACTTGTGACCAGTAACTAGAGTTGGAGGACAAATACTTGCTCTGCACTAGATTCAGTTCACTCTTGAGTACTATCAACCTAAAGTATGCACATTCTACCAGGCTAGAGAATGTACATCTTCGGTCAATTTTATCACTAAAGTATGAAAATAAAATAGAAATCTGTTTTAGGGCTAAAATTTTCAGGAAAAAAGCATGAGAAGCCCCCCTCCCCCCAATCTTATCAGCGTGTTATGTTCTGAAGCCTCACAAAATAACAGAAGATTCTTCACAAGACATTTTCATATAACATACCAAGAAAAATCACCACACATCCCAACAAAATACAGGTAAAAAAGCAAGTTTCTAGTTACAATAGTGTGATGAATATGGAGCAACTTTTTTTTCTAACCAGATTGTCAAATGAATAGGAAAAAAATATATCGAAAAGTAACTTTTAACTTTTATTACTGTAATCTGAGGGGAAACTATAGAATTATCTCAAAAATGACTGAGACTCTGGCTATGTTAGGTGAATCTATTAATAGTTAAAAAAGCAGCCATAGTCATTCTTGGTAATGAGAGAATCTGTTTACAAATGGCAAAAATTTTTTAAAAATTTAAACAAAAATTTGTGAAAGATAACTAAAACTAGTCAATCCATGTAACATCAAGTAACTTTCAATTATCGCAGAGCACTTATATTCTTACAGCATATTTTATCCCTAATGAAGAAACATAACAAATTCATAGTGTGAATACTAAAACCTAAGCCCAAACCTTATAGATTCAGGTAAAGATTAACCACTGGTTAGGCCAGAATTGTGACATCCTTCACAGCAAAACACAGTCAATAGCAGGCCGGTGGCAATGTTGATGCCATGGCTGTTGCTTCATCAGAATAAAACACACACATACACATAGAAACTACAATTACTATGCAGTCCATCATAGGTCTGTGGTTGCTACTAGCTGGTGAAACTGTGATTAAAATTCGTAATTAAAAAAATCAATTTAAGCCTTTTCTATTTAATCTACAGAAATAGCAACAGAAGACTAGAACACTAGCTGCATATTAATGGATGTGAGGCTTCTTGTGCTTTCCATCTGAATAGGAATAAAAAAAATCACAATGTTTTAGTCAGAAACAACTGCAAGTATACACTGAACATGTACACAAAACCAAACCAATCCTTCCTTCAACACATTCTACATGAAAGTATTAACAGTGAGGATTCATGATGCTGACTGAAAAATGGCGACGAAAACAACGTAGACTTGGCTCTAAATTTTAATTCACAAATATGTGTGTGTGTGTGTGTGTGTGTGTGTGTGTGTGCGCGCGCGCGCCTTGTGTGTGGCAACTGTATGAAAATAGTCTCAAAAATAAAGACAATACTTGAAAAATGAAGCAACCTAGTTTCCTCTGGTTTTCCATCCTACCATAGGGAAAGTCCGTCTCGGATGCTTCATAAATACTTCAGAAAATTCCAGATGGCCTTACCCATGCATAGTCTCCACCGATCCTTTGATGCTTCCAGCAGGTGAGCCTGACCAACTCGCTCTGGAAGAGTTGTACCCTGTCATCAGTTTACTTATGTCCTGTCTTTTCTATATCTGGGAGTTTTCTGACCACAGCCTGGTGGTTCATTTTGATGCTAGCAAGAAGTCCCCCTTCAATGCCGTCAGACCCAGTGTAACTTATCTCTTCACCATTCAGGGTAGTCATATGCCCACCAAGGGCTTTTAAGATGGCATTTCCAGCACAGATATCCCATTTTTTGATGTATGTCACATGAATATATAGATCAGCTTTTTCTTGACTTGTATCAGGCACATCCAAGAGGGCTAAAACTTTATAACCTAAAAGATAAGCACAGATTTTTGTCATTTTTTAAAATATTTTTAAGAAAAGAGTATATGTTTTATTAAGTACACACATTAAAAAATAACAGGAAATAGGGGCTGGAGAGGTGGCTCAGGGGTTAAGCCTCTGCCTTGCAGGCGGAAGTCCTGAGTTCGGATCCTAGACCGCACATATAGACGCCAGGCTGAAACAGGGCTGGCCTGCGTTTCTGGTCCTGGTAGGGCGTAGCCTGTGAATCCCTGGGCAGAGTAAACAGGAGATGGAGGCGTCCATGGTGGTTCCTGAATTCACCCGTGGTTCTACACACACACACACACACACACAGGCACACACATGCACAATTGAATAAATAATGATAAAAAATTGTTTTTTAAAAAAATAAGAGAAAATATTATGAAGGAGCTCTCTGTATTGCCTTTGCAACTGCTTCTTAAAGCTCAACTATTTCCAAATAAAAACTGTTTACAAGTAACAATCATTAAACTTAATGCACCAGACGTATACTGCAGTATTAAGCTAGTCTCCAATGTAACCAAGTGTATTTTTTTATATTAAAATCCTTTTTATAATTTTCATAGAATGATAATCAGTATGTGCCACTTGCTATAGAACGGCATATTAGATTGCAGCTGAACACTTACGCATTTTACTTAAGTAAGGAAATCTCAAGTCCAAGTATCATGGACTTGAGAAATGGCTCAGGGGTTTAGGCTCTGCCTTGCAAACAGAGGGACCCGAGTTTGGATTCCGGATCCCACGTAAAAAACTCCAGGCGGAAATGGCCGGGGCTTAAACTTCCTGTCCTGGTAGGCAAAGCCTGGGAAATCCCAAAATAAAGAAGCAATTCAGGATAATTTCCAAAATCACCCTTGATTCTCCACAGGAACACACATGCATGCACGCACGCACGCGTGCGCGCACGCCACACACACACACACACACACCAACAAAAAGCTAGTACTACTACCCGATTCCTTCTTGTAATGAAGTAAGACTTGCATACAAAAATAAATTCAGAAAACACTGGGTGTAGAATCTAGTAGGACTCATCCCCACTAATGACTCTTAACATTAACTTTCCTAACTAACCTAAGCTGACATCATTTAAAGAAATATATAAAAAAACATATATATGCAATTAGCAAATTAAATACATTAGATTTAAAAATGTTACTTATCCTTGAAATTTCTGTGCCGAAAAGATATTGAAGCACAGGAAGCCTCGTGTTTCATCTTTCATATAATGAGCAACCACTATTTACAACACTGATGGGAATCTGATTCTGTAGTTTTTAAGGAATACATATCGTCGGTGGGAGACTTCATTTTTGACATGAATAATAGCAATGGAACCCTACCCTAAAGATGACCAGAGAAGTCTGAGCCTGCCTTAAAAGCGCATTCTTTCACAGGGTCTTCAAAGCATAAGCACAGGGAGTACAATTTGGTCTCCTGATTAAGCCTTGCCCATGCAGGAAATCCTCTGTGGAATAACAGACGAGAAGGAGCAGGAGGAACATACATACCAGCACCACCAGCAGAGATGACTGTAGTCTGGTTTCCAAAGGTCTGAAGAGCAACCTGTTTGACCATTCCTGAATGGGAGCGAGACACAATGATTCGGGGGGTCTTTTCATTGTAGGATGAGCGTGCTTTAACATTAGAGCCTCCATCTACCATTGCCCAAGCTGAAAAGTAAACATAATACCCATTAACAGCAATGAAGTTTCTTTAAAACTCTTTCAATATGCTCTATTCAAGTCTACTCTTCACATCTCAAAATGCCAAGCTCTCTTCCATAGATTTGAATTTTTTTTGAAAATAGGAACTTTTTTTGTAAGTACAAAAGTAATTTTGTCAATTTTTTTAACAAAAAAACAGATATGTATCTCAACAAGGCTTCAACATACTCCCTAATGACCATCCTGCATGCTAATGTCCATGTCGAAGCTTGATTCCAGAGGAGCACAACATGTGAAAAAACACAACTTCCTTGGAAAACTCAAGTTTCAAAATTGAAATTTTCTTCTGTACTACCTCTATTTCTGATATACTTATGAGTTAATTTACTTACATATCATTCAATTTCCCAAGTACTTTAAAAACACTCAATAGTTAATGAGATGAATTATAAAAAGGCTAACTAGGTGAGCTGTCTCCTAATCTCAGCACTTGTGACATTAAGGGTGGAGGATTGCTGTGTGTTATATAATAAGTTCCAGAACACCCTGTCTGTAGTGTGAGACTCTGCCTCAAAAACAAAAGCAACCAAAGAAAGAAAAAAAGAAAGAAAAAAAAAAAAAAAAAAAAGACAAGGGAAAAGAAAAAGAAGAGGAAAGAAAGAAAATTTTGAAAGAGAAAGGGCATCCCAAATATAGCCTGAGATACAGGTTGGCTTTGGAAGTTCTTTTCTCTGTAAGCAATGCGAAAAAGCAAATATATTCCAAATAACCCCAGTTAAACTGATGTTCCAACATTACTCACAGTGGAATAAAACAACACTTATCACAGACAGAATGAATATGGCTGTATCACTAGCTTATTCTTGGCTGCAGAAAACAAATGAACAAACAAAATAAAGGCAAAAAAAAGGTATAGTGTGGATTTTGAGTTGATTGTATCCTTCTAAAAACAATACAGCCACAAAGAAAGTAAATACAAACTTCTCATGTCTATATAACCAGAGAGACTCAGAAACAGGAAAGTGACAAAAAGAAAGATGATCAGCAGTGTAAGTGCTGGGGCAGAATCCACTGGGGCTGTTAATAAAGATTCAGGATTCTTTCTTGACCTGACAATTGTCAACAAAGCCCTGAGAAGAAAAGGCTTAGAAAAGACATAGCATAACAAGGACAATCTTGAGAATCCCTAGGGGTAAAGGAAAAAAGACATCTTTGTCATTTGGATGGCAGAACCTAGAGGGGCTATAGTCTTCCTAAGACAAGATCAAGCAGGAAAAAACAAATGTGAAACCGAAGCAAGTACATAATAATAAAGCCTTGGACATCCTGAATGAGAAGGTGCCAACTCCATCCTATCGCCATTAACCATCAGTCCCAGAGGACCTGGTGCAAATATGAGAGAGAACTATAAAACTACAATACCCCTAACAAATGTAAGAAAGAACAGACAACAGATTACAGTATGTCAAGCAACTAGAGTTTCCACAAAGCAGAGGGAAGCTATTTCTCAACATTCCAACATTATTAAAAATGAATAAGCATACAAAAGGAGTAAGGCAAAAAGCAACAAATCTTAATAAAAGACAAACTATAAACAGGCAGGAAATAGAAAGTCACACATCAACAGAAAAAAAATTAAAATTAAGAAAACAGTACAACAAAAAGAGAAAAAAACGACGACAAAAAAAATCACTGCCAGATCTATCTAGCATTAAATTATCGACTATACAAAGGACAAAAGATTTTTTTAAAAGTATAGCAAGCAGTGAGAAAAGCAAAAAGGAAGTAGAACAAGTTAGTAGATAAACCATATAGAAAGTGATAGGTACAGAAGCTATTGAAAGAAAAGTTAACATACACAAAAGAAGTCCCTAAGAAAGAAAAACAAACTTATAAGATAGAATTGATCTGAAAAATTATTATCCAAGAAACACTGTTAACTGCTCAGTTTTAATAAATGAACTTACAATGTTCTATCTCTAGGGGTCAGTATTGTGTAGCAGAATAAAAATAGTATCTCAGTAGCAACTACCAGAAAATAATTCTAGATTAACATCTAGTAGATCAGTATTAAAGAACTTCACATTAAATACTCATACATTTATTCACAGCACTAATATAAACATTTTTAAATTACAGTAGGTGATAAGATAAAATTGCAGCTGTAGAATGTGTTTACTTGATGATAAAGAAGAGTCTTAACAGTCAAAACTGGGATCCACGCTTGTAACCTTGTAGCCTGACAGCACTTGAAGGCTGAGACAGGACACTGTCCTTCCTTTCTCTGTACCAGCAGTTAGAACTGCATTTAGCTATCCAGAATATAAGTTTGATTACTGTGGTTCAGCAAGGAAAGCCAAAAAGTAGGTGTGATTCAGTGGTGTCAAGACCTGACTCCTTTTGGCTTTTTTTCAGTTTATATAGTGCATTGATATACATTCGGTCAAAATAGCTCTGGAATAAACATAAAATGGAAATCAAGTGATTCACTTTTTAAAAAGAAACATGCTGGCTGAGGACAGAGCTTGAGTCTTTGGAACCTTTCCATTACGGAAAATGGTTATACATGCTCACAGGTCCTTTGGTTTTCCATTATTCTGTCTAGACAACAAGATGGAAAATGAGAATACAAAAGACACTTTTGTACCACGCAAAAATAACCTGCAGCCCTGTTCATAAAAATCTCTGCTTCATCTCACTGTCTGCCTGTCTCACAGTCCCTATCACTGAAACAGAGCCTGCTTCTACTCCAACGCAAACTACAGACTAACAAAGATATGAAGAGACTGACAGACAAGTAGATTCTCATTCATTTTTTAAATTTTTTATTGTTATTTATTATTTATTCAATTGTGCGTGTATGCGTGTGCACGAGTGTGTGCATGTATGTGTGTGTGTGTGTGTGTGTGTGTAGAACCATGGATGAATTTGGGGACCACCATGGCCGCCTCCATCTCCTCCTTTACTCTGCCCAGGGATTCACAGGCTCTGCCATACCAGGACCAGAAAAGCAGGCTTTCATTCTTTAGGGTTTGGTTTCCACATGACAACTGGGAGCATCAGTTCAAGGCTTCAGTTGAAACAATAGAAGGAAAAAAAGTGGTTTAGCTTTGCTACAAAGAATTCTGGCATTATATCTCATTTTTAGTGCTGAAAAATTTCTACTGAATAATTGAAATTACACATTTACAAATTATTCCATGAAAATACCATTCAAGTTTTTGTGTTTCTAAGAATTTTCAATTCAAAGAGTTAATTATAATCAAATGATAAAAATTCTAATAAGGGGCTGGAGAGGTGGCTCAGGGGTTAACCTGCAAGGCAGAGGGTCCTGAGTTTGGATCCTAGATCCCACGTATACACGGCGGGTGGAAGCTGGGGCGGCCTGCGTTTCTGGTCCTGATAGGGCAGAGCTTGTGAATCCTGGGGCAGAGTTAACAAGGAGGTGGAGGCAGTCCATGGTGGTTCCCGAATTCGCCCGTGGTTCTACACACACATACACACGCGCGCACGCGCACACACACACAAACACAATGAATAAACAAATAAATTTAAAAAAAAATTCTAATAAGCTCTACTCCAGCTGTTGCCAACAACTTCCATTGGTAGTTCCTATTACAGTTAAGCTAAAACTTGATGAACATGGACAACTTACAACTGATAATTTATTAATATTAACATATAGCTTGGGTTTGAAAAAATAACACTAAAAAAGGAAACAGAAGGCTAACATCCAGGAACACAAGGTTGATCCACACACACTTGTAGAAGTGTTTGCTAAATGACAAAGCACTTTTCTGTACCAATGGATTGGGTAAATACTATAATGCAATTTTTCTCATCTGGGCCTAAGATGACCATCCCTCACTGAGCACATAAACTCTTTGCCCTGTAGCTTATACAATGAAGTTGGCAAAGCAATGACAACAAGTTCCACAGTGTAATTAAGGTGTTCTTGCTCTGGGATACCAGCCATTATTTCCTTCTGCCCTCCAGCTGTACATGACTATATTAAGGGAGAAGACCAACTGAAGGAGAACTGCATGATACAGTTTTTGCAGGGTCATCACTTGTCATAAACTCGTTGACGTTTCAGTTAATACTGTTTTTGAGTTACCACAGCCTTTCAAGTAACCCTTCACCTGTGCTCCTATAAACAGGCCCCATAAACCCACTGATTCATGAAGTTCCACTAAAGTAGAATCATTTTATGATCTATCAAAATAGTACTTTAACTAAGAAGAACAAATGTTTGTTCTATCTAGATAAAGCAATGCCAGAATGAAAAGGGCACTTTATTGCTAGCTTATAAATACAGTTCAAAAAGAACTTGCTCCTAAGTTTACCTTTTGACTTGTTTTGACCAAACCCATGGGCATGTGTAGGAGTGGATGAGTTATTATAGGATAAGTTATGAAAATGTCTAATACAAAGAGTAGCCTCTTCTTTTTCTCTTCTTATTGCCTAGACAGAATCATGTCCTATCTTGGGAGCACTCAAACAAAAATACACGTTCTAAAGAAAAAAAAAGGAGAGTCAGGTTCTTGACATCACTGAACCACACTGCTTTTTTTTTTGTCTTACTTCTTAAACCACAGTAATCAGACTTAACATTCTATGTAGCTAAACAAAACCAGCTACTGTAGACAGAAATCAATGTAGACAATGGAGATAGTATCAAAAGAACAGGAAGGCTTCAAAGATTCAAGTTCAGTCTTTATCTTTGCTGTGCTTGTTTCTTTTCAACAATAAGTCACTGTAATTCTCATTCCTTCCAGTTACTTTGAAACTGTTAATGGGTGTCAATTCGATTTAGAAACTGAGAAAATGCTAAGTATCTGCAAGATGCTAACTAGAAGGGATCAGCTCTTACAGAAATATTCGGACCTATATGACTTTCATGATGGACTTGTAAGTCCTTTTTCTCATTTAAAACAGAAAAGAATAACAGTCTTTCTTAATTACATAGATTTAGCAAAAGGTTTAGATAAGGTAGTAAATTGTTACATGCCGTACAAATGCTTAGGATTAAGAACTTATTGTTGATATATTATAATTCTCTACTGATTTGCAAATTCCTGGCATTGACTCTTCCACTAATTTAGTTGGAGACCTCTAAGGAATGTATCCAATTTCAAAGTCTCATGTTCTCATCTGTAAATAGTAGTGTTAATTTAAATAACTGTGTCCCTCTCTTAGAGCTACACTGAGAATTTCTGCCAAGCTGTACTGCAGTTATCTACTTTTATTTTCCTCAAGTAACAGATTCCTTGTTTTTTTCAGTTTGGACAGCACTGAAAATAAAGACATTTCTAAATTGTCTTTGTCACCAAGCTCCAACAATGAATCATGGAACCTGAGTAACGTAAGGGGAAGTGAAGCACACACTGTATAGGTCCTTTCTTCATAACCTCAATTTACCTTCCCCATGGAAGGGGTCATACTGAGGAGGCAACATGTGTTAGGGAAGCAAAGTAGCAGAAGGGACTACTACGAGCTCTCAGAGAAGAGAAATAATTCATTTGACTCTCTCTATTATTGTGCATATGGCATTAGCCTATGTTAATGGGTTTATTTACATTGTGGCTAATTCAGTAAAGGAAGCATGTGAAAGTAATCGACAACTGCAAAGCAATTATACATCTAATCTTACAGTGCATCATCATAGCAAAAGTGAAAACATCACAGCTTATCAAACTGTTAATTTTAGGAAATATCTAGTGGAAATATTTAGGAAATATCTAGTCTTACATGCCTGAAATTTCAGCAACTGGGAACATGAAGAGACTTACAAGTTTGAGACTAGCCTGGGCTATATGGCAAGACCCTGTCACAACCTTAAGAACTCCATCACCATTCTTCCTCAAAGAACAATGAATTTTGCAAAGCTGCAAAATGTCAGACAAACACAACATAACCAAGCTAAACCAATATTCAGACATGCTTAGCTTATTTTAAGAGCAGCTAGAATTTGGAATCCTTGTTTGAAAAACAAAGGAGTTTGATAGAAACATAAACAAAACCAACACTAAAAAATATTCTCTGTTTTGCTACTTGACACCTTGATAGGGATGGATAGAGTAGAAGACAGTTACCTAAGACACCAAGTGATTTTGTTTCCTAGGACTATACAGTAACTAACACAAACTATAACTTTCAACAAAAGAAGTTAATCTTCTCACAGTCCTGAAGGCCAGAAGTCTGAAGTTAAGGCACTGGCAGGCCTGAATCCTTTGAGAGACTCTCAGGGACTATAGGTGTCATGCCCCCCTGCTATGTTCTGATGACTACTGGAGAGCCTTAGCTGATTCAAGAACTCCAATCTCCTTCTTAACACTATCTCAGCCCACATGCTTTTTTGTTTCTTATAAAATACTCACTGGTTTAACAGCCTACTCTGTAATCTCCTTGGGACACCTTAATTTCCTGGATTGTTAAAATGATAAACTGTGTCTCCCCTTACCTGGAAAATCATGATAGAGGCCTAACCTTTAGCACCTCTGAATCTGACAATGCAAACATAATTAGTTAAGAAGCAGTCATACTAATATACAGTGCATATTTCATCCAATATTATCAGTGTCTTCCAAGACAAAGAAAAGGTATACAGACCCAGAAGGAGAAAGCAAAGTGGTTGACAGACTGGAATGATGGTTTACTAGAAAACCACAAGACAGTTCCTTATAGGTTTCAGAGAAAGTATGTTTCTGCTAAAACCTTGACTGTGGACTTCTAGCTTGTACAGACTTTGAGAAACATTACTATTGTTTAAGAATTTTCAATTTTAGCAGCCCTAAGAAACTGATACAAGGTTAATATGAATTTGAGGAAGACGCTGTTAAAATCTACTACTACTATCCACATGGTCATTAAGACTGTTTTCAATACTGGTTATGTGGTATTGTTACCATTAGGAATTCTGTCTTGGGCTAGAGAGACAGCTCAGGGTTTAAGCCTCTGCCTTGCAAGCAGAAGATACTGAGTTCAGATCCCAGATCCCAAATAGTGCCAGGTGAAAATGGCAGCTGCTTGCATTTCTGGCCCTGGAAGAAGGAGCTTGGTAAACTCCAGAACAAACCAAAGAGGAGGTAGAAACAATCCAGGGTGATTCCCGAAGTCACCCTTGGGGTCTCCACAGGCACACGGTGACCTATAACACACACACATACACACAAAAATACAAAGAACTTTGTCTTACAGAATGCTGGAGTCAAGGGGCTATAACCTTTGCCTTGTGTGTTGATGGAAATCAAGCAATAAAAAACATTGCAATTCCTTTCAGTCAGCCAGCAATGCCACTTGTAACGATTATCCCAATACCAGTGTGATAACTTGTGCTGCCAGGTGGAGTATATGATCACTGTGCACAGCATCATTCCTACCTGGAAGCCACAGCTAGCCTCTCTAGGTGTGATATGCTCAGGGACTCCAATATATTTTTACATCCACTGACATCGCTAGGGTATGATATGGTCACACCACAACTTGAGTTCCTTGGCACAGTCATGAGTTCCTCACTTCAAACACAACCAACACTGACCTAAATACATATTATAAGAAACTAACAAACATTATTACATCAAGAGAGTCAGAAAACAAGGTTCTTAAGGAGCTCTGAAGGACACCAAGTACTAATCCATACATTAGCCTACATCTTCGAACATTTAAAGTGACAACTACTTCTCCATTTTTGGTGTGAATGACGGGGCACTGTTTTTCACTATGGTAATAAGCTCTACATATGACAATAAATCTGGCTAAAACTTTACAGTTTAACCTCAGAATTTAGTGCAGAAGTCCTAGGCCTCATCCCTAGCAATACCATGAAAAAAACAAAGTGGGGGTACCTTAACTGCTAGGAATGTCTACACCCAATAATGTGCCTAACAAAGAATCTCTCTTTTTAACAGTGTCCACCTCTCAGAGACTGTCAGGAAACCAGGTTTTGTCATGTATTTTTAGTAATATCTAGTAAAGTACCAAACAAGAATAGGAGACAGACTTCAGTTGTTACTGATAATAAGACTATAGCATTATAATCAAGGACTACACACAAATAGTTCAGTAGTATTAACTCTTGTTGAAGAGCGCACCTATTTCATACCTGTATATTCGGAAAATGGTTTATGTATAACTCCTAGTACAGGTTTACCATTTACAGCTACGCACACCATAGTAGTGACATACTTTCGAAGATCCTCTATGAGAAAGCATACACAATTGTTAAAACAGCACACTAATATAAGGATACAATATTTCACTTTGATTTTTATAATTTACATACATGAAATACCTTTCAAAGACAAAAATCCCCACAAATATAAGAGCTGAGGATGAGGGTCAAGAAGTAGTTACAAGGTCTGGTTCTAAAATCAGATTGAGTTTTTAATCCTAAATCTATCAGTTTACTAACTACAGTTCTTTTGGCATATTAAACTTAACTTTCATCTATAAAATAATAAGTAATAATTTCTCATTTTTAGATATAAATTAACTTTTAATCCTAGAATTAATTAAAAATTAAGTCAGATGCTTGCAAGGATGTGCTCACTAAATGTTTCTGACATGTGCTATGTGGTATGTTACTTTACAAAAGGCTTCTTCCAGGCTGGGGAGATGACTCAGGGGTAAGCTTTTGCCTTACAAGCAAAAGGACCTAGAGTTTGGATCTCAGATCCCAGATAAAAAATGGTGGTGGCCTGCATTTGTTGGAGAGCTTAGAAAAGTCCCAGAGGAAAGTAATAAGGTAGAACAATCCAGGATGATTCCCGATCTCACCCTTGGGCCTCCATAGGAACACAGTATCCTCTTCTACATAGACCCACACTCACATACACACACACACCCCCATAGGGGGAAAATTTTCTTGCAAAGAAAACCAGTATCTGTATTTCTAGGATCTACTCATCTGAAAGTTTTTATAATGTCAGCTATTAAATATAAATACTTCATGTCTTCTCCCTGGTTTTCCATGGTAAACTATTTAGTAATATTGAAGTTCACATTCACTGTACAGAATGTAAGAGTGAACAAGAACCCTGACATTCAGGAAAATTATTATCTAGTGAGATAAACTAACTTTAGCATATAAATCAAGAAAAGAGAGGAAAGAGCAGAAATTAAATACCTCTGGGTGAAAAATAAGCCCAAGAAAGGATCCTGAACTAAGTAAAAAATCCTAGAGCAGCGATAATCTTATTTTGCTATTCTTGCTGTCTAAGATTTATTATTTTAAATTTCCTCATCAGATATGCAAGTAATAAAATCTGAATTCCCAACATCCAGAGGAAACATTATTGTTTATCTAAATAAATTTCCTTTGTAATAGGTATCTAATAGTCATTCTGCTGCTACTGCTTAAAATTGCTTCTTTTCTGAACAATCAGTGAGCTACTGTTGAGCTAATGTCACCTAAAAAAATAAACAAACAAAAACAAAAACAAAAAAGTTAAGACTCAAGATGGGGGAAGAAAGATTATAACTTACTGATCCAGTTCAAGTGTTTCATATAATCCTGTGTTAACCTAGTTTTCTAATGCATTAAAAATCTAACTTGATTTGCAAAATGCTTGCCAATATGCTACACTATTTGTCATGGTTTTGATACTCTATTATAAAATGACAGTCTGAAGTCTGAGACAATTCAAGGATTACCTGTATACTCCTGGGTTGCATCAAGTGGGTCAATCCAGACAGTGACACTTTCTGCTGGCACCTCTTTCGGGGTGGATATTTCCCTTAGGATCTCTTCAGGAATCTTGCGGTTCCACAGGATAACCTCCTTCTCAGCTGTATCCACGTGTTCCTCAGTATTTATCTACACCAGAAAAAGTTGACAGTTAAATAAGAGAATATATTATGCAATAAAACAGGAAAGAGGAAAATAAAGAAAAAAAGACAAGAGGAAAAACTTATTCAGAGAAAAGTTACATAAATTATTGAATCCTTATTTTTGGTTCAATACACTCACTACAAAATTAAAAACTGTACAAAAAAATCCAGTGATATTTTATCTTCAAATACATTGTAATATTCAAGTTTAGTTCATTGGTTAATCAAGAAAGAGAACCAAGTATAGACAGAATTACAACACAACAAAGAGAAACTATCCTTCAAAGGTACGAGTTACCTAAAGATGAGTTTGAAAAAAATAATAGCCCTAAGGGAGTGGAGTTGTATATGTCTGTAACCCCAGCACTATGGAGCAGGAGTGTTGTGTGGGAGACCAACAAAAAATTTTAAATACTAAGACAAATTTTAAAGTATACAAAGAGACAGCATTCTGGAATAATGTGTATAAGCAAACTAAAGACAGAGAAAAGTTATAAGTTACAATTTAAAGAAAAAAGGAATATGACTTAAAAGTAAGGAATTATGAATGTTAAGAAATGAAATGTCTGGGGGCTGGAGAGGTGGCTCAGGGGTTAAGCCTCTGCCTTACAGGCAGAAGGTCCTGAGTTCGGATCCCAGATCCCACGTATAGACGCCAGGCGGAAACGGGGGGGGGGGGCCCTTCTGGTCCTGGTAGGGCGGAGCCTGTGAATCCCAGGGCAGAAGGAGGTGGAAGCGTCCATGGTGGTTCGCGAATTCGTCCATGGTTCTACATACACACACACACACACACACACACGCGCACACACACACAATTGAATAAATAATAATAAAAAAATTAAAAAAAAGAAATGAAATGTCTGAGGAAATATACTTTAACCAAAGGAAACTGAAATTTATGAAATAGATAAGCTAATATATCAGTAACCACAAAAAAGTTGAAATAAGTAATCAAGGACATCATTTAACTATGTAAGTACTATGTATAAAATGTACTCTATCAAAAAATGACTACAAGATCCATTCCTTAAAACTGAGATTTCTTCACCTGTACACCTCTCACTATTTAGAGTACATAATCACCTGTTGTGAAGCTATCATCTGCACAGCAGTTTAACAGAATTAGCATCTCTGGCTAGATAGCTGTAAACCTAGATGCCAATATAACCATTTTGAGAACCAAAAAATATTTTTACATTGCCGAATTCCCCCTCCTCCTGTCCTACGTAGAATCCTTTAAATAGTAAGCTTATTAATGTCCACTTTAAATACTGTCTCATCTATAAATTAAGGCTTTAAAATGTTCTAAAGTGTCATTTACTTTTATAAATTGTGATATACCCACTGAAACAAATCTAATAACACATAACAATTAAACTAATAAGATCTGGAAGATGCTCAGTCAGTAAAGTGTTTGCTTTGCAAGCACAAGGATGTTGAGTTCAGATCTCCAGAACTCAGGAAGTGGAGAAAGGCTGATCCTTAGAGTTCACTGTCCTACCAGGCTAGCTAATAGGTGAACTCTGGGATCACTGAGAGTTCCTTTGTCAAAAAATTAAGGGTGAGCGTTTGCCAATCAGAAGATTTCCTCTATCAGTTAATCACAAAGAAAAAATGGCCCAAATACAGATATTAGGTAAGTACTAATACCTTGGGTAAGACTGGCAGGTGAGCACTATGCTTTCTTTTCCTTTTCTGAACAGGTTATCATACTTAAACCTCACATAATATTATGCAGTACCAGAATGATTACCACACTAAATATAATGGGCAAAAAAAAGTTACCATAAGAATAAAATCTTCACAGCTATCACTGGATGATATCTTGTGAGTTCCAGGCAGTAAGAGGAAGTTAAAAATAGTAATATTCCAAAAACACCATCAAACCACTTAAATCATAATATTTTTTCATATTCATGTGTATATGGGAGTGTATATGCATGTTTGCATGTAGGTGAGCATGCATTTGTCTGTAGGTGCACATGACTGTTCATACATGTGGAAGTCAGATGGTATTTAGGGAATCATCCTCGAATGCTCTTCCACCTTATTGTTTTGAGACTTTCTGTTCAAACCTAGAGTTAGCACATAGGACCTGGAATCTAGGGATTTCCAGACTGCCTTCCATGGCTGGAATTCTAGATGGGATGTCACACCTACCTAGCATTTTATGTGAGATCTGAGAAGAGTAATTCCAGTCCTTCTGCTTGCACATCAAGCACTTGACTCACTGAGCCATTTCCTCACCTCATAAAATAGTTCTCAGTACAGTAAACATCCCTTTCATCAATTCGCTTAAGTATCAATTCAGCAAATGTTTATTAATTGGCAACTACATGCCAGACACAGGTTTCAGGACTTAAAATCTCTGCTCATGTTAAACTCAAGACTAGTGAAAATAAACACGATATGTAAATAAAACACATAGTATGATGTACAGATTGCTACACAGTGGTAAGGAGGGAAAACCTACAACAGATTAGATTAGAATGTATGTGGCTGGAAAGTAAAGAAGAGTGACTCTAAAATAGTGTAGCTAGAACTATTCTTAGAAGCTAAAAATTGGAGATGATCTAATTATCTGGTGAATGAATAAGTATATTAAATACACAATAGAAAGTCATTCAGCCATACATAGGCTAAATAGAAATAAAGTACTGATTCATACTAGAGACTTATGAGAGAGGAAAAACATAAGAGACCTTATACTACATGATTTTGCTCATGTGAATTAGACCTAGCTATAGAGACAGGTCAATAGTTGTCTGGAATAGAGGATGGAAATAAAGATTAATAGTAAGTGGACACAAAGATATTAATAAGGTGACAAAAAATTCTAAAATTTAGTAATAGTTACACAACTTGGCAAACTTACCAAAAGTAATAAATCACATAGTTGAACAAATTTTGTTATATAAACTATGGTGTAATAAAGTTGCTTAAAGAAATGAGATAAGTTAGAGCTCGTTAGGAGACACATGACTAAAATCTAAAAGAAAGGGCAGCAGGCATGAAGAAGTATTTTCTAACCCATGCAATAACAAAATGCAGGCCCTGAAACTGGAGCATGCCTGGTATGTTCCCAGGTCAGTGAGGCAAGCATGGTTCAGTGCAGGCAGTCAAGAAGAAAGGCACTGCAGAGTAATGGAAGCCAGATGGTGAAGGACCCTAAGGGCCTCAGCATAGAGATAGCTCCTTCCTCCTGTTAGCTTCCACTAACAACATGAAGAGGGTAAACAGGGCAGCAAGCTGAACGGGAGGACTGGAAAGAAGTATGAGGAGGAGGTATAGAAATTAGGAAGAAACAAAATGTAGTTGGTGAGTAAGCAATGAGAAAATACAAAAGAACTTGAAAAAAATTACGGAAAATGGGATATAATAAAACTGCTAATTAAAAGTTAAATACTAATTAACTGGATTCTGACATATTAGAAGCAATACATTAAAAATAAAAAGGAAGAGGTTGGAGAGGTGGCTCAGGGGTTAAGCCTCTGCCTTGCAGGCGGAAGGTCCTGAGTTTGGATCCTAGACCCCAAGTATAGACACCAGGCAGAAGCGGGGCGGCCTGCGCTTCTGGTCCTGGTAGGGCGGAGCCTGTGACTCCAGGGGCAGAGTAAACAAGGAGGAGGTGGAGGCGTCCATGGTGCTTCCCGAATTCGCATGTGGTTCTACACACACACATACATACACACACACATTCGTGCGCACACACACGCATAATGGAATAAAAAAATAAATAAAAAGAAAAAAAAGAAAAAGAAAAAGGAAAAGAAAAAGAAAAACCATTTAAACTATTAACAGGACCTAGAAATAAATCTATGTAAGACATGGAGAAAATTAAATTTCTAGGATTTCTGTTGTTTCATTTTTTTTAACTTCTCTCTGGTAACTGGAAAATCCACTCTAAAATTTATGTGATAGGGAAAAAAAAAAAATCACAATGTTTTGAAGCATGGGAAAAAAAACAAAGAAATGTGGTGACTGGTGACTTACTCTACCACAGACGCCAAAACTCAATGCTACAGTAAGTTCTAAGCATGGTACCAAGGAAGCATTGTGGCTTCAGAGCCTATCCTCTGGAATGAGATTACTGAGCTAGGCCAGATTAATGAAATCAATACCACCATGCAAAAATACAGACAAGTAAACAAACAGACAAAAACTGGAAGAAAAAAAAGAATCTCAGAAAATTAAAGTTTGTGGGTCTTGATCACTGGATTTTTAAAAATGATAGTACCAAGTCTGGCTAGCAATTACTTGGCCTTATGATTAGGAATCTATCTAAAAGTCAAGTCAGTTTCTCCACAGGGTTTCAAATGAATAAGATCTAAAACATTTCAGATCATCATTTAAAACAGTGAGTCAAGCAAGGGTGAAATATATGGAGCAAGACAACAAATATATTAACATAATTACCTATGCTGCTTTCACACAACTTGTTTTTTTTTGAAACCTGTCACTACTAGTATTTGCCTACCAATTTACTTAATCTTAATAGAAATATTTCAAACAACAATGTTAAAACAGCAATGAACCATGCCTAAGGCCAAAATGCTTTTTAGCCTTCCCAGTTAAAACCCAACAATTTTTTAAACTGTCACAAGCAAAATTAGGACCTGCTTAGAGTCTTAAGATATGTCTTAGCACCAGCATGAGGACAACCTGAATAGGATTCCCACAACTCACACTACAAAAGGCAGATGTGGTGTTTCAAATTGATAATCCCAGCACTTCTACATTGAGATGGGAAGTGGAGAGAAGGAAGGATCTATAGGAAGCCAGAATGTGCAGCAGAGGACAAAAATATTACACTACTCCAAAATGATGGAGTGGATTAACTCCCCAAAGTTGTCCTCTGACCTCCACAAATGTACATGTGTACATACACACGCTTATACACACAGCCTTCAAAGAGAACTAGCATACACAAAATCAGTATGACCTCGAAGAAAGTCTCTGCATCCCTCTAGACAACAGCCCTAGCCAATCACTCCCATGCCTCTTTTATCCCAGCCTGGTCAGCAACCAGTGAAGCCACGTATGGTAGAAATGAAAAACCAAGTTTTTGGAGAATCAGTGATTTTAGCAAGGTGGCATAAAGATTTTAGAACTCAGAAAATTACAAAGATATCAGGCTGTGAACATAGACAATATCTTGTCTGGCAATTCCCACACATTCTTGAGAATAATTAACTGATCTCATAGTTGTGTAGTATACTGTAAGTTAAATACAGATTTCTTTCAGTTAATTGGTCTCCTATTTAAGCATTTTGGGAGCTCACAAAACCCAACTCTCTTTTTTCTTCCTTGGCATGTAAGAATGTAGATGTTTCCTCTCCTGAGCAATCAGAGAGCCAGGGTAGAGATTCTAGCCAATGAATTACAGACAAGGATTTATATGCATGAAATACAACTAAAGATAACTACGACTTGCTAGGTGAAGAAAGGAAAAGAATGTCAGTTTCCCAGTTTTGTTTATCAAGTAGACAAGACAGAATCACACATCCACAAAGTCAACTAGATTAGAGCCCTTGTATGAAAGGCAGATAACTTAGATGGTGTTAGTATAGCACTGCCTATTTGGTCTTTACTGATGATTTTTTTTATTTCCTCTTTTAAAGCTAACTAAATACTCTCAAGAAGTATAAGAGCCAGAAGAAATTCCCACATCCCTAGTTTAACAACACTAAGAGGGAAGGGATATAAATGGGTTGGGAGGTAGTGGTGATACAAGATATATAAAAAATAACACAAGAAGAATGAGAGATACAGATCTGTGGTAGAACTACATCTGATAACAGGTATAGATTAGGAGGAGTGGACCATCATTTTTTAAGTGGAAAATGTTTCATCCATATCCTAAGTAAAAGAAATTAGCATAGACATGTCAGGAGTTAGTAATCAAGTACTTCTTGAATACAACTGTTACACTTGCTTATTTCAATTATATTTGTGTGCTACACCTATATATAACACATATACACACTCATACAAATATTTACCTTACTCTTGTATCTTTAACGCCATAAAGAGTGAAACATTATTTTTTTATCAATGTTGTCAAGAGCTCAAGTTCCCGCACACAATGCTATTTTAGTATAATTCTGTTTGTTTGGGGTTCAAGGCATTTCTAGTAAACACTCTTAACATGCCTAAAGAAAGCATGAAGAAGCAGCCATGTATTGCATTTTTCAATAAATTTTTAAATTAAGATGCTTTTGGACATAATATAGCAAACACTAGAGGTGGTACTTAATCGTGTGTGTGTGTGTGTGTGTGTGTGTGTGTGTGTGTGTGTGTGTGTGTGTCAGAGGGCACTGTGTGTGCGTATGGAGGACCAAGGATGACTTTGGGAATCATCCTGGATTGCTTCTACCGCCTTTTTGCTTTGCTCTGGGATTTCCCAGGCTTTGCTCACCAGAGCCAAAGAAGTGTAGTCCTTGTCATTTCTACCTGGCGCTTTTTTTGGGGGGGGTGCTTCTTGTGTTACTTTTTTTCCTAATCATATAAACTCAATAGGTAACTCTGTCCTTTCTCTCCCTCCTCCCCTCCCAGTCATCCCCTCTTCCTCCCTTCCTCTTGCCTCCTCCCTCCATCTCCCTCTCATCCCCTGGAGCATCCTTTTCTGTGAAACCTCCCTGAGTCTCCACCCTAGTGAGGGGTAAGGACTCAGTGACATAGCCTCAAGCCCCTTCTTGGGCTCCCCGATAGTAAGGAACTCTATAATGCCTGCTAATCCCTTGCCTCTAAGGATCCTACTGTGATCCTTCTCTCCTGTGATCCATGCTAGACTTTGGGGGGGGGGTCATTGACATGTCAGCCATTGTGCAGGTCTGGCAAAGTCCAATTCTGACAGTTGCTGCTAGCACTAACTTGTGTGGAGTATCTTGCATATCATTGATCCTCCCCATCTTTAGGCTCTTACAATCTTGTTGACCCTTCTTCTGCAAGGTTTTCTGAGCTTTAGGGTGGCAAAAGATTTGGCTGGTCTGATTCCAGGTGAATTATGTAGGTTCTTTGATGTTCTGAATTATGATTTGTTGCTGTTTTCAGTTTTGCTTTTCTTGCATTTCCCTTGGCTGCATCCTGATTGGTATCAAAGGCCACCTCCTAACCAAAGCTAAAAGACTATTAAATGAAGATCTTAATATTAAAGAGGAGACTCAAAGGTAGATGAAAGAATAGGAGTAGGATACAGCAGTGGGGTGGGGGTGTCAGTGTCCCATTTGAAGGATGGTTACCATCTATCGGCCAGTCCCTATACCCTCCCTGATTGGTGAGATCAAACCTGTTCAGTTGCAAGTAACCAGGAAGGGAAGTGAGAATGAGCTGCACCAGATGTTTCACGACTTACATGCAATACTTGACAGTGACTTATTTTCTCTACTGAAGTGTTTTCCCCTATCTCCTTTTTTTGGGGGTGTCCTCCTTTCCCTTCCCTTATGTTTATAATCTTTGAGACTGAGGGCTGGAGAGATGGCTCAGGGGTTAAGACTGCCTTGCTGCCTGGCCTTTTTATATGGGACTTGGAATCTGATCTCCACGGAAGCAACTAATGGAGATCTCGGGACTTACTGCTTGCAAGGCAGAATCTTAACCCTAAGCTATCTCTTCAGACCTTGTACTTAATGTTATATATAATTCTAATGAATGACTGAGTATCCAGATATCTGGTTAAACATGATTTCTGGGTGTGTCTGTGAGTGTTTCTGGGTGAAATTAGAATCTAAGCAGTAGACTTCATAAGTACTTATTAACCCTCCCATTAATTTTTATTACTCAAACTTTTGAAAGTCTAAATAAAACAACATGGAGAAAAAGCAATTTTTCCCTCCTGAATTACTACTCAAGTGAGCCAAAAGTCTTCTGCCCCCTAACTGAGACTGACTCCACTGACTCAGGGGTCCTTACCTGGGCCTCCAGGTTGTAGAATGAAGACTGGGTGACTTCTCAGCTACTTGGGGACCAATTCCTCATAATAGAGCTCCATTAGTTGTTTCCATGGAGAATAAGTTATTTTAAAAAAAAGGAAAAAAAAAAAACTTTTCCTACCAACTGTCTCAGACATGAGGCTATTCTGAGAGACTGTATGGGCCTGGTGCTAGACAAAGGAGGAGGAACCTCTCTATTCTGCAGTCTACAAACTAATGGGCCAATTGTGCCCTGAGGTAATCCAGTTGCACATATAGGGAGACATGAGAGAGAGAGGGAAAAAAGCGGAAGAGGAGAATAGGAGAGTTGCACAGGGATGCAGGGAGGTAGGTATGTAAAGTGGGAGTAGGTAATCAGCTATTAAAAATATAAATTCATGGTTAATACAATTTAAAAACAGATAAAGCAAATATCAAAATGTTAGAACAAACAAACACATAATCCAGAAACAATCAAATATGCTCTAGTATCTCAGACCTTAAAAACAAATATTGCACAAAAAAGACCGATCACTGGTAGGCAAGCACGCCATCAATGATTATACCGCAGCCACTAGTGATTTTTCATTTTAAAAAAGTGATTTTTGTCAATTTTTTTGTACTCCTGGGGATTAAACCTAGGGCTTTCTACATGATAGGCAAATGTTCTACCAGTAAGCTACAGCCCCAGTCTAGGAACCATAATTCTTAATGCGCCTCTGGAGATTCTGTCATTATCCTTCTATACCTTTAGGCTTATAACCATAAGCCCAATTCGAAGCGTACCATTTCTCACCTAAAAAGTTGCCTAACTAGACTCCTTTATCTACTTTGCTTCCTCCAAACTATTCTCCAAACATGTACTGAGTCTTTCAATTCACTCAAAACATATTACATGAATCTCAGGACTCCTGAAGTTACTTGTATCTGTGCTACCTTTGGCAAATTACTTAGCCTTTCAAAGCTTTCCTATAGCTTCTTATGCTATTTGTCAGATTCTACTTGCTAAAGACTAGGTAAGTGCTTGCTAGTAAACCAAGCAGAGCCATAGTCTATGCTAAGTATCCCAAAAGACTTTATCCATCCCCAAATACCAAAAGGCAGAATATGGCACATTGCAGACTCCAAAAGTCAGCTGAGTCTGCTAGAGATCAGAGCCAAGCTACTTTGGGCTTGTAATATAACCTAGATCACGCTCTTCTTTTTAATCCCTTGTACTGTTACTCTGCCAATTGCATTTAATTCAAGTTCGTCACAATATTTAATGTGCTACCACCGTCTTGGGCTTGCCTTGTTGAACTAGTTTTGTCTGCCTCCAAAGCTTGTCTGCACCATTGATTAACTATCCTACATTTCAGACAAGAATCTAATGGATCTCGTAGGCTGGTGACTACCAGGACCTTAAAGCAAGTGTTCACTGCATTACATTAGTGCTTTTCCAGTGGGAACTCCTGTCCTACAGGCTAAGAAACCTGCAGCTAACAACGTGGAGTAACATGCCTAAGACGTCAAATAAATCAGTCACAATTTAAAAGAGTCAGGCTGAACACAGAATTCCCACATAAAGTTATTTGGACATTAAATAAAAATATTAATCTAAATTTGCCTGTCCTGACACTGCAAACCTACTCCACAAAAATATCTTCAGTCGCCGGATTCATGATTATCCAAATAAACTTCACCAGAGAGCAGCATATAAACAACTGCAGTTACTGTTACTTTGAAACAGCAATGAAGGTACTGTCAAATCACTTCTGAAACTTTCCCAAGATCCAGGACTGAGAAAAACTGAAGACAAAAGGAAACACAGCAATCCAAGGTCAAACTTGAGTTTGGCTGAGCAGCATACACTACTACTACAGAGTACTGTGAACCTGGACAGAACCTTACAAATTAGGTCAAATAATTACTTGCTACCAGGGGCTATCTGGGGCATTATAGGATACTTATTCCCTACCCACCTAATTAGAGTTCTATCCATGGCTGGCACAACCTAAACTATCACTGACAAATATCTCTTTGGGAACAAAAATGTCCCCAGTAACCATAAGTGCTCTACAATGACTTCTGTTATATTCCTTTTACTGTGGAGGAACATCAAATACAAAAGGCCAGGCCCTAAATTCAACACAGGAAACAAACTTCTCTCATTTGCATAAGGAAATCAGATTTAAAAGTTTTGTTTTGTTAAAAATGAATTTGTGGCTTATCAAGTTATTTTCCACTAGAAAGTAAAACTAAGTGAGGTATGAGTCAAGAAAACAAAAAAAGTTAAGGTGAGGCTTCAAAAACAACCAGGCATCAAAGATTGTGGGTTTTGGGACACTGGAGGACAGAATAAAACAAAATTAAACGTAGGGATGAATCTCTGCTCCTAAGAGGGTTACATTTGACTTCTAACCCAATAAAACAAAGTGAAAGGAAATAGCCCAATATTACACCATCCCAAGTCTGGCACTGTAGACAGGGACACCAACACCCAATCTGAAGAGTAAAGACGGACTGCCAAACATTCAAATAGTCACAAGGAAACAAAGTTATTTACTATTAAGGCACATCTGAAAATTCAAAAGCTTAACAGCATTTTAATGGCATGCCACTCATACTCTGGCCAGCTATTCTCTTTTTGTTTACTAATAAGTGAAAACAAGCATGCACATTTTCGGTATTTAATTTACAGCTGACTTTACCTTTAAAAAAAAAGTGTTTGCTAAATTTCACTACCTCTATCTTTAAACTCTTACAATTAATTGCGGGTTTTTCCTGGAAATTCATTCATATTCAATGTTTTAAATAGACTCCTAAAGTTCTAGCTAAAATTAAGAATTAGTTCACGTGAACTGTGGCATGCATAGCATTAGCCTGATTCCCCACCTGTGAAATGGATATAAAAGAAATACCCATTAAAGTTGTTGTAAGGACCAATCAAAATTCTACGGGGCAGTATCTGTAGAACACATTCAGTATGTGGCTGTGAGAGTAGTTATTCAACAGCAACATTTTGAAACTCCCATTTCTTCCATAAATGCTTAGGGAATGAAACACATGTGTTGGACAGAAAAGAAAGGCTATTTCACAAGCACATCTTACACTTACATGTGAACAAAAGCAAGTATTCTATGTCATGGAAAGGGTAAAAGAAAACATTCCATTCCCTGTTTTATTTGGGAAAGCATTTGAAAAAAAATTCCACTACTGGTGATGACATCTGGTATCCAGCAGTTTATGAGGTGAAATCTAATGTTATGAGAAAACAGATGGGCAATCAAGGACTGAAGGACTGAAAGGAAGGGAAGAAGAAAAGCGATAATACTAAGAGACTACATAAAATAAAAGATAAGAGAAATTCTTCAATGACAATACTCTCTTAATTCTTCCAAGAACAGCAAGAGGTTAGATATCTTCTAAAAAAAGCTGGATTTTTATTTACTGGAAGGAACTTTCTTCAATAGCCCAAGACATATACATTTAAAACACACTGCTAAACTACCTTGAAAGACAAAACACTTGTGAAGACAATTAGTAAGAGATGGTGGTAGACACTTGCAATCCCAGAACTCAAGAGTCTGAGGCAAGTGGATCCTGGATTTAAGTTTAAGCTGGGCTACATGGTGAGTTCCAAGTCACACTGGACTACTTAGTGAAGCTCTTCTCAAATGAAAAGAAAAAAAATTAGTTGCACTGAAATGAGGAATTTCAAAAGTATTAAAAACAAATCCCAAATGTCTGGATTTCCTTAAGAAAATGTCAACAACTCCTTGAGAAACCTACCCATAGAAAAAGGCAAATGTTATTCAATTCTCATTCTTTGGAGCAAATATGAATCTATAATCCGGTGCTAGGATGCACAGCAGAGAAAGAAACTGCTGGGAAGTGAACTTCTAAAGGTTTCCTTGAAGGGCAGTCCCAATAAGGAGTCCTAAAAGGAGTGGGGAGCTTCAGCAGAAGCGATTTCCAGGCACACCCCTTCCCGCTATGCTCTGCAACAAGGGTGCCACTGTCCTTGGCCTTAAGGTTGGCCGGATGGTCCAACAGAAAACATATAATCCACAGTCACGATCCATTTATGCACAAAAATCAGGGCAGCACTGCAGGCCCGTGGGATTCACCTAGAAAATAGTCTGATACTACAATCACTCCGTCACCTTTCCCACACGCTAGCCCACCGGATCGCAGGTGCGCTCGGGCACCAACTGCAAGATCCCCGGCCCGGAGTCAGGCTACCTGCAAGCAACCTCGCCGAGCTCCTCCAGGCACCTCACGCACGCCCGACCCTGCACGCGTTTACTCCTCGGATCCGAGTCCCCACCCGCGGTCCCTCCGCCCCCGAGCCCCGGACCTGCACGCTGGGGAAGGCCGTCTTGAGCAGGAAGAACATCTTGCGGTTGGACAGCACGTCGCCGCTGGTCATCTTGTCGTCGGCCCCCTCGCGCGTCTTCCCCTTGGACTTCTCGTGGAGGACGTTGCTCTCGCGGACGCGCCTCACCTCGTCGCCGCCGCGCACCGCCGCCAGCACGGCCACCGCCAGCATCTCCCGCAGGTCCACGGTGCCGCCGTCCGCCGCGGCCGCGGGCTCCGCCGCGCCGGCCGCCGGCTCGCCGCCCAGGCCGAAGAGGCTGAAGCGGCCGGCCAGGAAGCCCGAGTAGAGGTGGTAGAGCACGCCCAGCCCCAGCAGGCAGAAGACGGCCACCCCCAGCGGGGACAGCCGGATGCCCATGGGGGCCATGGCGCGCGCCCGGCGGCCTCGGGCCTCGCCGCCCCGCCGCCGCGCTCCGGGCCGGGCGCCGCTGCGGCTACACGGGCGCCCGCTGCCCGGCGCCCGCGCGCCCCATCGCCCTCTCCGGGAAAGGCCGAGCCGCGCCGAAGCCCACCGTCGCCGCCACGCGCGCTCGACGAAGCCCCCCGCGCGGCCCGGGCTGCCCGACCTGCAGCTCCGACTTCCACGTTCGCCAACGGCCGCGAGGTGAAAGGGGAGCGTGGGTCTGTATCCGGGTTACGCAGGGGGCGGGGAAAAGCAGGCCCTTCCCTGGGGGCGGGGAGAGCGGCTCTGCCCCTCCTCCGGGGCGGGGCGAACTGCAAGATCCCCGCCCCCTCCCCGGGGCGGGTCTGGAGGCCGCGGCCCGCTCCGCGTTTCCAGACCAACTGAGGCCTGGCCTTGGGTCTGGTTGGAGTCGGAAGCGCTGCGGGAGGCGGCGAGGCGCTTTCCATGAAAGATGGAGCTTTGAATTCCTTTGCCTGTTGAAGTCTCTCCTCCTTTGTGGCCCTTGCATGTGGCTGAACCCGAGCCCCAGTCACAGGGGCTTCCCATCGCGGCCATATGGAGCAAGATGGACAGGCCATCTTAAACCAGACACGTTAGCCAGCACCTCTGCGACCTGCAGCTTTTAAGTCGCCCTTCTGCGCCCTTATGGCTGGGCAGGGACAAGGCTGCTGGGGGAGCTATTTCACCTGGTTCTTCATTTTGCTGGCCTAGTGGTGTCTAAATACTTATATGTGTACATACAGATTTTCCTTTGTCTTCACTTGCCGTAAGTCATCCTCTAAAAAAGGTGAGAAGTGTTTCATCTGAGAAGACACTACAGGCTTCTGTCATTTCCAGGGTGACTTTAAGGGATCCCTTTTCCCACAGGTTAAGAGGGGAAGATTGACAAATTCCACTTGATTTAAAGTAGATATTACTTACATCATTTTTAGTGAGTAAACGTTCACCATATGTATTCTAATACAGATACAACTGACAGGAAGAATTGCTTTGTATAATACCAATGATCTTAGTAGCATTGATAAAGAATTCTAAGTTAGAATAAATAATAAGCATAGGTTTCACTTCAGTTTTAAAAGTTCATATTTAGATGTAAAGTATAGCAGAATACGCTAGCTCACATCTGGGACGCCAACACTGGGGAGGTTGAGGCAGAAAGATTAATGCAAGTTTCAGGTTAGTCTGAGCTAACTAGTGAGTTCCTTTCCAGTCTGGATTAGAGACTGAGATCCTGTCTCAAGCAGTCAATCAATCAGCCTACAATAAACAAAAAAGTACAATTCCTAAATATTAAACATGTATATAAAGCCAACAAAACACAATCCATTTTACTCTGCAGTTAAAACACATTGATTTTAATATTAACCATCTTAAAAACTGCAAGTATACCAAAATTTTTAATTCTCAACTGCTTGAAGATAAGCAAGGGTCATAGAACCTGGCTTTAAGCTTTAAGCTTTCTTAGTGGTTAGGCATCCCTAGAATTTACATATCGTTATAGAGATTCAATAAGCACTGACAATTATTTGCTTGAGTTTTTTTTTTTTTTTTCCTGTCAGCTATGGGTAATCAGCTTAAAAGTAAGGACTTTAGAAAATCAAATGCAAATATGAATCAATGAAAGGACAGTTCCAGCAGCCTTACAGAGCTTACAGAATTAGCATAGGCCCACTGAGGGCAAAGTCACCATGAAGCTCTGTATATGAAGGTCTCAGAACAGCCATCCAAACCTACTCCATGGATAATGATAAATCTCAGATTGGAATATGAAGAAAGAACTATGAAAAGCTACACCATAAAGATCAAGAAAACAATTTGAGATGGGTGATATTCATGGGAAAGAGTCATTAGAAAGCCTGAGGGCTTTTTTGTAATTTTAAATTTGTAAAATTATTGTGTGTGTGTGTGTGTGTGTGTGTGTGTGTGTGTGTATGAAGGAGGGTCTCAAACAATAACTCTTTGGATTTGGGACATCAAGCTTGCACAGCAGTCCTTTTTACCCACTGAGCAATTTCTCTGGCATTAGCAGAGGATTAGCAAAATATATTGAATATTCTTGTAGAATACTGGGACACTTTACATATTATCAGCGTGGTCACTGGAGGGAATGCCAGTGCTGTAGGGGCATCTCTGCTGTAGAAAAGGAGTCTGAATCATCCAAGATAGAGAGAAGAAGAGTTATAGGATAAGAGCTTTAAAATTATAGTCCTACAGTACTCTAGTTCTCTGGTGGTGAATAACAAGAAGCAACAGTTAAAGATAACAATCATTAAGAGAAAAACTATGATGAGAAGAAAACAGGTCTTTAAATACGTGTGTGTGTGTGTGTGTTGCTGGGGACCTTTAAGTAAATACTAAGCAAGCATGCTACCTCTGAGCTATATTGAATCACCTGGTTGTGTGACCTAGGAATCTAAGCCTGTAGCTCTACTTTCAAATTAGCCAAAAGTTGTGAGTTGAAAGGGGATCCTATAGATGAAGAATTAAGAAGAAAATCTTAGCAATGTGTGTGATTAATTGTTCTCTTTAAACTAACAAATTGTTAGAAGTTTCAAAAACTGCATACACACTAATAGAAATTACATGTAAGTAAACATAAAATAAGAGGACTGTGAATTTCAAGCCAACAAGTTTCACAATATAAACTTTCAGTAACTGTTGGGGATGGTGATAATAGTCTAGTCTGTAGGCAAACTAAAAGCAACCAAAATTGACATTGTACAGAATGCACCTTACCAATTTCCACTTACCTGACTTACTAAACCCATGCTTCCTATGCATCTATAATTCTCATTGGTGTCCAGAACATCCATGGATTCATACCTAGAAAGGAAAATGCTCTTGGGGAGCCCAGTTGCTGGACTTGACAAACAACCCAAGAGTCACTTTGGGTTCTGACTCCTATTTGCCATTGTGGTTATTACTACAAACACATATTATGTGCCACAATGAAATGAGTACAAATATAAAGCTGAAAGATTTGTATTACTTGATAAAATTATTGGAACAGAATCTGTCTGTCAGGAGAAAAGGAATCAACACTGAAACCTGTTCAAGTCATGCTTTCACAATGCTCTTCAAGTTCACCTTATCTACATAGAGGATTCATTAGACATGGAACTGATGAAAGCAAGACAAGTTGAAATGGCGACAAGGGTGCGTACTCAGAGCCCTTGCCTCATATGAAAAGACAGAGAGATGAATATATAGTAACAATTGTAATTTCATATGTCTGTTTCTTCCTGTAGTCCCCTACTTTGAGACCTATCTGTTTATTGACCCAGCCCACTTTAAATGGTCCTCTGCTGCCTGGATATTGCTGTACTTCCTACTTCCTACAAATACAGTAGCCTTTCTTTACATGCTCTATTTTTAATGTAATAAATAGTAACCATTTATTAGATACTGTGATGAGTATTTTAATGATGAGGACATTTTGACTTACCTGAATAAGTCTTAACTCCAAATTTACCATGGAAAACCTTTTTTTAAACTTATTTTGGCAGGATCTCATGTGTCCCACCCAGACTGACCTAGATTCACTGGATAGCTAAAGATGACCTGGAGCTTCTAGTCATCCTGCCTCTATTTCTAATTTTTCTGCCCCTACCATAATCCTCCTGTCTCTACTTCTAAGCACTGGGATTACAGGCAGAGCCTACCATGCTTATGGAAAACCTCTTTTTAAAAATTATTTTTAGCCAATTAGTTTCTTCTATTTTTTGCTTTTCCTTTGCATACTGCATAGTGAGCAGCAGTATAATTTATATGAAAAACAAGTTGAACCCTTATTTTTAAAAAATAAGGTTCTATTACTTGGCTACACTCAGTTTTGCTGACTTCCTGGGGGACTTAGCACTTCCCATCTCAGTAGTCATAGGGACTAGCATAATCATCTTTTGGAGAATTGTCACGTTTTCAGTAGGCAGAAAACCTTTAGGCTGTTGCAGTTCTCTGACAAATTCTCTTGACTGTTTGACCTATACTACCATAGCCACAATCTTCCCCAGCAGGAAGACAAACAAAAAAAGCACCACAACACAAGTGATTCTAATGTCTTCCTAAAAAAGAGAGTGAAACCAAGATTTTAGGGAATTTCTTTGATAGTTAATATAAAACACAAAATATGATATTAAAAACATAAAACTTCCAGGCAGAGCACTATTTTTATGTTTTTCCTTTAAAGAATTTTCTGTGAGTCTAGGGAGATGACTCAGTGACTAAAATGCTTGCTAGGCAAGTGAAAGAACCAGACACATGGCGGAGCCTTGCCTATAATTCCAGTCCAAGAGATTGAGATGACCAGAAGAGGCTAGCTAGCCAGAATAGCCTATGTGTGGGCTCTTGGTTCGATTAGAGACCTTATCTCAAAATGAAAGTAGAAGAATGATCAAGTTGTGGGCCTTTGTATACACAAGCACACACAGGCATATACCCATGAGTACCCACACACCTGCAAGCATGCATATGTCCCACATACACATACTTATGAAGATAGATAAAGGAAAAAATTAAAACAATTTTCTGTAGTTTTATTTCATAGAGAAAACTGTCTTGTAATTGATTCAATATGATTTTTGATTCTGCCATTAAAGTTCTCTTTCATAGGTAATAGAATTCCAGAACAAGATTTCAAATGTGAAGATTGCTGAAAATCTGTCTCTAAAACATGATCTATATCTATAATAGATGTCATGAAAATAAATAGTTGAACAATAACTGTTTCCCATCATTACAAAAGGATGACATCATATTGTAGCATTCTGCTATGGCTGTGATCCCATGAGAAATAGTAAATTCTTATTAAATAGAAACAATATTATAGATTATATTGTAGGGTGTAGATAACTTTACCCTTGTGAAATTACATTCACTGTAACCCACATGCACAGCATGAGTCCAGATAGATACAGCAAGAGCACCCGTGTCAGTGGAGCCTAGGAACATCTGCAGCCGCTGTATCGCCATTCTGGGCTGGGTACTTGGAAAACAGTAGTAATGCCTTGACAATTGTAATATGCTTCGGGAGGAACTCATAGTTCTGTGGAATGGAAAAGAGTTCCAATAAAACCTACCTTTTCTTTTATAAATCACAGACACAAAGAAGTCGTGGTTGGGTTCCTGATACAGGTCACCTTTGTTACCTCATATATATTTATATAAATATATTTGCCTGGTGGCCAAATGATTTCAACCAGGAAGTAGGACTACTTTTATTTGACTTCCACACCTGGGAAAAGCCAGGAACATTGAAAAAAAAATTACCTGATGCTGTCCTTTCTTTACAGGGCTCTTGATAGATAAGGCAATCATTACCCATCTAACAATATCATTATCCTTGAACAATATCTTAATCTCTTTTTATGTCCAGGCAAGGTATGTGGAGGCCAGATTGTTGACCCTGTTTCCGCTATTATTACCCACCTTATTTTTTGATAGAGGGTCTCTAACTGAACCTCCAGTTCTCTCAGCAGTGATGGAGGTAGATTACTATAGGCAGTGAGAATAGAAAGGGAAACCAGCAGTGATTAAGCAAGGACCACAACCCTTTATGAAAAATAGCACATATTCTAAGAAGCTGACCAGACACATTGGGACTAGGACTGACATGCCAACAGATTCCTGTGACAAATTCTTTAAAATATGAAAACAGAAATGCAAGTTCTTTGTTACAGTTGTTCCAAGGTCTTTCATAAAGTCCTTTGTCTTGTATATATGCTGGCTAGCGGTAATGTGGTTCTCTAAGAGTCTTGTCTGTGGTGCCTGTCTGATCTGTACCATGTTAAATAAGCACAATTATATATATATATATATATATATATATATACACACACACATACACATATATATGACTAGACATTTACATATAAATATTTTCATATGCATAAGAGTTTTAACTACAAATTTATGATTTCTCTTTGACATATCATGTTTTAAAAATAAAGGTTTACGAAAAGCTGTTTTCAAGATTCTAATAACTATTTATTATAGTGGTAATATTTTATTAATAGTTTAAGTACTTATATGATTAATAAATGGTCAAACACTGTTTTAGATCCTAATTTATTGTGCTTATTACCTTCGTGGCTCCTCAACAGTGGTTTATGCCTCTTTTAGTTCTTCCTGGAGCACACACTGTCTTTTCAAAACTCTAAGCTCCACAAGGTTTTCTGCTCAGAAATATGCAGGGACATTTTTAAATTCACAGGTTAAATTAAAATGGTTTATTTTTTAATAAAAACCATTTATCCAGGATACCTGGTTTCTGTGATATATCCTAGTTCTCTAAATTCTCATTTGTTTATTGAGGGGTATTTTAGCAGAGATTAATAAAGACCAAAGATTATTTAAATTAGAATTCTTAAGAACAAATTCTGCCCTATGAAATAACTAAAGTCAGTATGATAGTTAATCTTGGGTGTCAACTTGACCATACCTGGCATTAACTAAGATCAGCTATGAGACCACCTGAAGAGGTAATCTGGATCAATACATTTACAATACAAAGACCAGCCCTAGATCTTATTGGAACCTCCCAGTAACAGAGCAGTTAAAAGGAATCATGGAACAGAAGAGTTTGATCAGAGAGACTCTACTTCTTCCACTCTTCAGAATGTTTGCAGTGACTTAACCTGCCTCCAATTTTAGCCACCAGCCATGTCGCCTCTGCCATGAAAGACTGTTTCTCCCCTCTGAAACTGTAGACTGGATAAATTTCCCTTTCTCCCTTAAGTTGCTTGACTTTGAATGCTCTCTCACAGCAACAGTTAAGAGTAACTAACTATTACAGTCAGATTCTATTTCTAATAATAAGGTTTTCTTAAATATTGATGTTTAGTTATGTGTACAAGAAGTCTGTTTCTAAAATTGATCAATTATGTTCATATATTTTTGTATCCTGAAATAACTAATTTGTGATCATTTCAATTTATTTCATCCTTATGCATAATAACAATCTTATTTTTTGTTGTTTTGATTTTGGCTTATGGCATACTCAATTAAAAATACATGTATACGTTCTTAAAATGAATAATTTTGGTATTATTAAAAGGTCTAAGTACATACTGCCTTATACTTAGACAATAATAAATTAAAAGTCTTCTTCCACAAAAGGCTTCCTCTATAAGGTAATTGCAACCAGATATGTTCCTTGATTAGAGGAAAACTCTCACCAACCTAAGGGAAAATCTTACCGTTACGTTTCTTAAATTCTGTTGTTTTGCTTAGTCTTAATTTTAATGGGGCTGCAGACAAAGATGCCATTGTGTTCTTACTCTAACCAAGCTTTTAAATCTTCCAAAAGAATTCTGTCTCTTTTGGGTTTGTATTGACCCCTCCAGACTTCTGCCCTACTACCAGGACTCCAACAGCTCTTCTGGGATTGCGCCCTCCTGCCTGGTTTTGGCATCAACTTTGTCATTGATTTACAACCTTTCCAAGTATTCCCAAAATAACAAAGCCACCTATGGATATAGGTTACATTTGTTTATCCCTCCCACTCACAAGTTATAAGATCTTGTCCCTGCAGATCTAGCAACCAAGAAAAAAATATAAATGTCTTTTAAGGATGTCATTAGATTTTCCTCATCCTCTTTGTAGTAAGATTTATGTGTTACCCTTCATTGGGTTGAGACCATAAAATTCATTGTTCTAATCTGCTTCCTTAATTGCATGCCTTCCATATGTACTTCTTCCTTTTGCTATAATCACACTATCCTAATTCAAATGTAATGATTTCTGAGTGTTTCTACTGCTATGTGAATATATTTTCTATATCAGACAAAGGAGTAATAACGGACTGTAATAATGATAGATTTTTCAAATGTTAGATCATTGTGTGTGTGTGTGTGTGTCTGTGTGTGTGTGTGTGTGTGTGTGTGTGTGTGTGTGTGTGCAGAAGAGGGAACCTGAGTATGTGCAGATGCAAGGGTGACACTGGTAATCATCCTGGATGATTCTCCTTCCTATTGCTTTACTCTGGGGATTTCCAGGCTGCGTTTTCCAGGGCCAGAATTACAGACTGCTGCCTTATCCCACAGGCATTTTGTTGTGGGATCTGGATCCAGACTCAGGTCCTTTTGTTTGCAAGGCAAAGACTTTAACCACTGAGACCACTGTTCCCCACTCCACCCCAATTCGATTTTTAAAGGAAGAAGAACAGGAAGGAAGGATTTAATTTTACTTGTATTTGTTTTTAACTTTAAGCTTGTCTATACCTCTTCCAGCTCTGTCTAGGAAGGAGGAAGAAAAGAAGGAAAAAACAATGGGAGAGATATAGGAAAATGAAAGGAAAAGGGGGGACCAAGTCAAGAAGCCGTCCTTAGCTTGCCGTGGAGGCACATCTTCCAGCACCTGGGAGGCTCAGACAGGAGCATCATGAATTTGAAGGCATCATAGGCTCTGTAATGAGTTCCTGGCCAACTGGAACTACACAGGGAGGGACTGTTGAGAGGGGAAAGGACAGAAACATACACATGTGTGTGCGCACGTACACACACACACACACACACACACACACACACACACACACACGTGTGATCCTCAAACTGCCACATGGGCCTGAACTCTCTTAGGACTATGCCATGTTGCCTTTCTAGGTGTTACTATCTCTTCAATTCCTTTATCCTTCCTTTTCTGCCTGTTAGTTACACAGCCCATGAGCTGGGCTTGAGGCCCAGTTCTTTTTTGCATTCTTCTTTTTTGCTAATTTCTTCTTTTACTTTATTTTTTATATGAAAACTTAATTTTTCAAAAGATTTAAAATAGGAGGAAACTTTACAAAAAAGTTTTCAGGAAATAAAATTCTCAAACCAAAGTACAAATGCAACATCATGAAGTAGTTTATAAAATATAGAGACGGATAAATTTCGTGATTTTTTTTTGTTTGTTTTTTACCCCACTCCTTCCAAAAACCCAACCAAATCCACAGCTTTCAGCTATGAGGCTTGCACCACCACACAAGCACAGTAAGCAGAATTCATCAACTAATAGGCACTATCACCCTCCACCAGACCCTTGGTTGTCTCTGTCATGATCATTCCAGTGAACCGCACACCACAGAATTTGTCAGCTGACCCAAACATCTCAAGTCATAAGTGACTGTAATAAATCTAATATATAAAGCATAAACTTAAGCAAGCTCCATAATCGCATCAAAATTCCAACCCAAAGAGGTCTGGTTCTTTAGCAGACACCCACCCCCTCTGCAGGTTTTTCCACCCAGTAAGAAGGCTGGCTGTCCTTTCTCCTCTAGACCTTATAGTTAATGGAGCCCTTTGGAGACAAGACAGACGTAGAGCTGATGGCTGCGTTTCTGCCACCAATGAAAAAGTGTCTCCAACACGATTGCCTAGGGGCGTCTTCTCGGGAAGTGAAGAACAATTAGGGCTGTGCAGCTGTGTAGCTTGATCTTTGATTGTATTCTTCTCCTAACTCCTGAAGGCAGGAAAGGACACAGAACTAACTAGAATCAGGATAACTGAGAAGCATATCCTCCTTCCAAAAGGACTCATAGCAAATGAATGTAAAGTATGAGGAAAAGTAAAGTCCCAGTCCGGGCGGATCTGGAAAAGGAAAACCTGTGTCAATGCTTAAAATGGAAAGCTATAACAGGTCTACAGCCAAAATGAAGGGGGCACAAAGGCACACCAAGGAATTGGTTTCCCTTGGCTTCCTGACTGGAGCAGCCACAGCTGCCATGTCAGGCTAGAGCTCTAAAGGCTGAGCCTGAAGAAAGAGTGTGACTACAAAAGACAAGCCTTCTGTTTCTCCTTAACTGATGCAGGATTTTTACAATGGATATTTCTTTTAGCTGCTAGTGTGATGTTCTCTCCCTGCCCTTCTTTGCAGTCTCTAAGCCCCATGAGTCTGGATTCCTTCCCACTGAAGTCTACATTCTCTGAGCTTCTATTGTGCTTGTAATCTTTACAGCTGCATCTAGCACTGGCTTGTCTTCGTAATTATTTATGCCTAACATTCATAACACTACCAAGATGATGTAGTTTCATGCATTCAAAGCAATCTTTCATGCATTCAAAGCGATCTTGCCTGTCACCTAAAAACAGTTGGCTTCAAATTCTTTCTCTCCTCTTCTGTCCCTCTCTCTATCGTCCCCCCATCTTCCTCTCCCTCTCTCCTTTTTTTTCTCTCCTGCCCGCTATCCTTGCCTTACTCTCATCTTCTGAAAACTATACCTTCTTTTTCCATCTGTCCACATTCCTCAGATAGTTGCCAGTGTCACCTTGTTCTGGTTATCTCTGGCTCTGGGAACCCTTCTCTAAGACCATGAGCTACGGCAGGCTGCTGAGACCCATTGATAGCTGGACTGACTGGGGGGCAGAGCGTCTGGTCTGTACACCCTTGGAATAGTTGGCTTTCTGGACAGGTCCCAGCTTCTACTCAGTTCCTTTCTTCACACTTTCTCCCTTACTTGTGCATTTACGAGCCTCTATGGTGTGGGTCGCTAAGGAGTATTCTTCCATCCAAGTACTAACCCGACCCTGCTTAGCTTCTGAGATCAGACGAGATTGGGCGCGTTCAGAGTGGTATGGCTGTAGATGCTAAGGAATATTCTATGACCAGGGGTGACATCACCTTCCTGCCCCTTTCCAATCACTCTGGCTTTCCAGGGAGTACACCCATGTTCCTGTTTCACTACCCTTGTCTTTGTGCCATTGGCACACAGGCTGTCAATTTAAATGTGTTTTAAGGAAAAAGCATTTGTTTTGTTTATCATGATGCTTGATTTTCAAAAGCTTGTCATCAAACCTTCCTTTGTAACATCCTCAGTATCAGGCACGTACCTCACCAAATAAGATTGCTCATTGATTACCATGATATGCAGTGACTGGAAAGGGAGAGAATCCATGTGGATTACCCTTTGCTGCCTAGTCTCACTGAAGGTTATCTCACTGTTTTGACCTTTTGACTGCTACCCATAGTTTGAGAAGTTAACTTCTCAGGAGAGAATATGGCTAAATCCTGCCTCCAGATCTATTGTCACCACACCTAGAAAATGTAATCAATCAAATGCGGGGTTTCAGAAGAGAAAGATGAACTTGGATACTGTATTTACCACCCAGTCCCTATCCCTGAACCCTTCTCTAACACCTATGTTTGAGAGGAGTTTGAATTGCTCCCAGTTAAGAAAATAGCCACGCACCCTACAATGCAGTATGGCAGGGAACAGAAAAGTGAGACAAAGTTTGGCTTGGTGTTGTTGCTCTGTAATCTGGTATGTGGGAGGCTCTGGGTTTTCAGAGCCAGAGATAACCAGAGCAAGAGGATTGTCTTGCATTTAAGGCTAGCCTGGGATGCACAGTGAAACCACATTTCATAAAAAGGGGGAAGAAGGAAAGGGGAAAGGAAATTATATTGTTTCATGGATTTTAGGGTGGCACACAGAACCTTTTAAGGCCTTGTGTGTCTACCCAAGAACCTGGTAGACTAGGTACAGTGGCTTCCAATGCTATGATGGTCAAAGACACTGACACTGATGGGAGTAAACAAAGCAGAAGTTGCCATACTGAGAAGACCAAAAAAGTGAGAGATTAAGGGGAAAAAAAGGGAGAAACCTCTAAGTGGAAATGACTTCCAAGAAAAAAAAAAAAAAACATCAGATTTCCTTGTCTAGAGGTTTTTCTAGGACTGTGGCAGAAATAAGAGAGAGGTTGGCTAATTCTCTGGACTATCATGGGCTGAGCCAATAGAAAGCCCACACGCTATATGCACATCCCTCTGGTCTAACCAGGAGATGATTCGTGCACTGCTTACCTAACTAGAGGTGGGTGGAGCACCTCTGTCCCTCTCTGACTTACGCTTTGCTAGTTGGTGGCCTCAACTGTTTGCTAGCCCCTCGCTGCTAATGAATGTCGTTACTTCTGACTTTACAGTGTCTGAAGTGCAGTTAATTGTACTATGATATCTTTGTTCTTATACTTACACAACCAGCTTGTGGCCTGCTATAGCACAAGATTACTCTATCATAATCACCATGATGTAGCTTCAGGGTTTCTTAGTTACCTCATCATCTTCCTGTGTGTGGAGTAGTGTGTGGTGTTCTCCTTGTTAGAACTTGTTAGAAGCCACCCTTCCTTACAATTTAGCCAATTTACAATGAGCTACATTAGCAGGAAGGATATATGAAAGGACAATTGTACCTTACTCAGGAAAGAGCCTGCTGCAGTTTGCCCGGTGCCCTGTCCCTCCTCTTGTTTGCTTAGCTGGTTTACTCACACCCAGCTACCAGCCCTTGTATTCATCTTCCTCAGTGCCTCAGATTCTATTGTTTTGACTTTAAATCTTTTTTTTTTAACTCCAGCCTCTGTTCCTACTGTAATATATGTAAGCAACTTGCAGACTTTTACCATGGGTCCATCTTTCTATCCACTGCCAGTTTGCAGTTTGTATCAGAGAAAGGGGAAGGAAAAAGAAAGGAAATGATGAAAAGGGAAGAAGGGAAAAGGGAAGGAAAGCAAGAAGGAAAAGAGGGAAAGAGGAGAGAAGAGAAGGGAAGAAAGAAAGGAAAGGGAGAAGAGGAAGGAAAAGTAGAGAGTTGGTAGGTGTCATTGATTGAATACAAGTTGTCCCTCACATGCTTTGAATCCTTAGCTGATGTTAATATTTGTGAGGGTGGTGGCACCCTTAGGAAATGGAGCCGAGCTAGAAAACAGGCATATTGCAGTAATTGTGCCGTGAATTTATTTATTGAGTTTTGACACTTGGTAGCCTACTGTCTATTTCAGTTTGCTCTTGCTCTCTCTGCTTCCATGACAGCTGCAGTGATCTGGACCTGCATCTTGCTTCTGCCTCGGTGCCACGCCTTCTGCTATGTGATTCCCGCTATAATAGATTCAATCCTCTCTGGAACTTAAGCCAAATAAGTCTCTGATAAGTTGTGTAGTATTGTCTCAAAGCAGCAAAAAGAAAAGGAACCGAGACCTGGCAAAGCAATATCAAAACAGAAGCCTGTTCGGAACAAACTCAGCTCTTAGAAACAGTGGGTGAAGCAGAATGTGAAACGCCCACACTGTCGCCTAGGTCTGCAGTGAACCTAAAGCTGGTCTAAATAAAGTCATGTGTGCATGAGTGTGTGCACACGAGTGTTAGTACATGTTTATGTTCTGCTTTACTAATGCTGAGTAGTATCTGTAGAGGAAGAGAAAAAAGGCTTCACGGAAGACCAGAGGAAGAGAGGAAGCTGAAGGAAGACAAGAGTCACATCGAATGGTTGTGGGTTCAGCAGCTTTGAGATTCATGCTTCCCAGAAGGCTAGTTCAGCATGGTCATAACAGAACATAGGAATGATTTACATAATCTGTACCAAAGATTTCAAGATTTCTATAATCTCTGCTTCTAAATATTTTTCTTCAGTAACTCTCTTCAATTTAAAAAGTTCTCCTCTATATATTCCAAACATTTCTGCTCAAAACACACCAAGAGACAAACTATCCATTGACCTGAGACCCTGACCTCTGCAAGAGACAGATGTTTCATCACTGAACTGACACAAGAAGTAAGAAGCAGGGAGAGCAGGGCAGGGTTCAGATCAACCCTGGGAGGAAAAAGTATTTCAGCTTCTAACAGCAATGCAGAGATCCCAGCCCTTTTCCTTCAGAGTATTTTATTGTTAATCCAAATGGCAATAAACACAAAATTCAAGTGGCAACCAGAAACAAGGAGAGAAGGGACCATGTTACAGCAGGAAAAATAGGCCTCCATCAAGGACCCAAATAAGTAATGAGACATCTGATTAAGTTCACAGACTTTCCTTCCTGATCATTTACTACTGAGGGGGTGTGATCTCACCAAAAGAGGAGGACATATAGTCTGGCAGATAAAAAGTAACCATTTTGCAAATGGGTGATAGACCCCTCCCTCACTGTGGTTTCCCACTTTTATTACATCTACCTTTGAATGTGCTTTTATCACAAGACTCTAGTTTAACAGCTTTTTGTCTCTGGCCAGGGGGAAACATACAATGTCCACCAGGATGGAGTGAAGGGCATTGCAGGAGCAGCAAAACTGCAAAAGAAAATAAACAAACCACAATCCAGAACTTCAGAGACTCTCTATCAACCACCTAGAACTAGGCCAGCTTAATCTCTCCCCATCTTGAAGCTCAGGGAAATTTGTGGAAGAGGGGGCGGTAAGAGTGTAAGAGCAAAAGGATGGGGGGAGCAATAATATGTAAGATACTCCATTCAAGTTAGGGCTGAAGCAATCATAATTGGACTTTGCATGCCCTGCGCATTGTCCAACACACCGTTGACCTCACAAAGTCTAGCATCTGCTAAAGGCACCAAGATCCTTGGAGGCAAAGGATTGACAGCCACAGCAGTGTTCCTATACCTAAGGGGAACACAGGAAAGGGTTCAGGGAAAGGCCACTGGGTCCTTGTACGTCATCGGAGAGGAGGACCCAGAGGAAAATCAGACATGCACAAGAAAGGACTCTCTGGGAATTGGGGCGGGAGGCACTGGGGGATGGGGAGGGAGAGGGCTAGGGAGGGGGAGCAGGGGGTACGGGGGGAGGAGGAGGGAGGAAGGGAACTGGTGTACCTAATAAGTTTGTATGAGCTGAAATAATAATAAAAATGCCACTGGGTCCTTTTACGTCATCAGAAAGGAGGACCAAGAGGAGAGTTAGGCATACACAATAAAGGACTCTCTGGGAATTGGGGGGGGGGTACTGGGAGATGGGGAGGGAGGGAGGGGGAGCAGGGGGTTTGGGGGGAGGAGGAGGGGGAGGGAACTGGTCTACCTATTAAGTTTGTATGAGCAGAAATAATAATAAAAATGTTATTAAAAAAATTTCAGCCATCTATCTTCCAAAATAAAAAAAAATGTATTAATAATAAAAAAAAGAGAATGCCTGAAAAATAAGATTCCTAGCACTGGAAACAAACAGCTAAATAAATAAATAAATAAGTAGAAAGATAGATAGATAAATGAATGAATCAAAAAGCAGTTGGCAAAGAAGAAAAAAGAAAATGAAATTCCTCTTGCCAAAACCACAATGTCTCTAGCACTTCTCACACACAAAAATAGCTTTTGGATTTTTTTTCAGTTTGATTTTCCTTAACATAGGAGCACTTGTTTAACACACTATTTGCTTGGGCAGACTGGCGTCTTTGTGGCACCATGGGTGCTCTCTGGGCTGCATGTGGGCAGAGAGCCTTAGAAGTCAACATTATGAGAAGCAGCCCAGAGAGCCTAAAGAAAGAACCCTTTCAGTGACACAGAGGCAGAAAGTGTAAAATACTCACATTGTCTGATCACATAAGAGTGCCAGTGTATGGCTGTTAAAGTGCTTGCCACAAAAGCAAAAAGAGCTGGGTTCAGATCCCAAGATTCAACTTAAAATACCAGGCAGGCGTAGCAGCCCTCCTTGGATTCTAGTCCTAGTAGGCAGAGTCTGAGAATTCCCAGAGCAAGCTGGCTAAACACAATAGCTATTTTTAATAAGCTCTGGTCTTAATTAGAAACCCAAACTCTAGACAATAAAGTGGAAGAGCAGTTGAGAATGATTTCTGTTTACCAACCTCAGCCACCCCCACATATTCATCCAGTATTTCTGCCCATATGCAGATACTAATGCATACATGGACACATAACTACGCATGAAAAAAATGATTGCAGTGTGGAATACAAGAGATGCATCATGCATAGGCTTGTGTGTTTCCAGGAGAAACTACTGCAATACATGTTCTTGACCTCTGAAACTGGTGCTTGCAGCTGACCAGGTAACTCAGCAGGTAAAACTCTTCCCACACACAAACCTGGTAACTTGAATTTGATCCTGGGAAGCCCATGTGATGCATGGTGGAAGGAAGGAACTGAGTTCTTAAATTTGTCTTCTGACCTATATCTGGTGCATGTGTGCATTCTCTTTCTCCCTCTCTTCTTTTTCCTCTCTCTCTCTCTCACTCTCTCTCCCTTCCTCTCTCTCTCTCTCTCCTGTTTCCTTCTCTCATGAATAAACAAACAAGCAAATAAATAAATAGATATTAAGAAGAAAGTTCTACAGCAGTGCACTTTGGACTCTCAGATCCTCACATCTACTGTGGTCTTCTAGGACTCTTCTAGTCTCTGTTCTATGTCCCTTCATATTTCCCCACTAGTGACTTTCATTTGCAATAGGATTCAGCTCTTAATGCTGAAGTATGCTTGATCTAGGCCACTAATTATGAGATTCAAAATCTCACTACTCACTAGTGTCTCATGAAGAAAATTACTTCTCATTTGCATGTTATCCCCTGGGGAAAATATTTAAAAATATTTCATTATCATCTTTTTCCACTCAGCAAAGGAATCAAACAAATCCAAATCATATAATATAAACTTAAGAAATGAAAAAACTATATTAGTAGTAATGAGTCTCTCTCTCTCTCTCTCTCTCTCTCTCTTTCTCTCTCTCTCTGTATGAAACTTTCATAAGTTTCTTTTCAGAAAGTGCTTTCCAATACACATAAGAACATGGACTCCAGTTCTGCTACTAGCTACAGCTAAAAACTTGGAACAAAGCTCAGTTTCTTGGAGCCATGTGGTTCTCATTTGGAATCACTAAGGAAATAATGAAATAATGAAACAGTTGATATAAATCACTTAGCATTATATTTGGCTGTTGTATTTTTGAGTCTGTTGAGAAATAGATTCCAGAATTTGTGACCTTTATATTGAAGTGAGTAAAATCAGTCTCTTTACTCTTTACTCCTTTCCAAATGGACAATCTAAGTTCAGTCCAAGTTCTACCACTGGCTGTATAACACATTGAGTTTTTCTCTTTTAGTGCATAAATAAATATAAATGTGCACATGTAACATATATGCAAGATTAAACCATCTTCAGGAATTAATTGGACACTGTGTTGGATATATCCAAGTGCAGTGGCTGCTCACTGAAGAGACTGAGCTGCGACGTTCCACATAGAAGACCTTACTGCGAAGTTGGAGGCGATGAAATAGAAGGCGTGTAAGGATGTGATCTCTCCTCCACTCAGAATTTCCTCACTTATGTGGCCTTGGTGAGTCTCCCCATTTATCGCAAATAAATTGGACCACACACGAATACTGAGAGCCACATGTGAATGCATGGCATGAAGACCCTGGTTACATTCTCTCCTCTCTGCAGATGAATTGACCCAGGGAGGTGTAAATGAAGACCGAATGTCAAGAACAAATTGGGTTGCAGCAACTGACCTTTGAAATTAAAATATAAAACTATTCAAGAAACAAAAAAAGAGAATGAAATGGAGATATAACTGATATTGTATCTCTTAAAACGATGGTAGGAGAAGTAAAATTTTAACTCTCTGTACAGACTCTCTGCACAGTCTGTGTGTTTATGTGGGTGACTTTTCTTCTGAGTGATACAGACACCCTTTCCCTACCCGAGTTTTCTGTATTCAGCAGTATATTGCCACACATGTTCTCCTTTTTCCTTCCTAACAAATCTTATTTTTGTAGGAAAGAGTAGATATGTGCTGACATTGTAATTGTGATTATATTGTTCCCTAGTTCTTCAGGCCTCTTTGAAATCAGAGCTTGGTCATGATAGCCCAGTTCCAACCAATGATGCTGAAATAAAGTTCACTGCAGGCTAAAAGTGAGCAGCCATCAGCAGAAGGAAAATGGAAAGAAACAGAATGCATCTTGGACCTTCGTGACTATAAACAATGGGAACACTGGTTATAGTTTACAATTTCTTTGAAGTGATTTTTTTTTTTTTTGTGTATGCCCCATGGGGATTGTATAGTCAAACTACTGCACTCTTCAATCACACTATATAATTTCTCTGTCAGTAAGCCAGCAATTTGATACATAGTTATATTTGTTTACTTTTGTATTCAGTTCACAGAATCTTCTTCTCCTTTTGCTTGATATATGAACACAAAAGCCAAATATCCTTCCTTGGAAACAGGCAATAAGAGGTGAACCATCTATACTCCTGTTTTGCTTTCCAGGTCCCCTAATGCCTGGTTAAAAACCATCTGTTTACTCTCTGCCCAGCCCACACACTCAAATATTAATATTATCTGGAAACACCATCAGGGCAAGTTTAACGAAGTATCCTGGGACCCCCATGACCCATTCAATTGGACACAAAAAATTGGCCATCCCACCGTTTACTCTGCTGCATACTTGCCTATTCACTTAGCAGTGTGCAATATTCCATTGTGAGCAACATGGCTCATACCTGTGATCATGACATATTATCTTTACCCAATTCACTGTGGACACTCTTAAGATTGATTCAGGTATTTTGTAGTTAGTCTTCTAACAGGAATAAATATATTTGGTCATTTTTTATTTTCATTTTTAACTTTATTTATTTCTCTATGTGTGCTCATGTATGTCTGTTTGCATGAATATTCCAGATGTGCTCATTCCATAGCACATGTGTGAAATTGTAAAATGAGTTCTCTCCTCTATTTTTTTTAAACATGTTCTCCAAGGGTCAAATCAGATAGCTAAACTTGTGCAGCAAGTACCTTTCTTTACCTACCTCAATATTTTTGTTCAGTATTGAAGATTAAGAGTCTTCTGCATCACAGTAATACACTTTCTCTTAAAAAATGGAAGATTTGTGTCATGAACACATGATGCTTCTAAATGAATTGTAAGCCATTCTGACAACTGGGTCTTGAGTTCTTTCAGAAAGCTGTTGGTTGTCTTCTTGGTAATCATGCAACTATTAAACTGATGGTCATCTGTTCCTGTTCCTGTTAACTAGAATAAGAACCTATAAAAGGGAAGGAAATAGATCATTAGAGAAGAGCAAACTATGAACTTTCAGGTAGGAAGACAGTACACCAAACTGCTATATAAATAAATACCTGTTATTCTACTCATAGATTGGAAGACCTCTTAGCACTCAACCTAGAAATCTTCCTTCTACAATAGAGGAAGAGGATCTCAACACTCTGACAAAATGCAGCCTAGGGCGTGCAAGAGCAGTGAAGTGGATAACAAAGGCCAACCAGAATGCAGGGTACCTGTTACCTTGAATGCTCACCTAGAATCAGGCCAGCCTAATAGTTCCCCATCCTAAGGCTCAGGAACTTTGTAGAATACAGGGAAGATTGTAAGAGCCTAAAGATGGAAAGGTGTCCACCACTGGGACAAGACATTCACTCAAGGCAATGCTGTTGCATTCTGGAACTCACTGCAGTGAGATTTGTCCTCCCAAGACTGGCATAATGACTGACATACCAACATGCTCCCATAAACTAGTGAGGATCTTAGGAGAGATAATTACATGCAACCTTGGGGACTAGGACTGGATGGGTGCAAGGGAATGCCCCTATCTCTGGGATGGATGAGGAGGGGGCCACTTGATACACCACAGAGGCCAGAACCCCCACAAGAGTAGAAAATCCAGAGGGAACTCTGGGCCCACAACTGTGGACAGGCAGGAGGGTGGGAGGGAGTGGGATGGATAGATGAAAGGAGGGGAGGAAAAAAGGGGAGAGGGCATGGGAAAGAAGGAAATAGGGATAAGTACTCAATATACTTTAAAACTAGGAAAAAATTTTTTAAAAAATTAAAAGATAAATGAATTGTGGGAATTGAAGTGTTTGTAGTACTGATCTGCTGCATCCCAAAATAAGGTGTTTTGAGTATTGATGTAGCCCATTTTCTCAATCTTTCAGGAACATGTTATAATTTTCCTTGTGTATGTATTAGACATATTTAGTAGTTTATGCCTCCTATTATTTATCATTACTGCTACTTTTACTACTAGAAATAGTCAGTGCTTACATTTGATCATATAGATGCACAAATAGTGATCTATTTCCTTCCCTTTTATAGGTTCTTATTCTAGTTAACAGGAACAGGAACAAAAATGACCATCAGTTTAATAGTTGCATGATTACCAAGAAGACAACCAACAGCTTTCTGAAAGGACTCAAGACCCAATAAGAGGTGAACCATCTATACTCCTGTTTTGCTTTCCAGGTCCCCTAATGCCTGGTTAAAAACCATCTGTTTACTCTCTGCCCAGCCCACACACTCAAATATTAATATTATCTGGAAACACCATCAGGGCAAGTTTAACGAAGTATCCTGGGACCCCCATGACCCATTCAATTGGACACAAAAAATTGGCCATCTCACCGTTTACTCTGCTGCATACTTGCCTATTCACTTAGCAGTGTGCAATATTCCATTGTGAGCAACATGACTCATACCTGTGATCATGACATATTATCTTTACCCAATTCACTAACAATTTCTCTGTTAATTAAATTATATTATTTTATAGCTTTTTAATTGATTCTTTAAAGTTGCTTTAGATATTTAATGGTTATAACTTCTAAAAATATAGCTATATGTTTCCCATTATAAGTCTTGAAACTCACTACTCCCTGTTGATCAAGCACATTGGCAATTCTTCTAATACAGGTGAAGAATAGTGGAAATAGTTGGAATCCTTTACTTGTTTTTAAATTGCAGTGGAAAACCTCTTCCTGTCAAAGTATCTTGGTTACACTGTTAACAGGTCATAGCCCTTTCACAGCTTTGTCTCTGTCTGTATTCAGGCTGGTCTGGAATTCTCATTCCTCCATGTGGTTTTGATTTATGTAGTTTTTTTTCCCCCTGTTAAAAGAGCACTCCCTCCCTTCCAGTTTTATGTTCTTAAACTCAAGCCTCCCCTTCACAGTGACCTTTAGGGCAGAACTTTCCAGTCTTCTATAAGACCTGTTTCCTACCTTAACTAAAAGAAGCTATGCCTGGGAGCTAATCCAAACTCTGTAAGAATCTACCAGCTGGGTGAGCTAGTTTCCCACTTTCCTGTCCTCTCACAAAGGCACACTCTTCTGTTTCTTTATTCTTCACTTTTCCCAGTGGCTCCTTGAAAACCAACTTAAAAAAAAACTCAGATTGCTGTTTTAAGCAGCTTGGGACTGTCACAAAAAGGAGACATTGATCAATGGATTAGAACTGAAGACCTAGATATAAGCTCATGCACCTACAATCAACTTATTTTTAACACAGTTGCCAAAAATACCCATCGAAGAAAGAATAGCATCTTCAATGAAAATTGGATACTACCTGCAGAAGAATGAAACTGGATCCTTGCTTTTCACTCTGAACAAAAATTTACTCCACATGAATCAAATATCCCAGCATTAGACTAGAGACTCTGAAACTTCTAGAAAAAAGAATGGGAGAACACTTCAACTAATTGGCCCAGGTAAAGGTTAATATTTTCGGAACTGAAATCCATTTGCAAAGGAAATAAAGCCAACAATCAACAAATGAGATTTCATTAAATAAAAAGTTTCCGCTTGGCAAAAGAAATTAATTGAGCAAAAAGTCACCCATAGAATAGAAAAAATGTTTGTTAACTGTATATCCAATAGAGCAACCAAAGTACACAAAGAAATCGAAAATTAAATATCAAGGAAGCAAACAAACCAATTTAAAAATGAACTTTGGAACTCAAAAAAAAAAAAAAAAAGACGTTTCACAGGATGAATTCAAATGTCTAACAAATACCTTCAAAAGTATCCTACCTCCTTAGCCACTAAGGAAATGCAAATTAAAGCAACACTTAACTCCAGTTAGAATGGCTAAAGTTGAAACTACAAAACAAATGGTAGTGAGGACGAGGGGAAAAGAGATACTTTATTCATTGCTGTTGGGAATTTTGGCAGCTTCTTTGGTGATCAGTGTGAATGTTTCTCAAAAGAACTAAAATTGGGGGCTGGAGAGATGGCTCAGGGGTTAAGCCTCTGCCTTGCAAGTGGAAGGCTCTGAGTTCGGATCCCAGATCCCATGTACAACACCAGGCGGAAGCAGGAGCGGCCTGCGCTTCTGATCTGGTGGGCGGAGCCTGTGAATCCCGGGGCAGAGCAAAAGAGGAGGTAGAAGTGTCCACGATGATTCCCGAATTCACCCTTGGTTCTACACACACACACACAATTGAATAAAATAATAATAAAAAAATTAAAAAAAAAAGAACTAAAATTGAACTACCATATAACTCAGGTGTACCACTCTTGGAACTATTCCCAAAAGGACTTATCTCTTATTACAGAGATACTTGTATATCCATGTTCATTGAAGCTCTAGTCATAACAGCAAAGAAATGGAATCAGTCTAAGTGTTCAAAAGTAGATTAATGTATAACGAAAATATGGATTTACACAATGAAATAATATTCAGTTATCAAGAAAAATTAGTGAATTTGCTGGTGAATGAATGGAATTGGAAGAAATGATGCTGAATGCAGTATCTCAGATGCAGAAAGACAGACATCACTTATTCTCCCTTATAAACAGATGCTAGTATTGAATCTTCAAAATGTTAAGCAAATAGAAACTATTATTACAGTCAGAGACTACAAAGGAACATAAGCTGGAGGGGGCACTGGGAAAAATCCCCCCTCTCAAATAGAAACAAAAAAGCCACAATATATAGAAAGATGAAAAAAAGCACTTATGGAAAGTTTTAAAGGGCAGAGAAGAAAAGGGATAGGACATAGAAGGGGTTGGGAAAGAAAATTAAAGCAGGCTTCCCAGGAAGAAAAGTGATCAATGACCTCACCCAGCTATAAGTGCTGCAAGCTACAATAACAACTCTGGCAAGAGGAATCCAGTTGAGCAACAGTGGAATGTAATGTACTGAGGTAATCAATTGCTGTCGCATGGTTTTGAAGTCTTGCTTATTGGCATGGAACACATGCCTGCTATGGTAAACCTATCCAAATAGCAGTGCAATGGGAAACCATAGACACTAGGTAGAAGCAGATGTCTTGTGTCATTTATAAATGTCTGATAGTAAACTGCCACTTAAAGCCTTAGATAAGAAAAGCTTTCAGTACTCAATCAAGAAATATCCTGCTGCAATGGATGCAGATGATGATGCAGAAAACCACAACTGGCCAGAATGTAGAGCAAATGTGACTCTGGAACCCTCAATTCTAGACAGGCCATCAAGCCCTACTCCACCCGTTCCCAAGCTCAAGGAACCTTGTAGAAGGGGGATTGGTAAGACTGTACGAGCCTAAGAGTGGGGAGGGATACTTTCTGCCATGATATTCCACTCACAACAGGGCTGCTGCACCCAGGAACTACTACAGCAAGGTCTACTTCTGCCAGATATACACAATGGCTAACGAACATTCTCCCATAAAGGAGCAAGAATCTCAGGAGACACAGCATCACCCAGAGAGAACCTTTAAGGCAGCTGCAGGACAAAAGAAGGAGAGCCATTCATTCATTTGTTTGCCCACTGGTGGGCCATTTATACATTGTGGATGCCCAGGCACTTACTAATAAGGTTTCATGAAGTGTGCCTGTGGATCACACATACAAAAGGGCATGGGAAATGGAAATCTGGAGGGTAGGTGAGAGAAGAAGGATGAGAGTGGAGGAGAGGGTGAGAAGGTGAGGACACATAAATTCTTTCTGTTTGTGTATGAAAGCTTCAAAGTACAAAGAGAAAAAAGTTAAAAAAAAACCCACAAAAAACAACAAAAAATCCCCTTAAATTGCTGTTTTTGACTTTTCTCTGTCTCTTTTTTTCTCCCTTAAGATGGAATCTGGTTTTAACTCATGAAAATCCTTCTACTTCTGCCTTCCAAATGCTGGGATTATAGGCATGTGCCACCTTGTCCAGAAATGCCTGCCCTTGATTCTCTGTAATCCTGGGGGTCAAATCTGGAGCATTTTGCATGCTAGGCAAGTGTGCTGCCACTGAATTAAGCCCCCTTTCCCTTATTCTTCTACTTCAATGCCCTTAAATAGAGTTGAGCCTTATCACAGGAAAGATTGGTATCTCAAATGCCTAACATTTCTCTCTCCATTCACTGTTTCTCTTCAAACAGATCAGACATCAATGGTCACAGGGAAACACACATTTAAAACAATTAATAGAGCATTTATCTCATTCTTTTCATAAACACAAATGCCTCACTGTGAAAATACCCTAGGTTCTGCTGAGTAATACATGAATGCTTTGCAATAGTGGCCAGAGATTGGAAGATTACTCAACAGATAAAATCACTTGTTGTATAAGATAGTGGTTTGTTCAAATCTCCAAGACTCACTAAAAATCCCAGGTAGGTTTTCACACATGCCTGAAATTCCACTGCTATGAGAGAATAGAGTCAGGAAAACTGCTGGGCTTAATAGGCAAGAAACCTAGCTCCTGGTTCAGTGAGAGACCCTATATAAGATGGAGAGAGGGGCTGGAGAGGTGACTCAGGGGTTAAGCCTCTGCCTTGCAGGTGGAAGGTCCTGAGTTCAGATCCTAGACCCCACGTATAGACGCTGGGCGGAAGTGGGGGCGGCCTGTGTTTCTGGTCCTGGTAGGGCAGACCTGTGAATCCCGGGGCAGAGTAAACATGGAGGTGGAGGCCTCCATGGTGGTTCCCGAATTCGCCTGTGGTTCTACACACGCATGCACACACAATTGAATAAATAATGATAAAAATATTAAAAAAAAAAAGATGGAGAGAAACAAAATAGGATCCCCGATGTCCTCTTCTGCCTTCTGTGTGTGCTGCTGCTGCAGGTGGAGTGATACTGCCATGTATTTCACATCTGAGTCTTTCACATTGCACACGCAAAGTGTAGGGAACATGCTTTAGTTTTTAACTCTGACAAGTATTTTTTTCAGTTTCCACACCCTTACAATGGAAGATTCTGAAGTATCAGGGGGAAAATATCAGAAATCCTGTGAGGAGCACAGAGCCATTTACTGACTTCCCAACAGTTATGAGATCAAAGGGGCCATATGTCACCCAGGAACATCCTAGTCCTCTTTCTTTGCCTTTGATCTAAGCATCTATTTCATGAGATTTGCTTCTTTATGCTTAAAGAGAAAACATTTCTCCATAGTGGGAGACCAAGAAAACATTCTGTGTTAATTTATCATTTTGGGCAAGATGTTTGCATAATAAACATTGCTTTTTCACTTCCAACAAGATTATTTCTACCATTATTAATAAGTTATCCTATGCAATTTAAAGATCCTTATATGAATAAATTTTCTAACTGCTGCGAAATAACTTATAATTGCCCCTTATTGATAAAAAAATATAATGACAGCAAAATTAATGATATAAGAGATCAGGGAGATGACTCAGTTAGTAAGGTTTTTGCCAATATCCCAGAGCTTGGGAGATAGAGACAGGGCAATGCAGCTTGCTAGCCAACCAGTCCTGCTGAATTGGTAGCTTCAAGTTTCATGACCCTTTATCAAGCATAAGGTAGAAAACAATCGAAGGGCATATACACATGCACATAAGAATATACATTCATACACCACACACCACACAGATACGCACACATGCAATAGTTGCCTGAAGTCTCCTGATGAATAGGTGTGCTTTACATGATTTATGACTTCAGCTTTGTACTAAAAGTTTTAACCTTGACAGAGAAAAGCCTTTTTTTTGGTGACAAAGATAAAACAAAGCAAAAAAAAAAAAAAATCTGACTAGATTAGAAGATTGTTTCAGGCACCTAAAAGTGAATTTTTAACCATTTATAGTAAAAGATAGGCACTGGGCACATTTGTTCATTGACTAAATGCAGGAAGGCTTATCTATGTCTGCTTCCACAGAGGGTCTCAAATTCAATGGTAATAAGAAAAAGGAAATCTTCATCTGTTTGTCAATTTTCACACAGTCTCCATATGATTGTTCAGCTACTAATTACCTGGCATCTAGGATGTGCTGTTTCTACTTTGGCTTTTCAGCTACCATATATTCTGTTTTATTTAATTTGTTCCATGCCTTGAGCTAATTGGGCTGCTTGATGATAGCAATTCTTTTCTATTGAAATTTGCTATGTATGTATATATGCGTATGTGTACAGTTGTGTGTGTGTCTATGCGCAAATGTGTGCTGTGGAAAGCAGAGGCTGATGTCAGTGTCTTCAATTGTTTTCTACCTTATGCTTGATAAAGGGCCTCTCATGAAACTTGAAGCTACCAATTCAGTGGGACTGGTTGGCTAGCAAGCTGCATTACCCTGTCTCTATCTCCCAAGCTCTGGGATATTGGCAAAAACCTTACTAACTGAGTCATCTCCCTAATCTCTTATATCATTAATTTTGCTGTCATTATATTTTTATCAATAAGGGGCAATTATAAGTTATTTCGCAGCAGTTAGAAAATTTATTCATATAAGGATCTTTAAATTGCATAGGATAACTTATTAATAATGGTAGAAATAATCTTGTTGGAAGTGAAAAAGGAATGTTTATTATGCAAACATCTTGCCCAAAATGATAAATTAACACAGAATGTTTTCTTGGTCTCCCACTATGGAGAAATGTTTTCTCTTTAAGCATAAAGAAGCAAATCTCATGAAATAGATGCTTAGATCAAAGGCAAAGGAAGAGGACTAGGATGTCCTGAGTGACCCATGGCCCCTTTGATCTCATAACTGTCAGTAAATGGCTCTGTATGCCTCACAGGATTTCTGATGTTTTCCCCCCTGATACTTCAGAATGTTCCATTGTAAGGGTGTGGAGATTGAAAAAATACTTGTCAGAGTTAAAGACTAAAGCATTTTCCCCACACTTTGCATGTGTAATGTGAAAAACTCAGATGTGAAATATATGGCAGTTTCACTTCACCTGCAGCAGCGGAAGTTCCTTTCATGCATGAGAGATAGAAGCCAGTTATGTGGTGGGTTAGAGATTGACTGTGCTCAGACTGACATGAAGTTTGCGTTATGTAGTTGGAAGATGTACTTGAAGCAGTGGTGAAAAAGGTGGGTGCACAGGGGCTGGAAGTAGTAGTCATGTCCACCATCTTTCCCTTCCATTTATCTAGAGCACATAAGGTATTCAGTGACTTTCTTGATTTGTGGTCTTCACACTGAGAAACAGAGTGAAGCCAGTGACTCTAGCTTTGATCTCAGTCATCTGTAGCGCAAACTATGTGAGGCCAAGTTCCCTGACAACACAAGCGCTTTCACCAATGAAGAGGAATGGTCCTCTAGGCTGCAGGGATTTGAGACAGAATAACCAAAACCCGGTGCTAAGCCTTGGGCTTGGTGTTCTCTAACTGCACATTACCTTATCATCATTTCAACCATCACGTGGTGAAGTTCATTTAAAAGATGAAGAAAGAAATTTTAAAATTCCTCAATCTTCCCCATGTTGTATCTACTTTAAAAAGAAAGGATACTATTTGCATTAACAGAGTTGTTTGGAAAAGATGCAATACCTTTGAGAAAGTCAGAGCTACCTTTGACTACAGACTGGTTTGGTTGTTTTAGTGAACTTCAAGAAACACCCAGCACACATCTGTAAATGAGTAGCAGAAGGACCAAGTGTCTGACACAAGGCTAGAAAAGCAATAACATTTGTATTTTAATTATTAACAGGAGAGCATAGATATTGACATGTTCATATGATCTAGCAACATTCAAGTGACAACTATATTACTACTGATAGTAAAACTTAACATGGTGAAAAATAGTGTAATCTTATTTTTTATAATTGTCAAGCTATATTTAAAATTCTATATTAAAATATTTTATAATTGTCAAGTTATACTTGGAATTCTATATTAAAATTATGCCATCCAACTAGAAGAGCATGTTACAAAACTTCAGTGAGTATTCTAAGTAGTTCCTCTCCTACAAATCCATCAGTTTAAGGAGTTACCCCAATTAATTCTTCAACCGGAAAAAAGATAGTCTTCCTAGTACAAGACATCAGAATATGTCATCCCAAAGTATGCTTCTTGATACAAATGTGACTGAGTTGAATGCAGTTAAGAAACACACAGAGAAGAGCCCTCTCTGATCCTCCTTTTTTACCAGAAAATAGAAGTAAATTCACCTCAACTGGAGTCCAGCTTATGGGCTCAGATATGATGCAGTAGAATACACAAACATACCATATCATCTGATCACGTGTTTATCTTCCCACAGTTCCCATCTTCCACCTTAAACCTGCTTTCTATGTCTTGTTTTCTTTGTTTGTCTTGTTGGCTGAAGATGCTGAGTAAATCAGAGCTTCAGGCTGCTGCTTTGACTCACCTTTTTCTGAAGATGCTCCTGAGTCACGTGAATTGTACATGCCAATGAACTTGCTTGTTTTTCTCTTGTTCATCTATTTTTATCCCATCTTTGTGTTGTGTTGTGTGTATGGGGGGTGTATGTGTGAGAAAGAGAGAGAGAGAGAGAGAGATGTTGCAACTGAAGTTCGATATAAGAATTCATCCTTGATTGGTCATATACCTCTTTCTTTTTGGGAAAGTTTCTAATCAAACCCAGAACTTTCCAACCGGGGTAGCCTAGCTTACTAGGTTGCTCTGGGGAATTCAGAGCAATGTGACTCCAGTTTCTACCTTCTAGGAGTGGAATTACAGATAGGGAGCCATAATCATTTGGTATTCCATATGGGATCTGGGGATCTGAACTTTGGTCCCTTTGTTCATGCAACAAGCATTTTTAACTGCTGATATCACCTCCCTGACCTCATCTGTCTTTTTTTAAAAAGTAGATGTTCATCCTAGCCACAACTTACAAGGGTTGAGGTGAAAGTAGCCTCCTCCTGATCTATAACAAGAAATTGTGTGGCTTCATTAGGAATGCCTTTAATGAGTAGGATCCACTGAATCTCTAAATAACGGAAGAGCTAAAATTCATCACTACTGATAACCCACGTTGCTTGAAATAGTTCATGTGTTTCTTAGTGGGAATTTCTTGCTTGTTCAGCTGAGAATAATTGATGCAGAGCATAATCAATGCTCCAAGACTTGTCTCCTTTTAATGCTCAAGGGCTTTGGCTTTCAAAAAGTGAAGATTAAAGTCAAACATGTCAGCTCTCAGGGGACGGAAACTCTCTTACTGAAGGTGGTACAGTCAAAAGGAAGATGCTGTTTTGATTTCTGTTTCAAGTAAAGTGGGTTACAGGAAGAATTTTGCAGAGACTGTTCATCTATTAAATAACTTCTAATGGCTCCTGAAACTCCATAAAACTCTTACAAGGCTAAGTACAATCAGGCTGTTATTCTTATAAATATCAAAATCTGGTCTGGAGAAATACCTTAGTGCATAAAGTGCTCGTATTGCAAGTATGAGCACCTGAGTTTCATCTGTAGACTCTGTGTAAAGTATTACCGGCATGGCAGCCTGCATTCATAATTTCAGGACTGAAGAAGCACAAACAGGTAGCTCTCCAGTGCTCACTGACCAGCCAGTCTAGCCTAACTTATGACCTCAATTAGGCCAATGATAGATCCTCCCGCAAATGAGGTAGTTGTCAATCTGAACACGAGACCCGAGGTTGTTCTTTGACCTCTATACATTAACAACACAAATATTCACCTGCACACATACACACTCACAATCACACACAGGCACACTGAAATACGACTATAAAGTTCATGTGTCATCATATGCAGATATGTGTGATATATGCAAATATATCATATATATGATTAAGAATTTCATAGTCATAACTTTATATAGATGAGTGAGTAGGTAGAATTGTCTTATTAAGGAAGAATTAATGTCTATGTTAAATTTGAATAATGACTCTTCAAGCATAGATAGAAAAGGTATAAAAGAGCAAAAGCAAGTTATAAGTAATATTATCAAAGAGTGACATGTCTTTATTCATTAGTTATCACATTTGCTTGGTGTTACATCAGGGCATGCTCTCAATGATGAGTTTTGCCTAAAAATGCACTAAGAAAATTTTCATGAAGGTTCACCATCTACTCAGTCAACCTTGTACCTCATTCTAAAATTGTTACTATATGGTTAAATGTGCGATGGTGAGTGAATGCCATGAATCATCTCTCTGAATTCCAAAGTGCTAAATAATGAAAAGCACACTATTGCAGTGAAAGAATGATTTACTCAGCAAAGACAATTTATGTGTTCTCACGTAGTACAGAACTTTTGAAACAGTAAGTTACCAAGGCTGTAGTTGTGGTTTAGATGGTTCTCTACTTAAAACCTAAGAGAAGGAGCTGGAGAGGAGGCTCAGGGATTAAGCCTCTGCCTTGCAGGTGGAAGGTCCTGAGTTCGGATTCTAGACCCCACCTATAGACGCTGGGCGGAAGCGGGAGCAGCCTGCATTTCTGGTCCTGGTAGGGCGGAGCCTGTGAATCCTGTGGCATAGTAAACTAGGAGGAGGTGGAGGTGGTCCATGTTGATTCCTGAATTCACCTGTGGTTCTACACACACACACACACACACACACACACACACACAGGCACACACACACACACACACAGGCACACACACACACACACACGCACAACTGAATAAATAATAATAAAAAAACTTAAGAGAAAAAACAATAATGTTGGATGGCAGAAACAATCAATTAATGATGAGATTTGTAGAAATATCATAAACTGCACTTCATGCTTGAATTGAAAATATTAACAAGCACATTATAATCAGTTTTGGTGGTTTAAAATTTTCAATAAAGAATGAAAGACATTAAGAAAACCAATAAAATTTATCATTTATAATTAGGGATGTAAAGAACTGTGACTGTGCTTGGAAAGCACATGGTGAAGATGTCCTAGTTCTAGAAACTAATATCTATCCTTCTTTTTCTCTGAACAATCTGCCTTTGCCCTGTAAGATACATGCATCTAGTTCTATAAATAAGTCAATATGATTCTTGCGTGGAATAAACTTCCTTCTAGTTTCTATTAACTTATGAAAGGCCTAAAGCTGAGATAGTCAATGCTCATCACATTCTTAGGCACTGCCCTCCATTTTCCAGCCTCCTTTGAAGTAACATTGTGGTCAAGTGTCAAAATATACAAATAGTGAGCTATGGAATGTCTTCACCACGAGAGCCTTACAAAGTCCTCATGTGACCTCCAGTTTCTCTTTTGTGTTAATTGGTTTTGTCATAGCTGAGAAGATGCAGCGTCTGCAACCATCCTGCTTGTAAAGCAGGGCTCATGGTTCCTCAGGGACTTCCAAACAGCAAAACTGTATGTTGTCAGTCCATGACGGTTCTACTGCTTATTGCAGCACAGCTTGAGCTACAAGGTTAGCCACATGGATTTGATTTGTGTTTTGAGGATTCTTAAAAGAAACTTCTCCTGAAAGGAATGCATAGATCTTCAAAACTATTTTATCTCTCACGAGATTACACACTCATATAACTTTTGCAAGAGTGAAGATATGGACATTTGATTGGAAGGCCCTGCCCAGGTACTTTAGCAAATATTTCTTTCAGGAGTTCTCTTATGGCACTTTGGAAACAATGAGGGTCATGCCTCTTGTACTCTCAAGGAAGTTGGAGTAACACCCCAATACCTTTCCACTGGCAGTTTTAACTTTTTTTTCGAATTTTAGTTAGTATGAAATAAAATGGGTTTGACTGTACATTTTCATACATAGATCTCATTAAACTTGGTTCTTACTGCCCCCATTATCTTCCCCTATTCACTCTTTCTCCTTCTGTTTGTCCTTTTTTCTTCCTTAAGCAGGACTCCCTTCTGTGTTCCTGACATGTATTACATTGCTCTCCTCTTTTCCCTCCCCTCTTCCCTTTATAACTCTTCCTGTTCTTATGATCCCCTTTCTAATTTCAAGTCACACACATACAAGCACATTTTTAAATGCGGATTTCAAATATTGGGGAAAGCATTGAATAATTATCTACATGAATCTAACTTACTCAGATTAGCATAATGACCTTTAATTTTAAACATTATCCAACGAATGGAATAATTTCATACTTCTTTGAAGTCGTATATACATACTAGTGAGTGTTGATTATTTTCAGGTGTCAATTTTCAAATTAAAATTGAACCTTTAGACACACCTGTGAAAAGTTATTTAATTGAGACAAACCTCTGAGCAAACCCATGCAAGATGAATCTGTTTGATGTGGGTGGGATCACTTCCTGGGAACATTGAGAAGATGGAGAGAGGACTAGTTGGTAAATTGAAGACAGGCTTTTGTCCCTCTCACAGTCTTCCTGTGGATATTGTGTGGCCAGTTCTTTCAGGCACTGCCGGTAACCCTATTACTGCAATGAACTGTAATCTGATATTGTAAAATGAATAAAAATCTCCTTCCCTGTTGCAAGTAGTCTTCAAATTGCTAATATGAGTACAGGATTTAAAGAGCTTAGGGGAACAAGGGATTTTTTTCTCGGCTTCTGATTCCCAGTAATGCTTCAACAGCATAGCAGGAGATTTCATGCCAATATCAGGAGCCAAAAGGTCTAACTCTCACCATAACCACAGGAAGAGCTAAGAGAGGAACATACTTTCTAACTTGGCAATATGTAACATGTGTGCCGATATGCCTAAGTATACCAAAACACCAAGCCAGGTTTTCAGTCTTTTGCCCAGGGAATGGTCCCACCACTGTGGACTGAGTTTTCCCCCATTAAATAAATAATGTCCCACAGGTTTGCTCAGGACTCATCTTAATTAATTAATTTTTAATTTAATATTTAATTTAATAATTTTTCACAGGTGTGCCTAAAGACATATCCCTCAGTCATCATGTTGACACTTGTAGCTAACTGCCATATTTCCCTAAGTGGCTTAGGTCAAGCATCCATTATAGGAATGAAATATGAAACTATGACACATTACTTTTCCTTCCATATCTTGGCTTCTATAAGTGGTGCTGTAATAAACATGGTTGTACAGCTGTCTCTGTGGTGTGCTGACTTAAGTTCCTTCTGCTGCATTACTAGCAGTGGTATAGACGGATCATATGGTAGTTGGAATTTCAATTTTCAATGCTTTCTTTTTTTGACAAACCTTCCTATGGTGGCTGCGCCACTTTGCACTCCCTCCAGCAGTGTGTGAGGGTCCTTCCTCCCCGCATCCTCACAGCACTTCTCATTGTCTTCAAGATGATGGTCATTCTGATTGCGGTGAGATGGAATCCTAAAAAACAGTTTGAATTTTCACTTTCCCAGTGGTTAAGAATGTTAACAATTGTTTTTTGGCAATGTATTTGTTCCAGCTCACCTGCATTGTTGCTGATAAATGACCATCAAATGGCGTAAGGGAACAAGGATTTATTCTCTCTTACGATTCCTAGTTACAGTTCTCAGTCCAGCTTGATGGGAGAGCACACACCAACACCAGGGCTGAAGGAACTGGCCACACCATCACCACATAACAGCTGAGAGATGGACAATCCTTACTTGCCAGACCAGCACATCTGGCCAAGGGAACAGAAGGATGCCAACTCTCTCAACCAGCTCTCTATGATTTATTCCAGGGCCTAGTCCCACCCACCATGGGCTAGACCTTCCACATCAGCTAGATAAACTCTTGCAGGTTTGCTCAACCATTAACTCTTAAAAATGTGCCCAGAGCTCAAACCCTCAACAATCAAGTTGACACCTGTGCCTAACTATGACAGTATACTTTTTTCTTTGTATTTTTCTTTTGAGTCTGGTATATTAAGTTCTTTAGTACATTTATTTATTGGATTTTTTTTTTGCTGGTGTTTAAATTTTGGAGTTTCTTAGATTGTACATATTAATCCTATTTTTCCCATTTAATAGACCAATGTGACTTTGTTAATGTTTCCTTTTCTGTGTGGAAGCTTTTTAATTTTTAATAATCCTATTTTTCAGTTCTTGGGGTTATTTCCTATACAGCTGGCGGACTCTCGGAAAATCCTTCCTCATGCCTGCATCTTGAAGTTGTTGCTCTCTGTTTTTTTCTAACAGTTTCAGGTTTTACATTAACATCACTGATCTATTTTGAACTGATTTTTGTACAGAGTGAAAGGTATGAATCTGGTTTCATTTGTCCCAGCACATTTTTTGAAAAGGATGTCTTATTTATCATGTATCTTTTGAACACCTCAATGTTAAAAGGCAGATAATGTAGCTGTGTGAGTTTATTTTGGGGACCTCTATTCTATTCCAGTCTATGTATCTGTTTTTTTTTTTTTGGCATTGTGGCTCTGGAGCACAGTTTAAGATTAGGTATTTGATGCACCAAATATTGCTTTTTATGCTTGGGATTGCTTCTGCTTGTAGCCTTTTATGTTTTCATGTTTTTTTTAGGAATTTTTTTCTAGTTTGTCATTGAAATTTTGATAGAGACGTCATTGAAAATGTATATCATGTTTTAACATTTTTTATTATTATTTCTGCTCATACAAACTTATGCCACTTCTCTCCTTGTTTCTGGTGTGGTCCTCCAACCCCATCCCTCCTGTTCATAATCCTTGCAATTACTGTAGGTAATACATAGATTTACCTATGAGTGTCTCAAGGTGGGCTGGGTGAGTTTGGTTCCCTCCCTTCCTCTTCCTCCCCCCGAATCTCCTGCTCCCCCTCCCCTCACCCCTCCCTCTCCATCCCTCAGTGCCTCCCGCCCCAATTCCCAGAGAGTCCTTTAATGTGCATCCCTGACTCTCATCTGGGCCATCCTCTCCGATGACGTACAAGGACCCAGTGGCATTTCCCTGAACCCTTTCCCGTGTTCCCCTTAAGCATAGGAACACTACTGTGGCTGACAATCCCTTGCCTCCAAGGATCTTGGTACCTTTAGCAGATGCTAGACTTTGTGAGGTCAATAGTGTGTTGGACATTGCGCAGGGCATGCAAAGTCCAATTATGATTGCTTCAGCCCTAACTTATGTGGAGTATCTTGCAAATCATTGCTCCTCCCATCCTTTTGCTCTTACACTCTTTTTTTTAAATTTTTTTATTATTATTATTTATTCAACTGTGCGCATGTGCGTGTGTATGTGCCCGCGCGTGTGTGTGTCTGTGTGTGTGTGTGTGTGCCCGTGTATGTGTAGAACCACGGATGAATTCGCGAACCCATGGACGCTTCCACCTCCTTCTGCCCTGGGATTCACAGGCTCCGCCCTACCAGGACCAGAAGCGCAGGCCGCCCCCGCTTCTGCCTGGCGTCTATACGTGGGATCTGGGATCCGAACTCAGGACCTTTCCGCCTGGAAGGCGGAGGCTTAACCCTGAGCCACCTCTCCAGCCCCATGCTCTTACACTCTTACCTCCCGCTCTTCCGCAAATTTCCCTGAGATTCAGGATGGGGAGAGATTAGTTTGGCCTAGTTCTATGTGATTGATATAGAGTCTCTGAAGTTCTGGATTGTGGTTTGTTGATTTTCTTTTGCAGTTTTGCTGCTCCTGCAATGCCCTTCACTCCATCGTGATGGGCACTGTATGTCACCCCCTGGCCAGAGACAAAAAGCTGTTAAACTGGAGTCTTATAAAATTATAAGAGCACATTCAAGGGTAGATGTAATAAAAGTAGGAAACCTCAGTGAGGGAGGGGTCAATCACCCAATTTAAAAATGGTTACTTTTTATCTGCCAGACTATATGCACTCCCCTTCTGGTGAGATCATACCCCTTAGTTGTAAATGATCAGGAAGAAACGTCTGTGAACTTAACCAGGTGTCACATTACTTACTTGCAGTCCTTGATGGAGGCCTATTTTCTCTACTGTAACATGGTCACTTCTCTCCTTGTTTCTGGTGTGGTCCTCTAACCCCATCCCTCCTGTTCATAATCCTTGCAATTACTGTAGGTAATACATAGATTTACCTATGAGTGTCTCAAGGTGGACTGGGTGAGTTTGGTACTAGGAGCCACCTATTAGGGAGTACATACGGCGCTTAATTTTCTGGGTTGGGATACTTCACTTAATATAATTGTTTCTAATGACATCCATATCCTGGCAAATTCCAGAAATTCATCATTTTTGATGGCTGAGTAGTACTCCATTGTATAGATGTACCACTTTTTCCTTATCCACTCGTCAACTGTTGGACATTTGGGTTAATTCCATGACTTTGCTATTGTAAACAGTGCTGCTATGAACATGGTCATGCTTGTGCTATCAAGGTGAACCTCTGCTGTATGGGGGGTTATTCCCAAAAGTGGAATAGCAGGTCATATGGCATTTCGATCTTTAATTTCTTTAAGAATCTCCAGACGGCTCGCCAGAGTGGCTGTATGAGCCTGCATTCCCACCAGCAAGTAGCAGAGTTCCCCTCTCTACACATCCTCTCCAGCATTTGTTGTTGTTTGTATTGTGGATTTTTGCCATCCTGACCGGGGTGAGAAGATATCTCAGGGAAGTTTTGATTTGCATTTCCCTGATGGCTAAAGAAGTGGAGCATTTTTTAAGATATTTGTTGGACATTTTAATTTCATCCCTGGTAAAATTTCTTTCAAGTTCCAGGGCCCATTTTTTAATTGGGCCATTGTTTTCCTTGGAGTTTAGTTTTCTAAGTTCTTTGTGCACTCTGGACAGTAGAGCTCTATCAGATATGTGGTTAGTGAAGATTTTCTCCCATTCTGTGGATTGCCTTTGAGCTCGTGTTACAATCTCTTTATCTGAACAGAAGCTCTTTAATTTCACAAGATCCCAACTGTTGAGAGTTGGTAGCAGTGATGTGCCCTTGGATGTCTGTTTAGAAAATGTTGACCTAGCCCAATCAGCTCAAGGGAGTTCCCTATCCTTTCAACTATGGTTTTTATAGTCTCTGGCCTGATATCAAGGTCCTTGATCCATTTGGAATTAAGTCTTGTACATGGTGACAAGTACGGGTCCAGCTTTAATCTTCTGCATGTGGAGATCCAGTTTTGCCAGCACCATTTGTTGAAGATGCTGTTCTTTTTCCATTGGTTTTTTGGGCCCCTTTGTCAAAGATCAAATGGCTGTAATTTTGTGGGCTTATATCTGGGTCTTCAATCCTTATACATTGATACATTGATTTGTAGTATAGACTTAGGTTTGGTATGGTAATACCTCCAGCAGTGTTTTTGTTACTCAGGATTGTCTTTGATATCCTGGGTCTTTTGTGCTTCCATATGAATTTTGAGATTGTTTGGTCAACTTCTTTGAAGAATTGCTTTGGGATTTTAACTGGTATAGCATTGAATTTGTATATTGCCTTTGGTAGGATGGTCATTTTTACCATGTTGATTCTGCCAATCCAGGAACATGGGAGGTCTTTCCACCTTCTGGTGTCTTCTGCTATTTCTTTCTTTAGGGTTTTAAAGTTTTCATTGTAAAGGTCTTTTACCTCCTTGGTTAGGTTTATACCAAGGTATTTCATTTTTTTAGGGGCTATAATAAATGGGATTGTTTCTCTCAAGGCTTTTTCACTTCATTCATTCTGGGCATATAGGAAGGCCTCTGATTTTTGCACATATATTTTGTATCCTGCCACCCTGCTGAACTTCTCAATTAGTTCCAGAAGCTTCCTGGTGGAGTTTTTGGGATCACTCAGGTATAAGATCATGTCATCTGCAAATAGGGATAGCTTGACTTCTTCCTTGCTGATTTGAATCCCTCTTATGTCCCTTTCTTGTCTTATGGCTTCAGCTAAGACTTCAAGTACAATATTGAATAGAAGTGGTGAGAGTGGACAGCCTTGTCTAGTTCCTGATCGAAGTGGGAATGCTTCCAATTGTTCCCCATTGAGCATAATCCTTGGTTTGGGCTTGTTGTATACAGCTTTTATTATATTGATAAAGGTTCCTTCCATTCCTACTGTCTCCAGCGTTTTGATCATAAAAGGCTGTTGGATCTTGTCAAAAGCTTTTTCTGCATCTATTGAGAGTATCATGTGGTTTTGGACTTTGGACTGGTTTACATGATGAATTACATTTATTGATTTGCGTATGTTGAACCAACCTTGTGTGCCTGGGATGAAGCCTACTTGGTCCCTATGAATGATCTTTTTAATATGTTTTTGAATCCGATTTACTAAGACTTTGTTGAGAATCTTTGCGTCTGTGTTCATCAGAGAGATCGGCCTATAGTTTTCTTTTTTAAGTGAATCTTTACTAGGTGTTGGGATTAAAACGATATTAGGCTTCATAGAAGGAATTTGGTAGTGTTCCTTCCTTTGCTATTTGATGGAACAGTTTAAGGAGTATTGGTGTTATTAACTCCTTAAATGTCTGGTAGAACTCTGTGCTGAATCCATCTGGTCCAGGACATTTTTTGTTGGGAAGATTCGAGATTACTTCCTCAATTTCCTCATATGTTATAGGACTATTTAAATAATTCACAACTTCCTGATTCAATTTAGGTAAGTTGTGTTTACTTAGAAATTCATCCATCTCTTTTGTGTTGTCAAACTTCACAGAGTATAAGTTTTTGAAATATGATGTTATTCTTCTCTGGATTTCTTGGGTATCAGTAGTGATAACTCCATGTTTATTTCTAATTTTGTTATTTTGGGTTTTCTATCTCTTGCTTTTGGTTAATTTAGCTAGGGGTGTATCAATCTTATTGATTTTTTCAAAGAAGCAGCATTTTGACTGGTTGATTTTTTCTATTGTTTTCTTAATCTCGATTTCATATATTTCTCCCCTTATTTTGCTAATCTCTTCTCTTCTACTACTTTTGGGATCAGATTGCTCTAGTTTCTCTAAAGCTTTAAGCTGCATTGTTAAGTTGTTTATTTCTGATGTTTCCATTTTTTTTGATGTAGGCATTAAGAGCTATGAACTTACCCCTCTTAGGACAGCTTTCATTGTGTCCCAGAGATTTGGTAAGTTGTATTTTCATTATCATTCACTTTCAGGAAATCTTGAATTTCCTTTTTAATTTCTTCCTGAATCCAGTTCTCATTCAGCATCATAGTGTTAAGTTTCCAGGAGTTAGTGTATTTTCTCTTGTTTGTTGTGTTGTGGATGTCCAGCTTTAGGCCATGGTGGTCTGACGGCACAGGTTATAATTTCAACTTTTTTGTATATGTGTAGATTCATTTTGTGGCTCAATATGTGATCTATTTTGGAGAAAGTTCCGTGTGTTGCTGAGAAAAATGTGTATTCTTTGGTGCGTGGATGAAAAGTTTGATAGAGATCTGTAAGGTCCATTTCTTTAAGGGTGTGATTAAGGTCCAAAGTGTCTCTGTTAAGCTTTTGACCTGTTGATCTATCCCATGTTGAGAGGGCGGTGTTCAAGTCCCCAAGAATTATCGTTTGGGGGTTGATTTCTTGCTTTAGATGCTGTAGGGTTTTCTTAATGAATGTGGAGGGGCCCGTATTGGGTTCATATATGTTCAGTATTGTGAAGTCTTCCTGATGAATTGTAACTGTGACTAAAATGTAGTATCCATCCGTGTCTCTTATAATTTTCTTTGGTTTGTAGTCCACTTTGTCCGATAGCGCAATGGCTATCCCTGCCTGTTTTCTGCTTCCTTAGCTTGTAGAATTGTTGACCAGCCTTTTATTTTTAGGGCATGCCTATCTTTTGTTGTGAGATGTGTTTCCTGCAGGCAGCAGATTGATGGATTGTGATTTTTAATCCAAATTTGTAATCTGTGTCTCTTGATCAGTAAGTTAATTCCATTAACATTTAGTGTTATAATGGAGAAACTATTTTTAATTCCAGACATTTATTATGTTTAGTAGTTTTTATAAGTATATTGCTTCGCTTTTAATGGTGTTATACTTGCCTTCTGTTCTCGTGGATATGCCTGTTTTTTTCTTCAAGCTTGAGTATCATTTCTAGCATTTTTTGAAGGCCTGTTTGGTGGACATGTATCCCTTCAAGTTGTTTTTGTGCTGTAAGATTTTTCTTTCTCCCTCGATCATGATGGATAGTTTTGCAGGGTAAATCAGCCTGGGTTGACATTTTTGCTCAATACTCGAAGTATGTCTCTCCAAGCTCTTCTTGCTTTTACTGTTTCGACTGAGAAGTCATTTATTTTAATAGGTTTATCTTTAAAAGTGACTTGTTTTTTCTCCCTTGAAGCTCTCAGCACCAGTTCTTTATCTTGAATGTGAAGTGTTTTAACTATTATTTGCCGTGGAGTGCTTCTGTTTTGGTCATATCTGTTTGGGGTGCGGAATGCCTCTTGTATATGGATGGGCCTCTCTTTTTTTAGATGAGGAAAGTTTTCCTTGATGATCGTTTGAAAAATTTCCTCAGGGCTGGTATTTTGAGATTCTTGCTCTGGTATTCCATGAATACGCATGTTAGGCTTCTTCAGGGTGTTCCATATCTCCTGGATATTTCTCTCAAGTATCTTTTTGGCTTTAATGACCTCTTCCGTTGAGCTGTTTAGTACTCCCACTTTATCTTCAAGGTCTGAAATTCTGTTTTGTGCTTTGTTAGTTCTGTTGATAAGACTCTCTGTGGAGTTCTGGGTTGAAGATAACTTGTCTTTTAGCTCAGTTTTAAACTCTGCTTGATTCTGTTTTAACTGCTCTATACCAGTTTTGTTTCTTGCACTGTTTTTCTCAACTCCTCCAAGTGTCTGTTGTGTTCCTCTTAAAAGCGATTGATTTGGGCTGGAGAGGTGGCTCAGGGTTTAAGCCTCCGCCTTGCAGGCGGAAGGTCCTGAGTTCAGATCCCAGATCCCACATATAGACGCCAGGCGGAAGTGGGGGTGGCCTGTGCTTCTAGTCCTGGTAGGGCGAAGCCTGTGAATCCCGGGGCAGAAGGAGGTGGAGGCGTCCATGGTGGTTCGCGAATTCGTCCGTGGTTCTACACAGACACATACACACACACACACACACACACACACACACAGACACATACACATACACACGCGCACATACACACGCATATGCACACAGTTGAATAAATAATTAAAAAATGCGATTGATTCGATTATTTAATTCCTCCCGGACTTCCTCTTTCATAGTATTGAACATGGTAATGATCATATTTTGAGAGTCGTTATCCTGGGTAAGGCTTTCATGGTCATTTTCCATGGGTTGTTCTGGTTGGAGTCTAACATAATGGGATTAATTCCTTCAGTGGAAGATTTGTTTACTTGAGTGTTGTTTCTCATGGATTTGCACTTTGACTTTGGCATTGTCGTTTTAACTATTATGATCTTTCAATTTCTGTGTGTTTTTCACTAAACTGAATTATTTGATCTGAGGTTCTGGGGGTGGGCAGGGACGGAGCTTACCTAGGTCGCAGTGAGACCCGCCTGGACCCCGCACGTCCCGGGCGGCGGAGTGGGGGAAAGGAGGATGGGGCGTCGGCGGGGAGCGCTATTTAATCTGGAAGAGCTGGGGCGGGGCCCGGGCACAGAGGGGGTGTCCTCCTCCCACGCCCTGCCCGGCTCCGGCTGGATGGCAGGAGGAGCTGGGTCCCTCGGGCTGCCTGGGGTCCTGAAAATGTGTATCATTTTTGATAATATAATCTTTTCCACTTCTAGCATCTTCTTCAATTTTCTTTTTCAATATCTTTCATTTTTTATTGAAGAAGGTTTTTTTATTCTATTGTGAACAGAATTTGTTTCTTAACTTCCTTCTAAGCAAGTCATTGATATATAGAAAAGCTACTAATTTTGTGTGTTAATTTTGTATTCTCCTGCTTTGTGTTTATGAAGTACAAGAGTTTTCTAGTAAGGTATTTGGGATCTTTTAAATGTTAGATCATGCCATTTGCAAATAGAAGTAATTTGAATCTTCCTTTCCTCTTCATATCCCTTTCATTACTTGCTCTTCTCTTACTGCTGTATCTAAATCTTTGAGCATTATAGCAAATAAAGACAGAGCGATGAGGCACCTTTATCTCCTCCATGACTTTAGATAAAATGCTCTCAGATTTTTCCTGTTTAATATAATTTGGCCTGTAGGGTTTCTTACACAGCCTTCATTATGTTGAGGCTTTATAATTTTATAATGAAGGAATGTTGAACTTGTCAAAGTTCTTTTCCCCTTCTAAAGATGGGACTTTAAAGAAGGACTGGAGTGTTCATTTTACCCACTCCATTGAGTATGTAGAACAAGTGTGTAGCCTTGAGTTTGATTCTCAGCACCACATAAGCCCTGCATAGCCATGCTGTCCTAAAATACCTGGTATTTTGGAGGTGCAGGTAGTAAATAATATGTTCAATGTCACTATTGGCTACAGAATGTGTTTGAAGTCAACCTAAAAGGTCTGTGACCCTGACTCAATAAAAAGAAAGGAGAAAATAGAATACTCAATAATGAGTAGTTCATTAGCAAATTAGATAAACATGGATAAAGTAATAAAAAATAAGCATCAAAGTTTAAGAACAGAACAAAATACAATAGCCACTGAAAGTTTAGTAAAAAGAGTGTCTTGAATTTCAGGAATATTGGTGTGTACTATCTCATCTGGTACACAATATTAGTTCTTTATAGCTATAATTTATAGCAGAGTGTTTGAAGCACATGTAATAATTGCTTAATATTTAAAATGTTATCACCATTTGCATATAGTTTCTTTTAAAACCCCATTAATCCTAATTTTTTCTCTTTTGTATCGTAAGTCAAATTTGTGTTTATGTGTGCAAGCATGTGTGCTATATGCTGTGCAAGCGTGTGTGTGTGTGTGTGTGTGTGTGTGTGTGTGTGTTTTTCAGAGAGCACTTGAGTGTGTGTGCCTTTGAAGGCTCAAAGATGACATCAGGAGTCATCCTGGATTGCTCTATTTCTTTATTGCTTTGCTCTGGACTTTTCCAGAATTTGCCTTCCAAGGCTGGAATTACATGCTACTGCCATTTCTGTCTAGCAGTTTTCCATGGACCTGAATTCAGGTCCTTTTGCTTATAAGGTAAAGCTTTTAACCCTGAGCCCATCTCTTCAGGTCCCAATTTAATTCTCAAGCTCATATTTGCATAAATAGTATCTGTATAAATATTGAAAAGAATAATTTTGGGAATCACTTTTAAGTCTTTATTTCATTCCATATTTTCAAAATAGTTAGTTTGAAGGATTGGGTACAGAACCATACATGAAAAAAATAACAATAAAAAACAAAAAGCTATCTCTGGAAAACTGCCAGAAAATATTAAGAATGTGTGCACTTCTATCTGAATGAATTATAGAAACTTTTAAGATGAAAATACACCAGAGGAAAATTGTTTACTTTTGAGTATTTTTAAACTTAAGACTTGTCTACAAATAATGATGAATAATCAAAAAGACAAAGAAAATAGAATAGCAAACTGGACAGATAGTCGAAAGGTTGGTATGATTAGGAAAACACTAGAACTTTAATTAGACAGTTGGTCAAGTCACAGAAATCATAAATGTGGGCCTGCAAGTAATTAGTAAACTTGGAAAACTGTGTAACCTCGTTAATAACCAAGGGAGTGAAGACTAAACAGAGCAAGGAATAACTTTTCTCTCTCTATTTTGGAAAACATGTCTTAAAATAATGCCAAATGCTAGAAAAGTTAGTAAAACATAGATTCTTACCTATGTCTTAGTGGGGAAATATTGGAAAGCAAGTTAGCAATGGTGTGAAGAGCCATTCCACACATAGAAAGGGCTTTGATACAAGAAATCAAAAGATATTCTGATATACCAGGCACCAAGTAATATACTGACAATGGGAATTTCTGAGCAATGTTTAATAGTGAGTGCATGACTATGATATGTATTAACAGTGAATGTCAGGTATGTTGTTAGGAAATGAAGCAGGAGAGTGTTCTTAATCCTTGTAAATGACAATTGAACAAAATTGAAAATCAATGGAATCCAAGAATATTTAAAATATCATCCACAGAAAATAATAATTGCAAAGGAACTTTTTTGCAAAAAAAGTTAGCATTACTTGTTCATTCTCTTTCTTATTCTCTCTTTCTCTCCCTCTCATTGGCAGAAAAGAATTTTTTTGTTTTTTTCAAATATGTATTGAAAAGTAATTATAGCCTCTTCATTGATTCTTCACTGAATTTGCCTGAATAACTTTTGGTCTTTTAGTTTTTCCTTATGTGGCTGTTTTGTCCTCTTATAAGCAATTGAATGAAATAAAATGTCACTCTGGCGTCCACAGAGGACAGTTTCTTTTGGATTTTTAATTGCTTGAACTTTCAGAGAGCTCTCAGACATGGAGGGTTGACTGTGTTTTGTGCTTGATGCAATCAATAAATCAACCAATGGGTCTTGCATCTCTCACCTTATGGATGCCATACAAATTTGAGCAAACCTTATTTACAAGTCATGCCCAGAATCAATTAATAATGAATGATGCCTCTAAGTTAGCAGGTCCTAAAAGTTTTCTCTGCAACTGTTCTGTTACCTCAGTCTTATGGGTATTAAGGACAGTGGCTCAGAGTAGGAGAAGAAAAGGCCACTGAGAAGACAGGGATGAGTAAGAGTGTAGGAGAACACACTAAAGTGAGGCTCAGGGGAAAAGGCTGGCTGCTCATTGGATTTTCTGTGCTTTCTTCCTGGACACATTCATAGACCCTAGGTCTCATCTTCCCTTAAAGATGACTGTCATGGAGCAGAGTTATAAAATATGGTGTATGAGAGACACTTAAATTTGTTATGTAAAGGTATTGAACATCTCTCATAGACAAACTTCACACTCTCTTTCTCCCCTCTTTCCTTCTATTTAAAAAAGTTTAATTTTTCTTTTCTTTGAAATAGATGTGTTTGTGTCTTGCCTTTTCTTTTAATGACTCATCTAAAAGACTGATTACTTTGGTGCCTGATTGAAACAACAGTGTAGTCAAAGTTACCCATGAGACAAGGTGGCTACTACATTGAATTAGAGCTGTCAGATATGAGCAGCAGCTCCAAGATACGTCCCTACATCTTATCATTAGAAGCACACACATTCTGAGCACAGGCTTATTGTAATTTAAGTCAACACTAATGCTTAATTCTGAGGGTTAGAACATTTTCTTTTTCTTTAATAACAATCTAATATTAAACTTACCTTTCCAGATAAATAGAGATTTGAAAATCAAACTCTCTGAAAAGCATGCTACACCACTACGTCTACACAGAAGACCCCAGTGATCACTAGGAAATTTACCACAGTCCAGATTCCCCAATCGAACAAAGTTAGAGTTTGTAGAATAAGGTGGCCTTCTTCTGCTAGGAACTAGTCCAAACAGTGGTTACAAATATCTGGCATATTGAGATTAGTATTTATTTGTGTATTTCATGTATACTGGCAATCCTGAAGCTTGCCCCCAAACTGTCAGACATTCAAACACCTTGCTGACAAACCACATTTAGTAACCTTCTTTATCTCCTAAATTTGTGTCTCCTGCAAGTTTTGTGTATCCTGTAGTTGACTTTGGAGACGCTTGCATTTTCTGAAAAACCATTTTTTTTTTTATTCAATTGTGTGTGTGTGTGTGTGTGTGTGTGTGTGTGTGTGTGTAGAACCACGGGCGTAATTCGGGAACCACCATGGACTACCTCCACCTCCTCCTTGTTTACTCTGGCTCCGCCCTACCAGGACCAGAAACGCAGGCCGCCCCCGCTTCCGCCCGGCGTCTATACGTGGGGTCTAGGATCTGAACTCAGGACTTTCCGCCTGCAAAGCAGAGGGCTTAATTCCTGAGCCACCTCTCCAGCCCCTGAAAAACTATTTTTAACTGATTCATTTTTTCCTGTAGCATGTTCTGTAGTGCTCTCCAAATGGGAGGTGATTAGGTAAAATTCATTTCCAGCCAAACTGCATGCACACATAGAACGTTTCCCATCATTTTGAAAGTTTGAAAAGGACTGGTCTTTTGGCTTTTAAATTTCACTCTTGATTTCTTTAGCAATATGGATGTGAAATGTCCTTCTTCCTTGCCTGTGAATGTCATATCTACTTGCTGTCTTCTTGAGACAGGAACAAAATGGGGGGATAATGTCCTGTATGAATGTTACATCTAGGTTGCTCCAGGCCAAGGAGTCACACAGGCCGGGAATCCTCTCGGGCAGTGTTTCCAGCCAGTCTATCAATATTTCAGGTAGCGAAAGAGATCCTGCTGCCATCTAGAGGAGCCCCAGCTGGGTGGGTTTCTAGCTAGCAATGTCAGTTGTTTCCTTCTCAAGCAGACAGACCATCCTTCCATCTCCACATGGGCCTCAGGAAGGAGTGAGCTATGGTGGCCCACCCATGCAAACTTCACACTGACAGAATACATCCTCCACTCCTCACACACTTGGTCTCGTTCTTTCTCTTCGGGCCAGCTTCTCAGCACCACCTCTGTGACATCTCTTCTTTCTTTCTTTTCTCTGCTGATGTTTGAAATCGGCAGAACCCCAGGACATGTCTGTCATATACTAAAGATGGGGTGCTTCTGTGAGCCTGGGTCCTGAAGGGTTGCCTGGAGCTGACTTGCCTTGCAGCCTGCTCACCTTCCCAGCGCTGCTATACATACAGGAAATGGCCTCTTCTTGGGTGTTAGCAATCACATAATTTCAAATCTAGTTTTCAGAGAATGAATCCATCTCTCATGCAACACTCAGTGATCCTGAAGATAACTTTGATTTTTATGTGTATTTTTTTCTAACTTCTTTTGAAGTAAGAGAGAAGTTTTGCTCTAAATAATTTCTGACAGATCCTTTAGTAGAAGGTAACCATTTTGCAGATGGGTGATTGACCCCTCTTTCACTGCGGTCTCCTACTTTTATTCCATCTACCTTTGAATATACTCTTATAACAAGACTCTAATTTAACAGGTTTTTATCTCTGGCCAGGGGGTGACATCCAATACCCATCAGGATGGAGCCAAGAGCATTGCAGGAGCAGCAAAATGAAAAAAAAAATCAACAAACCATAATTCAGAACATCAGAGAGTCTATATCAACCACCTGGAACTAAGCCAGCCTAATCTCTCCCCATCCTAAAGCTCAGGGAAATTTGCAGAAGAGGGAGCAGTAAGATTGTAAGAGCACAAGGATGGGAGGAGTCATGATATGCAAGATACACCACACGAGTTAGGGCCAAAGCAATCATAATAGGACTTTGCATGACCTGCGCTATGTCCAACACATTATTGACCCCACAAAGTCTAGCATGGACTAAAGGCACTAGGATCCTTGGAGGCTAGTGACTGACAGTCACAGTAGTGTTCCTAAGCTTAAAGGGAACACAGGAAAAGGTTCTGGAAAATGCCCCTGGGTCCTTGCACCTCATCGGAGAGGAGGACCCAGAGGAAAGTTTGGCATGCACATTAAAGGATGTTCTGGCGATTGGGGGGGAGCTATTGGGGGGAAGCACTGGGGGATGGGGAGAAAGGGGGAAGGGAGGGGGGATCAGGGAGATGCGGGGAGGTGGAGGGAGGGAGAGGACTGGTGTACCTGTTAAGTTTTTGTGAGTGGGAAAAAAAGAGCTAAACAGTATCTTCTTATATTGTAGATATTTAGATTAAAATATAGGGTTCCATATTTTACAATAGTAAATTTCAGCTTGATTGTGTTTTTTACTTTTTTTCCCATCACAATTAACAAGAATCCCTTTAATAGCATCATGGAAGTTTATTGTTAAAAATTGTGAGCAAACCCAGCACAGAGAATGTTTTGCCAATGTTCCCAAGACAGCAGGTAAGGACCATGGGAAGGTAAATTAAATCCTCCTTGCTGGTTTTGCTTTCCAAATTAATTTGCTTTTATTTTTCTAAACTCTTTTTTCTAATGTTCTCAGAACTCCTGGGTAGACAGACAAACTTGATGACTTCAGAGCAGAAATAGGCCAAGAAACCACGGCATTCATTGAGTGTGTTGAGTCCAGACAGATGATGTTTATATACACATCCAAATTTGAAGAAAAAATGTATTCCTTTACTTTCAAACACTGTAATACTTATAAAGAAAAATAAAAACCTGTTACAAAGTTTAAAAAAATGTGAGCAGGTTACATTGGTGGGAAGCTAAGTGCTTTATTAAAACTGAATTTAGAATATGGCATTGTATTTCAAAAACCATCAAACACTCTATCCAGATAAAAGCCTATTGCTTTTGATGTTTATCAAGCCATGCAAAAACTTAGAGGCAGTGAGCATTCATCCATTCTCTACACCGTTGTATTGGCTGGATGGTGCTTTCTGGTGTTCTGGTCCAGCTGGATCCATGGACAGAGTCTTTGGGAGATCTGATGTCTCATTCAGGATGGCAGGCACAAGCAGGAGGCAGCTCATGCTATGAAACATGGGAGAAAAGCATCCCCCAGATCGAAGGAATTAAGAGGATTGGGATCCCTTGCTTTGAATCAGTGTGGGAAGCTAATGACATACACCTGTCCAAGAAGTAAAGTGAAGATGCATACCTTGCAGACAATTACTCTTGTGTTTTTAATCTGTTCATTGAAATACATTTGATTATCTTTCTCCTTCCTTTCTTCCTCCCTCCTTCCTTCCTCCTTCCTTCCTTCCTTCCTTCCTTCCTTCCTTCCTTCCTTCCTTCCTTCCTTCCTTCCTTTCTTTTTCTTTCATTCTATATAGCTTTCTTTTTCCCTCCCTTCCCTTTCTCTCTCTCTCTTTCACTTATAATCTATCATCATAATTTACCTTACTAACAATAATGAGTTATAATGTGCAAAAGGGGCATAGATCCAATAAGTAAAACTCAACTCATGTATGAAAGTGTGGGAGTTGGAAGACTGTGCAGCAGAAAAATTGTGAAGGAAGCTACTGCAAGAGAGCCAAAATGTACCTTTGAAGCTATCTCTTTGCCAGGGGTCAGTGGAGGAGCATAGTCTTTCCTCGGTCCCAGTTTCATCATCCCAGCCTCTCATGTGACAGTTGGCATATCCACAGCAGCATGCCACATCCAAATTCTCCTTGTCCCATTTTCTCCACTCCTTTTTTCTTTATACCTTCTGCTCGTCTCCCCTTAGACTCCTACTTCATATTTGATAGGAAATTAACATGAAAAGGAAGAAAAGATAACAAAAGACAGGGTCTATGATGATTTTATCAGATGTTCATGTATTTATTCTTAATATATATAGTTATGATACTGTTTTATCATTTATTGAGAAATGCTGATTAAAAGGTGTTAGATACAGGTGTCAGCTTGATGGTTGAGGGTTCAAGCTCTGGTCACGTTTGTAAAGAATCAGTGATTGAGTTAGGTCCAGGCATGCCTCAGGAGACTGTCTAGTTAATGGGGGAGGCCCAGCCCATGATGAGTGTGGCTAGTCCCTGGGCAAGTGAATAAAGTAGAAGGAACTGGCTATGGGAGTTGGCATCTTTCTGTATACTTGGCTGGGTAAGAAGAGTCTCTTTTAGCAGTTCTGTCAATATGTTGTGGCCAGTTCTCTTGGCCCTTGATGTAGGTATGGAATTTCCTGTCAATCTGAAAAAAAAAAAAACAGTACCCTAACGATCATAAGCCAAAATTAAACCTCTTGTTCCTTTGGCTGTGTATTTATTGGGAACATGTAGGTAAACTGCTATGGAAGGTTAATAGAGAATGTTGTTATTGGTATGTGGTTCAAAATCAATTTTTAAATATACAGCACAATGTATGACTATTGCTATAAAGATCGATATCATTATTATTATTGCTTTTATTTTATAGTTTATGGAGTAGTTATCCTTTTTTCTGGTTTTGGTCAAATCATAAGTAGCTCCTTTCTATGAAGAGACTATGGGTGCCAGAAGGATCCCAAGGTAACTAGGAGTACTCCTTCGACTGAGCAAGGTACAAATCAGATTGCCCCCATCTGCATGGACAGACCCACCACATACATGCATACCATACAACCACATGCCAACATCAGAAACATTTTATAATGAATACCTACTTTAGTACTAAATAATCTACAATAGTAAAATAAGCATTGTTTTGCTCCTAGTTGTTTTACATGGTTCATTCAATAAGACTTGTAGATACAATAAACTAAATATTAGTAGTGATCTGTTCTGATTTTCCATTTCTATTTGATGGTTAGGAATGTCTTATTTCTTATTGTGTGTGTGTGTGTGTGTGTGTGTGCGTGTGCGTGTGCGTGTGTGTGTGTGAGTGTGTGCGTGTGCATGTGTGTGTGTGAGAACATAGGAATAAGAATTCTAAGAAGGAATTACGTCTAAATGTTATATTCATTGGACATTATCAGAACGGTTGAATCTTCTTTATAATCATCCAAAGACTATTTATAATGACTTTTAATGAGGTTAAAGTCTGTTTAGGATGAGAGATGGGAATGACTATCCAGCAGCCTCTGAGGAGAGGAAAACAGGGTTCTGTCTCTGGTGCCCAGGCAGAGCTTGGGAAATGAAGCCAGGTTTTCCTTAGAGGGCTTTGCCTGACATGTCTTCTAGTAGGTAATGAAACCGTAAGTCAGCAGAACAGAAACAGTCCATTGGAAATGCCCTTTCCTTCGCAGTTTTAGGAGACATACTTTGATTTTTAAAGCTTGACATTTAAGTCTCACTTACCAAGAATATACCAAGACATTGTTTCTCCTCCAGGAGAAATACTATATATTTCTAATCACTGTTCCCAGCAGAAGAATGGTAATTTAAAATATTATTCTAGTCTAGAAGCTGTTTGTCTACCTTGCAAGAGACATATAAAGATAATCTAATATAAAAAAACCCCCAAGATCCCTGTGTCTGAAACAGATGTGAGTTTTGTTGAGATATCAGCGATGTGTACAGTAGTCACAGGGAAGAACCAGGAAGCCCGGCACACAGCTTTTTCTAGACATTTTGAGCAAGAAACTCCAATAGGCTTTTGTTTACCTGCCTTTAACTAATATACTTAACATTAGGGCAATTGAAATTTGCCTATTTAACTAATATACTTGCCTATTTAACTAATATATTTAATATTAGGGCAATTGAAAATTGCTAGTATTTCCTCAGTCTTAACTTTTCCCTCAACTATCAAGTTTTTCATGCTTGTTCTTACCTTGAAAACAAATATGCATTCAGCCTGGCCATGGTATGCTTGGTCACTAGTTAGATATTGCCATAATTTGCTCCTGGCAAGTTCACCATTTGGAGGCACACCTTTCAGAGGAAAGACAGTGGGGGAGGAAATATGATCGGGTTCCATCAATTCTATCTTATCACAGATGTTGCCCATGGATAAATAGGTGAGGATGCTAATATGCACTTGAATTTTGTATAGCTGAGTTCTCATGAGCAGAAAGAAGGAAGGATGCTGGGTTAACAGAACCTACATGTTTTGTGGCTGTGCATATCATTGTGCAGTGATACCTGGCCACCTTTCTGACCTTCACTTTTCTTCTGGTTCCCACTCCTGGATGCCCAGGGCCCTGAACCACTTTCTCCAACATCCACTGTAATGTTTGGGTATGTGATGCCCAAGCAATAAGGTGCTCGTTTCAGCCTGTGACTAATGGTTTGGTGTGCAAAAATATGGGCTTCAGGGTCAGATAGAGTAAGTCTTCTCTCAGCTTCAGGGCTCTGGCAGTTTGGTCTGGTTCAATTCCCTTTCATCCTGAAGCTGGGCTCCATGGGCTTGTCTGTGAGATGGGTAAATGATATCACCACACTGTCTGATTGTGACAGTTAAATGAGATTGTGGAGTTAAATTAGCCACATGGCTCAAGTAATCCTTTCTTCCCACCCCCTGCTGTTACTTTTCTCTTCAAGTCAAACTTCACTTGTCTTGGTTTTAGCTTCAGGGTTAGATATCTCTGATGCAAATGTGATATTTTTAAAGCTTTTTTAAATTATTTTATTATTTATTCAATTGTGCGTGTGTGCATGTGTGCGTGTGTGTGCGTGTGTGTGTGTGTGTGTGTGTGTGTGTGTGTGTATGTGTGTGTGTGTAGAATCACGAACGAATTGGGGAATCACGGTGGACGCCTCCACCTCCTTGTTTACTTTGCCCCGGGATTCACAGGCTGCGCCCTACCAGGACCAGAAACGCAGGCCGCCCACACTTCTGCCCGGGGTCTATACGTGGGGTCTAGGATCCCAACTCAGGACCTTCTGCCTGTAAGGCAGAGGCTAAACCCCTGAGCCACCTCTCCAGCCCCTGCAAATGTGATCTTATAAAATCCTCCAATCATGACTCTGATACAGAGACCATGAATCATACATGGCTTATGAAATGATAAGGACACAGCTAAGATTTAAAAAGAGTTTGAGGCAAGCCCTGTTTCCCAAATACCCTATGACTCCTGTACCCTATGGAGAGCTGAGTTATAGGAAATCCAAGCTAACATGAATATCTTCACTTCCTTATCAATAATAGGAAGATACTTGAAATTCATATTTACCTTCTAGGATATGTTTTCAGTTGGCCAGCCAGACAGAATCTTTCTGTATTGCTCTCGGCAAGAATGATGTATGAATCTACCGATAGCACACATTTGAATATCTGTCACCTTTTCAGAATTCATAACTATCTGAAGCAATTGAACCAGAGATCAATCTAGGCACCACCCTCCATAAATGGTAACAACACTGAAGGGTTCTGGGCAGCAAATTCCCACCATCTTATTGAAGGGCACCCAGAATCATTAGAGCATTTCTGTCTTTCAAGTGTCATGAGGATATTTTCACAAAGGATTAATGAAAAAGGGAAGACTTGGGGCTGGAGAGTGGCTCAGGGGTTAAGCCTCTGTCTTGCAGGCGGAAGGTCCTGAGTTCGGATCCTAGACCCCACGTATAGACGCCGCGGGGCGGAAGCAGGGGCGGCCTGTGTTTCTGTTCCTGGTAGGGTGGAGCCTGTGAATCCCGGGACAGAGTAAACAAGAGGGAGGTGGAGGCGGTCCATGGTGGTTCCCGAATTCATCCATGGTTCTACACACACACACATACATACACACACACATACATACACACGTGCACACACATATATGCACAATTAAATAATAAAAAAATTTAAAAAATTTGAAAAAAAAGAAAAAGGGAAGACTTACCCCAAATGAGGGTGGCACCATCTCATGGACTGGGACTGCTAGATTGAATAAAGAGAAAGAAAACTGAACACCAGCATTCATCTGTGTTTCCTGACAGCACATTCAACGTGACCAACCTCCTTACATTCCTGCTTCCATGCTGTCTGTCCACACCAGGGTGGACTGCATCTCCTCCAAGTGTAAACTAAAATGAGTTTTGCTTCTTGTCAGCCACAGGGAAAGTGACTAATATAATCCCCAAGATCTTCACTGTGGAAGAGTCAGGTGATGCAAGGCCTGCCTGGCTCCTCAGCAGCCATAGCTGTGGACCCTTTGCCACTGGGACAGCTGCTGCATTCTCTATCCTGCTCTGACAAGAGGGAATGGGAAATGAGAGAGAGAAAGGATTCTCAAGGATGGTGTGGCAGAGGGGCGGAGTCCTGCTCATGTGCTTGTGCCTCTGGAACAGAGGATGGACTGGGGTTCCTTTTCCCGTCACCCTGCTGTCTTGTCCCTTCAGTGCAAGGTTATGGGACAAGTATGCATGCTTCCTGAATGGAAGGACCTGTTGCTGTAGTATTAGCATGTTACAGAGGGGTACCTGAAGGCTTCTCCCAGTTATAGGGTCCCATGCCCTGTATGATACGTTATATGATATATTCATCTGGAGTTTATAACAGTAATAGCAGAATGAATCTTGGTGCCAATCTGTCTTCCAGCATTGGATCATATCCCACGAAGAGCAGAAAATTGATCAGAGGGAATCAAGGAGGTTGGCAAACATCGCATGCCTAGTGTCCTTTGACTAAGCGTGTGTATACATTCCTCTTTCTCCAAATCCCCATGCTTCCTTGTCCACAGGAGTATCAGGACGAAGATGTGACTCCCTGCCCTATTCCCTGCCTCTTCTAGACTCAGAACTGAAGCAATTTATTCCTGCTACTCCCACTTAATAGGGGTACTCTCTCCCCACACAGCCACTTCCTTCTGCAGAGTCCTCCAGAGTCCTCCTTTACCTTCCTTCTTCCTATAATTCACGGAGATGCTCAAGATCCCTGTTATAACACCCTGTTTTCCACTGTGTTTTGTTGTCCTGGGAGTTTAGTGAGAAGGGAGGATTGGGTCAGCATCTGCTGGTATCTCTCTTACACCAATCACTGAGGTAACAGCTAAGAAATCTGACACCCAGGCAAGGCTGTCCTTCCTAAGGGATTAGAATCTGCTAGAAGAAATACTATCCACAACCAAACAGATGCTGTACTGGGTGTGTGTGAATGCTAAGGGTCTTACCAAGCATGTACAAAGCTCTGGTCTTGATCTCCAGTACTGCAAAAAAAAAAAAACAAGCAAATAAGCACTAATCTGGTGCCAGAAAGTAAACCAAATTCAACTAGAGACACTGACTTGGAGTACTGAGGCACAGAAAGCATAGTGTGTCGGCTATTCCTGGAAGAGGGAGAGACAGGAAGCTTCTGAACTGAGGATGGAAGATGGGGGGCAGGTTTTCAAGAAGCAGAAGAGGAAAGAACAGGGGTTGGGAGCTCCTCCTGTCAAATGTACAATGTTGGGGGGGAATAATGGAGCCTGGCCATTTCCAGACAACTGTGACTTCCTGGATAACTATCCACTGCCAGACTTTTATTAATGTGCAGGAATTCTAATTCGCCTGATCCTGAATTTTTTTCTATTAATTTTTGTCACACTTCAGAAAAATACTATTATGTAAGTCAATGCCATATTTTTTCAGAACTATGACTTCTTCCTTTCTGGTGCACAGGATCTATTCTGAGTATATTCCCAGGTTCTGGAGCATTCTGTGACTTCAATCAGCACTTCCTCAGTGTTCATTGGCAGCACATCATCTTGGACACATCCAAGGTTAAACAGCTCAAACTTGTCTGCCAGTATTTGCTTTTTCCCTTCCTGAAAAGACTCTTAAGAGAGCTGACTTCTCTCAAGGCTTGTTTAAACACTTGTGAGGTCTGCCACTTGCCAAATAACTTCTTGGATTTATTAATTATAGATACCCTTGTGAATGTGTCTCACATTTTTTTTGTTTCTATGATGAAGCATCTGAAACTGAAAACTTATAAAGAGGTCATTTTGACTATGGAAGTCAAAGAATGCTGACATTGGATCCACTTTGGTGGGAGCTTTCAGTAGCAAAGCAGAAGGCCAGTGGGTTTGTATAAAGACAGAAAGACAGGAGAGCTGAGCTTACTTTATGAAAAGCTACTCTGGTCACTATGCTAGTCCCATGGGAGTGAGCAACTTCTGAGATACAAGAATTTATATATGAGGTCTCCACCCCATGGATGCAAATACCTTCCCGTAGGCCTCACTTCCCATCAGTGCTACACTGAGGAAACAAACCTCAACCTGAATTTGGGCAGGAATGAACCACAACCATCCTATAGCACTGACCATGCTGACTCTGAAAAGCCCCCAATGCCTGCCCTATGTCCTTCCTTGAACACCAGCCAGCACTCTCAGTGTGGCCTTCCTCAGAAGTGGGGGCATTAGCATGAGATCCCTTGTAGCTCCCGGCAGTGTAGAGTTGCCTTTCTAGAGTGATATCCGTGATCTCTCAAGAGAGCTTGGAGCATAAACTGGCTGAGGACTTGATACAGTAGTTGACCCAGGCTTCTAGAAAAGGTCCCCGCAGTGTCTTCAGACACTGACTCCCTCAATCTGTGAGCCCTGTTATGACACAAATCATCTTTGTGTGTGTATATGTGTGTGTGTGTGTGTGTGTGTGTGTGTGTGTATGTGTGTGTATACACATATGTACAGGCATGTGTACAAGGAGGCACTTGAGTGTCAGGAATTATCACACAGAAGGCAATCAGGAATTATCCTGGATTGTTCTACTTTTTCATGCTTTGGTCTGGGGTTTCCCAGGTTCTGCTCTTGAGGTCTGTAATTTCAGGCCACCACCATTTTCATTGGCATTTAAAAAAAAGATTAATTAATTAATTAGGTGTGTGTATGTGTGTGTATTTGTATGTATCAGAGGGTACAGTGGGTGCCTGTCCAAACCCAAGGGTGATTTAGAGAATCATCCTGGATTGCTTCTACTTCCTTTTTGTTCTCCTATGGGATTTCCCAGGCTCTGCCTTCTAGAGCTGGAAGTGCAAACCACTGCCATTCCCACCTACAGGATCTGAATTTAGGTCCTTTTGTTGTTAAGGCACAGTTTTAATCCCTGAGTCATCTCTCCAGGCCCCTGACTGACCTTTTTATTTTATTTATTATTTATTAATTTTATTTAAGTTATTTTATTTTTCTAATCTTACAAGCATATTGAATACTCATCCCTGCTTCCTTCTATGTGCCCTCCCATCCATCCCCCTTCTTCAGTCCATCCTACTCCCTCACACCTTCCTAACCTGCCAGCCTTCATGGACCCCAGGGCTCCTTCTGGCCTGTCTACTCTTTTAAAATTTTTTTTTCTACTTTTACAAGCATATTGAATTCTTATCCCTGCTTCCCTCCATCGTCTTTCCCTCCCGTTTTTCCATCAACCCCACCCTTCTGCCTGTCTGCTTCTATGGATCCCAGGGTTTCCCCTGCCCACCGATTGACCTTTGTATGTGGGGGTATTTTATCTGGGGATCTGAACTCAGATTCTATTGCTTTTAAGGCAAAAGCTTAAACAACTGAGCCATCTCCCCAGTCCTACCCTGATCATCTTGAAAAAGTTCATCTAATGTTTCTTGAGGGAGATTAAGTCTTGATGCACTTTCAAATCTTTCTCTCTCTCTTTCTCTGGTCTCACATTGCACATCATACTGTCTTTAAACGCATACTATTCTTCTTGAATCAGCTTCTTGAGTCTAGGTACACCTACGTGTACCATGGCTTTCGCTCCAAGTTCATCTCGTCTTCCTCTGGGGCGTCTCTTTCTTGAGTGACATATTCTACATATCCCACCTCTGTACCTGCTTTCTGTCTTCAAACCTGCTTATTTGCCACCTTTCTAAGGGAAGGAGAGACTGTCCAGTGATAAGGATAACTAATGACAGCACTATGTGAACTCTGGGTGATATGATTTGAAATATGAGTTGTCTCTCAAAGGCTCATGTGGTTTGAATCTTTAGGTTTTTGGGAAAGTCATGTCACCTTTAAGAGGTGGAAACTTGCTGAAGGAAGGCAGTCACAGAGGGTGGGTCTTGAGGTTGATGAACCCTGCCCTGTTTGAGTTAGTGAATCTATTCTTGAGCTTGGAACCTCCATGATGTCTGCAATGACTTAAGTCACCTCCAGTCTGCCACCTGCCATGCCTTTTCCAACATTAAGGACTGTATCTACCCTCTGCCATCATAAGCTGAATAAATCTTCTTTTCTCCCTTTAGTTTCTTGAGTGTGAGTGGTGTCTCACAGCAGCAACAGAAAAGGGTAAATGGTATACTGGGCCATGTGGGTTCTTTCAGTTGATTGGTTCGTTGCATGCTGTAGACCGATACACTAATGACTTGCTTGATTTCTTCATCCTCTGACTTCCTCTTCTTGTGAGCTGGGCCTTAAAGGTTTTTTTCTGACTTTTTTTTCTTTTCAGGGGAATGGTTGGTATATGTTCTACCACTGCCATGTATCTCCAACACTAAATTTTAGTTTTTGTATTGAGATAAGGTCTCACTGAGTTGCCTAGGCTGGCCTTGATCTTTCAATCCTCCCGTCTCAGCTTAACATCCTTACTCCCCCACTGCAAACCATATGAGTTGAGGTTCCAAACATGTGCCACCAAGTCCAGCTCCTTAGACATGCTTCTGATGTTTAGTAGGGGCCTGTGCACTTCTCATACTTGAAATTTACCTTGGTCAAATTACCACTCACAGTGACAATATTCTACTTAGCATGTGATTTGAGCCTGGAGATTTTGCCAGGAATGCTTGCGATGAAGAGTAATCATGGAAAATAAAGGCCATGTCGTTCCTTGGAGCAGAATGCAGTCTTGATTGTTGTCTGGGTAGTGAAAGAAAAACTCCCCACTGGGGACAAAAGTTGGGGAAGCTATCTAGTAAGCAAATGTAAAAGATGGGTTACTTTTGAGTTTGGAGTTTCCTGGCTGTGATGCAAGCCTGTTGACCTATTGATGTCCGTGTGCACTGTTTTGCCTCACCTAGAGGGGACAAGGAGGTCTTGCTATTTGTTACCTGCCTTGTGCAGTGTAGTCTTCTGCATTTGATCCAAAATTTCTGTGCCTCTTCCAGCATGCATAGAATGGTGTAGACTCACTTTACAGCTTATATAGGAAAATCTCAGTGAATTCCCAGCTCTTGACACAATGCTGGACATTGTGTCCAGCACATTGCTCTACATGCTCGAACCTCTATCACCCAGGCTTCATTAGAGGTATGGAGAACTAAGTACACAAGAGATCCAGTGTTCAGCTTTCTAGGTACTGGACCTGGAAGTTCTAGATTTTCACAATGCATCTCAGAAACATTTTCATGTTGTTCTCGCCTTTAAAACAAATCACAGTGAGGACATCAAGTAACTTGTTTGAATTTTGTTGTGAGAATATGTTTAGATTCTAACTGACTGTACAAGCAGCTGATTTGTGTGTGTGCATGTGTATATGTGTGTATCCTTGTGTGTGCATGTGCACACGTGTGTACATGTGTGTATATGGCTGTGTGTGTGTATGTGTGCAGGGGTGTGTGTGTGTATTTACTGGAGGGTAGATTAGGGAAGAAATTTTTCAAAAAAGGATTTCAAAGAAGGTAGTTCAAGCATGAAAGGGCATGTAGCCAAGAGATGAAGGCCTCACAAATCCTACAAACAAGGAATGGTCAAAGGAACAGCAAGTTAGCTGCATATCAGAGCAGTGTGAACATTGTGAAGGGCTTGAACTCCTGTCAAGTATAAATGGTGTTAGAAATGGCTCAGAAACACAGAGGTTGATTCAAGGGATGCAAGTGCCAAGAAACAGTATTCTAAGTGTGTCGAGTTGGAATGGACTCCCACAAGCACAGCTTCCTCACTAGGGAAAGGACTTAGGTCTAGGCTGACTAACCTACCTGTATAAGTTGATTGAACTAGGTCAATCTGAAGATGCCTTTGAGTAACAGACAGTTTAAATTAAATTAAAGACTGAAGAACATAACCTTAGAAAAAGAATTAAGTAGGATTCTTACAAGTTTATCCTGTTCTCTCTGCCTATTTGTACCTCTACTCTGACCTTTTTCAGAGAACAGTTTTGGCACTATTCAGTAAGTGATCACTGGTAAGAAAGTAAAAGAAAAAAAGTATCAGGACCTGAAATACTTTTATGTACATATAAAGAGCTTTAAATGTGGAATAAATGGCTGCCAATTGGTCTAATTGTCTATCATATCCACAAACCTACCAAGAAACATAGAAACAGGACCCACAACCTTAAGTGTTTGTTTGTTAACTATGACCAACTTTCCTCACCTGATGTGCACATTCCTAAGTTTTTTTCCTACCGCAGGATAGATTTTATTTTTGTTTCATTTTCTGATTAAATAGTACGTCCCAGTGCTTACAAACAAAAACTTACATGAGTTTAAACAGAAAAAATATGGGAATTCAGGATAATTTTATTTTTCAAGTTACTATTCAAAAGAGTAGACATGGAAACAGGAAATATGCGTTGGTAATTATGCGGAGGTGGCATGGACCCTCCTGCCTCTCTGAGTGGATTTTGCAGTTGCTGTTCTGTACTTAGTTAGCATCAGCAGGGCTCCAGAATGGCCATTTGGAGCACCTTGTGGGGTTTGGAGAGAGCAGAATAGACTCGTTTCCAAGAGTCCCACTGGGCCAGTGATGGCTATCTTGATAATTTTCACAAAGAAACTACTTTGCAAGTAACAACAATACATAAGGGTTTTAATTTTATGAGAGAGCAAATAAAGACAGCAATTTGCTTAGCATCTTTGTCTTCTTCCTCTGAAGAGCAATGGTTCATTTCTGATATTGTGTTCTCTTTCACTAGTTTATTAGTAACATCTATTTTGTCTCTGATTTCATATGTTTTAAAAATATTAATTTCTATATGTAACCAGTGACTCTGGTTCATTATTTCTAGTCTAGATTACTAATTGCTCTTCTTCCTACATATTTGGTCCTTTTCCTACATATTTGGCAAGAGTGATTATTAATATTATGAGGATGATTTTTTTGTATTTTATTTTTATTTGAAATACTTTCATATACAACAGAATAAATTTATGTCCTTGCCCCATGCCCCTTCACCCCATGTCCTCATCTCCCATCCTCCCCTCCTTTTACTCCAGCCATGTTCATCCAGAGGATGATTTTTTATTACAAATTTTATTTTTGCCGAATCATACAAGCTCAATAGATACCCTCTTCTTCTCCCTCTCCTCTCCCATCTCCTGTTGTCCCCCATTGCACTCTCCCCTCTTCCCCCCTTTCCCCTGTCCATCCCTCCTCCTGTTCAGGCACCTACCACTTCCTCTCATCCTCCAGAGCATCCATTTATGTGGGTGCTGAGCCTCCCTGTGAGTCCTCTACCCTAGTGAGGGTTCAGGATCCTACTGCTTGAAACCTTCTCCCCTGTGATCCGTGCTAAACTTTGGGGTATTGTTGACATGTCAGTCATTGCAAAGTCCAATCACATTATGGCTATATCCTGGCTGCTGCAGCCCTGACTTGTGTGTAGTATCTTTCAAATATATTGTTGGTCCTCCCCATCTTATACTCTTAAAATCTTGCCGCCCCTCTTCTGCAAGTTTCCCTGAGCTTCAGGATGGGGAGAGATTTGGCTGGTTTGGTTCCAGATGATTAATATAGGGTATTTGGTGTTCTGAATAAGATTTGTTGTTGTTTGCAATTTTGCTTTTCCTGCACCACCCTTGGCTGCATCCTGATTAGTATCTTATTTCCTTTTATTTCTCCTCCTCCTCCTCCTTCTCCTCCTCTGTCTCTCTCTCTCTTTTCTTCTTCTTCTTCTTCTTCTTCTTCTTCTTCTTCTTCTTCTTCTTCTTCTTCTTCTTCTTCTTCTTCTTCTTCTTCTTCTTCTTCTTCTTCTTCTTCATTTCAGTTTGAGACAAGATGTCACTCTATAGTCCAGGCTGACTTCAAATTTACAGCAACCTTTTCCCACGTCCTCTTGAATGCTAGTAATACAAGCAAGAACCATCACAACTGGCTTGTTCTGAGTCTCAACTGGACAGACTTCAGGACCTTTATCAATTCCGTTCATCATAGGACAAGACTCAGTAGCCTCATGGCCTTTTCATATGCCAAGTTTTATGTTTTAATATGTTCAAATAGCTTTTTCTGGGAAAGGTTACCTGTTCCTCAGAACATCATGTCTATTCTGTGTTTCCTAGTTAGCAATATTGTCACTATTTACTCCACTCTATTTGATATTTATTAGTTGACATTCCAAGTAAATTATAGGTTGATTTACTTATTTATTGTGGTGCTGGGGATCAAACTAAGGACCTTGTCCATTTAGGCAAGTGTTCCATGAATCAGCAGATTCATAGTTAAAAGGCAAGCCTGTGTCCATAACAGTCTAGAGACAGAGCCTACCAGATTGTAATTGCTAAAACTTGCCAAGGGAATTATACAGATGCTTCTTCCAGATCTGAACTTTGGACTCGGTTTGCTTCCAGGCTTCTATTTCATTGTTTGAAATCAAGAATCTTGATCTTTCCAGGCCAGAATTGCATAACCTGGATTGCTTCAAAGAAATCCTCCACTAACCCAAGGCTTCCTTCTCAGGACTCTTGTGAATATGTGGAGCTCTAATGGACTCTCAGGACTTCTGTGAATATTGACAGTTGTGATGTATTGAGCGACAGTTGTATTATCTATGTACTTCAGAAAACCTCTAAGGACCATAACAAGGGAAAATATTTAGGTAGCATGTGTAACATAAAAGCCTAAACAAACCTGGGCAAGGAGTGGAAAAAAAGTTTATAGAACATGTAGTGACATGGATTAATTCTCAGAAAGGGGAAAAAGCTGTTTGAAGGAGGAGTGGAGCTTTGTAGTACCTGTATTTGTGAGTGGGGTGAAGGATAGAGGGGAATGAGTTATCCCATCCCCATAAGTTATGTGACTAAGCTTTGAAAGAACCTGCTAGCCATTGGGGGTAAGGGGAAGGCAGTGACCAGTAGGAAAAGCTTTTGCTCTGAATGTGGGGTTGAAGGAAAGGAATCTATCAACATTGACTGGCTTCTTTTTGTTACACAAGAAATTGTGGGCATGTGCCAGGGACATATTTTGGTAGTCCTCCAGATCTCCTTCCACAGCTTGGTAGGCCTCGCCAACTGGCTTATGCTTGGCCAAAAATTTCAGATCTTGATAACAAAACAAAACCACAAAGTAGCTACTTTAATTGCAGGCACATTTTGCCCATGATGTGCTTTGAAGGCATTGTATAAAAGTTAAATCGGCCTTTGGGCTCAGAGCATGTACAGGACACACCCCTAGACTCTGGGATACCAGCAGGCATTGGTGGATCTGATTTTCTCCCTGGGGATGAGTGGTAAATTGTAGGCAGTCCCTTGGCCATGCCTCTAAGCTCTGGGTCATCAGCAGACTGCAACATATCTGAGTTCCTTCAGGCTTCGGGCCTGTGCAAGGCACTCCTCTAGGTTCTGGGACATCAGTAGGCATCGGCAAATCAGATTTCCTCTCTCCCTGTGTACCAGTGCAAGGCAGCTTTAACAAGCACCCTCCCTCAGCCAACCAATAATAGAACCTCCAGGACTTTACCAGAGTCCACAGGCGCCACGCATGTAGGATCAGAGCACCAGCACCTTACTATTGAGGACTCTAAAGATCTTTAATCAACAAGAAGGGAATCTTCACATATAATAAGCAACCCTTTTTACTTTCCTTTTCATCTTAGTTGACAGTCCCCTCTGCTTCAGACCTCTGTTCAGCACACCCAAAGCCCTAAACAGTCACCCCTTAAGGCATTAATTTTTCACCATCATAAACCTGGAAAGTACTACTAATAGCTGCCACTCTAAGCTCTAACCCCTGACTGCTAAACCCACTTTATTTCATAATATAAAGGTTATCTAATACTTAACCCAAGCCACATATACAACCCTTGACAATTCTAAATATCCAGGAAAATCTAGACCTAAACTCTGTCACCCCCCAGAACCAGAGTAGGGCCATCACACTTTTTTTTGGTAGCATATCACCTTACTGATGAAATAACAGTAAGGAACCCTAGGCTAAGACCTTAAACACTTAGGTAAACAGTTGCAAAAATAGTCCACGTACATCAATTCTGTCTGACTCATAACAGTCAGAAACATACACCAACAAAGATTCTAGAAATCAAAGACAAAATGACTAAGTCACAATGTAAATCCACAAGGAAACACAAAAACCACAACTCCCCTACCAAAAAACATTGACCCCATAACAATAAATCCCTACAAAATTAAACCCTCAGTATTAGTCAGTAATTCAATAATAGAGACAAGGATTTTCAAAGTATTGTCTTTACCATGATAAAAACAATGAAAAAGGAAATCTGAGAGGAGTTCAATAACTGCATTAACCAATATGAACAGAAGCACAACAGGCACCTAGATGAAATGAAAAAAGGCACTTGAAACAAAATGGAGTATAGAGCAGTTGAAAAAAACTTACACAGAGATTAAGTTTGAGATTAAAAATAAACTATCTATAATCCAAATTTCAACAAAAAGTCTTATCAGCAGAACCAACAAAGCATAAAATAGAATATCAGAGCTAGAAGACAAGATGGCAGAACAAATTGGTTCAATTAAAGAAGGTGAAAAAGCCCTAAAAATTTCTGGAGAGGAATATTCAAGAATCACAGGGTTCCTTGAAGAAACCAAACCTGTGCATTCATGAAATATCAGAAAAAGAAAACCCATAAAGCCACTCCAAAAGAGATTTTTCATAGTATCATTAATGAAAATTTTCCATATCTAAGGAAAGACATCCCTATCCAAATACAAGAGGCATATTGTATGCCATTCAGATATGACCAAAATAGAAACTTGCCATGACAAATTATAGTCAAAATAACACTCATACATGACAAATACAATGTGCTGAGAATGTAAAGAAAAAACACCAAGTTATATTTAAAGGTAAACCTATTACAATAACAGCTGAGTTTTCAATGGAAGTAGTAAAAGACAGAAGAATTAAGAAAGATATATTTCAAGCCATGAATGAGCCCAAAGGCCAACCCAGACTAATATACCCATCAAACTATCCGTCATGATTGAGGGCAAAAGAAAATTCTTCCACCATGAAGACAAACTGTAGGCATACATGAATACCAAACCAGGCCTACAAAAGATGCTAGAAAAAAGATACGCAGGTGCAAAGAAAAAGACAAAATATCCAAGAGAACAGAAGGGAAAAATAATACCAATACAGCTTCCTAGCAAAGAAATACACAAAACACAGAAAATGACAAGAACCCATAAGCATTTCTCAATTATAACCCTAAACATTAATAGAATTAAGTCTCCAATCAAAAGACATAGACTACAAACATGGATTAAATATCACAACTCAGTAATCTGCTGCCTTCAGGAAATACATCTCACCATGAAAGACAGGCACATTCTCAGAGCAAAGGTGGTCAAAAGTATTGTAAGCTAATAGAAAAAGGAACCAACCAGGAGTAGCAATACTGATATCTGACAAAAAGACTTCAAACCAAAAGAAATCATGAGAGACACAGAAGGATACCACATATTATTCAAAGGAACAATTCATCAGGAGACTTCACAATACTGAATATATATACACCTAATATAGGCTCAGCTACACTAATTAAGCTCATGTTACAGCATTTAAATGACAAATCCACCGAAACACAATAATAGTCGGGGTCTTCAACACCCCACTCTCACCACTGGATAGGTCAACAAGCTGGAAACTGAGCAGAGATACACTGGCACTTAATCAAACCATAACCCAAATGGACCTGACTGACCTCTACTGAACCTTGCATCCCAAAATAAGGAACACACATATAAACTACTTGAGATTAAAGACCATAATACTGAATGAGGAATGGGTTCAGACAGAAGTCAAAAGGTAAACTCAAAAATTCCCAGCAATAAATGATAATGAAAAGACAACATATCAGAATCCTTGGGACACTATGAAGGCAATCCTAAGAGGAAAGTTTCTAGTATTCAAGGATAAACTTGTACTATAAAGTACAAAAAAATGGAAAAATCATAAATAAACAATTTAACAATCCAACTTAAAGCTTTACGGAGTCAAGTACAATCCAATCTCAAAAGCAGTAGACAAGCAGAAATTAGTAAAATCAGGGGAGAAATATCCAAAATTAAAATAAAGAAAACAATACAAAGACTCAATTAAACAAAGAGCTGGTTGTTTGAAAAAAAATCAACAAAATTGACAAACCCTTATCCAAATTAACCAAAGCCAAAAGAGAGAAAACTCAAATTACTAAAATTAGAGATGAAAATGGAGTCATTACAACTGATACCAAGGAAATTCAGAGAGTCATAAAATAATACTTCATAAATTTATACTCCACAAATTTGGACAATAAGAAAGAAATGGCAAGGATCATTCTAAATGGTAAAATTCTTGCATTACCCCTTTGATCAAGAACTAGGCAAAGTTGTCTATTTTCACAACTTTTATTCAATATTGTACTGGAATTCTTAGCTAGAGATATTAGACAAGGGAAAAAATTAAAAGTGATATAAACAGGAAAAGAAAAAGTCAATTTATCTCTATTTGCAGATGACATGATCCTTTATTTTGGAAACCCCAAAAACTCCACCAGTAAACTTCTGGAACTAACACAGAAGTTCAGCAGAGTAGCAGGATGCAAAGTCAATGTTCGCCTTCAAGGGAAAATTCTTTTTATTAGCTTTTATACCCATAAAGGATTAGACCTAGGGAATTACCAAAGAAGACCCTACTGTGATTTTTCTCCCCTGTGATCTATGCTAGACTTTGGGAGTCGTTGACATGTCAGCCATTGTGCAGGTCGGGCACAGTCCAACTATCATTGGTCCTCCCCATCCTTAGGCTCTTACAATCTTGCTGCCTCCCTCTTCTGCAAGTTTCCATGAGCTTTAGGATGGGGAGAGATTTGGCTGGTCTAGTTCTAGGTGATTAATTTAGGGTCTTTGGTCTTCTGAATTATGGTGTGTTGTTGTTTTCAGTTTTGCTTTTCTGGAACCACCCTTGGCTGCATCCTGATTGGTACTGAAGGTCACCTCCTAACTTTAAATGAGGAGACTCAAAGGTAGATGGAAGAACAGGAGTAGGACACAGAAATGAGGGGGAGGGGTCAGTGTCCCATTTGCGGGATAGTTACCATCTATCTGCCAGTCTCTATACCCTCCCCAATTGGTGAGATCAAACCTGTTCAGTTGCAAGTGACCAGGAAAGGAAGTGAGAGTGAGCTTCACTAGATGTCTCATTACTTGTAATATTTGACAGTGACCTATTTTCTCTACTGAAGCATGATCCCCTATCTCCTTTTTAGGGAGCCCTCCTTCCCCTTCCCTCCTATTTATAATCCTTTTACAGTGCCCTACTCTTGATCCTTCCTTCCTTTCAAGCTTTCTCTTAAATAAAGGCTTTTCTTCAACAGTTTCTGTGTTGTTGGATAAGAGAGAATTTCAACATCCAGATAGGATGTAGCTGTAATGGCCAACAACAAACAACTTGAATACAGCACACTGGCAACCCTACAATGATCATGTGGAACCAGGCCAGCCAACTCTCCCCATCTGGAGGCTTAGGAAACTGTGAAAGAGGGGGTTGGTAAGACTGTAAAAGCCTAAAGATGGAGAGTTCCATTGCTGGACAGGTTACTCCACTCAAGACAGGACATCCACAGGCAGGAACTCATGGGTATGGGACTTGATATCATCAGACCTGCACAGTGGTGAACATGTCAGCATGCCCCCATGAACTGGCATGGATTTCAGGAGAAATAGTTTCAGGCAGTAGGATCCTTAGGGGGAAGGGGTCAGACAAAGGTAGGGGAGTATCCATATCAGCGGGCTGCCCAAGGAAGTGCCTGCCTCTCTGCCACAGAGGCCTGAGCCCCTATGAGAACAGATGGTGCAGAGGAAACCCTAGGACCCGTAGAACCAAGGGATAGGAGAATAAGAGGGAGTAGACAGGGCCTATGAAGGGATGGGAGGGAAGGTGTTATGGGATGGAAGTAAGAGAGAAGAGAGGGAAGGAAGAGAGGAGGGAATGAGTGGTCATGTATATAAAATGTTAATTTAATACATTTACTTAAAAAATTAAAGCTGTTACGATGGCACAAGTGAAATGGAAGATGACTGTATGAGATTGTGGGAAAGGATTTGTGGCACTGTTGACTTCAACTGACTTGACAGAGATCGGATTCGAGCTTTGACACGACAAGAGCTTAGCATATTTGAGTCAATAACTAGGTAATTAAAAGAAAGTTATGTAATATTTTATTCTCATGAATCTGAAGTCATAGACTTGCTGTGCATAAGGAACTTTTATTCTCCACTAAGCAAGGTTTAATTTTTCTATATCCAGAGCTACACTATAAGGCAAATCAATATGTTTATGTCCCATGTAATAGTATTTTGACCAATGATTGACCATATGTGTCAGTGGTCACATAAGTTACAGTACCTAGTGATGTGGCTGTCATGCTCATTTGGACAAGTATTACTCAGAAAGCATTCCTACAGGTAAGCACGCACAACTATTGGGAGCAAACAAGGAAAAGACCCTTTTATCTCTATAATATCTTCTCTATATTTATCAAAGCTTCACTCTGACACTATATCTCTTTTCAGTATCAAGGTAAAACAGAAAAAACACTCTTCACTTCCCTATTTGTATTTTAATAATTTTTGCTTCTATAATATTTTTATTTATATCTTGACAATCTCACACACTCATATTTTGATCATATTTACCCACTCTTCCCCCTCTCTCATTTCCTGTGTTATACCTCTAAACATGTCCACCTGCAATTTTCATGTGATTTTTTTGAATTGCCTATAACATAAAATTACTATGAGCAGCAAGAGAAAATTTATTCAGTACTTACATAGCTGGTATCACTGAGCTTTCAGCTCTACATGTTCAAAAAGCCATGAGAAAGCTAGGGAATGGCAGTTTTGTTAGTCTCCTATGAGGCTAACTCTTTAGTGTGAGCACAGAGAGTCTGGCCCATGTCAGGCTGTTCACTTTGTTAGCGCATGGAGCCTGGCCTGTCGAAGGTTGTCCGTGCTATTTGTGAGCACACTGAGCACAGCCTATAAGAGACAATCCATGTTGTAAGTGCACAGATATAGGAACTCAGGGGGTTGATGTGCACTGTGGTATATCAGATTACCAATCTTTCAAATGTTCACAGGTCAGAGGACTGAGCATAGATATAGACTTAATCTCTGTCATATCTGCTACCTACATGGGGCACAACAACTATCTGCAATATTCTAGGAGCATACATATTTGTATTTTAAAAGGTGTTTTTCACTCTGTGATAAAAATATTTTTGAGAACATATGATTAGATGGTTATCTTAAGGAGCGAGATGAGTGGGTAAAAACAATAAGCAGTAAATGCTTATTGTTAAGAATCAATGCTTATTACATACAAGTGACAATAAGATGTATGGAATGGGAACATGCTGATTGGTTGAAGAGCTTAATGTGAAGAGCAAAAGAAGTTCACTTCCAAGAAAGTGGGGTATGCACACTGATCCCTTTTCTTCCACTCCCTGAAGAAGAGATATTCCCATCAGCTGTAGGTCCATTGAAAAATTAACCACAAAAAAATTCCATGTTGAAGCAAGGAAAAGGCTGAAGCCAGGGGCTATCCGGGAGAGGAGCTTGTCTCCTCACAAGAGATTTCACGTAGCTCTGAGAGCTTATCAGACCACTTTGAGGCGATATTGTAGCTGAGACAATGATGGGTCAGTGATGAGCTGGACCATAACTTGATCAGGACTATACCTCTCATTTTCTGTTTAAACCTAAGTCTTATATAAATCCTCCTTGAAGAGAGACTTTGGGGAGGAGTGAGGTCTGGACACCTTTATTTGTTCCTCTTCCCAATGTGATTTTTCTTTGCTCTTGATTATCACGTCTCTATAATTAGCATGTTGGAGGCAGGTGGCTGACTCTAACTTGTTGAAACTGCCAAGACCTAAGTTTTTATCCTAAAAACTCCAATAAATTCCTTCTAATACAACCCAGGACATTATATAATTAGTCATTCATCAACATCTGTGGAGGACGGTTTTCTTCATGGATACTATATCTTAGTATAAAATGTTAAGAAATTTACAAAGAACCTGTAAATATCCTCCTGTGTGCTCAGATCCTCTCTAGATGACTCATAATACCTGACACAAAGTAAATATTATACAAGAATGTTTATACTGCACTGTAAATTGTGATAAAAATGACCCATATATGTTCAGAACAGATGCAAGTGTTTTTCCAATACTTTAATTCAGTTGGTTGTCTCTGTGGAGCAGAGTCTGCAGAAGGGCTTCAATTTGTAAAACACACATGAGGAGACTCTGGAGGGTGGACTATGGAAGGCAGAGCTGCTCGGGACCTTAAGACCTTGTTGAGAGCAGTTTCATTCAGTAATCCTTCATTTAAAATTTACACACACACACATACACATATATATATATACTCCTGGGGTATCTCTCTTACCTGAGTATTAGATGGGACTGGATTATGCTGTTACCAACAGACATGGATGGAAGACATCCCAAGAGAAGATAACCCTCTCCAGCTAAAGGAGAATGAAAAATCAAGCTTGGCCAGAAAAGATCTTTTTTTAAAAAAACTTATTTATTGTGTATGTGAGTGTATCAGAGGTCACTGTATATCCCTGTAGAGGACCAAGGGTGATTCCAGGAATCATTGCTTCTTCCTCCTTATTGCTTCGCTCTGGATTTCCCAGGTTCTGCCTACCAGGGCCCTTTGACACTGTTTCTGCCTGGCATTTTTATGTGGGACCTGGGATCTGAACTTAGGATCTTCAGCTTACAAGGCAGAGTCTTAGCCTCTGACCCATCTCTCCATCCCCCCAGAAAAGATCTTTAGACAACACAGCAATACCCAGGCTGAACACCATCAAACAGAACAGGAACAACTCTTGTAATAATCAAGATGAGCAAAGAGAAGAAGCCTCCAATCTTTCTAGATCAGGAGCACGCCTGCTTCTCTATCAGTATGAAGGGACCGGAGCAGCCTGGTTTCCATTTAAGTAGGACTCAAGGGCTACCTCAACTTCTGTGCCACACAAAAGAGACAGTGGAGTAGTCTTCCCCAACTCTACTTCCAGCAGGATGGAATCAGAGGAGGCCTAGTTGGGAGAAGAGGAGTTTTCTTTCCAGCCCAACAGCATTAACAGTTTCCTTTTCCCATCATTGGAGGTCCACAGTGGAACAAGGCCTTTCAACTACACCTGGCATTATGTAGATAGAGAACTGTTAAAGGAATGAGCCACAGCCCACATTCAAACTGGATCAGAGGCTCACAGGAAGTTGCCCAAGCATCCAGATTCTAAGCAAAACCTACCCGTCATACCTGAAACTAGGATAATCTCAAGCTGCATGAGAAGAGAGCATAGATGTAAGTACCACGCTGTCACCACCTCATATTTTTCTTCAGCAATTTTCAATGGTATAAAAATTTTCCAAAACAAAAGGAAAAGCAAACAAATAAAAATTTTAAGCCAACCATATTTCCACATACTAGCTAAACCACATGGATAGTGAAACAGAAAATGTAATACCATTTATAATTCCTTAAAAGAAATTGTAAAAAGGCATTGACCTAAATAACATGCATGAGTCCTGAACGTTGATAGCCACAAAATTCTGATGAAAGGAATCAAAGAATATCTAAATAAATGGACTAATAATATCTAAATAAATCCTTGGTGGATTCAGTTTGGAAAACTCGATATAGAAAAAAAGTCGTTTTCACCAAACTAGTATGAAAATCACAGCAAGAAGACTTTATTGTGTACAAATCCCTATTATCTATGTTTTGTTTAAATAAACTTAATTTACATTTCATATGGAAAGGAAACCAGCTCAGAGGTCGATCACTTGCCCTGAGTAAAGCTCTGGGCTGAATCCTCAGCATTAAAAAAAAAAAATCCAAACCAATGAAACAGAAATCAAGATGCAGAAGACTATAAATAAGAGGCAAAAGAACTAGAAAAATCTCAAAGAATTCTGAAGAGAAGACTATGCAGAAAGATTGCTTGTGGCAATCGGGACTGTATGGCGTTGGAAGAACACACACATTCATCAATGGAATAGGGCAGAGAGCCCAGAAACAGTTCCTCATAACTGTAGCCAAATATTTTTATATAAAGGGGAAACATTAACTCAAAGGAAAAAGGATAGGTTTTAGCTGAAGTGTTCCCAACCTAAATCTGGCACATTATCAAAAGTCTGACTCAAAATTTGTTATAGATTCTCCCTTCCATAGTCATGAGAATGCTGAGAACATTTGAGGAAAAAAGGCTCCCTGAAGCAATTAAAGACAGACTTTTCTCCTCCCAAATCCACCTTGAGTTCTTACAACAAGCTCTCAAGTGAAAAGAGGCATAGTTTAACCAACAGTACTCTAGTAATTGGCTTGATGGGAAAGTGTTACAAGCTCCAGAATTAGCCAAGGACTCATGGCTATGCCGTTCATGTGCATTGCCTGTGAAAGGACCTTTTCTACCCACTATTGAGCAAGGCTATGACTCAGTGTGCCACAGAACAACTCAGATGCTTCTTAAGTGTGGGAACACTGTTCTTTCATCTTTCTCTAGTTCACTGCTGAGAAATGAACTCAGGACCTCTACACACTACACAAGTGCTCAACTACTGAACCTCCTCTACTTTTATCAGACTTACACTGCAACACCTAGCATGGAGAGATCTTCCTCGACATTGAAGAGAGAGAAAATACATTTTAAAAATTTGACCCAGTAATTTGAAATAAATAAATTTAGTTGAAAACAGCCCGCCTTTAAAGCCTGAATATAGATAAATTTCAAGTACACAATCATAGCCCTGAAATTAATAATAGAGAAGGTAATTATTTGAATAAACATTTACTGAGGATCCTATGAAAAACATTTTAAGCAGATATAGTAATAACGACAGTGAAATCACCTGTCCTAGATCAGAGGCCAGTAAGAAAAAAGTGATATTTAATTTCAGCCCCTGTTCCTCGGCATGCGTGTACACTTAGGAAGCACTTTATCCCTGGGCACCTGCCCAGAATGAATGGTGGGAGACTGAAGAGTGGACAGAACCAGGATTTCTGGGTGTCATAGTTTATAGACCAAAGTTATTTTTAAGAAGACAGGAAACTAAAGCAGAATGTCCACTATTCGTTGTGCCAGGGGAAGATATTTTTAAAAACTACTGTTTACTTTTGTCTTTCTTCCACAAATGAGGATTTTTAGCACAAGCTTATGTTAAGACGTGAATAATTTTAGAACAGATGCCTTTAAATGGAATACATTTGAGGACTGAGTATAGTTAGTTCAGTAGTAGAACACAGACTTGTTATGCACAAGATCCTGGGGTTAGTCACTAGCAATAAATAAATAAGCAAACAAATCAATAAATACATCAATACATTTAGTTTTTATGAAACTTTTCTCCAAATCACTTTTGACTAGACCATAGAGCAGCGAGGACATTGTGACAGGTCAGCACTTGTCTACAGTCAACATTTGGAAAACACATGACTATGTGTTTTATGCTTAAGGGGAACACAGGAAAGGATTCAGGGAAATGCCACTGGGTCCTTGTAAGTCATCGGAGAGGAGGGCCCAGAGGAGAGTCTGGCATGCACATTAAAGGATTCTCTGGGGTTTGGGGGGGGGAAGGAACTGGGGAATGGGAAGGGAGGGATGAGGGGAGGGGGAGCAGGGGGGTAGGGGGGAGGAAGAGGGAGGGAGAGAACCGGTGTACCTATTAAGTTTGTATGAGCGGAAATAATAATAAAAATGTTAAAAAAAAGATAGACAAAACTGCTCAGCAGCCACACGTGACTAAGTGGCTCTGTTTCTCAAAGCAAGAGCCAAAGGAACAAGAGACCTATCACCTTATTCCCATGGTGACCTTAACACTGAACTCAATGCCCAAACTTTCAAACTCAGGCTTTCTTGTATTATTTTACATACACACACACACACACACACACACACACACACACACAGAGAGAGAGAGAGAGAGAGAGAGAGATTTTTCATGTGCTAACCCACATGTGTGGTCAAGAACGACTTTCAGAAGTCAGTTCTTTCTTTCTCTTCCCACCATGTGGGCTCTGGGAATTGAACTAAGGCCACCAGCTTTGCTCACTGCTGTTTTTTTCCCACTGAGCCATCTCACAATCTATCTTGCTCTCTATTTTTCTGCCTCTTATTTCTTGTTCTACTTTATAGTTTTAAGTCTGGACCTTCCTATCAAAGAATTGGCACCTCATCCACCTCTGATTCAGGTTTTCTTAGAGGTTCAAATATGGATGATTTCTTTGAGTCAACCACTCCTTGCAGCTCAACTCTCCTAGCAACCTTATCTCAGCTGCATCCTCAGCAGGTGGCTTTCCCTGTGTTTTACTTGTTTCACAGGAAGGATCTAGAAAATAATAGAAGCTTATCTATATCCTGTACAAATACTGCGGAGTCTGTGTAATTTATAGCTTATGATAAAATTATATGTGGAGTGCATCTGCTGCTTTCACCTGCCAAGCACTCCACACTGCTTGTTTGGAAAGTCATACTTCAACTTTCCTTGAGGGCTAGCTTATATCCCTTCAAATCCATTCATTCAAGTTATCTCAAATCTGCAGAAACCCAGCCATGCCAAGAGATTGGGCCAAAGTCTGTGTGAGGCCAATTAGGCTGTCTTCTGAAAATTTGAATGTCTCACGTTAACAGCCTTATGGGAAAGCTTAAGATGAAGAATTTCATCTTCAGTCATCCTAATGGAAAAAGCATTCAGCTTTTCTTGATTAAATCTTTCCCCAACCTTCCTTTCACGAGTATGATGTGTGTGTGGGGGTGTATGTGTGTGTGAAAATGTGTGAGTGAATATGTGAGTGGGGATAGGTATTTGTGAATACATACACACGTGGCAGTGTATGATTGTGCATGTGTGTGGTATATTTTTATGCATGTAGTCACATGCAGGAGTATGTGACTATGTATGTATGTGTGTGGTATATATGTGTGGGTGCATGCATGTGTGAGAGTGTGTGAGTGTGTGCAGGCCAGAGGTCAATGTCAGGTATCTTTAATTGATTTCTCCCATATTTTTTAAGACAAAGTATGTCTTCCTTTCATATCAATGATTCTGTACTAAACATGAGGTCCAACCAACTTAGGCGCACAAGGAATTTATTCATGCTCATGGTTTCAGGTCACAGTCCATTATGATATCAGAAGAATTTATTCCAACATCAGGAGCTCAAGGAACTGGCCACACCATAGTCATAGGAAAAAAAGAAGGGCAAAGCCAGTCAGTTCTCTCTCCATCTTATCATCTGCCTTAGGAGTGGTCCCACCCACTATTGTCTGGGTCTAGGTCTATTAATCTTCTATAGGCCTGTGCAGGGACTTATTTTAATGAGATCATTCCTTATAGATGTCCCTGAAGGCTCAACTGTGAATTATTAATTTGACATTCAAAGTCCACAGGGTCTCTCACTGAATCTGGAGCTTATTGGTTTGGTTAGTTTGACCAACAGACTCCAGAGACCCTTACCTTCCCTCTCCTTAGCACTGGGGTTACAGTGCTGTCCTGTCTGGCTGTTACATGGGTGCGGGGGATCCTAACTCAGGTCCTCATGCTTACATGCGGACTTTACTGACTGAGTCCTCTTCCTAGCCCTGTGACCTCTCCCTTTTTTGTTCATATTACTTGACCCTATTTCTAATGCTTAAAGCACACTAGCTAACACAACTTTCCTTTTTGTATTTTTAATTCACTTTATTTTTAAATTGTATTAACTATGAACTTATGTTTTCATCACCTATTATCCACCTTTACCCCATATTCTTTCCTACTCTTCCTTCCTTAGTCTCCCCTTCTGCCAATTTTCCTCTCTTTCTTATGTCTCCCCATATATAATGCAACTTTCTTATTTCTAGTATCATAAGATTTGCTAAGGAAATTGAGGCCAAATCTAAGTATTGTGTATGATTCTCAATGTTCTCAATGACCATGGAATGACAAATAGTAGTTTTGAAAATTTACCCTTGAACAGAATGAGATACATAGCAATTAAATAGTTTACCCTGCATTACAGTATTACCAGGTAGAGAAGATAAGTTCAATCTTTCAAACTGCTTTTAATCATGACCAGAATAGTTGAAACAACACGGTGCTTTGATTCCACTAGTGATCTCCAAAATGAGTTTGTCAAATCTTCAGTTTAAAATGGTCCCTTTCTGATCTTTCTACTCTGAAAGGCACTCTGATTATTTGACTTCTCAAAATTTTGAGACATGTGAACAGAAAATAAAGCACACAGAAGTACTCTGAATCTTACTAAAATCTCTGCATCTCCATATACTACACATAAGGAATGTGTTTAGGTAGCAGACATGATGCACTTGCATGTCAGCCAGAGAATAAATGGGATGGAAAGGCATGTGGAAGACCCTTATACAGTCTCCAAAGGCTACCAGAGAGTCTATTCCATGCTGTGTATGGTACTTGACATTAAAAACTGAGCAGAAAGGGATTCTACCCATGCAGTCTATTAAAGAAAAACATGATCTGAACACCTTTAAGGTTGATAAAACCAGTATTTAAGTCATGGAGAAACAGTATCCTGCAGGACAGACTGGTTTAAACTCTGATTCCAAAAGGATAATGGAGAATTCTTAACTAAGGAGCAGAGTGGGACATTGGATGGCAAACTATTTGGAGACAGTTGTAAAGATAAGGAATTTAGTGGTGAGCTATTTGTGGGCCTCGTTGCCTTAGGCAAAGTATAAGATACTGAGGTGCTCAGCTATCAAGATTATGATTCGTCACCAAACTGCTTGAGCAGGATTCTCAACTGGATTCTATAAAGACATGGGGGTGAGGGGAGGCCCTAAATTCAAGAACATATTTTGTCTGCAGACTCAGACAAACCTGATTTTGACTTTGATTGAAAGAGAGCCTTGAGCAAGCTCAAATAGCCCATAATTAAGTAGGTTAAGGGGGTAAATAAGGAAGCTAGAAAATGATTTAATTTTTACAGTATTTTAAGTACCAATTTTTATGTATTTATTATAGTAACTTATATTCTAGATATATTATTCAAATAAATATAGTATAGGATTAGTAATTACGTAGATAATACAGCATATGAAACTATATCTATAGCAATGACACATAGGGTACTGTACACTCTATAACTCTGCATGTTGGAATGTTTATAGAATGTGATTTTAGCCAAGAGAACAGATATTTACCAGAAAACTATCTCACACAGTTTCAATCATAGGTTTGTGTGCATGCGTGAACACGCATATGCATACATACACACACACACACACACACACACACACACACACACACACACACACGCCATATGATCAAACCCAAGGAGTTCATGAGGGAAAGTTTATGTGCACTTAGCTGAGAAGGTTTTGAGAATTTATGCTAAAGTTAAAATTTTTTATAGCACAAACCAAAATATGGATTGCACATATTTTCAACATGACTTAATGTGCAGAATATTCTAATGGTAATTGGAAGAATTATGCAAACTAGCCACAGGATCCACTAGAAAATTCAAAAGGTGCTTTGTTGATATTGGTAAATGTCTAATGGCTTTTTTTTGTGTATGCAGCATTTCTTTAAACATGATGCTAATTGTACTGAATGGATAAGTGAGTCAGGAAATTTGTACAAACCTTGGACAGATGTGTTTTTGCTTCAAACTCAAATCTGTTCTTTGAAAACAATGTACCAGTTTTGCCAACATGAATGCAAATTCAAAAGGATAATGACTTTTGGGTTTTTATACAACTATTGGAAAACTTACAGTTAGAACATTTGGGATAGGTAAACATACTCGTCAATTGCAAAGTTTAGGAAATTCAAATGCAGACAAAATAGTTTGATGGAAACTTAGCATCTAAAAGGAGTCATGTTACAAGTTTAAATTAAAATTTTGATCACAGGGTGAATGACTTTAGCTATATTAAGTTTAAGGCATGAATTATTAAAATTGATTTAATTCTTTATTTACACTTCATATAAGTGCAGCTAGCAGAGAATTTAAAGTTACAATGTTATTTTCATGTTTCTACAAGCTAGAGATGCTCTCTAGAGCAATGTGAAAGCCTACTCTTTTTTATTCACTGCACAGGTTGTGTGCGCGTATGCATACAAGAGGTGTGTGTATATGTGTGTGTGTATGCATACAAGAGGTGTGTGTATGCATACAAGAGGTGTGTGTATATGTGTGTGTACGCATACAAGAGATGTGTATATGTGTGTGTATGCATACGAGAGGTGTGTATATGTGTGTGTGCATACAAGGTGTGGTATGTGTGTGTATGCATACAAGAGGTGTGTATATGTGTGTATGCATACAAGAGGTGTGTGTATATGTGTGTGTGTATACGAGAGGGCACTTGAGCTTGTGGAGGCCCAAGGGTGGTTTCAGGAATCATCCTTATTGCTTTGCTCTGGGATTTCCCAGCCTCTCCCATTCAGGGCCAGAAGTATAGGCCACCACCATAACCATCTGGAATTTTTTATGTGGGATTTGAACTTAGGTCCCTTTGCTTTTGAGGCAAAGGCTTTTACCCCTGAGAAGTTTTACCAGCACGAGAATTGACTTTTTAAAAAATGAAAAACAGTAAAAGCCTTCAAAGCAGGAAACAAGGAGAGAGAAGAATCACAAGGAGAATGTTCCAGAGAGGGAGTTAAAATGTCAGCGGGTCCTGGAGAGGTTGCAGTCTCATGGAGGAGAAACATGGAAAGCCCCTAGTTGCCTTCACAGTTAGACTTGACTGGGACCCACAGGCCTTGCCTGCCTTTGATTCTGCTAGCCTGGACCTACTAAGCAGATGGTTAAGATGTGCAAAGTGTCAGATGACTTCCCGAAGGTAATGGGTAGAATTTTGTATCTGCTTATACTTTATTTGTTCCCCCAAAGTCTATGTGATAAAAGGTGCGTTTTACAGCCTGGTCCTATGAGGTGGTAGCTGAGTCTTGAAGAATTTTGGGAAAGAAAGAAAGAAGAAAGGAGAGATAAAGGAGAAAGAAAGGGAGGGAAAGAATTCGGTATTTGCAAAACTTTATATGTTCCTCCAAGGTCCATGTGATAGATGTGCATTATATAGCCCGATTGTATGAGGTGGTAGCGGAGTCTTGAGGAATTCTGGGAAAGAAGAAAAGAAAGGAAGAGAGAGAGAGAGAGAGAGAAAAGAAAGAATGGAGGGAGGGAGGTAGAGAGAGAGGTAGAGAGAGAGGGAGGGGAGGAAAAGAGAGAAAAGAATGAGTAAAAAGGAATAATAGAAAGAAAAGAAAGAAAGAAAGAAAGAAAGAAAATAAATAAATAAATAAAGAAAGAAAGAAAGAAAGAAAGAAAGAAAGAAAGAAAAAAGAGGATGAAGAAGGAGAAAGGAAAGAAGAGGAGAGACAGAGGGAGGGGGAGGGAGAAGAAAAAAGAGAAATCAAATAATAAAAAGGAAGAAGAAATACCAAAAGTGAGAGAGAAAGGAAGATAAAAAGAAACTGAGAAGTCTGAAATGACCAGTGGAACTCCAGCCCCTTCTTCTTTCTTTCATTTGACCCCCATCATGGGTAGATGGTCTTCTCAGCAATTTGCCCCATTAATGATACACTGTTACTACAGGCACAAAGCAAACTAGGCAGGTCCAAAATGGATCAGAACTCTCCAACAAAAATAAGCTTTTCGTTGTCAAGTAGTTTCATTGCAGTTGTTTGTTCCAGCTATGGAACCTGGCTGACATGATGTCCCTCAGGGAATGGGAGAAATTTACAAATGGGATTAAAGGCAGAGAAGAGAAGAAAGGAAGAGACAGAAGCCAAGGCAGTGTTCTAGTGCCTCACAGCAAGTGAGCAGAGCAAGTGATGGGGAGGCCGAAAAGTTCTCTACAGTGAGAGGCGACTAACACCACCTTTGAAGTTTTCAGCTTTGTTTTGTGTAATTTTCCTCGCTAATATTTGACCAAATTTCAGTACATTTTGCTACCTACCTACCTACTTGGATGAGAATAGCTTATATAAAATAATGGCAAAGAATTACATGGCAGGTATAAATTGTTTTGTACAGAGTAGCACTCGTAGGCTTTGAAACCATCCTCTGCAGAACTCAGTAGCAGGGAGTCATGGATTGAAGCTCAGGGTTGCTATGGAAAGACCAAAGAATGCTTTGTATTTTCATTCCTCTAGGTGGGTGGGATGTAGTGATAGTCAAGCAGAAACGCTGACATTTCTGTTGCTAGGATCAAGGGTATTATTTGGGCTAAGCAACAAGAAGGAAATGGGAAGTCTTGGAGAAAACAAGGTCTGTGGAAAGATTGAAAGTCATGGAAGGTGGGGGGGAGGGGAGAGGTGAAGTGGAAGACAGAAAAATAAGCTCACCACACTCTTTGGGTCTTTGCTGTAAGAAGGAGGACAGGGACTGATGAAGCTAGAAGCTTGGTTTTGTAAGTCTCTACACAGCAGATTCACATTGTGGGTGCTTTCCTTTCTAAAACCCTTCAGTGCCAAAGTAGAGGCAGCAGTGACAGAAATTAGAGAAGAGGATGCCAGAACCTCAGCGGACTGCTAGCAGAGATAGTGCGTTATATAAAAAAACTGGAATGTCACAGAGAACAGATCACACCAGAAATTATCATTGGCTGATACAGAGATGCTGATGACTTACAAGCTAGAGCTACCGCAGCTCTGGTTTCTGCTTAGCAGATCCTTGTTATAGTCCTTAGACTTTACATGGAGCCTTCATGTTCTCATTTTTATTGTGACATTTAGGACATAATAAAAAACAGTGCCTAGGTATGATTTTTTTTTAACTCCAGAGAACTGTATCAGGCTAGCAAGATAGTCATGTTAGTAAATTACCATAGGGTCATGTCATGCCAAATGTGTGTGTATGTGTGTTTGTGTATGTGTTTACAAATGTGATAGAAATGAAAACTGTTAGTCCCAGCACTTGGAGACTAAGACCTGAGAATTGCAAGTATGATTCTGTCTCATTCTCCCCCAAAAAAGTCAGAGAGAGAGAGAGGGAGAGGGAGAGAGACCTAGAGTGAGGAACTGAACTGGCATCACATAGGAGTATATGAACTATCATTGGTGGCTGGCAACTCTTTTTTTTCAAATATATGTATATGTACCATACAGTTAATTATACATTAAATATCTATTATACATAATGATTATACATAAATATGGAAAATGAAGTTTCCAGAGGAAAGTCAGATGAATTAAAGATTCTTCAGGACTAATTGATTAGAACATTTGTAATTGTGGAGAACTTGGAATGCTGCAATTAGATTATCTTTATTCCCTTCAGCAGTCACTCACTGTTCACCTCTGTGTCTGTCCTAACATTCTGATGACTATCATGTGAGACCTTTTGGGACTTGCTAAGAGATCCCTAGCTTTCACTAATCCATAAGCTAAAAATGTCATGAGATAAGAACTGAAACTATTATGATTACTTTGGCCCTAACTTGTATGGAGTATCTTGCATATCGTTGCTCCTCCCCATCTTTAGGCTCTTACAATCTTACCGCTCCCTCTTCCACAAATTTCCCTGAGCTTTAGGATGGGGAGAGATTAGGCTGGCCTGGTTCCAGGTGGTTAATGTAGAGTCTGATTTTCTGAATTATGATTTGTTGGTTTTTGTTTTTTCAATTTTGCTGCTCCTGCAATACTCTTGGCTCCTTCCTGATGGATATTGGATATTACCCCCTGGCCAGAGATAAAATGCTGTTAAAATAGAGTCTTATTATAAGAGTAGATTCAAAGGTAGATGGAATAAGAGTAGGAGACCACTGTGAGGGAGAGGGGTCAGTCTCCCATTTGCAGGATGGTTACCTTCTATCTGCCAGACTCTATGCCCTCCCTTTCTGGTGAGATCATACCCCATCAGAGGCAAGAGACACAAGTTAGGGCCAAAGTAATCATAATAGGACTTTGCATGACCTGCGCAATTACCCACATATCATTGAATTCCCAAAGTCTAGCATGGATTACAGGCACTACGATACCTAGAGGCCGGGGATTAAGAGCCACAATAGTATTCCTATACTAAAAGGGAACACAAAAAAGAGCTCTAGGCGATGCCACTGAGTCCTTACACCTCATCAGAGAGGAGGACCCAGAGGGAAGTTTGACATGCACATTAAAGGATGCTCCAGGAATGGGGGGGGGGAAGGGAGCACTGGGAGAAAGGGAGGGAGAGGGGAAGGAAAGGGAAAAGGGGGGAAAGAGCAAGGGGATCCAGGGAGAGGTTGAGGGAGGGAGGGGAATGGGGTACTTATCAACTTTGTATGAGTGGAAGAAATAAATAAAAAAGAAAAAAAAGAAAAAGGAAAAAAAAAAGAACTGAAACTAACAGCAAAGATCAACTTTGTTGCAACTTGCCTGCCTGATAGTTCCACCAATGTATTTGAAAATGCCTTACTTTATGACTTCATTTTGTTATGCAACTATTACACCTTCATGAAATCATTACCTAATTGCAAAAAATGCATTTGGGGAAATCATGGTTGCTCATAGTAGCTCCTGAATAAACTATCTCTTATTCCCTTCGAGGTGAGAACTGTGTTTTGGCTTCCATGTTTCATGTCAATTTTCATTCTCTTTCTATTGGCAGAGAATCTCCAACATGATAATCCAATTATCTTCCAGAAAAATTAGAGTAGTAATGAGAGCTGAAATCTGTCTGTCATTCTGGATTAATTGATTACTTATTGTCATCCTCAGTGTAACAGTTCCTATTAAAGAATCAATGTGCTCACTGTAGATCTCACCTGCAGAGCCACTGATGAACTCTAGGACTAAAATATTTTCACAATTATTGTGAAATATAATGCATGTCTATGGGTTCTGGCCACCAACCATGTATATTTTATCCTATAATTGCCTTAATTGTGAATGCTTTATAGACCACTTCTGTATTGGGTGGTAGAGGCATAAAGATAAACAATGTGGGTGCGCCAGTTCAGTGTAAGTGTTTCTGATGATTCATAAATTGCCCCAGTGTTATTTTTTCTTTTTATGTGTATGTGTATATGGAGTGCAAACACATGGGTATACATGTTTGCGTGTGACTGGGTATTCATGTGTGCTGTGTCTGTGTTTATATGTGCATACAGGTAACATGAATGCATGCACATTTGGAAAATAGAGAATAATAACCAGTCACTCTTTCATCTTATTTTCATGACCCTGAATTTCTAATTAAATCCAGAGTTTGACATTAGGATTAGTCTGATTAACCAGTTGTTCTGGGGATTTCCAGGCTCTGTCCTCCAGGGCTGGAATTTATAGGCTACCATGTCTGCAGGACATTTTCTGTGAAATCTGGGGATCTGAACTCTTGTCCCTTTACTTGTGCCACAAACATTTTAGTCACTTAGCTGTCTCCCTGTCTCCCCAATTTAGCAGCTTTAGGAGTTCTGAGAAAGAATGCTGTATCAGGTACTAGTGAAGAAATATGGACCCCAGAGACCATGATAATAGAATCTTATGAAACAGTAAGAAGGCTTCATGAAGAGGGATGTAGCAGAAATAAATTCCTGGCTGAAGGAGTAGAAATGTCACTTTGTGGAAGGGCATTTGCAACTGTTATGCGGACACATGGTTGAGCTGGGATGTTGGTGGGAGATGGAAATTTTCAGGATTTAGAATGAAAATTCACTTGGGGTTTTTGAGCATTGACTTGATAAGCTAACTATGACACCAATGTTTTATAAGAAAATAAAGGTGAGGGACAAAACCATCACAGATGGAGTTAGAGAATTAGAAATTGTTCTGAGAGCAGGTCACAGATTTTGGATGGAAAGGAATTGTAAACTGATCATGTACTGCAGTCCAGGGCAGATGGGAGAGAGTCAAGAAATATTCTAAGTTGTTCAGAACATGAAAGAAGCATGCTGCTTTTCCTCAGGTTTTCCTTCATCATTTTCCTTTTTATTTGGCACTCATGCATCTTGGCCTTTCCTGTCATAGATCAGGGACTAATACTTGAAGTTTCAAACTCCCTGACTCTACAAACTTTCTCTCTTGACAGATATAGAGCAGTGAACAAGTGAGTGAATAATTCAGGGTTCCAAATTTAAAGTTACAATATATAATTAGGATCGCAAACTCCTAATCTTTATATTGGAGTTTATACCATCTTGCTAGCAGTTATCCAATTATCTATTTCCTGACAGATACACATATGAATCTTTCATTAAGGACCAAATGAGAATCAATGATATCATAACTATAGAATAAGTTTTTATTTGTAGGACCTTACCTATAAAAACTATTCTGTGTCAGCTCAAAGCTTTAAGGTTGAAGTTCTGAGAGTCAGTCCTGGCTCTGGATGAGTCTTTATTGCCTGTAAGAAAATGGATCAAGGGTTGAGAATAGGTTATAGCCTATTTAGGATCAGAAAAGCAAGGCCCAATTCTTCTGATTCTATAGGACTCAGATGGAGCTTATTTCAGCCCTATCTATGAAAAGAATAAAGCATTGTCAATCAGTTGTTCCTCAATGTAGGACTAGGGTGTGCCTGCTTGTAAATCAAAAGCATGGATGGACACGGATCTGATAGGTAGATGTTCTGTGGACCAAAGTTTCTGTAGACATTGCTTAAGAGTGAATTAACTTCATTTCTCTTTAAGGATTATGGACTGTTGAAGACCTTGGCAGTTTCTGCTGTAAGGAGAGGTTTGGAATGAGGTTTAGAATACTTCTCTGGCACTAATTGATTCCTGGACAATGAGCAGAGTAAAGATGGTGGAGTGACAATACAGAAATCAAGATAAAATGACCACAGGACTTTCCAGATTTGATCAAAACCTGGAGACCTAAACAGGTTGAGTACACAAACACAGAGAATACCTCATGGCATCTCATAATCAAGTTGACAAAAAATAAAGAATAAGCTTTAAAAGACAAAAACCAAAAAATGCAAGATCCACAAAGGCATAAGGATGAGAATGAACCCACATATGCATGTTAGAAATACTGTAGCTGCAAAACTCTGGAACAACCTTTAGAAAGGTAGAGGGAAATGACAGTGGCCTAGACTTTCATGCTCAGTGAATACAGCTTTCACCATGACAGTGACAGGAAGGCTTCTCCGACAAACCAAAGGAGAGAAGTTTCCATGTTTCTTCTTTCTTCCCAGGAAGGCTTATCTGCAAGAGATGACACTGCTCGGTTTTGGTTTAAAGGAAAATGACATTAAATGGACATGTGAACCTACACAAATGAGTGAAGGGAGTCAAAATTAGTAGATTTATACACATAAAAGAACATTCTGGGCTTGAGAGATGACTCAGTGGGTAATGGTGCTTGCTGTACAAACAAGAGGATATGAGAACACCACACACACACACACACACACACACACACACACACACACACACAGATAGATGACACACAGACAGAAGATTCTTATTTTAAAAAATTATTTTAAACTATTCAAAGTCAACAATACATTGGAGTGCTTGTAGCATGCATTGAATTAAATATATTATAATAGGACAAAGGACGAAAAGGGAAAGAAAGCCTCCTCTGGTAGCTTACTTACCTTAGCACCAAGTGGAATGCTGTCAGGTGACTGGAGATGGAAAGTTGAGAAAGTTCACCTTAGATCTCATAGTGAGCAATGGGAAATACGTGGCAAAACATAGCTAATAACTATGTCCACTCCGATGTTTTATGACAAATATCTAGGAGAAATAATCCAAGAGGAACTAATATTTACTTAGTTCACAGTAACCAAGTCTTGGTCTAGGTTACTCATCTACATTAATTCCAGGCCATAGCGAGTCAGGGTGAAATGATAAGGAATGTGTGTTGAGGAAAAGGTGCTCACTTCATGGAGGCTGAGAGAGTGAGGAAGGAGGGCTGGGACAAGATGTATCCTGTAAACATTCACACCAATGATATATTTCTTCCAAGTAGACCCACTTTAGTTTCCACCATCGCCCAATAATTCTGCATCCAGTAATGGATTAATTTATTGATCTATTGGGTCAATGCCTCATAAGTAACCTATATCCCCAAGCTCCCATCTCTGAATATTGCATTGAGGACCAAGACTTGGACACATGAACCTTGTGGAAAATACTCAATATCCAAACAAAACATTAACCAAGAAATTAAAATACCTGAAAAGTACTGATCTGAGCCAGAAATGGCAGGAAGTGGGCAATAAGTGAACAAGACAGTGTGGAAAGGTACACTTTTGAAGTAAATCATTATTGAAATGACATTGAGTAAATGTGGTCTAAATATTCAGCAGACAGAAATTTACAGACAAAACAGAAAGAATAAAAAGTGATATGCTCCCCTGAAGAAATGCACAAGAAAGAAATGGTTGATTCAAATGTATAGAAAACCGAGCAACTGCCTTAAATCTGATATATAGGAAGCTGAAGCAGGAGGGTTCTGAAATTTCTCAGAGAGAGAGAGAGAGAGAGAGAGAGAGGGAGAGAACAGATTCTGTTACTATAATACAAACTAGAATGGGGAAAAGAAATATTCAAGATAAAGGACACTTCATAATGTTACTAGAATCAAAACCCTAAAAACATGTAACAGTTTAAGTGTACATTAAGACCGTCCATGTACCTGGAGTGAAAACAGAGAACCATGGGGCTAGCTGGGAACACAGAATAGAGGAAGTCTTCAATGTTCTTCTGTGTCATGTTGCTGCAGGCACAAAAGATAAACAATCAGTAAGAGTGTTGGAAATTTGAATAATGTGGACACTGTTGACCAGCTGGACCTCTCTAACATTTACAGAACACTCCACCCATTAAGGCAAATAGCACATTATTTATCATGGCACTGGACCATTAACCAAGACATTTATTGGTGCTGAACCATAAAACAAACAATATAAGTCAACTGATTTCAAAATATAGAAAGGCAGAATATATGTCAGATAGCATTCAACTAGATATTTTTTATCTGAAATTTCCAGAATTTAAATTGTGAATTAAACAATTCTGTCTATACCTTATTGGTTAGAAAATAAACTTAAGAGTTAGAGGATATTTTGAACTGAATGACAATGAAAGAAACATGTATTAATATGTATGTGATGAGGACTAGGTCAGTGAGTAAAGCGCTTGCTATACAAGTGTGAAGACCTGAGTTCGGTCCTTTGAGCCCACATTAAAAAGCTAGGCTGATGCACACAGGTGATCACAGTGCTGGGGAGGAAGAGACATAGCCATCTGAGGCTCACTGGCCAACTAGCTTGGTAGACTTCAGGTTACTCCAGGGCAAGTTGAGCTTATATCAAGCCACTAAAGTCAAGTTTAGCCTACTCTAAGCTGAGTTTCCGGCCAATGAGAGACTCATTGCCTCAAAAACAACAACAACAACAACAAAAGAAGCCAACCAACCAACCAAATAAACAAAAACAACCTAAGTAGATGGTTCTGAAGAATGCAGCTCAAAGCTTTTACACACACACACACACACACACACACACACACCCTCTTTCTCTCTCTCTCTCTCTCTCTCTCTCTCTCTCTTTCTCTTACAATATGGGGTGAAAATAAGACAGAAAAATAAATAACTTTAAATTATTATATTAAAATACTAAATGGCACAACAGCCTAAAATAAATGACTCAAGATAGTTAGACTGGTAATTTAAATTCTAGAAACAGCAAATAAGAAGTAAAGGTAAATAGTAGAAATAAAAGTAGCAGAAAATATACTAGAGAATAAAAATGTAATAAAACCGATTCTTTTAAAATGTCAATAATGATCAAGTTACTATGACAGTAAAAAATGAGAGATAAACTTCAATATAAGACAAGCTCTTGTGAATGTTATTATTAATCTTTTTCCTTTTTTTAAGTATGGAACCTAGGGCCTTGTGAGTGGCTAGGCAAATAATCTTTTACTTAGTCCCATCCCCTTTTCAAATTGCTTTTCATTTTGAGACAAAGTCAGGTAAGTTGCCCAGGCTATCCTCTTGTTTTCTTTTGACAGTCTCATTAGATATCCATGGCTATGCAGGCCAGTCTGGCCTCCAGCTTGCAGGATTCTATTACTTTTCTGTCCCATGTGCCAACTCCTTGAAGTCAATCTGTAGCCCAGGAAGGCCTTAGTCTCCTGAGTAGCTGAGATTATAGGCTGCCACTAACAGCCCTGGTTAGATTTTACTGTAAGAACATGTATGTAGACCTATATTGACCACAGAGAGCAAATGAGTTCCTAACACCTTCATTTAAGAATGGTATTAATGGTACTTGTTGAAGAATCAACTCATCTCTGCTCATTTAATAAGGCCAGGACTTTTATAAAAGGGAAACTGGACAAAAACAAACTGCACTTAAAGGATCTGAAGCAAGATATGGATGTCTGTAATAAAGTTCAATCTGACAATATATGAAAAGAAAACAGATCATTAATAAATACAGTTTCACTCAGTAAAAAACAGATGGAAATCAACTAATATACTTCAACATGTTAGCAGAAAAAAGAAGAAAATATGTGAATATTGAATGGATGAAAATTTATATCATTTTGACACACCACTATGTATACATACAAATTATTTGCCAGGTTTGGTGGCATATGCTGTAACATCAGGTTGACAAGATTCAATGGCTAGGAAATAAAAATGCTATAATTACAAAGACAATGTCAAGTGTTGACAAGAAATGGAGCAATTAGAATTTCTGTACTATTGAAGGCAATGTCTGTGTCATAAACACACTAGAAACTTGCACCAGATAATACTCAACTTAACTAATGGTCTTATAGATATTTATATTTGGATAAAAGAAATTAAAATATATTTACACAAAATTTGTATTTAAATCTTGATTCAGATGCTCTTCATAATTGCCTTAAACTGGAAATCCACACAATGACCCATTGTACAGCCATGAAATGCAATGAACTATTGCTGCCAATATATATAACGATACAAATAAATTTCAAAGAGAAATCAGATTTGAAAAATTACACATTATATGATTCCATTTACATAATATTTTAGGAACTCACCAGTGTCCAAAGCAAATAGGGAATGCCTGGCAGAGGCATGCTGTTGAGCCCTAAATCTTGATTCTGGATGGAGATGAAAGGGTGTCTGCCATACAATTATTCAATCATTCTACTAAATACTTAAAGTAGGTTCAATACAACAATGCAATTGATTAAAATTATAGGGAGAGAGAGAGAGAGAGAGAGAGAGAGAGAGAGAGAGAGAGAGAGGTCAAATATTCACATGTAAGAGGGAATCTTGTCCAGAAACTTTCTGAGAAGGTAAATGCTGTTTACTATGTTGTTTTTATGTCTGTCAATACAAAGTTAAAAAGAAAGTCTTAATAATATGTGCACATAGTGTAATAACATTAACAGTTTTGTCATGAATGCATCAATATCCTTTCTATTTAAAGTATTGGAAATAGAACCCAAATGATAAGAGAAAAAGAATGTGGAATATTGTATATTGGCTGAGTAACTACTTCGGGTTAGGCATTATGCCTCACAGAGTAGGCAAGCAAAGATCCTGCCATGTGGAGAGACAGCCAATCACCCAGTAACACACAAGGGCTCACAGTATGCTGTAGAGCACTTTGTAACTTGCTTCTATATTTAAAAATGCATTAGAAATATAGGAATATATCTCCATATCATTTTAATCCAGACAATGATGCATTCTAAGTAATGAACTTGGTTTAAAAATAGATTCCATGTAATTTAGCATAAACTAATATGCCTGTAATTTTATACTATGCATTCTGTTGCCTTAGCGCTTTGTTTGGGGTTATCAGTAGTTTTTCTCAGGTGAAGAAGATAAACACAATATAGTTATTGGAACTTTGTCTTTTGACCCCAAAGCTTATCCTTACAAAATGCTTCTATTTGGATAAAAGAAGTAAAGATATAGGTTAGTTTAAAATGCTTCTATGTGGACAAAAGAAGTAGAGTTATAGGTTAGTGTAGGTTTTTACGTTTCACAATGTTATAGTCCTATATCTCTATAAAGTAGCCCAACTAACAGGTGTTTGAGAAAGTTTTACAGAAAATTCATTTTGACATGAGCTCTTCAGTTGTTTGGACCAATCACATTTCCTATAGTCTGATCTGGAAGATCATGTAGAGCCAGGACATAAGTCATCTGTGGCTCTTAATTCTTGTTCCGATGGCCAGTGTGTCATTGATTTTCCTTTGCAGGGGTTTCTCTACTAAAACTGTTTCTAGAGAAACTCCATCTAGGTTTCACCTTCTGCTTTCTATGTGGTTCTCTTTGGCATTAATGGGATATGATGTAACAATCAAGTGCACACAGTGTCAGCAAATGTACCAGTCTCAAGAGAAACAGAACTGACACAAATAGAACCTACATAGGTTCTTTCTTCTGTTTCTAGCAAATAGAGCTATTATCAACTAATAACTTAAGCATTCTAGCATCTGAAAAACAGATGACTTCTTGGTAGGTAATTTCTGAGACAATTGATACGGATGTTATAACACTTTAAAGGAAAGAAGTGTTTTTGTTTGTGGGTAAGATGTGTTTCAATAAAAGGATTCCTGAACATCATTCATTGTGCAGGTGGCTCCAGGCGCCATCAGAAGCTCAGTGGAGCAATCAGCAGAGGAATGCTGCTAGGTCAGCTAGGATCACTAGGCCAGTCCATCAGCTTATGTTTCCTCTGGAACACGTTTTCTCTTGCCACACTCACAAATCATCACCAGCTTCAAAATCTAAAACGAAAGGTTCATAAGCAAAGAGAAACAGTGGCTTCCAAACCTCACAAGTATCCCTGTACTTTGATAACGAGGAAGCGCTGGCACAGTGAGAAGCAAGGAAAGCTAGAGAAAGCCTAGCTGCGGCTCAGCAGCTGTGCAATGTGGCAGGCTGCAGTGGACGCCGTGATCATGTGGGTCACTGTAACGGCAAACATTTCTTCACTGTAGTTGTCACAAGAATTTTTGATTTTTTTTTTTGAGCAAAGATCTTACGTTTTAGCACAGAACTGTCCTCAAATCATGGAAATTGCCCTGTTTCAGACTTTCAAATGCAAGGATTAACTAGACAACATCTTCAGCTAACTGCTATAGTTTTCTGTTTAAATGTGTACTTTCAGGTATAGATTTATGTATTTACACATTGAATGAATTTACATTTTTTTCAATATTAGAACATGTACAAAGTGTTAAGTTGAAAAATTGAATCCTGTTACTTAAACTGACAAATGATATCTTATTTCATATATTGCAGCAAAGATTCAAGATATTTAAGCTGATTTACCAAATATCCTCTCTTTTAAAAGTGTATACTTGGAGCATCAGATTATGGGATTTCTGAACATCACTGGCAGCAGTTCATTTTCTACTTTTATCTGTTCCAGGCCAGTTGTGATGCTTTGATTTTTAGTAAAGAACATTTCATTACTAGAGGTGGAGCTCAGTTGATAAAGTGCTTTTCTAGCATGCTTGAAGCCCTGGGTAGATCCCCAGCACCCCATAAACTTTATGTGTGATGCGTATCTGTAATCTAAACACTCTGGAGGAAGAGGCAAAAGGATCAGGCATTCTAGATCATCCTCAGCTACATGCTGAATTGGAGGTTAACCTGGGCTACAGTGAAACCTTGTGTCAAAAGAAAAAAAAAAGTGGCTGTAGCAGAGAAGTTCCTTAATACAACTAAAATAACAAAGGTGCACAGCTTGGCACTTCAGTAGGTTAGTCAGGGTCTCTGTTTGGACTAGACATTTGTTGGTACAATGCTGTTGGCCACCCCACACTTTGCACTTCTACTTTCTAGTAACAAAGGTCAAAATACAGAGGCAGAGCCTTCCCTTGGAGCATCTTCCTCCCAGAACTAGCCGGCTCTCATTGCAGAGTAGATTCTTAGACCAAAGCAGGCAGCAGCAAAGGCTTTGCTGGGAGAACTAGAAAAACCTGTTTCATCTGGAAATTCAGCTGCACTGTGAGACAGAAGCTCAGGACTGAAAAGAAAGAAGGGCAGGTTAGAGAAAGGCTGTTGAGTGATCAGGCAGCAATGTGCTTTCAAGCAAGAGAGAAACAAAGTTCTTTCATTTGGGATTCTTGATATCAGCATGTGGCTGACACCTTAAGCATTTCAAAATTACAATCCCATTTTCTTCAAATAAGTATTTCTTATTTATTCTTCACCAACCTCATATATGTGTATAAAGTATTTTGATCACATTAACTCTGGAGTTTCTCATTCCCCTCCCACTCTCTGAACTTTTTCCCAATAAATCCTCCATCAATTTCCATGTCTTTTGTTTTACGTACGACACACCACCTTTAACTAGGGTTGCTTGCATGACTGCGGATGTGAGGTTGTTTACTGGAACCTGGGCAACTAATCAGTAGCTATACCACTGAAGAAAAACATCTGCTTCTTCTGCCAACAGGACAGGGTCTCATGAGCCTCTCCCCATCCGTTATGAAATGTTGATTGACCCTGTCTTGTACAGGTAGATACAGCTGCTGTGAATTCATGAGTAAATTGGCCACATCATACCCAAAAATAGCATCCCATAGTAAACCTTCCCATTCTGTGTCTCTCACATTCTTTTGATCCCCTCTTCCACTATGTTCCCTTAATCATAAGTGAGGCTGAACACCCAGCACTCATTTATTTTCCTCTCTTTAGTCAGTTAAAGTCTGCGTTCTCTGTCCTGTGACCTGAATAGCAAGGTATCTAGAGGACCTGAACAAGGAGGGGATAGGTATGACAGACACCCAAACACACAATCTGAGCGTTTAGAAAATTGTGGAGCCAGGAGGCACTGTATCTAGCACAACAGAAGCTCCTTTCCCAAGGATTTATTAGCTGAATTTTTACAAGTATTGATATATTTGATCTAGGATAGCTTTTTTTTAAAAAAACTAATTTTCATGTCTTAACTAGTATGTTTTTCTAAGTTAAATGGCTAAACAAAACAGGATATCTTGACCAACTGACTAGTCTTGTCAATCACTTAATAACACATAATGCCACTTTATCTGCTTTATATGCATTTCTTCATAGCTGTTGCTGTGTAGACATTCTTGACTAGAAGCTATTGCATGCAGTCAAATGTGAACTTCAACATCTCTATTAAAAAAACTTCTCTGACTAAGGGTTGAAAGCAGCATTAATCTAAAGACATAAGTATAAATATTTGAAGGTAGCTTGATGACATATCCATTTTGCAAGATAACTTTAGTAAGTCTCCTTCATAGTGTTTTGGTTAGTTTTTAGTACCAGACATGAAGTCCCTTGCATGGAATGGATCTCAAATATAATTAGAAAGTGGTTAGCTAACCTCATAACAGTCATATGATTATATCAGTGAATACATCTTGCATGGAAAAAATCAGTATTGTTGGAGAAATTGGGCATATCTGAGGATATTCCATAAATTTAAAAATACAATTTAAAAAGGGAGTACAATCAGAAGAATCCTATATGGGCAGGTACCACTATTTTCAAATGTGACACATTATTAAACAAAAATTCCAGAGTCAGGCATGGGATACCTTCTTATGAGTAATTGATTAGGAATTCCTTAGAAGTCCAAAAATAACATAGCTTATTGCCACTGCTCTAGGTTATCCACCAGAACTGGATGATAAGGTGCTTGGATGATAAACTGAAAGGATGTTTTGTAAACTGTTGGTAGTTTTTCTTCCCCAGTGGTAGGCTGCATAAAACTCCCAGTACTGGTCTGAATGTGAGTTTCCCACTCCCACAGACTATGAGTCAGACTCCTTATCTAGTGTTAATGTTTGAGAAAGTTGTGTCTGGTGTTAATGCTTGGGAAGGCTCTGACACCTTTGAGAGGTGGAGTTTTGCTGAAGGAAGGCATATCACAGGGGACAGGACTTGAAGTTGGTAGCCTGGCCCTGCTTCCTTTTGGTTTGGTCTTGCTGTTATCTGCCTTCCCAGTGGCTGCAGTGATTTGAATCGTCCTCCTGCTTTTGCCTTCAACTATGTTTTCTGCTATGCGATTCCTGCTATAATGGACTATATCTCTGTTTCTCCCAGACAAAAAGGAAAGTAACTATAAAAGTTATGTTGCTGAAGATGCTACATACTTGATTGCAATTCATGGAGGAATCAAAGTGGAACTGAGTTGGAAGCTTTGTCCCTGCTAACGAAGTTTCACAGTACTGGGAGTTTTATGCAGGCTACCACTGGGGAAGAAAAACTACCAACAGTTTACAATACATCCTTTCCCCCATTTTCTCTTGTCAACCACTTCTTCCTCTGTTTTTGCTGGCTTCTGATTTCAAGCAAAATCCTCAAGCACTCTCAAGGAACACTTTTATGTTCACATCTTGGTCAGTATATCTAGGAGAGGCCAGTTACCTCTGTTGATCACCAGCTAATGGAGTTGGCATGCTTTTTCCTGAGAAGACAAACTAAAATATAATCTGGAAATAAACACCCCTGAATATACACAGTGATCTTTTTTCCCCTTTGCTTTAAAAACAAGAAGAGAGGCACAAAGGTGAGAGTAAGAGGGATGGATTGATGAAGATAGGTGAGGATTAGAGAGGAGGAGGGAGGGGAGAAGAGGGACAGAGACAACCACTCATTATGTTTGTATAAAAGGAAAATTCTTAAAAAAAACTGTCAGACTAAATCTGACTTCTGGACTCCACTGAAATAAATTCAACCTAAGGAATACTTTATGGATGACATTCAGAGCTCCACACACATCTGTAAACTATGCGTTGTCCAGCAAAATGGGGGTGGGGGAAAGCTTATGGTTATTCATGAGATGTTGCTAATCTAAGACTTGTCATTCTCTGAAAAGTATATGGCTCTGTGTGTTACTCTTGGCACTGGAGCTGTGACCTTCCTGTAAGATGCTTTTCCTTGTCCTGCTTTCTGCTTCTGTAATGGAGTCTGCCCAGCTGCAGTGGTGAGAAGGTCGAACCACCCATGAAAGGGGAGGATTTGGGCTGCTTGGGCTAGACTTCTCAGGTCAGAAGGTTATCTTGTAAGACAAGTGGAACAGAGAACAGTGTCCAGTCTTTGGGGAAAGGACTTCTCCCTTGGCCAAGCACCAGTGCACAGTAACACTGCTGTTCTGCGCCTGTGTTCTTTGTCACTTTTCTATAACAGGATCAAACAGACCTTCCTACAGATGCCCTCACTTCCTGTAGCAATTAGAGTCAGTGTCAACCTAACAACTGAGAACTGAGCCTCTAAGTACACCGATGATTAATTATTTAGTTCAGGCAAGCCTCTGAGCAAATGTCTAATTAATGTGAGAAGACCCACCCTTAACGTGGACAACACTGGAACTGAAGTTTAAGAAAGAACGAACCTGCCATGTTCACATCACGCTGGAAGGCTTATACTCCCTGCTGCTGCCATTCTTCACTGACATGAGAATCCAGTGTCTTTGTCCTTTCCACAACTGGAGAACAGTGGCTTTCCGGTAATCTTGCAGGGATTTCGTTACCAGACTGAAGCTGCAATGTTATTCAACCTTGAGGACTGAACTGCTATAGGCAGTCATTGTTGGATTACCTCAACTTTTCTCTAAGTCCTTGGTAAGTTAAATTTTTCCAAAAGCAAAGTTCCTTGAAAATTGAGGGCTGACTGAACAAGTGATAGTTAAGGCAAGCCCTGATCAAGCCTGCTGGAGGGTATCTAACTGATGTGGAAAGATAGCCATGGTGGGTAGAACCATTCTCTGGGCCAGAGGAGGAGATGGAGGAGATAGCTGGACCAGTAAGAGGGCATTCTTTAGCACACGTTAGCAGTCTTGCTGTCTGGCAAGTGAGACTTGCCCCTCTCTCAGCAATCCCTTTGTCTATAGTGTAGCCAGTTCCCTCAGCTTCTGATGATGGTATGAACTCTTCTCCCAAGATGAACTGTAACTGAGAATCATAAGAAATAATAAATCCTTCTTGTACCCCTAAGCAATTTGTTTGTGAATTTATCAGCAACATGCAAACTGCAATGTTAATTCTTCAAGTGACAAGAGTTCGAGGCTTGCATGCTTCTCGTTTCTAATGATTTTCTAGAACAGAGAATAGGAGGCTCCACCACAAATTAGCACTATCTTAAATTTTCCTGTCCAGAATTAAAACCTGCAGGACCTGTACATTGTTTCCACATATGCTGCAGGCCATCCAGGAATCAATAATGGTCAAGGCATTGGTAACAACATAAAATAGTTCTTCATGACAGGAAGGAATAATGGGTGTTTCCATTGTTGCCACATAGTAAAGCTGTGATTACTAAAGAGGACTCTTGTAAAGTGTCTAAAATATGTGACAGTGCATTGGCAATTGGCTAGCTGCGAAGTATCATTTTACTGTGACTATGAATACAAGTGGTAAGAAAAGCCAACTTTTTACATTTGATCCTAGCCAAGAAATGATGAGTTGACGCTACTAAAGCTAATGGCTGAATGAAATAGCTGGTACATACTTACACACAGTGTGTCTGTATCAGTGACTGTGGATATAAGAATTCACCATACTAGGCTCCTATTAAAGAGACCGTAGTTTAAGCAAAAACCCACAATAAGAGATCTGACAATCTATGTATTACCTTATATTCTTAGTGATCTATCTGGCAACCTTATATCCAAGAGATTTCAAACATCTGCCATCTCTACCTTCCATTAGATTTGTGCTTTATCAAATTTAGTTCTTCCTGTAAGAAAATGATATAACAGGCTTTATCAGTTTTAGGCCATTATATGTAATTGTAATCTACTATCCATGTAATTATTTTTCTCTAAACTAAAACTATAATTTGATGTAGATGTTCATACTCTCAAAGGTTAGATTTTGTCACCAATGTAGAAAGAAACATTCATTTCGCCACTGATACTAACAAAGTTTTTATAATGTGTACTTTGCTTCATGAGAAAAACAGCCAGTTAAATAAGAATGCTATCATACTTCCTGATGATAAACACATTTTAGAAGTGAAAAAATAAAACTTGATATATTTTATGCATCCTTCTGGACATTTACAAATGATAGGAGAAATCAGGAATAAAGTTTTAACAAAAGCGTTGAGAAAACAAGTGGAAGCAAAAGTTGCTATTGAAATGCTGTTTTGTTTTGGATTTATGTGGCACAAGTCGAAATATATGAATTTGGTCTTTGTTTACTTAAAGGCCAATAATTTTTATTCTGCGTGATGTACAGTTTTGCTGAGGTCAATGCTTGAATTCAAGACAGTTCTGCTGTCCTTTTTTAATAGGTAAGAGATTATTTAGTGAAGGTTGGCCCAGTAATATATAAATATCTAAACCAGAAGTCTGAATTTAATTAGTAAGTGACATTGCTAATCTCCAAAGCAAAAGGCTGCAATGTATAAGATGTATCATATCATAAATGTTTACATTTGTGCCACAATGAATAAAAAAGTCTAATATTGCACATGACTATTCATTATAAGTAATCTTAGGAAATATTAAAAGACAGTAGTTGGTTGAGTTCAGTGAAGGAAGTGCTGTTAGTAATAGGAATGTGGAGTGATTAACTGCAATATAGAACACACTATTAGTAATAGGAATGTAGGATGGATTAACTGTGGTATAGATCATGCAAGCTTGAACTCTTCTGTACTGCAAACAGGTCCTGAGGTTCTCAAATACAGTTCTACTCCTCAACCAGAAAACCCCACTGTGTTCCTTTTCAAATATTGGCATGACATAATTTCACTGATTTATATTTATAGTTTAAATGAAAAACTCAGAATACAAATAGAATGGAGATAAAGAGAATTTTCTTAAGTATTCATTTGTATGAATTTAAGTACAAGGATGTTTATTCCACTGGGCATTTCTTAGTTTTCTTTCTGTTCTTTTTTTTTTAATTATTTAAGACCTTTATTAACAGGTGCTTGCAGTTTGTTGACTTTTTTGAAAAAATCAAGTTGTAAACTTTTATTACAAATTAAAAATGAAGTTCTTAAAAATCTCAACTTGACCAGATATGAAACAATTTAAAAACCTTTAAAGGTGTATTGAGAAAAAACCAGGCTTTTTAAAAAAACGTGTTTGTCATTACCAAAAAGAGATATCTTTAGGTAAAAATAATAAAAACCCCATGCTGCATAGACAATGCAGACAGTTTGGTGGATCTGGTCAACGGGCAAAAAGCAAGCACTTAAGGTCTTCAGCTCCAATCTTTTGTTCATTTCTTATTGCTGGAATTTCATATTCACTTCTTGTTGGATGACTAAACCGGATGGTGGTAGAGATGGTAAGCCGGCATTTACTCAGCCCCGCCCTGCTCAGCCTCGGGAGCGGACGAATTCTCAGCTGGTGGATCGGCTGTTTTTGTCTCTTTGCCATCTTGTGGTTTAGGGTTCTCTGGGCGTCTGCGTCGGTAGTTGAAGTTGCGGCGATACCGACGTTGAGGGGGCTGCTGACCTTGGGTCTCATCTCCTTGATTTTCCTTGTCTTCTTCATTGCCGTCCTCTCTAGGCTGTCTTTGGCGAGGAGGACCCCTACGGAATCGTGGTCTATAACCCCGATACATATTCTGTCTCACTGGTCTACCTTGCTCTCCTGCACCCTGGTTGTCAGCGCCCTCCATCACTTCTCCTTGCACAGGAGGGTTGGAATACTGTGGTCGACGCCCATAGGGTCTCCGCATGTAGTAAGGTGGGAACCTTCGCCTGCGATAGGTCCGGCGTTGTTGGGCCTGGCCTTCAGGGGCGCTCTCAGATCCCTCGTTCTTTTCCCCACTCTCACTATTCTGATAATTCTGTTGGTAATTGCGTGGAGGACCCCTGCAACGTGGGTAGCGTCTGTAATGGTTACGGTCTGCTGCGTATTTACTGCCTTGAACTGGAACTCCACCAGGACCTGTAACATTTGCTGCCTCCGCACCCTTTTCTCCTTCAACAACATCAAACTCCACAGTCTCTCCATCTCCTACACTGCGAAGGTACTTCCTGGGGTTATTCTTCTTTATAGCAGTCTGGTGTACAAATACATCTTCCTTGGTGTCATTCCTGTTGATGAAACCATATCCGTTCCTGACATTGAACCATTTTACTGTTCCCAAAACCTTCGTTGCGATGACCTTCTTGTCCCCGCCGGCGGGCGCCGCCGATGTGAGGCCGCCCGGGCCGCCGCTCCCTGCGCCGCTGCCCGTGGTCCCGGGCTTGGTGTCCGGCGGCGCTGAGGGCGGGGGCGGCGGGGGGGGGGGCGGCGGGCGGCTGCTGGGTCTCGGCCTCGCTGCTCATGGTTGCGGTGATGGAGACTGGGGCCGGCTGCGGCAGCTGCGGCTCCTCCCGGGGTGTGATGGTAACTAGGCCGGCTGCGGCGGTGGGGCTGCTCAGGGCTCTCTGGGGTCCGCTTTCCGCTCCCGCTACCGATCGAACTTCTTTCTGTTCTTGAGGCAAGGTCTCACATAGTCCGGGCTGGCCTCAAGAAGACTGAGTTTGAACTTCTGATCTTCCCATGGGTTGGTATTATACGTGTGCAGCACCAAGCCTGACTTATTCTCTGATTTAAAAGCTATACTTAGCTTTCTTAGGGTATCCTTAGTAAACATAGGGACAAAACCTTGAATATGTCAAAAACAGGAATAGCTGAATAAAATGCAGTCTATGCATTCTCTGGAAAATTATATGGTTCTTTAAAAAGTGTAAGTTGGTTGTATTAACTTCAAAGCATGTTTGAAACATGCACAATGAAGGAAAAGTTATTCATATATTCATATTATATGTACATGTGTGTAGTTATAATAGTTACAGGTGTCAACAACTGAAAACTCTGGACACAAACATTAAGAGTTAATTGTTGAGTTAAGCCCTCGGCAAGCCTGCAGGAGATTATCTGTTTGATGGAGGAAGGTCCAGCCATAGGGGTGGGACTACTCTCTTGGCAGGTGAATAAGATGGACGGAGGTAATTTGCTGGCAATCTTTGTTATACTTGGATAGACATGCTGTCTGTCAGCTAAGGCTTGTCCCTCTTTCAGCATCCCTATGGATATGGTATGGCCAGTTTTCTTGTTCTTTATCGTTGATGCAAGCTTTCCTGCAAAACTGGATTACCAACTGTAATTGGACAATCATAAGCCAGGATAAAATCCCCAGAACTCCAACACTCACATAAAAGCTGGGGTGTTGCTAGACACATGTAACCTCAGCACTGTCACAGATGGATATAGGAGGACAGCTGGGGCTTTCTGGCCAACTAACTTAACCACAAAGTGATGAGTTTCAAGTTGAGTGAGTTAATTGAGAAACTCTGTCACAAAGGAGTAAGAGAGTGATGGAAAAAGAATACCTGATATTCTCCTCTGGTTTGTGCACTGATGAACAGTCTTACACATCCCACATGAACACATACCATAAGCGTGCGTGAGAGAGAGAGAGAGAGAGAGAGAGAGAGAGAGAGAGAGTGAAAGTTTTCTAGTTTCCATTGTTACATTTAGGCCTATATTTGGTATCAAATTCCTTTCTTGGTGTGGTACCTCATATAACTGTCCAGGTATTCAAGCACCCTGTCTTATAAGACCCCTTTCCTCCTATCACATTGCACAGTATATTTGCAAAAATTTGAATGACTATGTAGAATGTATTGAAGTAAAAGTTTTCACTTCTTATCTATTTTCCATTGGTTGTTTATCATTATCCTAGTTTACACTGTGTAATATATGATAATCTATAGGTAGTCCTGACATTATACAATTGAAGGCTCTACATTTGATTCCTTTACTTTTCTTAAATTGTTTTTAGTATTTTCAGATTCTTTGCAATTTTATGTAAATTTTAAGGCCAGTTTGTCCAATTCTAGAAAATTATCTCCTTGAGAAATGGGGATTATATTGAATCATAGATCAATTTGGAGAAAATAGACAATGGACCAGTGCTTGTATTCTAATCGATGAATATAGAGTATCTCTCTATTAGTTTAGACCCTCCTTAACTTTTCTAAAAAACATTTTGCAGGTTTTAGCAAATACATCTGATATCTTGACCATATTTTGTGGAATTTCTATGTAAATTCATGTTATGTGTTTACATAACTATGTTAAGTAGCTTTATATGCACTTATGTGTGTATTTTATGATAGTAATGCATTGTTTCTTCTATTTCTCCATATTTTCCTAGATGCAGAAATACAACTAAGTGCTTTTGCATATTGATGCTATGTCTGTAAAGTGGCAAATTCATTCACTAAATAATTACTTTGTGATTTCTTTAGAAATTTCTGATCATAATCGCTAGCTTTTCTTTCTTTCTAATCTTTTTCTTAGGTTGTAATAAATTTATTTAAAACATTTTCTTTAAAAAAGTTGGTCAAATAGATTTTACAATATTAAAAAAATGGTGTTTGTGTAATAACACAAGATGATTTGCCATACATCATACCAACTCAAGCAAGGTCTTCCTTCTCATCAGCAACATATTTTAGGGCAAATAATTTCAGCATAGATACAGTGGCCATTCAGAAAGCATGCAAGTTATATCAGGTTGTTTCTCTTAAGACAGTAAGATAATTTCTTATCCAGACTCATCATGAAAAGAGAGAGATGCTACAAGTCCATGCAAATCATAGACATGCCAACACTGTCCACAGGATAGTTATCTAATGTTTGGCGCTATTTCCTTTTTTTTCTTCACTATGGTTAACCTGTTGTATGATCACATTGGCAGATTTATCCTACACAATCTCTTTTTTTAATCCCTTCATGAATGTGTGTACGGAGTATGTGCATCTCCACCTTATCTCCATCTGATGGGGACTCATTCTGTTGTTCATGTGTGTCTGCATGTAGATGTATGTACTTGTGAGCAGGTGTTAAGTATGAGAGTGTACTTGAGTGTCTGCCTGTGAATCATTCTATTTCTTTCCCATCTTATCATTGTGAGTCTGGGCCTCTAATTAAACCCAGAGTACTGTATTAGGGCTAGTTTGGCTGGCCAGTGTGCTTTGGGGATTCCCAGGTTCCATTTTCCAGGGCTAGAATTATAGATGGCTGTCACAGCCTCTGGCATTTTTATATAGGATCTGGGGATCAGAAATCAGGCCCCTTTGCTTGTGAGGCAAACGCTTTTACCAGCGAGCCATCTCTCCAGCCTTTCTTCATGATCTCTACATAAGATCTATTCTCATCCTTCCTAAGTGCTAGTGAGAATCCTTATCTCCATCTGATGGGGACTCATGCTGTTGTTCAGCCTCCAAAAATCAATAGGAGGCTGTGGATACTGATTTCAACAAGACACTCTACCCAATCTGTAGCTCCTGTTCCTTCCTGGACCACTTGCCTTGTTTGGTTGCTCCCATATCATTAGCATTCTCTGTAGATTAGTTTGCACGCTTGGTCAATGGTTCACAAATGACTACTTAGATGGTCTAGCTTGCTGAAAGGTTTCTCTATAAGTCTGACAAGGATAGGGTCCTTCCTATCCTTGAGGTCTGTTTCCCTCCCATTGGGCAGAGCAGGGCTGAGGTTTACTTTCCACTTCACCACATAAGCAGGGACACTTAAATCTCAGGCTCGACTGATCATCCGGGAAACTCCTGGAGATGATGTCAAAGCCTTGGATGTACGGGGACACCACAGTAGCAGGGTTCACTTCAGCATCCATTCGTGCCTGTTGCTCAGTCTTGAAAACACGATTTAAGAACTGGATGTTTGTGTTTCTCATTTGCTGGACTTACAATGAGCATCTTCATAAGACTGTGGCAATCTCAGATATTTGATCTTTTTATCTGAATCATTTCTTGCTTTCTGCTTGGCTAAAGGCAGTTGAGTTTTCCTTTGGGAGTCCAGAGAGTAATTGCGCTTATTCGTAACTTCACATTTACTACTCTGGGTCTGGGCTGAGGTGAGAAAGAGAACTGCTTTCTTCCTGCCAGCTGGCTGAATAAAAAGAGGAATGTTCTAGACCATTATCGGACAGGCTGGAAGGAAACTGGCAGGGGAGAAGATTCTGTTCTGAAGAGACAGTTTTGTGCCCAAAACAAGGAGCCCCAACATGAGGGATATGAAAGATGTTTTTCTGCTAATCCTTAAGTCTTACAGTTGTTTTCTTTACTATATTTAACTGGACAAGACCTTCATTTATTGGAAAGATAATCCTTTAATAATTGTCAACTTTAAGGGAAAATTACACTGTCTTTTATCAACAAGATTCATTTATCTCTATGGAGTGAATGTGCTTCTATGTCTAAATTTTAGAGTTTTTGAAATAAGTAGGCTGTAACTCAGTAAATATATGTCCTGCATCTGCTTGAGATAACCATAGTCTTTCTATATTCTACTGACATATGAATTATATTTTGATGTTCAGTGCTTTCTCAACTTCATGTTCAATAGAAAAATATTGTTTGATCATAATACATCATAAGCAGTTTCCTTATCAGCAAGGTCTTTGTGTGATCTGCTTACCAAAGATTATAAATGGGTTTGAAAGGATTAACCTCTATTTTTCTGGAGTTTATAGACATTTGTTGTTTCCTAGTTTTAATTTCATTGGTTTTATCTCACATTTTTATTTTCATCATTATTATTTTATTTTAAAATTTAATTCATATTCTTTTCCTGATGCTTGAAGTCAGAAGTTTAGATTGTTAGTGTTAAATTTCTTTCCATTAGTAATTTAAAGCTTTAAACACAACTGTTGTGTTTACAAAACATTAAAATACTGTAAAAAATAAAACTGTCTTTGATGCTTGGCTATACTTGCATCTCACAAAGTTTTATAGATTTTGTTTTCTTTATCCATCGGTTTGATATATTTTCTAATGTCTTATGATAAACTGTGACCAATGAGTTATTGAAATATGTATGTTATACATTTTTGGATTTAGATTAGTCTGTACGTGTTTTATCACTGATTCTTTATTTGAACTTTAATAAAAATTAAGAATCAATAACAATATCAGTTTGATTTTTAATCTTCAAACACAGTGAAAATTAAATTTTTCTTCATTATTTTAAAGTTCCTTCTAGGTATTTGAATATATTTTATTAGGTTTTGAAAAAAAAAAGCTAATCTATTAATTCCACCACCTGTGTGATTCCTGATCTTAAGCCATCACTGTTTTTTCTTAGGTCTTACATTCTCCTGTTTCTTCACTTTGCCCAGAAATTTTAGTCAAATGTATGTCAGTGTTAATATTACAACTATGTGTCTCAATTTTGTTAGCGCCTCTAAAGAACTTTAAGCTTTATTCTGGGTGACAGTTGATTCAGTGGTGGATGAGCTAGATCCTTTTGAAACCTGCTTTAAATTTCATTACTTTGCCATTCACATCACCCATCAGCACTATTCAGCTTGTTGGCCTCTGTGGGTCTCTGATTGTTCATTGGGGCTGTTTTATGCTTTTTGCTGGTATGGTGAAACTCAACAAAGGCATCCCTGTGCTCTCTGTGGTAATACTATTTCCTCTCTCACTCGCTTGAGGGCAGACAACACATGTAAAGTTCAAGAATTCAGGCTGGGAGATGGCTTAAGGTGCTAAAGCCCCTGCCTTACAACCAAGAGGACCCAAGTTGGGATCTCCAGATCCCACCAAACATAACCAGGCAGATATGGCAGTGGGTTGCACTTCCACCCTGAAAGGGAGAGCTTGAGAAATAAACAAAAGCACAAAGGAGGAAGAACAACCCAGATAATTCCTAATGTTACCCTTGGGCCTTCACAGGCACAAACTCTCAAGTGCCCTCTGGTATACACACACACACACACACACACACACACACAAACAGGCAAACACACACATATGCATGTGTCATAAAATGTTAAGGGTGGTACATGCTTGTAATCCAGCACTCATACTCCAGGCAGGAGAGTCACTAGTGAGAGGCTAGGGTGGGCTAAATAGAGAGACCTTGTCTCTAAAATCAAAACCACCCAAACAACAACAAAAAGACACAAAATAATAAGATAAAATGACACAATTCAAGAGCACATTGTGAAGATACAGGGAACTGATGTTCTGCCTAACCTTTTTACTTTGGAACTCTTTCTACATATCTGTGTTACCCAAATCTCCCTAGTAACTGACATTTCCCCACAACTCAAGAAGACTCCCATGTTCTCTCCATGCTTCTACCTCCACGTCCCTGAAAGTGACTGTCCCTCTGTATTTAATTCTCAGGGCCCTCCCTGTACCTAACCCATTCCTACTCTGACTCTACCTGTGCCAAGATACACTAAATGTGGGCAGCAGGAAATATGAACAGCAGTGAGCTGGGTGTGGTGGTGTGTGCTTATGATTCCAGCATTTGGGAGGCTGAGGGGAGGATCATGATTAGAGGCCAGCCTGAGGTACACATGGAGATCCTGTCTCAGAACAAACACAGAATGCCTATGAATAGCTGTCAGCCTTATTTTCAATGTTTATGTGGGTCTCTGTCCTAAGCTCCCTGTTATTGAGTGTTTGAAGAGTTATTTTCATACAGATAGCAGTTCCTGCTATTTCTCCTTGCAGTTGAAGTTCCTTGAAACCTGACTTTCAAAACAGAAAGAATAATTTAAAGATATGTCAGTATATTTAAAAAAACTACAAAAACAAAATTTTACAATTAAGAATTCAATCAATAATTAATTAGGGTATAGTCTTCGAAGTCACTCTTACTACATAATATCAAATTCCTGTTTTAACTCCAATTAGCTAGAAAGCTATTTAATACCAAAATTAAGAAGGCATGATATTACTCAACTATTCACCAGCAATAGCTAATATACCTACTTTTGCAGCTTCAATATATTTTCACATGTTATTTCATGGTACTTTAATAAAAGTTGTGTGTTTAAAACTGCCAAGTGTTTTTTTAATACATTTTTTATTATTTCCGCTCATACAAACTTAATAGGTAGACCAGTTCCCTCCCTCCCTCCTCCTCCCCCCGAACCCCCTGCTCCCCCTCCTCTCCCTCTCCATCCCCCAGTGCCTCCCCCCCCAATTCCCAGAGAGTCCTTTATTGTGTATGCCTAACTCTCCTCTGGGTCCTCCTCTCCGATGACATACAAGGACCCAATGAAAACTGCCAAGTGTTTAAGATGAATGCATCAATTTCAAAAACTATCAGACTAAACAAATGCAAGATATTTGAATGACTCCAAGGTTTCTTTTAACCACATTTAAATGACTACAGTAATTGCGCATAGTGGGAAAGACCAGTTAGATTAAAAAGGAAACCGAGGACTTAACACGTAAATTATATTTAGGCAACTATAGCATTTGATGGTTTTCAAGGGTAAATATAAAACGACATGGAACTTTGTGAGGCTTTTTACGGCGCATCAAAGGGAGGACTTATCTACTACCTTGATGCATCTTTTTCAGCACTGCTAGTTTAAAAAACAGAGTAAACTCTATTTAAAAAATGATAGTTTTCTGTTAGGCACTTCCTGTGTGATTAGAACTGTGCTAAGGGCCTATTACAGCATTTATTTCTTACACCAGTGCGCGTGGGAGGCAGCATTAGCCATTTTTTACAACTGCACAAACTAAAGCTTAGAGAGGTTATGAAACCTTCCTCTAGGGTACATAGATAATAACTGAGTAACCTACACAGGTTCTAGCTTGAACTTCAGATGTGCAACCCTTATCTCAGCTATAATCACATTACTTCCTCCATAGAAAACCTGTTTATACTCTCTTCACATTGAGAAAAAGATCCTTCACTTTCTTGGCCACCTTCTTGTTTATTTTATTATCATAAAATTTTTCCATAAAGCTCATGTAAAATTGCCCAAGCAAAATTAACTTGTTATTGAAAAACTGCCTCATACAAAATTTGACAAACATTATAAGAGAGTAGCAATTTCGAACACATAAAAATGTTTATCATAGATTTGAAAAGCCTAAGTGAAGTTTGTTCCTAGCAACTTCTTAGATCCCAAACCTTTGTATCTTAATGAAAAACGCTGCATAAAATATAACAGTGACTTTGCAAATTTGTATCTGAAATAGTTAAAAGAGTTACAGGAAATATCCAGGTGCCCAAAATGAAGGACAATAAACTAGACTGTTGGTTTTTATGAAAATATCAAAGAAATATAAACTGCTGGCTTTCTCCTCTATGTTTAATTCTAAAGAGACAATACAAACCCATGAAGGCAGAGTTCTGGACCCCTGAGATGGTGCTCAGCTGAATTCTTCAGGCAGTGTTGAAGGTTCAAAGGAAAGCTTTTAAGCAATACTCAACTGCTTTTGAACTAAATTTGGGGAATTACTGTTTCTCCCTTACAAGGCAGAAAATACAGCCCTATCTTACTGATATTCAGACAATAAACTTAAACCAGAGGCCAGCTGATCTCTCTCTCCAAAACCCCAAGAAAATGCCTTCTCTCAATCATTCCTCCTTATGAGCTGTTGGTGGGATAGCTACAATGTGAAATTACCAGACTGATTCTTGATGCATCAGGCTCTCAGACTTAGTTCTCATCCCTTTCTTCTTTTCTAATTCCCTGGGTGGGATTCTGAAAGCAATAACGAAATAAGTTAGTAATATGAAGCAAGAACGTGAGCAGTCAGTACACCAGCTAAGAGTGAAACAAATGGAAGATCACTGGACTGGAAACTATGGGCGACAATGTTCACAGACATATAAATGGACTTAGACACTCTCTCTGGGGAGCTACACTTCAATGGTAGAAGGGAAAGAATTCATCACTAGACTCTTGGCATTTCTAAGTTAGGGTGAAAGTATTATCCTCGAAATATTGCAGAAATAGCTATACTTACCCTCTGCATAGAGTGAGACATTCCAAGGTGCAGAGTCAACCTAAAAGTGTGCTTTTTATCTGTGACACCTGTGGAGAATGTGAAATTTCTCCGTGTGCCAGACTACATGGGAGTCCAGCAGAGGGAGCTCTGGTGGAAACAGACACCATACGTAACAGCCTTGTGGATTGAACACAGAATTTATGACTGAAATGAAATGAGACTATAAAATTCATATTGAAAAGAAGGTAAAATAATAAGTAAGTAGTACAAAGATAAGGCACGTTCCCATTCTGAGGTATTTCTAATTTTTTTTCTCATTTTTATTTAGTTTTTCTACGTTTACAAGCATACTGAATATTCATCCCAGCTTCCCTTCCTCCCTCCTCTCTCCCATTCTTTCCCTTCCTTTCACCATTCCCTCCCTCTCCTTCTTACCCTTCTGCCTGCCTATATGCTAGTATGAACTTCAGGGTTCACTCTGGCTTGTTTATTCCTGTGGGAGCTCAGGCCTCCATAGTATATAACAAGTTACCTCTCTTCAGGGTACTTCACTGATATGTACATTTTCCTTTACTCATCCAGTTTTAGACCCATTGTGAGTTTCCCGTTCTATGTGTATAATAACAGCTGCCTACCGAGCAGTTTGATGCACTATAGGTTTATTGGTTGTCTTCCCTATTGATGTATTTCTTTCCCTTTTTTTTAAGGTTCTTGTTCTGATAAACGGGTCTTGGGTCCATTTAGAAAGCTGTTGATTGTCTCTTTGGTACTCATGCCACTATTACATTGGTGGTAATCTGTTGCTATGTTAATTTATATTACAACTTACAGATCTCATGCCATTGATGGCACTTGTGTTTATTTCTCTCTTCCAGAAGCTTCTACAATATTCCTTGGTATTGTATAAGCTGTACAGCAAGAAGAAAGTCCTCACACCAGTCCCAGTTATTATATTTTGCCCAAGTCCTGTAATCAATCTGTGTTGCATCTTAAGTAATAGGATCTTTCTGATAGTTTTTGGAGAGCAACCAAGAGCCATGGCAAAAGTCTATAATGCTTCGGGGCTTTAAAGACCTCTCGGACCAACATTTTATCAGGAAGTGCCACATTTCTGTTACTTCTAGTATAATTTTGTCTCTGGGTTTTAAGTGGATCAGCTCAAGGTTTTTTCCCTTGTTTTTCTCATTCTATGCTCTTCTGCATAGGGACTGCTCATTCTTATTGCTTTCTTTAAAAGGCATTCTTTGACATATTACTACTATAGGTATTTCTTTGGGGTTGCTTCCCATAATCTTGGGGTGTTTATATAAGTCCCTCTGTCCCTCCTATCTACCATGTCCCTTCTGTTTCCCATCCCCTCATTCCCTGCTGTGTATTTTTCTCAATTATTCCTCTCTCATTGTTGTCTTGGATCCTAAATCTCCCCTTTAATAGGTTTCATCCTAACCATCCCTTTGCACCTTCCACTCATAGGTTTTGTTTAGTTTTTTCTGGCTTTTACACTGCTTCCATTCCAAATAAATTGATAAGGATATTAATCATCTGCATACAAGAAAGAAGATGCAGTGCTTAACTTTCTGTGTCTGAGATATCTCACTTAATATTAAAGCTTCCAGTTCCATACATTACCATCAAATTCCATAATCTCAAGGGATTTCTAATTTAAAAGAAGAAGATGTTAGAAAACAGCTTCTCTTTCATTCTTTCCTTTTCATTTACTAGTAGTAGACCAAATATTCTAGATCAATATTTTTTCTAACTCTACCTTGGCTAAGAAACACCTTGGAAACTTGTTAAAAATGTAGATTTAATTTTCAAGGTCTATGCTTATATAATTTCCACCCAGGGTTTGACAAAATCTAGGAAGAACTTGTCTTTTCTCAACAAGCCATGTATATTTCTTTATTATTGTAGCATTTCAACTTAGAATTACCAAATGTTTCATCTTAGAATTCTGGTTACATGCCAATGCTGTATTTTCCGGATTGACAGTATTGTGTTTGTTTTGTAAACTTTCATCTATTAGCCTTACCTTTCTCCAGGAGAATTAATACAGTATATGTTGCTAATGAAGGCATTTAAAAGAATAGTTGCTCTTGCTTCAGAGTTCATTTGTGCTTTCTTAATTATGGCTTTAGCCTAAGCTACAGACAATGTTGGTTTTTTTTTTAATTTATTTATTCAATTGTGCGTGTGTGCGTGTGTGTGTAGAACCACGGACGAATTCGGGAACCACCATGGACGCCTCCACCTCCTCCTTGTTTACTCTGTCCCAGGATTCACAGGCTCCGCCCTACCCGGACCAGAAACGCAGGCCTCCCCCTGCTTCCTCCTGGTGTCTATACGTGGGATCTAGGATCCGAACTCAGGACCTTCCGCCTGCAAGGCAGAGGCTTAAGCCCTGAGCCACCTCTCTAGCCCCTACAGACAATGTTTTGATAGATTGGTTAAGCCAGAAAAATGTCAGATATATGAGGAAAGGCTATAGGATGCTATTTCACAAATGATTCCAACCTGCTTCTTTTAATTGCTGTCTTCCCTTAAGCATCTCTATTCCAGGCTCATGCTTATCTTCATTGCTCTGACCTTATTTAGAGCAAAATGAAGTCTTAAATTTTTGTTTGACTTATTCTCACTTAAAATCAACTTAGTGCTTTATGTTTTCTTTGCTCGTGTTCTGCACATCCTAAATTTAACTTTCTCCCACACTTCACCTGTTGCTTTCTTCTAAAGTCAATCAAGCTACTTATTAACAATAGCATTTAATGGAAATTGGGCTTATATCATTTTTAGGTGAATTTTAGTTGGTGCAGTCCATTGTATAGAAAGTTATAAAGTTCTATCTAGATTAGCATGTGTTGAAATGTAAGCTCAGGAGTTTTCATCAAATTTGACAGTATTAAATTTCCCTTGGGAAGCACGCCCCTTCTTTATTTCCTCTCCTCCCTTCACTTTTCTTCTTTTCCTCCCCTTCTCTTCCTTTCCTCCTTACCCTTTCCCTTCAGTAAACAGAAGGAATTGAGCATGGTTTGGTTTATCTAAGGAACACCAGGCTACAAGATTAATGCAAGTCAGAGAAGAGAGTAACTGCAATGGATACAATTAGCAAGCAGAGAGAGAACAATGTCAAGATCTAGTGATCAAAGTACAGTATGAACACTTCAGGAATTTAGTGGTACTATATCTGGAATTCATGATAACTGAATAGAGTTCATTTGCTTTTGCCACACAAGCAAAGAAGGTAATTGTAAGAAGATATATATATATATATCAATTTGCTTCATTATAATAATCATTTTTGTCTTATATGTTGTAGATATCATATTACACACAATATTTTAAAAATTAATGCAGAGATCTGAGAGAAGTATTATCTGTACCAACTCTTGGATAATTAATATTTTTAAAGAAAATTTTTAAAAAAGAAAAATATTGTTGTTTATTCAATAATGTTGTATAAAAAGACAAATTAGAAAAATGAAAGAATAAACACTATGATAGAAATAGAAAAATTTACTTTTCCTTTTTCTCTCCCTTATTCCCTTCCTCTCTCCCTCCCTTTCTTCTTCCTTTTCTTCCTTCTGAGCAGGGTTATGTCCTGTTGCCCAAGCTGAACTTAAACTTGTGAGTCTCTTACTTAAATTTTCTTAGAAGTATCTGAGCATATAGATTACAGACAGGGATATATATCAGGTGCAGAATGAGATAATTGCTCAATAAATATTGGCATAGAAATGGTATTTAAAGTTTGGTGAATACTTTTTTTCCTTTTTAAAACTATCTGTGCAAAACCATAGCTTGATTTTGTTACCCCAAATACCATATACTTTAACATGGTAACAGTTTCTTGAGGCTTTCATAATAATAGAAGAAAGAAAGTTAAATATAAAAGTATTTTTCTAATATATTGGTAGAAAGACAAGGAAGGCAGATCGCAGAGAAGTGAAATCTCTGTTACCTGTCTAAGATTCTCTGAAGCCATTCCAACTTTGAGGTGGTGAAAGCTAGGGGTCTGTTTGTATATTTCAAATGGGATTTTCCCTGAGAGCCATAGGATATTAGTTTAAATATAGATGTAGGCTATAAATGACTAGTAAAAGAATTAAAGATAACTTGGTTCCCAAATTGCAGCATTTTAATTCTCTACAATCATTAAATTTTAACCAGTCAGCCTTGTAGAATGTTTAACATAGGATGAATTTTTCTCACCCATCCCTGCCCTACTGCTAACTTTAGCTCACATTGCTTACTCAGTATTTGGTGATACCTTTTTATTTGGAAATTATTCTTAAAAGTATTAATAGTTAACATTCATCAATGAGTCAGGACATATGATGCTTAGGATTCTATACACACAACTCTTATCTAATGTGCTTCTGTAAGATTCAATCAGCCATCTAAAGCCTAAAAATAAGAGTCAACAGTGACAACATAGTCTCAAGGAAGAACTAGTTATTGGAGATGTATTGGAAAAATGAGCCATGGTTACCATCACACTTATGAGATAAACTGAATTTATCTTTGTTGAAGAAAATGCTTTCAGAGGAACTATACAGATATGTACCAGATTCAACTGAGAAGGTCATAACTGTGGATCTGGAATATTCCTCCAAAAGTCATCCATCCCATCCATGTTTTAACCTCAAGCTTCATTGTACTAATGTATTACTGCCAGAGGAAAATTATCCTTTTCAAAAATGCCCTGAGAAAATGCTAGGATTTATTTGATTCAAAGGAAGATTCCCTGAAGACCAGTTCGTAATTGTAGAGTTGTTCTTGGTCATTCTGTCCATGTGAGGAGAGAGATGCAGGAAGGCCACATGGAAAGGGTTTAGCAAGGAGAGGTTCCATCTCTTAACCTAGCAAGATTATCTTCTTATCCTGACACAGTATCAAGTTTCAAGTCATACTGATGACTTTGCACTCTAGTGAGGAAAGTTGGAATTCCAAGGCCAGCATGATGCAAAAGAGAAACAAAAGAGCAGGGCTCCAGCCCTTGATTGAATCTCGTTGATTATTTATTATGCCAGAACTTGAATATTTGCTGATATAAACTGTTTCCACGTTTCAGAGACAGAGCATTAAGGAAAAGTAAAGCAAACTCTTCACTGCTGTGGAATATTTCTTCTGGCAAATGCACAAGACACATGGCAACGGGATTATTTACTAAACCACACTCTTCATTTATAGTCATTAGCTGGATTACTCAACTAATGTGTGTGTGTGTGTTTATTTAAAACAGGTTCTCAGGTATTCCAGTAGTCAAGGCTGGCTTAAAACTTGCTAAGTGGCAAAGGCTGATCTTGAACTCCTGATTCTCAGACCCATTCTCTTAGATGCTGGCATCAAAGACGTGGACAACACAAGAATTCCAAAAGACTGTACCCTATCACTCTAGCTATCAAAAGAATGGACCTTGAGGATTTGAAATTTCCCTGAGGAATCTTGTACCAAAAGCAAAGAGTGCCAGCCAGAGGAGGAGTTTTGTCTCCAAAAGAGTCTTCATACAGCTCTGACAACATGCCAGATCACCATGCAGGAAAAACTGCAGGCAGCCAATAGAGAAAAAAAGACATTTTTGCTGGATTTTTAATTCACATCTTCACAAATGACATAAAAAGACAGCAATCAGTTTGTCAGAATTGTAGATGCTGTTCAATTAGGACGGTAATGATGTAATTGGTGAATAAGAGAAATAAAATCATCTATAGAGAAAGAGCTTTTCTTATATTGGTGCTCCCTTTTCTATCAAGAAAAATGTTAAGAATTCCCAAACACATTAGATTGAAAGCAAAGGTCATAGTTCAATATGATAAGGATGACTTCAAGAAGAGTACCAAGGCACTTTTTTTTCCCTTTGCTTCAGAAAGATTCATCAATTGCCACACAAAGGATTAAAGAGCTCACCCAGCCTGGGCAATTGCAAGCATGTGAAGATGCAGCTGTTTCTTTAGTCCACGAACATGAAAGTAATTTTTATGTTTGCTCTCCTTGTTAATGAAACATTTTGACAGAACTTTAAATTTTAGTTGGCTGGTAAAAGTGATTAATTCTGTAGTAATTAATAGAGTACCATCTGTATTTTTCTGTGATATTCCCAATCTCACTTAACTTGAAGCATGACGGTCTGGAAGCTCTACCAAACAGACTGTAATGAGTGAGCCCTTGGCAGATGTGACTGGAGGGCAAGTGGACAGGACCCACATTTCTAATACCGCCCCACCTGGTTCACTGAACCAAATGCTTCTTCTTGGGGCTTTATTTTCTTTCAGAAATTATCTTTTTTTTTAGGATTAAAGTAGAGTTTATTAGAGGAGAGAAAGAACAGAATTCACAGACTCCAGACATGGAGTGCCATGAGGGGTAAGTGCCCTCTTTCAGAAAATATCTTAATGGGCATGAGTGCTCTAGTGACACAATCCGGCTAAATGGGAAGGAATTTCACAGTGCACATGCAGAGTCTGAGGACCATCTGCATGACCCTTTCAGTTCTGAATGAACAGGAGTTTGTCAAAGTTTCGATGTTTGACCAAAGACCCTACATTACTTCTGGAGTCAGATCAGTCAAATCTCTCTCCATCCCGAAGCTCAGGGAACCTTGCTGAAGAGGGGGCAGCACAATTCTAAGAGCCTAAAGATGGGGAGGAGCAACACTATGCAAGGTACTCCACTCCACACAAGTTAGGGCTGCAGCAGCCTGTATTGAACTTTGCCTGACCTGCACAATGGCAGACATGTCAATGATCCCCCAAAGTCTAGCAATTTAGCTAGCAATTTTCTTTCATGGGCTTTTCCTTACAGCTTGTTTGACAGATGAAATGAGGTTGAAAGGAACAGCTACAGTCCCTGAGTGAGAGGATCATAGGGGAGAAGGCTCCAGGCGGTAGGATCCTTAGAGGCAATTGATTAAACGGTCATAATAGAATTCCCATACTAACGGGGAGTCTAAGAAGTGGCTCTGGGCTATGCCACTGAGTCCTGAGCTCTCACTAGGGTGGAGGACTCAGAGGGAGATTCGGTGCCCACATAAAGGGAGGCCCCAGAGGACCTGAGGAAAGAAAGGGGACCGGAGGAAAGAAAGGGCAAGCACCGGAGAGGGGAAGGGAGGGAGGGAGTTAAAAGGAAAGGGGAAAGAGGGGAGGATGGAATGGGTGATGACTAAGGGGGGAGGACAGGAAGGGGTACCTATTGAGCTTGTGTGAGTAGGAAAAAAATAAAATGTGGGAGGAAAATAAAAGAAAAAAGTTTCAATCTTTGAGATTTTAACCAGCAGAAACCAAACACCCTGTGGTGAAACTGGAGTTCTAGAAAGTTCCACGGAAGGCCCTCTCTCAAGGAAGGTTAAGAACCAGTCATTACCAGCAGAGGGCCTGCTGAGTCTTGTTTAAAACAAAGGAACAGTTTAGAAGCCTGATCTCTAAGCTCTGCAGTGGGTGAGGGCTCTCCATCCAGCTGGGCACTCTAATCAGGAGCGTGCAGATGCCTCTCTGATGGAGTCCCATCCCAACAGCTGGCCAGAATCATCCTCTCACTCAGGGACTGTAGCTGTTCATTTCAAACCTCATTTCATCTGTCAAACAAGCTGTAAGGAAAAGCCCATGAAAGAAAATTGCTAGCTAATTAAGAGCCTTCTGAGGATTAAAAGACAACATGACCATGCTCCAGTTTTTACCCTTTAGCAAACCAGGGCCCATATCTATGCTTTCCTGATTAATTTTCATCTCCTGTCAACATGCAGGAACAGTACATTTGCAATCACACCATGTCTGCAGCTTGACACACTTTTTGTTTTTCAGTCACAGGATTTTAATTTATGGAGGTGATAGAGTAATAGCATGGAAAGGTCAACGGCACTGAAAGAATTAATTGTTGACATTTCCCAAGAAAAGGAGCACTTCATCTCATGCAGGGCTTTTGGGAAAGCACCAAACTTTGGCTGAACAGAAGATGGAAGTGAAGGAAAGGACTAGATTTGGGCAGTGAAGTTTCTGCAGAAGGGAAAAGCAGAGCAAGTGGCCTGAGAGGGGTGGGCTCAAATAATTTCCCTGGGCTTTCGTTAAAAATGAGTCTTTTGTGGACTCTAATTTCCTCGTAGTTGATCCTGTGATGATTTGGAGTAACAGAAATATTGCCTTGGTATGTGAGCTTTGATTAAACTGGTGGTTTGGGACATGGTCCTGGCATCAGGGTGTTTGCACATGAAAGAGATGTACACAAGGCCAAGTCCTTCCCTGTCTCTAGGTCAGCCCCAGAGATAACCAAAAGTGACTCCCCAGCTAACAAAAGTTTTCAAATGTTTGCAAAACATTACAAAATACAGAAGAAAATAAATAGAATTTCTTCAATATTTTCATTAGAACAAAGATGCACTATGACCTGGAAGATGTTAGGGTATCACATGTCCATGTGGGGGCTCATGTCTTCCTCAGCTTCTTTGTGCAGTGCTCCAAGACCAGGTCTCCAGGAGACCTATGATGAGCAGGCACATGGGAGGGAAGTTCTGCTTCCACCTTCAGGTGGGCAAAGAGATGAAGTAGGCAAAGTCCTAAAGTTTGATTGTTAGTGTTTTGAATAGAAGAATGATGATCTTTACTTTCTAATCCCATTCATGCAGCATCTTACATATATTCCCAAAGCTTAATAGATATATTGTTGTGAAATTGGGAAACTGACATGAATAGGAAGACTTTGCTTTCTTCTTCTTAAAGAAGGAAAGAAATTCTAGAAACATCTTTATGGTTCTTCTTATCAGGTAGCTTTGATAGGTTAGCTTAATCAACTTGATATTTGAAGTTAAAAGTATGTTCTTTTCAAAATTTTGTATCCAATTATGGACAGAATGGGTCCAGAACTTTGGAACACACATGCACACACAAAATCCACAGGTGAGAGGGAATCACATAAGCTTGGTAAATAGTTAAGGCAGATAAGCAACTCTATCCCCCATTTCTTAGTGCTGTGTCTGTGTGGTGTGTATGCAATGAGAACAAAAGAAGCTTGCCCTCTGTGTAAATCCCAAATCTTTAAAAATTGGAAATGAGATGTTTCATTTAATTTTCCACCCAAGAGGTAAAGGAAGACTTAGATTAATTTGTTATAGGAAAAACCAGTTTGGATTTGAGGTAAATTCAACTTGTTTTTTCTGTTGAATCATTCAGTATCGTTTGTGCACTGTACATGAATATTAATTTATTTGAACCTAACCCCCGCCTTCTTCACTCCCATTCCCTGAAACGGACATTTTTAGGACAAAGAGTGAAAGATTTTTGTTACATTTAATATACTTTTTGTGAGAGACAAAGTTAACATAAAAGACCTAAAATGGAAACCTTTTCTTTTTGTCTTGTGGTGATGTTTCGGACTTCTGAAAGAGAGATTTCCAGACCACATGGCACGTAGGCTCCTATGGCTTTGCTGTGGTCTGCAAGACCCTTTGAGAGTCACACGGAAGTCTGGAGCATGCTCCATTTTTGTGGTGGGAAGATGAGTGTGGGTGGTTAATGTTCTCTGTTATTTTGTAATTGAGAACAAAGGAAACACGAGTGCAATATGCTACTAGGCATTTTTTATGGATGACTCACATTCTAAATGATTGTTCTTCAATGCCACAGTTTGCAGAACATCAAAATATTGTAGGAACATCACCGTGCCAAGTTGAGGTTATGGTAATATCATTCTTGTGGTGGGCTTCCTCCCAGTAAGGGACTCTACCCAGCACCATTATGCAGATGGAGAGGAACATGCAGTAAGCACTGATGGGGACTTCTCCACGGCAGATATAGCCGGACCCTGCTACTTCAGTCAGGACTCCAAAGAATGTAAAGTCTATACTACTATCACATATAGGCCTTACCCTATTTCACTGGGTTCTACATCTGCGAATTCAACCAAATGGAGATCAGAACTATTTTCTTAAAAAGTATCTCCTGGTTGAGGAGGTAGGTCAGTCAGCAAAGTGCTTGCCATGCAAGTATGTGGACCCAAGAGTTACCCCCCGGGTCCAGATTGCAAACCTGAGGCTGCCAATTGAAAATGTGTTTTAGATCAATGTCCCCAAAGTCACAGCTTATGAAAAGCAAATGTTGGAAATTTTACAGTGCTTTTATGACTGATATAAAATAGGCTTTTCTTTTTAACATTTTCTTTTTAAAATGTTGATATAGTATGCATCTACCTTTTCTTGTCAGTACATAGCTCTGGGATGCTAAGTTGACATCATCATCTGTGCATTTATAGAATATTTTCATCATCCCAAATGGCAACTTCACATCAATTCTCCATTTCCTCTTCTCCCTGATCTCTGAAAACTTCCTTTCGGTCTCATGATTTGCATGCTTTAAAAGTTTAACAGAAGAGGAAGCATTCATTATTTTCTCTTTTGCAGTTTGCTTATTTTTACTTGTAATAATGTTTTTTAGGATTCATCTATGATATTACTGTATGCATCATCACGATACCTTTGTAAGACTGTATAATATCCCATTATATGTACACATTGCATTCTGTTTCTCTGTATACCCATTAATGAAGATTTGTTATTTCTACCTTCTGGGTTATAATGAATAAGGGTATTGTGGACATTACATATAAACATATGCTTAATTTTCTCTTTCATGGTGATGGGTATCTGTTTATATAAGAATTCTAGGTTGGAGGATCTTAGATACTATCAAATTGCTTTTCACAGTGGTGGCAATATTTTAAAGTGCAATTTGCAATCTAATTCACCTTTGGTTTTCATTTCCCTAGCAACTTATCTTTCATTTATTGAACATTTGTAGAATAGCTCTTGCCCATTTAGAATGTTTTCTTTTGCTTTTTTTAATGGCGATGTAGATCTTCACCTCCATCTTGAGTATTTGACCCTGATCAGGACTGAGCTGTGCAGATATTTTCTATTATGCAGGTGGTATTTTCACTCTCTAATGTAGCCTCATACTTATGATCCTCCTTCCCCAGCTCACTGTGTGCTCATGTTTGCACTGAAGCCCAGGCTGGCCTCCTCTCTGCGATGTTCTTGCCTCAGCTGCCTGTGTCCTCACATATACCCTGTAGCTTCTGGTCCTGTCTCAACTGCCTGTGGCTCAGTGTGGTTCTGAAGACAATGCATACTCAGAAGTCCCCTGACCACATGTGAGGGTTTACAGGTGGCTTTCGATTCTACTTTTATGATCTATGATCTCACTATTTTTGTTTAATGTAGCTTTGTAGTGAAATTTGAAAGTTGGAAGTTTAGCTAGAATTTCTGGTTAGAAATTGGTATTTTGGAAGCATATTGTCAGATATTGGAAAGAATTTAGGTATTTGCATGAAACCTCTAGCTATGTTCATGTCATGCATATTATGTGGTTTATGTCCTTCAACTTTGATTGTCTTCTGCAAGAGTGTTTTTGTTTCTCAGGCTCCTTTGAAAGTCCACATGAAATTTTGGAACATTATCTCCATTTGTGGAAAAACACAGGATTTTGATAGAGAGTTGATTGAATGTGTCATTTCTGGAGTAATGTAGCTATTGCAACAAATTAACCTGAAGGAGTTCCATATATTTAAACCTTATCAGATACAAAAGCAAAATACTGATGTATGATCTTAGAAGATTTTATTAAAATTAATGCATTAGTTGGGTTCATTACTGACATTGTAATGTCATTGTGTGCTGATCATGTCCCTCCTTATAACTTATACTCCTTCTCCCTCTCACTACCCCTTCCCCTCTGCCAGAACCCTTCCCCAAGCCCTAAGAGTCCCTGTGAATAGATACATGATTCTTAGTCAGAAGTCATATCCATGAACACTGCATGTTTATTTATATGCCTTTTAATTTCTCAAAGCAATGGTTTGTGGTTTGGAGTGTATACTTGTGCCTCTTTGGTTAAATTTATTCCTAAGTATTTTTGTTTCTAAAGTAAACACAATTGATCTCCTAATTTCCTTCTCAGATTGTTTTGTATAAAAAATCTACCTAAAGTACAAAATCACTGTGAGTGGGTTTAATATTCTTTTCAGAAGTTATAATTTCTAACAGTTGGTTTTCTGTTATATTTCCTTGTTGCTCTTGGTGTGGGTTCTCTAGTATTGTCTAAGACTGCCTTCTTTCCCAATTTGGATGACTCTTCATTTCTCTTTGTTAAATTATTGCTCTAGGCTGGAACCTCCAGTACCATATTAAGTACAATGATTAATGTGCACACTTTTCTCATTTATGATTCCAGGGATAGAGCTCTTGGTCTTTCTCCATTAAATGAGAGTTTTAGGCTTTCATTTCCCTTTCACTGGGTTGAAAAAATTCTTATTTATTTTCAGCACATTGAATTTTTTTTTGTCCTAAAAGAGTTTGGTATTTTATTCAATGTTTTATGCACAAATTGAGCTGATTATATGGAATTTTTTCTCGTTCTATTAATGTGGCATATTAAATTGATTTGTATAGTTGATATTACCTTTCTTCTACTGTGACAAAACTCATTTGGTCATGGTGTAGAGTCATATCTGTCATCTGAATTCAGTTTATTAATAGCAACTGGAAGGTTCTTGCACTTACGCTCATAGGTGGTCTATAGCTTTCTAGTTATATCTTTGACTTCTGTGTCAGACTAGTTCTGAGCTTATAAAACATGTTAGGATGTATTTCCTCCTCTTCCATTTTTCGAGGAGAGAAGTCTTTAGGAAGATTGGCATTAATTCTTCAACCTTTATCCTTATACCCAGATCAACTTGTTTTTCCAGTGCAATCCTGATCTTTCATTCTAGGCAATGTCTAGTCTCTCTTTACTTCAGCTTTGTCACAGAACTCATGTCTATGACATTCTCCTTTTGGTCGGGTTTTGGGTTAAGGCCCAAAGATGAGTAAGGGAGATATGATTTCACACTCAATGGAACTGAACACCCAACAGTCTGAACTTTTGTTTGGGGTCATTATGTTAATAAACAAGCCTTTCTGAATCTTCCTCGCAACTTCATTTTGCATGATTCTCTTATGTCTTTACCCGATAGGGGAAGCCTCTTTCCTTCTTTATAAGTCATTGGTTTTCTCCAAATTTTCATCCTAAATTTTGATCTTCGAAGTGTTCTTCAGAGTCATTCTTCTTTCTGGTATTCTTTGGAAAGTTCACAAATCTTTGTAGTTCTATCTCACCCTTTGGTTTACAGTTCTCTTTCCTTCGCCTTTTTTATTTAGTCTTTCAGTGTTTCTGCATATTCTCTTATCTGCTCTCAAAAAGCAGGGGAGCTCACTCAGGTCCAAGTTTTTTGATGATTGTAAAAAGATGTCATTTCTTCTCAGAATTTCTTACCCTCCATATTCTCTCTCTCTCTCTCTTTTTCTTTCAGCTACTCTCTCTCTCACTCTCTCTCCCTTCCTCCCTTCTTTCCTTCTTCACAGAGACAAAACTAATTAAAGCGGTTTACTATATAGTACTTATACCTTGTTTGTGGTTTACAGATAGAAAATAACAACTCTTTCCTCAAAAGAGATAAAGAGTAGTTTACTCTGGATCCAATATTAATGACCATGACTTGGGAATACAGATTCTGGTTTCCCCAAATTCCATATGTTCCACTGTGATAACAGTTTCTGGAGGTTTTTATAATTGCAGACCAAAGAAAACCATAAATCAAGACATTCTTCAAATACATTGGTGCAAACAACAGGGAGGCGGGTAACGGAAACAGAAATTTCTTTAGGCCTTAAATGTATCCAATGACATTATTATGCTTTCCGTTGGTGGAAACCAGGAGTCTCCTTGTGCATTCCAAAGGATTTATCTAAACTGTCATAAAAATGCTAGGTTACACATGGATGTGGGTGATAAATGGCTATTAATGGAGCTAAAGATGGCCCAAGATAATTTGGCTGTGAACTTGGAAACATTCAGACTCTTGCACATTACTGAGGCTCAACTATGCAGGCGCTGTTTCTTTCCAGGTTTAAGTATGAAATCCTTCTCTAGGCTCATCTGTCAAACTTGATCTCTGACTAGTGGTGGTGTTTGTGGGAAATTCTAAAAACTTTGGAAGTTGGGCCAGAACTGGAGGAAGTAGACCACTGGGAGCAGATTCTTGGGAGTAATGTAGCCCTTCTGACCTTTCTGTGTCCTTCCTCTTATGAGGTGTGCAACTAACAACAGTGTAGTGTGCAAAGTTCTCCTGTCACTGTATTGCCCTAACCCCACCCACAGGGCCACAGAATCTCTTGTTACCATGAAATGGGGCATCAGCTCATGGGGCTAGGGAACTAGGAATCATAGACTGAACTCTCTGAGACCATTAGCCAGAATAAATCTTTTCTCCTGCAAGTTGTTTTTGTCAGGTGTGTGGTCACACCATGACAAAAGTAAGTAATATATACTGTTGCAATTATGCTTATTGCTACTGTGAGATACACTTAGATTCAAACAACTTAAGGGGGATTTATTTGGCTTGTGGTTCCAGAGGAGAGATAGTTCATTATGGCTGAAAAGTCACAGCTGGAGGCAGCTCAGGTTATTGCAGTCATCATGGAGGGAGAAATCATGTAGCACACTGCAAGAACAAAGTGCTAGAAGAAGCCTAGTGGGGCTACCCAGCCCCAACCCTGTGACATGTCTTCCTCCAGCAATGCTCCACCTCCTGAAGGTACCAGAACCTATTCAAACATTAATAGCTAAAGGTGCAAACACATGAGCCTTTAGGGGACAATTTATATTTAAGCCATGAAACATACCACATATTTCAGAGAATAAAAAGTTATTCCATAGTCTCAAATTCCATTCTGCTGGAAATTATTTGGGCTTTGAGATCTGTGTTAAAGAAGTAGAAAAAATTTTAGAAACTGTGATTTCATATTATTTAAGTAACTAAAAACCTAAGAGATGAATAAGGTAATCAGATATATAAACTAAATTTTACTTTAGGAAGAAATAGACAAAAGAGAACATAAGAAATTCAAATAAAAACTCACAAAGTATACTCTGATTCTTTAGTTTATTTCACAGAAAACATCTTATGATTTCTCTTGTGATTACAATAGATTCTGTTTTAGACTTGGAGGGATGGATGGAGAGGAAAGACAGGATGGGAAAAGGTGACCTATTTGAAAATAATTATGAACACATTTCTCAGAGATAAACGTAGACTGCAATTTTCAGATCTACAGTTCTTTTTCTGTTGCTTTGCTGAATATTTAAAGTATCAGAAGGATATAATCTTGACATCCTAAAGCAGAACAGCATGTGCCTTCATGCATTTTGCAAACACACAAGGTCAACCTAACATGCCAAAGAAGTAGAAGGAATCTGGCCATAGACATAAGTCCTCCAAGTGTGCTCTTCCCACTCGAACTTTGGGTGATAAGTTTCATGTATGCCTATGTGCATGGCCAGTTACACAAGGACAAGGGCTTCTGGACAGTGGGTATTAAAGAAGCGTCTCTTATGTGGAGTTGGAAGACAGTCTGAAAACTGTATTCATTGCTTGGGCTAGTACTGAAAGTGTTTTCCCCTGGAATTCAAGTTATAGGTGACATTCATAGAATAAAAAGACAAACACAGCACAGCACAGGAATCTGCATGATTTGATATATTTCAATGTTTTCTGCAAAAACAATCCACCTCTTTTGACTTCTGGAGCATCTGGCAAGAGAGAAATATGTTTGCAATTAATGCGTCAACAGGAAATATCACAAAGGTGACAGAGCTTCCTGCCTTGAGCGTGTCCTACTGTAAATTTCTCCTGGCAACAGTCATGGGGCATCTGAAGAAGACAGGCAAGGATTCAGGTGTCCAGGAGAAGTTATACAATGGCCCTTTGTGAACTCTGAGCACTTCTTCTGACCTAGACCTCAAACCATCCAAAGACTTTGATGTGGCAGCTGTATTGTCAGAGCCTGCCTGAAATAAGATAGAATAAGTAAGAAAATATTCTATTCAGTGAATCCTGGAATTTCAACACAGGGTCTACTTTGCCTTAATTGCATGATTGAACAAGCCTTTCCAACTTTCTCAGGTGTAATGACCTCCCTTGAATAGTGGGAACAACAAATGTTCTCTTAGAAGATTTCGTAAAGGCTAAGAACAAAGCCCATATGAGGAAGAAGACTCATTAGATCTGTTCAGAAAACATTTCTGTTTTCCATGGAGGATGACTGAAAGACTTACTTATAGTAAAAATGTGAGTGTTCATGCTTTGACATGAGCGTGAAAGGGGTATGATGCATTTTCATAAACAGGTCTTGCAGCCAACACACAAACAGACATTGGGAGCCAGAGGATAGTAGCTTTTTTATTAAGAATAAACTCTTCATGACCTAATTGGCTCAAGCAAATCCACAGTATCTTCCTGTGTCCACGAATCAGCAGTGCAGGCTCTGTGTCTCCTGAGCTGGCTTATCCAGGGCTGTGATCTAGGTGCTGGATGGAGATCAGGGGCCTTTTCAAGCTCTCTTGGGTATTGGCAGAGTTCAGGACAGACTTCAGGACATAAAATATCATCTCCATAGACGACTTGCACCACAGTTGGCTGCTTGCTTTCTTCTCCAAAGCCAACAGGAGAACGTGGCTTTGGTGCTTTCTGTTCTTATAGAAGCTTCTTTCCTAATTCAGGATTGAACATGAAGCTGTTGGTCTCTGTACTATAACCCTGAGAGCCCTTCTTGTGTATTCTGTCCACACTGAGAAGAGGGGATTTTGGAAAGTATAGAACAGAGGTCACATGGCTCAGAGCCAGAGAAACATCATAATGGACTATATTCCCTCAAAAACTATAAGCCAAATAAATTTCCTTTCTCCCTTAAGTTGTGTCTGAGCATGGTCTCATAGACACAAAAAAAGGTAACTACAATAGCTAAAATCATTGGTCAAATGTTTAGTTGGTCCTTCCGGTGTGTCACAGATTTCCAAGGTTAGTCCCATGACTTCTTTTTTATTAAGATGGACTCATATGTATACCTCTGGTCTTACTTTGCTTTTATTCTATGCAGTGAACAGTATCTTACTTAAGTTATTGCCAGCTTTATATATTGAAGCTCACAAACAGAATAGTGATCCAAGGAAGTTGTCCAGTAAAACTGTACCATGGAATATGAAACTCTGTAAAGAAACAATTGAGTCATAAAGCTAGCAGAGGTCTTAGAGATAATTATTCACACAAAGGAAAAGAGCATTAGAAGATGTACTTTTAAGCTGAAGTGAAATACCTTTTACTCAAAGATACAGGAAGAGAAAATGAACCACTGTTCTGCTAAAGATTTTCATGAGTAAATGGAGGGGAGTTATAAGTTTATAAAAGAAATAAAATGCTCATCTATTCTGTCTTAAGCAATTTCAATAAAATTAATCTCAGATGGTTTTAGTATTTAGTGTAAGCCCCAAGGCTGTTGAAAATTCAAAGAAGAAATAATTCACAGGAGACAAGATAGGTAAGAAAATCAGTGGCCTGGGCAGATGGAAGGGGAGCATCACAGTCTCAGTGAGGTTTCTCTTACTGCCTGTTTCCTGAAACTTTATTTTATACAAGAAATTAAATAGGAGTGGGGATCAGGTTGCAAGATGGGTGAAAGCATTTGTGATTAGTGGCCAGAGAGATAAAGAACTGAGAGTTTTCCTAGCTTCTAGCACATGCTGGTCAACTAGATCAGGAGAAATTAGCTTTGTGCAGAATTCCTCAGATAATGTCAAGTTCCTTCGTCAAGGTGGTATCTTCCAGGTGGCACCCTCTGCAGAACTAGAAACAGTTGGCTTGGTTCTGGAGGAGAGGAAGAGCCGAATTTATACTCAGGTGAGCCCAGAAACACTGATACCAAGAACACTGACTGAACTTTTATCCTGGCCTCTGCCACTCAGTATTTATCAGAGACTTCATTATGTCTAAACCCAAATTCATCTGTGGAAGTGTGAACCCCACTATCTGAGAGACAGAATGTTTGAAGAGGAGACAGGGGTAACATGAAGTCCACGTAAGCTGACCATCCACAAATCAAGATGAGATGCTCAGAAAAAAACAAATTACTGTAACTTATCTCAGAATTCCAGTCCCCAGAAAGGGGAGTGTGTGTATGTGTATGTATGTATGTGTGTATGTGGATTCCTGGAGGAACATAGACTGACTCTGTTGATTCTCAGTCTACAATACACACAGAATGTGAAAATAAACTGCCCAAAGCAAGAGCATTATCAGCCCTCCAAAAAAAGATCAAATTAGAATCGCATACCAGAGTATAAAATGAGACTGTCTGTCATAGTTGGGCACAAGTGTCAACTTGACAGTCAGGGGTTTGAGCTCTGGGCACATTTGTAGAGAATTAATGGTTAAGTTAAGCCCAGAGCAAACCTACAAGAGATTGTCTAGCTGATGGGGAGGCCCAGCCTATGGAGGGTGGGACTAAGCTCTGAACAGATGAATAAAATGCTGAGAGTCAGTTGAAGAAGTTGGCATCTTTCTGTATACTTGGCCAGAATGCTGGTCTGGCAAGTAAGGATTGTCCCTCTCTCAGCTGTTATGTGGTGATGGTGTGGCCAGTTCCCTCAGCCCTGGTGTTGGTGTTGGTGCGTGCTCTCCTGTCAAGCTGGACAGACTGTAACCAGACTATCAGTAAGAAAATAAGTCCCTTGTTCTCTTAAGCCATTTGATGGTCATTTATCAGCAACTATGCAGCAACTATCCAAAAGAGCTAAAGATATAAGGGGATCAATAGAAGATAAACACACTGTGGAAAAAAAAACAAATATCTAAAAACAAAAGAATTTGTGGAAACTCAGACGCAATTTGTGAATTAAAAATGGGTGATTAAATGGAGCACTATATTCAGCTTGAAAGTTAATGCCCTTTCCTATACCCTAAGAATAAACAAAGCAAGAAAGACAATATCATTTATTATAGCTCCTAAAACAATAAAACACCTTGCAGTAAATGTGACAAAGGATGTGGAAGATCTATCTATATAATGAAAACTTTAAAATCCTAAAAATGGATATTACAGAAGCCACTAGAAGAAGGAAAGATTTCTCATGCTCCTGGATTGGCCAAATTAAGATTGTTAAAATGAACATTCTACCAAAGACAATATATAGATTCAACACAATACCAATCAAAATTCCAACCTAATTCTTCACAGAAATTAGTAAAACAACTTCAAAATTTATATGGAAACATAAAGGCTCAGGATAGCAAAAACAATCTTGAATAATGAAATCTCTATGGAAGGTACCATTATACCAGATCTTAAACTATACTACAAAGCCATAGTAATAAAAACAACATAGTACTGACTCAAAAAAGAGATGCAGACCAATATATTAGAATCAAAGATCCAAATGTAAGAGCATATGCCTACAGCCAACTGTTTTTTTACATAGGTGCCAAAAATTGGAAAAAGGACATCTTCAACAAATGGTGCTGGAAAAACTGAATTTCTACATGTAGAAGAATGAAACTGGACCTTTATTTGTCTGCCTGTTTTACGAAAATCAACTTCAAATGGATCAAAGACTATGAAACTCCTAGAAGAAACTGTTACGACACCCACAAGTGTCTGTATGATTTCACTCATTGGCTTTCTAAGTAGCACACTTATAAAGTACAATGACATCCAGCATAGGGCAGTGTGATTATTACATCAATGACAAAGGAATTCTTAGAGGCAACCAAATGACAGGCTAACTGGATTTTCATTCACTGTCCCAACTAAAGCAGAATCAGTGACAATTGATCAATGTGTGAACATTCAGAGGGAAATAAGAAATCAAATGTAACTTTGCTGAGTTTGAACCAAAACTATTCATTCAGGATTTTTGTTTTCTTATTGACTTCATGAAAATTATACCTTCTTTCATAGTTATATACAGGTGTCAACTTGATTACTGAGGGTTTGAGCTCTGGGCACATTTGTAAAGGATTAGTGGTCAAGTTAGGTCCTGAACAAACCTCTAAGAGGTTATCTAGTTGACAGAGAAGGTCCACCCCATGGTGGGTGGGGCTAGTCCTTGGATAGGCAAATAAAATGGAGGGAACTGGTTGGGAAAGTTGGCATCCTATCGTATACTTGGTGAGGCATGTTGGTCTGGCAAGTAAGGATTGTCTCTTTCTCAGCTGTTATGTGGTGTGGTCAGTTCCCTTGGCCATTGGTATTTGTGTGGGCTTTCATGCAAGCTGGGCAAGGAACTGTAACTGGATTGTCATAAGCCAAAAATAAAATCCCTTGTTCTCTTGAGCTTAGTTTGGATGTGCATTTATCAGTAAATGCAGAATAATTATCACACTTTCCATGAAATATGTGTCTCTTGTTACATATCCAGAAAAGTTAATGACTTTGAAATAACTCTGCATTACTGATCCTATCATGAAGAGCACATTACCTTTGATTAGCACTTACTTTGCTGTGGCACTTTTACAGAGTGCCAGAACATCAACTTCTATACATTTGGATAATGGGTTTACCCTCTCTAGTGCCATTTGCTCATCTGTGAAAGGAGGAATTGGAGGGTCTCATTAAAAGCAATAGCTTGTTGGAGAGAGAATTCCTTAGTCTTCCTGAACTTCACCTGTCAGATCTAGAAATTGAGTAACAATACTTGTCTACAGTGGCTCTGGAGAAGGTCTCTGAGAATTTAACATGAGTGGTTGGATGCAATTTAGCACTATACAATCAGTACAGACCATCAAAGATCAAAGTTGCTTTCCTTGATACATTCCACTGATACATTCATGCTCTGCAAGTACTAAAGCTCATGACATCAAAGGTAAATGAGATGCAACTTAATGTGCCACACATGGGCAAAGACTCGAAAATATGGGTGAGTCTGGCAAGGGACAAGAAGGGTTGCAATGGGAAGGGGAGGGAGGGTATGAATTGGAGAATTATGTGTGAAAATATTGAGTTCACTATATTTATATGCAAAACATTAAACACAACACTAAAATATATAATAAAAACATAACAGCTGCATTCCAAACCCTTGAATCCACGATTTTATTTCAGTGAAATTAAAGCAATTTGCAGGGGATATGAGAATTAATAATTCTTTAATTTAAGTTGCATGGATAATTGCTGTTAGTTTGTGAAGTTTTTACTCTACGGTAGTAGATGCAAAGGCTGACCCCTTGTGGCAACAGACAGTGACTGCACACTGGAGCACTTGGAGAAGGGCTTAAAGTCTGGCCGCAGACTGCTAGCAACTGTTTCTCTTTTGACTGCCTGGGAACAACTTGCTCCAGAGAGTTTCTGCTGCTTTTCTGAAATGGAGGTTGCAGTTCACCCATACTTTAAAAGAAGCCCATTGATGACTGTAAGATCACAGTTATCCCGTGGGAAGCTTTCGATCGCTTCTCACTTAACTTTTCTTTCTGAAGCGGCAAGGTTAAAGATTTGATAGATGAGCTTTAATGTCTTATTTTACTAGTTACAAAAAAAAAATGAAAATTCCAGCCATCAGTGTGGTTCATTGGGTAAAGGAAGGAAAGTTGTCCTCTGACCCTCACTTGCTCTCTGTGGCACATATGCCTTCTCTCTCTCTCCCTCTCTGTCTCACTCTTAAATAATATTTTCAAAAATATCTATTTTATTTTGGAGGGAGGGAGAAAGAGAGAGAGAGAGAGAGAGAGAGAGAGAGAGAGAGAGAGAACACAAATGTATGCCGTGACACATGGCTGTATGTCAATTTTCAAAAGTTAGTTCTCATCTTCCACTATGTGGGCTTCTAATGAACTTATTCAGCACTCCAGGTTCTCAATCAGGTGTGTTATTGGCCAGTTCATAAATAAGACTTTTTAAAAATGAAAATCTAATATGTATATCCTATTAATTATTTTTACAAGATTTTAATCAGATTCAAGTGGAGTTTATAACACTAAGAGATAAAGGGTTGTTAACAAACACAATAACAATGGACATCTGATTGCTAGTGAGATATTGTCTTGTACATATTACATTTTGTGTATCCTCAGTACATAGCATTTACACACAGAGCCACTGCTTCACAGTACAAGAGTTTTTACCAGGAAATACAAACATTTAGCACCAAATAAAATGTGGAGTTTTCTTATGGTAATGCCAAAAAAAAAAATTCCACCACATTTCAAAACCTTTTAGCAGCTACGGGAGATGAAGAGAAGTGAGTAAGTTCTGGGCTTAGGTAGGTCACCTGAGATCTCCTTGTCATTTTATTGATGCAATTCATTCTTGGTTGGAAAAATCCTACAGAAGAGAACAGGAGGCTGGAGCCTGGAGCCTGGTTCTCCAGATCCAGCTCCTGAGATAGCACTTGGGGAGCAAAGATGTTAGTCAGGGATCAACACCTGTGAAAGAAAGAAGGGGGAGGAAACAAGACCGGAAAGATGTCAAAAGTGCGTGGCCATCTAGTCTCTGTGAGTGGCATTAAAGGCTGAATCCTTGGGCCACTGGCTGGAATGGCCTGGGCACAGCTTCTCTCCGTGGCATAGGTCTACTGTGAACTCTCTGCAGCAAATATTTCTTTCTATCTAGCACCACATCACTCCTATGATGAGAGGATAAAGAATCTCTTTTAGTTCCACATTCTAAAGATAATCTTCCATCTAATGGGCACATGCACCTTAATCACAACTTGGAGCATTTGTGCAGAGAGCCATTCCTGTTCTCTTGCCAAATCCACTGCGACTGTAGCAGATCTTCTGATCTGACCTTGTCTTCTCCCAGGAGCTGTGCTAGTCAGAATGATCCATTTGGACCTAAGAGTTATCTGCTTTGCCTCTCAAAAGTGTGCACACTCTGTTTTCTCTACTGAATTATGGTCCAGGGATTACAAATGGTACATGAGAACAAGATTTTCCCCTGGACTACAATGCTGTTTGTTTGCTAATGGCTATTTGGTCGACAGCTATGCTGAGAAGGACCGAGTTCAGAAAAAACAATTAGTGCTAGTGACCTTAGTGGTAACTCCTGGGAGAGAAGTGATATCCACTTCAGTATTGCCTTTGAACATGTTTTAAAAGTCAATATGGTAGCACAGTAATATAAACACACACATACGCACTTTCAAACTTTATATATAAAGGTTTTGCATTCCACGGATTCAACCAATTACAGTCTAGAAATAGTAACAACCTTCCAATATAGTGACCACATACAGACATTTTTCTTTCTGCTATTCCATATGCAATATAATTTCAATAACTACTTATACAATATTTATACTGAGTTAGGTATCGTAAGTGATCTGGAGATCATAAAATATGCAAAATGTTGTGTGTATATGTGTATATAGGGATGGCATGCATAGACCACTCAGCTTTGGTCCTGGTGGGGTCCTGGGGAGGATGTGCCGTGGATATCAAGGGACAGCTCTCCATATTATGTTATGTTTCTTGATGAATAAAGAAATGGATTTCTGGAAGGTTGCTCACTCAATGGTAAACAAATCCTTTGTAGGTACATACTCTGATGTGAAGGGGATGGGTGATTTTATTACCTGACCTTTCTGGAAGGCTTCTGTTTCTTCCCACAGCCCTGAACACCTGCTATATTAAACAAGGGAGACTCAAAAAAATTAGGATACAGCTCACCTATGTCACTGGTTTTACCTCATACTGTCTTTTCAAATACTCCACAAAGGTCTTATCCTGTTGTTAAAGGGAAGTCTTGTAGAAATCACATCTTTTCTATACTCTTTAAGTAATAAGAGTGTTATTTAAAGTCACAAGACAGAGTGTCAGTTAGACAAGTCAATGTCCAAAGCATATAAAAAGTTGGGGTTGGGTGATGGCTCAGGTATTGAAGTCTTTGCCTCACATGTGAAAGGACCTGGGTTCAGATCCCCAGAAGCCATGTAAAGTGCTGGGCAGAAATGATGGCAGTCTGTAATACTTGCCCTGGAAGGTGGAAATTTGGAATCTCCAGAGCAAAGCAATATGGTATAAGAAAAAAAAAAAAAAAGGAGATAGGGGGTCATGCCTCAGTAGAGAAAAATAGGCACGATCAAATATTGCATGTAAATAGTGAGATATCTGATGAATCTCACTCTCATTTCCCATCCAGCAAATGGGACACTGAAACACCCCCTCCACTGCTGTGTCCTACTCCTAGTCTTCCATCTACCTTTGAGTCTCCTCCTATATTAAGATCTTCATTTAAACAGTCTTTTATCTTTGGTTAGGAGTTGACCTTCAATACCAATCAGGATGCAGCCAAGGACAGTGTAGGAAAAGCAGAGCTAAAAACAACAACACACCATAATTCAGAGCAGCAAAGACTCTACATTAATCACTTGGAACCAGACCAGCCAAATCTCTCCCCATCCTAAAGCTCAGGGATCTTTGCAGAAGAGGGGACGGCAAGATTGTAAGAGCCTAAAGATGGGGAGGACCAACGATATGCAAAATATTCCACACAAGAAGGTTGCAGCAGCCAGAATTGGACTCTGCCTGACCTTCACAATAGCTGACATGTCAATGACCCCCTCAAAGTTAGCATGGATCACAGGGGAGAAGGCTCCAGGCACTAGGATCCTTAGAGGCAAGGGATTAACAGTTATAATAGTGTTCCCATACTAATGGGAAGTCCAAGAAGGGGCCCTGGGCTATGCCACTGAGTCCTGAACCCTTACTAGGGTGGAGGGCTCAGAAGGAGGTTTGGTATTCATACAAAAGGATGCTCCAGGGGATGGGAGGGAGGAAAGGGGAGGCACTGGGAGAGGAAGAGGGAGGGATGGAAATGAAAGGAAGGGGGAAGGGGGGAGAGTACAAGGGGGGATACTGGTGAGGGGAGGAGGGAGGGAGAGGATGGGGTACTTATAGAGCTTGTATGATTATGAAAAAAATAAAATGTGAGAGCAATGTGGGATGATTCGTGATGTCATATTTGGGCTTCCACAGGCACAAGTACTCACGTTCCCTCTTGTACACACACCTGAACATCCTACATACAAAATACGCAGATACATACATACACACACACACCCCTATGCACACACACACACACACACACTCATACACACTCAAACACATATGCACACACACTCATACACATATGAACACACAAAAAACTATTAGGCCGGTGATATTTCTCACAGAAACAAATAGATGAAAATAATGAACATACCACATTTTTGCTTAGTCATTACAGTTTTTAGACAGATGAGCTGCCTTTCCTTTTTGACTACTTAAATAATGCCACTGTGAGACTTCATGTATATGCCATGTGCTGATTTTTGTTTGTTTGCTTTTTTTGAGACATGATCTAACTCTGTAGCTCAGGCTGGCCTAGAATGTATCAGGTAGCCCAGTATAGATTCATGGTATTCCTGCTGCCTCATCTTCTGAATCACAAGGATTACTGGTGGGAGCCACCATACTAGAATAGTTTTTTTAAATATGAACATATGTTTTCATTTTTTTTTGAGTTTATACCAAGAGAACTTCCAGGCAATAAAGCGACTCTGTGTTTGTCATGTTTAAGAAACTGCCAAGCTGTTCACCACAGGGTCTGAATCATGTTGGTTCCACCAGAAATATGTAAGGGTCCATGATAACCACATCAACATTTGTTACTCTGTGATTTTAATTATAGCTATGCTCGTGGGTATGCGGTGCATCTCGAGGCTTAATAAACATTTCCTCATGATTCAGGATGGGAAGTACATGTGTTCACACGTGTGGAGGCTTGAGGTTGATACTAGAATCTCCCTAGGTTGCCTTTCTACCTTATATTTTTTTTGACACTGGGTCTCTAAACCAGCCAAGAACTCACTGGAAGGGCTAGTTTAGTTATCCAGTTTCCTCTGGAGGTTCCCAAGCTCTGCCTTCTGTGGATGGAACTAGTGTGTCATGGCTTGAAATGTGTTTGCCATAATCACATATGTTTGGGAAGGTCATGGTACCGTTGAGAGGTAAAGCCTTGCTGGAGGAAGGCGGTTACAAGGGGTTGGCCTTGAGGTGTGGGTAAGTCCCACCCTACCTCCAGGAGGAGTCTGCCTTTGCAGCAAGCAGTCTGGTGTTCTCAGCCTGTGCAATGGGTGTGATGTAGCCTATATCAAGCTTCAGCCAGCCAGCCATGCTGCCTCTCCCCTCTGGAACTGTAAACTGAATAAACCTCTCTTTCTCCCTAAGTTGCTCGATTTTGAATGTTCTCTCACAACAATACAGAACAGTAAATATTATAATGTGGATCTGAGGATATTTCTGCATGTGTAGCAAGCATTGTGATCACAAAACAATATGCCTAACTTTGTTCGTATCTTTTGTGGCATAGCTAAGAAACTGCCCAAGATTGTGAAGATGTACTACATTTTAAGAAATTGATGGTTTTCATAATTCAGAACACCAAAGACCCTATATTAATCACCTGCAACCAGACTAGCCAAATCTCTTCCCATCCTAAAGCTCAGGGAAACTTGTAGAAGAGGGGGCAGCAAGATTGTAAGAGTCCAAAGATGGGGAAGGCCAACGATATGCAAATACTCCAGATAAGTTAGGGCTGCAGGATACATAATCAGACTTTGCATGACCTGCATGGTGACTGACATGTTGACAACCTCCCCAGGGTCTAGCATGGATCAGAGGCAGTGGGGTCCTTAGAGGCAAGGGACTAACAGTCATGGAGGTGTCCCCATGCTGGTGGGGAGCCCAGGAAAGGGCTCTGGGTTATGCCACTGAGTCCTTACACCTCACTAGAGTGGAGGACTCAGAGGGAGGTTTGGCATTCACACAAGGGAATTCTGGGGGGGGGACTGGGAGAGAGGGAAGGAAGGGGTGAGGAGAGGGAGAGGGGAGAAAGTGCAGGAGGGACAGGGTGGTGGTGGAGAGAGGGGGAGGACCTGGGTACTTATTAAGCTTTTATGATTGGGGAAAAAATAAAAATAAAAATAAAGAATTTTATGTTTTTGCCTTTAACATGCAGATCTTTAATTTATATTGAGTTAATTTTAGTATATGATGTGGGGAGTGACAGAGCTCATTGTTGTGAATATCCATTAGTTCCAGCTCCATTTCTTGAAGTAAACATTATTTTTGCATTGAGTAGCCTTGGGATCCTTGTTGACAACAGATGCACAGGCTTGTGTCTAGGTGCTCGGCTCCATTCTGCACATCTACACATCTGTGCTCATTCCATCATCCCATGCCTCCTGGAGATTTGAAATGAAGTTGTATGTTCTCTAACTTTGTGCTCACAAGGTTGTTCTGGCCACTCTAATTCCCTTGAAACTCATAGAATCCTTATGCTGCTTCTCCTTTCTGCAAAATAAGCATATAAATGTTTAGAGCTTGCTTAGAAAGTCAAAAGTCATTTATTCTCATCATCTATGGATCCTAGTGTTTTATGGTTGTTGTTATTTATTCTTTAAAGTTTTCATTCATTTATTCTTGAAGATTTACAAATTTGGCTGTTTTCATCCCTAATACTCAACCCATTTTCCCTCCTATCGCACCCACAGGGTTTTCCTTTTCAGCTGGTCTCTCCCCCACTCCTATGTCCCTCTGCATGTGTTGTCCACTGGGCTTCTTCCAAGATGCCTGTATCAGTGAGTACCTGGGCACTCACTGTGGCATGAATGGCCCACCAGTGGGCAACTGTTGAGTAAGGAAGCTCCCTTTCTGCTGTCTAACAGCAGTCTCCAACCATCTCTTAAGGTAGGATGCTATCTCCTAGGATTCTCCCTGTTCCATGGTGAAATACTAATATGCCAGTGGAGGACTAGTGAAAGTAGACGTTACTGCATTGCGTTCTTGGGCATGGCAACCTTGATAAAGACAGGTTTCTGTCTGGCAGTACTTCTTCCCACTTAGACTCTTACACTCTTCCTGCACCCTTTTCCACAGTGTTCCCTCAGTCATGAGCTAGGGGTTGGTCTAGATGTCCTGTTGTAGATGGATTTATCCACATACTCTTTTACTTTGCATTTTGGCCAGTTGTGGTTCTTGGCATTTCTCATCTTCCATTGCATAGGGATATTTCTTGGTTGAGTGTCGAGTGCTTCTCTAATCTAAAGATATAATGATAAGTGATTAGATGGTAGCTTACCATTAATATTTATAGTTAACACTAAGAAGTTTGTTCCCATCTAGCACCTCTGATCTCCTTATCCAAACATATATATTTTTTTTAATTTGCAGTACCACATATGTGTTCCCTGTCTTGAAACAGGACTTCATTCCTATCAGAAAGCAACTGGTTATCCTCATGCCTTCCATTCTACCATAGCACTTTGGACACCTCTTTACAGATTTGTTATTGTGTCTTGCAGCATTCATAGACATTGATACATATTTAAACCTGTTTTTACCTGTATCTTGCTTATTGTGTGTGATGTATCCAGTAATAGGGTCTTATATTGAGTTCTGGAGAGCAACCAATATTTGGATCCTAACTTTTCTGCTTGTTTCTATGTAAATGAGGGGACATTACAGTAGATATGTACTACCTTACTGAAGCTGTGTCTCTTGTGTTTTGTCACAGTGACATGAATATGACCAGCATTTTTTCCATTCCTGCTCTTGGGATAAAAGAATCTTCCTTTCACTAACAAGTATAATCTTAGCTATGAGTGTATCATAAAAACATATATCATATGAGGAACATTCTTATGTGTTTCTAGTTTTCTGGTGTGGGGTGTTTTATTTTCAATAAATACATTGTATTTTCTCAATTTTCTGTATCTATTGAAATGACATGTAAATTTTCCCTCTCCTCTCCCTCCCCTCCCCTCCCCTCTTTTGCCCTTCCCTTCCCTCTTTTGCCCTCCCCTCCTCCCTCCCCTCCCTCCCCTCCCCTCCCCTCTCTCTCCTCTCGCTCCTCTCCTCTCCTCTCCTCTCTCTCCTCTCCTCTCTCCCTCCTCTCCTCTCCTCTCCTCTCCTTCTCTCCTCTCCTTTCCTTTCCTTCTCTCCTCTCCTCTCCTTTCCTCTCTTCTTGTCTCCTCTCCTCTCCTTTCCTCTCCCTCTCTTTCCTTCTAATACTCGCTATGTCCTATACTTTCCATGTAATCCTTGCTGGCCTCTAAGTCATGTCATTCTCCCTGTCTCAGTTTCTCAAATAAAGTGATGAGCGGTTAGGAGCCTCTAAATCCAACTCCCTTTTATTTCCTTAATGTAAGGTATATCACACTGATTTTTTTCATTTTCATATAACTGTATATGTGTTGTGCATGTGTATGTTTACAGTGTGTGGACACATGTTTATATATGGGAGAGTGAATATGCATATGTGGGTTAACGATACTGGAGGCCAAGGAAATCTTTTTTGATTACTCTTCCACTTCTTCTTAGCAGGATCTTTCATAAAATCCAGATTGTGTTTATCCAACTAGTCTTGTTAGAGCTCTGCTTTCCATGGATGGAATAAGAGGGGGACCCATATCCACCTGGCATTTATGTACAGTCAGGGGATCCAAACTCCGGTCTTCTTGCTTGTGTGCAAGCACTTTAACTGCAAGAAATATTCCCAGCACATAAACAGATGCATTTTGAGTATTGAATTAACCTTGTACAGCAGGACTGAATCATGCATCCTTTTTCTGTGGTGCTGGGCTGTGTTATCCTGATGAAGCTTTTATTATCTATACTAGGGCTACTGTTCTACTATTTCCTTTTCTTGTGATATCTTCAGTGTTCAGTTTTGCTACCAAGCTCACATTCATTGTTTCAGATGAGTTAAAGAAATTTACTTCTCTGTACAGGTAAGATAATTCAGCAGGTGATGTGCCTGCATGCAAGTTTGGCAACCTGAGTTTGATCCTGGAAACCCACATGGTACATATGCACATCCCCTTCACTCTATTAAATAAATAAATAGAAAATATTTTTGAATGCTCCACATTCCCAGCCATCAGGGAAATGCAAGTCAAAACTACCCTGAGATGTCATCTTACCCCGGTCAAGATGGCGAAAATCCACAATACAAACAACACCAAATGCTGGAGAGGATGTGGAGAGAAGGGAACTCTCCTACATTTCTGGTGGGAATGCAGGTTTATACAACCACTCTGGCAATCAGTATGGCGATTTCTAAAAAAGTTAAGAATTGAAATGCCATATGACCCTGCTATACCATTATTTGGAATATTACCCCATAATGCAGAAATTCACTACAGTGACATGAGCACAACCATGTTTATAACAGCACTATTTACAATAGCAAAGTCATGGAATCAACTGAAATGGCCCACAGTTGACAATTGGATAATGAAAATGTGGTACATTTATACAATGGATGGAATTAGAAAAAATTATACTGAGTGAAGTATCCCAGACACATAAAGTTATGTGTCTCCCTAATAGATGTATGTACTCCCTAATAGGTGGATTCTAGTTCCAGGCCTACTTAATTACATATTCAAAGGTAAATCTCTGTAACACCCACTATAATTGCAAAAGATTATAAATAGGAGGGAAGGGGAATGAAGATCTCAAAAGAAAGAAGATAGAACACACTTCAGTAGAGAAAATAGGCCAGGGTCATGTATTACATGTAAGTAGCAAGACAGCTAATGCAGCTCACTCTCACTTCCCTTTCTGGTCACTTGGGACTGAACAGGGTTGATCTCCCCAGTCAGGGAGGATATGGGGATTGGCAGAAAATAGTAACCATTTGGCAAATGGGATATTGACCCCCCCTGCTGTGTCCTACTCTTATTCTTCCATCTACCTTTGAGTCTCCTTTTATATTTAGATCTTCATTTAAACAGTCTTTTATCTTTGGCTAGGAGATGACCTTCAATACTAATCAGGATGCAGCCAAGGGCAATGAGCAGTGCAGGAATAGCAAAACTGAGAACAACAATGAACTATAATTCAGAACACCAAAGACCCTACTTATTCACTTGGAACCAGACTAGACAAATCTGTGTTCATCCTAAAACTCAGAGGGGGCGACAGGTTGCAAGAGTCTAAAGATGGGGAAGACCAGTGATATGCAAAATACTTCACACAAGTTAGGACTGCAGTAGCCATAATTGTACTTTGCCTGACCTGCATAATGGCTGACATATCAACGACCCCCGAAAGTCTAGCACAGATCACAGCAGACAAGGCTCCAGATAGTAGAATCTTTAGAGACAAGGGATTAAACAGTCACAATAAAAGTTCCCATGCTAATGGGAAGCCCAAGAAGGAGCCCTGGGATATGCCACTGAGTCCTGACCCCTCACTAGGATGGAAGACTCAGAAGGAGGTTCAGCACCCACATGAAAGGATGCTCGAGAGAATGGGAGGAAGGAAGAAGTACCAGGAGAGGGCTAGGGAGAGAAGGGGGGAAGGGAGAAGAGTGCAATGGGGAACAATGGGGGGGAGGGGAGGGGCGAGGGAGAGGATGCAGTTACATATTGAGCTTGTATGATAAGAAAAGAATAAAATGTGAGAGAAAATAATATTTTTGAAAAGTTTTCCTTTCTCTTGTTTATTTGGGAAGAATTTGTGAAAAAGTGATCATACTTATTTTTTAATATTTTCTACCAGTGAAACTTTTTTTTTCAGTTCCAACATTTTATTTTTTTATTTTTTATAACATTTTTATTATTATTTCCGCTCATACAAACTTAATAGGTAGACCATTTCCCTCCCCCCTCCTCCTCCCCCAGAACCCCTTGCTCCCCCTCCCTCTCTCCTCATCTCCTAGTACCTCCCCCCCCCAATTCCCAGAGAGTCCTTTATTGTGTATGCCTAACTCTCCTCTTGGTCCTCCTTTCCGATGACGTAAAAGGACCCAGTGGCATTTCCCTGAACCTTTTCTCCTGTTCCCCTTAAGCATAGGAACACTACTGTGGTCATCAATCCCTTGCCTCCAAGGATCTTGGTGCTTTTAGCCGATGTTAGACTTTGTGAGGTCAATAGTGTGACGGACATGGCGCAGGGCATGCAAAGTCCTATTATGATTGCTTGAGCCCTATCTAGTGTGGAGACTCTTCAAATCATTGCTCCCCCCATCTTTTTGCTCTTACAATCTTACCGCCCCCTCTTCTGCTCTACCAGTGAAACTTTTGTTTTTGACATTGAGTGCTTATTTTTTTGTGTTTCTTCTTTCTTAGTGTTACATGCATGAAAACAGTAAAGTTATGATATTTTTATTGCTTAATCCCTGGTACTATCCTTTCTCCTTTCTCTCTTACAACCCTTCTTCTCACTTGCCAAACTCCTTCATTTAAGTCTTTTCATTTATGTCACCCATTTGGGTTTTATCTGGATTACCTTTGATGGCATATGTCTGAATTCCTGCTGGAACATGAATCAGATATTTGTTTATATACTGGTGAAGAAAGCATCTTCCATTTCTTCTCTATCAGCATTAACTCTCATCAGTTTTTCAGCAAAGTGTGGAATCTCTTAAGATCTTCTACTTTTAATGTGGAAATGTTAATAGGACAATTCCAGTGCAGGTCTTGTGTTGATATGAATAGCTACCATGAGATTTTGGATGCCACAGCCCTATCATATCCAAGACACAATCTCTGGCTGTACTCCTGTTCCACTTCAGGAATTAGGGGCTTAAAGCACAAGAACATCTTTAAGTTTCTTCATCAGCTGATAAACCAGAGTGCTGGAGTTCATGTTTTACTTGCATTAAATGTATGTTCACTGTAGTTTGTAAATACCAGCACCTTCAAAACACTGAAATTTCAGAAGGATTACCACATCTAACTTGGTATTTATGTGGTGCTGAGGATCTGAACTCAGATCCTCATATCTGTACCATGAATGCTTTATCCACTGAACCATCTTTCCAGGTCCTTGCACTTCTTTTAATAACTTGCTGCTAAAATGTGAAATAGAATAAGGGCAGTTAGTTCAGCTCATTGGGTATTCTCAGTAGGTGGTAACTACTATAATTAGAAATGGAAAACTGTACCATTACCACACAGCTAACATGAAGAGCCTAATGTATCTTAAATGAATCCGTAATTTAAAACAGAGAATGGAAAGGAACCAACAAAGAACCAGCACAATTAGCTAAAAGAGATTAGGCATTCCAGGTCCCTAATCACAGAGAACATAAGTAATTTAAAGTATGAGTAAGTGGTGAAAAAATTTTAATCAGTAATTTTAAATTCTCAACTCTATCTTCTTCTCCTTACAGGCTTTCAGCACAAATAAAACCAAATAAACAAGGAAGCAAATAAACTCTCCACTAGGCCTATGCATAAGTAGTAAGTTAGACTCTTATTCTCTTGTTTGCTCTCTAATCCACTGCCAGCAAAACCACATGCACTGAAGTGGTGCATCAGACATAGGATAGGGCAAAGTGAGCAGCCTGGAATGTGCACCAACTCACCCAGCCACTCTGGAATCATTCAAAGCTGCCTGAGATGAAAGGGAAAAGCAAATTATGACAAAGAAAATGAATGACTTTCTTGCACCCTATTTTGAAAGTGTTGGATGCTATGTTGATCAGTGTGTGGAATGACATCTGAAAGAAAAGGACATGGGTGAACAATGGAAAGGACTCTGATCATGAGCTTCTGCGACAGGCATGCTTTATGTCTGCTGGACACCCGTCTGTAGAGCCAGTGAAAGTTCCCAGATAAAGGTCGTGAATGAAGGAAACCATGTGAGAGACACAGGTAAGGAGAAGGAATAGAAGATCTGAGTCCTAATGAGAAGTTATTTGATGAAATCTCCAACTGCCAGGCACTGGTATTAAACTGTGAAAAATTTGTGAAAATATTCCACAGAGATTTTTACATTGGTAAAACACAGTCTTGGATTGGAAGTAAGTTCTGCTGCTTGTTGAGGGACAAATATAGGACAAGTCCCATTGGCCACCCTGGCTAGAGATTCCAAGTTGGACATTAGAAAGAAGTTAGGCAATGGATCAGAAAGTTGGTTTTATGGTGAAGAGCTATACAAATGAGTAATATTTTAACCATAGTGTTTGTGCTTGATGTGTGGAGCTAAGTTTACATGAACAGAAAAGAATTAATCAGGGAAATGCCCAGGATACTTCCCTGGAGAGGAACAGAATGAATTTCATAAACTCAATGTGCCTATGTAGTGGGATGGGCAATTTTTGTAAGAATCCAGTAAAGCCCATGTAAACTCCATTTACCATATAAATGGAGGGGGAGGGAAAAGAAAAGGAGGAGGAAGAAGAAGTTTAAGAAGGAAAGTAAGTCTAAGAAAGAGATCAAGTCCATGTTATTTTGCAGGAAATACTTTGGAAAAGCAAAAATCTCTGAGACAACAAGCTAACTAGAACAGAGAAACACAGGAATTGAGCATGTTCAGCATCCTTTTTGGATGTCTTTGTAACTGTCAGAAGCAAGTATTCAAATAAGCGGCAGACATAGGCTTGGAACAGAAAAGGACACAGCAAAAAGTCATTAAAGACTAGTCTGCTGAGGGCCTTGGAGGACTCAGACTGGACAAGAGCCACAGCTGGCAACGGGCTTGAGTCTACACTGAGACCTCATTGAACAAGCCTGTAAGTGATGATACTGTGACATGTAAATGTGCTGTACACAAGGATGGGAGCTACAGGTAGATATGTACAAATCTATTTAGTCAACATGGTAAACATTATATTCTGTACTTTCAGAACACTCAGATATTGTTATTACTCTCTGAGCATGTCCTGTGTAATAAGTAACAATCAATTCTTAGTAGCTCATGTTTACAATGACTCCTATGCTTAACTTACTTATTCTCTCAGATAATATTTGTTAAGCACACACTGTGTCATAGGTATTGCATTTGATCTCTGAAGAGCAGTTAGGAGACTTAGAATCCTGTTTCTGAAACATGTGGTTTCTTGTGGAAGGAATGTCATCAAGACAGATTCCCAAGGTTGAGGTTTAGTTCCTCACAGAACCCTTGTCTGTCATTCATGAGGCCCTGAACTCAATACCCTGCACTAGGACACGAATACAAAGTCATTTTAAAGTGGATTTCAAAGAAATTGTTTTTCGAATCACTGTTTCTCAAATGATTCTAGAAAACTTCCACCTAACTCAGTCACTGGGTTTGATTTCATGTCGAATATTTGGATCTGCATGAAACCACCTGGTTGTTGAAATGAAAACAATACACCAGCTTTAAATACTTTGATGGACTTAGAAATTCAGTATTTGTCCTTGTTTGCATGCATGCCTCATATTTATCTCTAAAATTAATACAATTAAATCAGATCTTCTTTCAAACCTCAATGCTCAGCTGCAATGTAATAAATGTTCTTATAGGACAAAAATAAGAAAATTAACTTATAGCTTATCAAAGATAGCTAATTTGATTTAGTGGTGGTAGAATTTCAAATAAATATTAAAACCCAAGAGTAACATGGTGGGTATTGTATAATTACTTTGTGCTAACTGTAGCTTTTAATTATATTGCTTAGATTGTTATAGGGCAATAAATTCAGGGAAGCTTGGGGTTGGTTTCAAAACTTGGCATAAGACATGCAACTCATAGATGCCCACAGTGTTATTTTATTCCTTTTTTTCTACAACAGATGAATTATCTGTCAACAAATCAGTCTGTCTGTCACATTTGCACATATTGAGCTAAATTACAGGAAACGGGAAAAACCATCCGCCAGTCAGCCCTTCAGCATTCCAGTCCCACAGGTCCCTTGCTTGGCTTCAGGCACCATTCACCCTTCCTGGGGTACAGCATGGTGGCCCCTTCCCCACTCCATCTGTTCAGAACAGAAGGAGGAGAGCGCCAGTGTGCATTCTACACCAGGCTTCCCATCTTCCCACACCACAGTGGTCTTTAACCATATGTGGGAGATTATTAGAAAACAGATCCTTCTGTCTGTGTGACAAGCTGTGGACTCTGTGAAGCCCTGAGAACATCCAGCTAGAGAGAAGAGGGACTGATAGATGCTTGTTATCAACAACCTGGAGCACAGGCCTTGGCTACTTCATGTGCTACCCAGGAGGAGTTCAGGCAGGTCACTCCCTCTGAACTGGGACCTTATCTCTGTTAAGGCAGGTGTATAAACTTGTCCCATGGAGTTGAAGAAGCAGATGATGTAACCTAAGAGGATGTGGCTCCTGTAGAAGCTTGGGATAAAACCACCTTTGCTTATTGATAGCCCATAGCAATTACTTACTTTCTTGTTGCTTTACTTTCCTTATTTTTAAAAGACAAACATTTGTAGTGCCTATTCAGAGATTTGAAGTTTCACCTGGCATACAAATGACTATGTAATATATTTGGAATCATCAAAAGTTCTCATGATGGTTAAATAAAGCAAATTAATTAAAATTTTGGACAATGCCCAGCATTTTATGTAGAAAACTCAAAGACAGTAGCAATTATTATTTTATTATCATAACGTTAAATAGCATTATTTTGTTTATTTGTCCCCTGACAACTTGGTAGAATTATGGTCATATAACTGAAGCTACCTGGATACAAAGAATGAATGATTATCTTCTGTATGACATATAATGATCATACTCAGGATTGGATTGTTCCCCTTTCATTGCTTTAGATTTTAATGCTGCATTCCTAAGTGTATGGTTCTTATTTTGTCTTTCGGCAAGGCAAAATGCATCAAATGAAATGGGCATATAGTGTAATGGGTTAGCTCTTATTTGGGATAGAATGTGAGCTTGCTGGGTCAGGTGCTTCTGTGAGTAAGTGTGTGTGTGTGTGTGTGTGTGTGCGTGTGTTACATGTGTGAGCATACATGTGGGTGTACAAGGTGGTATGGCAATATCAGCTGCTGAGTTCTTTGTTGAGATTAGAGGGGAAGCATGCCCATCAAAGATGTCACTTGAATTTGGAGCTTCTGAAAGCTTCCTGAAAGGAATATGGGAAGCAGCATGTTTTCTCTCTACAAATGCTACAGGATCAGGAAGAAAAAAAAATAAACATTTCCTTTTACTAATGAGTCACATTAAGCTACAGATTTAATGGAATGGTTCATTGTTTTAGAAGATCTGAGATAGATATGTAATATTTAATGACAAAAATGTAAGTTGACAAGATCACAATCTAGCTTAAGACAACATGTTTTGGCCAAACCAATGAAAAGTATTTCCCCAGATTATTTCAGTTATCATTCTTTCAAGCTATTTCTTCTTACCACAAAGTATTTCCTCGATACATTCTTTATTTTTTTTCTACATTTTATGGCTGATGGAAGCAAAGACATATTTTGAGAGATAAAGAACTAATTGATGATACTTAATGGGACAAAGGGAAAACATCAATATGAGAATTAGGTAAAACAGAACTCAAATTACTGTTATCTTTGGCAGGTTATTTAAATTTATTTTAAAACTTTACATTCTTGTCTGCAAAACAGAGTGATATCTTAGGGAAATATGAAAATTAAGGGACAATGCAGGCCAAGAACTTCTTAGTTTCCTTCACATGGTAACATGTGAAAAGTGTAGAGACAGCTGACACCTTCGCTGTAGGCTCATCTGTGATCATGAGGATCATAAGCAAATTATGACCTACAGTTTAATCTTGGCTATACTATTGTTTGGTATCCAACAACAGTATAATAGCACCATTGCTGATTCTGCATTCACCAGGATTTTAAGACAAGGAACAATATACAGAAAATTGTCAGATGCTAGGTACATCCTGAATTTTAAGTAAAGTCAAAGAAAGAAGCTTAATAGCCAAACAAATCACTTGGATCTGACTTAAATTTATGATTTACAAACTACTTCCATGTAAGTGTTTAAGAAAAAAAAAGCAAAAGAACCAGAGATTTCCAAACGATGCAGACAAATTTCCAAGGAATTGCAGAGAAAGATGAGAAGATACTTCAGCCGTCTACCAAATTTGAATATGATGGAATCTTTCTTAAGCACCCAGCTCCTGACTGTGTTCAGATCCCTGTCACCCTCTAAGTGCAGAGCTATTTCCACAGCATGTAAAAAGTAATAGCTTTACAAAGCACGATGAATTAGAAAATGCAATAAAAACAAATGATCATATTCTCAAAAGCAGCAAAGCCATATGGCATCTAAGAATAAATCCAATGAAAAGTTTATAAGCACTCTGTAGAGAAAATCAAATCATTACAGAAGTAAAAGGAAGTCTGAAAAAGCAACTGAAGTGCAACACTTTCATAACTAAAAAAAATTAAGCTACCGTAAAATGTGAATTTCCCCAAATTAATCTGTCAGTTCAATGAAAATGTATCTGAAAACATGTATGAATTTTCTTTTATGGAAATGCAAAGTACTAATATTCATGAGGAAAAACTCATGAGTGGTTATGATAATTTAAAGAATGACACAAGAAAACTTGGAGAGGTGGCAAATATGTCTAGTATCTTTAAGATAGTGACAATATTATACTGATCCAAAACTTAACTGAAATATATACATCAACAATTAATAGCTTCTTATGTCAATTTTACTCTAAAGTGTTTGTTATAGTTTTAAAAATTGTTTTCTTAATTGGCCCATTTTTTTCCTTGGTGTTTAGTTTTCTAAGTTCTTTGTGCACTCTGGATAATAGAGCTCTATCAGATATGTGGTTTGTGAAGATGTTCTCCCATTCTGTGGGTTGCCTTTGTGCTCAAGTTACAATCTGAACAGAAGCTCTTTAATTTCACAAGATCCCATCTGTTGAGTGTTGGTTGTAGTGACTGTGCTATTGGATGTCCACTTAGGAACTGTTGGCCTAGCTCAATCAGCTCGAGGGAGTTCCCTACCCTTTCAACTATGGTTTTTATAATCTCTGGCCTTATATCGAGGTCCTTGATCCATTTGGAATTAATTCTTGTACATGGTGACAAGTACGGATCCAGTTTTAATCTTCTGCATGTGGAGATCCAGTTTTGCCAGCACCGTTTGTTGAAGATACTGTTCTTTTTCCATTGGATTTTTGGGGCTTGGAACTTAAAAGAAACTTTACCAGGGACGAAATTAAAATGTCTAACAAATATCTTAAAAAATGCTCCACATCCTTAGCTATCAGGGAAATGCAAATCAAAACTTCCCTGAGATATTATCTCACCCCTGTCAGGATGGCAAAAATCCACTATACAAACACACTAAGTGCTGGAGAGGAAGTGGAGAGAGGGGTACTCTCCTACATTGCTGGTGGGAGTGCAGGCTCATACAACCACTCTGGCGAGCCTTCTGGCAATTCTTAAAGAAGTTAAAGATTGAAATGCCATATGACCTTGCTATTCCACTTTTGGGAATAACCTCCCATACAGCAAAAATTCACCTCAATAACACAAGCATGACCATGTTCATAGCAGCACTGTTTACAATAGCAAAGTCATGGAATCAGCCCAAGTGTCCAACAGTTGATGAGTGGATAAGGAAAATGTGGTACATTTATACAATGGAATACTACTCAGTCATCAAAAATGATGAATTAATGGAATTTGCCAGGAAATGGATGGGATTAGAAACAATTATATTGAGTGAATTATCCCAGACACAGAAAGTTAAGTGCCGTGTGTACTCCCTAATACGTGGATCCTAGTACCAAACCCACTTAGAGACACTCAAAGACACTTTGTAATACCTACAGTATTTGTAATGATTATAAACAGGAGGGATGGGGAAGGAGAGCCCCACCAGAAACAAGGGGAAAGGGGACCATGTTACGGCAGAGAAAATAGGCCACCATCAAAGACTGCAAGGGGTGACATTCAATACCCATCAGGATGGAGCCAAGGGCATTGCAGGAGCAGCAAAACCAAAAAAAAAATCAACAAACCATAATTCAGAACATCAGAGACTCTATATCAACCACCTATATCAACCACCTGGAACTAGGCCAGCCTAATCTCTCCCCATCCTGAAGCTCAGGGAAATTTGTGGAAGGGGGGTGGTAAGATTGTAAGACTACAAGGATGGGAGGAGTAATGATATGCAAGATACTCCACACAAGTTAGGGCTGAAGCAATCATAATAGGACTTTACATGACCTGCGCTATGTCCAACACATTATTGACCCAACAAAGTCTAGCATGGACTAAAGGCACTAGGATCCTTGGAGGCTAGGGATTGACAGTCACAGTAGTGTTCCTAAGCTTAAGGGGAACACAGGAAAGGGTTCTGGGAAATGCCCTTGGGTCCTTGCACCTCACTGGAGAGGAGGACCCAGAGGAGAGATTGGCATGCACAGTAAAGGATGATCTGGGCATTGTGGGTGGGAAGGCACTTGGGGATGGGAAGGGAGGGGAAAAGGGAGGGGGAAGCAGGCTATGAGGGAAGGTGGAGGGAGAGAGGGTACCGGCGTACCTGTTAAGTTGTATGAGTGGAAATAATAAATAAATAAATAAATAAATAAATAAATAAATAAATAAATAAATAAATTGTTTTTATTCTTTTAGCATTTCATGCATGAATACAGCCAATTTATATTTTCACATCTTAGTCTTCAGTCCCATCCTTCTCCTTTTTTCCTTATAATCCTCCTTCTTCCCTGCTATTTTCATATATTTTGCATGTATGGCTGACTGAATTTCACCTGGGTTGCCTTTGATGGCATGGCTTGAGTTCTTGTAAGAACATGAATCATATATCAATGGATATACTGTTAAGCATCTTCCTTCCCCCATCAGCATTAGTGCTCATCAGTCTCTCAAGGAAGTGTAGAGCCTCTTGAGATCTTGCCTCTTCCATGATTAAAATATTGATGGGACAAATCCCATGAAGGTCTTACAGTGAATTCAAGAATGCAACAGCCATGTCATATCTAGAAGATAATGTCTAGCTGTGTCTTTTTCCCTCTTCAGGTTCTTAGAATATTATTGTCCCCTCTTCCATGATATCAACTGAGCTTTTGGGGTGGGAGAATGGTTTAAATGGCCTGTTTAGGACTGAGCAATCCATAGTCACTTATTTTCTGTATATTTGAGCAATTTTGATTTCCTGTAACAAACATTTTCCATTGCAAAAAGAAGTTTCCCAACTGAATACTGAATGGTTCGGCAGTCTACGGGCATAACGACAAATGTTTAAAAAGCAGTTTGCTATCAAGTCCTTATAGTTAATGCCTTAGTAGATTGTTCTCTCTTAAAGGCTGTATCCTCCTTTTCCATGGGTTCTTGGCCTGGTTCACAGAACTAATAATGTGACCCCTGCTAAAAAGTGGATCTTAAATCTAGTCAGAGGGTTGGGGAGGTAGCTCAAGGGTTAAGACTTTACTTCAAAATTAGAAGGTACTAAGTGTGGATCCCAGGTTCCATTTAAGAATGCTCAATGGAAGCAGTGGCCTGCACTTTTGGTCCTGGTGGGTGGAGCCTGGGCAATCCCAGAGTCAAGCAGAAAGGAGGTAGAGCAATCTAGGATGGTTCCCCAAGCCACCCTTGGTCCTCCACAGGAACCCACAGTGCCCTTATGCCCTTACACACACACACACACACACACACACACACACACAAAATTAGTTTAAAAAATACTTCAAATATCCCATCAGAAAGCTATTGGTCGCTTGACATTCACTACACTACTGGTTGCCTCTTTCCAAGATGGTTGTCATTGCAGCTTACAGTTTTTATGAATTGATGAGACTGTAGATTGCTTTTCTCACCCAGATAATTGCACAGTAATTTTTGGTACTATGAAAAATGTCCAACAAGGAGACAACTTCCAGACCAACTCCAGCTATATTTTTCACCCCCGCCCTGTGATCAACAGGATCTTACTGACAGTTTCTGGAAGGCAACCAAGAACAATGGCGAATGCCTACACTGTTTGGGGCATTTTGGGACCTCTCTGACCAGGAACTTATTTTTACATACCTGGCATTTGGAATTTTGTTTAATTTCCTATGGCTTCTGGTTGTTGTATCATAGGGCATTTTCTGTTTTGCCTTATCTTTCTCTCTCTATGTGTTTGTTTTCCTGTACAGAGTGTTTGTTCTTACTTTTACTTGAAACAAAAATGTTTTTGTGATTTATTGTTACTATTGGACATTTCAATCTGGTTGTATATTACAACTTCAGTGCTGTTTACTGCTATTTAAGTCCTTCCTGTACCCTATCCCACTTATTCTCTTCTGCTCCACCCATTACACATTTCTCCCCATTATTCTACTTTCCACATTACTGCCCGTGGTCTTTTATAGCCCCTTCTTTAAGGTCCTAACCAGTCTCCTTCCCACCCACCCACTCTTAGTGATATCTTTCAAGTTTTCTGGCTATTACAGGATTTCCAAATGAGACATATAAATCAGAAAGCTCATTGCTAGTATCTGCATTTAAGAGACAATATGTGACTTCTAATTTTTGAGAGATAAATAATAGTTTAGAGCGTTTACTGATCTGGCTAACAGTAAAACTGTAGCAATCATTCGTAGAGACAGAAATGTACATGGAGAAAGAGATCAGCAGTGAATAGAGTGCACAGATCAACATATGCTGCATGAAAACAAGATTCCTTACAAGTCAGCAGAGAAAGGATTATATTGTATATGTCTCAGGATCCACTGCTAAACCATATAGGAAAGAGGCTGAGCTTTCTTTAACACCTCAGACACCATGCTGAGCTTAAGTTACTATACTCTAGAGGAAAACATGTGAAGAAGTAATGCAGAAGTGACGTTCATAACCAGTTGAGACTAAAAATTTAAAAAGAATTGTATGTGGAAATTATACATCAAAAAGTCACCCAGAAGAAAATGCATAGAGATGAACAGGCTATTAGGAGAATGGAAATGGAACACTTAATATGTGCAAGAATCTTGCCACCCACCAAGTTAATACAAATTAAAGCAAGACACTCTGAGATCCATTACACTGACAACATTCTTAGAGGTGAATAATGCCAAGTATTGGCAAGTTTGTTTTAAGATTTGCACATATGCATTGCTTTTCACAAGATGAACTGAAGCAAAATTTGAGAACAAAAAGCTATTTCTAACATGACCAAGCCATAAAATGAAAATATGTTGTATATAAGGATATACTGTAGTATGAATACCTTCCATCTTCTTTGGTAGTCATTCACAAGAATTGTTTACAGTAGCGTTTTTAATTTTTTTCTTTTTGAGATGGGGCTTACATGAACAATGTTGGCCTCAAATTCATTTTATATCCAGAGACAACCTTTAACTTCTGATCCTCCTATCTTATCTCCCAAGTACTGCAATTACAGGAGTACCCCACCAACTCTAATCCACAGTAGCATTGTTTTTAATATTAATGGTTAGAAGCTTTTTATGTCTTGAAAGAATTGAAAATTGAGAGTGAATCACTCAAGCACTGAATGGCATTACCAACATTAATAAGTGTGAATACTAACAGAAAAAAATTAAAAAGGCATTGAGTAAGAAAGCACCCAAATTTTATTTTATTTATTTTTAAGGGAATAAGGGATTTATTTTCTCTTTTATATTATTATTTTTTCCCACTCATACAAACTTAATAGGTACCCCGGTCCCCTTCCTCCCTCCACCTCTCTCCAGGCCCCCTTACTTCCTCCCCCCTTTTCCCCTTTCTTCCACCCTCCTCCCTCCCTTTCTCCTAGTACCCTCCTTCTTCCCCCCCTCCAATCCTTGGAGCATCCTTTAGTGTGAATGTCAAACTTCCCTCTGTGTCCTCCACTCTAAAGAAGGGTAAGGACTCAGTAGCAGAAAGTACCCAAATTTTAGAAGAAAATATTTTTCAAAAAAAGTGTATTATCTATGTGACTATTACTTGTGTCACCTTGGCAATTGATCCTTTAAACATACCTATGAAAAGTTAACTAAGGCACGTTTCTGAGCAAGTCTATAGTAGATTATCTGACTGATATGGGGAAACCCAGCCCATGGCATGTAGGTCCATTTGTTGGGCAGATGGTTAAAATGGAGAGCTAATTGGTCAGCTTTGGCAGACTGTCGAGGTAGAAAATATTCTCTTTGCTCATTGCTTCCTTTGTAAATGGTGTGTCCAGTTCCCTCAGTCCCTGATGATGACTCTCCTGCCATGATAATCAATTGTGACTGAGAACTGTGAACACGAATAACAGATAGTACATTTTCAGGATAGAGCAAAATCACTTATGTAAAGAATAAATTCAAACTTAGGAATGACAGCAAGCTCTGATGGGGAAAAAAAGAACAGCACCAGAGAAAAATACACTGTAATGAATCATTACAGTAGTATGACTTCCCAAAGGAAGTTTAAAGTAAATGTGGCCAAAAGATTAGTCAGCATATATGAATATGATCAAGCTGTGTTCAAACTTGGGTTCATAGCTCTTTTAACTTCTTAGTTATATGGTTTTTTTCAGTTCTAGATTCCTATTGTTTTTTAATTTGCAAAAATCTCCTGAAACTTTCCATCTTTTTCTACAGATTCTTTTGATTATTTGCTCCAATTTTTCAATAATTTTTAAGATTTGCCTGGGGGCACATTGGTGCACATCTATAACCTAAGCAGTTAGGAGACTAGGACAGGAAGTTCATGAGTTTGAGGTTAGTCTGGTTTAAGTAGCAGGTCTTTTCCCAAGTGCTTCTCTCTCCCCTCAGGTAAATACCTTTGCCAAACAATTTCAGTATCTGGCCTATCTATCAGTCAGCCTTGAATGATTTCTTACTCTCAGTTATGATGCCAGTCTTGTTTTTATTGCACATACATTGTAAAATTTTCACTATACATTGTAAATGAAACTCTGTCTTCTATTATTTCTCCAAAAGATGATATGCTTTAATCTGCCAGACAATTAAATTATCATGAGATTCATCAAAGGGAATCATAATTTCTTAGTGTAGTGAGAACACTACTCCTAAAAATGGAGCTGAAAAACTTATTGAAAGAGCACCAAAATCCATTATGGAGAGCTTCTAATGAGCCTTGCTGGAACAACTTGAGCAATAAAACAATGGTAGAATAAATAGTAACCTAGAGAAAGACAAGGATCAGTCAGTCCATGTTGATATAAAAAATTTAATATATCAATATATAGGAAAAAGAGAAACCTCTTGCTAACAGAAACATTATTAGTAAACATAAAGAACATGGAGGAAATAGAATATTTGGCAAATACCATAATTACAACAACCAAGATCCACCAAGATATATTAAAATTTGCGGTTTTATGAGAGACAGCATATGTCACCTCACAAAATATTTATTAATTATAACAAGAAAAAATAATGATAATCATAAATTAATTCCACTGTGACCACTTTAGCCAAGTGATTGATGCCAAGAAAACCAACAGCAAGCTGCATTTCTATCTTATATCATCTGTATCATCTGATATGATGCGCTGAGAATGACATCACTTCTATGCCAGCCTCACTGAAATACAAAGTCATGTGCATATATCAGGAAAATTCAAACTGAGGAACATTCTGCATAATAAATGACCAGTATTGACCAAGAGTGTTGAGATCATCAAACAAACAAACAAAAAAAAGGAGAGAAAAAAAGAAGAGGCATCAACTCCTGGAAGAGACTAAAAGATGCAGATGAACACATTTTGGGATTCTGCCTTAAGGTTAGGAGCAGAAAGAAGAGCTGAAAAACTGTTGAATTTGCATCAAGCATGACCTAAAATTTAGTTAATTGTGTTGCATCAATGCTAGATTTCCGTTTTGATAATCGTGCTGCAATTACAAAGGCATTAGTCTTAGGAACAAGTGAATGAAGTGTGTATGTGAATTTTCCATACCATTTTTGCAACTTTTCTATAAACCCAGAAGTATTTAAAAAATGTGAGCAAAAATAGCAGCATACCACTTTTTCAGATTTGCTGGCTCCCATCGAATTTTGTCCTTAGTTCTAGAGCATTTCTTCCTGGGTGTGCACCTGTGCGTACATCCATGGCATGTGTGTGTGTTTGTGTGCTGTGATGTGCATGTAGAGGTCAGAGGACAACCCTCAGGAGGTAGTACTCTCCTTTCACTCTGTGAGCTCTGGGGAATGTGTTGCAGTTTGCCTGCATGGCTGCTGATAAATGACCATCAAACGTCTTAAGGGGACAAGGGTTTTATTTTCTTACTGATAGTCGGAGGGACGATCCTTACTTGCTAGACATCATGTCTGGCCAAGTGTACACAAGGATGACAACTTTCTCAACCAACTTTCTGTATTTTATTCACTTGTTCAGTCAGGGCCTAGTCCCACCCACCATGGGCTGGGTCGGTCCCATCAACTAGAAAATCTCCTTCAGGTTTGCTCTAGCTTAACTCAACTACTAATTCTCCACAAATGTGTCCAGAGCTCAAACCCTCAGTCATCAAGTTGACACCTGTATATAACCATGAGAGGATCAAACCCAGTTCCTCTGACCTGAGCTGTGAGCACCTTGCCTGCTAAGCTAGCTAGCAGGCCTATTGTTGATTCTTAGCCTTTGGCTTGATTAGCAAGTATTTTCCAGGGATCAATTGAACTGTAACTATAAAAACAGCCAACTTGTCTTTAGTGTGTGAACTTTTGGGGTTTCCCATGAAAACACTGTTTACTAAGCCCCTCTAATTGATGTGGCTTCTGTCTCTTTCTAGCATCAGACAGCTGCTTATAAGTAGGCTTCCTGAAATTTCTAATCATGCATATAGTTGAAAGAAAAGAGATGGGCTGAGATACATTCATACACACTTTCTGGGGCTCCTCGTCTGCTGATACTTCTTTTCTGGCATTTCCTGACTTCATTTCTGACTTCCCTGCCAACTCTGAATCCTGAGTGTGCCAATCAACTGTTCGGGATCCTTTTGCTCTACCCAGATAGAAATCATAGTTAGGCAAAGAGAAGCTTTCAGGTGCTAGACGTTGGCAGCTTGTTTAGTTTTACTGAAGTAGGGTCTCATTATGCATCTTTTTCTGACTTTACACTCAGGGTAGTCTTGAATTTGCAGCCATCCTCTTGCCTCATCATCCCATGTACTGGGATTACAGCATATTACCAACAAACTGCTTTGAAACATCCTATATTTCTTCATTTGACAGCAGTGCCTGGTGGCAGCAGGTGACACCCTGCAGTGTTACAGCCCTTCTTTAGCCCTTGGGTGCAGGAGCCCTCAGTCCCGTAAGTGTTAGCACTTTAAGGAGGTTAAGGAGGTTGGGATTCTTTGGGACTTGGCAGCAGTTGGCATTGCCACTTCTGGGTGGGCTTAAACATCCAGATTCCATCCAGTTCATTAAAGGCAGTGCTCCAGTTCTGCTGGTATATCCGAGAGTACTGGCACTACAGGCTGGGCAACTCCGCAGAATCCTTCTGGGACCAGGACAGGCTCCTGTCCTTCTTTAGACTTACCTGTCCTGTCTTTTTACCTTGACCCTGCCCTAGCTCTTCTCTTGACCTGTTCTCATAAGTCGACTGCAGGGTTATTTTTTAATTTAATTTTTAATTGTTGGCAATCTCATATATATGTACAATGAATTCTGATTATAACTACCACTTTTTCTTCCCTCTTTCCCTGAACATCCTTCTAGCATGTCCACCTCCCATCTTTATATCATTTTTTAAAAAAAATTGTACTATAATATAAAATATATGAACAACAAGAGATGTTACATATAGAATATAGAATATGATTGAGATTTCAGATGAATATGGTTAATAACCTATGGTAAAGTTAAGGAATGGCAGTTTTGTCCTTCACCTCTGAGACTGAATTCATGGTGTGAGCACACAGAGATTGCCCCCCAGGAGACCATCTGCATCATAAGCACATGGAGCCCAACCCAGAGATGCCTTTGATGTTGTGAGAATATAGAACTTGGCCCATGAGAAGACATATACATTGTGACCACATGGAACCCTGACCCAGAGAGACTGTCTGTATCATGAGCACTTAGAGTCCTGACTTAGAGAGACTGTCCATGTTGTTAGCATATGGACTCTGGCCAAGAGATGCCATCCCTGTTGTAAGCCTATGGAGCCCTGGTTCCATGATGTCATCCATGCTGTAAATACATGGAGCCCAACCCAGGGAGGCTGCCCACATTGTGATCGCACAGAGCCCAGCCCAAGGAGGTGACCACGTTGTAAGCACATGGAGCCTGACCCACAGGAGGCCGTTTGCATTGTAAACTCATAGAAATGGGATTGCAGAAGCTGGGAGGCACTGTGTTGTTACATTAGGCCACTATTCATTCAAATGTTCACAGGTGAGAACACAGAGTGTAGATGTAGTCTCTCTCATCTCTGCCACCATCGGACACACACACGACTCAGCAGTCACACTGGCAGTGCCTCTGGGGACGTAGGGTATTTTTTTTTTCTCATTGAACAGAAAGCAAAGCTTAAGAAAATATGGATTAAAATATGGAAGACTATGATCATGTGCCCATGGCATCTTCCAGAAGAGGGAGAGTGAAGTTGGGCCAGTACGGGTTCTCTGTCTCTGTGTCTAGGACAGGATTGAAGCCACACAGACGTTGGTTCTGAAAGAATTCACTAGGGAAAGAAACACAGTAGACTCTGCCCATAGGTGGGGTACCAACCATCATTTTAAAGGGAAAGGTTTGAGTATTCCCTTTGTAAAGAGCACCTGGGAACTTTCAGGAAGAGGGGACATCTTTGGTGTGCATGCACACATACAAGATCGGAAATTTGCTTGCTGCTGGAGCACTATGGATGGAAATCATGCTAGCTAATGCATGATAACAAGGCTTAGGTTCTGCCTGTGTTGAGTCTCTCCACGTCTCTGCTGGGCACCGTTTGTTATCTCCCTTCCTCCCCTGAAGCATCTTGTTTTCTCTTTCTTATCTCAAGAAGTCCAGCTGCCTGCCTGTTTTTACTGTGATTATCCCAGAGTCCAGCAGCCCGTGTGTTTTCTCTGGTTTTCCATTGCAAAATAATAAGTAGGGGGCTCAGTGTGGGTGGGGAAATGGGATGAAAGCATAATATTGTGAGTGGACAATTTAGTCACGTCTTTATTTAGGCTGTGTCTGAATAATTTCTTTCTGAGGCTAGTATGGGTACATTTCGTTTGCGACATAGGCAGCACAGACAGGTAACAGGATGAGCAGAACTGAAAAATAAATGTAGGTTAAATTGTTAACTTGAAGTCCCTTCCCACTCCTTTTCTGAATTGGTTTGCTGAAGTTGGAGATACTAGGAGAGAAATAGGAAAATTCTGTCTGAAGCCTGCATCCTATAGCAGAGCTACACCTGGATTTTAAAATCAGTGTTTATTCACTCTTCCTGTACTAAAATCCTCAAGGAAGAATGACTTGCTCAGAGTCAGTTGTTTTCAGACTTACCACTAGGTCTGCTGTGGATTTCTGGTAAGATAAAAAACCTGGTGAAACACTGATAAAGCAGTTTTACATAACTTTATTGGAAAGACCACCATAATTAAAATGAAATGTGTTTCATACAGGAGTAGAAGAAACTCCTTTCAGAAAGGCATTTGAATAAATTGTCAGAAAAATACTCATATGAAGACATTTTCCTAAAATTGGTTTATAGATGTATCATCAAAGTTCACATATTGACTTCATATGGCATTTTAAATTCTGCAGTAGATGGAGATGGGCGATACAGTTTTGTTGTCATCTACAGTGCCATGTATCAGGGAAAATGAAATGAATCTGCTATGGACTGTGTGATTCAATTTGCCTCTACCTCCTCTCACCCGGAAAATCTAGACATAGGAGAATAATAACAGAGGATAGTTTATCTCTTCCCATATTTATAAATTAGGATGCTTGTGATGTGAGTGATGATACCCTAATATTTTTAGTCTGAAAGCTCCCAGAATCTATGTTATATAGGTTTAGGAAATTGCTTTTTCATATAATTACTGCCTTTTGCTGATTTTGCAAATCAGAAATTTATTAGCTTACATTGAAAATCCTCTCTATCCCTTTCCTTTCCTCCTCCTCCTCTTCTTCCTTCTTCTCTTCTTCTTTCTTATTTTTTTTTCTTAGAGACAAGATCTCCCAGTGGAACCCAAGCTGGCTTTGAGTTCATAATCCTCCTCCTTCTACTTTTTGAACACTATGATTTTAGGTGTGCACCATTCTGGCTCAGATTTTTCTTCTTTCTTTTCTTTTGTTTCCTTTTTTTTCCCCAAGTGATTGCTTCATAACCTACAGTCTTAGCTTCAAGACAGATGTCATTTTCCTTTAGTCATTTGGTGGAGTTCCTTTTCAAGAAAGAAAAGGACTCAGAGAGTCCTCTCAGCTCCTCCCTCGGTCACAGAAACTTCCCTGTCTTCACTCTGGACTGAGTGTGCTGGGGGATACATAGGGGTGAGTTGCAAGTGTGGAGTGTATACCCTCTAGAGAGTGGCAACTGATCATATCCAACTGTTATGGCATTCTACAATTTGCCATGCTTAAAAGAAGGGGAGAAATTTGAATTGTCTTAGAAAAAGCAAACAAACAAATGTTAACTGCAAATGAATAATTGTAAATGCACAAACAGGCCCCAAAACACAGTGGCACAGCCACCAATCAACCAACAACACATCAACCTTTGATATGTTAACCTAGATGCTCATCAGTCCCCTGGAAGGAGCCCCAATAAGCAGTCTATTCTCTTAGCCAAGGGCAACTCATTTCTAATTTATTTGTAAAAAACCACTATGGTCTCCAAAGTGTGTTCAAGATGCTTTTTGGATGCTTCTCGTCTACCCTGTCATTGCTGGGATGTGATGCTGGGAGCTTCTAGATACCAGCTGACTGGAGCAAGACAAGTTAGTTGTCTGGGAAAAGTGGCCTGGGACACTGTGGGACAGACCTCTGTCCTCCTTCAGTACACTTCCACATTGTCTTCATCCCAGGCTCTAAGGCATCCAGTTGTATTGGAGACGAGGATCTAAGACATTTAGAATTACATAAACTTAATGTAAGTAACCTCATAGTTCAATTGTCAAATATAAAGTACAAATGACACTCTGCACCATAGAATGGTTTTGTTATTCTGTCTGCTCTATCATCAGCCAATCTCCCTCTCATGCATGGAAGTAGCATTTTTTTTTCTCCACATGCACAGGTTCCATCTCTCCTGTGCCTCCTCAACCATCAATAAAGAAGGTAGGGTATCTCTTAGCCACAGATTGTTCCATTGAGGTATTGCCCCAAATGGAGCACATGCTTTCTGAGAGGCAAGTATGGCTGTCATCCATTTAGCAGGAATTTCCCACGGGCTTGAGTAACAGTACAGTTCCAGATCTGGCTTCCACAAGTGCCTTTGAAGTGCATGTGTCTTCTCACCCTACAGGGGCAACCAGAATGCTAGATCCAACTGAACAACACAGAGCCATCTAGGGACAAGCGGCATTTCTGAGGGGTAGTGTGGTCTAATCCACGTTAAGGAAGAAAAGCATGTTCCTAATTGGGATAGAATCTGCCCAGCTGGCCTCCCCCAGAGTGGAGGGAGGGGACTATTCCTCAGAGGAACAGTTCCTCCACTTTGTTGTTCTGCCAGCTCTCAGTTCTTTCCAGGCCCACAGGGGAATAAGAAATGGAACTCATTAAAGAAGGCCTATTCATTAACTCTTCAGTGCCTGTTACTGTGTAGTCAAAATCCCAAATGCATCTTTAAAATTATTTTATGAATTAAGAAATACTTACTTGGAATTTGGATTATTTTATTTTCCAACGGGGTCAAATTCTTAGGAAAGGATTTATGTGGTAGCTAGGGAAAAGGAGCATAAGGAGAGTTGAGGAATGAGAGGTGACCATTACTCACCTCTTGCGGTCAGCCAACACTGGGATGGACAGGGTAGGGTAAACAAAATCTCAAAAAACAAGTTACTTTAGTGTAGGAATTTTTCAAAATGACACCACCATAGCTAACAAACATTACCTCTTTTCCAAGTGAATGACTGTTTCTTTGCATTCAATGAGAGTTATTACTGAATAAGCCTTTCGTTTTGTAATTTGGGATGTGATACCTTTGTAGAGGCATCTTACTTAGTAAGGAAAAAGACAAGGAGTTCTTTACAAGTATCAGAGAACTTTCTCTGGCATATATATTTTACAGATGATATTTAATAAAAACTAAAGCATGGTGATCTTAATAGTTATGACTTGATAGAATATTCTTCATTAAACACATTATTTATGTACAAAAGAATGAAGAAGTTTGTCTTCTGGGGATCAGAAAGATGAATATACATTGACATTCTGCCATCGTTGGATGGAGGAGCTTGAAGAATCAAGTTATGAGACAGGTCAGGGTTCCATGCAGAATCTGGGAGAGATGTTAGGGTTCAGGTGTTCATTGTGGAGCAGTCTGAACTAAACAGTTGCAGTAGGGAGCCAAAGGAAGCTGGTGGGTAGGGAGGGATTGTGTTGTTATGTACACTGCATCCTCTGCCAGGGAACTAGGATGTTATTGCTGAATACAGGCTAGAGGCTTGGAGTCATGTGGGGGAGGCAGTTCTCTGCACCTGAGACAATCCCTAAAGGGGCTGACAGCTGATGGCAAGTATATACCCAAGCAAGTGTGTGTGTGTGTTTGTGTATGTGCATGTGTGTTTCCATGAAGGTATACCAAGGTGGCAAATACATGTCTATCTCTATGACTTTTTAGAGCTTCAGCTTCCTTCCTTGTAGTAGGTCAAGATTTACAGCAATAGAGCTGCACTTTATGTAGCACAACACTTAGAATTTCATAGTCTCAAAATAAACCTTAACTGTCATTATTCACAGAATTGTGTTTAGATAGGCATATTCTAAAAGTGGTCAGATAAATTATTTTAAAACTTTTTTTCCCCAATCATACAAGCTCAATAGATACTCTGTCCTCCCCCTCCCTCCAACCCCATCCTTCATGCACTCTTCTTCATTCCCTCATCCTCTTCCTTCCCCTTTTCCCAGTGCCTCCTCCCTCTCCCTTTCCACTTGGGGTATCACCTTGTGTGAATGCCAAACCTCCCTCTGAGTCCTTCACCCTAGTCCTTCATCCTTTCCTAGGCTCCCCGACAGCATGAGAACACCACCATGACTGTTAATCCCTTGCCTCTAAGGACCCCACTGCCTGTGATCCATGCTAGATCCTCGGGGGTCATCAACATGTCAGTCACCGTGCAGGTCATGCCAAGTCCAATTATGGCTACTGCAGCCCTAACTTGTGTGGAGTATCTTGCATATCGTGGGTCTTCCCCATCTTTAGGCTCTTAAACAATCATGCCACTCCCCTCTTCCACTAGGTTCCCTGAGCTTTAGGATGGTGAGAGATTTGGCTGGTCTGGTTCCAGGTAACTAATGTAGGGTCTTTGGTGTTCTGAATTATGGTTTGTTGTTTTCAGTTTTGCTTTTCCTGCACCACCCTTGGCTCCATCCTGATTGGTATTAAAGGTCACCTCCTAACCAAAGATAAAAGGCTGTTTAAATGAAGATCTTAATATAAGAGGAGACTCAAAGGTAGATGGAATAGGAATAGGACACCACAGTGAAGGGGGGGTCAGTGTCCCATTTGTAGGATGGTTACTATCTATCTGCCAATCCCCATACCCTCCCTCATTGGTGAGATCAAACCTCCTCAGTTGCAAGCGACCAATAAGGGAAGTAAGAGTGAGTTTAACCAGATGTCTTGCTACTTACATGCAATACTTAATGGTAACATATTTTCTCTACTGAGGCATAATCCCCTGTCTCCTTATTTCTGGGGGCTTCCTTTCCCTTCCCTCCTGTTTATAATCTTTGTGATTCCAGTAGGTATTACAGAGATTTATCTTTGAATGTCATTAAGTGAGTTTGATACTAGGATCCACCTATTAGGGAGTACATATGGTATCTAATTTCTGTGGGATACTTCACTCAATATAATTTTTTTTCTAAATTCCATCCATTTCCTGGCAAATTTCATTAATTGATCTTTTTTGATGGCTGAGTAGTATTCCATTGTATAAATATACCACATTTTCCTTATCCATTTGTCAACTGTTGGACATTTGGATTGATTCCATGACTTTGCTGTTGTAAATAGTGCTGCTATGAACATGGTTGTGCTTATGTCATTGTAGTGAATTTTTGCTTTATGGGGGATTATTCCCAAAAATGGTATAGCAGGGCTGTATAGCATTTCAATCTTTAACTTTTTTAGAAATTGCCAAGCTGATTGCCAGAGTGGTTGTATAAGCCTGCATTCCCACCAGCAATGTATGAGAGTTCCCTTCTCTCCATTTCCTTGCCAGCATTTGGTGTTGCTTACATTGTGGATTTTTGAGTGGTCAGATAAAATTACAAGTGCTTTCACACTATAAATTATTCAAGTTCTTAAAAGACAAAATATAGTTGCAACAACTACTTGAATTTTTATTATTTTTCTACTTGTTTGGAAAGCAAAATTCCAAGGAACAGTACCTTTAACTATATATAATGTATATAGTATGTGTTATGAAAAATCACTAGGGAGGTTCTTAGAAACCTTCAACAGGAAAGCAGGTGGATTTTAGGGAAAATTGGCTAAGGAAGACAGGAAGATTTATTTTTTATCTTTTCTTCTGCTTTCTTAGGCATCCAAAATATAATGTGAAGCCCATTCTTACACAACGTTTTCTCCTTCGACAATTCTTTGATCTCTACTGGAAGACAAGGCAGTAAGAACACTTGAGATTTTTGCATTAATTACAGCATCCAATCCTCTCTGGAGTACTTGGAAGACTGGAGACTTTCATTGGTCTGATTCATATCAGGTGTGCAGGTCGTGGGCAATCGAAAGTTAGGAGGATCTTATAGCCATGGGGCTCTTACTGCTCTACATCCTGTATGGTGTGTGCAAGAGTTTCATGGAAATCCAAAAAAAAATTCATAGACAGATTAAATAATAGGAGGCTGCAACTATTGAAAAACCACAGGAAAACTTCTCTTGCATGTTGTCTTAGGGCGATAGAGATCATGAGGCGCCTAAGGAATAACAGATTGTAAACCAGAAGGTAATAGGATTTATATCTGTTGGCAGAAGTATCAACACTATAGTTCTTTGTTTTCAAATAGATTTGGAGGAAAGAAACTTCATAGTGTCCATTGTTTTGGGTAGCTGCTTAATGATATTATGTATAAGAATAATTCCTCCAGGCTTCGACAATATTCTATGGTCCCAGACTTAAAGAGCTAAACAAATATTGCTAGTATCCTGTTCTTACATAGATTGATATTGTACTTACCATTCTACAGGGGGCAGAATTGTGAAATTAGAATTAGGTGATACCATTTTATTTAGAGGGGTTTAGGTATAGAATGTTCTAATGCAGAAAAAGCATCATTAGTTACATTCAGTATTTAAGGTAATAAATATTGAAGAATATTTATTCAGCACTGCACACATTCTTGTGAGATATTTTTCATACACTTCCTGCCAGAATAACCAGCTTTGTTGAGATTTGGTCTTCTCTTTGCAGGAAGAGTGTCTCAGAAGCTATAAAGTAGAACTGTCGTCTCAATTCACAGCGAATCTCTGCCAGCTCACACACTCAACTGATTTGTTATATTCACATCAAGCCAATGAAGTTAAGTAGAGCTTCTGAGAAATGCACTTTCTGGTCATGGGTTTTTATTCTCTTTTCTCTTCTACATTTTCTGATATAATACCTGCATAACTATCCTAATGTCCTTGAAATTGTCAAGAATAAAAGAGATGACTGTAAGAATCTTGAAAGCATATTTCCTTTCCATCATCCAATTCACTAATTTGGGTGAATTTTCTTTCCAACAAGCAGCATGGCTCAATACTATAGGTGGATGCACTTGTGTTTGGCAGTCACTTGTCATCTAGTCTTGAGAAAGTAGCTGTCACTCTTACTAGTCCGTATCTCAAATCCACAGCAGTTTTGCAGCTTCAGCAATGTCTTTATCTCCTTTTAGCATAACCCTAAGGTCTGCTTCAGAGGGGCTAGTTTTCTTCCTCATTTCTGGTTCCCTAGGTGTGGACATGTCCTCCCACCTCCACCCTGTCCCCCACCAAAATGATATCCAGACTTTGACTCTGATGCTATGGTTTAGTTCTTCATTCACTTTTGGCAAAGGGAGTCTCTAGTCTCTATTATTTAATGGAATTCTAGGAATTCTAATTTCAATTATTATTTTTATTAGAATGATATTTCCATATGTACATATGGCAATTAAGTGTGTGTGTATATGTGTGTGTGTGTGTATACACATATATATATATATGTATGATGTGTTATAATCCAATGAGGATAATAGACATTTCTTTTCAACTTAAATTTTTAATATATGAAGAAAGTAGAAGCAAAACTATCTGGAAAAAGGAAGCAGAGTGACAGGAGCAGGTAAAGAGGATGGGACCTGGTCACAGTACATGATAAAGTGTTAAAGTGTCATTAGGAAACCTATCACTTTGTATTATAAATACATGTTAATAGAAATTTAAGAAATGAATAGCCACCTGTGTGTTTTTACAAACACACTGAATACATTTTTATGACATTTTTTAAACAAGCTTTAAGAATTGTCTTACATCAAGGGAACATTTTAGAATGTCTTACATTTGTGTATTCTTTCCAATGTATTCCTACTCTCATTAGAAACTTCTCTTTTCACTGTCATAGTTCATGGATTATGTAATTTATCAATTTACATATACATCATAACAAGTATAACTAATATAAATATATTTGGCAACAAACACAAGATGCTCATATATAATGAACATAAATATAATATGCTTATTAGGGTACATACAAATACACATTTATAACATATATATGTGACAAGGAGACCACCAGGCTACCAGGGGATGTGTGTACATGGAGATCAGGGGACAACATTTAGAAACAGGCTATTACCTTCTAGCATGTGTGGTTCAAACACAGGTTATCAAGCTTGTTCTTAAGTGCTTTAACCCACCGAGACATCTTATGACCCACAACTGTCTCCTGACATACCTATACATCATCTGGTTAGAGTCTAAAAGAGCATCAGCCCATGTTCCTTAGTACACAAACTTTGATCTTTGTAATCTCTTTCCTCTTAAATAGCAGCAAATAACATTATAAAAATCGAGAGAGTGAACAGAAGAATAAGGAGAAAAATATGATTTGTGAATATATCGTTATGTCAAATGAGCCCTGTATTTTTAGTGATAAAACTTAAAATGAATTAGGTTGTCACTCTTGAAACACAATGAACTAAACAGTATTTTTAAGAAAGCTGATAGCTAGGGCCAGCAAGGTAACTCAGAAGGAGTCTGCTCTCAAACCTGGGAACATGAGTTTGATTCCTATAAATCCCCATGGTGGAAAGAGAGAACTGACTTCTGAAAGTTGTCCTCTGACTCCCACCCATGGCATTTTTGTGTCTCCCCTCACTTTCTCTTTTGCTCAAATAAGTAAAAATAAAATTAACTTATAATAAAAGAAAGCTGATAATAAAATCACAGCAGTCTAATTGAATATATTATTAGTCACATAAGTTACATATGTGGGTGGACTTTTGAAGATTAATCCAATTAGATCATTCTCTAATGTTAGTGACATTGCAAGTTTTCTTAGTACATGCAGTATGTCTCCCACGATGCAGATTCGTGTATCATGTTCATTTAAACAGATGCTGCTTGTTTATACTATTAGCTAAATTTTTGCCATATGACATAGTAGGAGGTAGAAAATTAGATCATCTGTCGTAAAATATTTCTTATGCTTTCTTTTGATTTGGAATGGGACATGAAGAATATAGAAATAAATAAATATTAAGCAGACGTTGAATACGCTTCCTTAATTTTTTATCATTTTGATCATTTTTTCATGTTAAGTATTATAGAGAATTGAACCATCGCTCTGCTGCTGAGGCTACTTTGAAAGAAACTAGTATTTATCTAAAGGATGATAAATTCAAGTGCCATTATCAAAAGGAAGAAAAAAAAAGGTGGTAATTAATCATGCCTTCTCCAGGTTCATGAATTAATAGTCAGATGCTACCAAACTGCACCTTCTTTCTTAGCATAGAATGTTTAAAGGATGTAATGTTAGAATGAAGGTGTGACTCTTGAGAGATCTGGCTTCCATTCCTAATTCCTTAATCCCTACTTCCTACAAAATGGAAGCTTAGAAAATGTAGTAAAACATCATATAACTCTTTATGGACTCTAAGCGTCTGAGCTATTTCTTCAGAATTACTGCTTAGTTCTCAATATACTTATAATCTAAATTTAAATTTTGTTCTGGAAAGAAAATGTTTTCAACAGCTTCTCCACCTTATCCCTGTGTTGATCACCCAGTCTCCACTAAGGAATGTTCATCTTTTTGAATCAGTCATCACACCTATTGTTCTAAGAGTTAAGTTAGTAAAGGAGTTAAGACCTTAGGTCGATGAGCTGAAATCCGGAAAAAAGCACTGCATGAATAAGGGACAGGGTTGAAGAAGAAGTGCAGAATTGTGATGTTCATGGCAGTCAACTCGGGGTGCAAGACTTGACACTGTGTTCCTTCTGTGAGTCAGAAAATCTTCTCTGGGAAGAGCCACACAGGTTTTCAGTCTTATCTTGCAGAAAAGACAGAGATTATAGTAGGCACTCAGGTCCCACTAGGTACAGTGTGCCAAGGTCTACTGACAGAATAAAAGCCAGAGATATTTGATGATGTCTCCTGTATTTTCTTTTAGGTTCGTAGATACATCACAAAAATTAATTAAGAATTTTCGCTTAGTGGACTACACAGTAATGAGCCTGTTGTTTCCCATCTGTTTTATTTCTTAACTCTATTTCAGATTAGTTGAACTATTCAAAGTAGATTTCAGCTCCATCCAAATAATAAAGTCCTGTTTATATCCCTGGGGGGGGGATTTTCACTTAGATAAATAGCAAATAGCGATCATGTTTTTTTTTTTTTCTTTCTTTTTTTATTTGTTTCCCTAACACAAGTGTTAGGGTGTAGATGAAGTGCTAATCTAGCATGCAGAAGCCTGAGGTGTTGAGGTCTCCCAAATTTCATAAAAGAAATGTGATAATGCATGCTCAACTCCACTACTCAGGAGGCAAGGCTGAAAAAGCTGAAGTTTAGGATAATTCTCACCTCCATAATAATTTCAAAGCCAGTCTGTGCTGCTGTCTTGAAAAAAAAAAAAGAGAGATAGAAAGAAAACAAGAAAACTATTATACTGTTTTTTCTACATGTAAGCATGCTTTGGAACAATATAATCTTGTGTTTGTCATAACTTTAAATTAAACTGAAAGAATAGTAGCAAGTGTGTTCTGAGCCCCAACCCAAGAAAGCCACCCATGTTGTAAGCACACAGAGTCCATCCCAGGATGGCCAATTCATGCTGTAAGTACATAGAGAATGCCCCATGGGAAGTCATCTTTATTGTGAACACACAGTTCTGACTCAGAGTAGCTGTACATGTTGTGTTCACACCAAGTCCAGCCCAGAGATGACATCTGGTCCATGGGAGGACATCCACATTGTGAGCTCATGGGATCTGGAACACAGAACTGTCCACGTTGTCAGTGCACAGAAATAGAAAGGTTTTGAAACATTGTATTGTCATTTCCTTTTATTCATCAGGAGGATACTGTAATTCTAGGCATACAGCTCTCCCCAAAATAATGGAAGGAATACTTAGGCTTGAAGACAAGAATAAATATACACAAGAGAATAAAGAGGATAAATAACCAAGATTTAAACAATAGTAAAGCCAAAGACTATGAATAGAAACACCACATATATCTCAAAATGACAGGAATTAACTGTTTTCCAATAGTTACCTAAAATAGCAGTTTATATAACTCTCAATAAAAAAATAGACTAGCAGACTAAATTATATAACACTATCCAACAACTTTCTGCCTTCAGGAAATACCTTTCTGAGAGGACAACAAAGGAAAGCCATTTTGCAAGCCAGCCTCTACCCCAACTGAGGCTGTAATTTTTAAAATTCTTTTTGTTCATTTATTTATTTTCAAACAAAATGGGTTTATGTCTTTATCCCTTCCCCACTCATTTCCCTCTTCCCTCAACCTTCCCAACGACATACCCTTCTCCCACGCTCCTCTCCTTTCATTGAGCCTTCTCTATCCCACCACCCCCTCCCATCCTGTCCCTCTGCTTGTGTGTATCACAGGACTCCCTTTGGGGGGTTTGTGTTTGTGTTGGTGTGTGAGTCAGATTTCTATTGAACTTTATGTGACTCTTCAGTGGGTAAAGTACTAAGTGGAAGGTTCCTCTTTTCTGGTCCAGAACCCAATGCTGAGACACTCCATGAGAGCAGTTCTTTCTTCTAAGATCCTAGTTAGTATTTGGGGAAATGTTGATAAGTGGGCTATTGTATAGATTTGGTGGTAGATGTTCTCACAGTGACTCTCTTGGGACATCAGCCTTGTCTTGGCTGGAGTGTTTTGGTCAGGAGTATTTCATCCCACCTTTAGGCTTTTATAGTCCTATTGCCTCCCTCTTACTTAGGATTCTCTGAACCACAGTGTGGGTTAAAATTTTGATGGGCTGATTAGGGCTGAGTATCAAGGTTCTCTGATATTCTGTACTCTGTCCTGATGTGGTTTTCTGCCTCATTTGTCTTTCATTGTAATAGGGTGCATCTTGGTTGAACTCTAAGAGCTTTTCTCATCTAAGGGTTTTAAAAAAGGAATATTTACATGGCACTATATTATTATTTTTATGGTTAACACTAGGATATTTGTTCCTGCCTATTTATTCCCCTTCTACTGTTATTTGGATAAATTTACAGTATCAAGCACGGTTTCCCAGCCATTAAGCAGATTAGAAACCATTCAGAAAGTAATTGTTTTCCCATGGGTCTTACATACTTCTGTTGCTCCCCTAGATTCTTCTATCAGAGTTGTAGTGGTTTCTAGCATTCACTACTGGGTTAGGCCCTTGATCTCTCTTTTTCCTCTGAGCCACTTGCCTTTTCCCCCCCTCCCTTACCGCTTTTTAAGACCTATCATCTTACTTCTCTTCCCTTACAGACTTTTTTCCTTAGTGACCTTATTTATCTATTTACCTGTGCTTGTTGGTCTCCACTCTCTTGGGATCTCCCCCCCCATCAACAGAATGGGGAAAAATCTTTACTGACCACACATCTGATAGAGGACTAATATCCAGAATACACAAAAGAATCTGAAAAATTAAACATCAAAGAGGCAAACAGCCAATTGGAATACAGGCCTTAAAACTTAAACTTTTCCCAGGAAGAAATTACAATGTCTAATAAATACCTTTAAAAATATTCCACTTCCCTAATCATTAGGGAAATGCAAATCAAAATCACCCTGAGATATCATTTCGCCCTGGTCAGAATAGCTAAAGTCTAAGACACATACAGCAACAAATACTAGAGAAATTTTATAGGGAGAAGGGAACCCTCACACATTGCTGGTGGGAATATATACTTGTACAACCACTCCTGCAGAGCTTGTATAACTTGCAAAAAATGTAATTAAAAATATTAGAAATTGAAAAACCCAGCTATACTGCTGGGAATATTTCCAAAGAATGCTTCATCTTGTTACAGAGAGACAGGAGGTTGTGATTTTTTAACTTGGTTGGTCACATGAATTTAAGACCTATCATCTTACTTCTCTTCCCTTACAGACTTTTTTCCTTTTTTCCTCTGAGAATTAATTTAATTTAAATTAATTTAATGGAATATAAATTTAAATTTAAAAATCAGGACATAATGGAACTGCCCTTAGCAAACACCAGATATCCCCAGGGTGTGGGTTATCCTAAGTTCCCAATTACCAACTTAGTTAATAGTTGTCAGATAGGATTTTTGATGTAAGAACCTATTAATAACCCACACACAAAATGCTTAAATTTTGGACTTGTGTCCATTACTGAAGGGTTCACTAGCTAGTGAGTAAAGTTTGCTTTTTATTTGGCTCAATTCACATCTAGAGTTTATCCCTGCCATAACACCTTCGAGTTAAGGTGGGCAGTGGTGCTCTAAGCAAACAGGGAAGCAAACAAGGAAACATGCGGTATTAACTATTCTAATATCTGACAAAAGAGACTTCAAATTGTAACTAATTTGAAGAACAAAAATTCACTTTATACAAGTCAACAAAACCCTTTCATCAAAAGGACGTTACAATTCTTAACATATATGCATCAATATAGGCTTGCCCAAATTTACTAAACAAATTTTACTGGAGGAAAAGGTACAGTTCAACTCAGTCACATTAATAGTGGGATATTTCAATGCCAGATTCCCACAAACTGATAATTAACAGGTCAAAAATTAAACAGAGATACATTGGAATTAAATGAAACCACAAACCAAATGGACCTGACAGACATCTATAAAACATTGCACTCAAACACCAAAGAATGCACATTCTTCTCAGCAACCCATGGGACTTTCTCCAAATTTATCACATACAAGGCAACAAAGTAAACTACAAATACAGGAAAATTCAAATAACATTCTGTATCATCTCTGGCCAACATAGACCAAAGCTATGTATCTAAAGCAAGAGAAACTGCCGAAAGTACATGAAAATATGTATACTAAACTACATGCTATTGAATGATTAAAAGGACTTGAAAGGAATCAAGAAAGAAGGCTGTTCTAAAAGGAAAATTCAATAATACTAAATGCCTATGTAAAAACAAATAGAAAGATCACAAAAATAACTTAATGATGTCCCTTAAAGTCTTGGAAAGAAAAGAACATATTACCAAAATCTGGACAGAAATCGATTAAATGAAGAATTGGCTTGTCGAAAAGATAAACAAGCTCAGCAAATCCTTAGCCAATTTAGTAAAAATAAAAAAATGAAGACCCAAAGTAGCAACATTATAAATGAAAAAGATCACATTACAACAGATATTAAGGAAACTTAATTGTGAGGGCATACTTTAAAATTTTATATTCCATTAAACTGAGTAATTTAAAAAGTAGATTAATTTCTAAACATATGACTTGCCAAAGTTGAATCAAGATGAAGTGAATAATTTAAATAGTAATAAACTTAAAACCATAGCTATAAAGCTCCTATCTAATAAAAAGTACAGGACCAGATATATTCTGCACAGAATTCTACCAGGCCTTAAAACATCATTCCTAAAACCAAATAAAGACACATCAAAGAAAGATAATTATAGACCAATCTCACTAATGAGCACAGATTAAAAAAATCCTAAACAAAATACTTGCAAATTGAATTTAAAAACCTGACTCCTCTCCGTTATCAAATTGGGTTGATTCCTGTTGTGCAATGATGGTTCAACACACATCAATTAATAAGTGTAATTCATCATGTAAAAGGACTCAAAGACAAAAATCACATGACCCTCTTAATAGATGTAAAAAAGGATTGTGACAAAATTCCACATACCTTAATGATAAAAGCCTTAGAAAGAATGGAAGGAGGGAACTTAACGTGTTGCAGTTCACCTGTTCTGTTGTCGATAAATGACCATTAAATGGCTTTAGGGGAACGAGGGATTTATTCTCTTATGAATATCTGGTTACAGTTCTCAGTCCAGCTTGACAGGAGAGCTCACGCCAACACCAAGGCCAAGGGAATAGGCCACACCACCACCACATAACAGTTGAGAGAGGGAAAATCCTTACTTGCCAGAGTAGCATGTCTGGCCAAATGTACAGAAGGATACCGACTTCCTCAACCAGCTTTCAGTATTTTATTCACCTGTTCAGGGACTGGGCCTTCCCTATCAGCCAGACAACTTCTTGCAGGTTTGCTCTGGGCTTAACTCAACCATTAATTCTCTACAAATGTGCCCAGAGCTCAAACCCTCAACTGTCAACTTGACACCTGTATCTAACTGTGACATTATGTTATCTTAATTAAAGCTATATATGACAAGTCAATGGCAAGATGATTTTATATGGTGGAAATCTTGAAGCATTATTACTTATATCAGGAACAAAACAAGATTGTCCATGCCCACCACTTTTATTTAATAATGTGTTTAAACTCTTAGAATTGTTAGATAAGAGAGGGAGATAAAATAAATAATAAAATAATAAAATAAAATAAGAAAGAAAGAAATTAAGTTATCCCTATTTGCAGATGATTTGATCATATACTTCAGAGACTAAAGAAATTCCACCGGGAAACTTCTAGAGCTATTAACATTTTGTAGCCAAGTGCCACATTATAAAATTGACATATAGACTTCATATACCAGGACAAACAAACTGAAATGACAGAAACAATCCCATTCATCATATAGTAAGAGATGAATGTGAGTTATCTCACTCAAACTCACATTTGATTCCTTGTGTTGGGAAGCCTGTGTCATCTGCAGAATTTGGTGTTTTGCTATGGTGGGACTTAATTTGTTAGCTTAGTACTGCTTCTCAGTTTGCTCTTGTTAGTCTTGCCTTCATGCTGGCTATGGTGATCTGAACCAGCCTCTTGGTTCTGCCTTCAGCCATGCATTCTTATCATAATAGACTATATCTCCCCTCTGGTCTCATAAGCCAAATAAATCTCCCTTTCTCTCTGGTGTTATGTATCAATATTGTCTCACAGCAGCAAAAAGAAAGTAGCCACAATAACATAGCTTTAAAAAAGGAGAAATGTCTTAGAGTGAATCTAACCAAGGAAGTAAAATTCCTGTAAAATAAGTATGTTAAAGCAGCTAAGAAAGAAATTAAAGAAGATACAAGAAGGTGGGGAGACCACCTATGCTGATGGGTCAGTAGTTAAATATAGTGAAAATAACCATCCCACCAATCATAACATATATAGCTTCAATGCAACCCTACTCAAAATTCCAATGCAAGTTTTCTCAAAAATTGAAAAAAATTAATGTAGAATTTACAGAGGGTCCTCAGAGAGCCAAAAGAATCCTGAGTAATAAAAACACTACTGGAAGTATTGCCACACTCAAAGATACACTATAGAGCCATAATAATGAAAACATCATAATACTGGCACCAAAACAGACAAATGGGTCAGTGGATAAGAGTTTAGGATCCAGATCCAAGCTCATGCACCTATAACCACATGATTTTTTTTGACAAAGATACTAAAAGCACAAACTGGAGAAAAGACAGTATCTTTAACAAATGGTGTTGGGAAATATGGATATACATGTAGAAGAATGAAAATGAAAACTTATCTGTATTCTATGTGAAAACAAATTACAAATAAATTGAATGCCTCAATATTAAACCTTAAGCTGCAGAAGAAAGAAGAGGGGACATGCTTGAAGAGATGGCCTAGGTTAAAACAGTTCCTAATACCTTACCAAGAAGCTTCATTTTTCAATGAAAACTAGTTAACAGAGAATCACAACTAAACAAATTAAAGAGAATATGTATGTGGCCTGTTAAATAACTCCATCTAAATAAACCCCCACCCCACAGCTCAAGGGACATCATGGAAAAGGGGGTGCTAAGAATATAAAAGTCAGTGGATGGGGAGAGGTTCTTCAAGACAGTATCTTCTGGACATGACAGGGCTGCTGCATTGATAAAAACTCTCCACAGATGTGTCTACTTCCATAAGAACTGCACGAGATTGGAGCTAGCAACATTTTTCCATGGAAAGGTAAAGATCTCAAGGGGCAGCACGCCTCCCTGAGCATTTATTGAGGTTTAAAGCTGGATGGTGAATATATCCTCAATGATATATCATATACTGTGCTATGCTATCATCTATGTGCCAGCAGGTAGGATGCTCATGCTAGTAAACAAAGCCCAGATGGAGCTCATTGATCATATTTGCAAAAAAAGACATGAAAATAAGCAGGAGAGTAGTTAAGGGAGAATGGGTTTTAAGGGTTGTAACTGACATAGATTCATAGTATTCATGTCTGAAGCTGATAATGAATAAAAATTAAGAAATAAATTCTTTCAGTCCTTATGTACTTGTTAAAACTTACTTTTTCATCCAGCATGTTTTATATGTTGGAGAAAGTTCCATAGATTGCTGAGAATAATTCATATTCCATGTCTGTTGTTCAAATCTGGAATATCCAACTTATCTATGATGTAGTCTAATGCTGAAGTTTCTTGGTTGATCTACAGTTTGGATGATTTCTCTGGAGAACAGAATGTGATACTGAAATCACTCACTGATGTTGCCTTAGGGCCTATGTGATCATCAACACTTGTATTATGATGTTATGTTCTTCAATATTCATTGCATATATAATTACAATTGCTATATATCCTTGGTGAATTGTTTTCTTTATTAATATATACTAGTCTACTTTTGGTCTTTTGACTACTATGATTTGATGTCACTTCATTGAATATCAGAATAACTTTGCCAGTTTGTTATCAGATTCCTTTCACTCAATGGGTTGACTCAAATCTGTAGGCATCTTGGCCTGTGATTTCTTTGAAACAATATATTATTGTATCTTCCTTTTATTGCCAAGTTGAATCTTCTATATTTGAGGATATTGATGAAAGATTTTTACTGATACCTGTAATTTTGTTGGCTGTTTTTCTAATTGATTTGATTTCTGTTTGTTCTTTTGTCATTTAAATATTAATATTAGATGTTTCTATTTAATGTATTGAACATGATTAATTGCTAACTCTTTCACTCTTCTCATGATATTTTATTCTTTTCTAAACTCATATTGAGATGATCTTTCTTCTGTCTCAGAGTTTAATATCTTCTTCAGTGCTGGTTTCTTGGTTATGAATGCCTTACTTTTTAGCTGCCTTAAAAATGTTACTTATTCATCAATTTTAGAGGACTGTTTTATTGGATATGGCAATTTTTCTTGAATATTTACTTTTAGGGCTTGAAGCATTTCATTCAATGCTTCTAAATTTTAGGATTGTTGAAGAAACATTTGATATTATTCTGGCATTGACTTTTGTAGGAGAGCTTTTCATGGACCCCTTAATATCATTTCTTTGATTTGTATTTTGATGTCTTAACTATAGTAAATCATGGAGCGGTTTTCTACTTAGAGTTCTGAATGCCTCTAATATTTCAATACCCATTTAGGTTTTGGAAATTTTATGCTATAATTTAATTGAATGGATTCTCTGTCTTCAGTTTTTAATCTCAACTCCTCTCTTGTGGATTTTCAAGTTTGATCTTATATTGCATCCTAGAGTTCTTGGATATTGTAGTCATGATAACTTCTTTCTTCACTGATATGAGAATACAATATTTGATAGATGGTGTCCTCTGTCTCTCTGTTCTTTAGCCTGAGTCTATTTGCAATGTTCTTCACTGTGGTATTTCTTTTGAGTTTCTTGCTTCCAATATTTTTATACTCTTTCTTTTTAAAAATTTGAGTCTTTTTGCTGACTTTTAATTCCATGTTGCTCATTACTGATTTTCTTGTTCATTTTTCTGGCTTTTCTCATCCTTTGTGTTGCTGACTCATCTTCACATCTTGAACAGAATTTCATCTGCTTGTTCCTGCTTTCTTTGAGGACACTGGCTATTTTCTTTCAGCATTTTACTTTACCAGTACCTTTGAGTTTAGTAACTTAGGAGTTACATCTTTTGGGGAAATCTTGTTGCCTTGTTCATGGCTTTTTGTGCTTTGTATTGAATTTGTGTTTGTTAATTTTGATATTTCTTCTTTTTTTGAGATCTTCTTATTGATTATCATGCTCTTGAAGACTTAGTCCCTAGTACTACTTACAGGAGAAACAAAACTGCTATAAGAGACACAACATGTGTCCAGTTCAAATTTGAAAGTCTCTATGTACCACAGCAGTCCCAACACAGTTCAAAAGCCCAAGTCAAATGCTTCTTTTGAAACTCAACTGTTTCCTATGACTTGTAAAATCAAAAATCATGATGCATACTTACAACATGAAATGTCACAGAGTAAACATTTCTATTTCAACAGGGAAGAATATAGATATATCCAAGAAAGATCAGTCAATAACAAGATTGGAAACCAGCAGGACAAATTCTTTTTTTTTTTTTTTTTTTGCTTTTATGTACATTCTTTATTTCATCATTTTTACCCTTTCTTTTTTTTAAAAATTTATTTTTCTGCTCATACAAACGTCCCCTCTCCCCTCACTCCACCCCTCCCTGGACCTCCCTGTTCCCTCTCCCCTTTGCCCCTTCCTTTCCCTCCTCCCTCTCTTTCTCCCAGTGCTCCCTCCCCCCATCTCTGAAGCATCCTTTAATGTATATATCAAAGGTTCCTCTGGGTCCTCCTCTCTGATGAGGTGTAAGGACTCAATGGCAATTTCTAGAACTCTTTCTTGTGTTCCCCTTAAGTATAGGAACGCTATTGTGACTGTTAATCCCTTGCTTCTAAGGATCCTAGTGCCTTTAGTCCATGCTAGAATTTAAGGGGTCAATGATATGTTGGTCATTGCGCAGATCATGCAGAGTCCTATTATAATTGTTTCGGCCCTAACTTGAGTATAGTATCTTGCATATCATGACTCCTCCCATCTTTGTGCTCTTACAATCTTACCGCCCCCTCTTATGCAAATTTCCCTGAGCTTCAGGATGGGGAGAGATTAGGCAGGCCTGATTCCAGGTGGTTGATATAGAATCTCTGATGTTCTGAATTATGGTTTGTTGACTTTTTTTTTTTCCAGTTTTGCTGTTCTGCAATGCCCTTGGCTCCATCCTGATGGGTATTGGATGTTACCCCCGACCAGAGATAAAAACCTGTTAAATTAGAGTCTTGTTATAAGAGTATATTCAAAGGTAGATGGCATAAAAGTAGGAGACCATGGTGAGAGAGGAGTCAATCACCCATTTGCAAAATGGTTACTTTTTATCTGGCAGCCTATATGCTCTCCTCTTCTGGTAAGATCATACCCCATCAGTTGCAAATGATCAGGAAGGAAAGTCTGTGAACTTAACCAGATGTCTCATTACTTATTTGCAGTCCTTGATGGTGGCTTATTTTCTCTGCTGTAACATGGCAGCAGGACAAATTCTAAATCCTATCCTGTCTAGAATATGAACCACCTATTGAAATCATCACAGTTCTGAAGGACTTCCTTTCCATTTTTCAAACAAATTTCCTGAAACACATATCTCTTTTGGACTAGATCCACATACATACATACATACATACATACATACATACATACATACATACACAAATACATAAATACATACATATATACATACACACACACACATATATATATACACATACATACACACACACATATAAATATATATATATGTCTCTCCATGGAAGATGTGCAATGTTAACTGGAGAATCTCTAACATCATCATTTCTCAATGGAAATCCAAGCATTAACTCCTCATGCAGTGTCTTCCTTGATCCTCTTCACAGATTTTTCAACCCTGCTACATATTGCCTGACTTCAGGCACTCTCTGAAACCTTGGAGATGAATCCACATCTTTCTCATTCTTACATTATTACTAAAACCAGTACCACATGGATGATGTTGGTAAGATTTGTCATAACCTCAGGTTGGAGACTGGCCACCTTGGATCACAGCTGTTTCAGCTTCTTGATGCTGTTACTAGCATAAACTTCCATTGGTGTTAGCTTTAGAGGAGCAGTGTAATATACCTTTAGAATTCTGATCTTTAGTTCTTTGCTTCCAAAGAATTTGCATTCCTATGGGTGGGAGCCTTCCCTGAAATTCTTGCCCTTAGGATGTGGGCAATTCTATTGCTAAAAAGAAGTAGACTTTGGTTCACTAATGGAGCTAATCTCTCTAACAATAACCATCATTTTGGTATCTTAATTCTCTTTAAGTTTGCCATCCATTTTTATTTCTTTCTGCTTGATTTCTTGCTCTTTTACATCATAAATCTGAATAAGAGGCCTAAAAATGATACATTCCACATAGTCAAGACTGTATTGTCCTGAAACTTCCTCCACCAAACACTTTAATTCAACTTTAAACAAGCTTTCAGGACAAAGACAAAACTTGGCCAAAGTCTCTGCCAAAGTAGCTAGCCTATTCCGTAAAACAGTCTTTATTCCCTTCTGGACATCATAAGCTGAGCTTTCATTGGTATCTTTCACAGCATCACTCTGAATGATACTTTAAATTCTTCCTCCAGGACCCAAAAGCTTTCCCACACTGAATTTCCAAAGTTCTTCAATTATTCTCCCATAAAACAGTCCCAAAGAAACACCAGCCATATAACAGCAATGACCATGATTCTTGGTACCAAGTTCTCTAATTTTTATTCAATATTTCATATCATGGTTAGGCAGTTTTAGAATAAGGGCCATGCAGAGAAGTTCTTTGAGGGTCTTTGAAGGTCATCCTCCACTATTGGAATTATCCTGAAGGAACACACCCTACTAATCTGGAGGAACTGGTTCTAATCCTCCACAGAGATAAAATTGCCAAATTCCCCCAAACCTCTGTTTATGAAAGGATATGGAGATGGGCTTTCATTGCAGATAAGCTAAATTCCTCAAAATAAACAGTTTGACCATGAGGTTGGCCACAAAGAGGTGTAGGAGACTGAAGAGCTTTAATCAAATTTTTAGAAACTGGAGCTAACCAATAAGGAAAAGCCACTTTTCCTGGGCCTGCCTAACTCTGTAAATACCCCTGACCCTTCCAGCCATCTTTCTCTCACTTGCCCCTCATGGATTCCTTGTCTGGTGTATGTGAGTTCTTTTTCTGGCTCTCTTGCCCCTTATGGACTCCATGTCCATGAGTTCCATCCTTTCTCTCATCTAATAGAATTTGCCTTAGTCCTCTACTCATGTTCTGGTGTCAATTTCTAAAATAAAAGGACCCGAACATAAAAATCCTGCAATAGTGTTCCTATATCTAAGGGGAACACGGGAAAGGGTTCAGGGAAAGGCCACTGGGTCCTTGTACGTCATCGGAGAGGAGGGCCCAGAGGAAAATCAGACATGCACAAGAAAGGACTCTCTGGGAATTGGGGCGGGAGGCACTGGGGGATAGGGAGGGAGGGGGGTGAGAAGGGGGAGTGGGGGTACGGGGGGAGGAGAAGAGAGGGAGGGAACTGGTATACCTAATAAGTTTGTATGAGCTGAAATAATAATAAAAATGTATTAATAATAAAAACAAACAAACAAACAAACAAACAAAAATCCTGCAATACTGGGACCAGATTCTCTTAGTTTCACAGCAACAGCCCACTTTTCAGTACCAATTTCTGTTGCAGGTACCTTCTCTGTGCTGCTTTTAGATAATATACAAACTCACTTAAGTGTAGAAAAGAGAGATTCATTTGGCTTCCAGTACAAGAAGGGAGATATTATCCATTATGGTAGAAAAGGAATGGCAGGCAGCATAAGCTTAAGGTAATTCAGGTCACAATCATCATCACGAGTTGAGAGAGCACGAGTTGAACCGCAAGATTGCTAGAAGAAGCAGGGCACAGCTACCTAACCCCAAGGCCTGCCCCCTGTAACATTCTTTCCTCCAGCAAGGCTCTCACAGATTTCATGATCTGTGAGATTTTATTTGTTATCTAACTAGAATTTTAACAAATAATATAATGATCTAGGGAAATTTATGAATAAGAAGCATAATGCTAGAATTTCTTTCAATTATTTCAGTATCGGTGAATTCCTATTTGACTTACATGGAAATTTGGCCTCCATCTTCCACATCTCTTGGAGTCATTCTCATGGCTATGCTACATGGTATATCAAAAGGAATTAAATGGAAGGTAAAAACTCAGCCACTGGTCAGCTGACATTGAAATAGGAATAGTGTCTGAATCACCTGGCTAGAAATGACAAGTACCATGGTTTGAAATATGTGTTGTCTTCTACAGGTTCATATGTTTGAATCTTTAGTTGTTTGGGACAGTCATGTCACTTTTAAGAGGGGAGCCTTGCTGGAGGATGACAGTCACAGTGAGTGGGCCTTAAGGTGGGTCAGTTCCATCCTACTTCCACAGAGGTTTGTCCCAGTGGAAGTCTTGCAGCTCTCAACCTCCTTGATAGACATGACCTAGGCCTACTCCAGCTTCTGTCAGCCATTCATCCCTTTTCTGCCATGAAGGACTATTTCTCTCTCTGGGACTGTAAGCTAAATAGACCTCCTTTCTCCCATTAAGTTGCTTGACTTTGAGTGGTGTCTCATAACAACAGGTAAAAATAACTGATAACGACAATCATGCAGACCCTTAACATTAGACAAATATAGCAAAAGGGTCACTGGAGTGATGTAGAGATAGAAAATAGGCAATGAAGATTTGAAGAGAAAGAGAGACAGACAGAAAGAGAGAGAGAGAGAGAGCGGTCACTCACTGAAACGAGGAATGCGGTTTACAAAGTTTAGATGGCTGCCGAGGGACAGCAAGAACATGGAACCCAGCATAACACAAATAGTTGAAATCTTCACTAGAATATCCAGAATAGAACACAACCATTCAGTAACCTTAATTTTGGCCTGGTGAGAGCTGCAAGATTTCTTGTCTACAAGACTATTTAAGAATAACATTGTTATATAATGTATTAAGCTGATAAATTCACATTGAATTTTTATAATAGCATGGAAAATTATTGTCCTACTTCATCACACTGTCTTAGGGTTTAAATGAGATGGAGTTAGTAAAAGCATTGTCATGAGCAAGCACCCAGTAACAATTGTCACTATCATTTACAAAACATTAAGGCTAGAGAGGTGGCTCAGTGGTCAAGGCATTTGCTTTACAAACAAAAGGACTGAATTCAGATTCACAGATCCCATGCAAAAATGCTGGATAGATATTGTGGCAGCCTGTAATTCTGGCCCTGGAAGGCAGTGCCTGGGACACCCCAGAGCAAATCAGTAAGGTGGAGGAAGAGTCCATAATGATTCCTGATATCACCTTTGGACCTCCACACACACAACTGCTCTCTTGTAAACATGCCCATACACATATGCACCCATCCATTCAAATGTACATGCATGAGTGCAAAAAGAGAACAATAGAAACTATAACAGCCTGATGAGCCATACTGTAAAGAATATTCAGAGAGCACAGAAGTGACAGGCTGTTTGGCGGCATTTTGCTCCCTTTCTGTTGGGAAAAGTTCTGGAATGGGCACCAGTTCTTGGATTGTGTTGGTGAAGCATCCTGGCTAGGTAGTGGACTTAGAAAAGTCTTTCAGACCCACAGGCAAGTCTAGGACTGTGCTCTGTGAGGAATGCTGGAAGGAAGTTTATGAATAGAGTTTGAATTGAGAATCTGGGGGCAAGACAGGACAGAAATTTTTTTTAAATGAAAGAAGAGCTAGCTGCTTTATTGAAGAAGTAATAAACTTATATTGCTCCTGAGGGTATGATTAGATAATCAGTGAAAAGCAAGATTACGACTTGATCTAGAGATCATATCTTTCTATTCTTTTCCTCCAAAGAGAGAAAACTACATGGTGGGTCAGTGGGTGCATAGTCCATGTCTAGATTCAGATAGTGGAAGACACAAAAGCAGTAGAGGCAGACTGCCGGGAGAGATTCTGGTTGAATCTCTGCCGCCCTGCTCCCAAGGTCCTTCACATCATAGTGGTACTTGTACAAAAATTGAAATAAGCTCACAGATTCAAATGGAGTCTCCAGGGATGATGAGATATAGCTCAATAGGAAAGATACCTGTTTGCAAACATAGCAACCTGAGTTGGATCCTCAGAAGCCTACATGGTAGAAGGCAAGAATATATTTCAGTAAGATGTCCACTGACCACCAGCCTTGTGACACAGCATGTATGGACCCATCCCCATCTCCATCTTTAAATAACAAATAAGTAAAATTTAATCACAACTGTTAGTATGAATTAGAAAATTCAATTAGAATAAGATAATTAGATAATTAGAAAATTATCAAGTTTTGATCTTTGGTTTTCATTAAGTTGCCCACATTCTCTGTTCAGACTAAGCTAGTCTTCTTTTTTCAGAAGTAATATTTTACAATGGTGCTAAAGTTAGTATGTTAGCCATCATGGAATGGACAGAGAACTTAGCATAAATGAGGCATCCTTGTCTCCAGGGTCAATCAATACAACCAGAGAATAAACTTCCATTGTTGCAAAAATAGACTACACTCTTTCAACAAAGAAAATAATTCAGTTCTGGATCAGAGCTCATGAAGCTTGATGGTTTCTATTTTCTAGTGGATTTTAATATTAGATCTATTGTTTTTAATAAACTCTACTAAACTTTACATTTGTGTCACAAGCTAATATTTCTAATTCTTTTTCTAAGTATATTACATTTCTGTTGCTTTGAATAAATAAGACATATCTGCCATATTTGATTAGGATTTGTTTATCCCAACTGAATAGCTGCATGTCTTAGGATTTAAAGGGCTTCAATATTGATTCATTGCTGATATTGCTAGAAACTGTAAATGAAATATTTATGCCTGAATAAATTATCCTTGCTACTTAGAGGAGAGTGAACACGTGATTGATTAATAAAAAATTCTAATTTTATTTTATTTTTTCCCAGTACTAGAGATTGAACATAGAGTCTTACATATACTAGACAAGGAAGGCATGTGTTCATCTCTCCATCATATTTTAGAAAATTTAAACTATGAGCAGTTCAACCTCAGATAATGAAAAAAACTCTGATTAGTGAATGACTCGTGATAATTAGATACAGATGTTAATTTGACAATTGAAGGTTATTGCTCTGGGAACATTTGTAAAGAATTAGTAGTTGAGGTAATCCCTAAGCAAGCCTGCAGAAGATTATCTAATTGATGGGAAAGGTCAACCTATCATAGGTGGGACCATTTGTTGGGCAGGTGGATAAAATGAAGGGAGCTGATTAAGAAAGTTGGCCTTCTTCTGCATACTTGGACAAACATGTTGTCTGGCAAGGGAAGTTTGTCTTTAGCTCTTCTGTGGATATGATGTGGCCAGTTCCCTTGAGCCCTAGTGCTGCTGTGGACACTTTTGTCATGCTGGTTTAGGAACTGTAACTGGATAATTATTAACCAGAATAAACTTCTTGCTCTCATAAATGGTTCTGTCATGAAATTATTGGCAATATGCTGAGTAACCACAACAATTGTAAATTAAAAAATATAGTGGTTTTTAAAAATTCCTTCATTGGGAATGAAATATTTAGACAATTACCATTTTGCAGTCCTCCACAAAAATCATCAATTCAGGTTAATAGCAATAAAATAGTTAAAAGCTATCAATGATAGTTGTTGTCCAGGATAGTGAAAAGAACCGATATATCACATCATTACTTATAAGGGCAAATCATACTTGTATAATGGGGCTCTTTGGTGATCATGGTTGAGCAAAATGATACTATTTAGCAAATGATAGGTCAACATGTTTCACAATGATTCAGTATCATGGAATATGTAATATCAATTTTATTACCAAAATCACATTGTAGGATAAAAGAATAATAAAAATATGCTGAGAAAATATTCAGAACAGTTTAGAATGAAGAAGTTCTGTAAGACAAAGAAGTTTTCTTCACAATCATTTTCATGAGAAAAGAAGAAATGCTTTAAAGAGAGTGATGTGAACTTTGATTGTATTATTATTTTTGAAGTTCATCTATAAGAAATATTTTGGAATAATTTGAGAAATTAAAAAAAAAGACTTATTAAATGCCTTTTGAGAATCATAAGCAAAATGGCATTGAGCCTACATAAGAAAATATCCTTTGTAGAGGAACTACTTGGTAAAGTATTAAAACTTAAATGTCATTTGATTGAAGTCTTATTTGAAATGGTTTAGTAGAGCTAATAGCAATAATTCACATCTCTCTATTTGTGTGTGTGTGTGTGTGTGTGTGTGTGTGTGAGAGAGAGAGAGAGAGAGAGAGAGAGAGAGAGAGAGAGAGAGGTTACTTGAGTGTGTGTGTGCCTGTGGAGCCCAAGGATAACATCTGGAATCATCCTAGATTGTTCTTCTTCCTACTTTGCTCTGAGTCTTTGTATTCTAGGGCCTGACTTTTTTTTGGGGAGGGGGGATCTTGGGGTTTGAACTCTAGTCTTTTTGCTTGTGAGGCAAAGGCTTTAACCCCTGAACTGTCTCCTCAGTCCACACACATATCTATATTAAGCCAATATTGCAGACTTTCAAAAATTGTTGACAGGATTAAGTGTATAGGTGGTTACTGTATTGTTCTTTACTTTTGAACTGTAAAAATTTTCATAACACTAAGTTGAGGTAAAAATGGATATTAACATTATGAGAATATACTGGTTTGAAAATAGCATGTAAGTCTTATAAAATTCAAGAAAGTCTGTCCCAAAGAAATGTGAATGAATAAACTCATCAAACAGCAACAGGAGACCATTAAAGCAAATGATTCCTTCTCTTTTGATAGCATCTTAAGAGAAATAAGCAAGTGATTAACTGTGATAGAATAATTTGTCATTAATTATAACACAGCTTGATAAATTCCCATCCCATGAAAATCCTTTAGTAAAAGGAAACAACTGGAATCTATTCCTGTTTTGGAGACAAATTTGAGTGTGGGAAAGCTATTGTAGAATGGCTTCAGTTCATACAGCCATCTTGTTGGACAGAGCTTAAGGCTACTGATCCTCAAGATTGAGTGACCCTGTGCAGTAAATCTTGACCCAAGAGGAACAATAATTATTGCCTCAGATTACCTACATGAATCAGGGAGTGAAGTGATCCCTGGAAACTAGGAGTCTGTGCAAACAGACGATAGTGAGGCGACTATCAGTTTAATCTTTTCTTTTTTCACATTTGTGTGTGTGAGTGTGTGCATGTATGTGTCCATGTGTTTGTGTGTTAGAGGGCACTGTAGAGGCCCAAGAATGATTTTGAGAATCAATTATTCCACCTCCTTTTTGCTTTGCTCTGAGAACTTCAGAACTTCTAGGACTAGAAGTGCAGGCCACCACCATTTCTACCCAGTATTTTTAAGTGGAATGCAGGATCAAAACTCGGGTCCTTTGTGTATGAAGCAGAGACTTAACCCCTGAGCCATCTCTCCAGCCCCAGATCTATTCCTTTTTGAATCAACAGATTGTGACTTGAATATGAAATGTCTCCAGACCTCAAATGTTTAAAACTCGTATTGGTCTCAGCTTCTGGCTCTGTTTTTGTGAGATTGTGTAATCTTTGAAAGATGGGGTGTTGTTGGATTAAGTGACTCCCTTGGGGATAGGACCTGAGTTTTTATAGCCCAACCCTGCCTCCTATATATTCTCTGCTTGCTCAGTGACTGTTATCGTCTTAAACTGTAAGTTGAAAAAGCTCTCTCCTTTAAATTGATTCTTGCTGCATCCCAGTGATAAGAAAAGGAATTAACTCACATTCCTATTAATACAAACGTTAAAAAATAGTCTAGGGAGCATTTGAGTATATTAAACCAGGTATAAATGTTAGGAATATGATAGAGAAGGTAATAATAAGTTACTTGTGCTGGATCATAGAAGCTGATATATTTTTTAAAGAATATACACTGCCTAAATTTTCTAAGAAGAGAAATAGGGACATGTTGAATTGCCTAAGAGGAGTCATGGCACTAATGTTGCCCATTCCAGGTCATTCCTGAAAGAGGACAAGAGAAAAGACCACTTGTCAGATATCATCACTGTCTGTTGGCTGGAGCAGAAGATAAATGTGTACCTTGCTCAACTGCTTGATTTTGAGTGTATTAATAACACATCCTGGAATTTTAACATAAACTGCACACTGAAAATAACATGAAATATAAAGTCATTGCATAATATATCAAAACAATCTCATTACCCTGTATTTCTGTGCCATATTATAACTTAAGTTTTTCTTTTAGAGCATTTCTTATATCTCACTTAAATGCCAAAGCAGCCTTATAAGAGTGGAATTTTTGTTCCCCTCAGTAATGAGTACCTGAGTTTTTGATATTTGGTCAATTATTCATTGAATAAACTATCTAAATGCTTTTTCATTACACTGCACAGGCAATGTCAGTATTTTTAAGAGCGTTGTTAGAAAGAGACAAAATGTATTTCTACCACCTCTGGAAACCATCCCTCAAGCTATTCATACCTCATTTTCTTACACCTGTATGCAATTTCTGGCTCATTTCTTTGTATAACCCTGCATATAATTCAAGGGCTTAGAAATGCTTCAATGACAATTTGAATGGTGGTATTGAAAATGTTCAAAATTCTTCTTCCTCAGCCTCTGCATTCACCAGATATACAAAATTTCTCCTTCCAGTGTATAACCCCACTCAGTACTTAAAATCAATTATTTTAATGCTTTTGTGCTAAAATATGCTTGGAAATTTATTTTTATAGCTTGAACTGTGCATGTGGAACTTTGGATATACAACTGACGGCAATATTTGTTGCAAAGAACTTTATGAAAGGTGTTTGCTTTTTCTCTTTGAAAGTGCATCAGATGAATTTGTGTCAACAAGAGAGCATTTTAGATGCTAAAGATATAGCTAAGAATTATCTTTCATAGAATAAAGGGTACAGCCCCAACAGGAAAATACGAAAGGATATTTATAGACTTTTAGAAACAGCTACATTTTGATCATTTATTCACATCTAGCAAAGGAAATTATATTGCAAAATGGAAATGTGATTTTACATTTTGAAATGTAATTATAGCTCATGGAGAATGTTTATTTTTGGGGCTCTTCTCTATAGGTACTAAATGATAATGAAAGAGTAATAGAAGATACACCCTCTCCTCATAGTGCAGAATCAAGCAGTGTTCATTTTCATGAAGGTCAATTGTTTCCTGTGCAAAAAGAGGCACAGATATGTGAGAAGAAGGGGCTATAGGAAGGGAGCTGAAACCCAGAACATCTATCACAGTACTTATTTAAGATTAAAGTATTTACTCTGCAAACACCATGAGGTCACACTTTCCATCAAGATGCTTACTTGTTTTCCTTTTATAAAGGAAATAATATGATACTCAAATCAAAGAGCACACAGATTCATATGCTCCTCATCACATTTATTTCCATGAAAACACAGTGAAGCCATTTGAATTCAGTTTATAGAAATGATTTTGCCCTGAGAAACATTTCTAAGAATATTCTCAGAAATGCCTACTCCATGCACATTGCTTGAATTTACTATTTATAGATAGATTTACAGAATGAATAAGCTATAAGTGTACAGAAAATTAAGCCTGGTGCCATTCTGTTGTTTCAGAGGAAAAGGAGAAAGAGAAGGAGGAAGTGGAGGAAGAGGACAGGGTGAAGAATGAAGAAGACTGAGACAGGAAAGAAGTCAAAAAAAGGAGGAGAGAAAATATTGAGAAGAAGAGAGATGTGAGGGGAGGAAAAGTGCCCAAAGCATTATTATTTATTGTTTACCTAAAACAAACAGAAAGCAGAAAGCTATTTCTAACTTGTAACTTAGGGACCCTGATTCTTCATTCATTGTTGTCTATGACTAGGCAAAATCTCACAGTAGCCACAGTATCTTCTACTCTTAAATCTGGTTTATAATTTACTAGATGTATGGACCAAAATAAATAAATTTCTGAGCCAATCTCTATCTTATCTTCCCTACCTGTAAAACAGTATTGCTGTGGTAACTACCTCAAGGACTGCCAAAAGAACCACATGAAAGAGCGTATGTAAAGCTTTTGGTAGAGGGCATTTGTCGGTCTGTGTGAGTTTTCTTTTTTGTGGTTTATTATTTTTGGCTTATCTTGTATACTAGTATACTGAACTTAGCACTACAGTTTGTGGAGGGGATGTTCACATCCTTATTTTCTCAGTTTCCCTTTTGATCAGAAGTAAAGCCTGGTGTGGACTCCCAGTGTGTCTCTCCTCAGAGCAACCGCTGAGAATTTAAACATGGAAGGAAATGAATTCTCAGATGAGGCACCCCGGGGTGGGTTGACCTGAATGTTTACAATCTATGTGAACACTGAGAAAAGAAAAGAAATCAAAGTGGTTATTTTTGAATGTGAATTTGCTTTTGAAGTGCAAAGTTGTAATACTTATGGAAGGTATCATCGGTGCCACCCAGGGGGCTGGGGACTGATGCTACTTCCGTGTCGAGATTAAGTTCATAATGTCTTAAATTCCTCACCCAGGGAGTCCTATCTTGGTTGATTACATGAGGGAACTTTCAAATTGAGCTATTCGAAAGAGAAATGGTCTGCTCTAAGGGAGCAAATCTCTGCTGGAGTCCAAGAGCAGAAGCCACATGGTCCCTGGGGAGAGCTACAGAATCAGGCAGGGAAGTGTGGTATGGAAGCTGGCATTGAAGTGTTCTCCAGAATGAGATGTTAAGTCTGAAGTTCAGAAACCAACGCTAACAAAATTAGCAAAAGCTTCTATCCAAAATAAGAAAATTGAAGCAAAATCCTTTCTGTTTTATAAACACTTTTTTTTGTGTGTTTTTTTTTCTTTTTCTTTTTTTTTTTTTTTTTGGTTTATTGCAGTAAAGTTTTATTTATTTATTTATTTTATTTCCACTCATACAAACTTAACAGGTACACTGGTCCCCTCCCTCCCTCCAACCTCCCACTGCCCTGCATCCCCCTTCCCTCCCCCCTCCTTTCCCATCCCCCAGTGCCTCCCACTCCCATCCCTGGAGCATCCTTTAATGTGCATGCCAAACTCTCCTCTGGGTCCTCCCCTCTGATGAGGTGCAAGGACCCAGGGGCATTTCCCAGAACCCTTTCCTGTGTTCCCCTTAAGCATAGGAACACTACTGTGGCTGTCAATCCCTTGCCTCCAAGGATCCTAGTGCCTTTAGCAAATGCTGGACTTTGTGGGGTCAATAGTGTGTTGGGCATTGTGCAGGGCATGCAAAGTCCAATAATGATTGCTTCGGTCCTAACTTGTGTGGAGTATCTTGCATATCATTACTCCTCCCATCCTTGTGCTCTTACAGTCTTACCGCCCCCTCTTCTGAAAATTTCCCTGAGCTTCAGGATGGGGAGAGATTAGGCTGGTCTAGTTCCAGGTGGTTGATATAGTCTTTGAAGTTCTGGATTATGGTTTGTTGATTTTTTTTTTTTTTCAGTTTTGCTGCTCCTGCAATGCCCTTCCTGTTGGGTATTGGATGTCACCCCCTCGCCAGTGATAAAAACCTGTTAAACTAAACTAGAGTCTTGTTATAAGAGTATATTCAAAGGTAGATGTAATAAAAGTAGGAAACGACAGTGAGGGAGGGGTCAATCACCCATTTGCAAAATGGTTACTTTTTATTTTCCATTGACCTGAATCATTACATCTATTTCCTGCACTCCAGACATCCTCTATTTACTTCCATGGAAAAGCAGTTCTAATTTCCCCCTGATATACTGGATCAATAACCTCTGCTAATGCTTCAATTCCTTTCTTAGCCTGTTGACATAAGTTATTTGGGGCCTAAAGTGACTAGACAGAAGTATTTGTTTCTGTTCAATGAAATACAATGGACTTAACTCTGGAAGAAAGGAAACATAAAATTCAAAGATGAAGAAACAAAAATTATGCTTTTGGGTACTAGGGGTGATAGTGAGTAGTATCATTACTGATTCCATCTCTTGATTCCCAGACTCGTCAATTCTGGCTATGGAAAAAAAAAAAAGAAAGAAAAACAGTACTATTCAATCGGGGGATGTCTCCTTTCATCATTTGAACTTCCTGGAAAAGCCCTCTATCATGGCTTCAGTATGAATTACCTCCCACAGGCTTTTGTATTTGGATATTTGGTTACCAGCTAGAAGCAATGTTTGGGAAGGTTATTGAACCTTTAGTAGGAAGAGCCTTGCAGGAAGTAATATGCTACCAGGAGTGGGCTTCTTCTTCTCTTTTCTTCTTCTTCTTCTTCTTCTTCTTCTTCTTCTTCTTCTTCTTCTTCTTCTTCTTCTTCTTCTTCTCTTCTTCTCTTCTTCTTCTTCTTCTTCTTCTTCTCTTCTCTTCTTCTTCTTCTTCTTCTCTTCTCTTCTCTTCTTCTTCTTCTTCTTCTTCTTCTTCTTCTTCTTCTCCCTCCTCCTCTCCTCTCTTCCTTCCTCCTCCTCCTTCTCCTTCCTCCTCCTCCTCCTCCTCCTCCCCTCCTCCTCCTTCCTCCTCTTTTCTTCCTCTTCTTCCTCTTCTTCTTCTTCTTCTTCTTCTTCTTCTTATAAGCCTCCTCCTCTGCCATAAAAATCGTTCTTGGGCCTGCCACCATGCTAAAATATAATCTCTGCTCACACACAATGTTTGGCCTGCCCCATGCCTCATTACTCCTTCCTCTTCCTTCTTCTTCCTTCTTCCTCCTCCTTCTTCCTTCTTCCTCCTCTTCTGCTAAAATATAAGCCCATCTTCTGCTCACATCACAATGTTTTGACCTGCCACCATGCTTTCTGCAATGGAAAGGCCTTTGAAAGCAACTTAGAGGGATGGTTGTTAGTTGAGTCCAGATCCAACCAAGTTGGTAATCAAGATTAATCATCACATGAAACAATTTCTTTTTCAGCTGTTCACATCTGAAATGAAGCAATTTATGCTTCACCAAACACAAGGGCTGAATCTACATAAATAAACATTTCTATTCCAAAAAGGGAGAATGAGGAAAGGGTGAGGAAAGGAACAACAGTTTCCAAATGCATCCAAAGCCTGAATAAACAAACACATGAAATCTTAAGGTTTGAGACTAATCATCTTTGACTGTGTGTCCTATTTTTAGATGAGCAAGGACAGCAAGTGATCTACTGGAGTCTCAGTCTATGTTACTTCATGGCTTTTCAAGTATGGCATATACTACAGTTCTCACCCACTGAAATCACATACTTGTTGACATCACATCTATAGCTCTAAGGAAACATTGATCCCATGGCTAGGGACTTTCAATGATGAACCTGCACTCATATTCCAATAGGTGATTTCCCTAATAGTTGCTTTCTATTAATGCTTTATTCCTGTGACAGGTCACTACCTGGTATCTGGATTGTCATTCACATAGAGGAAGCTGTGTTACTCCAATTCCTATATTATGTGTACATTCTGAATTTGTGCCATTGAAGTGCTTTCAAGGTTCCCTGTACAATGGACTTTTTGAGAGCATTTTCTGAATTTTTTATTCTCTTAGTTTCACACATAAACACAGTAAATTCATCATATTTTCATGCTTTCATATAAATCTCATTTTTCCTTCTTTTCCAATCACAACTCTTTCTCTTCCTTACCAGTTTCCCTACCCAGTATGTTTTATTTAGATTGCCATTGATGATATGTGTCTGAGTACTAACTCAAGAATGAATCATATCTGGGTATACAAATAAGGAAATTATCTTTTCTCCTTCCGACCATTCAACATCAACTCAGGGAGGTATGAAATGAGTTACATTGACTATAGTGTGTAATGTTTTAATGTTTATTTGGATTAATTTGAAAATCATTTATCAGGATTTAATAATAGTATTTATTAGAGACCTAAACCTGTAGTAACTTTTATTTTTTACTTCTCTGACTGACGTTGGTATTGGGCAGATATTAAACTCACAGAATGAGTTAGAAAGCATCCCCTAGAACTCTCCTACATTGCTGGTGGGAATGCAGGCTCATACAACCACATTGATGAGCCATCTGGTGATTCTTAAAGAAATTAAAGATTGAAATGCCATATGACCCAGCTATTCCACTTTTGGGAATAACCCCCCATACAGCAAAAATTCACCTCGATAGCACAAGCACGACCATGTTCATAGCAGCACTGTTTATAATAGCAAAGTCATAGAATCAACCCAAGTCCAACAGTTGACGAGTGGATAAGGAAAATGTGGTACATCTATACAATGGAGTACTACTCAGCCATCAAAAATGATGAATTAATGCAATTTGCCGGGAAATGGATGGAATTAGAAACAATTATATTGAGTTGAGTATCCCAGAAAATTAAGCGCTGTATGTACTCCCTAATAGGTGGCTCCTAGGACCAAACCCACTTAGAGACACTCAAAGATAAATCTCTGTAATACCTACAGTAATTGCAAAGATTATGAACAGGAGGGAGGGGAAAGGAAGGCCACACCAGAAACAAGGAAAGAGGGGACCATGCTACAGCAGAGATAATAGGCCACCATCAAGGACTGCAAATAAGTAATGAGACATCTGGTTAAGTTCACAGACTTTCCTTCCTGATCATTTGCAACTGATGGGGTATGATCTTACCAGAAGGGGAGGGCATATAGTTTGGCAGATAGAAAGTAACCATTTTGCAAATGGGTGATTGACCCCTCCCTCATCATGGTCTCCTACTTTTATTACATCTACCTTTGAATATACTCTTATAACAAGACTCTAGTTTAACAGTTTTTTATCTCTGGCCAGGGGGTGACATCCAATACCCATCAGGATGGAGTGAAGGGTATTTCAGGAGCAGCAAAAGTGAAAAAAAAAATCAACAAACCATAATCCAGAACATCAGAGACTCTATATCAACCACCTGGAACTAGGCCAGCTTAATCTCTCCCCATCCTGAAGCTCAGGGAAATTTGTGGAAGAGGGGGCAGTAAGATTGTAAGAGCACAAGGATGGGAGGAGCAATGATATGCAAGATACTCCACACAAGTTAGGGCCGAAGCAATCATAACTGGACTTTGCATGCCCTGCGCAATGGCTAACACATTATTGACCCCTCAAAGTCTAGCATTTGATAAAGGCACTAGGATGCTGGGAGGCAAGGGATTGACAGCCACAGTAGTGTTCCTATGCTTAAGGGGAAGACAGGAAAGAGTTCTGGGAAATGCCACTGGGTTCTTGCACCTCATTGGAGAGGAGGACCCAGAGGAGAGTTTGGCATGCACATTAAAGGATGATCTGAGGATGGGAGGGGGAGGCACTGGGGGATGGGGAGAGAGGGGGGAGGGAAGGGGGCACAGGGGAATGAGAAGGTGGAGGGAGGGAGGGGACCGGTGTACCTGTTAAGTTTGTATGAGTGGAAATAAAAAAAAATAAAAAAAGAAGAACACACACACAAAAAAGAAAGCATCCCCATTTCTATGTTTTTGGAAAATTTGATGAGAGGTGGCATATTATTTCTTTAGATTTAGGGCAAAATTCACCATTGAGATTGCTTAACAATTTCTTCCATTTATTATTTAAAGTATTCTTTTTTTGGTGTATGTGTCTGAGTTTGTATGTGTATGTCTGTGTGTGTCTGTGTGTCTATGTGTGTTGGAAGGCACTGTTGTGTGCCTGTGGAGGCACAAGGGTAACATCAGGAATCATCCTGGATTGCTCTACCTCCTATTTGCTTTGTTTTGGAATTTCCCAGGCTATATACTCACCAGTGCCAGAGTAAAGGTTTTGCTGCTTGTGAGGCAGAGGTTCAAACCCTGAGCCATCTCTCCAGCCTTCTAAAGTGTTCTTTATATGTGGTTAAAAAAATAGTCCTTCACAGTTTTTGAACTTTGGTGTATATCAATTCTTTTGAACTACAAGTTTAAATCATTTTTCTCTAACTTTGATTAGCCCCCCCCTGAACTGGTTCATAATTCAGATTCTTTGGTTCAAATTTGTAACTTCTTTATTCCTTAAGGATGATCATTGTCTGACATTTAGCCACATGAAAGAAATTTATTAGTTTTGGATCACTGTAGATTTGTGAAAACCATGGTGTATTTAAAAGGAATTCAAAGAAATTCATGACAAGATGAGAATAGAGGGGAAAAGGAAGAAAAGAAGGAAGAAAGGAAGGGTAGTGATGGAAAGAATCTGAGTTAAAAAAGCCTAGCCTTGGAATAGACCTAACTCCAAATATAAACTAGTAGATACCTGATAGAATGTCTGTCATATCATAAATTTTGTCAAGGACATGCATTAATATAAGTTCTTTATATAATCAAAGAGAGTGTAAAGTGACATATGAATTCTTTTAAACAATGTAAATATAATAGAGTTTCTTGAAATTTCCTTGAAATAAAGAAATCCAGCCATATGTGATAATATGGATGAACTTCAACTACAAATGCTGAGTGAAATAGTCAGAGAGAGATGGACAAAAGCATCGTTCATATAAGACATTTAAAGCAAGCAAATGCAAAGACGAGAAAAGATAAACTGTGGCTGCTAGGGCTGGAGGAAGGAAGAAAGGAACTATTGCTGTTCAATTACGCAGTTTTAGACATTCGAGGTGAAAAAGCCTTGACGATTTTTTGAATAGAATTGCACTTGTACTGTGTTAAATCCCTTTCATTTATGTCAGACTTGATTGTGTTTAAAATGGATTGTGTCCATTTTAATGCCATAATGCTACATTTCTAAGGATTCAGGAAAACGTCTGAGTTCTATGACAATGAAGTCAACTTAAAGATGGCTGAAATGACTAAACATTGCTTGGTACCTTTAGCAAAACACAATGACAACATAAATACGAGAAAGGAAGAAATGGAATCTTCCTTATCTGCAGACAATAGGATTAATTTTTGTTTTAAAAGAAGTCAAATTAAAAAGTTTTTCCAACTGTAAAAGATTGAGTGGGTAGATTTCATGTTACCTGCTGATAGGTAGCTACCTTTCCAGGCCCATGGCAAATTCCTTAAATGATCAGCTTCAAAAGAGGAAAGGTTCATTTTGGTGCAATTTTGGAATGTTTGACCCATGGTCAATTGATCTCTGCTGTTTTCGAGGTAGACATCATAGTGAGAGACATGCTGTGCCATCTGCCAACAATGACTCAGAACCCCCAACACTGCCACCACTACTACTAGGCTCTACTCCTTAAAGGTTCTGCCCCCCTCCAGTAGCTCTTCAAGGTAGAGACTGCACTTTAATATACGGGTCTTTGGGGGCACATATCCAAATTGTTGCATTAACATAACACACACACACACACACACACACACACACACACACACACACACACACACAGTGTGAATCACTCAAAAATTATGATTGATCCTCTCCCTTTTCTTTCTCTATCCTGGTGTGTGTGTGTGTGTGTGTGTGTGTGTGTGTGTGTGTGTGTGTGTGTGTTCAAGTGTTTTTCTCAATTTCAGTGGAAAAGACAAGGATCAGTGGCTGGTTGATTTAAGTTAATTGTTGAATCATTAAATATGCACTCAGTTGTTTTACAAGCCAGATTTTGAGTGTGGCTGGTATTACAGGGTTGAATAGATGCCAGACTTGACTTTTATGAGCTAATTTTAGTAACTGACCCCCAAATACTGTATTTAAGATCTATATAATCTGAGGCACTACCGCTGTGCTGGAGGAAAAAGGCTGAAGGAACTTCTTTATTGAAGAAAGCAAGCCATGGGCCTGGAGAGATGGCCATTGGTTAAGAGTGCTTCCTTGGCAATCATGAGGACCAGAATGTAAATCCATGCATCCATGCAACATGGTAGGATTACCCCCAAACACCTGTAAATCTTTCTCCAATGGCAGTACAGATAAGAGGATAATGGACTTGCTGCCTTCCAGGCCTAGCAGGATGAGAATCTCAGGTTCTGAAAGAGACCCTATCTTAGAGGAATAGGTGAAGAGTAAGGAAGAGGATACCCAAAATTCTCTTGTGGGCTCTATGTGCACACAGTCATGTACACTCATACATAGATGTAAATACATGGACTTACACACACACACACACACACACACACACACACACACACAACTCATACACTCATACACTAACATACTGTGATAGATACAGGTATCAACTGTTGTAGGCTGAGCTTTGGGCCCAGATGTGAAGAATTGATAGTTAAGGCAAGTCCTTGAACAATTCTAATTGAAATGAAAGACCCAGTTTATAGTGGGCGGTGCTTTTCAGTGGTAAACCCAATACAAAGTAATGCAGATGAGACAGACTTGCTCTCTCTTTTGCCCTGTATTAACTTGTGTGGAATTTGTTGCTGGCCTCCTGTCACTTTCTGCCTCAGAGCCCTGCTGCTGCTCTTACTTGACATCAGAGTCCAGTTTCTTTGGCCCTCTAGTGTGATCGAGGTTCTAGTACTTTTCAGTAATCCTTCCGTGTTCAGGATAACTGGGACTGCTGTGAGACTTTTCAAGGATTCTTAATTCTTCAGCATCAGACTAAGATCAAGACACTCAGCTCGAGAACAGAGCAGCTATGGGCAGCTACTTTTGGATTACTAAAATTTTATCTGGTAAGTTAAATATATATATATATATATATATATATATATATTCTGTTGGTTCTGTTCCTCTAGAGAAGACTGACTAATAAACTTACCCCTCACTCCAGCAATAATAATAACCCAAACAGTAGCAAATAATTCTATTCCACCCACAATTGCAGTGACTCATGGATAGGATCCTACACGACAAAAAATTGATCAAAATTCCAACCCTCAAAACATTGTGAAAAGATGGCAGAGATACCCTGTTGAACCCGGACTCATCTGACTTCACATGATCGCTATAGATGTGAATTTAGAGTTCTGATGAACTTGAATTGAGCTAGGGACACCTGATTCTCTGATATTCACAGAAAATCATGGAGCTAGTGAGCCCTTCATTGACATAATGCTCAGCATTGGAAGGTCATTTATAGTGGAGGATGGCAAGGTACATAATTTATTACAGAGTATGAATGTAAGTTTACCGTGGATAAAGGATTACTTTCCTGGCATTACAGCAACTTGTTTTTACACCAGAAGTTGTATGTAATTTCTGGTGTTTTTGTTTGGTTTGGTTTGGTTTGGTTAGGTTTGGTTGGTTTGGTTAGGTTTGGTTGGTTTGGTTGTGTGTACCTCCCAGCTTCACATAGTTAAGAGCCTATGATAAAGCTAAAGAATAGCTGTTTTGTCTATAACTTATGAGAATAAGCTCATAGTGTGAGCATACAGAGTCCTGACCCAGGAATACCATTCCCATTATGAGTGCACAAAGCATTGGCCCAGCGATGCCATCCATATATGTCCACATGGAACATGGTCCACAGGAGATTGAGTTCATGGAGCTCGGGCCCACTGATGCCATCCACAGAGTGAGCACATAGAGTCTGGTCCATAGAGGCCTTCCACATTGTAACCACCTGGAGCCCTGCCCAGGGACACATAGACACACAGGTTCCCCAGCCCAAACTTCATTTGTGTGTGTGTGTGTGTGTGTGTGTGTGTGTGTGTGTGTGTGTGTATCAGAGGGGAGTACGTGTCCTTGTGGAGGACCAAGGGTGACTTCGGGAATCATCCTGGATTGCTTCTACCTTTTCTTTGCTTCCAGGCTCTGCCCACCAGAGTCTGAAGTACAGGTTGACACCATTTCTACCTGGCGTTTTTACATGGGAGATGGAATCCAAACTCAGGACTTCCTGCTTACTTGCGATACAGTCTTAACCCCTGAGCCTCTCTCCAGCCCAGTAAACTTTTTTAGACATTGCAAGTCTGACTGGATAAACTCACGTTTGAGTAAACAAATAACATTTCACTGAAAATTCAATGATGTTCCACCATCATCTTCAAGTATCCAGTAACTCACGAGAAGTTCAATACCTTTCATATTCCCCAGCATCAGTGTTATCTATTTTTTTCTACTCAGAAACGTTCAGTGATGTTTCTTTATTATCTATATTTAAAAATTTAATGATTTAGTCAGAACTTATGGCTACAACTGTTGGCAATTTTTCAGTTATAACTTCACTGGTAATATTGCACTCTTTTTCCCTTAGAAATTTTAACCAAATATCAAAGATATTGCATTGTCGTTTTAATGTTTTATATGCTATTTTGCTCACTGACCATGGGCTGCCATGAAGACAGAAAACTCTCTGCCAAGACTTTCAACCTATGTTCTGCATCTAGCTCTTGTTTCCCTTCATCTTTCACGAAGTTCTGATCCTTTTTGGTGAAGGCAAATTTCAGAGATGTGTTTGTTCGATCACAGAGCTTCTCTATAGAGCCTTACAGTTTGCTGCAGCTCACTCTGTCTGTCTTTAGTCCTTTCCTTATGTTGTACTCTTCCACTCCAGGTAAACAGATGTTTCTAGTTTTATTGAAGCTTGATATCCTGTTTTGTATTCTTTTTTTTTTTTGGTGGGAAGGTAGGATAAAGTAAGTTTTTAGAGAAAAAGCAAAAAAAAATAGTTTTATGTTATGAAAACCAGATGTGAGTTGGCTCAGCAGATAAAGGCTACTGCATGCAAGCTTGGTGATCTGAGTTTAATTCCCAGAAGCTTATATATTAGATTGAAAGAATGGACTTCCAAAAGTTGCTCCCTGTCCTCCAAGTTTGCATGCCTGTACCTGTTCTCTCTTGTAAATAAAATAAATAAAATACTATAACAAACAAACAACAGTAAAACTCCCAGAAGTTTCTTGCCTCATTTAACTTAAATTCACATAATCACATAGCATCTACAAAGAAGGTTCTTGAAATTTGTTGACTAAAATCTTCTGAATATATTCATATCACATATTTTATTTATATAAAATTGACATTTATATTAATGATACTAATGAAAAGCCTATCTTATTCTATTTTAGATTCAGTTTGATTTATCTCATGGGAGAGATGAACAAAACAATAAAAAGGAGAAAGAAAAAAGAAACAGTCAAGTTTGCCTGAATAAAGTTGAGAAATGATCTTACTCTACATCCCATGCTTGATTTCATGATGCAGCATAGGCTAGTCTTAAATGTGTCGAGTCTCCTGCTTCCACCTCCTAAGTGCTGACTTTACAGGTTGCACCAGTGTATCCAGCCCTATCTCTTTTCTTCCCTGTGGAACTGGTTCTATATTTAACAAATCTTGCAAAAATATATTTTTAAGATATATGAGGATGAATACGTAGAACAAACAAAAAATAATTACAAAACTCCACTTTGGAGAGATAGGAAATAACCCTGGAAGAAGTTGTGAATAATCACCAGATGTTTTTAATTAACTGAATACAATAAACTGAATAGGTTTCTCTTTTACTTAGGCATTTCAAGAGGCACGTGAGGAGGTCTTTCCAGCTTGTAGGTAGCCTGCCAATAATGGTGAGATCTTTCTATCTTGGCCCAAGTGCCATAGAATTTAGGCACTTAAAAAGAGCAAAAGAAGTGAATAGCTGAACTATAGTTTGAGGCAAAACCCCTTGGTCCGTTGCTTACTTGCCAAAGACAACTTAACTTAAAAACCAAGGCCATTTCTTGGCTGAAGTTCAATGCTTTTGCTATCATTCTTTTGTTTTTATACAACTCTGAGCAGCATTGATCTTTGGATTCCTATGTGGCCCTTCTATGTTAGATTTTTTTTTTAACTTTTGAATCTCTCTGCCCTATTAGATTACATGCCTTTTGAAGAAGTGATTTTTTTGTCTTGAAAATTTAATTTGCTAATGACTATATATCATGCAGCAAGTGGGGTAATGGCTGAAAGTATCCTTAGACTTAAAATGTTTAATTAAAGTATTCTCTTGGATTAAGGCATGTACAAATGAATCTTGGATGAACACAAACATTGAGTCCATTTCACCTTGAAAAGGTGGCAGATCTGACATTCTTGAATTCATGTAGCAAGGACAAAAGGAACATGCTATACATGTAACATATTCTTACTCTGTAAAAAATTATTGATTTTATTTGTAAGCAGAACCTTTAATGACTTTTGTTTGTTATTTTCAAAAATCATTCAAGAGCAATTTGCAAGAACAGTATTCGATTTCTTTGTTCACAGCAGCCACTGTGGTTTATAACTTTTTCATTTTCTGTCATCGTACCCAAATGGCTCTGTTTTCTTTAGAGATAAAAATCACTTGTTGATAACTATAATTCCATGAATCAAACCCACAAGCTTGGCGGTAATAAAGACTGAACAAATGCATCATTCATACATCTTAGCAGGCTCAAAATGATGAATGGAGGATTTGACTATGTGGCTTGGGTTTTGGCTGTACTTTTGTGTGAGGCATGTGTTCAAAAGTAAGTTCACAAAAGTATGTTCTTTATAGTACTTGCTCTGCCCAAGAAATGCTTTACAAATATTCTTTGGCATATATGCGACATGCACTGAAACAAAATTCTGGTCCCACTGCCAGCAGAGCTTGGCCAGTGCTTCTTCACGCAGATGCATGGTGTTTACACATAGCATACCTGAGGATTTTGTCATCCACCCACAAAATACATTGCTTCTTCCACACAGACTGAGGTTTCCAAGGCAACAGAGGACTCCACTGACAAAGAAAGCACACACCAGTCAATTTCCATTTCTCTATGCCAAAACCTAACAGCTCTCTACAGACATAGCATTTATATCTCCCACCCAGAAGGCAAAACTCAGAATAAAGTACTAATGGTAGAAGCACATCTTTAATGTGTTAGAAAAAAACTTTGTTTCACTGACTTTAAAGACAGGTTTGCTGAGATCTTTTGAGTGGAGGGTTAAGTATAGAGTAGATGAAAGAGGTGGCTGACCTTGAAGGATACTAGCAGTAGTTAACAGAAAGAAGATCCATCTTCTCTCTGACACTAGAGTCTCCTGGTGACCCGTCCCAAGTTTTTCCTTTGAAAGCAACTTTATAAATCTGGTCTGGTCTTTCTTGTTTTCAATTTACTTCAAAACTCATTTTAACTTGAATATTTTTTAAACTGCCCTTGCAAACCCACCAATTATCATCTAAATGCCACTCCAGTGTTTTTTGTCCATCTCTATAGTCTATTGATTATCCCTTTACCCTGCCTCTCCATTTGCCAATAAACCATACTTCCACAGTTCTCTCTCTCCTTAAACTTATCAGCCATTCTCCTTAGGAAGTTCTCCTTCTTCACACAGTACTTCTAAGAGTCTCTCCTTACCCCCTTTCTATTCTAACTCTTAATATCCCTTTGAGAAATGACATTTAAATTTGTATTGAGTAGACTTATTTGAAAGCTTAAAAAGTAGCCTCCCGCCATGGTTCAATCAGTCTCTGAGGATGGGATGCAGTCTTCATATATCTTAAACTTTTCAGATTTCTCTGTAGAGACAAGTTTTAGAAATCACTCTCCTAGAGGGAGTTCCTCTCTGTCTTGCTAACTCCTTGCTAAGCTCAGACCCTTTCCAGAACTAATAATGTTTGTGACTCATACAATCAGCCTTTCACGCCCACAAATTCAGTCATAGATCAAATCCATTAGAAAAAAAAATTGCATCTGTACTGAGCATGGGCATTTTTTTTCTCTTTAAATTTTCCACTGTATAGTATAGTATGACAAGGATCCACACAGCAGTTATATTGTATTAAGTAGCATATGTAATAAAGAAAGGTTAATTTAAAGGATATAGGAGGACTTGCTTAGATAATGCTCAGATACCTGCCATTTTATGCAAGAGGCATACGTATCTAAAGATACTTGTGTTGAAAGGGTCCTATGAGAGTAAGTCACACTTAATTTTCCCTTCTCATTATTTCAAGGTAAAGTAAAATGCAGTACCAAGACATTCAAAGCTTGTATAGTTTGGGCTCAGCATACCTGCTAAGCCTAATGCTGCAATGGCTTCCTAGACCTTCTGGAAGCGTCTATGCATAGTCCTGACATCTATTTCTTCTTTTACCTGTTCCATTTTATCCTTCAGTTCACAACCCAAATATTCTCAAATGTTTTGTGCTCTCCTAACATGATACATTATACTAATTGTAGCACTTACTATATTTAAATATTTTCATTAGTTTATATTATTATCACAATAGATGAGAACTTATTGGCAGATAAAAGTATTTTTACTTTTTTTACTTACTGGGTTCTCTATTCAGAGAACAAAGCACCTTGAATATGTTGCATATTTTATATTTAGTACTTAGTGAAATATTGATTATAGGAATATAAAAACTAGAAATTTTTGTTTAGCAAGGTTTTTTTTTTTGTCAAAGTTGCTTCTTTGGGAACAGCAGAGCCTAGGAGCTTTTCTCAGGTAGCAGTTTTCTTCACTTTCTCTTATTTCCTTTGTTCATCTGGCATATAGAGCATCTGGAAATACAGTCCAGGTGGTGAGGCCAAGTTCCCTGCAACCAACACTATTCCCAACACGGACACTATTCTCAGCAACTGAACATTCAGAAAGAGCTGTCATATCATTGGGGAGCTATTCTGACAGCTGGGTATTATAAGTGAACACCTGCTAGCAAAAGACCTGGACAACTTTGGGTTCGCTAAGAAAACCAAATATGGGGAGTTATGGAAGAAGCATAAGGCATATTAAAATTTCTATGCAGTGTAAGATTAAAAGCTTGAACTGTTTCTGCAACTGTGCAGCTGTAAAAAATCAATCTGAAGATCATTTCTTGAAAATTGACATGAAAACTACAACTGAAAGCAAATTGTGGGTGAATATGTCTCCATTTCACATATTGTATTTTCAAACCACACAAAAAAGAAACTGTAAGAAATATTCATAACTGAAGTACACACAGAATGGTGCCAATGGCAAGACATGGTAACTGAGAGAAGCAGAGCAGTAATTCCATCTGTATTTGTGGAGCTTTAAGTTCTAACATATTGCTTAACAGAATATTGAACTCTAAAAGCTGAAATACAAGTCACCTTTCCACAATTATTTAGTAAAAGTGCATGTGTGTTTATGTGTGAATGTAAAGAAAGGGAAAGCTGAAATTACTTCCCCCCAAATTATTCCAAACAAGTTTGCATTTAACTTTTAAGTCTTGTTCTCCAAGAAGTTCCATTGCTGTCTGTGATACATGCACATTCTCCAGCTTTCACAGTCAATTACCCACCAACTGATATAGAGGCTACCATCTGTAGTCTGTAAGCTATATTTGATTTGTTTCATTTCTTTCCAGCCCTTTTCTTGTTGTTAGTGATAGAAAGTCACAAATACATAGCAACCTCTGTTTCATTAAAGTTATTTTAAATAGATATGTCCAAAATCATGTAAAAGAAGGACCTGCCACGATAGAGTCTATCACTAAAAGTTTTGAGCTTAAGTAACACATCCTCTGATTACAGTTGAATCTCTCTGTGTAGCCTGCATAGCCACCACGGTCTCGTCTCAGAAGGACCCCATTCTTCTATTAGCTCTACTGCTGCCACTGTGAAAGTCTTATTTTTAAAACAATGTTCCACCATTTTAACTCTGCGTGGGGCCCTGTAAACGAAGTAGCTAGTCCTGTCTGCTTGTGAGTTATTCACTGACTATTTTTCAGTGTGTGAAACTTACTAAAATCAGAAAAAGTCAGTATTAACAAGGAATAAGCACTGTGAATAAATAACCTATTTTTATTGGGTTGCTTACTATTGGGAGGAGAAAGGAGCAGATAGTTTCCCTTGCTGGAATGGTGAAATTTCCCCAAGTTATGGCAGATCCATATAATGTTGAGTACTTTCTTAGCTTTACTTCAGAATATTCTTTCTTTCTCTTTGCTTACTTATTCTGACAGAACCCTGTTCAGAAATCATCTCTGCTGGAAACAATAATTTCTCAGACAAAATCTTCTAATAATAAATATGTTACAAGCATCATTGAAAACTCAGTCTGGTGATTGCTTGCTTGAGATGTCATATTAGAATAATGCAGAAATAGCTTATACCTTTACACAGTCAAGTTAGAATGATGGTGTGGTTCTAGGTACCAGCCTCCAGGTTAACTGAAGGGCTAACAGCAATAAAGGATATATTGAGAAATGTACTTAGTATTAGTGCTTGCCATGGTTGACTATGAAATGTTCCCACACAATCTCATTGACAAAGTCCTAGATCCTACCTGGTATTGTGACTAAGAGAGGTTTTGGAAATTTGAGAAGGTGGAGCCAAGATGCAAGAAGTAGGTCACTGGGGAATATGCCCTTGGGAGTAATCTCTTGTTTTGTCCATCCCACTGTTAGTATCCTCTACTCCAAGTTCCCCACCATGATTTTCCCATTGCAAGTCTAAAAACAATAGCATCAGCTATAATGGAAACCTCTGGAACAGTTGAGTACAAATAAAACGTTCCTCCTTTTAAGTTGTTAAAGATAGGTATCCTACCACAATAATGAAAAGTCCCATACAAGTTCTTCTAAAAAATATTGAGCCACTGCATCTATAAGATATATTTCTGACACTGAAAAACTACTAACTCTATTAACACTTTTCTCTGACAGATGCACATATTATGTGAGGTTAAACCTATATTTAATTCATGATAGCAAAGAAAGATATGAGATTTTAGCAGCTGAAATATTTACAGAATTTTTTTTGAAACTGAAGCAGGAGTAGTTTGGAAATTCGATACTAAACTGTTGCCTTTGTCTCAAAGTGATGCCAGAATGGAAAGTCTCTTTCTTTAAGTAGAATTGAACCTCACACGTTTTGTTACAGGGCCAGAATCAGACTCATACAGGTTCTGGTTTTCTTTATTTAAGAGGCTGTTCTTGTAATTCCTTTCTCTTTTCTCCCACTGGGGATTGAGTCTAGTGCCTCAGTCATGCTTTGCCTCTGAGCTTTACCCCAAGCCCCTGTAAGTCATACAGAGACATGAGTGAGGAAGCTTGCCTTAAGCAGTGGTTCTCAGTGATCTGTCCGAAGCAGCACAGTGCTTGCTAAAACTGGGTGACGCTCCTAGTTCTTACCCAGTTGTTTGGAGAGTGGTCTGAGACTTTGCATGAATAGTAATTTCCCAGACGCTGATTCAAGGACCCCGCGTTGAGAGCAGGTATTTGTCCAAAACCATTGTGCAGCTTTCTGTTGCTATCTGTAGGGACAGATGACCCTTCACTGAGAAGAATGCAAGTCCTCTCAACCCTTCCTCCCATTTCTTTCTCTTTCAAACTTCACACAATGCTTGAGATAAAAGAGTTTATGACCATGATATTAAGGAAGATTCCATCATATGAAGTCATGTTGCACACAGAGTAAAGTTGTCCCCTGTCGAAAGCATCAGATCTTTCTTAAATTTCCACTGAAAATAGCAAGCGTTTCAAGGACAGGGGATAAGCAGTTGTCATGATCATATGTAGACTGAGTTGAAAGCAGAAGGACCTACTCATCATCTGAAAACCACGAGTCTAGAGAAGGTTTGAGTACAGACAGCATCCACCAGGCTTTATGTTCCTGGATTGAGTAAAATTCCTCATGACAAATCTCTCCCCACTCCACAGTGGGAAGAAAGGGAGATACAAAATAATAGTGTCCTTCCCAGAAGAAAGTTTGACATTCACACTAAAGGATGCTCCAGGGATGGGGTGGGGAGAGGGCACTGGGAGAAAGGGAGGAAAGAAAGGGAAAAGGGGCAAGGGAGCAAGGGGTCCGAAGAGGGGTGGAAGGAGGGAGGGGACTGGGGTACCAATTAAGTTTATATGAGTGGAAAAATTAATTAATTAATTAAAAAATAAAAGTGTCCTTGAGAGAGTCTGGCAGCCTTTGAGCAGGCAGAGTGGGTGATGGGTGGCCAAACCAGGCTCTCACAGCCATCAGTAACCTCTCTCTTCTAAGTCTCCTTCTTCCATCCTTGTGTTCATTTATTGATGTTCTAATTTGGTCACTTCATGGTAGTGTTTATCTATTTTAACCATTATTCAAAGGCATAGAAACATAAATCTCTAAGTTATAACCATGTATCTCATCCTTACTATACCAAAAGTTCATTCTTAAATAGTAATGTGAATGTCATTAAAATAAACAAGTGAAATACGACAACAAAAAACTTGTGTGTTTCAGAATTCTAAATATTTTGGATAGGTGAACTTTTAGATTACACAATTTCTTGTCTACTTCCCAAATTCGACTTGAACAGCTGGAAGAGAGAAATAACCTCCAAGAGAGAAATAAAAATAGCCAAAGAGCAGATAAAGACATATTTTTGCTTAGGTTTCATTTTTGTCCTGCGCATATCCAGGAAGCAAAGCAGATGTTTGAGGTACAAATATGGAAGGACCTACATAACTTCATTGTAGCTTTCAAAGTTGAGAGCAATGTGACAATCTGAAAGAATTGCAGTAGCACCCAAAATTAATCATAAAAGCAGAGCAAAGCAGGAAAGATCCATCCGTAATGCTTGCTAGAAACAAATTGTCTGTTTTTTTTTTTCCTTTGTGTGAGAATGCTTTTATTTCCTCTTTATTTCTGAGAGACTTTTTTTTTTTTTTACCAGATTCAGTACTTACAGCTGACTGTTCTTTCTTTTTGTGCTTGAAAACTGATGTGCCACTTCTTTCAGCTTTTGTGACTTCGGATGAAAAATGTACTCATTTCAAGTGTTTTTTCTTATGAAAAATGGGGCCATTTTTTTCTGGTTTCTTTCAAAATTTCCAATTTATACTTAGCTTGTAGAAATCTAATTATGACATTCTTAGCACAAATTTAGATTTATCTTATTTGATGTATTTTAAGTTTCTTGAATGTAGAGGTTTGTTTCACCAAGTTCAGGAAATCTATTCTTTTTGAAATATTTTTTTCTTAGTATTGAAATATTTTTAATCTCTTCCTGGAACTCTGATTATACTAATGTTGCCTCTTGTTCTTGATCTTCCTTACCCCAGTCATTTTACTCAGGCTTTTTTCTCTCCAGATTGGATAGAATCTAGCAATTTGTCTTCAAGTTCTCCTGTTATAATTTCTTATTGACATTGTCCAGCCTTTCTTTTTCATTTTCTTATACTTTTTAAGCTCCAAGTTCTTCAGTATCTTGATAAGTGATGCTAATTTAATTCAGATTGCTAATATTAATATGAAGTAGAGTGCTACTGCACCAAGAACCTAAAAATGCAGAAACAACTTTGAGAGTGAACAGAGTACAAATGAGTTTCAAGATACCTTGTAGAAATACCGGCAGTAGAGGGATTAAAGATTGAAGATGCAATATGTAGCAGTTTATGGGAAACTGGAGGAAAGTTGATCCTTGCTGGAAAGTGAAACAAGGGCTGGGGAGGGAGCTCAGTGGATAAAGTTCATGTACAAACATGAGAATGAGAGTTTGGATCCATAGAACTCACATAAATGTCAGGCAGGAACTGTGGTCACTTGTAACCAATCCTCAAGAGGCAGAGACAAGAGATCTCCAATGCAAGTTGGCTAACTAGACTAACCAATCTGTGAGTACTAGGTTCAACTGAGAGATTCTGCCTCAATAATAAAAATGGAGAGTGTTCAAGGAAGACAACTGATGCTGCTGACATGCCTGGAGTACAGCTACACTCACTCATGCCAGTGTGAACATGATATATACGTGTATACATATACACACATATACACATGCACTGAATATACACACATCACATTCATATGTGAAAACATGGCTAACAATTATGCTGAATTATTTCTGGGGTTCTGTGAAAGGTAGAATTTTCAAGTTATGAAAATGGCCATTAAACAGATAAAAAGTAACCATTTTGCACCTCATTGTGGTTTCCTACTTTTATTACATCTACCTTTGAATATACTCTTATAACAAGACTCTAGTTTAACAGCTTTTTATCTGTGGCCAGGAGGTGAAATACAATACCCATCAGGATGGAGTGAAGGGCATTGCAGGAGCAGCAAAACTGCAAAAGAAAATCAACAAACCATAACCCAGAACTTCAGAGACTCTATATCAACCACCTAGAACCTAGAACTAGGCCAGTCTAATCTCTCCCCATCCTGAAGCTCAGGGAAATTTGCGGAAGAGGGGATAGTAAGATTGTAAGAGCAAAAGGATGGGAGGAGCAATAATATGCAAGATACTCCACATAAGTTAGGGCCGAAGCAATCATAATTGGACTTTGCATGCCCTGCGCAATATCCAACACACTATTGACCCCATAAAGTCTAGCATTTGCTAAAGGCACCAAGATCCTTGGAGGCAAGGAATTGACAACCATAGTAGTGTTCCTATGCTTAAGGGGAACACAGGAAAGGGTTCAGGGAAAAGCCACTGGGTTCTTGTACGTCATCAGAGAGGAGGGCCCAGAGGAGAGTCTGGCATGCACATTAAAGGATTCTCCGGGGATTGGGGGGGGAGGCACTGGGTGAGGGGAGGGGGAGCAGGGGGGTAGGGGGGAGGAAGAGGGAGGGAGGGAACCGATGTACCTATTAAGTTTGTATGAGCGGAAATAATAACAAAAATGTTATGAAAAAAAAGAAAATGGCCATGAAAGAGAAATGATTTTTTAACAAAAGAGGAAAGATATGAATTGAGGTAGCCTGATTGCTTTTAATAAATTAGCTACTTAGAAAGGAGAAAAGAACAGATTGAGAAAAAGGAGATTGTGAGTTCTGAAGACAGACAAGGCATATACAGCTGAGCAATTATTTGATAACAAGACAAAGGAACATATATAATATAGATACTACTAGTATCAACAAGAGGGATGGAGATTAGAAGCTAAAAGTAGTTAAAAGGGATGGACAAGAAGGCCGTTTGGATTCATTAATTTACAGTTTGGTATGTACAAAACAATGTGGTTGCAACCATCCAGAATCCTTCCATAGACTCCATGGAAACAATCAATGCACAGGTCATCAGGATTCCTTACTCCACAGGGGCTGAGGGTTTAAGGCCTGTGTCATAGTTAGATACAGGAATCAACTTCATAGTTAAAAGTCTAAGAGCTTTGGACAAAGTTGTAAAGTATCAGTAGTTGAATTATGTGGGAAATTTTCTGATCATTGGGGTAGGTTAATCATGGAGAGTGGGGCTGGTCTCTAGGCAGGTGAATAAAATGGGGCAGCTGGTTGAGGAAGTTGGCATCCTTAGATATACTTGGCCAGATAAACTTTTCTAGAAAGTGAGGATTGTCCTTCTCTCAGCAGTCCTGTGGTACAGTAGTAGCTATATGGATATGTTGTAGCCAGTTCCCTCAGCCCCTGCTATTAGTGTGGACTCTCCTGTGAGGCTGGATTAAGAATATATCCAAACTATCATACTCCTTGTTCCAATAAACTGTTATGTCATGAATTTATCACAGAGCAGAGTATCTTCAATAGCTTGGAAGTAAAGCAACCTCTTCCTTACAACAGAGGTGTGGCGGCCTACTGGTTTCAATAAACTGGGCTACTGTCACCCAGAGGTGTGTTTAATATCACATAGGTTTTTGCTTGCTACACCCCCCACTTCTCAGTATTTTGATTAGAGGGTTGAGCTTTTTTTTGTCGTGCTTTTTACTGTTTGTTTAAATTCTTTTTTTAAATCTAAGCTGTTATTTGTTCTATATTGGAGGGTTTAGAGGACCTTTTGGGAGCATCTGGGACAATAAGGAAACAGGACATCCAGTTCCATACTGTTTTTCAATTTCTAATGAATCCAGAACAACAGTTTCTTCTTTTTTCTTTCCAGTGGATTCTTTCTTTCCTAGCTATATCCAGAGCTATTCAGTTGCTTAAAGGAGCACCTGGGGGAAATGGAGTCATTTCATCTCAGCAGAATGAGACGTTCCCATAATCTGTGGAAGGTCCAAATATATGCTAAGATAGTAGGAAACTAATAACAGATGTCAAAGCTTTTCCAGCATAAGATCTATTCTTACCAAGTGTGACTTCTAATGCTGAAACTGGATTTTTGCTGATATGTAACAGTCATCCTATTTGACTATACCTCTTTCTTTAATCCGCATTGCCTCTGAATTCTAAGCTTTGATATCTCCTTCAACTGATTTTATCTGAACTTGGCACAAGACAGCAGAAAAGGTGGCAAAAATGTCAAGTGGGAAATGAGACATTTTTGAATCCATTGATTCTAATCTTTCACCAAGTTAATGATTATAGGGGAAGATAAAAAATGCTGGCTCCATGAGGATAATATATTTGGGCAAAACTTATACCTAGCTAAGTGAAACATGGTTAGAAAATAAATACATTTTATAAAACTTAAGGATTTTTTTGACAGCTGAAACAGGATTCTCTCATTTGGATGAAAAGTACAAGCTAAGTTAAATTTGAGGGAATGACACCTGACATTACAAAAGAGTTCTCTCTACAATGTCTGGGAATGTCAACTATGTCATAGTTCCATGAAATTTGTATCTCAGCAGAATGCTAACTGCCTGGGCTTGGTGGCACATGCCTGCTAAAGGGTTAAAGCCAAAAATTCAGAGGTGAACTTTAGAGACACCTATTTCTGAGTCCAAATGGGGCCTCAAGTCAGCCTGAGCCCTTTACCCTGCTGCCAAGTCTCATATCTCCAGAGTCTAGAGTCTGACACTCCGTCTGATCCCATCTCCAAAGCATCTGTCTATTTAGTGAAGCTCCACAGAGCCCCTTTTTGCTCCTCAAGCACCATAAAAACTTCAGCGTGCTGTGCCTCAGCGTCTCCATTCTCCCTGCAGTTCTTATTAAGGGACTGTACCCTCCTGTGGAGGTCGGCCTCATCGTCCTTTGCTCTTGTCTATTCTGATCTAATAACTGTCAACTCAGTTGGACTTAAGGCAAAAGGAAGTCTTGTGGCCAGTAATGCCAACTCCAGCCTAGCGAACAAAGCAAGACCTTGTCTCTAAGCAAAGCAAAACAAAGCAAAGCAAAGCAAACAAAACAAAACAAAACAAAACAAAAAGAAATTTATTCTCTATCTGTTAGACCCTAAGACTAGAAAGAAAGAAATGAGGAAAAACATTCTTGTAGTTCTGATAATTTTCTTTTCCCTTTAGGAGTAAGTCATTTTGAAACTGAAGTTGACATTCTTAGGCTATCACATTTTAAAATCTTGAATGACTTCCTATATATCTGGAAAGAGTTTTTTTTTTTTTTTTAGGTTTTGTCACAGAAATGATTGTTTAGTACTGACTTGAACTTTTAGAGAGTAGCAGCACCTTTCATAGCCCAATGCTGTGGAACCCAAGGACCTAATATGCTGGACGCTTGTAGTTGTCAAAGATCAGTCTTAGGCAGTGGCTCTGTTTGTTGCTTCTTCACAAAGAAGATTGAAGACATTGACTTGTGGAAAGCCAAGCTGAAGTGAAGTGGGCTTTACTAAGAATTATAGAAAATGATGGAAAAGTGGGAGAAACTCCTGAGAGTGGGAGGGATTTCCAAGAAAAGAAAAAGGCATCAAACTTCTTTTTCTACAGCTTATAAATAAGACCAAGACAGAAACTGAACAAAAGCCGAAGTAATCTCTATTGAGATTTGATAGTCTGGAGTATCATGGTCCAAGCTAGAGGTGGGCTCATATCCTTTATGCATGTCCATCTAACCTAACCAGAGAAATGGTCATGTGCTGCCCACCTAGCCAGGGATGAACGAAGCTCTCTTTGTCCATCTCTGACTTGTGCTTTGTAATTGCTGACCTTGATGATTTGTTAGCTTTTAGCCCCAGCCAGTAATATTACACTTAGACCTTCCAGGGAATCCAGATGCTGTGAGTTACATGAAACTCTTTGTTCTCACATTTTCATGACCATTAGTTTTACCATTGTAGTTTGTTCTATCATAACCATCAAGATAGTAAATGGTCTTTCTTAGTTGCCTGGTATTTAATACTTTGTCTGTTGGGGTAATCTAAGGTGGTCTTCTAGGTCTTCTTTTTAGAAGCTATGCTTACTTCAAATTTAATTTGTTATAATTAATTTCATCAGAAGGAAGGATATAGGGATGTACAGTACAGTGGTACTCTATGTATGAACTACAAGGGTTTTTTTTTTTTGGAGGGGTGAGAGATAGGGGGATAAGCTAGCTCATCATCACTGACCCCAAACTCTGTATCTCCTTACATCTGTTTATCTTGGTCTTTTCATACCCAGCTACAACCCCCCTTATTTGTCTTCCCCAATGCTTTAGATTGTTTCCATCCTTAATCTTCTTATTAACCCTGGCACCTCTTCCTACTTTAGTCTATGTAAGTAACTTGTGATTGTCACCATGGGTCCTTTTCCCTTACTACCCTTACTAGTCCCTGTATCAACACCACATGAGATTAGGCTGAGCTAATGAACATAACATAGAGTAGCTGCTGCAAGGGCAAAGGCATGCTATTTGATAGCTTTGTCGCTGTGATCCTGGAATGGAGACAGGGAAGGCTATTGGGAATTATGGTCTCACATGCTGTGTGCAATGACTTTTCACAGCTAGAGCAGACTGATTGTCCTCAGTGATCATCATGAGAATTCATCAGTACATTAGTAAATGTATAGGAAAATAGATTTTTAATGTGGTTGGTCAGTAAGAAAAAAATCTGTTTTGGTGAAATAAATGAGTGGTTAAATCTTCCAACAGGGTGTTTTAGAAGTCTTCCTAATTTTCCAGCTCACTACCATCCTCACAGTGCTCCCATTCTTGGATCATGCAGAGGATAAAAACCTATGCACTTCTTAATTTCAGTTCATTATTTTTAATTTTTTTCACAGGTTAAGGGAGATGATGAACTACTATAATTCCATTTTTTAATAAAATCCCAACTTTTTTTTATTCTAATATAAAACACAAGAAGTCAGTCCTTAGTGAAAAATGATGATGTTATGCTTCATTGGAGATTCATTTTCTTCTTCAAAACTCAATATTCCAGTACAGTTAATGCTTTTCACTCGTGAGTCCTATGTTTGTGGGTCCCATCAACTGCAGATGAAATATATTGGAACAAAAAATGCTTTTGTACTGAACTTAATATATGTGGATCAAAAAAATCTTGTCTTTTCCCTAAAGAATATAGTTTAAGAATATGTACAGTACTTAAATGGAATTAGATAATAATGTAAGTTATACAGAAGATATGAAACATATGGGGGTTTTAATGTGTTATATACAATAGCATATTATTTTACATGAGGATCTTGAGCATATGAAAATTATGGTATCTTCAGGACTTCTGAAATCAGGTACTCAGAGATGATAAAGCTGGTTACATTTCTGAGGTTAGAGAGACTATGAGTAGAATGCTTCAGGTATGAGCTCAGCCATCCATTTACCTTTGTTAGAGTCTCTAGCCTGTCACTTTCTAACCCTGTGTGAACTCTGACAACTTAATTTTCTTACTAGTGAAAGGGATGGTTCTGAGAGACTGTGGTTCTCATCTCTGTTGATACATGTAAGTCATGAAAGCACAGGAAGGAAAACAGATCCTTGTGCTTTCTTCATAGGTGCATGTTCCCACACTTGGAATGGAGCACAGGCATCTGAGTGTTTCACGTTCCCCGCATTCTGGGGAATCTAGTGTACAGCTTATCTTGAGAACTGCAGTCTGGATACAACCACTGAACAAACATCCTCAACACTGCATGGGGTGAAATGTAGATGCTCATTGTAAGAAATGTAGATGCTTAGGCTTTGCCTTGGAACTATGGAATCAGACTTCCAAGGATCTACATGAAGGGGTTTAAGAAACGTTAGTCTAACAATCACTGTGCAGAAAAAATAAGACAGTCTCTCTGAGTTTGTAACAGTTACTCTTAACTATTGCTGTGAGAGAACACTCAAAGTCAAGCAACTTAAGGGAGAAAGGGAGCTTTATTCAGTTTATGGTTCCAGAGGGAAGGTACAGTCTCTCAAAGCAGAGGCGGCATGGCTGGCTGGCCGGCCAAAGCTGGAGGAAGCTAAGTCACCGCAGACATCTTGGAAGGTGAGAGCTGCAGACTGCTTGCAGCAAAGGCCGACTTCTCCTGGAGGTAGGGTGGGACTAATCCACCTCAAGGCCCACCCCTTGTGACTGCTTCCTCCAGCAAGGCTCCACCTCTCAAGGTGCCATTACCTTGCCAAACACATGAGACTGTGGGGGACACATTTCAAACCATGACAGAGTTGCTTAGAACAAGTTTAGAATACAAGAAGCTCAGACTAAACAGTTCACTTATGGTTGCTAATAATTTTATTATCACTTTGGTTGCTTTTAGCATTTCCTTTTCACCTTTCTTTCCTCTACCAACTGTAAAATCTTTTAGGTCAGCTGCATTAACTAGTTAACATTTAAACCCCGGTGCATGAGGCAGTGATTGAAATATGACCGGAGGCTCAGTGAATGCTTTTCATTGGAAATGCGAAAGGTTGATATTAAAGATTTTACATTTGGACTCAGAAAATTTTTTCTAACATTGGTTACATTGTTCATTCTTTGTGTGACTCAAGAAAAGACCTTCAAGCCAAAAACCTTGTTATCTTATCAAAGGGTTAAACACACATCATACACATCTCCCTCCAATTCTAATCTTAAGTCATTTTATCTTATTTTTTTAAGATTTTATTTATTCAATTGTGCATGTGTGAATGTGTGCACGTGTATATGTGTGTGTGTGTGTGTGTGTGTGTGTGTGTGTGTGTGTGTGTAGAACCACGGATGAATTCAGGAACCACCATGGACTGCCTCCACATTCTCCTTGTTTACTCTGCCCCAGGATTCACAGGCTCCGCCCTACCAGGACCAGAAATGGAGGCTGCCCCCACTTTGGCCTGGCATCTATATGTGAGGTCTAGGATCCGAACTCAGGACCTTCTGCCTGCAAGGCAGAGGCTTAACCCCTGAGCCACCTCTCCAGCCCCCTTAAGTCATTTTAATATCCATGAATACACAGCTGAACACAGTTGTGTACAGGGCTTTTAGTTACTTGAATTTTCTTTCATTTTTTAATCCAGGGAGAGGAAGTGAAAAAAACAGAGCTTGGTTATTGCTTTCAAATTAATGTATATAATGAAAAAAAGTTGCTTTCAACACTCACTACAGAGTAGAATCACATGAAATCTTAAAATACTGATACTTAGATTGACATTATAGCAAACAAACACCAAAACTCCTGATTTAGTCATGTTGTGGCTTGATTGTGAAATAGGCTCAAGCATTTGGTCATTTGGTTATAGCTGGTAGAGATGTTTTGGATGGCTGCAGAATTTTCAGAAATCAGTCTAGCTGGAGAAAGTGGTCCTTAGGGGAGAGTATTGAGGGTTAGAGTCTGGCTGGAACTCCAGTCCAGGCTTTCTGTTTTCTGACTGCCATTTGGGATGACAGATCATGTTCCAGCATTTTCTGTTACTGTCCCTCCAAAAACCCCAGACAGAACTTCCCGCTGTCCTGCCTTCTCCTTGAACCATGAGTCAACTTAAAATATCTCCTTTCTTCAAGTACGACATTTCAATGAGAATAATAGCTAATCCAAATTTCTTATACAAATGAACTTGGGATAAGAGTTTTTCAGGAGCTCTCTAGCATAGGCAGGGTTGACAACTCTGCTAGAGATGATGCCTAATACTGTGGACTTTTAAGACAATGCTACTTACCTTTTACTCCTCGTGTGGATATCAAGAGCCAACTGTTGAAACATGGTCCCCAGAGCAGAACTGAAGTCTACAGTAGCCTATTTTATTCTTGTAGAAGGAAGCCCATGCTCGAAACAGTAGAATTCCAGCTGGTTCCTAATGCAGGCCTAGTTAGAAAGCATCTCCCATCCAGAAAACCTTGCAGCTCCATTCTGACCAAATATCTGAACAGCAGCTAAACACAATCAGCTATATCCAAATATCACAGGACTTCCCACATTTGTATGGCAGGAATCACCTGCTTGGAGATTGCACACACAATGACTCATACTAACTGAACAAAAACTCCCCAAATTAGAGATCTATGCAACCTATCACCATATGCATGTGGTTGTTCTATTACTGTCAAGCCCACTACTCTTTTAGCAATATACTAAATAAACATGCTTTCTTTCTACTCTGGTCTAAAGTGTGAATTCTTTCACCAGTTCACCAGGTCATCACTCTTCAGCTGTGTCTTCTTGACCTTGTCTGTCAGTTATGATGTTCTTCTGCTTCTAAACAAACACATGGCCTTTCACAGATCTAGTAAGAACAGGTATTAGATATAGTACTATGGACATATGTGTACATATATCTTCTATGATATTTACATGTTTATATCCATGTTTGAATTCATAGCTTCTGTTTTTTTTACCAATGGACATTATATCTCTGTAATAACCCATACCTACTTTATTTCACTGTATTTTGTATCCAAGACTGCAACAAACATAATGTGTTTATTTCCAGAGATGTATAATATTATTTGAGAATACAAAGAAGAACTAAATGGTTCCTTGTCCTTATAGGCCATAAAAGAGCGCTTTTCCTTATTTTTCATTTTCAGAATGCCACATCTAGTTTTAATAAGCTGAATAGTGTTTGGATTCAAGTATAGTAATGTGAAGTTGGTACTGAACTTGGTGAGATACATGATGATTTTGAGTGTTTTGCTCCTGCTCCTTTCTTTTATTCTAAAAAATGCAAAAATGCATTTGGCTTCTCTGTTACTATGTTGTCTGGTTGAAAGAGCAATAGGCATTCACATTAAACTTCAGTGTTCCCTAAGATGAAGTATGGAGCATTTTTGGTCTTTTTTCTAACAGAACATAAATCATATATTGACATTTTGCCTAAAAGGTTTTCATTCCCAAGAGTTAAGTATATGTTTCTGGGCAATTACTCGCAATATAGTTTGTTCTCTTCAGCAAAATAGAGGGGACTAGAAGTCACAGTCATTTTTCTCTGTCATGTGGGATTGCATCATGTGATCTGTATTTCCTGTTTTTGTCAGAAACAGAAATGTTCTTGTAAAGACTGATCCAGTTCTCTTAGGTCCCAATGGGGAATCACATTATAATAGTCTCTTAACAGTGAACTACTCTGTTCAAATAGGAACAGGCCAAGACAGTGGAAGGGTGTCTAACTGTATGCTCCTGTGCAAGGAAGTGGCATGCAGTGGCTGACCAGAATCAGTGAAAGCACCACAGTTTCTTGGCCAGAATTAGTCCTGAGTTCTGAACATGCAAAGTATTAGGGACCCAGCAAGACTCCACTGAGGGGACTCAGGCAGGGCAGAAGGGCTATGTCTTGGGGAAACTGGCTTGAAATTATGGTCAACATATTTGGAGCAAGTAATATGTTTTTAACTGGATAAAGTAAGTTAGGAGTTGCAAGCCGAAGTTTTTCTTTTCCTTTTTTCTTTTTTTTTTTGGACGGAAACAAAAATCCTCAAAGGGTTGACCAAAGCATCATTAGTCCATAGCTGACATCTTAGAGGGAGTGTGGACTGAAGAGCTGTATGCTGTCTCTCAAATAAGATGACATTTTTTTTCAAAGAGAGAGACTTCAGAGAAGAATTACAATCATCTAGTCAAAGGAACAGACGAACCCAAGGCTGCAGGTTTAAGGGAGGTGAAGACAGCTTTGTTCATTTGCTGTATCCTCCATATGAAAATTCTATTTGTCATTTATAAAGAAGAATTTCGAATACATTAAATAACTATATCTTTTGTCATGGCATTTTACTCTTATGCTTAAACACTAATATTGGAAAAGAAAACTTCCTACAATATCAACTCTCTTAACTCTTCCAAATAATCAATTTGTGAGATTCCTATGATTCTGTTTTGCTTTTCCATGCCCTCTGTAGTCATAGGTGCAACAACACATTCTAAAATTCTTTTTCAGGATAATGGATCTCAGATTGTCATCTTCAGTCTCCAGGATTTGACTTTCCGTAAGAGTCTTCTTTTTTGTAATATTTCAGAAATAACTAAATTGTAATATTTCAGAAATAACTAATTTGTTATGAGTCATCTGATTATCTTTTAAATTTGGAGGGTATATTGGGTTAGGTTCAATGGTTTGCTGAGGATAGTGATTTCTTATTATATCTTATCCTGCTGTGAATTGTATTTACTTCTTAACTATGACTTTTCAAGTTTTATTATTAAGAAAATGCAAACAAAGTAAAGTTAGAGTCTGAGGCATTTTTATGTTCATGGTAAATAAATATAAGCACATTCTTTAGCCTCTTCACAAAAATTCTAGAAGCATCTTACCTGTTTTGCAGAATCACATTTGTTCAGTGGGCAAGCCAACAAATTGCTGAGCTTCTGTGACAGTGAGGGTCTTGACAGTTATGTAGTGTATAGAAATACAAAGAAATTCCCTGTGGGTTTCTGTAAATAATAGAGTTCTACTTTTTATGTTTCTGGCTTTCTGGGTTCCTTGTGCTGCATACTGCTACCTTTAGGGTGTACTAATTGAACCTAAATATGAGATAGAAGCTACCTGAAAAAAAATCACTTGTTCGGAACATTTGTAGACAGTTGCAACTACCCTGGAGCCTGCATGTAGGAAATAAGAAAAGATTTATGCCAAGATAACAGGTGGTATGTGTATCCATTGGTACTGTCAAAATTAACATAGAGGCATGAGGAGATAAATTAGCCCCTCAGTCTATCATCCTGTCTTTCATTTTACTCCCTCATCTTTTTATCTCAAATTGTCATCCTGTCTTTCATTTTACTCCCTCATCTTTTTATCTCAAATTGTCTCTTTTGGCTTCAGGTAGAAAAATTCTTTGTTTTAGGCTGATATAGTACCACAGGGATAATTCCCTTCAGAGAATATGTCTACACAAACAAAATTCTTTCAAAGGAAGTCTGACAATTAAGGTTTCTCACTTAGTACATCTGCTATGGCTGATAACTTATAATTTTTAGCAGTTTCAGAAGTATACATTGAATGGAATTTATTAATGTACATATATGAAGTTTTTATTTTAAGTTATTTTCTAAATTTATGTAGAAATGAAAATTTCTGGTTTAGCATCAGCATATTTTTTTAGATTATTTTGTTGTATTTCTATCTGTTTATTAATGGCCTTTGTTTTCAGGATGAACTTTTTTGAATTTGACATGTAAATAGGTCTTTATTTAATCCGTGGGCATGTCTGAGAAGAATGATGTTTATTAAGTTAATGAAGGAGATAGGCTGGAGTCCTGACTGTTTGAAAAAGAGAAAGTGAGCTGAGTACAAGCATTCATTGCTCTGTGCTTCCTGATTTTGGATGGAAGATGACCTGATACTTTAATTTTATATTGCCTTGATCTCTCTGCCAAATGAACCCTTTATAAGTTGCTTTTGTTGGAGTAGGGATATATTATTACAGCAATAGGAAAAGAAACAAAGGCAAGATACTGCTACCAAAAATTGGTGCATTACAGTGATAAAATTGACTATTTGGTTTTCAGGCATTTGGAGTTTAGTTGTAGAACGCATCTGGAACTTTGATTAGAAGGAACCTTGAATGCAGCAAGCAGAAACTGATAGGCAATTCTTGTGGGAGCTTGGAGGAGGAAATGTACATAATGGGTGTCATAGTTTAAATGTAAATTGGCCACACGGGCTCATGTGTTTGAATCTTTAGCTTGTATCAATGTTTGGGAAGGTTGTGGCACCTTTAAGAGGTAAAACCTTGCTGGGGGAAAGCATGTCACAGGGGTGCATTGGAGTTTTAGTAGCCTCTTTGAATCTTGATAACTATGGTGACCTGATCCAATCTCCTGCTTCTGCCTCCTCCTTTATCTTCTGCAATGTTATTTCTAACAAAATGAACCGTATCCTCTCCAGGATCATAAACCTAACAAGTAATTTTTTCTACCTTTCTGCCTGGGTTTGAGTACTTTGCCCCAGCAATTAAAGAAAGTAACTACAACAGTAGAGACCTGGCTCATAAGGATTTGGGGGGTGGGGTGAGTAAAGATTGAACTATGAGCTGGATCATTCTTTTGATATTTGTTCAAGTTTCATTCTGGCAGAGCCCTGAGAATTCAAGTGAAGTTGAGTTTAAAATAATAGATTAATTTGTTTGGTGGAGGAAGTTCAGGCTGATGCTTAGAGAATAACTTCAGTTGTTAATAGAACTGTTAATAGAAAGCAGCACTGTTCTATACTGCAGTGGACAATAGGAAAGTTGTCCTGGAGGCAAAACTCTACATATGGAAAAGGCAAACTTATTTTTAAGGCATGAGCCTGAACTAAGAAAGGTTTCTTACTGCTTGAACTCAGCTGCTATGAGAGTGCCTCCTTGGGTTTAGCACACAGAAGCTGATAGCAAACATTGTTCACCTTGACCTTGTTATATTGATTTTGAAAGCATGAAAGATTCAAAATTGAGGGACTAACAGAGTCTTGCATGGCTTCAGAGAATGATTGAAGCCAGTCAGTATATGTCAGGGTTGGAATCTCTGAGAAAAGACCCCAAGATGTGAAGCTGTGAAAGTGAAGTACAGGTTGCAGTGGAGAACCCAGAACCATGGGATGTCTATCAAGGAAAGTTGTAGACATGGAGGGTAGCCAGCCAAAAAGAAATGCAATGTGTGCTGAAAGCAGCAAAGCTGAGGAGTAAGGGGCTACTCAAGCCCTATGAAATCATGATGACTATAAGCATTAGATGTTGAACTTGGTGCTATAAGATTTTGCATTTGCCTTCCTGGCTTTTGGTATTGGTTGTATATGATAATGTCTTGTCATATATTTCCCAATTTTGTAATAAAAATGTTTAATCTGGGCTACTACATGTTTTAAGTGTGTAACTTATTTTTGATTTTATAAGAGATCACACTTGAGAGATTGCCTTGAGTTTCAGATGAGATTCAAGCTCTGAATTTTTTATTTATTACAATTATTAAAGACTGTGGGGGAAATGGGTTGGAAAGTTATGATTTAAAGTAATGTGCTTGGGTGACAAGGATGGAGATATGATGGTTAATAATAATTGCCATCTTGACAGGATATGGAAATGCTTAGAAGATGAGTCTGCAGGTACACCTGTGAAGGATTACTAAATCTCTAGGCATGTCAAAAGAGATTTTTTTTATTAAGTTAACTGAAGTGAGAAGACCTGACCACTACAGATGGCACTATTTCTTGGGCTGAGATCCTGACTGCACAAAAAAAAGAGATGAAAGTGAGGAGAATGCAAGATTCATTACTCTCTGTCTCCTGACTGTGAATGTTATGTGACCAGTTTCTTCAAGTTGCTGCCACCTTGATTTCTCTTACATAATAGACTGTGCAGCTGAACTGTGAATCTAAATAAATTACTTGTAGTTTAAGTTGCTTTTCAGAATATTTTATCATAGTAACAGGAAAAGAGAGTAAAATTTTAGCATATTATTCAGACATAATCATTGGTTTCATTATAACATGTTTCATTCATGTATACAATATATTTTGATTATATTCACCCTCTTGCTCTCTCTCTTTCCCCTCCTATTCCTGCTGATCCCCTTCTTCCCAAGAATCAGTCCCTGTTTTACTTTCATGTCAGTTTTTATATTTTATCAATTCAGGTGTTAATATATGGAGTGGAGGACCACAAAGTCATATTGAGTAAACACTCAATAAACATTTACAGAATGAATAAATAGCTATGTGTGTCCATCAAAAATGTCACTTATCCCTGAAAACTAGTCTTACAACAGAAAGTTTGTAAATCTAGAAAGACAGATTGACTTGCTGATTTATCTACCTTTTATTTGTCGATCTATGTGGCAGATGGCCCTGGCTTTTGATGGCTTAGTTTATAATTCGATGTCTTTATTATAGGAAGAAGTTGTAATAGATATTTTGTGGAATTTGTGCCATGAATCTAATCTTTTTTTCTGTTGAAGATGTGAAGAACAATAGTCTCTTGTGATACTGTATAGCTCAAAATTGCAGGTCTCACATCAGTCCCGATCTTGGCAGTGGACCACCTATGCTCAATAATATGTTTTAAATACACTTCTAAACTTCTAATATCTTCAGTTTCAGATGGGTTTAGCAGCATGTAACTGCATTGTATAGATACCCAGACCTAGATCTGCACATTACATATGGACAGAGAAAGAGACAAGAAGAAACTTATCCAAGGCAGTGGCTCATGTGAGTCTGAAGACTGAAAAGTCCCCTGATCTGTTTTCTGCAGGTGATAATCTAACAAAGCCCATGAATTAGCTCATGATTGCTCAGTTTATAAATTATTGACTTTATTATGGTAAGAAATTCCAATGTACAGCCTATGGAATTTGTTCTGTGAATCTTAATCTTCAGTTGGAGATGACATGGGCTCAGTAGCTAGAGCCCTAATGGTCAGGTCTTACTTCAGTCTGAGTACCAAAGACCCTGAAGGCTAGAGAAGACTTTTTCCCACCTCAGTGAGTCTTGGAAGGAGCTAATCCAACTTTCATCTGCCTTAACAAAAGAGGAGAGGGACAACTGCTGCTCACAAGCCAACCATTAACATGTTAACCTTATCTAGAAATATCCTTAAAGGCACACCCCAAAATAATGCTTAATCAATATGTGAACATTTTACATACCAATAAAATTAGTATATGAAACATTGTGTAAATAAAGCAGGTTTTTGGTACAACTCTTATACCACATTTTGTTTCTGCCCTTCTAAACTGGGAGAAAACTTCCAAACTTGTTAGATGAGTCACACTATTTTTTTTTCAAATTTCCTTTTTTTTCCACCTAAAGACAATTACAGAGTATTTACATGGTATGAGTTTTTTTATCAGCACCTTTCAAATGGCACTAATACTACTAGGTTTGCTTCTGCCTCAGTCTTTTTCATTAATGGTTATTAAAATGTCACACTGAACATTTATCTGGTCTCTTAAACTATGTCCTGATTTTCCACAAAGCATCTTATTTCCTTTCCTCTAAGAAGTTGTGAGAGGGGGGAATTGGGCAAAGATACTTTTATCTTAGAAATATGGCAAAAATTAAAATTTTTATCTTTAAAAGTTAACTATTTTGAGGTGACATCACATATATTATTCATGCCTATATAGATATTTGCTCCATAAATATTTTATTCTTTGCAGACTTCCACTTCTGGCCAAGAAGTTAGAAAGCACATCAGCCCAATTTTCTGTAAACAACCATGTAGCTTTTGGGTTTTATCAGGCAATGACTGACAATGAACCCGAAGATGAGAGACAGTGTGCTGAATCTCTAATTACTGCACGTTGCACCTTAAGGCCTCAGAGAGACTTCCAAGTCACTCTGAAGGAAGAAAGAACTCAGACAGACCCCAGCAGAAGTGGGTGATGAACTAATTTATTTTTCTTTTCCTTCCTTTTCTCTTTCATTCCCTCTCTTCTTCCCTTACCTCTTTTTCTTTCTTTCTTTCTTTCTTTCTTTCTTTCTTTCTTTCTTTCTTTCTTTCTTTCTTTCTTTCTTTCTTTCTTTCTTTCTTTCTTTCTTTCTCTCTTTCTCTCTCTCTCTCTCTCTCTCTCTCCCTCCCTCCCTCCCTCCCTCCCTCCCTCCCTCTTTCTTTCTTTCTTTCTTTCTTTCTTTCTTTCTTTCTTTCTTTCTTTCTTTCTTTCTTTCTTTCTTTCTTTCTTTCTTGAATCAAGTGGATGATTCTCTCTCTCTTTCAATCATCCACTTGATTCTAGACAGTTTTGCTTTGCTTTGATATTTTCTAGTTAGATTCTCATTTGAGTTATGAACTGAATGTGTTGTATCTTATACTATGGTATGCTGGAAAGGCATTTGGTTCATTTATATACACAAGTAATATAATCGCTAGTTATATTTTTTACATATTTCCTTTAAGTGACTATTCCAACTGTTTCTTACCACCTGACCATTCAACATTATAGCAGAATATTCAGAGAAGAGTTGGTTCTTCAGTGAAATCCAGTTGAAATATTATAAAAATAGAATTGATGGTGTTTAGATAGTTATTACAGTCACAAATGCTCTAGCAATGGAATGCTGAATAATGTCAGAAAAATTAATAATTTGCATGGAATTCATTTTTGCAAGTAGTCAGCTTCCCCTATAATTTAAAGCTTGTGACAGGATCTCTGTAGAGTTTTGATGTTAGCCACTTAGATATAAATATCATCTAAATGCTGCCCTTTGTTACTTAAGCACAGTCCCAGGGCATAATTATATACTCAGAACTTGAAGTTCAGCTTTCATAAACTTCCTCAAATATTACTTAGCAATAAACTGAATCCAACTTTGAATTCATTCATATGTCAAGTCAATTTAATTTGGGAACTGAAAAAAATGTATTGGTGAATATTTTCTTAGCTATGCTTGTGGCTGTAGGGCAGGCTATGAAACTCTGAGAAGGGGTCTGGTTCTCCCTTAGGTTGTTCCTCGCACCTAACAGCCAAGGCCTGAGAGGCTCAGGGAGGCTCCAGAAAGGAAAAACTCAGCCAACACAGATACTCCTGGCCTAGTCCATGACATGGATACAGAATCACTTCTGATAGTTATGTATCAGCTACTTTTTCTATTAGAACAAATACAAGGAAAAATGAAATTAAAATAGTACAGTGAGCCTAAGAATGAGAAAGATCCACATGTTTGATCGTTCCCAAGGGGACAGTTCTTTCCAGTGTTTTTAAGGGACTAGTCAGAAGATACACAGGTCATCTATGGTGATCTTAGGTGTGGGGTCTTTTTATGATTGTTGTTGCTTTCTGTTTGTTAATTTGCTTCTGCTGAAGTCTGTGTGAGTCCCTGTCCCCTTTGGCTTCCTACCTCTTGCCTCATTTTCATGTTTCCTTTCTATGAAAGTGTTTTTCTTTCTATTTCCTAGCCTTCCACTTATCTTTTAATTAAATCACCAGGGGATGTTATGGAAAGTCCTCAGGGCTCCCGCTGAGCTGGAACAGCCTCTCTTCTGAATATAAGCAAATGTTCATTTATTAAATGAGGTTCAAGAAATTGTCTCTCTTTGAAGCTTGTTTGTCAGTTGCTTCTAATATCAGCTTTGGCATTTAGATCCTAGATCTTGGTAAAACACATGTGTTTCCAGCTCATTATTGTTCATGAATATTAGAATGTTAACTAGTGAAGTGATTTTATTATAAACATGAGTCTTATTATCTCAATCCTGACAGTCTTAATACATTCTAAAGCTGGAACAATGAGTAATGTTAACATACCAAGAGACCTGTCAGACTATTTCAGTGTTTGAGTGGCACCATATGATTAGACCACACTTGAGGCTCAACACCTATGCCGAAATGCCTCATTCAGTTATATCCCTATTCAATTTGATTCTAAAATATAAACAAGGTTGTCAGGTGTGGTGCATTTCCCCTCAGGTAATGTTTGCACTGAGCATGATCATTTTGGGAACATGAAGAATCAGCCCATTCCCAAGTGAATAATGAGTAAGTGCTTTGACATTGGTCAGAATCAAGTATGTTTTGACTGGAGACAGATGATGTCTGGTTCATGCTTATATTCCTCAAGGCACGGAGCACAATGGCATTCATATAATTTGCACTTGCTTAATGTTGGGTGTAGGGTTGTCTGTCCTGGGAGGTGTGCTCAACTGTGACATCATGATGATATGAATATAGAGGCTAACTCCCTTTATGCAAATCTTCCTCCAGAAGACACCTTGGGGAACTGGCATGTGGGTTTGTAAAACCTAACAGAACAGACCACCAGTGAAAAGAGAGACCACCAGTGAAAAGAGGCTTTGCTCCTCCCTGGAGTTCATTTCCTGAAATTCTCAGGTAAGTGACCTTGGACTGAGCTTCCTAGTGAACCTTAGGGAACCGCAGAAGCATTAACTCTTTTTCTTTTCCTGTCTCTTTTCTTAGATATTTTTCACATCCTTTCAGACTCAGCTTAAAAGTCTTTCTCCGAATCCAGAACCTTAAACCATGACACATTGTTGGAGATCCCTAAGTCCTGGACAGGTATTAACAGGCTGAGGAGGTAATTGTTTTGCCTTGTCTTTGTCTTTGCTGCTGTTGATGATTATTGCTTTTCTGACAGTGGTCTCACTATGCAGTTTGACCTCATCACAGGCTGATTCTCTGGTTTCAGCCTCCACAGTGCTTGGTTTACAGGCAAGTGCAACCATACCTGGCAGAAGATGACTACTTAGAAAAAAAGAGAACAAATCCCTCACAATCCTACAGTAACTGCTACAGTTCTCCTTTGTCTTCAGATGGAGAATAAAACCCGATTAGTTATGCAATTGTTTTCAGGTTGTCTTCTCCACTAAGCTCTATGAAGGCAAGAACTTCAACCTAGGTTTAAGTCCAAGAACAGTGGTCCTTTTGGTACAGGTTTGTCAAAGGGCTTCTTTTTGCTACTGTAATTTGGAGGTACTTAAGTAACAAATCATTGCCTCAGTGTTCTACAGGTAAGAGTCTGAACTCAGGATCTTGGGGATATTTATTGGTGGCTGTATGTTCCAACAAGGTTCTGTTAATATGTGTGTGCCTATCTCTAAATCTCTTTGTTTAAGGACACAAGTCTCAGGAAACTAAGACCCACTTTCACAACCTCATTTTAGCTAAAGACCTTTGTAAAAGTTATCTATGTATATAACGTCATGTTCTTAGATACTAGAGCTTAAGATTCCAGTGAATGGGTTAGTTGGGGGGGTGAGATACAACTCCTCACATAAGAATGTTTTACATATTACTAATGCTATTCTGCCAAGCTGTAATAAGCTGCTTTGTTTTTTAGAATTGTTTTTAGAATTCTAACCTTTTTGTGAAAATAGTAAGCTTTTGTAATTTAAAAACCTTTGGTAATAAAGACTATTTCCTTGTTATGACTATATATATTTAGGCATACACATAGACATACATATATACTTGCATATATATAAAATATATGTGTATTTATATACATATACACTAAGGAAATAACCATATACATGTGAATAAATATGTGTATATATCTAATAGCAAGGAAATCATATTATACTAGTATGTGTGGTGTATTGTGTATGTACGTATGTATGTGTGTGTGTGCGTGCGTGTGTGTGTGTGTGTGTGTGTATCTGAAAGCTAAGCACTTTCATTTTAAGCATCATTTCCTTTTTCAATACTTATAATGTTGCCAAGAATCAGGCTGTATATATTGAGAATGAGCATTGTACTCATTTCAGGAAGACATGGTTAGTCAGGGGTCAGAAGACTTGTAGATTTACTGTCACTCAAGGACAGTGACATTAAACCAGACATTTGCTCTATAGGGCAACAGAAAATAACAAAGGAGGCCAGTGAAGATCACTCATGCTTTACCTAGGCCACGGGGGGAGGGGGAGGGATGAGCAATGTGGGGGGGAAGGGGGTAGGACTATCCACAAAGTACTAATAAGATGTCATGTATATATTTTGGAGTGGAAGAAGTTCTTTTGCTTTCAATTTTGTTTATTTATGAGAGAGAGAGAGAGAGAGAGAGAGAGAGAGAGAGAGAGAGAGAGAGAGATTTCATGCATACCATGATACATGGATGCAGACCAGCAGACAACTTTTAAAAGTCAATTCCCTCCTTCTACCACTCTAGTTCATCAGGGATCAAACTGTGATTGCTAGGTTTGCAAATGCTCTCCTTACCTGCTGAGCTGTCTTACTGGTCCCGTTGTTGCTGAGACCCGATCGCCTGTAGCCCAGGCTGGGCTTACACTCTCAACTTTGCAGCTAAGGATAACCTTGCACCTTGCTCTCCTGTTTCTCCTGCCACCACCTGGGATTGCAGGTATGCACTGATGTGCCCTGCTTACATGGTGCTGTGGGTTAAACTCAGGGCCTCGCGTGAACTAGGCAAGGTCTCTACCACACTTGAGTTAGATCATCAGTTCAGGTTCTTTTTTCACAAGTGAAAATTAAAATTTACTGTGAAGTTAGTGCTGTCAATGGAACACCTATGAAGTATATCCCCAGACATACCTGAGAGGTATTCTTTAGATTAAAGTTGGCCTCTGCGTATTCCCGTAACAGACTGTCTTCATTACATAACTGAGGTGGGAAGATTTGGACATTGTGAATGGAATCATATTCTAGGAAGGCTGTCTGGGACTTAAAAAGATGGAGAACACTAGCTAAGAACTGGCAAGTGAGCAACCACTCATGAAACAGCCCTTGCTCACTGCTCTTGCTGTGGACTTGATGCTACTGGTTCCCTCAGGACATGCTGCTATTTCTCCTGTCATGATAGCCCTTAACAGCTTGAATAATCCTTTTTTCCCCTAACTTGCTTTGTTCAAGGATTTTGTTGTGGCAACATTTTGAAAGTACAACATTTAACTTATACAATGTGCTTTAAAATAGCTATACATTGTAGGATGACTATATCCACCTGATTAATGTGTACATTACTTCACGTACTTGATTTTTAAAAATCTGTTCTATTAGCAAATTTCAAGAACACAGAACTTTTTATACACTGTGGTCACTCTGTATCCTGCAATAGGTATCATGATTGCTTTCCTATCTAAAGAGCTTTTGTGTCCTTTGACTGACATCTCCGTGTTCTCTTCTCTGTCTGAGGTTGAAACAGAGTTCGGGTAAGTTCAGTTTTAAAGTCATCCTCCTGAAATGGAGGAATCTTTTGGAAACCTTTTTTTCAAAAGCATTGAAAATATTATTGCCTTGTTCCTTATCCAAGATTTCTGGCTTCATTTTACCATGGAGAGAAGCACTCACTGCTTCTGGCTAGTTCTTTCAGGGAGGATGATTACAGAGCTGTCATTATTTCCAGGTCACATGGAATAATAGAAATCCATTAAGAAATTCTCCTGCTTTTGTTATGTGACCTGAACCCCCACATAACCCTGGCCCACATTCTAACCTGGGAAATATGCCTCATGGCATAGATATGTTAATTAAAGATATTACTAGTGCTATAGAGTCTAACATCAGTTTTTGTTCAATTACTTGCATTGTCAAATTATTAAATTCTTAGGGCAGCATTTTCACTGAGACTAATTTCAACTGTTGATACATTTTAGCATCATTTTGTGGGTGAAAAATGTACCTTTCAAATCAGGTTTTGAGGATCATATGTAGCTCTGGAACACGATCAATAATTTGAAAACATTACTGTTTTTGAGCAGGATTTTAGAGATATAAGGAAATTGCAGAGGCACAGAATAAATCAGGGTATACCTTCCTTCTAGTCATAGTTTTTTTAGCCAAGAGATAATGCTCAATAGTTGTCCTTGTCAGCATTTGTACCTGTTTGAATATGAAGTGTCAGGCATAGACTCATGATATGAATGCTTGATCCTCATTTAGTAATGATATTAGTGGAAGTGATGAAAAATTCAGGAGCTAGGTCCTGGCTGGAGGAAATTACTTACAGGGGCTAGGCCTTTAAGGGTATACCTTGTCCCTACCCCCCCTCTTTTTTCTCTCCTTCCTATTCAGTATGAAGTGACTATTCTCTGCCATATAATACAAGCAAGATGATTTTCTTTCTTAACACACTCACAGAACCAACAGAGTTAGATACCAAGGATGAAATTTTAGAACTATGATTTCAAATAAATACTTCCTCTTTGTAAGTTGTTTGCTCAGATATTCTATGAACAGTGATGGATAGCCTCTAGCATAGTAGTATAGTCAGCAAATGCTTGGAGTGAATGACACAGTTCACTGACAAGGGGGAACATCTGTACTATATACTGCACTCTCTAGCTGACTAGGAGGCTTGGTAGATTTGGAAGTAATCAATGCAGTTTTTATTTAGGATATTTTAATTTGCTGTGGAATTTTGGGGAAATAAGCTCATCATAAGTTGGAGTATCTGCATGTACATAGATACCTAGAGTTGAATGCTGATATGAGTATACAGAAGGTTTTGATTGGCATCTTCAGTCTTCAAGGTAAGATTCAGAGAAGACACATCTCTGAGTGCAAGCATGTCAGTGATTTAGTAAAGGTAATTAAGAAAGTTTGAATGGCATTTGAATGTGACACTACATGGATTGAGTGAATATTGCTAATGTTACAATATTTGCCTTGTGTTTTATAGCTAGCAAAGATCCTGTAGGGGTTAATAAGATGGCTCAACCTCATAAAGTCTAGCATCTGTTAAGGGCACCAAGACCCCTGGAGGCAAGGGATTGACAGCCATAGTAGAGATCTTATGCTTAAGGGGAACAAGAGAAAGGGCTTATGGAAATGCCACTGGGTCCTTATATGTCATCGGAGAGGAGGACCCAGTGGAGAGTTAGGCGTACACAATAAAGGACTCTCTGGGAATTGGGGGGGGAGGCACTGGGAGATGGGGAGGGGGAGGAGGGGGTTCGGGGGAGGAGGGGGGAGGGAGGGAACTGGTAAAAAAATTTTAAAATGTATAATTAAAATTTTAATAATAAAAAAAGAAGTATAAAAAAATAAGATGGCTCAACAGATAAAATCATCTACACCCAAACCTGGCAAAAAATCTGAGTTAAATAGTTAAATCCCTGGAATCCAGTGGTGAAAAGATATAACTGGCTTCCACATTTGCTGCATTGAACAGTGAGTGTCAGATGACTATTCTCTGTCTTTCTGTCTGTCTGTCTCTCTCTCTCTCTCTCTCTTTCTCCAATACAATAACAAAAGACCCTTACTATGAAATATTTGTGGATCCACAGAAGATTCTGTACCTTGCCAGCAGGGTATTATTCTAGTCAGAAGATTAGGAAGAACAGGTCTTTAGAAGAAAGCAAGCAAAGAGTAAAGGAACAATCTATATTCATTCATTTAATTGCCAGTATAACACTTAAAGTTATCATGAAATTAATTAAATCAGAATTTAACGTAAAATATAAGCTATAATATTCATGGTTTTAGGGAAGTTAAATATATTTAATCATATTTATTATATCTCAAATATCTATGTTTTGCTTTTGTAAGGGCATGAAAAACAAATAGTTAAATATCTGAAAATAATTAATTTTGAATTGTGTCATGCAAAATGAATGTAAAGGGATAAAATAATAAATGTTGAAGCTCGATGGAATGTTCTTCAAAATAATTCAGTAATGGAACATTGCCACTGAAATCCGAAACAACACAGCTAATTAAAATAATTACACATGGTGTATTTTTCATAAAAATGACTTTTTCAAAACATTTTTTGCTTGAATGGATTTTTATCACAATGAAAATGCTAAAATTTTCCATAACTATTATGAGATATATGCAGAGAGTTTATTTTTATAAAGTATATACCTTGTATAGAGATATATGAAGATGTCCCTTGAGTTAAGACAAGGGACAAAACCTTATGTGTTAGAAATACCATGTGGTACAAAAAATTTCATAACTAGCTTTGCAGCGTAGTTCATTTTGGCAGTAGCCCCTCATGATTGCAAGGTTGACCTGGACCTGAGGTGCTGCTGATGCCCAGAACTTTCTCCACAACAGTGTGATTTTTCAAGTCACCACTGGGAACATATTATAATTCAAAACATGAAACCCATTTTCTAGTTATGAGTATCACTTCTGAACTATTGTGAAGCTGAAAAACATTAAATATAATAAGTTGAGATGTGTTTATCTATGGATAGATATTGTATAAAATTATTATCATACAATATTTAATATGCTATGTCATAGTTTGAATGTGAGTTGTCTCCTATAAACTCATGTGTTTGAATCCTTAGTTGTCCACAATGTTTGGGAAGATCATGGCACCTTCAAGAGGAGGAGACTTGTTGGAAGAAGGAAAGTCACAGGGGACATAGCTTGAAGTTGGATAGACCCACCCTGTTTCCATTAGTAGTATGCGCTAGTAGTCTGCTCTTGCAGTCCACTGCTTGTGCTCGTATCCTCCATGATATATGCGGTGACTCCAGCTTCTGACTCCACTGTGCCTTTTTTTTTACCATAATGAGCTATAATCATAAGTCAAGTAAAATTTCCCTTTCTCCCTAAAAATTGTGTATAAGTGCTGTCTCACAGCAATAGAAATACTAATCGTGACATGTTATATTTACAGCAAGTCAGGGCTTCTTATCAAAATTGAGCATTAGCAACAGATGAGATGTTTCATGCATTTCTGCTGCCATATATGCACACACTCCCCACTAATAATGATAAATTTGTTTTAATTACTATTAAAGTCTATATTTTCGAATGTTGAATATGTTGGATAATTCTACACTTGACATAATTGACTAAAAATACATTTAAGTGCATTTTTTTAACTTTCTACATATCCACCAAAATTAATAGAATTCTCTCTCATATCTCTCTGTACACAATCACCTTTGGCTACATGAGGGTTCACACCATTCTTCAGGCACAGGAAGTACTGAAACTGTAAGCACATGCTGCCTCCCATATATATTACTAAGCATGCTCCCAGCTCATTCCTCACACACATCACTGCCAAAACATTCCTGTGCTAATACTGAGCTACCCTAAGCCTTTGTTCTAACTAAAATACTCAAAGCCGAGTACCATTACCTGACAATTTCTATCTAAGATATTTTTTTCCATTTGAAATGGTGCATGGAAGGCTGGTAATGTAGGTAGTAAAAAAAAATCTATGATGATATGAACAGACAAGGAAAGAATTTATTTAAATACATTATAAAGCAGTGGAGAATTCCCAGAGAGAGGACTAAGCCATTGAAAGGAAATTAAAATTATTTCACAGCACATAAGGAGGAAGGTACTTGATATTGTAAACTATTTGTGTAGGGCCCATGTTTGGATAAACAGGAAGACATTTTGCTGTTTATCTTGTTCATGTTTTTTTTTTTTGAAAATGACCATTTGAGAATAATCATTAAATACTAGGCCCCAGATGTCTATGGTAGACATCAAAGATCACTAAGCTCCAGCCTTCCAATAGCCATGTCTGGGTGTCAGGGGACACTAGATAATGCTATTTATCCAAGATTTTTCTCTAGAATTACAAAGCATAGAAGGTTGAAGAGGCATTTTGAAAGAGAGATGGTCCTTGGTGATGTAAGGGAGGCATCGATATCAATGGGAATGGTTGATACTCCCAAAGACAGCACCATCTCTAACTTAATGACCCATTTTTTAGGAGTCATGCTAGCAAGATGCGCTGGACTCTGAAAGAAGCTTACTTGACTATACACTGAAGGAGATTGGTACAAAAATGTTGAGCAAAATAATAAATCCTACTGAGGAGTCAAGGTAAGTCAATCATCGTCATGTCAATCCAAACAATGATTAGAAAAACTGTTCTACTAGGGTACTGAAGAAAATCAACCATTGTAATGTTAACCTAAACTGATTAGCATCACTGATAGACAAAAGAACAGAGAAGTATGCCTGGCATGCAAGAAGAGTTCTGTCTTTAAAAGAAGAGGGCAACAAAAATTAAATTGAAGGGCAGATGGTTTGTTTTGTGTGTTCCAGAAGCCCTGTGAGACAGGAGAGAGCCATGACAGAAGTTGAACTTAGATATGATCACTTGGTGACCCTGTTGTCTAGTGATATAGTAGAGGTCCTCTAGGGTCTGAGACTCATAGGGAAAGTAAAGGACATGTTTTAAGAATGGGGTAAAATACAGGTAGGAGAGACTGAACTTGAGTGTAGGCATGACAGATCTGACTGTGATGGAGAGTTTCAGCAATTACAGAGGAGATACTGAACAGTGATTTGAGCTTTTACTCAGAAACAGATGACCTAAGACTCTTCTGTGAGAAGCCCCCACTCAAGCTCTCAGGTGGGTCTTATCTTTAGTGCCAAGCACTTCTTTCTCTTTTGAACAAATGTTATAAGGCTACAACTCTTTGGAATCCTGAAATTACTCCCAGAGGGAAGAAAGTAGCCCTTTACTGCCCAGTTGATGATGGTGCTTGATGTAAGATTTTTGGAATTTACAGTGACGTGAAAGTCGTTTGCGTTCAGTAGAAACTCTACTTCTTTTGTGAATTTTGATCTTTTCCTGGGCTGCCTATAGACATGCCCTAAAATGGCCGCTCATAATGCTGGGAATTCTTGTTGCTAAGCTAGAAAGCTTGGGAAGTTAGGTATATCACATACAGTTTGCACATAAAATGCTTTCAATTTGCGGTGGGTTTAAGGATATAGCTCCACTGTAAGTTAAGTTGCATCTGTATTTATCTTTGGAAAGCAGATCAAGTAATTAATAAAAGTAAAAGAAATGTGAGGATTTTCAAGTGAGTTTCAAGGTGTTTCAAGTGAGTGTGGAATTCGTCAGAGGTTCTTCAAAGCAAGGAAGTTGAGGTGGCAGAAAATCAGATAAGACCAAGCCTTTGCCAGATGAATTAAAACACAAAAAGACCTAAGCACAGGTAGCTCATGCTGTTAGATTTTCCTGAATATTCTGATTACTCACTTTTCTCTATCTCTTTCTCTCTCTTTTTTCTCTGTCTCTCTCATTTCTGCTTAATTAAATGGAACTAAAAATATTCTCCTTTAAAACAATCAACACTCTCACTCAGTGCGATTGCTACAAGGTACAATAATAATTTCTCTGGAAGGAGATGACCATTGGTAAAATAATGGCATGTATGGTACAGAACAATCAATTCCTCTCTGATTAGTGAAAGACCCACTTTTTGGCAGGGAGCACATGCCTAGTACTGTAAATTAGACCAAGAATCCATGGATGGGGAAGCTATAGACCCTAGGTGGGAACAAACTGCCATCTAAACAGTTATCATTAAAACAATTCTCTGTTCTTGACCAATAATCACCTTTTATTCTTTTTTAAATAAATTTATTAAATTTACATTTTTATATCATGCTCTTTGCCTCCCTCATTCCCCTTCCTCCTTCCCTTCCCTCCCATTTCAATCCATCTCACCCTCTAACAGACCCAGTCTACTCCTTCCTATTCTCCTGTCCTTTGGTTCTATGGGTCCTGGAGTTCCCCCTGTATCATCTGTTCTCATGGAGGTTCAGGCCTCTGTGGCAGACAGACAAGTCCTTCCTTAGATGGCCCACTGACATAGGTATTCCACTACCTCTGTCTGATCCTTTACCCCTAAGAATCCTTACAGACTGAAACTATTTCTCCTGAGATATTCGCCAGTCTTTGGGGGCAAGCTAATATTTTTACCACTGTGCAAGTCTGATGAGATCAAGTCCTACAGCCATAAATTCCTGGCTGTGGCTACCTTATGTTGAGTGGAGTGACCTGTCCAGCAACAGAACTTTCCATCTTTAGGCTCCTACAGTCTTACTGCCCCTTTTTCTCCAAAGTTCCCTGAATCTCCAGATGTGGAGAGATTTGGCTGCCTTGATTCCAGGTGACCCATTTTTGGGGTCTCTACTATACCACTGCTGGGAATACTCCCCCAAAATACTTCATAATACTATAATGACAAATGTATATCCATGTTCATTGCAGCACTATTCACAATAGTGAAATAATGGACTCAATCTAGATTTCTAACAGTTGATGAATGGATAATAAAAATGTGGCACATATATATGATGAAATATTACACAGCTATCGAAAAATGAATTAATGCAATTTCCTGCTAAATGGATAGAGCTAAATGGAAATCATACTAAGTGAAGTATCTCAAGCACAGAAAACTAGACTTTGCATATTGTCCCTTACAAGTGGAACCTAATTCAATGACATACTCAAAGGAAAATCTTTTTATTATCCTTTATAATCATGAAGGATTCAAAACGGAAAGGTAAGGCAAAGAAGACCAAAGGGAATGAAGGCAAAAAAACAAAGCTCAATAAAGAAATAAGGCCACTGTCAAGAAAAACTCATAATTAGTGAGATATCCAATCTACTGTCAGTCTCCTTCATGATCACTGGTGTCTGTATTGGTTTGAAGCACTGGTCTTATGTTTCTGGTCATGGGGACAGAGAGTTAGTGACACGACTGGCCAAATTAGAGAGAATAAATGACTGTTGTTTAGAACAAGACCTAGAAATCAGCCCCCATTCAAGACTCAACGAAACTTGAGGAAAAAAGAGAATATAAAAGCCTGAAGATGACCAACATGCTGCAAAACATTTTCTGGTCAAACAGGGCTGCTACACCAAAGAACTCATTGCAGTGATTTCCATTTTTCTAAACCCTGCTTGATAGTTGTCCTGTCGACATTTGAAGCAATATCTCAAGAAGTAGTACACCAAAAAAAAAAAAGTAATACATCTCTTTTTTTATTATTATTCAATTCTGCATGTGTGCGCATGTGTGTAGAACCACGGACGAATTCGGGAACCATGATGGACCGCTTCCACCTTCTTCTTGTTTACTCTGCCCCGGGATTCACAGGCTCCGCCCTACCAGGACCAGAAGCTCAGGCCGCCCCCGCTTCTGCCCGGCGTCTATACGTGGGGTCTAGGATCCGAACTCAGAACCTTCCGCCTGCAAGGCAGAGGCTTAACTCCTGAGCCACCTCTCCAGCCCCTCTTTGAGAGACTATTTAAAACTAATGCCAGGCAGGAGAAAGAGAGCTTCCGTATTCAATGCTTTACCCACTGATGCCCCAACAAGTATTCGGCCACTTGCCACTATAGGCATCCCAGTTGGAAATCAAGTGGGTCATACATAAAAAAGTTATGAAAGCAAGAGAAAGACTGGTTAGAGAAAGCATGAAGAAGAGCTTGTAGGGGTGGATGGGATTAGGTAGTAAGGGGTAAAAATGACATAAATTCATTGTATTTGTGTGTGAAGATGTCAAAAGTAAGAGAATTCTCCCTTCAAAATCACTTGCACAGACCAGTTTCCTGACTTATTTTGCTACCTTGGGAAGATAAGCAATGATACAACTAGTGATAATCTCAAGGCAAGTAGGAGCATGATTTGATGTCAAATCTGCTCTAACCAACTTTTTGGAAGCTGTGAGAAAATGTGCTAGATGCCATACATATATATCTTCTTTAATCCTTGACTTTGGCCTATAGATTTTGTAGAGTCATATAATGTTTCTATTCCTTTATTTCTGGTTTTGCAAATAAAAGCATTTTTTCTTATTGGTGAGTACACTATGTGTAAATGAGAGAAGTAGATATACTTTGATTTCCTAGGAAACTTGATATGCTTAAGATTTAAAAAATCCTCATATTGCTTGTACTAGATGGATGAATTAATTAGAATTAATATCTATTAATATTTCATTTTAAAATTAATTTTGTTTTTATTTTTACACAATCTCTTATATGTAGACAAGGCATTTTGATCATAGGTACCCCAATCTACTTCTGCTCTCCCTGGACTTTTCCCTAGCATGTCCATCTCCTGTCTTTATGTCCTAATTTTTAAAATTGGACAATATAAGATAATATGTAAGCAATAAAAGAAAATACATTAAGCATATAAATAGTTATGTTTGAGCTTCTAGTTCGACATGGTTAAGAACATATGATAAAGCTGAAGCATAGCAGTTTTGTCTATCTTTTATAAGACTAAGTTCACAATGTTAGCACATAGAGCCCCAGCCCATGGGTAGACATCCCCACTGTGAACACACAGAGCCCTAGCCCACAGGCTATCCATGCTATGATACATGGAGACCCCGCCCATAAGAGGCTGTCCATATTGTGTGCACATGCAGCCTACCCCATAAGAGGCCTTCATGTTGTGAGTTCTCAGATACAGAATTCAGGATTTGGGCAGGCAGTGTTGCTGTATGTCAGACTGTTAATCATTCAGCTGTCCACAGATGAGAATACCGAATGTAGAAATCGTCTATTCTCTCTGCCACCGTCTGGCACACATGGACAAGCAGATACATGTGCAGTGCCTCTAGGGGCAGTTACTTCATTTTTTTGTAAGCATGTCTGAGACATTTATCCAGGAGGTGGTACAGAGAAAGAGTGGCTAATGGTGATGGTGATGTTGTGTGTGTATCTGATTTTGTATATCTCCTTAGCTTCCCAGTGGCCATGGGGGTGGGCAAAGTATAAGAATCTATTTGACAGACATGGAAGCTGAGGGTCAGTAAGAGGGACTTTTTTCTGTGTGAGATTTCTCAGATTGAGACATTCCTGAATCCCTGTTGTTTAGGCTGGTGGCTCCCATATTAGACTACGTAGAGATTTCATGGCTTTGGGAAGATTGTGAAATGCACCTTGCCTTTGACTTTTTCGCCAGCCCCTTTCACAACCCTCATTTAAATTACCGTTCTGCAATACACTGGAGACCATTCTCCCTTTTAGACTTTATTACTGAGTATTCACACTTGTATAGTCCAGTTTCCCTGCTGGAATTGATGCCAGTGCTTTCTTCTTTGTACAGCCTGAGTCTTTTTCAGATGGTCTCAGCAAATTGTGGTTACTGTTCTGATGAGCTTCAGTATATGTAGAGGAAAAGGTGTGTGCTGCCCTCAGCACTCACTCACTCTGGCCTTCACATTTCTAGATGCCGATTGACCAGACATAAATTCTTATGCAACCAATAAGAAATAACAGGACAAAGGAATTACTATCCCAATTTTATTTTAAATAAATGTGTTCATAAAAATACAATGTAGCATCATTTGAATGATTAGCTAAATGTTGATGTGCGTTGTTTAGCTTTAAAAGTAGATCATATAGATCCAAATGTGGAATTGAAAGTCTTCTACTAAAGCCAAAATATTTATAACAGAAGATTTTATGGCCAAATTATTCAGTTAATTGGTTTGACTTTGAATTTTTTATATTTACTTTATCTGTGGCACTTAATGAAGGGGGGTTAAATGGCACAATTAAATAGATTAGTTATTGACTTTAGTTGAATCAGAACTTGTAAATCTTTCAGTCCCATGCTTCATGGTTATTAGCACTTTCTCTGCATCAGTACTATTGATTTCTTCTGCTCTATTGTGAAGAAAAATTATAATGAGTTTCCAGATAGTAGCAATTAAGCTGATTATTTTTTATTATTTAGGTTTTTACTATCTGCTTCCAGGTAAGACATTGCAATTTATGGAATTTCTCATTTTTTCTTCTCCCTGTTCCATGCCCTGGACAAATACTATCTTATCCTCTGTGATCACCTTTGCTCTATTACCTGGTGCTGCTAAATCCAACAAATTCTCACAGAATGGAAAAAGAAGGACCAGAATAGAAATGAAGGTTGCTTTGTGTCTGAACATCAGAATGGGCAGTGGCCCATGACTTGGATAGAGTGACCTGGATAAAGAAGATGAGCCCTGAAAGCATTGACTTAGCAGCCTACAAAGGTAAATGTGATCTTAAGATCATAAAAAAATGACCATTTCTTTCTCGATTCACAGATATTAGGTGGCATCATATTCATAGTTACATGCTTCATACATGAGTAAATATGTAAATGTTGCCCTCCTTTTTCATATTTATCCCTATACATACCAAAAAATGTCTGTTATCATCATTTCTTATAATATGATTTATCTTGTAACAAGCAAATAATTTCAGTGTGGTAACACTACTGTAAGGAGTTTTTAGTTTGCTTTTGCATACTTTTTTAAATCATAACTTGATATATTTATTCTAAAATTCTGACAAATATCAGTGGTATAAACAAAATCATGGCATAGAACTGAAGTTTAGTCATGCTAAGTAATTCAGACATTCAAATATTTTAGGCTTTGCATCTGAAAACAGTTGTGTCAAAGTATATTTTTCCTATGGAGGGATAGCGAGCAAGTAAGAGGGATTGGAGATTATGTGATGCATGTGGAAATATGGGGGGTGGATAGGTTTCTGTTCTCAAGATAATTTGATCAATTCAATGTCTCATTTTGCTGTATTGTTTTAAGCACAAGTGACTTCCTTATTTAATGTTTTGAACCTTTTCATTGGTAATAGATGTACTCGTGCTGACAAAATTATGCTCAGTCTATTTTGTTGGTCTTTTAAAATTAGCGCAACCAATCAGAATGCATTCATTCACAGATGTACTTTGTCAAGCCCTATAAATTCTTGCTATTGTGGTCACCTTGGAGTAGATGAACAGTGATGATTTATTGGACTGTTATCAGTTGAGGCAAACTAATGCCATTTGACATGGATCAGTCACTTTCTCCTCCTCTGACCTTGATTTTCTTTGTTCTCACACTTCCCTTAGAGGCTTGCAGTACCCGGTGCCAGAGTCTTCTTTTGAGCCATCTGTGGAGCACAGCATGCTGGGGCTCTTGGCCTGAGAGCCCGTGCTTTAGAGAACTGTGTCATTTTGTGTGCATGGGACTCAAGAAAATATTGGGAAAAGAAACAAGTTCCTCTGCCAGATATCTTTTTATTAAAACTCATTGTATAAAATAGGTCAGTCCCTACATGCTAATTCAGAAAAATAGGTTGAAGAGCATAGGTTATGAACACCTAGACTCTTGTTCAGCTTCACCACCCATGAACTGGAATGAATGGTAGTCTTTTTAAGTTACTTTATTATCTGTGAAACAGTAGTAGTAGTAGTAGTAGTAGTAGTTGTTATTTCAACTGTCCCTAACTTATAGGGTATGCTGAATAAAGCTATAGAGCAATTTATAGATGTGATATGAAAGATTTAAGTATATTTCCAAATAAAACAGTTTTAAAATACCTTCCTATAAGAATTCATGAGAAATGAGTTGCATTGTCTCTGGATCCAAGAATATATTTACATATCTTTTCAAAATCACTTGAAAGTTAGCCACAGGTTTTAATTGATTTTATTGTGGTCAGTGATTCAAGGCTTTGTAAAGTTCTGAGCTTAAATTAATATATGTTTTGAATGTGATTTCTTTCATTAAAGTACTAACCAAGCCCAACTCTGCTCAGCTTCTGAGACTAGATGCCATCAGACACAACAGTTGGAGTTGCATAATCTGTGAGTGTAGAGCATATTTTGCCTTCCCTGATCATGGGCAATGATTACACAATGCTGCCCTTGAGTGAACATCTATGTCTTAAAAAGATCACACACATAACCAGGAGGTGAAGGAGACTCATGCCATGCTTCAAGAGTAACAGAAGTGGCTCATTCAAGCAGTGTTCCATAGTGTTCTCTATCTGGAGACAATAAGTGAGAGATGATGGCAGGGAGGTAAAAGTCACCAAGCAAAGTGACCTGAAATTTAGTGTATATTGTTCTCAAGAACAGAATCAACAACTGTGGTTTGGGCTTTCTTAGAGTTACAGGAACACAGAAAAGGATGTGAGATATAACACATGCAATGTATTTTTAAAAAGTCTTTATGAGATTATATTCATACTTGTGTCATTAGAGAATAGAAACTGGCCATTACTTATAATTAGGAAGTTGTTTGGGGTCAGGAGCAACCTTAGTTCAGACCTAGGGCAGCAGGAGACCCAGGGTACAGCAGGAATGGAAAGCATCTTGGATTAACTATGCAGACTTGATGGTCAACTGCTGGGAAATGAATAAAACTAATCAGTGGTATACTTTATAAACCAAGTTGAAGAATTCCATCAGCTCTGGGAACATTGCACAAAGCTCCAGTTTGGATATCAAATACAACTGAGCCTCATCCCAGCACCTAACTTCCCTTTCAGATGTGGGGCAGCTCACTGATTCCCCTGAGGTATACTTCTCTTAGGTACAAGGAGTCTTAGTACATTTTCTCAACTATTATTGAATAGTTGATACTGGGTAATGTAATAAAGTAAATAATTTTCTTTTAGTTCTGGAGGCTGATAGTCCAAGATTAGAGCTCTGTACCCAGTGAGGTCTGTAATGTCTTTCTGGTGGGGACTTTTAACCAAGTCCCAAGACTGGGCAGATGTACTAGTTACTCTTATCTGTTGTTGTGAGAGATTATCCAAAATCAAGTAACTTAAGAGAATAAAGGAGATTTATTCAGTTTTATTGTTCAAAGGGAAGATACAATCTTTCATGTCAGATTCAGTATGGCTGGTCGGTAGAAGCTGGAGACAGGCTAAGACACCCCATTCGCAAGGCTGAGAGCTACAAGGCTCTTACTGCAAAAACAACTTCTTCAGAAATAGAGTGAGACTAATCCACCTCCTGGTCCACCTTGTGTGACTGCCTTCCTCCAGCAAGGCCCTACCTTTCAAAGGTTCCATGATCTTCCCAACCACATGAGATTGCAGGGGACTCACTTCAAACCATGACAGCAAAAAATCACATGGAAGACGGAGAAGGTTTGTTTGGGTGATCCTGCCACTCTCCATCACTCAGTAATTATGAATGAACACTAATTTATTCCTGGAGGCAGAATCCTCAGGAATGATCATTCTGATGTCCCACCTCTTAATACCTCTCAGGGAGGGTTACATTTCAATAGAGCTGCTGAGGACATTGAAATCATCCCCACCCCTTGGTATCCAGCAGAGCAAAGATAAAGAGGAATTTCACCCAAGCAGCTGACATCAGGTTTGTACTTTGTGATAATTTGGCAATATATATCTAAGCCAGCCTTCCATGCACTATTGAACTGAGAATGGAATGAAGTTCTCAAGTCAAAATCATTAGATTGTGGCCAGGTATCAAACAAGGAAGCACATCTTATTCACTCTGGCATTCTCAGTGATCTCCAAGAAAAGACATAGCACTTGCACTGGACTTGGGAAATTCATGGTGAGAAGACAGGGAATAAATGAGTGTATGTATAAGTAAGTGAATAAATAAATGTAATAAGTAGTGAAATAACAAACAAACAAACAAATGAATGTAACATTAGGGAAATGTAAAGGGGAGAAGGACAGAGGCTCAAGAACCAGGAGGAAGATAGGCTGATGCTTGGGTGGGAAATCTAAGAACACACTCTGTTTGAGTTTTTACCAGATGGACAGGAGACACAATTTTGCATGTTGCACACTGGAGAAGACCTATATAAGGGAGCCTGTGTGCTGAAAGGACTGAAGTTTATGAAGGGCTGGACTGGAATGAACAGTCAGGAGGCAAATAGTACAAGGTATGTGGATTCTACCTTGTTGATGCTCCAGACACCACTTTTCTCTATGGTTAACAACACTGTCAAGAGAGGAGAGGATGGTATGTAACATGACGAAGGTATATGGAGGTCAGATGAGAACTTTAGGAAGGCACTTTTCATCTTCCTCCATGGATCCACCAAGGTGGCTGGGTTGGTGTATGAGCTCCTTCACTGCTCAGTCATATTGCTGGCCCAAGAATTTTTAAATTATGCAGCTCACTCAAAATAAATTTGTGCAGTCCAAAACATGTCATTACTGGCAAAAGATTTATTGATATTTTAAAAATTTCCTGCCCTCTTTTCTTCCTGTCGCATCCAAACAAAGTGCCTGGCTGTAAATATAGGCACTTCCATCCACATTTTATTGTTATTTATGGCCTTGAAGCTTTATTACCTCAAAGTTAAATGTAGGCTCAATTTAGTTCATGTTTGCACAAATATAGAAGGTGGCAGTGGATCCGTGACTATAAACTAGAAGCCAAAATTATAACACAGATGTGCAAACTTATTCACAAGTAATCCTGCAGCACAGACAGTGGATTGCAGCACAGATAGGAGACTGTTATGAGAACAGCACATTTATTTAAAGCCCTTGTCAGGTCTATTCTATGTTCTTTGTGCGTTTGGTTTAAGAGCCTCTTGGTCCTGCCATTATTCTCTTTGCTCTCCACAAACAGCCTCTGTTCTGACATTGTGGCCTCGCTTCCTCTCTGCTTCACATTTTCCAAGCAGAGAGAGAGGGAGAGAGAGATATTTTTAAGCACCCATTTCCTGAGTTTCTTATAGAAAGGTTCTTTAGACACCACCTCAGTTCTTTTGACTAACTTTCTCTTTGAACTGTGTAAGACTAGACTTCTGGAAACCACGAAGATTTCTTATAGAAAGTCAAAAGGAAGCAAAGATGCCCACTGTCCCCACCATGGTTGTGATAGAAAGCAAACACTACAAGTTTCCCCACTGTTCTTTAAGTCAGTATGTGTTCAGGAACGTCTACCTAGTTTAGGGAGATGATCCAGTGTTAAAACTATTGCCTCACGAGCAAAAGAACATAAGCTTGCAAACCCCAAGATCCAATGTGGAAATGCCTCAACAAAAAGGCAGCAGCCTGATTTCATCCCAGGAACTGAGAACCTAGGAAATCTTAGAGCGAAGCAATTAGAAAGTAGAGCAATCCAGGTTGATTCCTAACATTACCCTTGGACTTCCAGAGGCACATAAACTCAAGGTCACTCTGGTCACCTGCACACACATGTACACACACACACACACATACACACACACACACACATACACACACACACACAGAGTCTTCCCAGTGCGAATAGCCACACACTTGAGTTATATACTTCACAATACCTAAATTTCTACAACTTGATAGATGGTATGATTGAGGAGCTGAAGTAATGGTAACCTCAGCATTATAAGGACTCAGAAAGACAAATGTCTTGTGCACTGTAAACTTCAATCTAATATGGAGAAATGGAGCTCTAACCCAATGAGGCTGAGATGTCATTATTAACAATTGATTTATGATGATACGACTGTGAAAAATAATATACTCTGTACCAGGAAATGAGTGTGGGCTATTCTGGGTGTAGTGTGCTTTGTGTTCTACTCATAAGCTTTCAGGATAAACAGCGCAATGGAGGGACTGTACTCAAACGGCCAGAGTTCCCTAGTGCTCAGTGGAAATGGGATCCCTGCATCACAGAGGTTCCTGTGCAGCACTTCATGGGAACAGCCAGCTGCAGAGTGGGGGAATCTGGTGGAATCACCCTGTGTTCCCAAGGTCATCAAGGGCAGAACCTTATACCAGTCAACAATCTTTCCAAGGATTTAACTGGATGCAAAAAAAAATTTTAATTTCTAGGTACATTTCCTAAAAAATATTAATGCTTGTCAAATATGAAGAAGTAGTATATGCCTTCCATTTCTTTCACTTGTTCTTGGATGATCAGCTCGGCAGCTGCTCCATGGAAATCTCTTAGAAGAGGTGGGATGAATAGCACAGTCACTACAACCAACACTCAACAGATGGGATCTTATGAAATTAAAGAGCTTCTGTTCAGATAAAGAGATTATAACCCGAGCACAAAGGCAACCCACAGAACGGGAGAAAATCTTCACTAACCACATATCTGATAGAGCTCTATTATTCAGAGTGCACAAAGAACTTAGAAAACTAAACACCAAAGAGATAAACGGCCCAATTAAAAAATGGGCCTGGGAACTCAAAAGAAACTGCCAGGGATGAAATTGAAATGTTTAACAAATACCTTAAAAAATGCTCCGCATCCTTAGCCATCAGGGAAATGCAAATCAAAACCTCTCTGAGATGTCATCTCACCCAGGTCAGGATGGCAAAATCCACAATACAAACACCACCAAATGCTGGAGAGGATGTGGTGAGAAGAGAACTCTCCTACATTGCTGGTGAGAATGCAGGCTCATACAACCTCTCTGGGGATCCGTCTGGCGATTCTTAAAGAAGTTAAAGATTGAAATGCCATATGACCTTGCTATTTGACTTCTGGGAATAATCCCCCATAGAGCAAAAATTCACCTCAATGGCACAAGCATGACCATGTTCGTAGCAGCACTGTTTACAATAGTAAAGTCATGGAATCAATCCAAATGCCCAACAGTTGACAAGTGGATAAGGAAAATGTGGTACATTTATACAATAGAATACTACTCAGACATCAAAAAAGATGAATTAATGAAATTTGCCGGGAAATGAATGGAATTAGAACAAATTATACTGAATGAAGTATCCCATGCACAGAACATTAAGCACCATATGTACTCCTTAATAGGTGGATCCTAGTACCAAACCCACTTAGTGAGATACTCAAAGATAAATCTCTGTAACACCTACAGTAATTGCAAAGATTATAAACAGGAGGGAAGGGGAAAGAGCCCCCCCCAGAAACAAGGAGAGAGGGGACTATGTTACAGCAGAACAAATAGGCCACCATCAAGTATTGCAAGTAAGTAGTGAGACATCTGGTTAAGCTCACAGAGTTTCCCTCCTGGTCACTTGCAACTGAGGGGGTTTGATCTCACCAGACAGGAGGGCATAGAGTCTGGCAGATAGATGGTAACCATTCCCCTTCCCCCTTCACCATGGTCTCCTACTCTTATTCCACCTACCTTTGAATCTACTCTTATAATAAGACTCTATTTTAACAGACTTTTATCTATGGCTAGAAGGTGACATCCAATACCCATCAGGATGGAGCCAAGGGTGGTGCAGGAACAGCAAAACTGAGAAAAAAAGCAACAAACCATAATTCAGAACATCAGAGACCCTACATTAATCACCTAGAACCAGGCAAGCCTAATCTCTCCCTATCCTAAAGCTCAGGGAAATTTGCAGAAGAGGGGGTGGTAAAAAGCCTAAAGATGGGGAGAAGCAACCATATGCAAGATACTCCACACAAGTTAGGGCCAAAGTAACCATAATAGGACTTTGCATGACCTGCGCAACAACCAACATATCATTGACCCTCCAAAGTTTAGCATGGATCACAGGCACTAGGATCCTTAGTGGCAAGGAATTAACATCCACAATAGTGTTCCTATACTAAAGGGGAACACAAGAAAGAGCTCTAGGAAATGTTACTGAGTCAATAGAATGGAGGACCCAGAGGGAAGTTTAACATTCACACTAAAGGATGTTCCAGGGATGAGGGGGCCCCCCACTGGGAGACAGGGGGTATGGGAGAAAGAAAGAGGAAAAGGGGGGAGGGAGCAAGGGAGTCCAGGAAGGGGTGGAGGGAGGGAGGGGTCCAGGGTACCTATTAAGTTCGTTTGAGGGAAAAAATAAAGAAAGAAATAAAAAAAAGAAGAGGTGGGATGCAGACATATCCTTCATCACTTTTAATACAGTAGTCTCATGGGTAGATGGTGGAAAAAGCTTCCCTGAGAAAGATCTCTTGGTCAACTTTGTTCATCTTTCTATACCTTTGTTTCTTTATATGGAAACTAGGAATGATCAATGATTCTGTCAGAAGGAAGTCATGAGAATATGTTAATATATGAAGTGTGCCATGTAATGTGAGTGCTGTTCAAAGATTTCTTATGATTGTAATTATCATTGTTACAGGTTAGTGAAAACTTCAAGAAGAAAAAGAAAAGGTTATTGCTTCATGTGGTAAGTAGGTTTTCCTTTGAGTTAGTTCCCTTGGGCCAAAATGAAAGAATGTTGGGTATATTTTGATTGTTCAGCTGGGGCTAAATTAAATGATTTGTAAAAAAAAAATTTATTAATTTGTTTGTGTGTGTGTGTGTGTGTGTGTGTGTGTGTGTGTGTGATGTATGTGATGTGTCTGTGTGCATTTATGTGGGTAAATACAGATGTACATATGCAATACTGTGCATTTGGAAATCAGAGAACAATTTTGGGTTTCAACCTGCTTTTCACCTTGTTGGAGGCTTAGACTCCTCACTGTTTTTGCTACTCTGTATGTCAGGCTGTCTGACGCATGAGCTTGCACAGGTTCTCTTGTCTCCATTCCCATCTTTCTCTAAGAGCACTGGGATTTCAGATGTGGGATGCTTAGCCCAGCTTCACACAAGATCTTGTACTTCAAACTTGGGTTCTCATGCTTATGCAAATGGCACTTTAACCAGTGATTCATGACCCCAGCATCTATTCTCAATGCTGCTAAGCATAATAAGCACACTAATTAGATAGTAAAAATGCAAGAAATAAATCTAACCTAATCTATTCATTTTATAAATGTATGTTCTAAGGTTTTTGAATAGCTATAGAGTGTTCAACTTTACATAGACAATTAGTAATGAAAATGTGATTCAATATTGAATTTTATTACAAATTAATAAGAGTAGATTTGGCTTTAGGTGCTTAAGTTTTAATTTCAATAAAATTCCAATTGATTTCTATGACGTGGTCAACTGCGATAGGGTCATGTGCAGAAGTGGCACACAGGAATGCTTTTACCTGTTCATTTTTCTCCCCACTACTTTTGCTTATATGGACAGGCATGCAGGAATATTTTTGAATTCCATTGGGGAAATAAAGAATTGTATTTATGTGAACACAGTTAAATTATTGGCAAGCTTCCTGCATATATTAAGGGGTTGCTGTCCCAAGAAAGAGCAAGACAGTGCTGTAAGAGGAACAGAAGGAATAACTGGGATGTGGACAGGTGGGAAAGAAATTCAGACAAAGGGAGCCTAAGAGGGAGGACCAGAAGCTGGCATGCTGTATAAAATTACAAATGGCATGTGTGGGCTCAAGCTGACCACAGAGACAGTGTTGCTGCCCTTCTACCATCTGTGAAGCTGACTTAGTTTGTGGAAATGAAAACCATGAAAGATGCACATTGAACTAATTATTCTTCCAAACTAAAATAATCTTAATATTTGATTTTTTTGGAGGGTGGTTCTGTGTTTTGTATCATTTTCGCCACAACATGGATTTTAGCCAAAACCAAACTTGCTGCTTGCTAGCCAGTGTTTATTCCAAAGAAGAGTTTCTTTATTCTTGTTAAGTCAGGGCTTTCATGGGCGTCTAAGTCATTCATAGAGGAATTCTTAAGGTAAAACCAAAATCCGCAGGAAATGAACTCTTTGCAATGTTTTGGGTATGTCAGTCTCAGACTGGGAATATTTGTTCAGAACTAAATTCTTTGCTTAAATTAAGCTGGTGTCAATCCAATTTATTATAACGTTACAACCATGTGGAAATCAGAACATAACTGTGTTTTCTCTGAACTTCCTTAGGCTCTGCAATTTTTTCTCTAAAACAAGGTTGTAGCATTTATGCTGTGAAATTTGATTATAAAGGGCATTCTAGCTAATTAATAAAACTTTTTGCATTTTTGGCAGTTGAGCTCAACCCAAAGATCTGCTTACTTCAAGAATGCTGTGGTTTGACACCACCAATATTCACCTCAAGCTGGGCTGTGGATGTATACTTGCGATACCAGCAGATAGAGGTGAAGCTGCAGGATTCAGCTTCCAGACCAGCCTTGGCTCCCAAAAAATAAAAACAGGGCTAGGAAGGTAGCTCAGTTAGTATAGTCCTCACCTAGCATATAGGAAGCTTCACTTTGGATTTAATTCCCAGAACTACATAAAACAGGTGTGATGGCACATGCCTTTAATCCTAGCATTTGGGAGGTAGAGAGATGAATTTGAGTCCAGCCTAGACAACATGAGACTGTCTGAAAAAATCAAAGCCCAAACTGAAGCAAAACAAGATATAGCATCAATAAAATCTCAACAGACAAACAAAAAAACCCAGAAAGGTTAAAAAAAAATGTTTAAAGCTCACTTTGAGGCTTCCTTCCTCTTGACAGTAATGAGAGGTGGATAATGGGTGGTATTTGTGTTATGAGGTGAAGCCCTTGTGGAGAGATTAACATCATCTCTTCAGGCGGAGAGAGTGATCCCTTTCAAGAAACCTGCACTTACCACCAGAGCTGGTTGTTAGAGAGCCCAGCGATCCTTCATGTGTTTCTTCACACAAGCTCTGCTTCTGTTTGTGCCATAGCTGGAATAGCATAAGACTTTCCCCAGAAACCAAACAGAAGTCATTGCCTGATGGCGACTCCCTGCCATCACAGGTAGGAGATGCACAGAGGCTACAGTGTGAGAACAACAGAAAATGGACCAGACAAGGGTCTGGTATATATGTCTGAAGCATTTTTTTCTTGTTGAGGTGTCATTGTTTGAAGAATGTTCTGACCCTGTGGACACTTCTTGGCATAGGAAAAAATATTTGCATTAACATGGAAATAGGTAGAAATATATGTCTCCCTATAAAATGTCAGAGTAAAATAAGCATTTGTTGAATTGTTAATTTTTCTAAAATGCTTATATTACAAGACAGGCATAGGGGCATATGATCTGCAATAACAGCACTTAGTAAGTGGGTGCAGGAAATTTATGAGTCTGAAGTCAGTCTGTGCTACAAAGTAAGTGTCACATCACTCTAAACTGCACTGTATGTCTGCCATGTACAAGCAAATGAACTATAGGAACTATTTATGTGATAACACTGATCAGACCAAAAACTGTAGTGAAGTATATTAGAAATTCACAGCACCAAAGAATGGCATGAGTGGTGCCCACCATATACATGCGCATTTCCACATTCTATGTCACCAAGTCTTAATGTTGGCCAGTGAGGTCAGCACTGATGTCTCCAAGCAGATGAAGAAGCCAAGACTCCGAATCAGCATGTGTTTGTGAGAGACAACTTATGACTTCAGCTTTACATCAGACTCTCTCACATCTGTGTTCTCTGCTTCCTATAAGCAATTTCATTATTTACTGTGCAAATTTTATCTATGTGATGTGATGGACATGACCTGTCCCTATTTTGATGTGAGTGACACGGGATATATTTGATCTCACTGTCTCACTAAAATGGGAAAGATATTTTTCAATGTAAATAAAAGATCTTGAGTTTCAGTGGTGCTTAGAGAAAATCAGAGATACAGCAATGTAATGTAAAGTAAGGTAATGTGATATATTGTAAAGTAATATGATGTATTATAAAGTAAGAATATTCTTAAGATAAGCTAGCAAAGATTTTTTTCTCCATTTCTTTCCCTCCGTCCTAAATGGATTTTCATATGGAAGCCACATGGAAACTTTATTTGCTCTTTCTTTAGTGTTGGGTTGTTTAATATTGAGATGGATTCTTATTTCCATTGTTTTTGCATAGACAGAGTTACAGGGGATGGGCGAAGGGTGAATAAGAAAGAAGAGCAGATAACCTAGAAAAAGTTAAAATTTTTAAAAATTTTTTTTACAATGGGGCAAAGTTTATGTTTTTCCTTATGAAGGATTTAATTCTAGGCTTTGAAGCCTTGAAGGGAAACATCTTTTATTCTGTGAAGATCACAATGAAAATATATAATGAAAAGGAAAATACAATGAATTTATTGAGATGGGAAGTATATTTGTGGGAGCCAGAAATTGAGCTGAAGGATGAAGAAGATTGCCAGGGAATGATCTGAGAGAGACCCTCTGAGAAGATGGAGCTCTGAGGCAGATGGTGGTGGTGACTAACAACAGAGCATATTGATAGACAACAATCTGGGAGTTCAGAGGAGGCAAACTGGAGGTTATGTGGACTTTTCCACTGTTTGGAATAGATCCTTTTTAAAATAATCACAAATCCTCATTCCCAGTGGCAGGACACATTGGATTTATCTTAAACCAAGACCTTAAATACCAAACTGTAAACATGATGTAAACCAAATGACCACTCTTCTAATATACCCAATGAACATGATCCATTTGTACCTGTTGTTCCATGGAAGCCCTCCTTGAAAACCACATAGAAATCTGCTACCAGCTTATTGCTGACCCTTTTTCTGACTTGTCCTGGTTTGAAGGTGAAATATTTCCCCGCAAGATCTGTGTCTGAATACCTGAGACTCAGCGGGCAGCATTGTTTGGGAAGGCTATGAAACTTTTAGGAACTGGAGCCTGGCCACTGAGAGTAGAATCCTGAAGTCTGAAAACCTGGCTCCTCTTCCTGCTCTCCCTCCTCTTTCTTGTCTGTTTCTTTAGTGTTGCAATTCACCTCACAGTTGCTGATGAAATCACCATCTTGCAGCTTAAGGCAACAAGAGCCTTTAATTTTCCTTATAATTTCTGATTACAATTGTTTTTCCAACTTACAGGAGAGCCTCCCACCAATATCAGGGACCAAGAAACTGGCCATACCATATCTACACAGCAGTTGAGAGAGGGACAATCTGTACTTGCCAGACCATGTCTGGCCAAGTATACAGAAGTATACCAACTTCCTCAACCAGCTCTCTGTATTTTATTCACCTGTCCAGAGCCTAGTCCCACCCATCAAGGGTTGTGTCTTCCCCATCAACTAGATAAATTCTTGCAGGTTCACTCTGGGCTTAACTCAGCTACTAATTATCTACAAATGTGCCCACAGCTCGAACCCTCAACCATCAAGTTGACACTCATACCTGACTTTGGCACTTAATAAGGCTACCTTTTCTCTCTCTTGGATTGCTTGATTCAATGTATTTTATCACATCAGCTGAAGAATAACTGGTACTTCATTCAACTATGCATATTGTTTTTAATACTTACCATGCTAAAGTTATACTGTATTCATAGGTGTTGCTTTCTGAAATCAGGTTCTGCACAGCAACATGGTATATCAGCCATAACTCTGGTCTTGAACTGCAATTTAGACTCTAGAACTTTCAAACCACTGACATTGAGTGTTTTTCAACTTTCTTTAAGGCTGTTTGGAGACCCTCTCTGCTTACTTTGGATTCTCCACTGAACATCTCTTACCAGATAATTCTTTGAGAGACATAAACAAGTGATTGCAAACAATTGGTTTCTAAACAGCTCCACAGGTTGCAAAGTATAGTATCTTGAACAAGTGATATGTCATCTGTGTGCTTCTTTGGATCATCTGCAAACAAGCTAACAGCAATAGCTGCTTTGAAAAGCTGTGAATTTCTAGTGAGCCAAAAGTTACAGATTCATGGGAACAAGTCAAGTGTTTCTTGTGTGTTTGTTTATTAATAACTTTCGTGTCTCTCCCTTCCTTTTTCCACTTCTCAGTGCTATGTCTGATGAACCCCTCTTATATTCCATATTGCAGTCAATAATATAATTTTATGTCAGAACCCCAAAACTCAGCTTTAACTTAAAGTCATGCATTGCTCAAGTTCTTGTCACGGGTTCAGCTCTGGTCAGTGTTCAGTAGGTTTTCATTGGTTCATTGCCATCATATGTAACTGGTTCCCGCTTCTTTGGCTTAATTAACTTACATCCCTTAATGAATAACACTGACAATTTTATGTTACTAGCAGGACTTTTTATACCATGCTGCAGACATCAGCTTGTCTTTCAAATACAATTCACTTAACAAATATACATATGCATGTTTTTAAAAATTTACTCTGGGTTTTGTGTGGAGAAGAGAGTTGAAGCTTTAGGTATAAAACAGAGAGCAGCTCAAAGCCTGTAAAGTGACTAGATGAAAGAGGGTGGACAGACTCTGGCAGTTTGGAGTTAGAGCCTCAAGGTCATATAATAAGTCAGGGATATTATAGAATCAATAAATATTTAATGTCTGTAAAGAGAACTTCTGATTACCTTGAAAAATAATATGCAAATACATATTTACAATCCTAGAGCAAAGTAGAGTCACTTACACAAAGTTTAACTTAAAATAGTTGGCATTTGGATTTTTTTTTTTGTTAAATACAGTCTTTATTCAGTGTCCATGAGAAAGATATGGATCCACTAGGAAACCTAGTCCTTGCATTCTCAATCTAAATTTCAGTCTTTGCATTCCTATCTAAAAATGACATACCATTTATGCATAAGCCATGCCTATTTTTCTGTATGTTTTAAATCATCCCAAAATACTTGAGGCAACAAAAAATGTTATGTGAGTATACCATATGTATATGTGTATGTTCAGTATGTACTTAGTTGTTTCTTAATATTTTTAAGGTTAGTTGAATCTACAGGTTTGGTATCTCTGAACAATGGAGAACCCATTATGTTGCATATTAAATTACAGTAAATGTAGTTATACATTGCTTTCTTTCAACTTGCAACATTTACGAGACAACAGCCTTATAAATGAATGATAAAATAAAATGCAAGTAATGCTAAATGCTGAAGAAAACATGCAATATAAATAGGTAGTTGAAGAAACATCCAAAAAGCCCAGTAGAGGAAGAATGTACTTGTGCATATCTACATTTCCTCTGATTATGGAGAAATGATTCAACAGAAAATGCATCTCTTTGATTATGGCAAGAGCAGAAAAATCATTTGATCTTTTGATGGCAGATCAAGCTGTGGCATTGGACCTCCTCAGAGAAACTTTTGTCACTGAGAACACCAGAGGGCCTGTGTGTTGATGTGGCTATGTCACACTCTGCAAATGAAGCCACTTAGGACCATTGCTATCCGAAATAGTTCTTTTAGCTTGTATAAAGTGAATTACCCCATTCCTGCTTTGTTCTTGTCTTTATTATTTGTTCCCATATTTTTGGGTAGCAAAAATGGACATGGTTTCCAGTGGATCATGGCTTACTGTACACCCGTGTACTCTCTTGGACTTTTTCCACATTATTTTGCCATGACCTGCTTCTGCTTAGTTCCTACATCCCATCTCAAGGTCACACCATGATTCAAGACCATATGATGTGGATTTGTGGTACATCTTCATGTTATGCTTGGCAATTCATTTATAAATGGTCTGTTTTTGATCTGTTGATGATGAAGCGTTGAAGACTTTTGCTGTTGGAGTCAGTTTTTTAGTGTCTCACTTTTAAGGATCATTTGGGAAAAAGGAGAGAGAGAGTGCCACAAGCAACTACACATACTCTACTCCAGAATTCCACAGTGGGACAAGATATGTTGGGAGAATGGAATCCACTTATTATAGAGGATTTTCACAAAGCCGAGAGATCAGGAGCATTCAGGGTTCAGAGCCATGCAGAAGAAGAAAATGTAAGATGCTATAGTGAACGTGCAACATAAAAGTTTGTGTTTTGACCATTACAATTCCCTGCATCCCCTTGACTTGTTTAAAGACATAGTCCCTTAATGATCTACATACATTACGATCAAGTTTCCTTTCCTCCCTACCCTATGAGAAGAATATGAATATAGAACATTTCTCTGGTAAGTTGATTATTTTGATCAGAAAAAGTGCTTTCTTTCCTGTAAATTCTGTTGTGTGCATAAAGATATCATCAAGAATTTTTAAAGTATATGTACTCCATGAGGTTTCATAGACATGCAAATTCATGCTACTAAGGGGATAGTGTTAAGAGTCACAAGCAGTGATTACAAAATAAACTTTCATAAATCTTCCTGCTCAGTAAGCAAAGCCTGACATTTGAATTGTTGGAGGATCCCAATTTTGTGAGAGGCTCTGTCTAGGAGTCACTGAGATGGCACAGCAGAAAGGATGTGCTGGACACAATCCTGCCCTTTATGTCCATGGCTGAACCACTCCTTGCCTCTGCAGCTCAACTCTGATTCTCCTCCTGATGCGATGGTAACCGCAGCAGTGACAATGGCATCTTCACCAATTCCACCTGGGTTGATAATCTTATTCCTGAAAAGATTCTTTATGTATCTCTGTCAGCTTCTGACTCTCAGGATACTTTGAAATTTCTGCAACTCTGCTAGGGCCTCCTTATCCTCTTACGACCATTTTGTACCTTCATAGAGATACACATATAGGCATATTTACATAAATAGTCATATTTACTGTATAATGGTAATACATAATTTCAGAGTTAGTATTAATAATTGTTGCAGCAACTCTTCACGTGGCTGATAGCACTAAAAGACCCCAAAAACTTAGGGGAACAAGCACTATGCTAAGTCAGACAATTCTATAGTCTCTACCAACATTAAAGCTAAGAATGCTTTCTATACCATGTGAACCCCATAGAAGAAGATAAGCCTGACTACCTAATCCCCTCACCAATATATCTTATGAATGCCTTACTTTGTGACATGTGTTGTGTGACTGAAGTCCATGGAACCTCTTCCATGGTAGAACATATCTTTTGGGGCACCTTGCATCTGTGTTTCATGACCATGTCAGCCATATTTGTCTCAGAATAGACTATTTTCTTATTCTTAGTACATAATTGCTATTTTCTCAGTGATAGATATACTTAAAACTGAGAAATATTTTCCTATATTTAAGCAAGTACAAAATGTTAAATATTACCCCTTTTTTTTTTTTAGAAAAGATAAGAGTACCACTTGACAAGAGAGATCTTAAAACAAGAGAGATCTTTATTGTCCTTAATGTTGACCTTTAAGAACAGGGTAAGATTCTACTCAGCCTTTTAAATCCTCACAGTGATTTCCACCTCTGTCCTCCCCATGTTTTGATTAATAACTGCTTATTTCTATAGAGACACAATGGTGACCACTTTTGATGAGAGATTTCTAGTGATCCCAAAGTAATTCTCAACATGCCATTCAGAAACATGGTCCATCAGTTGAGATAGCCACATTCAACACATTCCTTTATCTCATTAACTGACTATAATTCTACTCACAAGTATATGGCTGAGTGCTGAGTTGATTTGTTTTTAATTTTTGTAAGGTGATTCTTAAATTTGATAATACATTAGCTCTTTGAAAGCCCTTGGGGGTTTCAGAATAGTGTTTATCCTTTACATAGAGTAAGTGATGAATATCTTCCATAATTCCCTCCATCCTGCAACTTCTACAGACCTTTGATGTAGCCACACATAACTTGGCTTCACTATTCAGTAAATATTTGCTAAATGAATAAGTGAATCAATGCCCAAAGTGAAAAAGACACATTCCCATGCCAGGCTGAATAAGGTTCTATGCATGAAGATTGGTGTTTAATTTCACAATTTCCTAAGAAGTCATTTTCTACCTATCCATATTCATATATAGTTTTAAATAACACAAACATAGGCCTAGATACTTTGATGAGGAATAATGGCTGACATATGCAATTCTTAGTACATGTAGAATGAGTGAATAGGTGGATATGCTGGATTGCATTTATCTCTCTGTATTAATCTAAGATTTGTATACTTCAGGACAAATGCCTTTTTTAATCCTCTTTGCAATCTAAGAATTGGTGTATGTCAATGAGAAGAAACACATGATTTTGAGACCTTTATACCTAAAATATAAGTTTGCTAGGACCATTCTTCAGTAGAGAGCTTAAAATGATGGACGTAAATTATATATCCCCAGGAATTATAATTTCCCCAGGAATTCCGTGCTGGAGGAGGAAAAGTCTGATCACTAGAGAAGGCACTGCACTTCCAGGAAGAGGTTCTACACAGTGCTGACAGCTCATCTTACAGTTAAAATAGCACATGCATATTTCCTGGCTTTTGCTTCCTGTTTTCTATTAAATTTTAACCCCAGCTAGGGAAAAGTGGTCTGTCCAAACTCTGAATAGAACTATCCTCTTTAGCAATTTTTGCACCCTAATTCCTTTCGAAATGCAGGGGAGCTAAGGCAGTGGGTTTATAGACCTGAGTTCCTGGAAATATTTCTAGTTCATAGAACCAAACTAGGGGCCACTAGTAATTTCTTGTGATTTTCTATAGACCTTTAAGTAAGGTACAGGTTTTTTGTTTATTCATTAAAATTACTTTATGCTATGTAAGGAATGATGCTTTCTCTACTCTGTTGTCCCCATACTTTTCTGAGTGATACAGCCATGGACGAACCACTGGCAGACCGTGGAGCTGAGTTTTCTCATTCATCCATGAAGAGTCACTATTCATGAGAGCATTCCCTTGGAGCAACTTCAACTATCCCACAGTTCAAAAGAAACTATGCTAATGTTTGATTTAAGACTTTTAGAGAAAATTGCATTTTGCCCAGTGAGGCTTCAAATCTAACTACTCAATAATTTTTTTCTTTCTGCCCTCAAACTGTTTCTGGATTTCCACAGAAAAAGTCTTAATAATGCAATTTGTTTTCACAGCAGTTCAGCTGGGCAAGATAACTGGCCCTAGGGAGGAGTAATTCTTGGTTCACATTGCCTAGAGTAATGGGTTTCTGAGTCTGAGAACAGCAAAGTACAGTGACTTTAATGGGTCACCAAAAAATCATAAATTCATTGCAGAAATGGCCATGTCTGTGTTTTAAAAATGGATTTTTTAGTTATTTCATTACAAAAATATAACTAAAATATTGACAGTTTTATATCTCTCCCCTTTTCTCTACTTAAAATTATTATTTGCAGGTGGTACAAGTAAAAGTGTAATAAAACAGTGTTTTACTTCTTTCATTTAAATCTTTATAGGGGGTATGTATGCATGGTGTGAATGTTCATTCGTGTGAGCGCAGGTGCACACATGACATGATGTGCACATGCACATGTGTGTGTGTGTGTGTATGTGTGTGCGTGTGGACAGAAGACAACTTTAGGTGCTTTTTCTCATCTTCCACTATGGGTCTCTTTCTTGCTGTTCACCAGTCTAAATCAGGTTGCCTGATCCATGAGCTTCTGGAATCCCAGGTCTCCATTCCCCATCTTACCACCAGAGTGCTGGGATTGCAGATGTGTGTTTCTGCGTTCAGTATAAGATTCTAGGGATAGGAACTCAGGTCCTAATGCTTGTTCAGCAAGTACTTTTACTGAGCCATCTCCCCAATAACATACCTGTTTTCCATCCTAAGTTGCTAAGATCCTCAGGCAATGAGGCTAATCTTGAGTTATTGCAACTAAATTTTCACTAAGATAGAACACTGGCTATTGGATGAGTATTGGATAAAAATCTTTGTGCTATACCTATTCCTTCAGTTCATTTGTGTGAGTGCAGGTGCACACATGACTTGGTGTGTGTGTGCGCACACATGCATGCATGCGTGTGTGTGTGTGTGTGTGTGTGTGTGTGTGTGTGTGTGATCTCTACAAAGAGATTATAGTATCATGAAGTAGGCAGGTCCAGTGCTGGGGCACTGGTTAGGACCTTCTAGAACTTACTAAATGCTTGTATTGGCCTCAGACTCCCATATAAATGGAACCATCTTTGTTTGGGCTACTTCTTTTAATAAAGTGTACAAGGGCTTAGCTAGTTGTCCATATTCAGAGATCCAATAGCAGCAATAGCCAATCATCCTCAGGAAACTTCTAAGTTGCCTTTCTGTTATAGGCAATGAGTAATCTAGGATTAATTGTATTCTCTCAGGCCCTAATTTCTTTGAATATTTTGGTAGGTGTATCCCTAAATATTGACCTCAGTCTGAATAATCTGAGCTTTTTCTTTGAGCCTTTGTACCTTGTCTAATTTAGATGATGTAATAAGGCTAAAGTGCCTTTGATACATTTGTCTTGCATTGGGACAAAAAGTAGTGGATCATCTATATACTGAAGGAGATCTGTCTCCTCTGGCAGCTGAAAATCTGCAGGGTTATGTTCTAAGGCATGTCTAAAATATATGTGGGCTATCTTTGAAGGCGTGGGGCAGGACAGTCCTAGTTAGCTCTCCTTTCCCTTCTGGGTTCTCGAAAACAAAAAGATATTGGTTCTCTGAGGCCTAAGAAATGTAAAAGAACACATCTTTTAAATCTAATACTATGAACCAAGTGGAAGAAGATGTTATCTTAGCAAGAAGTGTATAAGGTTTGACCACTGCAGGATGGATTGGCACTGCTGCTTCATTTATAATTCTAAGATCCTATACTATCCATTGTCCTTTTGTACTCCTAGGACAGAGGTGCTGCATAGTCTATTACAAGGAATTACTAAACCTTGGGATCTCAGATTGTTGATCATCTGAATTACTCCTGCTTTAGTTTCTGATTTATGGGGTACCGTTTCTGGCATGGGAAGTTTTGCAGGTATCTGAGCATTATCTTTGCTAGGGAGGCTCTTATGGCTTGCCCCATGTTTTGTTATGAGGCCCATACCTGAGAGGGAGCTTATATTATAATTTCCTCTGGAATCGTCTGACTAACCATAACATGGACAACTAAGAGCTAATAGGCAGAGCTCCAAATGAATCTTCTGCTTCTGCTCAACTAAAACAACTGCCTAAGAGAGATTCTGAGAGTCAGCATGGAGAAACTGAGCTAGACTGGGATTCAGGGAGGCCAATCTCCACTTAGAGGTTATAGCAAAACTTGGAAAAAATGTCCATGTGGTCCTGATTTTAGAGGCATCAAAGATACAAGAGAGGGGAAGTCATGAATCCCTCCTCCAAGGTTTCACAGAATGGTTGCACCCAAGCAGTATATGCAGAGCGGCCCAAAAGGGCATTTTTGTGCTGTGGAATTAAAACCTCATTTGCCCATGATAAGTAAAGATATTACAGATGCCAGAACCAACATAGGACATCTGCCAAGGAGAGTTTTGTATCACGGGAAGAGTCAGTCGAATTGAATGATATGTTCTACAGACAGCTGCACTGAAGGAGTGGAACCAAAACCCTTTCCAATGGAGATGATTTCAGTGACAGGTTTATCTGTCAGACATGAGCTGAAGGATTTAGAGTTTGTCCTGCTGGTTTTCAGTCTTGCTATGGATCGATCTTTCCTGGACATGTTCCCATTCCCCCCTCCTCCCGCCTTTTGGGATGGTAATGCTTACTCTCTGCCATTGTATACTGGAAGTATGTAAGTTGTCTTCTGATTTTTAAAAATTTTTTTTATTATTATTATTTATTCAACTATGTGCATATGCGTGTGTATGTGTGCGCGCGTGCGTGCGCACGCGTGTGTGTGTGTCTGTGTATGTGTAGAACCACGGACAAATTGCGAACCACCATGGACGCCGCCACCTCCTTCTGCCCCGGGATTCACAGGCTCCGCCCTACCAGGACCAGAAGCACAGGCCGCCCCCGCTTCCGCCTGGCGTCTATACGTGGGATCTGGGATCCGAACTCAAGACCTTCCGCCTGCAAGGCGGAGGCTTAACCCCTGAGCCACCTCTCCAGCCCCTGTCTTTTGATTTTATAGAGGCTTTGGATTTGGGACTTTTGGTCTATATTGGGACTACTGATGTAGTCTATAAGGAAGGACCTTTAAAGTTGGGCTGAGTATGTTCTGCATAATGAGATGGCAATGATCCTGTACGGGTCAGGAGTCTAACTGACTGGGATTATCTAGATTTGAAATGTGAGGTGTCCCCCACAGCCTCATGTGTTTGAATCTTTAGTTTGGGAAAATCATTAGGCAATGGAGCCTTGCTGAAGGAATTCTGTCCCGGGGGTGGGCCTTGAGGTTGGTTAATCTTGCCTGCTTAAGTGAGTGTGTCTGATCTTAAGCTTGCAGCAGTAGCTCTCAGCTTCCATTTCTGTAGTGACCCAGCCTTCCTCCAGCTTCTGCTGCCAGAGTCGTGCCTTTCCCTCATAAAGGACTGCGTCTCCCCTCTGGAACTATAAGCTGAATTAATCTCCCTTTCTCTCATCAAATTGCTTGACCTTGGGTATTCTCTCACAGCAACAGGGAAAAGAAGAACTGATACACCAGAAATTAATGTTGATTTTGGTTGTCTGGAGGATCTAAGTGGCAAGTCAAGACAAAATTTTTAGTAAAAACAGTTTCCACATGATTATATTAATCATCTCACTTATGAATCTTCCTCAATCTTGAAGGACCCAGGGCATTTGTAGGTTCCTTGATCTGATGATAAACTAGTTTATGAGAAGAGGAGAGGCTGTAAGCACTTGAGTAACAAACAAATCTGAAAATAGGAACACCACTATAAAACAATAAAAGGAGCCAACGTCAGAATACAGTTGACTAAGCTCTACAGGTGATATATAGTTAGTACTAACTGTCCACTTGACTCCTAGGAAGAAAACTTCAGGGCACACTTAGGATGGATTGTTACTGATAGACTAATAATGAAATAGCTTAAGGGAACAAAGGACTTTATTTTTTCTTATAATAGTCTGGCTAGAGTTCTTACTCAAGCCTGATGGAAGAGTCCATGGACACACTATATTTATATATTCACAGGAATGTTGAGAGAGTGACAATCCTCACTTTACAGACTTGCACATCTGGCCAAGTATACGGAAGGACTGTCTTAACCACATACCTCCATCTTATTCCCACCCACCATGGGCTGTACTTTCCCCATCAACTAGACAATCTTCTGTAGGCTTGCTTGGGACCTAACTCAAATGTTTTCCACATTCTGATCCTTTAACCTTGAAATTGATACTTGTTTCTAACTCTGACTGGGATTATCTAGATTACAGTTCTGAGTTGTCCCGTGATTATGCAATTGATATGGAAAGACTCATATTCAGTGAGCTGAATATGAGCAACTTCTCTGTGCTTGACTGTAGATGCAATATGACCAGCTATATGAAGTTTCTCCTGCTATGACTGTCCTGCCATGACATACTATAACATCGAATTTTAGCCAGATAAACTGTTTCTGCCTTAAGATGCACTTGCCAAAATATCACAGTAACAGAAAAGGGATTGAGACAAGGATATTTTCTTGTTAAGTACTTCTGACTATGGACTATTGAGAAGGAATTCCAGAGGAGGGGATTTAGTGTCAGGTAACTGAGGCAGGCTCCATGGCAGAGAAAATTAAAGGGACTCAAGAATGTCCTTATTACGTAGTCTAGTTAAAGTCTCTCACTGGCTGAGATTCAGGAATTTTATCTGTGTAAATATGTTCCTTTTATCATCTGTATGAGATCTCTCTCTCTCTCTTTCTCTCTCTCTCTGTGTGTCTACATATGCATGTGATATGTCTGTGTATGTCAGAGGGCACTGCACGTGCCTGTGGAGATGCAAGAGTGACTTCAGGAATCATCCTGTATTGCTCTACCTCATTTTTGCTTTGCTCTAGTGTTTCCCAGATCCTGCTTCCCAGGACAAGAAGTATAGGCATCCAACATTTTTACCTGGGATCTGGGATCTGAACTTTCTTAACTCCTGAGCCATCTCTCCAGCCCCTCTATGAGAGATATTTCAAATAAGTATGCTAAAACAGCAATGATTCATGCATACTTAATATGATCTTCTGATACAGCCTTAATTCTTTCCAAGTTGTAAGTCTGCAATTTTCTTAGAAGCTCACAAAGAATACTGCAAAAATTATTCATAGTGAAAACATGACTTAACTTTCTATAACCATTTTGACCTGTGGTTTAACTTGTCAGCTTTACTTCTGTCCCTTGAATCTCAGGTACTGCTTTATGATCTCATTTACTGAACAAGAAATAGAAGAAGAAACAACTTCTTACTAACTCCTCGATATATAACTTCAGAGTTCTCCAAACATGTAAGGTCAAGTCTCTCATGAGAATCCCGTACCTATGTTTGCATCTTTTCCCTAAACTCCCTCCCCCTCCTTTTTTTTTTAACAATTTCTTTGCTCTACTAAAATCTTTTTATTGTAAACTTCAGTTATGCTTTATCCTGACTTGTCCTGGAATCTTTTCGCATAGCACAGTTGAGACTCTGGCTTCCCCTGGGAAGGATCTCTGAAAAGAAATTCCCAGGCTGCAGCACAGGATAGCATGTTGCTGTGTCTTTGGTTCCTACTGTCACTGACAAAAACATACCAAAACATCTCTTCATAACCCCTTTACTTCACTATTGGAGGAGCTAGAACAGTCACTGACTTAGAGACAAGATCTTGCTATGCAGCCCAATTTGACATTGAACTTGAGACCCTGCAATTTTCTTACTTAGCTCTGAACAATTTCCTCTGAACTCATCATGGATTGACTATCTGGTACTTTAGTCTTGATTGTTCCTCACCGTTGGGATAAAATCTGTCCTGGCTAGTCTGATCTGATTCTATTTGGGAATATTGAGTGACAGATGCTAAGGGGTCAGTGACAGTAACCCTCCTTACCCCCACTTCTTAAAATAAAATTCAAGTAAATCAGTGTGTGTGTTTGTGAAGGCTCAGAAGTGACATCTTGAATCACCCTGAATTGCTCTACTTCCTATTGCTTTGCTCTGGTGTTTCCCACGCTCTGCCTTCCAAGGCCAGAAATGTAGGCTACCACGATGTCTGCCAAGTGCTTTTACTTGGGGTCTGGGAATCACAACTTGGGTCCTTTTGCTTGTGAGGCAACACTTCAACCCTTGAGTCATCACACTGATCCAACACTCATTTAAAAAAAAAATCCAAAAAAGAAAAAATAAGAAACAACGAAATAAAAAAAAAATGTCAAGTGAAACAAGTTGTCATTTTTGGGGAAAACTTAAGTTTTAAAGTGAAAGACTTACCTTGATAGCTAAAGCAGGTAAAGGAATGGTTGGATGTGCCTGGTTGAACTGGGGACTCTTTCACAAAGGTTCACTGGTCAGTCAAATATTCCTCTTAGGGATATCCCTCTCACTTGTTTTCAAAATACAATGGCTCTGACACATTTGAGATGCATGGTGGTCAGCTCTTATATATACTGCCAGACTGAACTGCTGGAGTCTTTTCCAACCCAGGGGTAAGGTATTTTGCTCTATGTATCTCCCTATGAGATGTCACTTCTATTAAGACCTTAGACACAGTTATGGTAATACCGTCAGCACTGCTTTTATTGCTCAGGATTCTTTTGGCTCTTTAGAACCTTTTCATGCTTCTGAAAGAAATCTAAGTTTTTTTTTTCAATTTCTGTTAAGAACTGCACCAGAATTTTTACTAGAATTGCTTTAAATCTGTATGTTGCCCTCTTAGGATAGTCGTTTTCACAATACTAGTCTTTCCTATCCATGAGCATGGGGGTCTTCTAACTCTGATATTTTCTATAATTTCTTTCTCCCTGAGATACTATTTAAGGTTGATGCCAGTCAGGAGAAGGAGAGCTTCTTTACTCAAATGATTTACCCACTGATAAGTCATCCATGTCCCAGCAAGTATTCAGGCCCTGTAAGAAAGGGTGAAACTTAGTGGCCCACACATGTAAAAAAGAAAGAAGTGAAAGTAGGAGAGAGATTGGCTGTAAAGGAGGAAGTATGGAGTGGGATGTGGGATAGGATTTGGTAGTGAAAAAATTCATTTTATTTATGTATGAAAGTGCCAAAGAATTAAAAAAAAAAAAAAGACCCTGGTTGCCTAGAGTCACGTGTAATGGGCCAAATGAAACATTTATGTCTTCTCTTCAAGGTGAAGAAAGTTCATATAGCCTAATATAACTCTTATAACTCTTAGTAGAGCCATAGGATTTTTTTGAGGATTAAGGTAGAGTTTATTAGAGGAGAAAAAAGCTGGAACTCGTGGACTCCAGATGTGGAGTGCCATGAGGGGTAGAATGCCCTGTTGAACTCATGGTGCATAGGAACTCATGGAATCCATGAGGAGCAAGGAACAAGAAATTGACTCATGGTACTGGAGTGCCATGAGGGGCTAGAGCACCAAAGATGACTGCCAGGGCCAGGTATTTTTATACACTTAGACAAGCCCGGGGAAACTGGCTTTTCCCCATTGGTTAATTCCCATTGGGGCCCAACCCAGTTGCTCTTGGGCCCATGTGGGCTAGAGGTCAAGTTGTTTGATAAGGAAAGCTCATTTCCACAATCACTTCATAGGGAAGTTGGCCATCTTATCTCTGGAGGATGGGAGTCAGTTCCTTAGCAGGAGAGTTCCTTCAGGGTGATTCCAGCATTGGGGGTGTCCTTCAGGAGTTCCAAAGATCTTCAAAGACCTTGAGAGACCCATCCTAGCATAGCTACTCTAATCCTGCCTCATTCCCCTATAAACCTATTTGAGGACTCAGACTGCTTTGGGGATTAAGGGCAATGACCGCTCTGGCTACTTCTTGCTGAGTTGGGGTGAAGGAAGTAAGAGCAGTCTGATGTCGTCATCTATGAAATGCTGGGATGGTCTAGAGGTCTTTCATAGATGGCTTTATTACTTCGAGGTCCATCTAAAAGAGACAAAATGGATAGGTTAAACTGCCAAGATCTACACAAGGATTAAACCATTGTAACTGGGAAGGCATAAACCAAATAAGCTTAGCAGTCTTATTGTGGATACAAGCAAGAGTTAGTAAAGAACACACATGTTTGTAAGGTGGAAAAGCCAAGAGCTGTAAGTAATTTATATATCAGAGACCTTTCTCCTCTGAGCCATAGGATTTTTTTGTTCAGCCTTCATCAAGCTGAATAGCAAATGACACAGAAAACAAGCATGTTAATTCCAAGTATGCTTGTAGACGAGTCATCGTAAGTTTTCCAAAGACTAGTCTGGTCCAACTCTCTCTGTAGGCATAAAGATAGCACAGACTTAGTATTTTACATGATTGCACAAATTACGAAGAAATCTTCTCAACACTCTGGTTTTGATTCCTTCCAAGACTTCAATTTTTCCTGTCATTCTGGAAGATATGGAAGTAATTCAACAGAACTACAGATTTGCTCAAAAGAGCTAAGAGACAGAACTGTCACACTAACAGCAGTCACCTAAACGTTTCAACAGAACCCTAACTGCTCAGTAAAGCCTCAAAAGACAAAGGACTCAGACTTCCTGTCAGACAAATTTCAGAAATTTAAGCTAGTTTAAAAAGGAATACAAATAGCTCAAAAGAGCTTTCTAAATTGAAAAGTACAAAGAAGGGCAGACTCCAAAGTGCACCAACCAGAAATAACTTAGCAGTGTTCATATTTCAAGGACTGTATAATCTCAAGCCTCATTCCCCACTGTGGTGAACAGCTGTGGAAACTGTTCCAACTGAAATAGAAAGGTAGGCCAAGTCCCTGAAAAAAGTGAATCCAGCAACTGTGTGGAACAATCTAGTATGTCCTCCCCATTTGTGACTAAAGATCAAATGGCTTCTCTTCTCCTTACTTGGTTAATCAGATTTGTTACCAAAAATGTTCAGACAACCACAATAGGCTAGATTCAGGGACCCATCCTCAACATGCAAATGAAAGAGAAAAGTAATAATGATGAAATGCAGAGAGAGAGATTAATTCAACAATGACATATTGACATAAGGGAAGGATAAAGGTAGCTGTTGATCCACAGACAACCTTCAAGGGGTTACCATGAGGCATAGTTTTAAACACAGTGCAAGAAGCAAGTATAATCAGCAGTCTTGGTTAAATATTGTTCTATCACTGACCTATCATTGCTTAAATTGTGGTCTGCCCTGCATGATGGTTCAATTACACTTGTTAATATGAGAATCATGAAGGATCCAGCTTCACCCACCTGGAGGATACTCGTCCTTTTGAGGTGTGAGGGATCTCTTCTGTGCTCTTTCTCGAATTCAAGGTGATGCCAGAGGCCAGGTTAGAGATAAAAACAGTCTCTGTGATGGCAGCCAAGGTATAGATGCCAAATAAAAGGCAGAGGTATCAGTCCTTCTTCCTGCTTTTAGCTGTGGGCCCAGGTAAGAGAGTTAATCCATTGGAGCAAAAGCAGCTCCCAATTATCTTCCTTCAACCCCATCTCATGTGTGTGAGCCAGACCATGGTGGATAGTTTCCAAAGTAGGATGACCCCTTCTGCTGTGCTTTGCACAGCTGCTTGAGATGTAGACTTTCACCTGTGGATCATAGTCAAGGTAGTTAGGAGCAAAATATGGAAGCACTGAGTATGTAGTTCCAAACTGACTTTTGGGGCAAGAGAAATGGCTCAGGGTAAGACTGTTTCAGAAGTAGAGGAACCTGAGTTTGCATCCCAGGTCCCATGTAAAAACTCCAGGCAGAAATAGTAGCAGCCTGTATTTCTGGCTCTGGAAGATTTAGTCTGGGAAATCCCAAAGCAAGAAAGAAGGAAGTAGAAGCAATCCAAGATGATTCTGAGAGTCACCCTTGGTCCTCCACAGGGACACACAGTGCCTTCTGACACACACACACACACACACACACACTCAGACTCAATTTTTTTAAAAAAAAAAAAGACTTGTCACTTTATGATGGCCAGGCAATAAAGTCTATTTGAGGTTGTAGTTTATACCTCTTGGAATAGAGTAATTATTCAGTAGCATCCCTTCATGTACCCAAAAGTTTCTATTGGCATAAGTTAATTGGCCTCCCCAATTGAAGGACTTGTCCATTCTCCTCAGCATCTTTTGAGCTGCATCTGGAAAAATTCTTAGCAAGGAAGATAATGCGTGTCTAGATAAGATGCTGGAAATACTTCAGCCTCATTTCCCATGTGGTGCATATGTTAAACTTGGGTTTCTTCCTGAGACTTCTGCTTTGAAGTGAACAATTGGAAGAATGCCACTCACTGAGGAGTCCTGCAGCTGAAACCCTCATTTTTCATATTAGAGGTTCAGAATGACAGCAGAGGCCAATGTTGTCTGCAGTGAAAAGCTTCCTCATAGGGCCCTTTTTGCACTGTGGGAATAGGCACTTAACAACTTGGCATCAAAGATGTTCTCAGGTCTTGCTAATATGCACATATATTATTTCATTTTCACTGTTTTCTCAATCCTGCTTACCCAACTGGCAGTTTCTGCTATTTGCAACTAGACACATGGACAAAAACATGGGGAAAAAAGCCTAAAGGTTGAGTTAGTAGACCAGTAAACTGAATATTCTAACCATGAGATTCTGTTAAGCAAAGGAGTATTTTATTGTATTGAATCCTCAGAGAAAGTGCCTTTCAAAGAACAACATCTTGCTTAAAAGAGAGCTGCTCATGTGTTACAACACTCACCCGAATGTGTACAACACAGATTTATTTAGAGTTTTCAGTTATTCTTTTCACGAAGATTGTTAGGTCAACAGACAAGCTTTCTGCTCAAATGCCAAGGAAAGAAAGGTCTTTGGATATCACACTGAAATTATTTAGCCTGTTTTTTCCTTCCCGGCTTCTGTGGCATTGTGAGAACTTCAGTACTCTACTCTACCAGATGGCTTCCTGTTCAATAATGTGACCTGAAAGGTGTTTAATTAGCTCTCTTCCTGCTGTGGGCTTGCTTTCACTGGGATGCTCTCATTAGAGACCCTAATCAGCAGCAAATCAGAAAGGGTTAGTTGAAATATTCAACTAACAGTGCTTATAACAGAAATACTCAGCTAACAGTGCTTGTAACAGATTCATTAATAGTCTCAGGTACTATCTGACTTGACCATGAGAGAGTGGTATAATGTCAGTTTCATACTGGCACGCATGTGTGTAATCATGTAAGTAATTATGAGTATATACTCTGTTAACTTTTTTTCTGGATACTTGGTAGCTATCAGTTTAAGGAACGTGCAAATCTGCATGCATTTGGATATAACTCTTCAAAATGCTGTTCTTACTTTCGATCATACTGTGCAAAGAAACTTAGCAATGAATAATGAAATTATTCATGAATAATAAATAGTGCAATGCTTGGATATGAGTCAAATAACACACAAAGAATTGGGTAGACTGCGAGGAGAGTGGCAACCCTAGCAACAGGCAGAGTTCAGGCTAAGCCTCTTGTGAAAATCCTTCATTTCTGTGAGCTTCATCTTTATGCCTGTCAGTGACTGCATGCACAGTGGATGTGGTCTCCTGGCCCTCATATTCTGAAGGGATGTACAGAATCACAAGTGGGTGGGAAGGGGTTTCTATTTGTGCTTTGTGAATTCTTTGGACTAAGTAAAAATCTTTTCATCTTTTCTGTAGTTCAGCAAATACCACAACAATAGAGATTTGTTGCTGGGCAGGAAGAGGTGCTCATAATTTCCGTGGTTGTCAAGAATATTTTGAAGCATTAATTTTGTCTATATCTTTAATCAGCTGATATAGTTCCCAAACCATGGCATGACTGTGGTTAATAAGTGGTTACGTCTATGGACACTTGACCAGATAATTTGTCTTGGTTATTTTTCTCCATGCTGCTGTTGCCCAGCCCAACCCATTAGCCCTCTTCCATATTTTCATAGTCAGTGAGTCCTCACCAACTCTGTGCATCACCATTTTCAGATTGTATCAAGAACAAAAAGATCTATGTATTCCCTAATTTTAAGTGTGTTCAGCTGATTGAAAACTATAGCACAGAATTTTTTTCTTCCCTCTAGAAGTAAGGCTTTAGGAGCAAATGGCTTAAGAAATTAAACTTCCTTTTTTTCCTGGAAGATTATATTCCAAGGGGGATTAGAGTTATTAAGAAACAGTTTCCAATTCTCTGAAATACAAGTCTGATTATCTCTTCTCTCATAGTCATGTTTCCCTCTCACTCAGAAAAAAAGGGCTGGAGTAGAAGATTTTCTGAAGGAAAGAAACTAGCTTGTGTGTGCTCTGTTGTTCTCAGGGTTGCTCTTCCTCCTTGACACAATTCTTTCTGATATGTTTTCAGGAATGAAAAGACAAATGAACGCCAAACAGAAAGAGATAACCAAATTCAGAGTTCAATGAGTGGACCCAAAAAGAGGAAGTAAATTGTGAATGGGGTTTAGGAACTTTTTAAGAGTTAACATTTTTACAGCATCGTCAGAAGACCTGTCAGGTGAAATGAAGACTCTGAGAAAAATCACCCCTATGACAGGGATATTTTTATTCGTGTGTATGCTTGCAGTCTCTATCTCTTTCCATTCCAACCAGAAAGACTGAAATGCAATCATCAGAGCAAGCCCGAGGAGCCTGTGTTCCTGGTGTTTTTTGTTCCCCGCTGCAAGACAGAAACATCTTCTTAAAAAGATCACAATGTTCAAATTAAATTCAGTGATCCTGCTAACACGCACCAGCTTCATTGTGGTCTGAGAAAGAAAGAGATATGCCACTCAGCTTTCTCTGTAACAGTGGAGATATATTTCTTTTGATAATTCTCTGGAAAAAATAACAGAACACCTGCAACCTAGAGAGGAATGCACAGTTCCTCCAGCTGCTAACGTCTGAAATAAATAGCCCAAAACTCAGCACAATTTTACTTATCTGAAAAGATTTTTTTTTGAGCAGGAAGTATCTTTTCTAAAACCAAAATGCATGATGATATCTCTTTCTCCTTCTTCTCCTTTTTCCTCCTCCTTCTCTTCTTCCTCCTCCTCCTCCTCCTCTTCCTCCTTCTCCTTCTTCTTCTTCTTCTTTTCAAATGTTTGTTCATTGGAGAAGCTATCATATGAATCCTATATTTCACAAGAAATTAATTATTGGCAAAAACATAATAGAAATTATTTCTATGAGACTCTATTCACTCAGGATAGTCCTTTTTCTCCAGAAGTTTCCATTTTCTTTTCTGGTCACTTAAGCTTAGATGCTGCTGCTGAGTCAGAGGACTTATGCTTCAGAAAAATAATAATAGCAGTTAATATAACAACTAATACATGACATCTTGCCTTCTGTCAGCTTACGGACAGGTAAGGAGAAAGCAGTTTTGAGAGTTGCTTAATCAAATGCCTATTAGCTGGGTGCTACATATCCAGAATTAAAGCACCCCACCAAGAAAGCATGACCTGTCATAATTTAAAAACCATTAGTCTGATCAATTTTTTTCTCTGAACTTAAAATCACTTGAGAGAGAGGTGAATAGCATAATGCTTAAGGCTAGAAAATGTTCTTTGAGTTAGGTTTGATAAAGATGAAAATGCTGTTTTTATTATTATTTTATTACATTTTTGCCTAGTTACATAAACTCAATAGGTACCCCCTTCTTCTCCCTCTCCTCTCCCTTTCCCCTTGTTGTCTCCCATTTCACTCTTCTCCATTCACACTCTTCCCCCTCCCTCCCACCCCTTTTCCTTCTCTCTTCCTCTCTTGGTGATTCCTGCTTTCTCCCTCCCATCCTTCAGAGCATCTGTTCATGTGGGCACTGAATTTCCCTCTGAGTCCTCTGCATTAGTGAGAGCTCAGGACTCAGTGGCATAGCCCGGGGCCCCTTCTTGGACTGCCCATTAGCAGGGGAACTCTATTATGACTGTTTAACCCCTTGCCTCTAAGGATCCTATTTCCTGAAGCCTTCTTCTCTGCGATCCATGCTAGACTTGGCGGGGGGGGGGGGGGGGGAGGTTGTTGACATGTCAGCCATTGTGAAAATGTTGGTTAACATAAGGAAAAATAGATAATACATAAAAATTGGCAAAATCTAAGTACCCTTATCTCAGGTTTCTCTATCACTGTGAGCCTTCAAATTATCACGCTTTTTTTTTATTCTTTTAGAATTTTACACATGAATACAATGAGTTGATGGTATTTTCATACCCTGATACCTAATGAGATTAATACATTCTTAAGACATTGATGGCCAACCAGCAGCTGACATCAAGCAAATGGAGAACTGTGAATGTCCATGGATAACGGAAGCTGTATAGTAGTTCTGACATCCTGCTATTGCTGTGACTATAGCTACATGCTTGCTTCTCAACACAGCAGTTCTAATGGGGTGAGGACTGCCATTTTCTACCAGCACTTTTCAGAAAGCCTGATGATGAGTAGCCATTTTCTCAGACTGGAAACATTTGGCAACAATAAAGCAATCATTTGATTCATAGCACAAATTAATTTATCTTATCTAATTAAATTAGTGATAGTTGTTTCTTCAGAGTGGTAAAATTTATACTGAAGGCAGGGGATGCATACATAAAATAAAACCTGCCCTCACCTTTGCATGATGATTGTACAATGCTTCACTTTCATTGTACCTAGAAGAGCATGGGATATCTGAGTAGTATCATCTTAGAATGTGTTTCACCTTTACTGAACTGCTTACCTGAACACTGAACACCAAGAAAAGAGAATAGTAAACATAAAGATTTGCTTCTATATCCACACAACTCTTAATCAATAAGTAACAAAGGCTTCTCTAATGTCAATCTATTCCTTTGATCATTTCTTCCCAAATAAAAACATAATCTACGAATATGCTTTCACATGTCAAACACACTGTTTACAGAAAGTCAGAATTTTTAATGGTCAAAAATATCTTAGCCAGAAAGAAATGCTTCATTTCTTTTGTCGCTGTACTTATATTTTCATTTAAGTCCCTGAATATATTTATAATGACAACTTTAAACTATTTAAGTGCAAAATGAATCATCTTGGACATTGATAAGTTTGTATACATCAAAAACTCTTTTTCTTCTCATGGTTTGCCCCATTGTTCTGTAGCTGGGTTTGCAGAGTAATATTTTATTGTTTCCTGGGCACTTAGCTGGTATAATGGTGGGTGTTAAGATTATGGTTTCTTTCCCTTTGAAAAGTTGCAGAATTTTTCCCACCAGGCGCTTAATTCATATGCTAAACACATTGGAGAACTGGTTTAAGCTTTTTTTAGGATAATTTTTTTTTATTTTAGCACCAGCTTACTAATGAGGTATGATTCTACAGTAGTCCCTATCAAGTGGTCTTTCTATTCAATAATGTTCCAACATTATTCAGCTCTGAACAGGCTCTGATTCTTGCTAGCTTACTACAGTAATTCTTCCATTGTTGGTTGACAAAGACTTTATCCCTGATCTAACTCCAGTTAATATACTTTAAGCCTTGGAAGTGTTGCCCTTGTCTTAGGGCGATTTCACCCATTTTCACAAGAATCCAGCTGTATCAATTTAGAAAAACAAAGCTCACCCTTAATATATAATCCAATTTCTCATCCTTCACCCTGAACATGTTACTGCTCCAGTCTGCCTTCAGCAAAAGTTTTGTAGAATTTTCTAGATGACTTCAGGAACAAGGCATATTTATTACCAGTTATTTTATCATGGCCAGGAGCAGAATTTCAAGGCTATATTATTTTAATATTTTATTCCTTCATTGTCTGTTTTTCAAACTGGCAAGACTCATTTTGCTTGATGTGATAAAAGTTCAGAAAACAGTAATAATAACACAGAAGCCCAAAGGCTGTGTTTGGCAAGAGATTTACATTAAGTATAAGGACATAAGTTGAACATACATTCAAATCAGTAAACAAGATCAGCAAACATTAAAAAACTAGGATCCACTTAATGACTTTCAGTAGCAATCAGGATGGAGCCACGGGCAGTGCAGGAAAATCAAAACTGAAAACAACAACAAACCATAATTCAAAACACCAAAGGCCTTACATTAATCACCTGGAACCAGACCAGCCAAATCTCTCCCCATCCTAAAGCTCAAGGAACCTTGAGGAACAGGGAATGTCAAAATTGTAAGAGCCTAAAGATGGGGAGAATCAATGATATGCAAGATACTCCACACAAGTTAGGGCTGCAGTAGCCATAATCGGACTTTGCATGACCTGCACAATGACTGACATATCAACGATCCCCCAAAGTTTAGCATGGATCACAGGGAGTAGGATCCTTTGAGGCAAGGGATTAGAGATGTGCATAGCCTCTTGAGATTTTTTTTTCCTTCCATGATGAAATGTTGATAGGACAAGACCAGTGCAGGTCTCCTAGAAATATACACAGTTGCAATAAATTCATGGATGGAACAGCCTTGTCATGTCCAGAAGATAATGTCTTGCATCACTACTACGACCGGTGCCTGCTTCTTACTGGTCCCTCCTCTGAGATGGTCCCTGAGCACAAACTTTCAACCTAGAAGCTTCCTTCTGCAGTTGAAGATACTGGTTACAGAAAAATTACAACTGCAAAGATGCAAAAAATAAGTAATAGTGGATTGCTGTGCCCTAAACAGCCTTTCTAAATCACCCACCAGTTGTCTCAGAGTTTTCATTGCAGAGATCTTTCACTTCTGTTTATCTAATGAATTACATTTGTTGATTTATGTATGCTAAAATATCCTTGAATTCCTGAGATGAACTTAACTTTATCATGGTGCATGATCTTTTTGATATGTTTTTGATTTCAGATTACAAGTATCTTACTAAGAATTTTTGAATGTGTTCATTAATAAGATTAACCTTGATGTGACTTTCTTTGGTATTGGAATCAGAGTAATATCGTGTTCATAAAAAAAAAAATTGGAGGAGTGTGTTTTCCTTTTCTGTTTTGCAAAATAATTTGGGAAGTAGTCGTGTTAGTTCCATGAAAGCCAGTTAGAATTTTGTGCGAATCCATCCAATCTTGGGCATTTTATAGATGGGAAATTTGTAAACCCTGTTTTGCTTTCATCTTCTGTTATAGCTCTGTTTAAATTATTTATTTTGTCTTGATTCAAATTTTGTAAGTTGTACAAGTTTAGAAATTTATCCATTTATTTTAGAACATCCAGTTGTAAATTTTTAACGTACGTTTTCATGATTATCTGAATTTCTTTGGTATCTTTTGTAATTTTTCCCTTTTATTTTGCAGTTATTTAAACTTAGGTGTTCTGTTTCTTTTGGTTAATATGGATAAGAGTTTGTCAGTCTTGTTCATTTGATCAATGAAACATCTCTTCATTTCATTGATTATTGTGTTTTTCAGTTTCAATTTATGGATTTCAACTTGGATCACAGGTATTTGCTCACATGGTTCTTTTAGAATTGGTTTATTCTTGTTTTTCCAAAGCTTCAGGTATAGCTTTAAGTTATTTATTTGTGATCTCTGCTTGTTTGTTTGTTTGTTTGCTTTTGATGTAGGCATTGAGTGCTAAAACCTTTCCTCTTAGGACAGTCTTTACTGTGTTTCATAGACTTTGGTACATTGTTTCTTCATTGTCTTTGAACTGAAAATCTTTTAATTTTCTGTTTCATTTCATTCTTGATCCATACCACATTCAGAAGTGTTTTGTTTAATTTGCATGACTTTGTGTGTTTTGCAAGCTTTGTTTCATGGAGGTCAGTTACCATAAAGGATACAATTTCAATTTCCCTGTATTTGTGGGCTTGTTTTGTGTCCTAGTATATGGTCTGTTTTGGAGAAAGTTCTATAATCTACAAAGAAGAATAAGAAGAATGTCTACTCTACTGTTTGAGTGAAATGTTCTGTAGATGTTTGCTGACAAACATCTTGCTGACAGGTCCACTTAATTTATGATTTCATTTAACTGCAGTATGTCTTTATTTTGCTTTCGAGCAGTTTTGTGTATTGGTGAGAGTAGGTTATTAAAGTCTTCTACTGTGACCATGCTTGAGTTTATTAGCTGTTTTCCATCTAGTAGTATTTGTTTAATGAATTTGGGTGAGCATGTGTTTGATGTATATACGCTTATAATTTTAAGGCCATTAATGACTTGTTTCCTCAACTAGTAGGCAGTAACCATTTGTGTCTGTTATGGTTTGCTTTAGTTTGAAGTCTGTTTTCTCTGATATTAGGATAATGACTCTTCCTTGTTTCTGCTTTCCTTTTTCCTGGAGTACTTTGACCATTCTTTCACCACAGAACAGTGTCTGTCTTTCACAGTAAGGTGTATTTCTTGGAGGCAGTGAATTGATAAGATATGATTTTTAATCCATGCTATAAGCATATGTCACTTGATTGGGGAAACTGAGCTCATCATAATTTAAAGTTATTATTGAAAGATGATTTTATTCATTCCTGTCATTTTGTTGATTTTTTTTGGCATTTGCATTTACAGTTCTTTGCTGAGCCTTTGCTTTGCTAATATCTATTCCTTATAACCTCTTGGGTGCGTTTATCCTTCTCTTAAATTAAGACAGATCTACGAACTCAAAACTGATGTAGAAGAATACTGGTGCTTCTCAAATGAGTTTTGGTGATTGTAGATATAAGTGCTTATAGCTTTGTGTTAGATCTATTCTGTGTTGATAGGTCATGTTCTTAGAATCCTCTGTTGGAGGATTTATGGTTAGTTTCCCTTGAGTTCTGAGTCATCTGAGTCCGTGTGTGCGTGCGTGTGTGTGTGTGTGTGTGTGTGTGTGTGTGTAATTAGTAGGAAAGAAGGAGATGGAGGAGGTGTTCTGAGTCAGGAGCAGAGATTGTTGAGACTGTTATGAGAGGCCTTAGGTGACAGGAGGCTTAGTGAGAGCTGGATATACTGGGGCTGCAATTGAAAAGTGATGGAGGAGAGAAGAGAAGATTTGGAGCAACTAGGGGAGGCAGAGGACTCTGTCAGCAGTACAAGTTAAGTTTCACAACACAAAATACTGCTATCATTCCATTCCCAGTTCCTAAAATTCATGTCTAATATACAACGTATCTTCCAAAATTTTGTATTGAAGAATGAGAGCGAGGTGTTCATTCTGGATACAGAACATATGGAAGAAATTTCAATGAACAGCAGTTTTATCAAATAGGTACTTATGTCTTGCACATTGAAGTAAATATAAAGGAGGATAGTTTCACTCTTACACATGAATCAGTGCATTTCCTTAAAAGTTATGGTCTCATTTGGCTCTTTCCATCCTCACAGCTTTTCTTCTACTATAGGTTGAGAACTTCATGGTCATAATTGATGTGACTTCTTGATTGGTATATGTAAAGATTTCTGTGTTATTTGAGAATGTGTAATTTTGAAGGATGAGGAAAACATGGATGAATACAATTCATGAGACATATTAAGCACAGATTTTATTACAAGTCACTTATGAGTCTTAGGCAGAAATCCAAAGATATTTAGTTTGTGAATAACACATTGTGATAGCACACATTGGATAATGAACAAATAAAAAATACATTTGTTGGAACAAAACGAAGAAGAATGTTATCTACAGACAAAATACAAAAGCCTTAAATAAACTCAAAGCACAGACAATGCCATCTCTGTTCTAAATTCTGCCCCACTGGGAACAGTTATCCTGCCTCCACATGGACCTTCTGATGAAGTTTACACTGAGGAGACATGGCTATTCTTTTAATCATTGATAAGTGATGCTGTGGTCAGGGATAGTCCTTATTCACGGCTGTACCGTATTATTTAGACTTCAGCCACCATTTATCTACGGATATTCTTACTCACCCTTAACTGTGATGCTTAACACAACAATTCAACATAATGGGAAATGTGACAGATTAGGAAAGTGAATGAGCATATGTTATGCAAGGAACTTAGAAGGTCTTTCTATGTCCCCCCCTCCCTTTTCACTGTAAGTTTTACATGAACCTAGTTCTCTGTGATGAAACATCTTGATCTGATCTTTGAGTTGGATCACTCTGTGACCAAAATTTATTCTTATTATATTTATTTTATCAATTGTTAACCCTTCTGGCTTGCACTGAAAGTTGCAACTCATGGTGTTCTCTGGCTGTAGGAGAATGTTGGTGCTTCTCAAATGAGTTTTGGTGATTGTAGATACATGTGCTTATAGCTTTGTGTTGGGACTATTCTGTATTGAAAGGTCATGTTCTTGGAATCCTCTGTTGGGGGTGTCATGGTTTGAAATGTGTTCCCCACAGTCTCATGTGTTTGGCAAGGTCATGGCACCTTGAAAGGTGGAACCTTGCTAGAGGAAGGCAGTCACAAGGGGTGGGCCTTGAGGTGGATTAGCCTAACCCTACCTACAAGAGAAGTCTGCCTTTTAGCAAGCAGTCTGCAGTTTCCAAGATGTCTGCGGTGATTTAGCCTCCTCCAGCTTTGGCCAGCCAGCCATGCCACCTCTGTCATGAGAAACTGCCTCCTCTCTGGAACCGTAAGCAGAATAAACCTCCCTTTCTCCCTTATGTTGATTGACTTTGAGTGTTCTCTCACAGCAATAGTTAAGAGTAACTGTTACAGGGGGATTTATGGTTTCTTTGAATTCTGAATCATCTGAATCCTTGAGTGTGTGTGTGTGTATGTGTGTGTGTAATTAATAGGAAAGAAGGAGATGGACCAGTGCAGGCTTCTGTGTAACCATGGTACTTTCCCACTTATAGACACTGTTTCTATGTCACAGTTGAGGGCAAGTGAGAACAGAGGGGAAAGCCAGTGGTAGGGAATCTGGGTTAATGTTTTTAAATGAGCAATTCTAAATTCTACTTGAAGTTGCAACTTTTTATGCCATTATCTATACCATGTTATAGAGACATGTAGCCAGCAAGACACATTTGGAAAATGTGAAAATTTTGAAGTCTGCCATGATGTAGGAAAGGAGAAAAAGCTGAGAACAAACATGGGAGACAATTAGTAAAATGTCTTAATGACTACAGTATTAGATGTAAGCATCAAACTTCTCATCTTCAAAATGTACTTACCCCATAGCAGTTTTGTGAAGATAAAGTAATTATTACCTGTAATATATACCTTATGTAGTGTCTGATCCACAGAAGAAGAGACAGCAACATTTAGTTCATTTGTCATATCTTACACTATCTTTTCTATAAATCAATCAGATTTTACTTTTTGTGATAGACTTGATTCTTAATTAGATTGGAATGAAATTAGCAAAGCACCTTGGATGTACTAGTAAGGCATTTCTTGTAAAGATGAAGGAAGCAAAGAAGGACCTATCTTGGATGTTGGTGGCATCTCTTATAGGCTAAGAGCAAGATAGAATAAGAGGAGAAGGGGGAAAAGTCTGCTAGGATAGACTTTCTCTGACTGCTTGTGAGTCTCCATGATGTCAGCCTCTGCTCTTCTATCCTCTTTCCACCATGATAGACTGAACCTTTGAAACTGTGAGCAAACATGAATCCCCCTCCTTTCAAGTGTTTCTCTCAGGCATTTGGTTACACATTATCCAACATACCAACAAGTCAAACTCCTCAGACTAATGGTAACCACATACAACAAACTATTTTTCTCTCTTGACTCTCTTGTTTTTTGCTGCTTAAAAATTACTTATTTTGTTTTCTAAGTTTTTTCTTATTTTTGGTTCTCAAAATGGAATTTTACTCTGTATTCCAGGCCTGCCTGTACTTTACTATGATGTCTGAGCTGGTGTTGAACTTATAATCCTTCTTCTCCTCCTGATTGCTTGGACTGCACATTTAAGCACTAGCCACACCACCCACAGATTTATTTTTAAAATATATAAACTGACAAACATACATATTATATATATAAAATATATATATAATGTAACATATTGCTCTCTACACACACACACACACACACACACACACACACACGCAAACACACCATACTTGTGGAATTTCCAGTTTTTAGAACAATGTTATTTTATTTTTATTGGGATGTATATGTATATATATGCATGTATCCCTTTGTGAATATGTGTTTGTGTGGATGTTGTGGGGGATGTGTGTTTGTGTGTGTGTGTGTCTGTGTGTGTGTGTGTGTGTGTGTGTGACATGAGAAGGTGGTTATTCACATATTATCATATTGACAAGCATGTGGAGGTCAAAAGACAACTTTGTGAAATCAGTTTTCTCCTTCCACCTTTGTATGGGCTCCAAGAATACAACTTAAGTTGTCGGGTTTGTGTGGCAAATGCACTAACACTGAGACATTTAACAAGTGGAATTTCTAACACAGTGTAATGTGTACAAGCATTCCCTCATCCACTGTTCGCAACTTTCCTAAACAGTCTGAAAGTTTTTTTCTAGTTATTCTTGCCACTTTTAAAACGTCATCATCAAAACCAAGGCTAATGATGGAAGGCAATTGCTAAGACCTAAAGCTTAGAACATGACAGGCCTCAAGATCTTCATCTTGAGCAGTATGGACCTGGAGAATAATTTCTAAAATACATACCTGTCCCACCCCAGTGTTCCACATCACAGGGCTCTGCAGTTACTGATAGGTAGATGTCTGACCTTAATGTGTTCTGGACCACATAGTATCCTCTGTGATGCGAGACAGTTGATCTCAGCAGATGAATCCCAAAGCAGAGAATGGTGGCAATGTCAGTTCTTAAATTCAGCTGAATGACTTAAGGTGGTCCATTTACTTGACACTCAGAGTAGTGTAAATTGCTATCTGAAAAATTAGTTCAAACTTATTATCTACACAGGAAATCTACCCAGGCAGTATTTACAGGAAAAAAATCAATGGAGACTTTATCTGTGAGAACTGGAAAACAGGAGAAAGACAGTGTTGTATTCCCATAAGTGTATTTGTTAAATAGCTTTTCCATCAGTGGAAAGCCTAAGTCTACACGCTTATGTGGTTTTGCATGTTCATTGCTAGGCTTCAAAATTCAAACATTGACAATGGCCTGCAGTTTATTTCCATAACAAAAAACATTCTATTTCATCAGCTTAGAAATTTCCTTTAAGCTGTTACAAAGATATTCCCTACAATGGTATTTACTTCATCAAAAGAGACTTGACTATCCTCTGAACATCTCAGTCTAAGAATTCCTTACTTGAAAAAAATATATAAGCTGGTAATAAATGTTTTAATAATGTATTTAATTGAAATGTTTGATAAACATGCCATCCATTTCATTTTTATTTTGAAAGAATTTATATGCTGTAAATAGTAAAGCAAACATTTCAAAATAGTTAAAATGCACCAATTTCCAAAATTCAACTAAACCTAGACAGAATTTTACTTTGATAAAAGATATCAGAGGTAATATTTTCATGATACCATCTTAGGATATAATATTTCTAGACTGCAGATACTTATGCTGTTTTAGCATTGAATATGGATTGAATCTCTTTAATGTTTCCACAGGTCTCAAGTGATTGCAATTTAATAGAAAAAAGCTCCTGCTGCTTCCATTTGAAACATGAAGAACATGTTTACAAATAATGTTTTTTGTACTTTCGATCATGTTAAAAAAATAGAGGAAAGAAAGAATGACTATATGGAGACTTAACAAGATACGTTTGAACATTGATAATTTATACTTTTTGCAGAGACTCAGATCAGTGAGTAGTTGTTTTCATAGAGCAACTCTACAAACAATGAAAAACATTATATATTTTCAGAACTCTAAGAAACATATTTTCATTGATATAAGCATTAAGTGCAATTATTTTTGTAACATTTTTTCCTGAAGAGTAGTAACTAAATTAATGATTTCAAAGTCAAGGTCTCATGGCATATACTTGCTAAGGAACTTCAGGGAGACAAAGGCAGATTCAAATGTGCTGCTGCTTAAGGTCTCCTGGTCGTGTGTGGAAGCTACCTGATGAGTAATATACCCACACTGGGTTCTTTCTGGGACAGCCATAAGTTGGGAAAGAATGTGTGACATCTGAGGCAAGAGAAGCTTATTCTAGAGGTGTGAAGCACATGGACCCATGAACCTATGAAGATTCTACAGATGGGAGAAGGCCTCAGAAGGGTACTCATGATTGGTACTGCAGTGTATTACATGCCAGGCTGGATATACTGGATTAGAGACTAATAAAAAACAAGACTGTGCAGGTGGAGGTGGAGAGTGTATCACAAGCTGGGAGCTGGGGCAACCATTGTTGTTTGGACACACATTGTTATTTTGGTAATTAAATATTCCTGCAGCTGAGTTTGAGAATAGATGATAGAGAAACAAATGGATGTGACTGTGGTCCAATGCAACTTTGTTTAGAAACACATAAAAATCAAGACTTGTTTTTGGTTGCAGTGTGTAAGCAAAACCCCTGCTGAATCATCTTCTGGATACTATTATTCACTATTATACTGTGAATCACCTTCTGGATACTATTATTTTATTCTTTAATTATTTTTATTTATATTCCTTTCAGAATTTACAAATTTAATCATATCATTTTCATCTTTTATAACCCAAATCTTCATTTTCCCCCACTTCAAATGTTTTCTTTTACCACCTAACTTCCTTGCACTCTTATATTCTTACATGTGTTTCTGGCCTATAAGTCCCATTCGGGTTCCTTTTAATGACATATGTCTGGATATTTGCTGGAGTGATGACAGTATACCAGTGAGCATATCCTTGAGGGGCGTTGCTCCCCTTCTCACATCCAGTCTTAACTCTTGGTAGTCTCTGAGGAGGATGTGGTACTTTTTGAGGTCTTTTCTCTTCATGATGTAAAGTAAATAGGCCAAATCTTGGCCCCATGGAAACAGCCAGCAACAGTGAGTGCATGGCTGTAGAGAACCATCATGCCCTGCATCCCATCTTCAGGCTCTTACGTTATCACTGCCCCCACCTCCAGACTGGGGGACGGGGGATCAGTTTAGATGTTCTATTTAGGGTCTATTTTTTACGTCCTTCATTTCTTTCTTCCAACTCATGATTGCATCATGTCACAAAGTATACTTTAAAAACACACATGTGGATATTTTATTTTCACTTCGTTTAAAATCTCTTGTATATAATCCTGCATGCATGATCCTATTTCTAATATAGAATAAATTTATAGAAAACAAATCTATAGCAATTGAATTGTTGGAGACTGGAGAGTTGATTCAGGCTTTCAACTCTAAAGCAAAAGGACCTGAGTTTGGATTTCCAAATCCCATGTAAAAATGCTAGATGTATATGGGAATAGCCTGTAATTCGAGACCTGAAAAAGCAGAATCTGGAAAACCCCACAGCAAAGAAATATGGAGGTAGAGCAAGCCAGGATGATTTTTGATGCTACTCAGGCTTCCATATATACTCAAATGCCCTGTTATGAATAGCCCCTACACACACACACACACACACACACACACACACACACACACACACACATTTTGATGCTACTCAGGCTTCCATATATACTCAAATGCCCTGTTATGAATAGCCCCTACACACACACACACACACACACACACACACACACACACACACTCTCACACACACACACACCACACACACTCACACTCAAAGGAAACCTTGCAGAAGAGGGGGTGTTAAGATTGTAAGAGCTTAAGGATAGGGAGGTCCACTGCTGGACAAGACATTCTGCTCAAAGCAGGGCTGCTGCATCTAGGAAATCATTGCAATGAGAACTGTTCTTATCAGACCTGCACAATGACTGACATACCAACCCATAGACTAGCAAGGATCTCAGGAGAAATAATTAAATTCAGTGGAAACCTTAGGGGTTAGGGCTAGACAGGTGAAGAGGAATGCTCCTACCAATGAGTCTGTCCAGAGAAGGGTCATTTGGTCTGCTCCAGAGACCTGAAACCTCACTAGAGCTGATATCCATAGGGATCCCTGGAACCCATAGAAGTAGACAAACAAGAAGGTGGGAGGAATGGAATGGATTGATGAAAAAAAGGAAAAGAAGGATGGAGGAGGGAGGAGAGGCAGGGATAAATTATGTAATATGCTTGTAAAAGCAGGAAAAAGATAAAAATAAAAAATTTAAAATCAATTTGTTGAATTTGGAATGGAATAAAGACTTCTTATGCTTCTGAAATATATTGTCAAACTCCCTGAAAGGAGGTTTATATCCTGGACTAGACTATGAAAATGGCTCAGCAGGTAGATGCTGTTCTCACCATACCCTAAGACCTGATTTTAGCTCACAGAACTTACTTGGTGGATAAAAGAGAACTAACTCCTCCTGCAAGTTGTTCTTCAAGTTTTACATGTACATGGGAAACATATATATATGTACACACACCCAGGTGCATACACACACATACACATACTTACACACATGTACACACATGAACACACACAATGAATAAATGCCCTTTCAAAAAGAAATCTTATATATTATCAAAAGTTTTAGTGACAATTCAATTTCCCCACAAATTCAATTTCCTGAGCCTAACATCATTTAATACTTTGCTTAGTTTTCATTTCTCCACCAATAACACTGTTTCACAGTTCTATCAAGTATTGAATTTCTTCTTTTGTGAATTTATTTTCATTTCTTTTGTCATCTTACTGGCAGGATTTCCATTGATTGCTTGTGATTCTTATGCATATTAAAATTATAAATCTCTTCACATTTATATTACAAATTTCCTATGGTTTGTTGGTTACTTACTTTAATCACAGACCTTTACTTTAATCTAGGTAACTTATTTTTAAAATACCTAATAGATAAAATTTTCTTTCCTGTTATGTATTTTAGACATCAAACTATCTTTAAGTTACTAGCTGTATCTTCAGGGTTAAATTAATATTGTCTATTCTAATCCATCTTCAATGTAAAATAAATAAGGAACAATTACATGTTCAACTGGCCAATTGCTTAAAAACTATTGCAAATGAGTTTCTACTTTGTGCATATTGGACTACACTGTGTTTCTGAATGTTTTATTATTTGGTAATTATGTTAGTGTCTACCTGGACTAGATAGTTTCATCTCTTATTGCTTCTTTTGTCTATGTCATTTTGTGTGGTTATGTTATTAAGAAAATAAACACACTATTACTGTCAGTTGTTTCTACCAGGCTATAACCTCACATATCGCAACTTATACTACTTTGACTCTTCAATTTCTTGAGTTCAGTTCTTCATGAGTGCATTATAAACAGACTTCTTTCAAGTCCCTTATAGTGTCTCATCTGGAGGAGACTTAAAAGTGAGACTACTGGGATATACTATGACCTCCATGGATAAAATTGATCTTAATCTCACAATTTTATTTATTTATTTATTTATCTATCTATCTATTTATTTATTTATCCATTTATTTATTTATTTGTTTGTTTGTTTGTTTGCTTGTTTGTTTGTTTGTTTGTTTGTTTGTTTGCTTGCTTGTTTGCTTGCTTGCTTGTTTGTTTATTATTCCAAAACCTTCTTGCTCCTAGGAAGTACCTCTGCTGGCTTAGGTAGTTTCCTAGATGTTCAATTCCAGACTTCATCTCTGAGTCTGGAGTTTCTGGTCAGGTAAAGGCATGCCATGAAGCATCATTTGTCTTAGTTCTCCTCTGCCTTATGGGCACTCAGAGTCCAAAATCCCAGGTGGACTTTGTTAAAATCATACTGCTTTCTGTGCACTGTAGCTAGGACATTGAAAGAAACATATCTCATAGTCATAGTGATGGGAAGGATAAAATGTCTCTGAAAATGATTATAGGAGAACTGTTTCTTTTCCTAAACCTTGGTACCTGAACTCAAGTGTTCCACCTAATAGATACACAGCCCCGTAAACAGTATTTACTTGGACTGAGATCTCTGAATCCTACAAGGTTCATACTCATCCCCCTGCGGTGTTACCTCTGAACTTATACCTTCCCTTCTTTCCACTCTATCAGGAGGGTAAGTTCTGAGTATGAACAGGTGACAGGTGACAGGATCAGTAGATGACATTCCACTGTTAGGTATTTATCACAAAGCTGGACCATTATTCCAAAGAAGCGTTATATGGCTAGTAAACAGTGATCCAAATCCTTTGTAAACACTCAGAAATAAGGTCCAGGTGAGGTTCTGAGTATAGGGGTTATAAGCACATAAGTAAGATAGGTATCCATTCTTGTGAAAATGAATTTTTGTTTTTTCAAGAGTGAAAATGCCTAATTATAGTGTCCCTGCCACTGAGTAGCTTTTGTCTTCTTGCTGTAATGTGCCATGCTGGGTCCTTACTGGGTTTTGCACATATATCCTTGTGATATCCTTGCTGTCAGATTCGTCTGGCTTCCTGACCAGTGTCAGATCAATCTCAAATGTTGAATATTTGGGCAACATTGATCATTTGGTGACTAATAATCAGAATATCTCTCCAACTGAGTCTAGACACATATATATAGCTCCATTTTGAATTATCAAATTCAAATGTATTAGGCTCCAGAGCCAAGGAAGGTTTGCACTGTGATTTTCCTTTGGTGACTTAACACAAACACTACAAGCATCTTTTCCTATTATGTGCAGTTATGGTATCTTGGATTTATCAGATCATATGGGCTAAGCAGCAGGGACTCTTGTAGCATACCTTACCATGTTAGAGAGTGATCCAGCATATGTGGCACAAGAAGCTAGTAATTTCTCATATCATTTCATGTATCGCCTGCAGAATATTTGCAGATGTGGCATAGAAATGAAAGAATACTAATTAGAATTGCGTTTTCTTCTGTGAAGTGGGAGGCTTGAGAAGAAATGGTTTTTTGTTGTTTATCTGTATTTGAGGAGTCGTCTTGGCAAGCATGGACTATCAAATCTTCAAGACTATAAGATGTGGCATGCTTTATTTTTTTCCACATATTTTCTACCATGAGCCCCAGCAAATCTGCTATTCTTTACTTAATAAAGTCATTTGACTCATTGGTAAATGAATCAATATGTTAGGTCTTTAGTATGTCTAGATCGACAAAATCTCTGGCTAATAGTCCAACAGGAAGAGGCAGATAAAGTCCTGGACCATGAGTGGAATCTCAGATGTATATTCCTTTTGCTTAGTACTAGAAATATAGCTATTATTCTGTAAACCTTGAAGTGGTATGAAGTGGTATTTTCTAAGAAAGTTAAAAACATCAAAAATTAATTCAATAAAGTATGTGAATGTTAAAAAAAAGGGGCATTCCATTGTATATGCACCACTCTTTCATTATCCATTCTTCTACTGTGGGACTTTTAGGCTGATTTCACTTCTTTGCTATTATGAGTAGAACTGCAATGATTATATATGTATATGTGTTTGTATAGTAAGATGCAGTGTTCTTTGGGAATATTCACAAGAGTGTTATACATGAGCTGTACTTCAATTTTTAATCCTCCATACTGATCTCCAAAGGGGTTGTACAAATTTACATTCTCACCAGCAAAATTTGAAAATTCCCTTTTCCCTGAATCCTCTCCAGTATTTATTATTGCTTGTTGTCATAGTTAAGTACAGATGTCAACTTGACTGTTGAGGGTTTGAGCTCTGGGCACAGTTGTAGAGAGTTGATGGTTGAGTTATGCCCAGAGCAAACCTGAAGGACATTGTCTAGCTGATGGGGAAAACCCAGCCCTTGGTGGGTGGGATCAGGTCCTGGATAAATCACAGAGAGCTGGTTGAGAGAGTTGGCATCCTTCTGTCTACTTGGCCAGACATGCTGGTCTGGCAAGTAAGGATTGTCCATCTCTCAGCTATTATGCAGAGATGGTGTGGCCAGTTCCCTCGGCCTTGGTGTTGGTGCATGCTCTCCTGTCAAGCTCGACTAAGAACTGTAACCAGAAATCATAAGAGAATAAACCCCTTGTTCCCTTAAGCCGTTTGATGGTCATTTATCAGCAACCATGCAGGCTGATTGCAACACTTGTGTTTTGGATTTTAGTCATTTTTGGATGAGATGATTTTTCATAGTTGTTTTAATTTGCATTTCCCTAATGGCTAAGGAAATAGAACTTTTTAAAAGTTTTTTTTATACATTTGAAGTTTGTCCTAAGAAAAGTTTCTTTTTAGTTCTAGGGTCCATTTTTAATTGGGTTGTTTGCCTCTTTGGTATTTAATTTTTTGAGTTCTTTGTGTACTCTGGATTCTATTCAATTGTCAAGAAAAATGAATTAGTAAAATTTGTTGATAAATGGATGGAGCTGAAAGAAATACTGTAACTGCAGAAAGACAGATGTCACATGTTTTCCCATTTAAATGGATCATAGCATTAAATCTTTAGAATAATATAACTAAAAAACTTTTATAACACCTACAAACTGCAAAGGGACATAAGTATAAGGTGGTGAAGGAAGAATAGAGACAAAAAACACACAGGCAAATAGAATAGCAAAAGGGGGAAAATAGACACTAAACAGGAACACGTGTCAAAGTCTTAAATATAAATACTTGATAGCAAACTACCATCTAAACACCTTTTAATATATGCTTAGACAATAAAAGATCTTAGCACTCAACCAAGGTGTATCCTATTGCAATGAAAGATTAGTGAGGCAGAAAACAATAACTGATCAAAGTACAGATTATTGGCAACTCTAGAATGCTCAACCCTAATCTGGTAATCCAAATCTCTCTGCATTCCAAAGTTCAGGGAACTTTTCTGAAGGGAAAGTGGTAAGAGTGTAAGACCCTAATGGCGGGAGGGGTGGTACACTATTGACCAGTCATGACAGGGGTGCTGCATCCAGGAGCACACTACAATAAGATGTATAGCCATCAGATTTACATAACAGCTGACATGTCAACATTCCCCCATGAACCAATGATAACACCTCAAGAGAAACAACTACACTTAACTGGAATCCTAGGGACAGGTGCCAGACATGTGAAGGGGAGTTTCCTCACCTACGGTTTTACTCAATGAACAGCCACTTATACTATCACAGTGGCCTGGGAGCCTGTGATCCACATATGCAGAGAGATATGATGACAGGAGTGACAGGAACGGACGTATAAAGGGAAGGGAAGGTGGGAAAGAAGAAGGAGGAAGGGGAGAGAGAGTGGACATGAACAGAAACTCATTTTGTTAGTATAAAAATTCTTTATTAAAAATAAATTTAAACAATCAGAGTATATATACCTTAGTAAACATTTTACCTAACTATAGAATTTACAGGTTTAAAATTTATGTAATAACTTGGAAAACCACTTCATTTTGAAATCTCTCATTTTATAAATTATAATTCGACAGAAATAGGAATATAGTTTTGCCATTGATGCTGAAAGTTTAGATAGCTTTAGTGAAGTCAATATTTGTAATCCCTCTTTTATTAGTTAACAAAAAGTCTTCAAGGATTAAATATCTTACCATATTTAACATTATCAGGCAGATTTATTTCTGGAAGAGTAGAAATGCTTATCCACAGGAAGAAGGAAAGGATATTGGAAACAAAATTTATTGGTATCTTTTGAATAAAAAGATAATGACAAATTGTGGAGTTTATACTGTAAATAATTACTTATCAAATATTAAAATATTTCTCAGAGCATTGATAAAAGAGGTACCCAGAGGAAGTGTCCCTAAGACAAAAAAGGAAGACTCTTTATGCTGGAAGAATCTAGTCATATTGTAGTACACACAGGGGAAATGATGGGAGTGACACGGAAGGTACGAAGTGTTCGGGTAATTGATAGGACCAGGAAGACTTTGGACACTAAATAACTGATTTTTGTCTGTGTCTTTTCTGAATCCATGAGATTCGTGTGCAATGAATTCAAGATTTGTCATGAGACAAGAGTGGGGTTATCTTCTGAAGATATGAGACAACTGAGATTGCAGACTAGGGCATGAAGTTTGAGGAGCAAGACTTGTGGGAACACAGGACAGTTTACATGAAACAAAGAGCCTAATGTTCCTAAAGTTCCCATCCTGGAATGTTCTCAGCAGCATTCAGAAGCCCAAGGTGGGATTTGTGGAGATAAGCAATGGTTGGATAAATCCATGATTAGGGAAGGTAAGGGAAACGGAGAACACAAAGATGGGAAGTGAGGATTTTGAGGGTGAAGCCACATTACAGTGTATGAATTGAGGTAAGAAGGAAGATCATGAAAATAGAGTATGATCAGGTGATCAAAATCACAAGCAGTAAGGAAGAAGCACACCGTGACCATCAGGGGGCACCATTGGTCTGGCGTGTTCACCATGCCTTACTCACTGTAGGCAAAATAAGGACAGACATCAGCCACCATGTCCCTAAGGTACAGCCAATTATTTGCTACCATATACAAGAAAAATCAGGATTGATAAAGGTTAAAGGTTGTTCTATTTATCGTCTAGTGTGTTTATGACTTTAAACAGCAGAAATGAAACAATTTGTGGGAGGACAAGTAAATTATAGTGTGTTAAGGCAATACTTTTGGCATTAGACACAGAAGCACTATGGACAATGAAAAATAACCAAACATCTCATAGTGAATTATTTACACACAACTTGAGGTTTCTGTGCTGACAATTATATTTCATATTCACAGTAGAGTTTTGTGAACAGTGCTTTTGTCAGATGATAGTCAAAAGGTAAGTGTGTCCACAGTGAAGTTTAAGTATATTATTGGGACAGAACCTATTTCTGATGATACACATCAAGAATGCATGGAATTCTAAATTGGTCTTGTTGAATACATTGGGAATATGTAGATATAGTTTTATAATGTACGTAAACAAGTCTGAGCAGTTACTGAGCCTTCTGAGTCAGAAAAAAAAAGCACACACAATATAATTTAGTTGCATATGGATCACAAGGCTCTTCATCTTGGTTCATTTCTCCTAAGGGTCTTGAAAACAGTCTTTTTTACTCTCTCATTTGCTGATTTACTTAAAATTATATATACAGTTCCTTATTTCCCCCCCCCCCCAAAAAAAAAACAACAACTGTGTAGCACCTTCTCTGAAAGCCACTGTGTTAGGGGCTGTAGGGGAATGAATATCAACTAATGTGCTTCAGTCTCAAATAGTTTAAGGCTCTAAAGACAAAGTATATGTACAGATAGCTATATAGCAAATCAGAATACAATAAGGTTTGTAAATGTTATTGACCTAAAATTTCCTTCCAAACTTCACAGAAAATGCTCAGTGAACTGGATATCACATTTGTATATGTTGTTGATGGCATTATGAAAAATGTATACTTTTGGAAAAATTAATCTGCCAACCCAAATCCAAGGCAGAAGGTTTGACTCTGCGGCATTAAATGCTCTGTGGTGTCATGGTTTAGATATGAATTGCCCAACACAGGCTCATGTGTTTGAGTCTTTAGTTGGTGTTATTGTTTGGGGAGGTCGTGATATCTTGAAGAGGAAGAACATTGCTGAAGAAAGACACTTCACAGGAGGCTGATCTGCTTCCTCTTGCCCTTGCTCTCTTTCTTGATGATGACTCTGATGGTTCACAACAGCCTCCCGCTTGTGTCTTCAGCTTTTGCTGTGTGCTTTACACCATAAACAGAAACTATCGTCCATCCATGCACTGTATTCACTCTGAAATCATAAGAAAAATAAATCTCCAATTCTCCCTTAAGTTGCTTGAGTCTGAGTACTTTTTCACACAAAAGAAAGAAATTACTGTGACATGTGTATTAAACATAGATGACTCTGTCATGCTAGAATAAGTTCTGGGAGAAACCAGGCAGAAAAGAGCCATTATGAACAGTATATCCTTTTGGAAAGGGGATGACCTTCAGGTGATATGTTGTCAAAAGTGTGCAGAGAGGTGTGGGAAATCTTTATAGTGAGATATTAGATTTTAGAGATTCAAGTAATGTACATCTGACACTCACTGTAAAGGCTTTCTATATTACTGTATGTTGAATATTCTCTGTGCAGCCCTTCACAGAGAGGTGCATGGCTTTTTACCAAATAAACAGTGCAAGTCCCTAACATAATGTGCAGCCCTTTGCAGGGAGATGCATGACCTTCTATAAAATAAACAGTGCAAGTCCTGAATGAATGAAGGTCACATCACATGCTTTTTCATACTGTGTTTCATTTATCTCATGTTGTGGTTACTGATTGTCTCTTATTACCTCAAACTGCTCCAACTCTCCTTCTATATTGAATATACCTGTCATTAAATATAATCTATATTATCTATACTCTTCTTTGTTCTTGACTTTCTAACAGTGGATGCTATCTACACATTGAAATGCTATTGAAAATTTCAGAGTGAGACATAGTGGGGGTCAGGTCTCCAAGAATGTTGAGATTGGCTAGAAACAGTGAGGGTATTTCCTGGAAAAGATCTAGCAGGGAGCCTGAAAGCCTGCAGTGAGTAGCATGCCAGGTCTGGGAAGTTAGCCAGATGGGTAGCATGCCAGCAGATGGCATGTCTGTGGGTATGGTCTCCTCCTGGGTTCTACTTTGTGTAACATGCTCAATTCATCCATGAAGTCCAAGATATAATAGAGGAAGCTTTCAGGTTTTATAATTCTCTGCTTAAACCTGGGAATTACTAAACAGTTAAATAGAAAATCTTATGTTTAAAATATGTCTTTATCAATAAATGATAGCTTCTCTGTGTTTGGAGAATTGAAAAAGAAAAGTCAGGGTCCTGCTTGTTGTTGCTTTACCATCTAGCTAAGGAGACTATCAGATACATTAACAAAATGCTGCAAATGCTGTGGATTAGGCTGTGGATTATGGATTATGTGAGCAACTAACTCTTCTCCGAGGTGAATATTCTGGAGAAACCTTTGAGTACTGACACTCAACCTGAGGTTTAGATAGTGGTTGGGAATTAGAGAGGTATTCTGGTGAGAAAGGGAAGGCTACAATGTCTTGTTTAGAAGCATTCCTCACCTTCTTCCTCCACACACCATGAATGCTTAAGAGATTGCTTTGTGGAACAACCATCTTCTGCATTTATCCTTCACAGTTTGTTTTTCCTTTCCTTTTACCAAAAAGGACTTCAACTTTGAAACTGTTATTCTAGAATACCATTGGCAATGAGCCACTATGTTTGTCCACTATATTTTGTCCTGTTTGTACTGCTTGTGCTGACATCAATAAAGAGAAACCTAGAGAACAGTTAATCTTCACAACTGAAGTGATGCCATTTTCTTACTTTCCTCCAATGGAATCTCAAGGGAAAGTTCAGGCTTGCCAAGATGTCTAGAAAAGCATACCAGCAAAATCTAATCTTAAACTACTGCCTTCAGAAAATTATGGGCAATTTTACCATCTATGGACCTAATAAAATACCAAAATATGCCATTGGAAAATATGAAATATTTTGTAACACTAAACTGCTGTGTTAGATTGTCTATTTTCAATAAAATGGTAAAAGCTTTGGGTAAGAACTTCTTGAAGAATATGAGAAATTTTTGCTTAGTAATTTTTGAACCCACATGCCTGGCTATGGTCTGACTCTTGAAGCCATGCCTTCATAGATTTCACCTATTGAAAATAAAAGATTTTGACAGTTCTGTCCTTCTTTGACCAAAGAGAAAAATTGATATAATTGTAAACCTGTTTACTCTTTGACACTGATGCTGTTATAAAAAAATAAGATTCTGTCATTTGGAATTTTGAGGCATTGTAAGTTTATTGAATCTTATTCTGTACTAGGCTTGGTATTTATGGCTTCTATATTTTACCATATTTTATACTAACAGCCTAATCTTGTTGCATAGGTAATGTAACTGATATTTTGAAAAGGTGTGTGTGTGTGTGTGTGTGTGTGTGTGTGTGTGTGTGCTCCTGTTTCTGTTTCTGTTTCTGCCAAGGTACATTGGGTTCCTGTTTCTGTTTCCGCTAAGGTACATGTAAAACTCAGAGGACAACTTTCATGGGTGACTCCTTCAACCATGTGGGTTTCAGGGCTCATCAGTTTTGGAAACAAGTGTTTTTAACGACTAAACCATCCTGCCGGTCTGAAATTCAGATCTATTTAGCTTGATCTTTTCTGAACTAACACTTGAAAAGGGTTTAAACTCATGCGTGTCTTACCTAAAAGATTTTATCCTTGAGATATACTGAGTCGTACAGAATTTTAGGAGCCCTAAATAGAGCATCTTAAAGTTCTGAAAAGTAATTAAATAGCAAAGACATAGTTGGAGGATACATCAGACTTATCAGAGACATGCAAAATTTAGTCCTCTCAAATCTGCCATGCTTGTTGCAATTTAACTTGAGGTATGGTCTGTTGTGCTAATTCTTAGAACAAGTAGATTACAGAAGCATAGATCATTTGTCTTGAAGTTACATATTCACATTAGCCATCACAGACTAGAAAATGAAAACATATTTCATGACTTGAGACTACTGCCAGTGAGCTCAGAACATGCTACTGATCACACATTAGACACTAGTTACTTATTTATGTCATAACTACATTATGTTATGATATGATTAACATATATTATCATTATCATATGGATTAGATTTGGAAGTAGCTTTTTGTTTTATTTCAAGCACAGATATTCTTTGGTGCTCATATATATAAATATCTTAAATTCAGGTGAAAGGGAATGGAATGGGGACATGGAAGAAAGTGAATTACTCCAGCTATCTGTTTTGTGGAGCGGTTATGTTACTTGTATGTTTAAAAGGCAAGCCTCACTCCATGGTATTTTAACCGAAATGAAATCCAGTCTCCATTGGGATATGTTCTGGACTTTTCCAATTAAATGTGTGAAAGAACATTTTCCCTTAAATACTGAATTTACTATAGGACCAAAGAAAACAATTTATATAAGATTTTAAAAAATCAAGCAATATTTAGACTTGAGACACCAGAAGGACCTGGGTTAAATAGAAATGCCAACTTGCAGCCCAGAGAAAAAAAGAGACAAATTAAAAATGTACAATCTTGCTTTAAGCCATGGAAAACCAGAGTTAGTGCCTCTGAATTGTATGCAGCTTGGATAGGAAAGCAAGTGCTTTCTTCAATGAAGGTATGGGAGAAACCCCTTCACTCCATGGCTCTCAGTCTTATCTGTGCATGAGGGAACTAGATGTCCCAAGAGTCTGAAATCCTTGTGTCTGGTTTCTGATAAACAGGTCCCAAGCCCTTGAAAGATCCTCAATAATGATAAAATTTCATGCTAATTAGATGACTCTCAGTACATTCCTGAGTAGTTTGAAAAGTGGGAAATAGCAGCATGACCATACCTTCATTAGAAACCCAGGTGGGTCAGTTCCCTTTCTCCAAATCTTCATGAGAAAAGAGTGCTAGAGATTGAATGAAAAATCAACCTTCACTTTCATAGGAAGACACCTTCTTAAATGCTGCAAAATGAAGAAGTTCAGATAGATTTTGATAATTATGCTTGGAGGTGGTAGTCACAACTTCACTGAATATAAGATGCTGTTGTGCTGGGAAGATTGCTGAGTGGTTAAAGCACTTTCAGTACAAGCAAAGGACAGGTGTTCAGATGCCAAGACCCTATGTAAAATCTGGTGTGTGGCAGCATTCAGCAGAATGAGCTTTATTCCTACATTACCAGGATTACTTCTGAGTTAACAGAGATGGTATGTGAAGATTCTAAACTGATCCTACTTCAGTGAGAACCTGTAATGACTTCAGAAATAATTGGCAAGCACAGATGACATAAAAACATACCTTTCTGTGGCTTTTTTCCATTTTCCTTTTCCTTCTTTTTAATTTAGGAGACACTATAACTTGGTGGACATACGTATCTATCAGTATTATCAAACTGTTATTTTTTCTTCTTTAAATGGTGCTGGAAATTGACCATGTGGTAAGCTTATTATTGTTATCTAAAACTGTCCTCAAGAAGTTGCAAGATAATATTAGTTACTGAATTAACTGTAGTTAAGGGTTATTTAAGGACTTATTAAGAATAGAAGGATCCTAGGCTGGCAAAATAGATCAGTGGGTAAGAAGCCTACTTGCAAACCTGAATTCAATCTACACAAGCTCACAATTCTAAAAGTTTTCCTATGACATGTCCCAATTGTCAGGTCTTGTGCATGTACAAGCCTTCTCTCTCCAACCTCCTCTCTCCTCTTCCCTCTCGCTCCCTCCCTTCCTCTCCCTGCCTCTCTCTCTTCTCTCAAAAGTAAATGAGCTAGGGGGTCCAGGGAGGAGTGGAAGGAGGGAGGGGACCAGTGTACCTATTAAGTTTGTATGAACGGAAATAAATAAATAAATAAATAGTTAAAAAATAAAAAATAAACGAGTTAAAAACTAAGCACTCCTCTATGGAGGGATCACAAGTTTACTGCTTCAAAATTCTAAAAACTCTCAAATTTCAATAATGACCTAGGAGTTTTTTAATAGCCATTTTAATAAAGGTTAATAATTGAATAATCGGGAAATTTCTGGTTGAAATACGCATGTACCTAAAGTTTCAAATCAAACTGTGTAATCAAAACCCAAATGTAAAGGCAATCACAATATATTTATTCAACAACTTTATTTCCCAAGTGCTAAGAAACACTTCTAAAATTAGGGGCTGGTCTTAGTGAATAAAGTAAATATGATCAATGATTTTTTTTCAGGGTAAGAAAACCATATTTAAGGAGAAAGCAAATGCCCCCCCCAAAAAAATAAATCTGAAGAATGCATTCTAAAGGGACAGGAGACATGGGAAGTGCTTTGGGTAAAGAGGAAAGGCATCACCTAGGAGATAATATGCATGAATTTCTGCAGAAGCCAATCCATTAATGTGTTGAAACAGTGGAAACACTAGTATTGTGTCTTTGCACAGTCCTATTAAGATTATAAAACTTATCACACACCCGGACTCTGAAGTATATTCTGTTTTAATGCGAGCTGCTGGTGCCTGAAATATTTATCATATAGCACATAATTTTACCAATACATTTATATTTTTTGCTAAGAAATTATCTAAGGAATAAGATTCTAAATTATGATGCTAACCCCTAAATAAAGACTTGCTAGCCTCCAAGAGGATAGAAGGAATGTGAGAACCTGATCAAGGGAAGACAAACTAACAAACAGTACCTCCTCAACATAAAGCCAGCACCACTAAAAAACCCACTGAAACCAAGCTCGCCTGCACAGGATCTACATAAGATTGAGCTCAGAGTCATGACTCACTGAGTGAGGAAAGAACTCCAATAGCCTCACTCCTTTTAAAGTGATTATTCATGGTCAAAACTGGTCAAAGAACATGGCCTCTCCGGCATCAGTGCTACCTCTACTGAAATAATGCCTACACTGCAGTTGATACCCAGGCACGTGCAAGAACAGACACCCTGTTGGACTCCAAGAGACACATAACCAAGAAAGTATTGTTAGGGCAGCAGGGAAGCTAGTTGGAAAGAAGTCTTTTGGTAGGAAGAAGGAGATGAGATAGAGTCATGTGTGTAAGGGAAGAGAAAACAGCAAATATCATAATTTTAAATAATTTTAAATTAATAATAGAAAGAAAGAATTGATAGTCACCTAGCAAATTCTGTTTAAGGATGCCTAGTCATAGTGAAGGGGAGCCAACCCAAGGTGACCAAGCAGGAGGCAAATAGATCCAGGATTACAGAGAGTTCCATTTACTGAGACTTAGTGGCAGAAGCCTGTCCTTGAATGCCAAGAAGTCCAAGAAAATTCCTGAAATAGGAATCAGAAGTTGCAGCTGTGTGTGTGTGTGTGTGTGTGTGTGTGTGTGTGTGTGTGTGTGTATGTTGCTTCATCCAAGTCAGAAAACTTCGTAGTTTTTCTTAAGCTCATATCAAAGAATCATGCACCATCTCGCGGTTCACCCATAAAGTTCAACACAGGACTCTCGTGGTTCTGTCTGTTTTTATATGTTGGGAAAGTATGCAGGAAACACCAAGCACAGTCACTCAGGAAAAGTCACAGCAATTACAGTTCAAAATGGCTGTGGTCATGTCAAGCTGAAGCCAAGAAAACACTACAGCTTTGCCTAGGACCCATAAGATTTCTCTGTGAGAATTTCAAGGAAACACTTCTGTGTTTATTTTCTGCAGTTGTTCAGAGAAGTTGTTGGCCTCTTTTTATTTTTAAATTGAGTATAATAGAAAACATTTTAATAAAAAACACCAAAACTTCCATAGCCCAGAAATGACTGCCTAACAATGCACGAGTCTATATTGCATTTATTCAGATACAATAAGCAGGAGGTCAAGCAGCCTAGAGATGAACTTGTATTTTAAAATTCAGTTGAAGGAATTGCAAACTAACTTAATGCATAAACAAGCAGAAACTGAATTAAGTAGCATACTGCCAACTTGTCAACAAAGAAGCCAGATTTAGCCTGTGACATGTCTTGCTTCTATTCCTGACCCAACAAGAGCCCTCACTGCTCACATTGCTCTGGAAGTGTTGAGCAGAGTGCCCAGTCTGACTCATTGTGCTTTTCACTTTAATTTGTCAAAGTGTTTCTTTTAATATAGTCAAATTCTGCTCATTCCCTAGAAATTGTATTTAACTGAAAATTTTTCCTCATCACATGTGACACTGTGTTCCATTAGAACATTTTTATGCATGTACATATTGTAACATTGAGCATATTCTTCCATATGCCTCCTTTCCCTCTAACCCCATGAAATTCCTTTGTCTACTTATAGGCAAGCTCCTGTTACAGAGCACTGAGATGATAAAAAGAGAAAGTGGTGCCCCCAGTAGCATTCTGGGGTGGGACTTGGACTGAACCTAGACAGGAAAAAGAGGAAGTATACAGACTGGATTTGACACAGGTCTTCAGGGAAGTAGGGAAGAAGAAAATAGACACGAGAAATTAGCAAGTGTAGTAGACTGGACCATGCAAAGAACCCAGGGTCCTGGGTAAACACATGTCCTCTGGTAAACCCAGCAGGAGCATGATGTCTATTTTTCATGTCACCTCCAAGTTGAATTTGTCCATTAGCACTGGCCCAATAAAGTGTGAATGCCAATGTATTACATGGCTCCTTCCATGAAAATTGCAACCTCCTATAGCAGAAGATAATGAAGGGGCTGGTGATGTTGAGGGCTCGATCCTTCCTTAGTTGGGTTGAATGTTTAACTGCATTCAAAGAGCTTGAAGGCAGAAATGGAAAGAGAGATGATGATGTGACTTCCAAACACTGAGACCCTGAGGGATGGGAAAGTGGTCGGAAGCAGCTGGGCTGAGAGATTTCGAGTCAGCAAGAAGGTCACCAGGTGATGTCTGCATTTTGTTCTTCCTTACATCAGCAGCAGCAGTGAACAGCTGAAATCAACTTATCTTTGCTGAGGCTTCATTTCATGGGCTGGAGTTTACTCCAAGACTGCTTCCTTGCCTTGCAAGTCATCCTCAATTCTGAACAGAGGTCTTATTCCTGCTCTCTTTCATTGGCTGTCATGGTTTTCTGAGAAATTTGTCTAAATTATAAAATCAAGGCACTGACCTCCACTGCACTCTCATGAAAGGCACAACTTCCTGGTTTCCCACAGAAACTTCAAGAACTCAGGAGACTCAGTTCAGTTTCAGGACGAAGCTGAGGTACCGACAGAGTGAAACTGAGGTGCCGTCAGAGATGGCTGCATAGTCAGCAGAGCAGCTCAGTCACAGGTGATTCAATCATGGACCTTTCTTGTTATCTTAGAGACTGAGGTGGATTTTTGACATTGCTTTTGCAAAAAAATTCCGTGTTTACAATCATTGTCTCTATTCTTTCCTAGATTACGAGTCAGTATAACAACTTGCCTGTTTAGGCCTTCCTGATTCAGGTGCTTAGAATCCGGACTTGTGACAATCATAGCTGGCAAGACAGCATTTTCAACTCAGTAGGCTGACAGCTAACTTTGTCAATCTGATGCCTTCAGAGAGCATATAATTCACGGCCCACGAATCTGTCCCTAATTTCTCTTTCTCCAAGAACAAAGTATTGAGCAGGTGCTTTGACTCCCGGGGCCTGAGCTGAAGAGGTTCCTTGCTCTGTAATCAGGCATAAGGAAAGGGGAATCCAGGGAAGAGATTTGTTTAGCACTGTCTTCTGAGGCCACATTTTTGAAAGGGAAATGCAAATTTTTCCTTCTGGTGATTTTGAGGCTGAATAGATTTTGACTGTTTCTGGAAGGTAGGTTTGCTGTTTTACAAATGTTGGTCTACACAACAGCAGAGTTGAAGAGTCTGCTGTGATGTACATCCTTACCATGACCTGCAGAAGGCAAAGGTTCGCAGAAATGAAGTTGTCGACCTTTGCACCCATTTCATGTAAGATGTTGAAAATGAGCTTGAACTCTGCCAAGAGAGACTCACAGGCTACTCTCCTTGCACCTGGAATGTTTTCTGGAAGTGAAATATGGCATGAGGAATGCCATGGGTTATAAACATAAGAAACTTAAAAATGAATTGTTTGTAATTAAGCACTGTTGACATGTAAGTCATTTGACATATGGCAGTGATTCAGAGTGGGTGTTTACAAACTAAAAATAATGAATGGTTCACTGCCTAATAAGAAGAAAGCCCTTTGTGCTTTAATTAATCATTCTGTCCACTGACTGCTTCTGCTGTATTTATATGACGTCTTTCTGAAGATGTGCTTTAGAAACAGACTGCTTCTCACTTCTAGCTAGCAGGTCTGGAGAATCAACAACTCAGACTTAACAGCCGTGGTTCAATTTACTACAAGGCTTTTAGAGTAAGAATTGAGTCAGAAAATGAAGTCCTACCAGAGCACCTTTTAAAACATGTAGCAGTTATCTTTAATACATTTAAAAGTGGATTCACATTGATTTGACGCAGTGAAAGCATTTCAAATACCCGTGTTAAGAATAGAGGTGTTTCAATGTCTTCCAATAAATAAAATCAAGTTCCTTAGATAAAGTAAAAATCACTCTTTCCAAATGAACGAAATTTACTTCAACCAATTGTTGAGAGTCAGCTGTGAGCTCCACATGGTTTTGGAAGCATGTTTTTTTTTTTTTTTTTTTTTTTTTTTTTTTTTTTTGTCCTAAGGAATCACTTTTGTGACCACAAGTTTTCTCAACACTTCTTTATTCAGATCTTTCGAAATTATTATCTATATTTCACAAATGAGAGGATTATGTTTAAGCACTAAATCATTGATCCACTTCATACAAGTTGTATTTGGTAACACTAAGACATGATAGCAAAGTGTTTTATTTTCTTTTCAATTTAATTCCCTTACTCATTTTTGAGGCACTTCCAATTGTCAAGAACTGTGTGCTAGGTGTTCAGATATGATTGTGTTCCTAGAAAAATGTTAAGATGAGACCCTTGTGGTTGGGGAGGCATGTATACACTAAACAAATAAATGAGCAAACATTCATTTTGAAATTATTTTATTAAAGGTCTCTTTGAGAAAGTGATATCCAAATCTGTGACCTAAAGAAGTTGATTAGGGGAAAACAGTTAGCAAGAAGGGGAAGAGACCAACTAGTGTTTTTAAAAAATCTCTTAGATCAACAGCTCCCTAGGATTCATGGATAAGAGCAATACTGTTGAAAGACCCATTCAGGTTCAGACAGGAGACTTTTCAACACTGGTTATCAAAGTCAGGATATCAAAGCCAGTAAGATCCTAAACCAGGGTGAGCCTCCCTTGGAACTTACTAAGCATGCATATTCTGTGGCCTGAATCTAGTCTGTCTGAATGGACCCTAGCAATGGAATGGTCACAAGATCCTTTCATAGGACTCTGTCACACTCTCAAATTTGACAGCATGATCTATGTTGCTTTCAGCAAGTTGGTTTCTCTAAGTCTTTCTTCAGCTTGAAAGTAGGGATTACACTACTTAAAAATCCTATCCTCTCCTTAGAAGTTAGGGATTAACAGTCACAATAGTGTGCTTATACTAAAGGAGAACACAAGAAAGGGCTCTAGGCAATGCTACTGAGTCCTTACACCTCATCGGAGAGGAGGACCCCGAGGGAAGTTTGACATTCACACTGAAGGATGCTCCAGGTATAGGGGGGAGCACTGGGAGAGAAAGAGAAGGGAAGGAAAGGGAAAAGGGGGGAGGGAACAAAGGGATCCAGGAAGGGGTGGAGGGAGGGAGGGGACTGGGGTACCTATTAAGTTTATATGAGTGGAAAAAATAATTAAAAAATGAAAAAAATCCTATCCTTAATAAATGATACGATTTAAACAGTTGTTGTACCAATAGCCCTTCTGTGTATGAACTCCTTTTATGATAGAGCAAAAGACAAAAAGGAATTAGAAGTACACACAGTGACCCAGGTTAGTGATTTTAATCTCACTCAGGAAGCTGAGGCAACAGGATTGTTCACATGGGGAATTTCTGACCAGTCTGAGCTACACAGTAAGACCTTGTCATTTGAATGAATGAATGAATGAATGAATGAATGAATAAATAAATAAAGTTATAAATAAAATCATTATAATAACTTGAGATGTACCACAGGACGGAACATGTAAGGGTAGACTTGTTCATGTAAAGGTCAGGATATTTTTCCATTAGGATATTCTGTTACAGTCTCCCTATAACCTCCACTGGAAAAAAAAATCACTGCATGTTTTGTACTTTAGAAATATGGAGACTTTAAAACTTCACTTATCTTATTCATTAGCAATAGTTGTGACCAAGGCCAATGTGTATTTTATTGCCATTACACTGCACGTTAGCATTCGCTAAGACTTACTCAGCTCATTAGTCTCCAGCCATTCTGGAAGACCTCAGGGTGCTGAAAGACTATTGCCCACCATACATGTAATAATTACACATCACAAATGTCATAATTACATGACACTGAAGATGACTATCTTGAGGGCTCTAGGCACTCTGTAGTTGGAAAACAACTCTAAAATTTACCTTAATTTGCTGCACAACTAGAATTCAGCTATTTGAGGGTGAGAGATAGCCACAGTTGCCTGCTGATTCAAGGCCTGTGATTCATTAAGAAGGCCAGTTCTGTCCCCCTGGATTTTCAAGATGCTTCATATGCTTTTGCCAAGTTAATTTTCTTAATGTGAAAAAGGTGTGTGAGTTCTGAACTCAGCTTGCCTTGAATCTTGACAAAATGCCACACCAAATATATATTTTTCCTCAGCTACATTCCCACCCCAAATCAACCATGGCCACAATTTGAGGGTTAAAAGAGGAGAGTTGGCAGCTCATGGCTGAGCTAGTTTAAGAAACCCTAGAGGAAAGTTCCATTCAAAGTGTTTCATAGTAACCACATGGATCAGTCAGTTTCCTCCAGCTAGAGTGTGATGTTGAAGATATCCATGGAACTGGGAGGTCTCTGTTTCCTAGCCATAAACCATATGTTGATGGCAGAAGCATCTTCATTGCATGTGTTTATAAAAATATGATTTATGAATGAACATAAGTATATCATTTATATTTTTATTACTGTACTTCTATGAGAGATTACCACTAAGGTTATGACTATGTTTAAAGCAAGACGTTCTTAGCTGAATATAATTATATGTTTTCCACTCTTTCCATGCAAGAGGAAAAAAACTGGAGGAAATTGAGTCAGCCTGGCTCCCAGCAAATGTAGACACCAAATAAAAGCACACCTTATAAATCAGAAATCTCATCTAGGGTGTCGCCTTGAAGTACACACCCAACAACTGCTGAATCAAGAACAGATGAAGGGAAAGAGTCTGTCTCACTCTCTCCTTGGAGACCCTCTTAAATAAAAGATGCTGACATTTCAGAGATGACCAGTAAGGGAGTCACAGCCTGTACTATATCATCTGACAAAATTCTATGCTTTCTTCTACCATGGAACTATTAGAGTTCTGATAAATAAACACCCATTCACTATTCTACATGAAGTGAGTTACCAAACATTGTTCCTTTTACTGATTGGAAAATACAGCCACAATCTCACAATTACATACAATATTTAAATGTCAATCAAAATTTAAAACTAATGAAGTAAAGAAAAACATATTCAGACTAAAATCCTTGCATTTTGGAATCAATTTCACTTATTACAATGTGGTACACAAGTTATTTGCTTTCTCTGATTTATAGTGAAGGAATTACAAAGAAACATGACAGTTTGGGGGAAAATGGAGAGATTTGCCTTCTCAGAGAGAGTGTTGGCTGTAGATTTGTGCTAGTGTTTGCTTGCTCATTGGCAGCTCATTGACTATTGGAAGATGTACTATTTGAAGTTTGTGGCACTTTGTGAAATTGCATATAAGTTGATCATTCAGGTTGCAGGCTCTATATACATCTACGAAATCAAATTATTTGATAAGTCTTGCTTGTTTACAGAGTACAATTAAAATGAAGTTATTTCCATAACTTAAGAGTGAAATAACTAGTAGTAACAATTGGACTTGAAACTATTCTGTATTCTAATGGCCATTGAGAGTCTGATTTTCTCCTATTATTTCTCTTCAAAAGAAAAAATTTTAACAACCAAAAAATCACAAAAATTATGCTACAAAGTCCTCCATCCCAGGTGAGTTCACCCAGCCCCCCAGGTGGCCCCGTGTCCTAACTCCTAACACCAGCCAGCCCTAGGGACACCCAGGCTGTCTCCGGTTTTGCCTGGGCCAAGCCCTGGGCCCCAGCCCCTTTCTTCCTCCCGCCTCCCTGTCCGCCCGACCACGCTCCCAGTCCTCCATCCCAGGTGAGTTCGCCTAGCCCTCCAGGTGGCCCTGTATCCCAGGGACACCTAGGCTATCTCTTGTTTTGCCTGGGCCACGCCCAGAGCCCCAGCCACTTTCTTCCTCCCGCCCACCTGTCCGCCTGTCCGCCCCACTGGACAGGACTTCCTCACATTCCTCCATCCCTGGAGCTTGGGTGAGCCATTAAGCCAAGTCCCAGGTCCTAGGTGAAGAATTCTGCCATCAACATCAGCCCCTCTGCCTCTCCGGCCCAATGGGGACCCATGCACGTGGTCCACGGAAGACACACTGCCACTCAGAATTCAATGGAGTCCAAAGGAATCTCAGGCAAAGTTCTAAGGGTCAAAGGGCATACATCTGAAGACCAATACAATCATCTTATCACATGGGAGAGATTCATCACATCCAGCCCAAAAATAAGTAAACCTCCTTTTTTTTCACCTTACTGTTCCTTTCTAGTGTTAATCACTGTAGACTAACTTTTCCATACAGCCACCCCAAAAACATATACAACTCCAGGGAGTATACCACTCACCCTCACATATCACCAAGATACTAAATCGTAAAAGTGCACTAGCATACTAATATTTACCCCTATCTACTTAACCTGAATTAACTGATATACTAACAGCCTAATAGCTTCATCTAGGAAGTAACAATAACAAAAGACAAACGTACCCAACTCCAAGGCAAGCACTAGTAATAATTGCCCAAGTGTAGTAATAGCAACTAAATCAGTTCAGTCAAAAACACACAGAAACTGAAAGGTCCTAAAAGACAAAACAACAATGCCCAAGTCAAAGTGCAGGTCCATGAGAAACAAAACCCAAGAAGACCAACCTTCCACCGAAAGAATTAACCCCATAATGATGGATTCCAACCAGAACAAATTCACAGAAAATAGCCAAGAAAGCCAGATCCAAGATAACGACTTTCAAAGTATGATCATTACCATGACTAATACTATGAAAGAAGAAATCCAAGAGGAGTTAAACGACCGCATCACCCACTTTAAACAGGAACACAACAGACACTTGGAGGAGTTGAGAAAAACAGTTCAAGAAACAAAAATAGGCGTAGAGCAGTTAAAAGAGTCTGAGGTAGAGTTTAAAATTGAACTAAAAGACAAGTTATCTTCAACCCAAAACTCAACAGAGAGTCATATCAGCAGAATTAATGAAGCAGAAAATAGAATTTCAGATCTTGAAGACAAAGTGGGAGAATTAACCAGCTCAATGGAAGAGATTGTTGAAGTCAAAAAGAAACTTGAGAGGAACATTCAAGAGATATGGAAGAAGCCTAACATGAGCATCTATGGAATACCAGAGCAAGAATCCCAAAATACCACACCTGAGGAAATTTTTCAAATTATCATAAATGAAAACTTCCCTCAACTAAAGAATGAGCGGCCCATCCAAATACAAGAGGCATTTCACACTCCAAACAGATATGACCAAATAGAAACTGGCCATGGCAAATAATAGTCAAAACACTCCACATTCAAGACAAAGAAAAAGTGCTGAGAGCTTCAACAGAAAAAAAAAAGTCACTTTTAAAGATAAACCTATTAAAATAAGAAAATGACTTCTCAATGGAAACAGTAAAATCAAGAAGAGCTTGGAGAGACGTACTACATGTATTAAATAGCAAAAATGCCAACCCAGACTGATAAACCCTGCAGAACTATCTGTCATGATCGAGAGAGAAAGAAAAGTTTTCTAGCACAAAGACAACTTGAAGAGATACATGTCTACCAAACCAGGCCTTCAAAAAATGCTAGAAATGATATTCAAACTTGAAGAAAAAAAACAAGCATATCCAGGAGGACAGAAGGGAAGTATAATACTACCAAAACATAAATATCAAACAAAACGCTTACAAAATCCACTAAACATAAAAAAGTCCAGAATTAAAAATAATTTCTCCATTATAACATTAAATGTCAGTGGTATTAACTCACTGATTAAGAGACACACATTACAAACTTGGATTAAAAACCACAACCCATCAATCTGCTGCCTTCAGGAAACTCTTCTTACCACAAAAAAGGCACATCCTAAAAATGAAAGGCTGGTTCAAAATTCTGCAAGCTAATGGAACCAGGAAACAGGCAGAGGTAGCTATTATACTGTCGGACAAAGTGGACTTCAACCAAAAAAAACATAAGAGACACAGATGGATACTCAATTTTAGTCACAGGTACAATTCACCAGGAAGACTTCACAATACTGAACATATAGGCACCCAATACGGGCCCCTCCACATTCATTAACAAAACCCTATAGCATCTAAAGCGAGAAATCAACCCCAAAACGATAATTCTTGAGGATTTCAACACTGCCCTCTCAACATGGGATAGATCAACAGGTCAAAAGCTTAACAGAGACACTTGGGAACTTAATCAAACCCTGAAAGAAATGGACCTTACAGATCTCTATCGAACTTTTCATCCATGCACCAAAGAATACACATTTTTTCTCAGCAGCACATGGAACTTTCTCCAAAATGGATCACATATTGGGCCATAAAACGAATCTCCACATATACAGGAAAGTTGAAATTCTAGCCTGTGCCCTATCAGACCACCACGGCCTAAAGCTGGACATCCACAACACAACAAACAACAGAAAATACACTAACTCTTGGAAACTTAACACTATGATGCTGAATGAGAACTGGATTCAGGAAGAAATTAAAAATGAAATTCAAGATTTCCTGAAAGTGAACGATAATGAAAATAGAACTTACCAAAATCTCTGGGACACAATGAAAGCTGTCCTAAGAGGTAAGTTCATAGCTCTTAATGCCTACATCAAAAAAAAAAAAAAGGAAACATCAGAAATAAATAACTTAACAATGCAGCTTAAAGCTTTAGAGAAACTGGAGCAATCTGATCCCAAAAGCAGTAGAAGAGAGGAGATTAGCAAAATAAGGGGAAAAATATCTGAAATCAAGATTAGGAAAATGATACAGAAAATCAACAAGTCAAAAAATTGGTTCTTTGAAAATAACAATAAGATTGATACCCCCCTACCTAAATTAATCAAAAGCAAGAGAGAGAAAGCCCAAATTAACAAAATTAGAAATGAAAATGGAGGTATCACTACTGATACCCAAGAAATCCAGAGAATTATAATATCATATTTCAAAAACTTATACTCTGTGAATTTGACAACACAAAAGAGATGGATGAATTCCTAAGTAAACACAACTTACCTAAATTGAATCAGGAAGTTGTGAATTACTTAAATAGTCTTATAACATATGAGGAAATTGAGGAAGTAAGCTCGAATCTTCCCACCAAAAAATGTCCTGGAACCGGATGGATTCAGCACAGAGTTCTACCAGACATTTACGGAGCTAATAACCCCAGTATTCCTTAAACTGTTCCATCAAATAGCAAAAAAAGGAACACTACCAAATTCCTTCTATGAAACTAATATCGTCTTAATCCCAAAACCTAATAAAGATACACTTAAAAAAGAAAACTATAGGCCAATTTCTCTGATGAACACAGATGCAAAGATTCTCAACAAAGTCTTAGCAAATCGGATTCAACAACATCAAAAAGATCATTCACGGGGATTAAGCAGGCTTCATCCCCGGCACACAAGGTTGGTTCACCATACACAAATCAATAAATGTAATTCATCATGTAAACCAGTCCAAAGTCCAAGACCACATTATACTCTCGATAGATGCAGAAAAATCTTTTGACAAGATCCAACAGCCTTTTATGATGAAAACGCTAGAGACACTTGCAATGGAAGGAACCTTTATCAATATACTAAAAGTTGTATACAACAAGCCTAAAGCAAGGTATATACTCAATGGGGAAAAACTTGAAACATTCCTGCTTCTATGAGGAACTAGACAAGGCTGTCCACTCTCACCACTTCTATTCAATATTGTACTTGAAGCCTTAGCTGAAGCCATAAGACAAGAAAGGGACAGAAAAGGGATTCAAATCAGCAAGGAAGAAGTCAAGCTATCCCCATTTGCAGATGACATGATCTTGCACCTGAGTGATCCCAAAAACTCCACCAGGAAACTCCTGGAATTAATACAGAAGTTCAGCAGGGTAGCAGGATACAAAATAAATGTACAAAAATCAGTGGCCTTCCTATATGCCCAGAATGAAAGAAGTGAAAAAGCCCTGAAAGAAACAATCCCATTTACTATAGCCCCTAAAAAAAATGAAATACCTTGGTATAAACCTAACCAAGGAAGTAAGAGACCTTTACAATGAAAACCTTAAAACCCTAAAGAAAGAAATTGCAGAAGATTACCAGAAGGTGGAAAGACCTCACATATTCCTGGATTGGCAGAATCAACATCATAAAAATGACCATCCTACCAAAGGCAATATACAAATTCAATGCTATAGCAATTAAAATCCCAGAGCAATTCCTTAATGAAGTTGACCAAAAAGTCTCAAAATTCATATGGAGGCACAAAAGACCCAGGATAGCAAAGACAATACTGAGTAACAAAAACACTGCTTGGAGGTATCACCATACCAAACCTTAGTCTATACTACAAATCCATAGTTATAAAAACAGCCTGGTACTGGCTCCAAAATAGACATACAGATCAATGGATAAAGGTTGAAGACCCAGATATAAGCCCACACAACTACAGCCATTTGATCTTTAACAAAGGGGCTCAAAAAATCCAATGGAAAAAGAACAGTATCTTCAACAAATGGTGCTGGCAAAACTATATCTCCACATGCAGAATATTAAAACTGGACCCGTACTTGTCACCTGTACAAGAATGAGTTCCAAGTGGATCAAGGACCTCGACATAAGGCCAGAGACTATAAAAACCATAGGTGAAAAGGGTAGGAAATTCCCTCGAGATGATTGGGCTAGGCCAACAGTTCCTAAACAGACATCCAATCGCCCAATCACTGCAACCAACTCTCAACAGTTGGGATCTGGTGAAATTAAAGATCTTCTGTTCAGATAAAGAGATTGTAACACAAGCAGAAAGGCAACCCACAGCATGGGAGAAAATCTTCACTAACCACATATCTGAGAGAGCTCTATTATCCAGAGTGCACAAAGAACTTAGAAAACTAAACACCAAGGAAACTAATGGCCCTATTAAAAAATGGGCCCTGGAACTTAAAAGAAACTTTACCAGGGATGAAATTAAAATGTCTAACAAATATCTTAAAAAATGCTCCACTTCCTTAGCCATCAGGGAAATGCAAATCAAAACTTCCCTGAGATATCATCTCACCCCGGTCAGGATGGTAAAAATCCACAATACAAACAACACCAAATGCTGGAGAGGATGTGGAGAGAGGGGAACTCTCCTACATTGCTGGTGGGATTGAAGGCTCATATAACCACTCTGGTGAGCTATCTGGAGATTCTTAAAGAAATTAATGATTGAAATGCCATATGACCCTGCTATTCCACTTTTGGGAATAAACCCCCATACAGCAAAAATTCACCTCTATAGCACAAGCACAACCATGTTCGCAGCAGCCCTGTTTACAATAGCAAAGTCATGGAATCAGACCAAATGTTCAACAGTTGACGAGTGGATAAGGAAAAGTGGTACTTCTATACAATGGAATACTACTCAGCCATCAAAAATGATGAATTAATGGAATTTGCCGGGAAATGGATGGAATTAGAAACAATTATATTGAGTGAAGTATCCCTGACACAGAAAGTTAAGCGCTGTATGTACTCCCTATTAGGTGGCTCCTAGTACCAAACCCACTTAGAGACACTTAAGGATAATTCTCTGTAATACCTACAGTAATTGCAAAGATTATGAACAGGAGGGACTGGGAAGGAGGGCCACATCAGAAAAAAGGAGAGAGGGGACAATTTTACAGCAGAGAAAATAGGCCACCATCAAGGGCTGCAAGGGGTGACATCCAATACCCATCAGGATGGAGTGAAGGACATTGCAGGAGCAGCAAAACTGCTAAAGAAAATCAACAAACCATAATCCAGAACATCAGAGACTCTATATCACCTAGAACTAGGCCAGCCTAATCTCTCCCCATCCTGAAGCTCAGGGAAATTTGCGGAAGAGGGGGCGGTAAGACTGTAAGAGCACAAGGATGGGAGGAGCAATGATATGTAAGATACTCCACACAAGTTAGGGATGAAGCAATCATAATTGGACTTTGCATGCCCTCCGCAATGTCCCACACACTATTGACCCCACAAAGTCTAGTATTTGCTAAAGGCACCAAGATCCTTGGAGGCAAGGAATTGACAGCCACAGTAGTGTTCCTATGCTTAAGAGGAACACAGGAAAGGGTTCAAGGAAATGCTACTTGGTCCTTGTACGTCATCGGAGAGGAGGGCCCAGAGGAGAGTTTGGCATGCAGATTAAAGGATGCTCTGGGGATGGGAGGGGGAGGCACTGGGGGATTGGGAGTGAGGGGGAGTGGGAGGTTGGAGGGAGGGTGGGGACCTTTGTACCTGTTAAGTTTGTGTGCGTGGAAATAATAAAAATAAATTTAAAAATTTGCAAAAATTAGATTAATCTAAGAGATTCATTTCCAGTATATAATTGAGCTAATTCTACTTATTTTGCATATATATATGTAAAAGCTGGTAAAATAATATGTTCTTCAAAATGTGCCCTTTCATTTTTGTAACTCCTTTGAAATAAACATTTAATAAAAAAAATTATGCTACAAATGCAAAAAGGCCAAAGAGGCTCCTTTTTATTTTAATATGAAATTCCTACTCCTTTTCATTCCTACTACATTTCAACAAATTCAAGATGACTGATTGTATAGTCATTGTAACTCAACTCTTCATTATTCTTTTTTTCTCCCACATTTTACCCCCCCCTCCTAATCATACAAGCTCAACAGGCACCCCGTCCTCTCCCTTCTCTCTTCTCTCCCCACTTGTCTTGCACTTTCCCCCCTTTCTCCCCTCCTTTCACTCTAGTTCTCCTTCCCCTCTCCCAATGCCTACCCCTCTTTCCTCCCATCTCCTAGAGCATCCCCTCGTGTGAACACCAAGCTTCTCTCTGAATCTTCCATCCTAGTAAGGGTTCAGGACTCAGTAGCATAGCCCAGAGCCCCTTCTTAGGTTCTCCAATAGTATGGGAATTCTACTATGACTGTTAATCCCTTGCCTGTAAGGGTTCCACTGCCTAGAGCCTTCTCCCCTGAGATCCATGCTAGACTTTGGGGGGTCTTTGTCTTGGCAGCTATTGTACAGGTCAGGTAAAGTCCAGTCCTGGCTGTTGCAGCCCTAACTTGTATGGAGTACCTTCCATATCATTAGTCCTCCCCATCTTTAGACTCAAAAATCTCACCACCTCCTGTTCTGTAAGGTTTCCTGAGTTTTAGGATGGGGAGAAATTTGGCTGGTCTGGTTCCAGGTGAATAATGTAGGGTCTTTGGTGTTCTGAATTATGACTTCTTTTTGTTTTCAGTTTTGCTTTTCCTGCACCACCCTTGGCTGCATCCTGACTGGCATGGAATGCCACCTCCTAGGCAAAGATAAAAGACTGTTTAAATGAAGATGTTATTATAAGAGGAGACTCAAAATAGATGGAAGAATAGGAGTAGGACACAGCAATGTGGGGGGGATGTCAGTGTCCCATTTTCTGGATGGTTACCATCTATTTGCCAGTTCTTAGATATCCTCCCTGTTTGGTGAGATCAAACCTGTTCAGTCCCAAATGACCAAGAAAGTAAGTGAGAGTGAGCTGCACCAGATGTCTTGCTACTTACATGCAATACTTGACCATGGCCTATTTTCGCTACTGAAGCGTGATCCCCATCTCCTTTTTTTTTTTTTTTTTGAGGTCTTCCTTCCCCTCCCTTTCTATTTATAATCCTTTGTGATTACAGTGGGTATTACAGAGATTTATCTTTGAATATGTCATTAAGTGTGCTTGGAACTATCCACTTATTAGTGAGTACATACCATGTCTAACTTTCTGCATCTGGGATACTTCACTCAATATAATTTTTCTAATTCCAGCCATTTCCCAGAAAATTACATTAATTCATCTTTTTTGATGGCTGAGTAGTATTCCATTGTATAAATGTACCACATTTTCATTATCCATTTGTCAACTCTTGGGCATTTGGGTCAATTCCATGATTTTGCTATTATAAATAGTGCTGCAATGAACGTGGTTATGCTCGTGTCATTGCAGTGAATTGTTGCATTATGATGGATTATTCTCAGTAGTGGTATAGCAGGGTAATATGGTACTTCAATATTTAATATTTTTAGTAATTACCATACTGATCACCAGAGTGGTTGTATAATCCTCCATTCACACCAGCAATGTATGAGGAGGATCTTTATTAAAAATTTCAATAAGTTTTATTCAAGCACATTTTAGCATTTATAAAATCTCAATATTCAACCTGACTTCAAAGTATTATGTTGTAGTTACTCTTCTGCTGCTATGAACAAATACCATAATTCAGGCAGCTTAAGGCAGAAGGTGTTATTTATGTGGCTTAGGTTACAGAAGGATTAAGTCTATTGTGGCAGGAAATGCACAAGAGAAAGCAGAGGCTGGTATCAAATGCCTGTCATAACAGTCATTAAGAGGCCATGACAAAAGGTCTTTCCTTCGTGTTTATGTACGATCTCTTTTAAAATTAAAATTAACGTGACTCACTCACACTGTCATCTGACAAGTTGTTTCCACCTTGTCTTGATACTGATTGTCTTCTGTCCTTTAGGTCAAATCAATGCTTTCTGGTTTTCTCATTCATACATTCCTCACTGTTATTTCCAAAACTAGGTACAAAGTCAAGTGCAAGTGACTCAGAATTTTTATAGAAGTATGAATGTAGCACAGATTTTGATTTTTAATATTTTTGCCAATTGTTTTTCATGAAAAACAGATACCACACATACTGGAGAAATATAGATAATTATAAGGGCATACTATAAAAAGTTACATTCTCTTAAATTGGATAATCTAAAGAAAATGGATGAATTCCTAAATATATGCAACCTACTAAAATTGACGAGATGAAATAGATACATTAAACATGCCAATAACAAGAGATGAAATCGAAAGAGTAATTACAAGTCTTCCAAATAAAAAAAGCCCAGGACCAGATGGTTTCAGTGCAGAATTATGCCAAGCCTTCAGAGAAGAGGTAATACCATTACTCCTCAAATTAGTCCATGAAATAGTGAAAGAAGGAAAAATCCCAAACTCTTTCTGTGAAACCAATATAACTTTGATTTCAAAGCCAAATAAGGACACATCAAAGAAACAGAATTATAGGCCAATCTCACTAATGAACACAGATGAAAAAATATTCAATAAAATACTAGCAAACTAAATTCAAAAACATATCCAAAAGGTTATATATCATGAACAAGTTTGATTCATACAAGGAATGCAAGGATGGGTTAATATATGTAAATCGATAAAGGTGATTCATCATTGTCATAGTTAGGCACAGGTGTCAACTTGACTGTTGAGGGTTTGAGCTCTGGGGACAGTTGTAGAGAGTTGATTGTTGAGTTAAGCCCAGAGCAAACCTGAAAGAGACTGTCTAGTTGATGGGAAAGACCCAGCCCATGGTGGGTGGGATTAGACCCTTGATAAATCACAGAGAGCTGATTGAGTGAGTTGACCTTCTTCTGTTCACTTGGCCAGACATGTTGGTCTGGCAAGTAAGGATTGTCTGTCTGTCAGCTGTTATGTGGTGATGGTGTGGCCAGTTTCCTCAGCCCTGGTGTTGGTGCATGCTCTCCCGTTAAGCTGGACTGAGAACTGTAACTGGACTGTCATAAGAAAGTAAACTCCTTGTTCCCTTATGCCATTTGATGTCATTTGTCAGCAACAATGCAGGCAGATTACAACAATCATATTAATAGATTCAAAAACAAAAATCATATGATCCTCTCAATAGACATAGAAAAGGCCTTCCACAAAATTCAACATCCCTTCATGATAAAAGCTTTGGAGAAAACTGGAATGGAGAGGATATATATCAAAATAATAAAAGCTATATATGACAAATCTAAAACAGCATCATTCTAATAGAGAAAAACTAGAACTCCAACTTAGATCAGGAATGAGACAAGGCTGTCCACTGTCACCACTCCTATGCTTGAAGTTCTAGCTAGAGCAATAAGGCAAGAGAAGGAGATAAAAGGAATACAGATAAGTAAGGAAGAATTTAAAATATCCTTATTTGCAGATGTTATTATACTTGAGAGATCAACATGATTCCACAAAGAAACTACTCAAGTTACTAAATAATGTCAGTAAAGTGATAGGCTAAAAAAATCAACATACAAAAATCAGTAGCCTTCCTGTATAGAAGAGAAACAACAGTCTGAGAAAGAAATGAGGGAATCTATCCCATGCATCATGGCTCACTCACTGCAGTAAGACCTGTTATTACAAGACTTGCAAAATGACTGACATACCAACATGCCCCCACACAGAGAAACTCAAGAGATATAAAAACATACAGCAGAAATCTTGGGAACTAAAATTGAATGAGTGAAGGGACATGCTCTTATCAGTGGGGTGGCCCAAAGAGAAGCAACTTTGTAAGCCAAAAGAAACCTGAATCCTACAAGAATAGACAAGCCAGAGTGAATCCTGAGGTTGATATAAGCAGACAGAAAGGTAGGTGGGAGAGAGTGGGATGCATTGATGAAAGAAGGGAGGCTGATGGAAGGGAAAAGGAATGGAGGCAAACAGGGATAATTACTCAATATGCTTGTAAAACTAGAAAAATAAAATAATCTTTAAAAGATATTAATTTTTTATTTAAAAGACCAAAAAGAAAGGAATTTCATACCTTTTGGGTAGCCGAGTCTCATCTTAATTATGCTGTAAGCTTGTCAGAAGAGCAAATGTCACTGCAGCACATGATAGACATGCTACAACCTTCTTGGCATTGCTCTGTTGGGGCAATGCAAGAATAAGTTAAAATTCACAACATACAGAAAAAGGAGGAATTGGGTGGTCTGTTTAGACTCCGATGGGAACTAACATCTTTAATTTTCCCAATAGTATTTTTTAAAAGTTTTTTATAAAGTTATTTATTCAATTGTGCGTGTGTGTGTATGAATGTGTGCGTATGGATGTGTATGTATGTGTGTGTGTAGAACCACGGGCGAATTCGGGAACCACCATGGACTCCTCCACCTCCTTGTTTACTCTGCCCCAGGATTCACAGGCTCCGCCCTACCAGGACCAGAAACGCAGGCTGCCCCAGCTTCCGCCCGGCGTCTACATATGGGGTCTAGGATCTGAACTCGGGACCATCCGCCTGCAAGGCAGAGGCTTAACCCCTGAGCCACATCTCCACCCCCCCCAATAGTATTATTTTATAGACAGACTAAGTAAATGCTATATCGTCAGGTTCCAAGGGCATGGGAAAATGAGGAGGCTGTGGATTTCCATGATTTCCATTCAACATACAATGTACTCTGAAGATAAGTCAAAACCAAATACGAGCAACCTTATCTGAAGGACTGAGGCAGACATGGCTCTACCCAAGTCATGTCTCACTCCAGCTTTGAAGTAGGACAACTTGCCAAGGACATGTTTCACAGCCACAGTTTTGGGCCCAGCTTGCTTTTTCAAGGAGATTCCCTTGCCATACCTTTGGACACAGGTAATCTTTGCCCAGCTATAGTTTCCGTGCTGCAGCTTTGCTGGTCCAGAATTTGTATCATGATATGGCTTTGCCTTCTATATTGCAGTTACTCCTTGCATGGATGATACAGTTGATACGCTTTTAAATGTAAGATATATGCTATCTTACTAGTTTTTAATAAACACATACAACAAAAAGCAATTCATATTGAATTGCCTATATCAGGAGCAACCATGATCAAATATATTTTTGCCTTTGAAAATATTGTTTGATAGAGAACATCATCTTTCTAAAGTTATGCACACATGCTGAAACATTTCTATGTCAGCATCCATTTAATGGAAAGCAATGTCATCATTATTCATTGATACTACTCTTAAATGAGGGCAATTACTTTCTCAGCAGGAGATCATTATGGGGTATGCATAAGTTATTATCTTTCCTTTAACTATAAGAGGATTCTGTGGAATGTAAACCTGAAGCAGAACAACTTGATGCATTAGAGGGCTCTATCATGAATCTTAAAATTCAACCTTTCCACAGCTGGTTCTCAGGCAAAATGAGCTATGGTATGAATTTTCATTTGCATAATCATCAAATGTTTATAGTAGATGGGATTGTTGGAATTTTCCAGATTTGAATATTCCTTTCAAAGTAACAATAGGATTTTGTTACTTTTTTTTTTTTGTAACTTTTGTTACTGAGTATTAGAAATCATGGATGTGTACATGATCTTTTCAGAGTGGTTCCTTGAAAGAGAACAAATAGAATCTATACCACACTGCAGTGTGTGTGGTTTTGCCTGGATTCTGCAGAGACAGTCCTGAGTGGAACTGTGGAAATTACTGGGAATTTTGAAAAAGCAAAATTTACTGTTTCAACTTGAGAGGAAATCAGGAACTAACTAAATTTGCCAGAAGATCTAAAAACCCTCATTTTATACCCCACTGAAAAGTTGTGCTAGAGACTATTCTGCCCAATACATCAGTCACTTGCTGTATTTATACTATTTCTTTCTTTCTATCCATGTATCTATGTATCTATCTATAATCTATCATCTATCTATCTGTCTGTCTGTCTGTCTATCTATAAAAGGTTTCCTGTTGTGCACTGAAATTGTTTTTCACAGTTTCAGTCTACAAAAAAGGATATAAATTTTTGCATAAGAATTCAGTTTAGGGCTGGAGAGGTGGCTCAGGGGTTAAGCCTCCGCCTTGCAGGCGAAAGGTCCTGAGTTCGGATCCCAGATCCCACGTATAGACGCCAGGCGGAAGCAGGGGCGGCCTGCGTTTCTGGTCCTAGCAGGGCAGAGCCTATGAATCCCGGGGCAGAAGGAGGTGGAGGCGTCCATGGTGGTTCGCGAATCCGTCCGTGGTTCTACACACACACACACACACACACAGACACACACACACGCGCGCGCACATACACATGCACATGCACACAGTTGAATAAATAATAATAATAATAAATTAAAAAAAAAAGAATTCAGTTTAGAAATTTCCAAAGGAATGTTCCAACATTTTTTTTCCCATTTGCTGGTCCTGAATTTCTAACCAAGACAATAACGAACTATATTTGCATTGGCTTCCTGTTTTGATGACAGTGAAGGAAAGCAAATACAAAATTAGTATTACAAAGATCAGTTCAAAGAAAAAATAGGGACGTATATTGGAAGGAAGGTAAGAAATCTCTAATTTTGTACTTTGGTGAAGAGAGCATGTTCTAATGGAGTGATGCTATTGAACAAAAAATATAATGGTAAAAAAATCCATGCTTACAAAGAGAGAAAGACCACAAAATATCAAATAAAGGGAATTAAAGCAAGTCCCAGCAGCAGAGGCAGGAGGCTTCTCAATGGTGTCATGGTTTCAGATGGAGTTTACAGCTCTGTGAATATGTTTATGAAGTTTCCTATACCTTTATGTATCTAAAATTAATATATAGAACTGGTTTACAAGAAGTAAAAACATTTGGATTTTAGGTCCACTTTTCAGTAGTTCTGGTGCTATAAACTAGAACAAGAACCTATGAAAGGAAAGAATAAAGGTCCTAGGAGGAATTCAAGCTATTAAGATTTCATTATAAAGACACTATATCAAATTGCATTTTAAAAATTTGTCATTATATCCATAGACCTGGCCTAGAAGCTTCCTTCTGCAATGAAATGTGTTCATCATAAAAATAAAAAACACTCGCAACTGGCCAATGTGCAGAGGAAAAATGACTACAGACTTTTCACCCCTAAACAGGATATCTAAACCACCACCCCCATACACACACCCCAAAAGGCTCAGGAAATATCTTCGAAGAGGTAATGGTAGGACTGTAAGAGCCTGAAGCAGGGGAGGCAGGGTTATGATCAGACATTACCTTCTGAACATGATAGGGCTGTTGAATTCATGAGTTCACTCAAGCTTAATGAGGTTTGTCCTATCAACATTTTACCAGGAAGGGAAAAGATCTCAAGAGTCTCCATACCTCCCTGACAGAATGGTAAGAGTGTGGGTGCAAGGGGAATGGAAGATGCCTTCCTCAATGGTGTACCCACTGAAAAATGATTCATGCTCTGCCAGGTACTCAGGCACATGCTATCAAAGGTAACTTAAATGAAACCCAATGATCCATACTTGTGAAAAGATATGAAAATAGTAGAAAGACTGGCAGGCAAGAAAAAAAAGAGTTTAGTGGGAAAAGGAGAGTGGGTAGGATTGAGGATTAAGGTGTGATAATATCATAAATTCACCATATTCATATAAGAAATACTAAAAGAATGAAAGAATGACTTTCTAAAAATGTGTGTATGTGTGTGTGTGTGTGTGTGTGTGTGTGTGTGTGTGTGTGTGTGTGTCAGAGGACACAATGGGTGCCAGTAGGGGCCAGAGATTGACTTCCAGAATCATCTGGATTGCTTCTACTTCCTTGTTGCTTTGCTGTGACCAGTGATAAAGGTATCTGAGAAAAAAACAAAAGAACAAAACCTTTCTAGTTACTTTATGACATGGTAGATGGTGTCACGGTAGTACTTGTTTTACTTTCATTACTCATCATTGCAGCAAAATACCTGTCACAAGCAACTTACTATAAGAAGTTTTCATAGGCTCATACTACCAGGTGTTGTTCACCGTTGTGAGGAAGTTACATTAGCAGGAGCTTGAAGCAGCTTATCATATCACATTCACATAGGAGAAAAGGACAAGGACTGATGCATACATGGGCACTTGCTTGCCAACACTCAGTTACCTCTCCACATCTTTACATAGTGCCAGACTACCTGCCCAGGGAACAGTCTCATCCTCAATGGACTGGATCATCTCACGTCAGTTCTCTTAATCTGGGGAGTCTCTCTCAGATATGGCCTGAATCTGGTCTCCTAGATGTCAGATTGACAGTTAACACATTGCATTATGTTTGAAAGAAAGACGAGATCATAGTAAGGCAGGAAGTCAGAGTGATTCAGGAGTCAGGTTTACTCTTTTTATAATAACTCACTCTCATGGGAACTAAGTGGGATTTCTCAAGAATTCCACTTATTCCTGTGGGAGCAGTGTCCTCAAAAAGCAAAATCGTTTTCCACATCACATCCCACACTGAGGCACAAGTCTCCCACACCATAACCTTTGAGAATGTGCTGAAGCCTCATCCGAATCACACCTATTAATTCAGGTTTACTGAGGCAACCTTTCTCTAGACTCGTTTCTCAGTATAACTACCTTTGAGTGCCAGATTAAATAATCTAGCCTTGTTTACTAAGACACACATAATGCTTGATAGAACTTTAGCCCAGACTCCTAAGTGTTCTATTCAAGTTCTTCAACTGAATAGGGTTCCAATATCAACATTAGTTTTGGCTTGCCACTCCCCACCTACTATCAAACACACAGCTACATTGTTTTCTTACACTTATCCATTTATGTGGTTAAATTCAGATCATGCCATTGTTCCTATGCAGTTGTACTAGGCTTTTCATTACACTTTCAATATTCTATTCATTGATTAAAGCTTAGCTCAAATTCTACTTATAGATAACTGTCTGCTCACTCTAGTGTCTCAGAAGCCTGGTCCTATTATTGAGAGATTTTTTTTTTAGAAAAGTCTTCTATTGTGGAACTTTGGAATATGCATTGAAAAGAAATCTTCTAAATATGTTATGCCTGTTGATAAAATGTAAATAAGATAATTGGCAACTTATTTACTCTTAGCTTGTGGCCTTGGAATAAATAACTTTTCATGGCTGCCAAATTGCTTCCCTGGTTTGGATTTTATGATTAGCAGTATATTAGAAGAGACAGAAAATTTATACTGGCCATTTCTGCTGGTGATGAAGGCCATTTGAAATCTACTAATTGCTGATAGAAAACTAGGTTATGATAGTCTCCCTTCATAGCTAAATGTTTTCAGAAAAAATTGAAGGAATTTTCTTTAAATTAGTTGGGAGAGTGGAGACTAGCATGCATTTTTTGAGTTTAAACTATCACAGGTTTAATTCCTGAGTACAGATGGTGAAAGAATACATTTGAGCACATGGAGAAAACTAGCAATATTTGACACCTATTTCTTTTTTCCTGCAAGTTGAAGGTTGTTGCATTCCTAAAGTACAGTAGACACAATGATAAGGAACATTGTGCAACAAATACAGTATGACTTTCTCACTGTTGCAGTTTTATTAGGCAGTACTCTAATAAAAATATGAACACATAGGCAAGCCATGAAATTATATAGTGTGAAAAGATGTGGTGATACATGCTTAAAGTTCCAGAAATTGAGAGCCTGAGAAAAGAGGCTAATGAGTATGAGGTCCATCTGGGATATATAGTGAGACCCTGTTGAATGAATGAGTAAAGGGAAGGAAAAAAGGAAGGAAAGAAGGAAGGAAGGAAGGAAGGAAGGAAGGAAGGAAGGAAGGAAGGAAGGAAGGAAGGAAGGAAGGAAGGAAGGAACGAAGGAAGGAACGAAGGAAGGAAGGAAAGAAGGGAAGAAAGAAAATGTTATAACATGGATCAATACCCAGCATCTCCTTTAACTCATCCTGAAGATTTTTTGAGCACTGTGAAGCATCTTAAGGATTTTGATATGGTTGATTAGTTCATCAATTACTCAACAAAAAGGTTAAGCAATGGATTCTTCTTCTATAAGGAAAGTACCAGTTGCTTAATTCCAATAGTGAGAGTCATGATCTTCATCTTGGGAGGAAATTGGTAATGAATATGTCAAAGCAAACCTTCAGTTTTGTAAACTGTGTAGAGTCATGACCAGAAGGTCAGAATGATAGTCATCTGCTCAAGCCCTTATAATATGGGCCCTCTAGGCCTTACATTTATCTTTTCTTATTCTTACTACCTGAATAATCTTCCATCTCTCTTTTTTTTTTACTTTTAACTTTTACTTTTTTATTTTTTTCATTCATACAAAGTTGATAAGTAACCCATTCCCCTTCCTCCCTCCTCCCCTCCCTGAACCCCCCAACTCCCTCCCCCCTTTCTTCTTCCTTTCCCCCCTCCCTCTCCTTCTCCCAGTGGGGGGGCCCCCCACTCCTGGAGCATCCTTTAGTATGTTTGTCAAACTTCCCTCTAGGTCCTCCTCTCTGATGAGGTGTAAGGACTCAGTAGCATTACCTAGAGCTCTTTTTTTTTTGTGTGTGTGTTCCCCTTTAGTATAAGAACACTATTGTGGCTGTTAATCCCTTGCCTCTAAGGATCCTAGTGCCTGTGATCCATACTAGACTTTGGGTGTTCAATGATATGTTGGTCATTGTGCAGGTCATGCAAAGTCCTATTTTGATTACTTCGGCCTTAACTTGTGTGGAGTATCTTGCATATCATTGCTCCTCCCCATCTTTAGGCTCTTACATTCTTACCGCCCTCTCTTCTGCAAATTTCCCTGAGCTTTAGGATGGGGAGAGATTAGGATGGCTTGGTTCCACGTGGTTGATGTAGAGTTTCTGATTTTCTGAATTATGGTTTGTTGATTTTTTTTTCAGTTTTGCTGCTCCTGCATTGCCCTTGGCTCCATCCTGATAGGTACTGGATGTCACCCCCTGGCCAGAGATAAAAGGCTGTTAAAATAGAGTCTTATTATAAGAGTAGATTCAAAGGTAGATTGAATAAGAGTAGGAGACTGCGGTGAGGGGGGGACTTGACCCATATTTGTCACCATGTACAAGACTTAATTCCAAATGGATCAAGTACCAGAGTTGCAGCCTTGAGACCAGGGCTCCCCCGGACCAGGTGGAGAACAGAAACACACAACTCTCTAGGCTGAGTGAATTTGAACCCATTTGCTGAAACTTTTGTGATAGCTTTTATACAGAATATTTTGGGGTAGAGAATGTTGCACCTACAAATAGACATATAATTTCCTCCTCAGCAATCACCTTCAGGAAGGACATTTTTTCAAGAACCTGACCCATTGTTTGAGGGTAAAGGCACAGAAACATACTCCCAGTATTTCCAAATCTAGCTAATCTATAATGCTCCACCAGATAGCCATGGGGCTAAGCCCACATAGTTGTCATTGTTTTAACAGAGACTGCATTTTTAAAATACACAGAGGAGGATTGAGCTCCTTTTGATTTCAACAATTAACTATAGGTGTGCCCAACATCCCATAAGTCCCAGCATGAGCTTTTACTGTTGTCCTGTCTGAGTTGGTCCTCTCAGTCAGGCAGGTTGACATGGGCAGCATGCATGGTACCAGGCATGGTAGCAGGTTCTAGCTTGGGAAGTTTCATGCAGCTCATGCAGCACAGGCCTGCCTGGTCCATTCCTCCTACATATCCATCCTTTTTAGCAGTCAGCAGGAGCCAGAGTTCCTTTCACTCTGACCTTGTTGACCCCACCTCAGAGGGAGTCCAGCATAATGGACTGATGCCTATCTTAGGCCGGACACCAACTGCATATGGAACTGTAGCCCATCATTGGTCATCAGCCCTGGAAGGACCTCACCTCTAGAAGGCATGCCAGGATATGTGGGTAGTAGATTAGACCAAGGCCTCATGAATCTCTGTACTCCAAGCTTGAACCACATCTCTAGGGGGACCATGGCTTGGATATTCAAGGGCCATATGTGCCTGTAGCATAGTCTTGTTGATGGAACACTGCTGAAAGATGTGCTGAAGGAAACACTTAAGCAATATAATTATTAAAAGAATAACTCTTCCTATAATAACGTCAGTCCATTCCTTTAATAGTAAGTTTATGTCTTCCTTTGAGGAATTCCAGAAGTATATTGTCATCAGTAGTTGATGACCCATTCGTGAACCATGCATTTTCCAAACCCGGGGTCCATTCTGTCAGGCCCCATATCACCAAGGGTGTCTCTTTCAGGGGGAGGCGATAATGGGTGGGGGTGCATTCAGATGGTCCATCTCTGTGATTTCTCATAAGAGTGCTGTTTGGGGAAGGGAAAACATGGCCCCCTTTGCTACCAACATGTATTCTCCCAGTTTGGATTGCAAATACCATCTCCAGTGGATAGTCTTGGTGTCTAGACTTTCTGGCATGATGATCTCTTCCTTGGCCTTCGGCCAGGGTAAAAGGGATATCCCAATTCCTTTTAAAGTTCTAGTGAACAGATAGCACAGTCTCATGCTTCTGGAATTTCTGAGTTAATTCATAGGTGGGAATTTTACCACCTCTAATTTCTTTAAAATCAGTGTATACATTCTGGCTAACAAGTCTACATATTGTGAGTGACTAGACATGAAATTTCTATTTAGAATTTGACTTAAAGTTAAAATGCAGGCTTTTTCTCTCGATCAGAGAGCTGGAAGCCAGTCCCAAAAAACCTAAGAACAGGTAGAAGGTACTCCCAATTCCCAGAAAAATCCCTCCTGCTAGGGAAAAACTTAAATTATCTAAAAAAAAAAAAAAAAAAGAAGAAAAATCTAAGAACAGGTAGGAGGTATACCCAATTCCCAGAATTCCTCCTGCCAGAGGCAAAATTTAAGTTACCTAGGAAGGAATGCCCAGTATCTGCCTATGGGATTACTGTGACCTTTCCCAGGGAACAGACTTTAGGCCTGAACTGGGCAGAAAACACCAAGGCCTGACAATTCCCATATTTTACTTATTTCTCTTATTTATTTCAAATAACGCCATGTCCTTTTTCCAAAAGATGTTTCTTTGAATCCATCTTTTCCAAACTGAGACTTATTCTACCAGATTGGTCAGATAAGAATGCAGCAATCAAAGACCTTAATATAAGGCCAGAAACTATAAAAACCTTAATTGAAAGGGTAGGGAACTCCCTCGAGCTGATTGGACTAGGCCAACAGTTCCTAAATGGAAATCCAATAGCATAGTCAATACAACCAGGACTCAGCAGATGGGATCTTATGAAATTAAAGAGCTTCTGTTCAGATAAAGAGATTGTAACTTGAGCACAAAGGCAACCCACAGAATGGGAGAAAATCTTCACTAACCACATATCTGATAGAGCTCTATTATTCAGAGTGCACAAAGAACTCAGAAACCTAAACACCAAGGGCCTTGGAACTTAAAAGAAACTTTACCAGGGAAGGAATTGAAATGTCTAACAAATATTTAAAAAAATGCTCTGCATCCTTAGCCATCAAGGAAATAAAAGCAAACCGAAACTTCCCTGAGATATCATCTTATCCCGGTCAGGATGGCAAAAATCCGCAATACAAACAGCACCAAATGCTGGAGAGGATGTGGAGAGAGGGGAACTCTCCTACATTGCTTGTGGGAATGCAGGCTTATACGACCACTCTGGTGAGCTATCTGGAGATTCTTAAAGAAATTAAAGATTGAAATGCCATATGACCCTGCTATTGCACTTTTGGGAATAACCCCCCATACAGCAAAAATTCACCTCAATAGCACAAGCATGACCATGTTCATAGCAGCACTGTTTACAACAGCAAAGACATGTAATCAATCCTAAAGCCCAACAGTTAATGAGTGGATAAGGAAAATATGGTACATTTATACAATGGAATACTACTCAGCCATCAAAAATGGTGAATTAATAAAATTTTCCAGGAAATGGATGGAATTAGAAAAGATTATATTGAATGAAGTATCCCAAACACAGAAAATTAAGCACCATATGTACTCCCTAATAGGTGGATCCTAGTAACAAATGCACTTAGTGATACAATCAAAGATAAATCTCTGTAATACCTACAGTAATTGCAAAGGTTATAAGTAGGGAGGGAAGGGGAAGGAGGGCCCTGCCAGAAACAAGGAGAGAGGGGATCATGCTACAGCAGAGAAAATAGGCCATCATCAAAGACTGCAAGTAAGTAGTGAGACATCTGGTTAAGATCACAGACTTTTCTTCCTGGTCACTTGCATCAGATGGGGTATGATCTCACCAGACAGAGAGGGCATAAAGTCTGGCAGATAAAAGGTAACCATCCTGCAAATGGGAGACTGAACCCCCTCACCACAATCTTCCATCTCTTGACCACTAGCTCCTCATTGCTGGTGGCTCACCTTGTCCTCAGTATTATTTTCATCACTGAATTCACTGTGCAGAAGAAAAGTTCCATATATCTTAACTTGTCATGACCACCCCAACAAATGAACTCACTGTGAGGAAGAACACTTGACTTGGTCATCCACGGTAATATTAAACTCACTGAGAAGGCTCAGATTCCCATTATACAGAAAGAATTTCAGGAACCTAACTTCTAACTTCCTTTTTTAAAATTTTATTATTATTATTATTATTTATTCAACTGTGCGCATGTGCGTGTGTATGTGCGCGCGTGCGTGTGTGTGTGTCTGTGTGTCTGTGTATGTGTAGAAACACAAGTGAATTCACGAACCACCATGGACGCCTCCACATCCTTCTGCCCTGGGATTCACAGGCTCCGCCCTACCAGGACCAGAAGCGCAGGCCGCCCCCGCTTCCGCCTGGTGTCTATACATGGGATCTGGGATCCGAACTCAGGACCTTCCACCTGCAAGGCGGAGGCTTAACCCCTGAGCCACCTCTCCAGCCCAGGAACCTAACTTCTAAAGAGTATCATTTTAAGAGAACTTCAGAAACTTGCTTTAGATCAGACCTCTCTGGAATTGCACCAGGCAAGAAAACACCTGTCTGCCTAGATACAAACTCCACCCTGGATAGTACATTTCTATCATCTAGGAAAAAAAAAATCCAGACTCCAAATATTTCTGATAAATCATATGGTTAAGTTCAACCCAAAGATCTTAATTTCCACAGGTTAGTTATAAGACTTAAATTATTTTTTAAATCCACACTGCATGAAATAAAGTGAATTATTGCAAATACAGCAATATCACTGCAATGGGAGGAGAAAGGGGAGAAATCAAAGATTTGCTTGATGAAGAAGGTTAGAAGTGTCTTGGTACACAGAGTTATTTCAACTTAGTTATACTGACTTTTATGTAATGTTATTTGTCTTTTCCATGTTTCAAATTAAAATTACCCCATGTACGAAGCTGTATCCTGAAGTCATGAGCAGACACCAGGTAGAAACACAAGTGAATATTTATACAAATGATTACAATGTTTTAAATGACATCAACTGCTTAAATTGCTCTATGGGAGCCATCTACCTTATCATGAAGATCATCAGGCTGCCCTGTGGAGGGGTCTATGTACTATCTCCAACCTGACACACATGTGCACAAGCCATCTTGAACTCTAACCTAACCAGCCCTAGTTCAGCCTTCAGTGGATTGCAGCCTAGCTGGCCACCAGAGAGATCACTGAGTCAGGACCCAGTTCTGAGCTCTTAATTTCTGCCCTTCATGCAGGAAAGATGATTCATATTTAAGATTTCAAAGTAATTGGTTTGTAGTCATTTCAAAGTGATTTGAATCCCTTTTCTGTCCCTTTCTTGTCTTATGGCTTCAGCTAAGACTTCAAGTACAATATTGAATAGAAGTGGTGAGAGTGGACAGCCTTGTCTAGTTCCTGATCGAAGTGGGAATGCTTCCAGTTTTTCCCATTGAGTATAATCCTTGCTGTGGGCTTGCTGTATACAGCTCTTATTATATTGATAAAGATTCCTTCCATTCCTACTGTCTCTAGCGTTTTGAACATAAAAGGCTGTTGGACCTTGTCAAAAGCTTTTACTGCATCTATCGAGAGTATCATGTGGTTTTGGATTTTGGACTGGTTTATATGATGAATTACATTTATTGATTTTGTGTATGTTGAACCAACCTTGTGTGCCGGGGATAAAGCATTCACTTGGTCCCCGTGAATGATCTTTTTGATATATTTTTTGAATCGGATTTGCTAAGACTTTGTTGAGAATCTTTGCATCTGTGTTCATCAGAGAGATCAGCTTATAGTTTTCTTTTAAGTGAATCTTTATTAGGTTTTGGGATTAAGACGATATAAGCTTCATAGAAGGAATTTGGTAGTGTTCCTTTGCTATTTGATGGAACAGTTTAATGAGTATTGGTGTTATTAACTCCTTGAATGTCTGGTAGAACTCTGTGCTGAATCCATCTGGTCCAGGACATTTTTTGGTGGGAAATTTCGAGATTACTTCCTCAATTTTCTTATGTTATAGGACTATTTAAATAATTCACAACTTCCTGATTCAATTTAGATAAGTTGTGTTTACTTAGGAATTCATCCATCTCTTTTGTGTTGTCAAATTTCACCGAGTATAAGTTTTTGAAATATGATGTTATAATTCTCTGGATTTCTTGGGTATCAGTAGTGATAACTCCATTTTCATTTCTAATTTTGTTGATTTGGGTTTTCTCTCTCTTGCTTTTGGTTAATTTAGCTAGGGATGTATCAATCTTATTGATTTTTTCAAAGAACCAGCTTTTTGACTGGTTGATTTTCTCTATCGTTTTCTTAATCTCGATTTCAGATATTTCTTCCCATATTTTGCTAATCTCCTCTCTTCTACTACTTTTGGGATCAGATTGCTCTAGTTTCTCCAAAGTTTTAAGCTGCATTGTCAAGTTATTTATTTCTGATGTTTCCATTTTTCTGATGTAGGCATTAAGAGCTATGAACTTACATCTTAGGACAGCTTTCATTGTGTCCCAGAGATTTCGGTAAGTTCTATTTTCATTATCGTTCACTTTCAGGAAATCTTGAATTTCATTTTTAATTTCTTCCTGAATCCAGTTCTCATTCAGCATCATAGTGTTAAGTTTCCAGGAGTTTGGGTATTTTTTGTCGTTTTTTGTGTTGTGGATGTCAAGCTTTAGGCCGTGGTGGTCTGTTAGGGCACAGGCTAGAATTTCAGTTTTCCTGTATATGTGGAGATTCATTTTGTGGCCCAATATGTGATCTATTTTGGAGAAAGTTCCGTGTGCTGCTGAGAAAAATGTGTATTCTTTGGTGCGTGGGTGAAAAGTTCGATAGATATCTGTAAGGTCCATTTCTTTCAGGGTTTGATTAAGTTCCAAAGTGTCTCTGTTAAGCTTTTGACCTGTCGATCTATCCCATGTTGAGAGAGCGGTGTTGCAGTCCCCAAGAATTATCGTTTGGGAGTTGATTTCTCGCTTTAGACGCTGTAGGGTTTTCTTAATGAATGTGGAGGGGCCCGTATTGGGTGCATAAATGTTCAGTATTGTGAAGTCTTCCTGGTGAATTGTACCTGTGACTAAAATGTAGTATCCATCTGTGTCTCTTATGATTTTTTTTGGTTTGAAGTCCACCTTGTCCAACAGCATAATAGCTATCCCTGCCTGTTTCCTGGTTCCATTAGCTTGCAGTATTTTGGACCAGCCTTTCATTTTTAGGATGTGCCTATCTTTTGTGGTGAGATGAGTTTCCTGTAGGCAACAGATTGATGGGTTGTGATTTTTAATCCAAGTTTGTAATCTGTGTCTCTTAATCAGTGAGTTAATACCATTGACATTTAATGTTATGATGGAGAAATTATTTTTAATTATGGACAATTTTTATGTTTGGTGAATTTTGTAAGCTTATTAGTTTACATTTATGTTTTTGTGGTATTATACTACTCTTCTGTCTTCCTGGACACAGTTGTTTTTTTCTTCAAGTTTGAGTATCTTTTCTTGCATTTTTGAAGGCCTGGTTTGGTCGACATGTATCCCTTCAAGTTGTCTTTGTGCTGGAAAAATTTTCTTTCTCCCTCGATCATGACAGATAGTTTTGTCAGGTATATCAGTCTGGGTTGGCATTTTTGCTCATTTAATACATGAAGTACATCTCTCCAAGCTCTTCTTGCTTTTACTGTTTCCATTGAGAAGTCATTTGTTATTTTAATAGGTTTGCCTTTAAAAGTGATTTGCTTTTTTTCTCTTGAAGCTCTCAGAAATTTTTCTTTGTCTTGAATGTGGAGCGTTTTGACTATTATTTGCCGTGGCGATTTTTTATTTTGGTCATATCTGTTTGGAGTATGAAATGCCTCTTGTATTTCTATGGGCCTCTCATTCTTCAGTTGAGGGAAGTTTTCATTTATGATAATTTGAAAAATTTCCTCAGGTGTGGTATTTTGAGATTCTTGCTCTTGTATTCCATGAATGTGCATGTTAGGCTTCTTCAGGGTGTCCCATATCTCTTGAATGTTCCTCTCAAGTATCTTTTTGGCTTTAACAATCTCTTCCATTGAGCTGGTTAATTCTCCCACTTTGTCTTCAAGATCTGAAATTCTATTTTCTGCTTCATTAGTTCTGCTGATATGACTCTCTGTTGAGTTTTGGGTTGAAGATAACTTGTCTTTTAATTCAATTTTAAACTCTGCCTGAGACTGTTTTAACTGCTCTATGCCTATTTTTGTTTCTTGAACTGTTTTTCTCAACTCCTCCAAATGCCTGTTGTGTTCTTGTTGAAAGTGTTTGATGTGGTTGTTTAATTCCTCTTGGATTTCCTGTTTCATAGTATTAATCATGGTAATGATCATACTTTGAAAGTTGTTGTCTTGGGTCTGGCTTTCTTGGCTATTTTCTGTGAATTTGTTCTGGTTGGAATCCATCCTTAAGGGATTGATTCTTTCAGTGAGAGATTGGTCTCCTTGGGTTTTGTTTCTTATGTATCTGCACTTTGACTTGGGCATTGTTGTTTTGTCTTGTAGCGCTTTTCAGTTTCTGTGTGTTTTTGACTGAACTGATTTAGTTGGTATTACTACACTTGGGCAGTTGTTACTAGTGCTTGCCTTGGGGTTGGGTATGTTTGTCTTTTGTTATTGTTATTTCCTAGCTGAAGCTATTAGGCTGTTAGTACATCAGTTAAATCAGGTTAAGTAGACAGGTGGTGAATTTTATTAGTATGGTAGTGCACTTTTACGATGTAGTATTTTGGTGATATGTGAGAGTGAGTGGTGTATTCCCTGGAGTTGTAAGTGTTTTGGGGGTGGCTTATGGAAAGGTTAATCTACAGTGATTAATATTAGAAAGGAACAGTAAGGTGAAAAAAAACGGGGGTTTACTTATCTTTGGGCTGGATGTGAAGAATCTCTCCCATGTGATAGGATGATTGTAGAGGTTTTCAGATGTATGGCCTTTGACCCTTAGAACTTTGCTTGAGTTTTCTTTGGAGACTTGTGTGGTTCCTCGGTGGGCCAGAGAGGCAGAGGGGCTGATGTTGTTGGCAAAATTCTTCACCTGGGGCCTGGGACTTGGCTTAGTGGCCCTCCCAAGCTCCAGGGATGGAGGAACGTGAGCAAGTCCTGTCCAGTTGGTCGGACAGGCGGGCGGGAGGAAGAAAGGGGCTGGGGCCCGGGGCGCTGCCCAGGCCAAAGCCCGAGGCAGCCCGGGGCGTGCCTCTGGGACACGGGGCAACCTGGGGTGGCTCATCCTTGGTAGTTCTTATTGTGGTCTGTTTTCTTTTTATCATAACCATCAAAATGGGAACATAATCATTTCACTGCAGGTGTTATTTGTGGCTTTCTAGTACCTAGTAAGGTAAATCATTTTTCTTTTATTTGTTAATTCATTTTTCAATATAACTACTCAGGTTCATGGTTTGTCTTTTGGTTTCCACTTCATTGTTAAGTTGTAGACCTTTAAAATATTTTGATGTCTTTTTATTAAATTTGTTAAAAATCTATATGTTAGATATAATTTACTGGCTGAGAATAGATAGTGCAGGACCTAAGACCATGATGGAGAAAATTATTAGAGTAATCAGACACATGACTGTAAATGTTTGGTAATCAGGAGGTCTTTGTTAATCTGAGGACATCATGTAAACTAAAGGGACAAAAACAAAATTCATGGATTAAAAAAATAAATAAGAAAGGGAAAGATAAAGACTTTTATTTTATTTAAAGCATTAATTACCTTACTGTCATTTGCACTGGTGATACCACATGTGGAAGAGAGTAAGTATAAATTCCAGACACTTCCTACAAGGGGAAACTAGAGAGTACAAATCTTTCAGAAATGCCACAGTTGTGCTCTGTGAGATGGCAAATTCTCTGTGTCCACAGTATAGAAATGGAAGCTTTATATTCGTCTCTTAGAGAAACTAAGAAGGATTCCTTCTATCAAATATTGGTGTCTCAGAAGATCTTTTGCACTAAAAGCGTTGCATAAAATGTCTTAGAATAAGTGTGTGATATATTATTAATTAATGAAACTATAAAAATGTTACGTCTCTTATGTTTTGCAGTACTAGTTTAAGGTAAGCTCTTGTCTGTCATGTATGAGGTCCTCATTTCAACACCCAACTCAACAAATCATATTCAAACATTTATTTCGTTTTCAGCATTTTGTCTAAATTTTGTATGCATTTTTCCATTTTTTGTGTGTATGTGTATATATGTGTGTGCATGTTTATGTCCATACATGTGTATGTGGAGGTCAAAGATTGATATCAAGAATCATCCTCAATTGCTCTTCCATCTTATTCTTTTGAAATATTATTCATCGTAAATACTAGAATTTAGTCTGAATCGCCAGCTCGCTCTTGATATTTGCAATCTCTGCTTTTTCTGCTTTTGAAGGCTGGAATGCAGATAGAATATCACAGTAGCATTTTACATGGCATCTGGGTATCTGAACCCAGGTCCTTTTACTTATAATACAGATGCTTTAGATGCCCCAGAACCCATCCCATTGTATATAATTGTAATGCAATTCATTCTGATAGGGATAATTCATTTTTGTGTGTAACTCTTTCACCAAGAAATTATATGTTAATTTAATAAAGTCAACACGTTGGAATCTTTTGGATATGTATGAGTCAACTGGATACAAAAGAAGGATCCTGAAATCATTCCTTGTAACATGGAACAACACTGTGAAAATATGACATTATTCATACAAATTTCCACCAATCAGATTTAAAAATCCACCTGATAATTTAGATATGAAAGCAGGATGGTGACATCTCAACTGCTTGATTTTTTTCCTTATTATTTTACGCTAACAATAATTTTCTGGTGACCTCTGTCTCATCACAAAGGAAGAGCCAGAGCTTGGATCATTTAGAGATTTTTGTTTCAGGATGATATCTTTTGAAGGAAATTTTGTAAGCTTCTGTGTGTACTTAACAAATGTATGCATTTTTTCATGATGCTTGAAAGAAACTAAAACCAGTCTCAAAAGGGTCTATAATTTTTCACTCCATTTTCTACCAAGGACAGGCACTAAGACAGGAAGGCCCATGGTGAAAACTTTCTCACAATCTATTATAAACCATTTCAGGATTTCCTGGATTCCCAAGGTCTTCTGTTATATTTGAAAGTTTCTAAATTCCTCTCAATCTACGAATATGCTCCTCTGATGAGTTACACTTAGAAATTTACATGCCTAGTATCCTCCTCCATGTTATTCAAATTGGAGTGCAATTGTGCCTAGACATACAAATACTTCTCCAGAAATTTTCAGGAGCTGGGCTTGGTGACATATACCTGTAACCCCAGCACGTAGAAGGCTAAAGCAGGAGGATCATCTTGGGCTATTTAACATGAGCTTCCTTGTCTAAATAAAAGAATTATAATAATATAACACAATATAATGAATAATTTGGGGGGGAAAGAATGCATTGCTTTCTACATCTTCAGTTTACACATTACCCCTTCCTAAAATATATCAGTCTGCAAGAAAGGAGGGAGGCTACTAATGTTTTCCATCTTCTCTTGCATAGTACATTTAATTTAAGTACACTGTCCTTGGAATACAAAAGCCTCTGGGACAAAGGAATAGTCCAGATTATTGGAATCTTGGGAACCTTATAAGACCCTGAATTTCAATGATATCGTTTTATAGTCTATGCATATTTCTGAGGTAAACAAAAGATTGAGTTGTTTTAACCCTTCTTGGACTATTTTAATTCTGAACACTGTATGCTACAGAGTGGGCAATAAAAGTGATAATCTTATACTTCAGGCATCATCTCTTGCATAGAAACTGAGTTTCTCTGAGGGACAGACTTTGAGCAGCAGCCATAAGTCAGCCATCTGGAAAGACCTGCTAACCTTTACCTCCAGGGGCTGTGCTTCTGGCTAAGCATTGGGCTCCACCTTATTATCTGCTTGTATATGTTTATCTGAGAATTCAAACTTGAAATTGACTTAGTGTCACAATAGTAAATAGTAACACATACACTTGAATTGAGATAGGTTTTCTGAGTATAAGAAAGCAAGATTCAACTAATGCATTCAACAAATCAGATTTCCTAGTTTGGTTGGTAGATCTTTGAGTGGAAAGAAAGCAGGAGCTTCGATGTATTAACAGAAATATTATTAATGCTAGAAAAGAATACACATTCAACCAAACTTAGACAAAAATATTTAAGGACAAAATTCTATACTAAACATATATAGATATTTCTCTTACCTTTGTCAAAATAACATAACATTTTTCTTACCTTTATCTTACCTTACACAATATTTATAGTGTTCAGTATTATAAGTAGTTTAGAGTTAATTTGAAGTACTACATGGCAGAAAATTGTGGTATTTGGTAAGTTTCACTATTTGATATAGAGACTTGATCATCCATGGATTTTGGTATCCTCAAAGAACCTGAATCTAACCTGCCATAGACAGAGGCACCACCATATTTGAAAATGTGTTCTTTTAAGGTTAATAGGAAAGAATTCAATATTGAGCCTGGCGACTTTAGGATGAGGTGAGAGACCTTAGGAAAAAGAAAGAATTTCTCTGTCTCTGTGCACTTCTCTCTCTCTCTCTCTCTCTCTCTGTCTCCTTTCTTCCTTCCTACTACCCTCTTCCTTCCTCCCCTTTGACTGTCTGCAATTCAGGAGAAAAATCCACTTCAGAAACCTAATAGACCCACATCTTGCTTTTGGACATCCAGTGATCTCTGTGATTTAAGTCTCACATGTCCAAAGGAATTGTGTCATGGATATCTAAGCAAACTAAGTCATGGGTTAAATATAATGAATGATCATTTCACAGCTCTTAATAAAGTCTTTTTGGTATATATTCCAGAGGCAAAAGCTGTGAATTACTGTGGCCACTACCAAATCCTTTCCGCGAAAACATCCCATTTCTTTACTTTCAATAAATAGGAGGAGAAACTATTTGAGTCATTAGCTTAAGGAACTAGAAGGATTAGTGCACCCAATTGAATTTACTTGTCTCAGAAGTACAAAAACTTGATTACGCTTCAATAATAAAGTTCTTATACACTTCCACATATTTTTTTGTATGGACAAATCATGTGGACTGACAGGCAATTTAGAAAAAAATAATTAGAAGGGTTGGGGTATGGTGCAGTTGGTAGAATGCCTGTCTAGCATGCATGAGGCTCTGGGTTTGACACTCAGACTTGCATAAACCAGACATGATGATACAGAGCAGCAATATCAGCACTCTGAAAGATCAGGAAATCACTTATCTTCTATAACAAGATGAGTGTGATCCAGTCTGGGGTACATGAAGCCCCATCTTAATAATAACAATAGCAAGCTATAATTGATATTAGAGGCTGCTTTTGTATAGCAATAAAAACTTGCTCTCGGTGGATATATGGCCTAATTAAAAAAAAAACACCAATGGCTACTAGTATGGCTACAAGAACATGTAATAATGCTAGTAATAGTAATGAAAGTAATAATTAAATGTAGAAAAGACATTATCCTTTATATGTGGTCAAGACAATTAGGATATTAACATATATATGTATGTATATGAATGACAGGTAGGCATTACACCACTTTCGCAAATAGAAGTATATGATGATACATTTACATAATGTGAAAAATAATGTAAGTTCAAAGAGGGAAAGTAATAAAGTTTCCAATGACCGAATAGCTTATTTTATATGTCATAAATGGATGATATGCTAAGTCATATGAATGTATTAATTTATAACATAAAGTTTAATTTAAAATTGTTAGTATTTATCACGCTCAAGAAATTGCACTATCATAGAATTTAAATTTATGATGAAGAATTTTAGATGCCAAGCTAAAAATATGCCACAATATATAACTTTCCCAAACTCTTTTCTTAGAGAGTACATAGGAAATAATTTTAAGACTTCTGGCTTGGAATGTAATCATGTGACACTTGGAAGGTAGGTGTTCCAAAAGCTTCAAAGGTTATTTGATCAATGTTAGAATCATTCATGCCACCCTGGGGAATGGGGATCCTTGCAATGCCATGAGGATACTGTGAAGTCACAGCTCTGGACACATGGTGCATCTCCGTCATGTACAGAGCTATGAAATGATTGGCAAGTCAGCTCTGTGTTCCTCCTGTCCCATGATGAGACCATGACCAGGTGCAGGTTACAGCAGATGGAAAATGCCCAGGACACATCACTCAAAGAGCAGCAGATTCACAGCAAATGGAGCTTCTAAGAGCTTGTCCATCACAATAACTGATTTTGAAGTTTTATGCTATCAAGTGATTTTAAAGTGTTAATTTCCATGTTTCTCAGAGAGCAAGATAAAGTGTCCCATTTGTTAAAAAAATGAACATCTCTAAAGTAGGACTGCAAGTAAGTAATGTGACACCTGGTTAAGTTCACAGACGTTCGTTCCTGATCATTTTCAGCTGAGGGGGTATGATCTCACCAGAAGGGGAGGGCATATAGTCTGGCAGATAAAAAGTAACCATTTTGCAAATGGGTGATTGACCCCTCCCTCACTGAGGTTTCCTACTTTTATTACATCTATCCTTCAATGTGCTCTTATAATAAGACTCCAGTTTAACAGCTTTTTGTCTCTGGCCAGGGGGTGACAGTGCCCAGCAGGATGGAGTGAAAGGCATTGCAGGAGCAGCAAAACTGCAAAAGAAAATCAACAAACCACAATCCAGAACTTCAGAGACTCTATATCAACCACTTAGAACTAGGCCAGACTAATCTCCCCCCATCCTGAAGCTCAGGGAAATTCTCGGAAGAGGGGGCGGTAAGATTGTAAGAGCAAAAGGATGGGAGGAGCATGATATGCAAGATACTCCACACAAGTTAGGGCCGAAGCAATCATAATTGGACTTTGCATACCCGATGCAATGTCCAACACACTATTGACCTAACAAAGTCTAGCATCTGCTAAAGGCACCAAGATCGTTGGAGGCAAGGGATTGACAGCCACAGTAGTGTTCCTATGCTTAAGGGGAACACGGGAAAAGGGTTCAGGGAAATGCCACTGGGACCTTGTAGGAGAGCTCAGAGAAGAGTCAGGCATGCACAAGAAAGGACTCTCTGGGAATTGGGGCGGGAGGCACTGGGGGATGGGGGGGAGGGGTGAGAGGAGGGGGAGCAGGGGGTTCGGGGGGAGGAGGAGGGAGGGAGGGAACTGGTGTACCTATTAAGTTTGTATGAGCGGAAATAATAATAAAAATGTATTAAAAATCACTGAAAAGAGATAACATAGAAATAATGTCTGTTGTTAGTACAGACAGCATCACCAAAAGAGGAAAAACCTTGCATAAAGGCTCCAAGATCCCCTATTATAAACCTAGAATATAAATGCTTTAAAAATACTTTAGAAATGGTTTGTCCTCATGTTGGTCTTCTCAATAACAAATATGTAGTTATGAAAATTGATATTTATAAAAACAATTCAGTAGTTTAAGGAATGAAGATAGTCAAGAGCAAGGGGCAACCCCTGCCCACTACATTCCCCTGAACAGATGGATGGAGAAGGACATTTATATTGAAGGGGGCAGGAGGGTCTACGGATCAGATGGGTAGTCCATTAGCAACACTACTGGTTTAGAACACGCAGCTTACAAGTTGAAACATTACACATTTATGTACGATTAATAGCTTTTCCAACTTCCTTTGGTTGTTGGAAATGGAAGTGGAAGTAGAAAAGATTCAGATATTATTGAAGTTACTTTCTTTGTTGTGAAACAACACTTTCATACAAATTAAGGGTGATTTAATTGACTTACAGTTCCTGAGGGGATATAGTCATTTGTGGCAGGCAGGAATAGCATAACAGAATGCAAGGCTAGAGACAGAAATAAGAGGTTGGCTCAGTTTGCTACCACCATCAAGAAGGCAAAGAATAATAGCAAGTGGAAGGGAAAGCAGGGCTGAACTCCCAAACCTTCTCAAACAGTGAAAACAGCTAAATACTCAAACACATGAACCTGTGGAAGACAAGCCGTATCCAAACTATGACAGATACCAATTCCTCAGAATCAGGGAATGAACTTCATTTGTCTTTATGCTTCTATGCTGTGGCAGTTCACATCATATGGGCCTGCTTAGTGAATATTTGTTGAACTATGCTTGCTTTCCTATTGTGAATTGAGTGGGGTCTGCAAGTTTTAAGCAGAAGACAAACACAATTAGAGAATTTCTGTCTCATACGGGCATCCATCCCCCAGGATCTTCTTTGAGGAAAACTTAGATTTTAACAAGCAATTTACATCATCTTGTTTGAATCTATTTAAGTGAAATTTCTTATCAAGTCAAGTGATTTCCTATTAGATTCTGCTTCAGACACCTAAGGGCCAAGTACAAGCAAGAGAATGAGAAGATCCATGAAATCAAAGAACTTAGGAGAAAGTCCCAGATCTGACACTTAATCCCTGGGTAATGTGGGGCCAATTACTGAATCTCTGACATGAGTTTCCTATCCTCTAGGTTGTCTTGAAGGATTTGGTTAATGGAGAGAAACCACTTACGGGACAATAGCGTCATATTTAGTGTTCCACCTGTGATGCCATGCTGAGATACATAGATAGCTCAAGGGAAAATATTAACCTCTTATCATTAATGCTTTAGGCAAATGTTAATTATATTGACTTTTATATAGTGAATGGGTATATGAGATCATCAAAATGTTTAAGCAAAGTGTTCACTTTATTACAAATAATTCAGAAGATGGGCTCACTCAAGTACAGCCTGAAATAACTTGCTAACAAAAAATCAATGTGATCCATTTTAATGACATCGTTTTTGACCTATTACCTGGTGTTCATCCCAGTGGCCCATTTTTAAAGGATTACAGTATATTGTAATAGATCAATTTAAATAGCCTCTAATGGCAAAAGAACGGTTGAAGCTTGGAGAATAAAGATAATATGAAAAGCTAAGTATGCTGGTGCATACCTGTAATTCAATCACTGTGAGACCAATGCTGCTGCAAGTTGAAGAACAGTGTGGACTACATACATAATGATTTCCAGTCCATGCTGAGCTACACAGCAAAAACTTGTCATATAATGAATTAGTAAATAATCAGAAAAAATCAAGATAAGGTGTAGACAAAGGCTGAAGTATGTCATAAACTTTTTGTCGGCACCTTGCCAAGAAAGAACTTATGGGCATGGAGAGGGGAGATAATCACTTGACCACAGAGACATGGGTGACGTCCTTCCACCAACTGCAAGAGTAGCATTTAAACTGTTGTCCATTATGGCATTTTTACTTCAGGTACTAAGTCTCAAGTACTATTTCAAATTCAAATATCACTACATTTGATTCTTGATCAAGGTAAAGTGAGTAAAAAAAGCTAATGGGAATTTAATTCATATTTGAAGAAATAACATGTAAAGTTGTAGAGACCAAAAATCTCAGTATGTTAAAAAATAGAGCAGTGGGTGCTAGGAAACTGGCTCAGGAGAGCCTTCATGTTACTAACAAAAGTATCTAACTTTGAATCCCAGAGCTCATATGGTGGCTGAAAGGCAGAGCTTGGGAAACCCTAGAGCAAGGCAATTAGGGGGTAGAGCAACCCAGAAAAATTTTTTTGTGGCACACTCTCAAGTGACCTCGAGCCTTTATCTCATAACTTGCTTTATGATCTATATTTTTTCAACATTATACATTTTGGTGATGTGAAAATAAATTCACCAAAATTGTAAGTAGATAGTTATAAATCTAACAAGCATTCAATTTCTTAGTGTATTTTGAGGAGTACATGCACCGGATACAGTCAGTCTCATACCCAATGTCTTACTAAAATGATCTTGGAGACTGATATGATGGTACTTTGTAGAAATATTGGAGAAGCCAACACATTATCCATTAATCTCAAGAAGTCAGCAGGGACACAGTTTTTCACTGCTTCTGGGTACTTTCAGAAATAAAAGCTATTCTTTTTCTTATATATTTCATTAGTCCAATGATACAGGAGAAATATTTTAATAGTGCTACTGAAAGATTTTCAGAAAGATGGTGATCTTTCCCATTTTAAATCTCCTTATTCCTTTAGCACTTAGAAATACTATGGGATCAGGGCATTATTAAAACAGGGCAATATTATAAATATTATAAAGCCATGGCTGAGAAAGTAAAAAAATCTCCATTAGCCAAAAGAAAAGAGAAGTGGCATCAAAGCTGAGATGGAAGTTAAAGCCTTCAAACTTTTCCAAAGTTCTGGTAAGCACCAGGGTTTAAGTTTGATGGTCCCTTGAAGACCAAGAGCAAAGGTTGGGACTAAAAGTTAAAGATAGAATTCACCCTGATATCTATTAAGAGGCACATATTCTGTGTGAAAATAGTATGAAGGAGGCATCAGGCAGATACAAAGGAAAAAAAGAATATTAATAGTCTATACTAGTGTTAGGATGGGTATAGAAAAATCCTGGGTGAAAATTTCTATCTATGGGCTTATTGTTATTTTGAATTTACTCTAAAATAAAGACACAAATTCCTCAATGCTAGTGAGGCTTCTAAACTCCTTCTAAAAACAAATGAAAATACTTGTAGGTGAACACAATAGCAATTCGGCTGTCTAGGAGTCCAACAACAACAACAAAAAATCTATGAGTGATTTAATTAGAGAGTCACCAATAGTTCTCAATTTATATTTCATTTAGCACTGTGGTGGAAGTAATAGGCTTCCTTCATAAATTGTACTATGAAGACAAATCTCAATATCAGTAAAGAGTCTCTCCCATGTTCTACAATGGGTGGTAGGATGGAGTAGTAGGATGTGCAGGCATACATACAGACATTTACACTCAATGCATATACACACTCAAGCGTGCACACACACATACGAACATACATGTTCGTATGTGTGTGTGCAAACATACACCCATTGATTAAATCTTTAATATGCAGAAGAAATTTCTTAACCAGGAGAAATCCACTGGACCCTCAGATGTCATCTTTTTATTTTCTTCCTCACTTCCCCTTATCATGCATCCTTACATAAACAATGATCAAAAAAGAACTTAAAGAATTATTTCTTATTTTCTTAATAAATATGTCTAATTTATGATGGTCACAATAATGGAAATGTTCTGTCACTTATCCACAACTGAAATCTTTGACACATGTACTATTTTAAAATGTGGTGTTAAAAATCAAAGGTCATCTAGTCAATTCCATGTATGAAGCAGCTAGTCTTACCCTGACTCATTGCTAAGAATCACTTTTTGCTCCTTCCTTCTATTTTCCCATCTAACATCATTAAAATGGCTCCTAGGCAATTGCTATCAGAAGACACTTCATAATATATGGAGAAAACTGAAAATAAAAATAAGGAAGCCTAGAATGAGATTGGCACAAAGCATATATAGGTTCGGGTAAAGTTCTTTCACTTGAAGTAGAGCATGGCAGGTCCTCCTTGCTTCCTAAGAATTCTGAGTAAAAGCGAGCACAGAAATAACTTTAATTTTTATTACTTTGTGTAAGCCCAAAGCTAATATTCCAAAAGACAAATCTCAGTGTGAGAAGACCTGAATGGTCCTCTGATATCTACATTAAAGTACTGAATACTTCTCACCTACTCCCAAAAGTAAGTCAAAATCTAAAGCTCACTATTAATTCTATTAATTACTTCAGATTTTATTGGAATACTAAGTTACATCACAACCATGCATAACATCTAAACCTATTTAAGATGTCCTGGTTGATCTACAAACGTCCTCCTTCATGTCAGCCACTGGGCTCACTTTCCATGAAGTATCATTGGCCACAATATCTCCAGCCTCCCCGGCCACATTCAGGGTGGACTTATGGCATCTAACAGTATACTGACAAACACATGTGCAGGCCACAGCCACTGAAGCCTAGCTGGGGTTGTAACCTGGTGTCTTCAATTCATCAGTCATTCCCTTGTGCCTGACTGTGGCGCTTCTTGGAAATTCGGCTTATAAAAAGTTATCCAGCCACTGAGGCATGGTCCTGGGATGATGCTGTGGGAGTCAGAGATGTGTTTTAACTGTAAAGGAATTTATTATCTGTTTAGCAAAAACAGTGCTGAGTGAAAGAAATCAAGAGAGGGCTGGAGACTGAACAATAACAAGATGAATGAAGACTGTGGCTGGAAAGCAAGTGTCTGAAAGTTGAGTATTGCATGGTTTACCTGGATGTTGCCAATAAATTCAGACAAACATCTCGAGGAGGGAAAAAGAGGGCTTTATTCTTGCATATAGTCATCCAATTACATTTCTTAATCCAGCTTGTCAGGAAAGCCCATTACTACCAACCAGAGCCCAGGAAATGGATGATGCCATATTCACAGGACCGTTGAGAGAACAAACTTCCCTTGCCAGACAGCATTCTGTCCGAATTTACATCTGTATCTGCTACATTCTACTCTTCATCAGCATGACACAAAAACATATCACTTTTAAACTGTAACCTTTCAAACCTTGTCCTCACAGATGTTACATTTATCTTATGATATAAATTGCATTCAATTTTATTAGTTTTCAAAGTCCAATAGTTCAATATCCTTCTTATATTGTCCATTATGTAGTCAGGTTGTCTCTGAGATTCTGAGCATCCCAGCCTTACAGCTCACAGTTGAACCCACAGCCTTTCTCTGGACCAGGTCAAATCTGCACTTGCAGCTAGCTTCGGCACATATCCCATGGCTCTGGCATTTCCAACACCATTCTTGGTTCACTACTACAACTAGAAACTTCATCTTCCTTTGCAGGAATGCCAAGACTGTCATGTGGTGACGAGCTTCAGTCACTCTCCATGAACCCCTCAATATTGCATCAAAACCATTACCATCTGGATGATTCTGTTAGGTTCAACAACAAGATCGAAATGAAACTTGGCCACTGAAACAACAGCTTTATGAACTTGTATAGGCTGCTGCAGCTGTAAATGCCCCTTTTTTAGGCAACCAAAATATGTGAACTGCAAGAAATTTCTTTAATTTGGGCTTTCATCCCCTGGACAAATCTAGATTTTTACAGAATAAATTCTCCATAGGGTAGTATCCTGTTCTCCCACAGTATCAGTTCAAAGCACTGGGTTTTCTCCAGTGGCATTTATTTCTCAAATAACCACAGCTGTTCTGCTATTTTCCCTTTCCTCATCCAAAACTTCAACATTGATAACACTGCTTTCCAGTCAAGTACACTAGTTCATCATCTTTAAATTCTTCATCACCAATGTCTTTGTTCCTTTCATCACAATATGATCACAAACAATTCACAATTGTCTCAGCATGATGATTTCCAAATCATCAATTTAATGCAACAGTTTTTGCAACCTGCAGTCTCAAAAATCTTCAAACATTTTCAAATTTCCCAAGGGGAAAAAAAAAACATTAAAATTCCATGAAGTCCAAGTAGCCAACTTTATGAGCTCTTATGGCATCAAATTCTGTCACAGATATTCTTCACACTGCAGATAAATTCATGACCAAATGTCTTAAAGGATAACAAGGAGGTTTTCTTCTTGCCTACAATTGTCTGGTTATATTTCTTAGTCTCGTTTGGCAGGGAAGCTCATACCAACATAGAGGTGGAGGAAACTGGCCTCATATCTACAGGACTATTGAGAGAATGACAAACCTAACTTTCCCAGACCATCATGTCTGTTCAAGTATACTAAAGATTGCCAACTCCATGAATTAGTTCCTCCATCTTACCCTCCTGCACAAAGGATAATCCCATGAACCATGAATGGAGTCTTCCCTCATCAATGATCTACTCCAGGCTTACTCAGGACTTAACTACTAAGTCTTTACAAATGTGCCCAGAGCTCAAGCTTTCAATTGTCAAGTTGACATCTGTATCTAACTATCACAAGTACGTTCATGAGGTGTGATTTGTTTGCACAACACAAGCTAAAGCTGGAAAATAAAGTGGGGAGATGGAGGTGACCATAACTTTGCTTCTCTGATAAAAGAAACATTTTAAGAGAAAATTTACCTTTTGACTGTTACCTGAAGCTCAACTAGAAATGGAGAATGGAACACATAGAGATCCACAGAAGGGGAAGAGATTCTTTTATTTTTTATGGTGTGTGTGTGTGTGTGTGTGTGTGTGTGTGTGTGTGTGTGTGTGTGTGTGTTTGTGCACATGTGCCATGGTATATGGGTAGAGGTCAGTTCTTCATTCTACCAAATGGGCTCTGGGGATTAGACTAATGTCATCAGGTTTGGTGGCAAGAGCATTTAACTGCTAACATTTTGTCAGAGCAATTCTCCTCCTCTTTTGATTTTACTACACATGGGTATGGTTATCACTGCTTGAAGATACAGTGTACATATGTGCCACTCATTCAGTCACACTCAATCTAGTTGACATTTATTGGGCAGAAGCTTCTGAAGCTTTGAAGCCTTGAATAAGGCTTTATCACCATCATCTATGAAGAATGAAGGGCTGGACTCTCAATATGAAGTTCATGATGTGAGGACATAAGCTTTTATTTTTCTTAATGATAGATTTCCAAGATAAGAATAATAATTTCCACACCAATGACAATGACATTGTCTCCACAATAAAAATTCGTTTTCACTGCACTTCAAGAAGAATTTCTTAGGTACTTGCTATGGCCGAGTGATTAAAGGCCTACTGGAAACCATCTTTATATATCTGCCTAGAAGTCATTTGTGTCCTCCTTTGTTTTGATGACTTAGATGCCTCAAAGTCTAGAACGTATTGAATTGTGTGCCCACAAGAATTCATGTGCTGAAAGCTTTATCCCCAAGTTTATATGGTGATGATATTTAAAAGTGAGACCTTTAGCAGGGAATGTTAAATGAGGTCATGAGGGCCAGTCCCCTTGTGAAAGAGAAATCTAAAATAAGTAAAAGAGAGCTCTAAACAAACCCATCACTCTGCCATGGCCTCTACCAGCCATGTGAGAAAATCTCTCAATGGTGAACAGATGTTTGCATCATGTTCTTAGACTTCCCAGCCTTTAGAAACTGTGATCATATCTATCTGGTTCATTTCCAAGTCATCTGGTCTCAAGTCTTTGCTGCAGAAATACAAGATACACTGAAACTGTCACTCTCGAGCTTGTCACTTCCCCAAACCATCCCTGATTGCAGCATTTCCATGTGACCACTTCCTCTCTGAAGCTCTGTGAGGTCACATCTTCTATTCCACTTAGCACACTTTGCTTTGTAGTTTGCTCATTAATCCCTGTTTCAACTCTCCACATATTGTTGGTTGACTTGCATGGTGATGGGATGTCATCACTTTGGAGTAACTCCAGTCATCCCCACAGCATCATAGTGATTAAAATTGTGTAGAAAAATCAATGTCTCCTTGTAAGTCTCTATTTATAAGTTCCCTTTTATCTAACACCTTGGTGAATGTCGTGATGCTCTACTTGAATCTTCCATTAAAGACAGATACCTCCTGGGATGTTGATGCACTGATTGCTCTCATATCCATTGAATGAACGTCATGGCTGAGAGTACCCAGGGATGGTGTAGGCAAGACATGAAAGTCCCAAACTCTTGCTCCTACTTGGAATAGCTCTCTCTGCAGGTTCTATCTTCTGTGTCCCAGGTTGTTGAGGTATTTCACTAGATAGGTGATTGTCTCTCCTCCCTCAGTTTGCTCCTGCTTCTTTCCTTCTTTTATCTACCTGTTTCCAACTCAAGAATACCCCTGATACATATTCTACACATTTCCTGTTCAGCCCTGCTCCCAGGAACACAGTCTGCACAGAACTTACAGTTTATAACTTATCTCTCACCACACTTTCAAGCATAATGGATGTAATGGAGTAAAACTGAGATTTCTACAGTGATAGTCTCCTTGGTGACTGTACACATTTTGTTAAATAATGTGAGTATGCTGTTTTCATTTTTTTAGAAATAAACACAACATATAGTTGATAGAAGAAACTAAATCAGATTCTCTTTCTTGGGGCTTGATTAACTTATTATTTTTCAAAACAAATTGCAATTTTGTGTTACTTGCCAATAAGCAACACCTGAATTCATATGCTTTTTTCTATTTGCAGAGACACAAATGTCAAGAAGGTTGAAATCATTCCTACGTGCTTCAGAAAGCCTATTTCAAAGCACCTCCACAAACTATAAATTATGTATGAAAGGGTGCTGATGTGAAATGATACTGAGGAATAAATCTAAACTAATGAAAAGAAACTCATTTTCTATCTTTTCTTGGATGAAAGGTATGACCCCATTTGGGAGGCAGGCAGCTGAAAAGTCCACGTGTAAGGCAGAAGCATCAAGAAGGAACATTATTGACAAACAGAAATTCCAAACAAAGCAAGCTCAGAAAATTCAATCATTGTGAACATGGATTTGTAAGATGCTGAATTCATGTTAAGCAGTGTGAAATTTTAAAAATATGAAAACTGAGGTTCTAAGAGAAAGTGTCTTTATAACTTGTACAAGGAGGTTTCCAGACAAGATCCAGCAACTTGAACACCAGTGCTAGCTGAATGACAACGTAAAATCATTATTAAAATAAATGTGCTGATTTACTTTCATAATTGATCTATTTTTGATTAGGTATTGTTATAGGTACATACAGCTTGATAATGAGCTCTGTGCACAATTATGAACATTTAGTAGTTAAGTACCTAAAAAGCCTACAGGTTGGGGCTGGAGAGGTGGCTCAGGGGTTAAGCCTCTGCCTTGCAGGCAGAAGGTCCTAAGTTCGGATCTTAGACCCTACGTATAGACACTGGGCAGTAAGCGGGGGCGGCCTGCTTTTCTGGTCCTGGTAGGCAGAGCCTGTGAATCCCAGGGCAGAGTAAACAAGGCGGTCCATGGTGGTTCCCAAATTCATCCATGGTTCTACACACACACACACACACATACATACACACATGTGCACACACGCACACATGCACAATTTAATAAATAATAAATAATAAAAAAGCCTGTAGATGACTATCTTATGATGGGGAAGTTCCAGCCCATGGTGGATGGGATTAGTCTCTGGGCAGGAGAACAAGATGGAGGAAAATAGTTAAGGACATTAACATTCTTTGATATACTTGACTAGACAGTTGATCTGACAAGTAAGGATTGTCCTTGTCTCAGCATATCCATATCATATCCATATCCATATGATATACAATCAGTTTCCTTAGCCGTTGGTATTGGTATGAGCCCTCATGCCAAACTGGACTAATATTACAACTGGAGAATCATAAGCCAAAATAGAACCCCGTCTACTTTAAGCCGTTTAGTCAAGAATTTGTCAACAACATACAGAGTAACTATAATAGGTAGAGTTATTCAGTTCTTATAAAATTTTGTTCCAGTAATTGTGTGTGGACTGAAGGATTCTGAAATGTTTTGAAATGTATTTTTGTATGATTTTCAAACTTACTAAAAAGGACAGTGTTTGTAAGTTTACATAACTTGGTCTTTAGAAATTTTTAGTATTTATTGAAGAGCTGCTTGATTCCCAGAATTTTTAAAATTATAATTTTTTAAAACTTTATTTATTCATTCATGTGTGTGAGTGTGTGTGTGTGTGTGTGTGTGTGTGTGTGTGTGTGTGTGCATCAGAGGACACATGTGTCCCTGTGGAAGACCAAGGGTGACTTTAGGAATTATCCTGGATTGCTTCTACCTCCTTTTTGCTTGGCTTGGGGATTTGCCAGGTTCCACCCACCAGGACTGTGGAGGCCGCCACCATTTCTGACTGCCTTTTTTACATGGGACCTGAAATCAAAACTCAGGATCTTCTGCTTGCAAGGCAGGGTCTCTACTCCTGAGCCATTTCTCCAGCCTTTAAATTGTAATTTTAAACATGTAATCTTTTGCTTTGCTTTTTTTCTTCTGGTACTGTACTATGCTATATCTATCTAATCTCTTTATCTATCTGTCTGTCTGTGTCTGTCTATCTGTCTATTTATCTATCTATCTAATCTCTTTATCTATCTGCCTGTCTGTTTGTGTCTGTCTGTCTGTCTATCTATCTATCTTTGTCCATACGTATACATATATAAGTTAATATTTATTTATATATGCATATACATTTATATATCATCTTTCTAAATTTTTTTACCTAGTCTATTTCTTTCATGGTTCTAGTTTCATACTTTTCCTCAATGTTATTTACATTTTCTTTTGATTTTACACATAAATAAATTCTTAGATAATTTGTTTTTTGTGCTAATTGCTGAAGTAATTTCTGCAATTTTTCTTGAAATTAGTCAAACTTAACTTCTGTCTTTCCTTTCTGCTGCTCATTTTAGTAATGAATTTTTCATTCAGTTTTTTGTTCCTGGTGTTCTTTTGCTGATCATTTAAATCACGTTAGATCATTAATTAGCATACAACTTCTACTTTTTGCTTTGTTATAAATATTTTAGGTTTTTTAATAATAGGTAACAGAGCAGGGAAAGTCTTCTTCCCCTTTCATCTTCTCAAAGCTTCCTAGCCAGAGCTCTACACATTAGACCAACAAAGACAGATTAGTAAGAAAAATAAACAGCATGATACCTGTCAGTGTATGTACTGTAAATGCACAAGAGAGAACTCAGAAATGAGCAGCTAGGGTCTGTGCTAATACCAAATCTTCATGAAGAATAATGCATTCTTAGAAATATAATAAGACTATGGAAGAGTACTAAAATACTCAGTTGTGAGATGGTAAACACATATGGGAAATCATTGAAAGGGACAGCAGTTGGGGTTTTCTGCGTTAATTCTTTGGTGCTGTCTCCAGGCTGATAAGGGGCTTAGGTTTCCTACCAGAATCAAACATCTAACCTTCCTGGTGGGAGAAGAACTGTCTTTATAGAGTTATATCTTCCTTTGAAGGAGATAATGGGGAGAACAGGGAGTTTCTCTTATTAAGATTTAGCTGTAAACCTACACATTAACACTACATTAAACTGCCTTTAATATATATGTCATTATATTCATAGATTGGAGGAGCACTCAGAACTCAACGTAGAAGCTTCCCTCTGCAATTGAAATGTTTATTACAGAAAATCACAACTTGCAAAAAAGTGCATAAAATAAGTGATGATGGACTGCTTAGCTTTAAACTGGACATCTAGGCTTCCCACCCAATCCAGGCTTCAGGGAACATCACGAAGATGGAGCATCAAGATTGCATAAGCCTGAAGGAGGCTGGAGTGTGGCCAGAAATTGTCTTCAGGACACAACAGGGCTGTTGCATTCATGAATTCACTGCATCTATATATATTTCCATAAGACATGCACAGGAACTGAACTATAAATATTTCACCATGGAAGGACAAAGATTTTAAAAGGCTCCACTTCTGTCTGAGAGACTGACAAGGGTTAATGCTGATATGTGTGGGAAGAGATACTTACCTCAGTGATATACCCAGTTATGTATGATTCATGCTCCAGTAAGTGCTTAGGCGCATGCCATCAAAGGCAACCCAGATGAAACTAATTGGGTCACACAGGCAAAAAGACAAGAAAATAGGAAGCAGACTTTCAGGAAAGAAAGACTGTAATGTGAAGAGAATGGGGAATAGAATTGTGGATTAATGTGTGAAAATATCATGTTAACTATATTCATGTATAAAACACTAAAAGAAAAATGAAAAATAAATTAAAAATAAAAAGATACAATAAAAGGATATAAAAGGACAATATTCTGCCCATACAAGAATTGAAATGAATTAAATGAACAAACAAGCACACTGAAATGTAGCATAACTGAATATTTGTCATAATAAAGTAGTAATAGATTCAGACTCTTAAATTTGTGATAGTTTTAATGTAAATTTTAACTATAATTTTGATTTCTTCTGAATAAAACATTCGTGACAAAAAAGAAATGTTTATTTGGGTTGTAAGTTTTGGAGGTTAACATCAGTTGGCAATTGGCCTCATTGCTTAGCCCCTGTGACAGCGCAGCTCAGCATGGCAGAGGGAATGGCACACAAAGGAAGCTAGGAAGTGAAAGGGTAAGGACAGAAGGAAAGGGCTTGGATGGCTAATTCCTTTCTAGGTCACACCCCCAATCACCTAAAGTGTTTCACTAATCTTCATCTTTTAGTCAGCTACCTCCCAAGACTGTTAAACTGAGAGCCCAACCTTTAATACATAGGCTTTGGAAGCAATTAAACTATAAATGGAAGCAATTTAAACTGTAATGGATGGGAGGATCATTCAGTTGTTAAAATATTTACCATGCAAGCCAAAGGACCAGAGTTGGTATCCCCAGATGCTACTTTAAAAAAAAAGATGTCAGGGAGCTATGGTATCCCACATGTAATTCTAATCTCAAAAAGTGGAGCAAACTGGTCGGTCAGATGAGCCCTATTCATAGCTCTGGATTTAGAGAACTAGTCTAAAAAGAATGTGGAAGAGCAACAGAGAATGATTCTTAATACCTTCCTTCATACACTCACATACATGCTTATTTACACTCATACACATGCACTTACACAGTGATATGCATGTGCACCCACATGCATGCACCTTATTCATACATTCATGTAACAATAGGAAAAAATGATCCCAAAAATCCCAAATATAGTAGTTCAGTCTTCTGCGACTGATATATAAAGGCCATCTTCAGCAGGTAGCATTTAAGACCACTCATGATCTTTTCCTATCAAGCTTTCCAGAGTCCTTCACATTTACTATGTTACTTTCCATTTTCTTTTTCTTATTTTGACAGTTTCCTGCATCCCATGATGACCTCGGATGTATTGCACAATCAAGATTAGTCTAGAACCTCTGATTCTAGAACCTCTGCTACCTCTACATATTGGTATTACAGTTTTGTACAGCAATGCCTATTTTATGCAATGCTGGGGATCAAATCCTGGCTTGTGCATGCTGATCACATTCTATCTACTGAGCTATATCACTTGATCCATCCATTTTCTTTATATTCTAAAAATAGCTTCTTTATATCAATTTCTCTCTTCGTATGTTCAAGCTTCTTCTTCAAGATAGTAAATCCACTTAGTTTGGGACTAATTTAATCCAAGAGAGTTTCTTTAATATAGTCTTCCTTCCCTGAAGTTTTATTTCTGATTTTTCCTAATCCTACTTCCACCTTCCCAAATTTTTTGACTCTGAGCCATTTCACTATAATTTATGTACTTTCTTAGAAAGTATATGAGGAGTAATAAGAGGAGGTTTGAGGTTTAAAAGTTTTTTTTTAATTTCTTCATTAATATTTAGTTTTCCTTTCCTACTTACAAACACAATCGGTGGTTATCCCTGACCCCTCCCTCCTTTTCCCCTCTCTTATCTACTCTTCCCTTTTTTCAACAATCTCTGCTTCTCCACTCACCCTCCTGTCTGTCTGTTTGTGTGGACCATAGGGTTCCCTTTGGGTTGTCTGTATTGGTATGGTCTCAGGTCTCTGTGGCAGATTAAGTGGCCCTGCCTTGGGTAGACTCACTGATAGGGACACTCTCTGTCACTTGTCTAGCCCTAGCTCCTAAGTTTCCACCTGTATATAATTACTTTTCCTGAGTTCATTGCTAGTCTATCGGGGGAATGATGATGTCATGATTTGAAATGTGTCCCCCACAGTGTCATGTGTTTGGGAAGTCATGGTACCTTTGAGAGGTAAAGTTTTGCTGAAGGAAGGTGGTCATAGGGGGTGGACCTTGAGGTGGATTAGTCCCACCCTATCTCTGGAAGAGGTCTGTTTTTGTAAAAGCAGTCTAGTAGCTCTCGGCGTCCAGTTTCTGCCAGCCAGCCATGCTGTCTTAAAAGACTGAATCGCCCTGTGGAACCATATCTCCTTCTCCCTCCAAATTGTTTAACTTTGGGTGCTCTCTCATAGCAACAGAAAAGAGTAAGCCATACAGATGTTATGTTATTCATAATGCAGGTCTGGTGAAAGTAAGTCTCATTGTGCTAAATTTCTGGGTGCAGCAACACCAAACCTCCCTATCCTAAGGTTCAGGGAATCTTGTGGAAAAGGGGTGGTAAGACTGTAAAAGCCTAAAGTTTAGGGAGTTCCAAGGCTGGCCAAGTCATTCCACTAAAAAAGTTTTTTTATAATTTTAGAAAAAAAATGACAACATTTTGATGCAAATTTCAATTACTAAAACTGTTATTTTGTACTTCTTAATAGTAAATGTTGACTGCTCCCCTCTAATAAATCATTAGTCATTTTAATTTATTTCAAGTTTCTGAACCAGTATGATTAGTGATAAAATAATCTGGAAATATAATGTAATGTTTGGTTTGGGAATAAAATGTGTCTCATTAATGTAAACATGCATTTTACTGCATCTAATCCGTCCTGCTTGGACATTTGTATTTATTTTTAAAATTATCTTTGTGATTTGTTACTAACAGATAAGCTAAATGAGTCTTTCTTATGATGATCTTTACAAAAGCTTTTTCTTCTGTTATGATACCAAATGTGTGAATAATGCTTATTCAAGAAAGACAAAAAGTCTAGATTGGCAGAGTTTTATATCTTTAACTTTCTAAAACAGCATTAAAACTTCCTGATGTGTGACAGAAAAATAAAAGTTAGAGATTTAAAAATGCAATAAAGCCTATCTCAAATCACATTTATAAACTTCCTCCTGCCTTTTCCTCTCTTACAAACATGTTTCAGTTTAATATAGAAAAATGATGAGGAGGCATTTAAGAGAAGACATTCCCTAATATCTGGAGGACTGTAACTTCCTAAAGTCCATAATGTCTAACTGCATCAAATGTAGGTTAGAAGTGATCAAAGTTTTATTTGTTTGTATTGACTGGGGTATATGATAGTAATAACCTAGAAAACACTTTATGATCTTACACACAGCTTTATACTGTGAGGTATCCATCACTTAATATCTGGATCCTATGATAATGCAAAAGGGTATGCATGCAATTCAATTAATAACTTTATTGAGGGACAATGATACAAGATTATCTAACTGGTTAATAGTAATCACAGAAATCCTTAAAACTGGGAAGGTGACATGATTGAAATAAGAGAAGGAGATGTAACAGAACAAACAGAGTCAGCAATGAGAGGAAGAATCCAGGAGCCAAAGAAGCTTAAAAAGACCATGGGGTAGAATGTCCTTAGAACTTCCAGAAAAATGAAACACATTAGAATTTCTCAATGGGGAGAGAAATTAACTCTCAGTGCCTGTGGACTGTAACTGCTTATTGAAAATATCAAGAGCAAGACTTTATTTAGACCTTCTTCTTGACATTCTCTCTGTCAGTATAACCAGTTGCATAACATTAATATTGTAACAAGGAATATAAATAATCTGGAAATAAATTAACATTTGAGAATGCACATAAGTTAAATAAAATTCATCTTTTGTGTATATAGCATACATACATACATACATACATACAGAGTTCAAAAGTTAATGTCAAATGCCTTCAATAATTTCTCTATCTTTTTCAGTATGTGTGTGTTGTTTGAATATAATGATGTTATGATGTTGCACATTTGTGTGAGTGTACATGCATGCTCATACATATGTATGGAGGCCAGAAGTGAACATCAGTATCTTTTTCATCCTTTTTGACCTTAATTTTAAAGATAAAAGTCTCTTGGTGAACATGGAACTCACTGATTGACACTCCAGGGGTATTCCTGTCTTTGCTTCCTCAGTGATGGAATTACAGGTGATCTCTACTCCCAGCATCAAATTCAAGTCCTTATGCTGATGTGGCAAGCACTTTTAACAACTGAATCATCCCCCAGCACCATTTTATATAATGTATCTGAACAACTGCAGAATTTTTGTAAGCAGCATCCTGGAAACAATCCTCATTTTATGCAGTTTTTTCATTCTATGGGTTTTATAGATGAATTTTAAAGAATAACTGTATATTCTTTGCTTTAAATTAAATCTAATATAATTTTTGACAGTGTGAATAAGAAAGTACAATATGCATAAAATTTACATTTCTTTTAAGTATCAAAAAAGACAAAAAGGAAGTATTTTAGCTAGGAAATCCATAGAAGAAGCATGGTTACTCACAAAAGCCTCAAAAAAGTGAGTGAAGGCCTGATTACACATCCTACACTTGGGCCTTTCTGCTAACTCCAATGGACATAAGCTTCCTTATACTATCCATGGAATCCCAGGAACATACGCACAATTCTCTCATCACGGCTATTGAGTCTCCAAGTTCCCCTTTTATGTATCACATCATCTAAGAACATTGCCAATCTCTCTAAGATTATTTTTAAAGCTTCACACATTTTTTCTTTTTCTCTTGACTTCCCTCAATTTCTCTTCACTTTGGATAAATGAAGGTATGTTTATATGCAGGAACTAGAGAGAAGAATAGTAGGATAGTGTGGAGATTAGTTACAAGTGCCAACTTGACAATTTAAGATTGAACCTTTGGAGACATCTGTGAGTAAGTATTTAGTTAAGGGAAATACTGAGCAAAACTGTGGATTTGCAGGAAAATATTTCTTTCTCTCAGCTCTGTGGATATAATGTGGTCAGTTCTTTTGCTTCCTGATGTTAGTATAAGCTCTCCTTCCACGTTGTTGAATGTCACTGAGAATCATGAACATGAATAAACTACTTGTTCCCCTAAGTTGTTTTATTTCCAGAATCATAGCAGCAAATTAAAGAATAATTGCAATCAAGCAGTCAAGAAAAAAAATTCCCCTTGGGCCCAGGGGAGAGAACTCTCACACTCCCTGGGCCCCTGAGAAGCACCACCATTAGGTAGGAGCCAGAGATACCATAGGAATCCAGGAAGGGAGCTCCCACTTGCCCCAGGCCCCCACCCAGTATGGGTCTCAGAACCAGGGGACAATCATATACAACCCGAAGATCCCATCAAATTCAGAGACGTGTTCTCAATAGTCATCAAAGTCATAGACTTTGTAGAACCAAAAATATCTCCCAAAGAAAGCAGTCGCTGACTTAACAGAAGATGCCCAAGTCACATCATATCACTAAAACACACAAAGTACCAGGAAAACATGTCTCATACAAAAAACACCAACCCTCCCCATGATAGAGTCAAATCAGAATAACCTCATAAATAGTAGTCAGGAAAGAAACACTCAAGATAATGTTTTCCAAAGAAATGTTACTGACATGATCAACAAGCTTAGAGACGATCTACAAAAGGAATGTGAAGAATGAAAAAAGTAACATGAGGAAATTAGAGAGTAAACGAGTAAGCATGATGAATTTATATGAACAGGAAAATAATAAAAAAATCTGAGATTAAAAAGGAAATAGAAGAAACAAGAACAAGGTTAGACAGAGCAAGCAAAATGGAATTCAAAGCTAAGACAGCTGAAATTGAAAACCCAACATAGTGTTTCATACAGAGAATGGTTCAAGCAGAAAATGGAATATCAGATCTGGAAGATAAGCCGACAGCACAGGACTGATCAATTAAAAGCAAAAAATAAAAATAAAAAAGCCGAAAAAAAATGAAAAGAAACATGTTAGAATTATTCAAGAACTGTGGGATACCATGAAGAAGACAAACCTATGCATTCATGAAATTACAAAAAAGAAACCCAAGAAAGCATTCCAGCTCAAATCTTTTAATCAATCATAAGTAGAACTTCTCACAGCTAAGGAAAGTGTGTCCTATCCAATTACAAAATTCATAATGTACACTACCCAGATATAACCAAAATAGGAGACAATAGGCAAATAATAGTAACAACATCTCAGATACAGGATAAAGAGAATGTTTTGAGAGTTGCAAGAGAGAGAAACAGTCACATTTACAGATGAGCCTATTAGAATAACAGCTGACTTTTCAATGGAAACAGTGAAAACCAGAAGAGCTTGGAAAGGTACTCTGCAAGTCATTAAAGATCACAAATGTCAACTCAGGCTACTATTTCCAGCCAAACATGAAGGTGAAAGAAAAATATTTCCCAACAAAAATAAACTAAAATCCTTCTTATTTATCTTATTAGGACTTCAGAAGAAACTAGAGAAAAATTCTCATGAACAAATGAAACTTATCAATACACTCAAGATGATAGAAGGCAAAAATAAATTTTGTGCAACTACCAGGCAGAGAACTATCAAAGCAAAAACCCAATATACTCAAAAAAAAATCACAAATAAGCAAAAAGTTCTCAGTTACAACTTTAAACATCAGTGAGATTAACTCCCCAATCAAACATGGATTAAAAACTATAACTCATCAATAACTGCCTCCAAGAAACACACCTCACTTTGAAAGCTAGACACAATCTCAGGGTTAAAGGATGGCCAAAGTATTTCAAGCAAAGGCAACTAGGAAACGAGCAGGAGTAGCCATCCTAATATCTGACAAAACAGACTTCAAAACAAAACAAGTCATAAAAAATATACAAGAATGTTACATACTTGTCAAAGGAACAATACATTAAGAAGAATTTACAATTCTAAACATATGTAATCCAAACATAGGCTTACTCACATTTGTTAAACAAACACTACATCTAAAACAACAAATTAATCTAAACATGATAATATTAAGGGATTTCAATACCCCACTCACTGTTAAGACAGGTCAGCAGACCAAAAACTGAACAGGAACACATTGAAACTAAATCAAACCATAAACAAATTGACCTGACAGACATCTACTGAATATGCCATCATAATACCAAGGAAAATACATAGTTATCAGCAGCACATGAAACTTCTCAAAAATAGATCACATGCTAGGCCACAAAGCCAGTATCCACAATTACAAGAAAATCAAAATTACCACCTGTACTATCTGAGCAACAGGTAATAAGATGGACATCCATAACAAGGCAAACAATTAAAAGTACACAAATTTTTGGAAGCTTAACAACTGCTACCAAGCAAGGAATGGGTCCAGACAGAAATTAAAACAGAAACTCAAAAATTCCTAGAACTCAAAGAATCAGTTCAGCAAAAAGCTTGTCTTTGAAGAGCTTAACAAAACTGACAAACCCTTAGCCAAATTAACCAAAACTAGAAGAGAAGAAACCCAAATTAATAACATTAGAGATGAAAATGGAACAATCACAACAGAATTGAAAGAATTTCAGAGAAGCATAAGGTTATGCTTTATAAATTTATACACCACCAAACTTGACAATCATGAAGAAATGGATACATTTCTAAATACACACAACACATCAAAGTTAAACAACAGTGAACTGAATTATTTAAATAGTTTTACAAGTAACAAAATTGAAGCAGTAATAATCTCCCTCCCAAGAAAATCAGTACAGAATTCTACCAAATATTTAAAGAACAATTAACACAAAAACTCATTAAATTGTTGAACAAAATAAAAAAAGGGAGAGTACTACCATACTCCTTCTATGAAGTCAACATTTCACTGATCCCAAAATCAAATAAAGACATAACAAAAAAGAAAACTATAGGCCAATTTCATTGATGAACACAGATGTAAGGATCCACAACAAAATGCTAGCAACCATATACAAAAGCATATTAAAAAGTTCATCTACTATGATCAGATTGGATTTATTCCAGAAACACAAGTTTGGTTTAATATATGCAAATCTATAAATATAATTTACTATATAAACAAGTTCAGTGACAAAAATCACAAGCTTCGCAATTGATGCTGAGAAAGTTTTTTACAAATCCAACACCCCTTTATAATAAAGGTGTTGGAGAAAATAGCGTTGGAAAGAATATTTATCAACATAATAAAGGCCATATACAACAAACCTATGGCAAACTTATCCTAAATGATGAAAAACTGGAGGCATTCCCATTCATATCAGCAACTAGACAAGGCTTCCCACTCTTACATTAACACAACATGATCTTATAACTCAAAGACCCTAAAAATTTTCCAGGAAACTCCTGGAACTTGTAAATATGTTCAGTAGAGTGGCAGGAAACAATAGTAAAAATCAGTGACTTTTCTATACACCAAGGATATAGAAAGCAAGAAAGACCTGAGAGAAACAATAAAATTTACCATTGCCCCTAAAAAAAGAAAACCTTTGAAATAAACATAACCAACGATGTGAAAGATCTATACAACAAAAAATTTAAAATCTAAAAAAAGAGAGCTTGCAGAAGACACCAGAACAAGAAAACACCTCCCATTCTTGGACTAGCAGAATTAACATTGTTAATAACCATTCTACCAAAAGCAATTGACAGATTCAATACAATATGAATCATTATTCCAAACCAATTCTTCACAGAAATTGGTAAAACAATTTCAAATTTCATATGGAAATATAAAAGTCCCAGGATAGCAAAAACAATCCTGAACAATAGAAGCTTTGCTGGAGGTATCACCATGCCAGGCCTTAAACTATACTATAAAATCATAGTATTAAAAACAGCCTGGTACAGGCTCGAAAAAAAGAGATGTAAACCAATGGGTTAGAAGTGAAGACCCAAATATAAGTGCACACATTGATAGTAAATTTGACATAGGCCCCCCTCAAGAAAAAAAACTCATTGGAAAAAAGACAGCATCTTCAACAAATGGTGCTGGCAAAATTATGTATCTACATGCAAAAGAATGAAACTGGACCTCTATTTGTCTCCATGTATAACAATCAACTCCAAATGTATCAAACTCCCCAATATTAGGCCAGAGATTATAAAACTCCTAGAAGAAAAATTAAGAAATACTTTCAAAGTAGTTGTCTCTGGCATTTCCTCAATAGGACCTCAAAGGCACAGAGAATAAGTCTAACACTAAATAAATGGGGCTCTGTGAAATTAAAAAGCTTTTGCTCAGTAAAAGTGATTGTTAATTGAGCAAAAAAGCAACTTTCAGAAAGGCAGAGCATTTTTATTAACCACACTTCTGACCAGACTATATCCAATGTACACAAAGAACTTGAAAAATTAAATACCAAAGAAGTAAAAAAAAAAACATTAAAAATGATCTAGAGGACTGAAAAGAAACTTCTCACAAGATGAAATTAAATGTCTAACAAACATCTTAAAAAAGGTTCCACCTCCCTAGTCACAAGGGACATGCAAATTAAAACCACCCTGAGATACAATCTCACTCCAATCAGAATGCCTAAGATACAAAATACAAGCAACAGCAAATGTCTGCCTAGATGCAGGGAGAAGGGAACCCTCATATATTGCTGCTGGGATTGTAAACTCATGCAACTCCTTAGGAGATCAATTTGGAGCTTCTTAGAAAGATTAAAAATTGGAATTCTATATGAGCCACCTTTATCACTCCTGAGAACATTCCCAAAGAGAACTCCATCCTGCATCAGAGTCACATGCACAATCATATTCATAGCAGTTCTTTTTATAATAACAAAGAAATGGAACCAACCTAAATGCCCAACAGTTGACTAACGGTTAATTAAATGTGGTACATATATGCAATGGAATACTATTCAAATGTCAGGAAAAATAAACTAATGAAATTAGCCAGCAAATGGATGGAACTGGAAGAAATCATACTGAGTGAAATGTCCCATAAGCAGAAAGACATTCTATGTTTTCCCTTATAAGTGGATCCTAGCATTAAACATTCAATTTTATATAATCAAAGAGAAACTCTTACAACACCTACAAATGTAAAGAAACACAAGCCAGAAGGGGGATGAAAGAAGACCCCAAAAAGAGCAGAAACAAAAGAACATGGATAAACAGTTTAAAAAGGCTTATATGTAGAAAAGTCTTTAAGAGGAGGGGAAAAATGAGAATAGGACACAGTGGGGGCTGGGGGTATTCTCCAAGTAACTAACCACTTGCACACTAACCCCTAACCTCTTTCCCCTCAATGACAGGGAGTACACACCTAGAAAAATAAAAACAGTCTAAACAATAGTGGAAGGGAAGGAAACTGACAATGGTCAGGATCAGATGTTTTAATACTAACCACAGATACCCATAGTAACCTCCATCTAAAATCCTTTCACTTTATCTTTAGAAAAGAAAAAGATTTCAACATCCAAACAAGACACAGCCTAAGGCATTGGAAGAGCAGTGAAATACACAATAACAATCAACCAGAGTGCAATGTACCTGTGATCCTAAAACCGCCAGAATCAGGCCAAGCAAATATTTTCGCATCCTAAGGCTCAAGGAATATTGAGGAAGAGGGGGTGGAAAGATTGTAAGAGCTTAAAGGGGAGGAAGATCCACTATGGGCCAGGATATTTCACTCAAGATAAGGACTACTACATCCAGGAACTTACTTCAATGAGACTTATCCTCACCAGACCTGCACTCTGACTGACATATCAGCATTTCCCCATAGACTAGTGAGGGACTCAGGAGAAATAATTACATGCTGGAGAATCTTAGGGACTGGAGTTAGGCAGGTGAAGAGGAGTGCCCCTATCAGTAGTAGGTCTACCTAAGAAAGGACCACATAATCTGCAACAGAGGCCTGAGCCTGTGCTAATGCAGACAGCCGGAAGAGAACCATGGAGCCCACACAAGCAGACAGGCAGGCAGGTGGGAGGGAGAGGGATGGTTTGATGAAGGAAGGGGTTGAGAAGTAGAAACAACCACTGAGAATGCTTGTAAAATTAAAAAAATTAAAAATAACTAAGAAAGAAAAAAAACTCCTTAAACTCCTTAGTTTTAAGGCAAAAATACTCCATGAAGTGTGATAAGATAATCTGTGTATCTTTTATAGACTATGATAGAGTAACTGATACCAGATTAGATCTCCTATTACAAGCCACTGTAAAAAGAAAGAAAGAAAGAAAGAAAGAAAGAAAGAAAGAAAGAAAGAAAGAAAGAAAGAAAGAAAGAAAGAAAGAAAGAAAGAAAGATTTCAAGGAAATATTTCTTTGGTATAGCTCAAAGGAATCCACATAGATGTAAGTGGCCCCATTGATCTGAGCATCAGAGACCAGAAGCTGAGGAAATGGTTAAGTAAAAACATGGTCTTTTTTTATTAAAAATGTAATTATACATTTTAAAATTTTTTACTAGTTCCCTCCCTCCCCCCTCCTCCCCCCAAACCCCCTCTTCCCCCTCCTCTCCCTCCCCATCCCCCAGTGCCTCCCCCCCAATTCCCAGAGAGTCCTTTATTGTATACGCCTGACTCTCCACTGGGTCCTCCTCTCCGATGACATAAAGTCTAGCATCTGTTAAGGGCACCGAGATCCCTGGAGGCAAGGGATTGACAGCCATAGTAGTGCTCCTATGCTTAAGGGGAACAAGAGAAAGGGCTTATGGAAATGCCACTGGGTCCATTTCCTCAGCTTCTCAGATAATGTTGCCTGATTTATTTCAGTAGGTTTATAGCTACTCTACAGATTCTCTCATTATTTGATAATATCTAGCTAAGGTACTTACTATCTAATTTAATTCTATATTCCATTTTCAGCTATAATTCTCAACACTTCATAACATTCAAACCCAAATTCTGTTCTTAGTATTGCTTAGAGATACGGCTTTAACTATAAAGAACAAGTGATTTTCTAAAAGATTTGATCAATTCCTCAGGAAGAGTCAGAGGGCAAATATATTCATCCTACTGATGAGAATTTATCATTATATTCACATAATCTATATCTACATTTACCTATATCATCTATACCTATCTTTGTCTCTATCTTTGTAATTAATATCTATATTTATCTCTATATCATCTATGACATCTATTGCTATATCTATATCAACTTCTGTATTTCTATATCATAATCTATATATCAGCTGTATTTCTATCTTTATCTTTATGTGAGAACATATATGAGAATATATGGCTTTTGGAGACAGGGTTTGCTATGTGGCTGTGGCACATGAACTGAGTGCTCCTCCTGATTCTGCTGATTGTTGACTTGTAAGCACAAGTCACCACACTGGCTTCACAAGAATGTGGATGCACATGAGAAGAATAACCACCTTCCTTATATCACTTTGGGTGGATTCAGTCATAGTTGCTTTCAATGATCCCAACTCCCCATACTCAAAGTCTCACATCGAATCTCTTACTTTCTTATTTTTTTCAGGGAATATTAGTGACTGAAAGCAAATATTAAAAGTTCCAAATATCAGTACGATTTCATTACAAGATATTTAAGAATATTCATGAAAAAGCAACTGTAGAGAATTTCTTGAAATGTACTGCCAATACTGATCCAAGTATAGAGAAGGAATTTTAATTTGGGGTCAGTTTTTGCTGTTGCTCATGTCTTTGATTTTGGAAACAGACAGGTTTTCTATTTAGAAAGTAAAATATGCAGCCAACTTTCAGTCCATTTTCCATCTCTTATAGTCTTCAAGAAAAATAGTCAATATTATTTTACTCTGTCACATACAGGGGAGATGGGAATTTATATTAATGGAATGATTTCAAGCTCAGTGTATTTCAAACTGCAATACAAAATGACAAATTAAGCAGAATTTATACTTAATTTGCACATAAGTAAGTTTATTTCTGCTGAAAGTAGCACTGAGTAAGAATTGTTTTTCCCTGAGGCATCTTGCATTTTGTACTTATTTGTTCTAATCCAATAAATTTATACAGATATAGGAAGAAAAGGCTCTTGATATTTAGTACTTTTTGTTCATTCATACAAAGAGCTCCCATGAGTCTGGATACTTGCTTCATTATGCATGACATATTGAGCATAGTCACTATTTATCATGCTGATAAATATTTATTCTAAACTATGTATGTGTATACTTTTGTTTGTGACAGATGTTTAATATTTGTTAAAATTGAATGAAGCAATTTTTGTTGTATAACTTTTTAAACTCTTCATTGCCTAACAATATTTGGTGAATTATCATAATGCCAACCTGGACACATGCATAAAATGAAGGAGAAAGTAAGATGGTGATACCTAAGCAGTACAAGGTAGTATAAAGGGCATATACATTTTTAAGAGTTACAGCAAAGCCAATGAGATGTGTAGAAACTTGGTGATCTGAGTTTGATCCCCTGAGCCTATATGGTAGAAAAAGAGAACCATCTTGTGAAAGTTGTCTTCTGATCTAATCTAATCTATCTATCTATCTATCTATCTATCTATCTATCTATCTATCTATCTATCTATCTATCTCCTATCTATCATCTATCTATCATCTATCTATCTATCTATCATCTATCTCTTTCTGTCTAAAACAATTATATGAAAATTTGCAGAGTTTCATCACAGAAGTGAGGGCAGGCAGTTAATTTAGGAAAGCATGCCAATAAGTTGGTAATTGTGATAGTTAAGCCTGGGTGTCAACTTGACACACCCCGTGTTAACTAAGCTGGGCTGAGACCACTTCTGGAAAAGATCAACTGAGAGTGCTTGAAAGGATTGTACACGCCCTAGATCCTATCAGAACTCCAAAGCTCTCAAAGGATTCTCCCAATATTCCATCATATAAAAAGGAGCCACCAAAGAGAACAGATGCCTTCTTGCAGCTGTGCTAGGAATCATTCTTCTTTCTGGCCACCTGATTTCTTCAACCTTCTAGCCTTTGACTAGACTAAGACTCTAGGATTTCTCCAGCCTTCAGCCATCACCCACTTGACTACTGTACTGAGCAGCTAGCTATTGGCAGCCATCGCTGGACTACCTTGGCCATATCTGTAAGCCAACTCAATAAATTTCCTATATATATTTTATATATTTTCCTATATATATTTATATATAAATGAATATATATATTCATTCTGTGAATTCCGTGACTCTAGAAGAAGGTAGTTTTAAATACCACCTAAGGCCATGTAACCAGTTACAGAAACGAGGATTATAATTGCCATGAGTGCTTCTACTTTAGACTGTCAAGAATAGATTTGTGCATGTGCACATAGTCTAAGAAGATATTTATGTTGTGTAATGTAATATTAATCTGTATTTATGAGATGAAATGCTGTAATCTACATTATGATATTGTGTTATGGGACATTAAAGACTAAGCATTTCTCAAGGGGCATTGTCATTAATCTTGTGAAAATAATGCCTGTGCAGTTGTACGTAGATAGCTATATTATGTTAGGCAGAACTATGAATCTTACTGTTTTTATTTGGATATTTTTTTTAATGGCCTAAGGAAATGTAATTTGGTGTCAAGTTGACAAGGGGTGGACTTGTAATAGTTAAGCCTGGGTGTCAGCTTGACACATCCGGTGTTAACTAAGTTGGGCTGAGACCACCTCTGGAAAGGATCAACTGAGAGTGCTTGAGAGGATTGTACATGCCCTAGATCCTATCAGAACTCCAAAGCTCTCAAAGGATTCTCCCAATACTCCATCATATAAAAAGGAGCCACCAAAGAGAACAGATGCCTTCTTGCAGCTGTGCTAGGAATCATTCTTCTTTCTGGCCACCTGATTTCTTCAACCTTCTAGCCTTTGACTAGACTAAGACTCTAGGATTTCTCCAGCCTTCAGCCATCACCCACTTGACTACCGAACTGAGCAGCTAGCTACTGGCAGCCGTCGTTGGACTACCTTGGCTACTGGCAGCCTTCGCTAGACTATCTCGGCCATATCTGTAAGCCAACTCAATAAATTTCCTATACATATTATATATATATTCATTCTGTGAATTCCGTGACTCTAGAGAACCCTAACTAATACAGTAATCTATTAAAATACAAGATCATGCTCAGAAGTCTGAGGTAGTTGTATAAATTTATATATTGTATATTGATTTAAAATCCCCCCGAGTCTATTAATTACTTCATTACCCAACGCCAAAATTCAACACACTGAATACACTATATAGAACATGTTTTTATTATTTATGAAATGATTTCACAATTTGAAATGACAATCATTTAAGCTCAACATGACAGTTGTTCTTGCTCAAATCAGACATTTGAAGTGCAAAGGAACAATAAAAGCGGCATCTAAGGACCTTTACTTGCTACAAGGTAGACTGAGAATCAGGTGACTGACTCTTAGCCCCATAAGTTTGATTCCAGGGGACCGCTTTTCATTTGCCATATATCATCTAGTCAGTGAATGTGAATTATCAATCGAGCTTCACCTATCTGATTAAAATATCCAATCCTATTTTATTGTTTTGTTAAGGATCACAGATTGGTTCAATTGTGCTACACATGTGACATTCTTGTCAATGACTTTCATATTTTCTTTTGGAATATTACCAATAATGAAGTAATACATGGGAATATGACTTCATGTGTACAATTATCTCTGATGATGCTTAAAAAAATACCTGTGCTCTTCCCAATATCTTTGATCCTTATAAATGCCCATTAGTCATTTTATTTGCCCATATACCCAAACAAATTCTCAGCTTCAAGAAGAATATTTTACAGTGTGAAAGTCTCCCAATCAATTGCCTACAGAAACAAAAACAGGCAATGAATATGAGATAAAGCAATACGATAAAGCAATACAATGAAGCATGGTAATCCTTCAGCAACAAGTAATTAAATGAGTTCTGCATGCACAACTTTAGAATCATTTGCATGGTGCTTTTCAGTCAAACTATTTAGCTGCAGGTGTGAGTTTCATGCAGGGAATGCAAATCAATGGGGGAATGACAGAGACAATAGCCTTCTACTTTCAACAACAAGAGCTTTGAAATCAGCCTTTTTGATAGCGATACAGGCAGAATTATTGTCAGTTCTTTCTTCTTGGGAATCCCCCTGCTTTCAGAACATTTATAGGAAAGGGAAAGACAGACAAATTGAGCTGTAATTGATTTAACTGACTCATTCTAGATGGAAAAGCCTTAAATTATGCAACATCCTCAGATATGTAGCAATTGGAAAATGGTTAAATGAATGTCTACTGGTTGAGATCATCTCAATGGTATTGTCAAAAAGAATTAGCCCCATAAGTTTGATTCCAGGGGACCTCTTTTCATTTGCCATATATCATCTAGTCAATGAATGTGAATTATCACTCGAGCTTCACCTATCTGATTAAAATATCCAATCCTATTTTATTGTTTTGTCAAGGATCACAGATTGGTTCAATTGCGCTACACATGTGACATTCTTGTCAATGACTTTCATATTTTCTTTTGGAATATTACCAATAATGAAGTAATGCATGGGGATATGACTTCATGTGTACAATTATCTTTGATGATGCTTAAAAATATTTTTTCCTGAGGCTCATTCCTAAAATCATGAACAGTAGACTAGAGAACCCAGTGCCATACTTTATTAATACATGACAGAGACATAATTTTCCTTAAATGGAAAATATAGTTTGGCCAGGAGGTCAGAGAGGGGCAATTACCATAGACATATAGGTTACAGTGGTGACAGAAAGTCATTAGCAATGGCATCTGCTTTAAAACTGTGTTTTGCTGAAATGCTTACCTCCATTTGACTCATTTTTTTGCAGGCAGAAATTTTCAGAAGGTTCCCAATAGTATTAATGGCTTTCATCTTTTCCTGGTTATACCTAAGAATAGAATACATTGGTAAATTATTCCTAGACTTCGAAGGGATAAGTTTGAATTAGTGTAAAATATCTAAAACATCAGATAAGTTTGGGTGTGTTGATTTTTTTAAGGTCTTCCTCTATTATACAGCTTATTAATCATCTCTGAGGAAGACATTTCAAAGTTTATAGCAGAAATGTATTGGTTCTGACCTTAACTTTCAAAGCATTGGCCAGACCAAAGAACGGCCACTTTAAAATGGAATTTTAATCACAGATTAGATTTCACTCAACAGAAATTATTTTAGGGATGTAAATATGCTGTGAAAGTTAAAATTTAGGATGAATTCAACTTCCATTAGCAGAAAATACCCTATTTACCTTTCTTTGAAGCTAGCAAAAGGATCAGCTGTGCTGGAGACAAAGACAGCTTTGTCCTGGTTAGACATCACCAGGCTAATTCCTCTCATGGGTGATATAATTACACGATAAAATTCAGAAGTAAAAAATGTAAGATATTCCTTCCCAAATTTCATTAAAAGTAAGGAAACATCCCAGAACAGTTGATCTGAAAGAAAAAGCCAGATGGCCCTAGGAGATTTGTATTTCTCCTCAGCAGCCAGGATCATCACACACAGCAAACAATCTCTGGAGAAGGAACATCCCTGTGATTAACATCTACTTCTCATGAATGATTATCAGCTTGAGAAGTCAGATAGATACCTGAAGAAAAAGTTGAATGCAGATATGGAAAGGTAGGTAAAAATGATGTCTGGCAAAGACAGCAATACATCTGACTAATTTTTGAAAGAATATGTCTCCTCAGAAGGTTAGACATGTTTAAGGTTTCTATTCATCATAAATATTAAGTGTTTAAGTAAGACTTTGAATTTTCAAGTCTTCTCACAAACATTATCTCATTTAATTTTCATGTAACCACCACTGGTTTTGTAAGCCACAAACCTGGTGTATAAATATAGAAATTGGTTTGCATCATTTGCTCTCTTTACAAAATTGTTTTAACTCACAGCAGAAAAATCAATCCTAATAAATTCACATTTAACTCAGTTTAGAATTTTAGTAGTCAGTCAAAAATTCCCTATTCCAGGATAGTATGTAAAGTTTTGGGTGGAAGTGTAGTAAAACTGTGCACTGGAAGTGCAGGTGAAAAAATGGGACACAATGCAACATTGCTCATGGGTCATTAAATGTCCATACCTAACAGAATTGTCTGAAGTATAGTGTCTGTCATCAGTTCTAGTCAGTGTTGTTACTATCCTTTCATTCTAGCAAATGATGAAATATTTGTTTCTATTTGCCCCTGGATTCCCCCTTCTCATTTGAGGGCTGTTGTAGCTCCCTGGACTTCATCATCCACGATTATCCAAGGGACATTTGTTGGCAGCTCGCTCATGTCTTCCACCATTCTGGAGAATTTGAAAGTACAGTGTTACAACCACACCACCCCTGACCACAAAGTTCAGGGAGAATTGTGGAAAAGGGGAAGTAAGAATGCAAGAGCCTGAGGGGAGGAGTACAGTAGATGGTGTCTTCTGGCCATGACAAGACTGTTACATCCATAAACTCATGACAAGACATGACATGCACAGGATTTGGCTTACCAGCATTTTACATGGAAGGGACACCATACCTCCCTGAAAGATTATTATGGGTTTGTGCTGGATAGATAGGGTATGAAGAGCTAATTTTCTCAGTAATAGACCCATTGACATATCATCTATACTCTACAAGGGTCTAGACACATGCCATTAAAGGCACTTCACAGATGAAGCTCAGTAGGTCACACATGCAAAAAAGACTTGAAAGTAGGAGGGAAGAGGTTTGTAGTGGGAAAAGGAACAGGGAAAGGATTTGATAATAAGGGGTGAAATTGACATAAATATTAAGTATTTTATACTTTAATAAGGTATAAAAATAAATTAAAATATAGAAAATAGAGTATCACATCCATAGCCTTAGGGCCCAATGTTACCCACTCCCTCATTGTTTGAGGTGGTGGTTCTGGCTCCATCTTCCGGGAGACAGCAGAGCACAGACAATCCTGCTCGCTCATATCCATACCAATTTTGGGGCTCTGATAATCCTCCTCCTCTATTTAGTCAGTGGGAAGAGGAAGCCGTTATTACGGGAAGCCTACACAGCTGGTATTATAGTTTAAGCACAATGAAAAATCATGAACTAAATTTTGTGCCCAGAACAGATACATCTCTTTTCTCAACTATTTTCTGTCACAGGTTGCAAAAGTACCTTTTGAAAAGTAAGGCTAAGAGAAATGAGTGCAGAAATGTTCATGGTTGTGCAGCTACAAAGGGTAAAATTAAAAGAAATGTTGAAGAAACTGTAGGGAAATAGTTTTGAGTTATCATCCTGCTATCCTCAACACTAATGACTAGAAACTCTTAATAGATGCAGTAGGGCGCCAGAGGGCAATAAGTCAGTGGCTTCAAGAAATTAGTGATTTATTGAGAAAAATTCCACTAACTGGAGGAAAAACTTTTCCATTCCAAATCTTTGTTCTTGCCACTTCGTGACATTATGCTGTTACTTATTCAGAATACTTGCAAATCTACATAAATACTGATAATTCTGAGGATGTTGGTACCTGTCAAGGTCTAGCTGATAACTGTGTTTGGGCCAGTCCTCTTTATCTGTACTCCCACTCAATTATCTCATCAAGGAGTATCTGGGAACTGCATAGGTCCCATGACAGAGACTCAACAAAAATGAAGAAGAAACTAACTAATGTACCTGAGGAGCAGGATGACCACATGATCTCAGATTCAAGGTCAGACCTTTAGGCCAAAGATATAGAAGTAAACTCTGTCTTAGAGTCCAAGGAGAGAAACATGACTGAGAGCTCTATTAGGTTTCAATAACCTATAGGCAGATATGATACAGTTTGAGAAGACAAAAGTTGAAATTTGTTTAATACCTGCGGTGGTGGAGCAGACTTGCTGCCAGAATGTCACTGAGAAGAGCAAGATGGAAGAGTGATAATACTTCAGTTACAGGCAGGATAGATTCTGTTCGTGAAGAGTATGTAATACAATAAATGGCTCACTAGGTAGAACATTCTGTTTAGTGACAATAATTTGCAGAAGTGCAAGTAGAATTTTAACAAGTTGAACTTGGTATGACAATAAATACCAGAGATAAAAGCCCAACAAAAGCCCAAGACAAAAACAACCAGAGGACTGTGTTGACTGCTAGACCTAAAAGTGCAAAAGCAGGGCGCAGTTTTAGGAGATAATCACTCAACACAAGGAGTGGTTTGTCACGGGATATAGGATACAACTACTGCCAATGTTTGTCCAGTAGCCCAGAGTCTTAAGAACTAAGTTCTCTGACTTCTTTCTCCCCAAACTGTGTCTTATGCTTGTGCCTTGATGCAGCAAAACCTAAATCCTTGAATGCATGGGAAGCATCTAGCAACTTCCTGCCAAGTAATGTCCAGAAGCATCAAGGAAGGTTAATAGCTGTAAGAAGGGTCCACTGGTGAACAGCCAATATAATTGTGCAAATGCTAATCCTGTGGAGTTAATACATTAATCTTTTGCTAATCAATGTCTTTCTCTCATATAATATGACTATTGCTCAGGTCACATTTCTATCTCTTGAATGAGTAAATCTTATCTTTATAATCTTTTCAAAACTTTCTAGGGGCTTTCTGTGGGCTTTGATCTTTTTTTTCAACATTTTCATTTACTTCATAAAGAAGCAAGTTTTGAATCTTGTAACTGATTTGTTTAGAATGTAGATAGTTTTTGTAACAAATCAAGATTTGTTCCAAAAATCCAATTACCAAGAATAATTTTCTTTATAACTAACAAATTTTTTCTGTATTATATTGTTTGTGCTCATATTTTCCCTCTATCAATAAGTCAAGTAGATGAAACTGACTTGAAAGATTGTCCAACCAGATGAAGCTATATTTAACAATATTCATGTCAAAAGACTTAAGTAGTTGTTTTATCCAATCAGTAATCTTCCTTGGGATACCTTGACTTTCACCATTCCTTTTCTCTCAGGAACATGATAAAATTCTGATGTCAGGCAGAGTATATGTAACTTTGAAAGTGAAGACATCTCAAGGGCAACTGAACTTGGGAAAGAAAGTGAATCTTCTAGTCAACATATATTTTCAGAGATGACTTAAATAGCCATTAAATATGTTTAGAACTCCTGTGCACATTCATAGCAAAGTATATATATAAATATATATATGTGTGTATAAACATATATATTCATATATCTATAAATATATACAAATATAAAATACATAAAATATATACATATGTGTGTGTATATATATATCCTTTAGCTATATAAATCTGTGACTACATAAGAATTCCTAAGTGGAAGGAATAAAGAAGTGGATTAAGAAAGAGTCACTGTGACTATGACTGGCAAAAGTGATTACACCTTTTCATCTCAATAAGGAAGTGAAGCTGTGCAAGACAGCAGATTGGTGGGGTTTTTAAATAACTGCACAAAGGCAAAGAGTAGAAATGGCTTTGAGTTTTCTTAATAAATGTACCAGCTTTAGCTGTCAACTTGATACTGTAGAGATAAGCCTCTGTGTAGACTTATGAGGCATTACATAGTTAAGCTGACTTCTGGCAAGCCTATAGGAGATTGTCTAAATTGCATGACTGATATAGGAAGACACATCCCATAGTGGTGAAGCTATTGCTTGGGCAGATGGAAAGCTGATTAGCATTTTTGGCAAAACTGGCAGCAACTAAGAGCAGTTTGTCACTCTGCTCTTGCTGTGGGTATAATATGGTCAGTTACTTCAGTTCCTTCTGATAATTTTCCTGCTAGCTGAACCTGAAATAGTGAGCTAAATAAAATATCTTTGTTCCCTTAAATGGATCATGCAATTATTACAGAAAAGGAAATACTAGCACTTTTCCAAATAGCCATCCATTTATAGAGATTCCTTGGGCTAAATTAAGCTATACCCGAAGAATAAGCAACGAGTACTGTAAATAATAGTTTGGTACATGGTGTATCATGCCATTAATAGAGATGTCCTTTTCTACATTTAGAGACACTAGAATGGTGTCCATGCAGAGAATTATATGCTAAGTAACCTAACATTCCAAAAAGAAAGTCTGTGAATCTACAGATGTATCACCCCAACTGGAGGCACACAGAGACATGAGTTATCTTTGACACACTATCAGATTTTCCTGATGGCTCCATTTTCTAACTCTAAGAGTAGTCATCTATTTATAAACCCTTCTTTTTCTAGAGTTTTAATGTAAATTTTGGATAGTTCATTAGATTTATTGCACACCTACTGTGCACTGTGTGTTTTCTTTTTCTGTATTATTGAGAATACTGATAGCATTATGAATAGTATTTGCATTAAAGAAAAATTTTATTGTTGTTGTCAATGATTTGGTTATTTCTTTTCTTATTTGGGGGTTTTCTGTTCATTTTTTTTTTTTGAGACAGGATCTAACATAGCCCAGGCTACCTGAAAATGAAGAAAAGTGCTACACAGCCAAGGGAGAGTTTATATTTCTGATTTTCCCACCTTCACCTCCCAAGAGCTAAGATTATAAGCATGTACTTACTACCATGGCTTTTGTTTTTCATTTCAGAGTAGTATTTGAAGCACATTTGTGGACTTATGTGTCACGCCAGAAACAGGTAAGTAATTTCTAGAATCCCTGTTTGGTTCCAAAAGGATAAGTTGACAGGCCAGAATGCTGTCATTCATGGACATTCATGTCCAGACAGTTTCTCAGCTTCTATTTGCCATTTATAAGCTCAAATTGGCAAATATTATGCATAATTGTACATAATATTTTTCTGTTCTTCAACTTGTGAGTTCTTGAGAGCATGAAATAGAAATCTTTATCTGTATTTAAAATTTACCAATGAGATGCAATTCTCAGAAGATGATTGATTAGGTCATCCTAGCTTAATTTTTCATTAGTAAGAACTCCAGAAACAAAGATTAAAACAACCATAAAGAACATATTCCAATGATACTTGTTCTCATAGTTCTAGTCATGCTTTGTTCATTAATTTTTCTTTCAAAATCTTATTAACCTTAAATCCTCTACTGGGAAATTCAGCCCAAATCACTCCAGATCCAAAGGACTTCCCATCTTCCTAAATATTTTCAAAGTCAAATGCTCTGCTAACTGCTGTGTACTTGCCCTCTGTTTCCTTGTTATGCAAACTACCTATGTATACCCTGAAGATGGAATTCCTGTCTTTGTATTCCACACCTACTGTGCACTGTGTGTTTTCAGTAAGTAAAAAATTAATTCATGAAACGTACACACTTGAATTTTTATTTATTGGAAAGGAAACTTTTGGGTGCCCTTGTTGCAGCACATCACAAGAAGAGAATGACAAAATAAGGATTGTTGGATTCATTAGCCAAAAACTTGGTATGTCACTTTCAGTCCTTATGCTAAGACTAATCAGAGGTGGTATCTTAATTTTTAACTGAATTAGTTTGATACTAATCCCCATAGTTTTCCTCCAAGCATTGCCATGAGGAACACAGTCTGCCTAGTGAATTTTCCTCCTCATTGGGCTTGCACCATGGCCATACCCCAGCAGTGACCCTCAACATCAAATAATTTGTCACACAAGATGGTTTTATTGTTCCTTGCCTTTGCAAATGTCAAAGCTGTAAATATTAATGGGGTGTGTAGATGTGTTTTTGGAATTCAGAATTTACATGTGTATTATCGTTCTAGAGAAATATCCATGATGCTAATCCCCATATCTTCTGACTTTCCAAGCATGAAGTGGAAGGAAGGGCCGTCCAGCATATGTTCACAATGAGCACTCTTAGGAGATAATGGTCCAGACAGGGTGCTCTTGAAGTGACTTGGAGAATCTGTCCTCATTCCTCTGGTGCTTTGTGCCAATAAATGATTTTGTAATTCCTCAGATCACCTCTTTCTTCTTTGCTCTGGTCCACTGACTCGTGAAATTCCATCTAGTGCAGTCATGAATTAAACCATTGTTTCCACAGCACCTGAGTAAAAGGCACATAACTCAGGCTGGATAGGTAACAGATTCCCAGAGATTAATCCTTCTGATTAAATTGTTGTGAAGCACCAAGTTCAATGCTGAGGGAACAGATCACAGAGTGAAAACCCCCTGACTCGACAGACAGACCTGCACAGGCACCATAGCATCTGAGACTTGCTAAGGGAGCCTGATGTCATGTCCCTCTGACATTTCTGAAGTGAAGGGTGAGCGTTCATATTCTTGACGAAAGGACAGGAGCATTTGTCTAGAACCCACAGCCTAGCCCTCTCCTGTTGTTCTCTTCACTCTAGGTGGAGTCTTTCACATGGAAATGCATCCATCTGCAGACAGTGTGGGACCAGAGAAGAAGGTCTCACTCTTGTTACTGTGTCCCCTGATGGAGTTAATGACTTCATTATATCTAAGCATGTTTTCTCTCTACTTATGACCTGTTCAGAGCTTGCCCTAGTAACAGGCTCCATTCTTTCTTTGATTCCCTTTCCTACTTCTGGCAATCCCATGAACTCTCCTGGATGCTAAGTCTTTGTGGGAAACCCTGGTGGCAACTTCTCATACCAGCAACACATCCTAGCCCTTGGGGTTCATTCTGTGGAAGCTGACTATTCGAGGAGACTAGCTCCATTCCTCCTCTCTAGGCATTTGCTCTAAACTTTGTGTAGCATCGGGAAATTTAGATCATGCCTCTCCTTCTTCACTGGGCATGTCTGGGTACCAAAAAAGAGACGTGGGTAGGCTTGAGCAACAGTAACATACTACCAGCCACCAACTAGTAGGTAGGTGTTTTCTTTTCCTCTAGAAATATATCAGCAGGCCCAGAATAGTTCAGAAAATATTTCAGTCACTTCGAAACAGAATGAATAGCTCCACATGACAGAGACTAAGAAATGATGTCTCAGAAGTATTTTTGCATTAAATACTCTATATAAAGCAACATTTCTGTCTTCCTCCCCTCCCCTGTCCTATCAGAAAAATCTTTCATAAAATGCATGTCTGTCTGTTCTACACTAGAAGTTTCTCTCTTGGAGGTGTTATGATGTCAAAACAAGCATTCCCTATGCAATTCTACCTTTCAGAATACTATATTTTGCTTCCTAATCAAAGAGAGAAATCAGCTTTTTTTAATAAAAAATGCTATTAATTCTCCACTTCCATGGGAAAATAATTGTAATAGGAAAATTTCTTTAAATTTTTAATAATCTGAACTTGTAGTAAGACCAAGCTAATGTGTGGAAGTGCTAATTGACCTGCTCCTTGTCTTTCTGTCCACTGTTGTTTTCTAAGTCGCACAGAGGGTTTGGTTTCCACCGGACATAACTGATTTACTCCATGGACCTTCACATAATGGTCTGCTCAGTGGAGAAGGCAACCACTGCTTTATGATACACCAGTCTCCTAGCTATGCTCCACCCTAGGGTCACTCAGTCACACCCTCAGAAATTTTGGAGAGCAAGGTTAGGTGTAGTAGCTTTAAGTTTTGATGGCATTTGGAAATGAAGCATTTGGTATTTCAAATGTTTGTGCCTTTCTTGGAGTATTTGCAGGTGCTAAAGAAATAGGGAATCAGATTTTAACAGACATGGAAAAATTAGAGTGGTGTATCTTCTAACACAAAACTTCAGATTCATTCCATTAGCAGAGGGTTGGCAAAAACAAAAAATACTAGCTTTTGATTTCTCCATAGGTAATAAAGTAAAACTCAAAGATCTTACAAGACTTAAGACATTCTTGCTAAGACTTATTTCTGGCCACCTCTCTCTGTGTTCATTCCTTTGACCCCTGGACTCTAACTGCAATTAATATTTTTTTTGTTTCCCTTTACATTTTTTAACATTTTTTAAGTATTATTTCCACTCATAAAACTTAATAGGTACACCGGTTCCCTCTCTCCCTTCTCCTCCCCCGACCCCCCTGTTCCCCCTCCCCTCACGCCTTCCTCTCCATCCCCCAGTGCCTCCCCCACAATCCCCAGGAATCCTTTAATGTGCATGCCTGACTCTTCTCTGGGTCCTCCTCTCTGATGACGTACAAGGACCCAGTGGCATTTCCCTGAACCCTTTCCTGTGTTCCCCTTAAGCACAGGAACACTACTGTGGCTGTCAATCCCTTGCCTCCAAGGATCTTGGTGCCTTTAGTGAGGTCAATAGTGTGTTGGACATTGTGCAGGGCATGCAAAGTCCAATTATGATTGCTTCAGCCCTAACTTATGTGGAGCATATCATTGCTCCTCCCATGCTTGTGCTCTTACAATCTTACCACCCCCTCTTCCTCAAATTTCCCTGAGCTTCAGGATGGGGAGAGATTAGGCTAGCCTAGTTCTTGGTGGTTGATATAGAGTCTCTGAAGTTCTGGATTATGGTTTGTTGATTTTCTTTTGCAGTTTTAGTGCTCCTGGAATGCCCTTCACTCCATCCTGTTGGGTATTGTATGTCACCCCCTGGCCAGAGATACAAAGCTGTTAAACTAGAGTCTTGTTATAAGACTACATTCAAAGGTAGATGTAATAAAAGTAGGAAACTGCAGTGAGGGAGAGGTCAATCACCCATTTGCAAAATGGTTACTTTTTATCTGCCAGACTATATGCCCTCCCCTTCTAGTGAGATCATACCCCCTCAATTGTAAATGATCAGGAATGAAAGTCTGTGAACTTAACCAGATGTCTCATTACTTACTTGCAGTCCTTAATGGAGGCCTATTTTCTCTGCTGTAACATGGTCTCCTCTCTCCTTGTTTCTGGTGTAACCTTCCTACCCCATCCCTCCTGTTCATAATCCTTGCAATTACTGTGGGTATTACAGAGATTTATCTTTGAGTGTCTCTAGGTGGGCTGGGTGGGTTTGGTACTAGGAGCCACATATCAGGGAGTACACATGGCACTTAATTTTCTGAGTCTGGGATACTTCATTTAATGTAATTGCTTCTAGTAAAATCCATTTCCCGGCAAATTCCAGTAATTCATCATTTTTGATGGCTGAGTAGTACTCCATTGTATAGATGTACCACCTTTTCCTTATCCACTCGTCAACTGTTGGACATTTGGGTTGATTCCATGACTTTGCGATTGTAAACAGTGTTGATATGAACATGGTCGTGCTTGTGCTATCGAGGTGAATTTTTGTTGTATGTGGGGTTATTCCCAAAAGTGGAATAGCAGGGTCATATGGCATTTCAATCTTTAATTTCTTTAAGAATCTCCAGATGGCTCTCCAGAGTCTTTGTATGAGCCTGCATTCCCACCAGCAATGTAGGAGAGTTCCTCTCTCTCCACATCCTCTCCAGCATTTGGTGTTGTTTGTATTGTAGATTTTTGCCATCCTGACCGGGGTGACATGATATCTCAGGGAAGTTTTGATTTGCATTTCCCTGATGGCTAAGGAAGTGGAGCATTTTTTAAGATATTTGTTGGACATTTTAATTTCATCCCTGGTAAAGTTTCTTTTAAGGTCCAGAGCCCATTTTTTAATTGGGCCATTAGTTTCCTTGGTGTTTAGTTTTCTAAGTTCTTTGTACACTCTGGACAGTAGAGCTCTGTCAGATATGTGGTTAGTGAAGATTTTCTCCCATTCTGTGGGTTGCCTTTGCGCTTGTTTTACAATCTCTTTATCTGAACAGAAGCTCTTTAATTTCACCAGATCCCAACTGTTGAGAGTTGGTAGCAGTGACTGTGCCATTGGATGTCTGTTTAGGAAATGTTGGCCTAGCCCAATCATCTCCAGGGAGTTCCCTACTCTTTCAACTATGATTTTTATAGTCTCTGGCCTTATATCAAGGTCCTTGATCCATGTGGAATTAATTCTTGTACGTGGTAAGAAGTACGGGTCCAGTTTTAATCTTCTGCATGTGGAGATCCAGTTTTGCCAGCACCATTTGTTGAAGATACTGTTGTTTTTCCATTGAATTTTTTGGGCCCCTTTGTCAAAGACCAAATGGCTGTATTTATGTGGGCTTATATCTGGGTCTTCAACCTTTATCCATTGATCTGTGTGTCTATTTTGGAACCAGTACCAGACTGCTTTTACAAATATGGATTTGTAGTATAGACTAAGGTTTGGTATGGTGATACCTCTAGCAGTGTTTTTGTTACAAGATTGTCTTTGGTATCCTGGGTGTTTTGTGTTCCATATGAATTTTGAGATTGTTTGGTCAATTTCTTTGAAGAATTCCTTTGGGATTTTAATTGGTATAGCATTGAATTTGTATATTGCCTTTGGTAGGATGGTCATTTTTACCATGTTGATTCTGCCAATCCAGGAACATGGGAGGTTTTTCCACCTTCTGGTGTCTTCTGCAATTTCTTTCTTTAGGGTTTCTTTAGCATTCATTGTAAAGGTCTTTTACCTCCTTGGTTAGGTTTATACTAAGATATTTCATTTTTTTAGGGGCTATAGTAAATGGGATTGTTTGTCTCAAGGCTTTTTCACTACTTTCATTCTGGGCATATAGGAAGGCCTCTGATTTTTGTACATTTATTTTGTATCCTGCCACCCTGCTGAACTTCTCAATTAGTTCCAGGAGCTTCCTGGTTGAGTTTTTGGGATCCCTCAGGTATAAGATCATGTGATCTGCAAATAGGGATAGTTTGACTTCTTCCTTGCTGATTTGAATCCCTCTTATGTCCCTTTCTTGTCTTATGGCTTCAGCTAAGGCTTCAAGTACAATATTGAATAAAAGTGGTGAGAGTGGACAGCCTTGTCTAGTTCCTGACTGAAGTGGGAATGCTTCCAATTGTTCCCCATTGAGCATAATCCTTGCTGTGGGATTGTTGTACACTGCTTTTATTATATTGATAAAGGTTCCTTCCATTCCTACTGTCTCTAGCGTTTTGATCATAAAAGTCTGTTGGATCTTGTCAAAAGCTTTTTCTGCATCTATCGAGAATATCATGTGGTCTTGGACTTTGGACTGGGTTATATGATGAATTACATCTATTGGTTTGCGTACGTTGAACCAACCTTGTGTGCCAGGGATAAAGTTTACTTGGTCCCCTTGAATGATCTTTTTGATATGTTTTTTGAATCGGATTTGCTAAGATTTCGTTGAGAATCTTTGCATCTGTGTTCATCAGAGTGCTTGGCGTATAGTTTTCTTTTTTAAGTGAATCTTTATTAGGTTTTGGGATTAAAACAATGTTAGTTTCATAGAAGGAATTTGGTAGTGTTTCTTCCTTTGCTATTTGATGGAACAGTTTAAGGAGTATTGATGTTATTAACTCCTTAAATGTCTGGTAGAACTCTGTGCTGAATCCATCTGGTCCAGGACATTTTTGGTGGGAAGCTTCGATATTGCTTCCTCAATTTCCTCATATGTTATAGGACTATTTAAATAATTCACAACTTCCTGATTCAATTTAGGTAAGTTGTGTTTACTTAGAAATTCATCCATCTCTTTTGTGTTGTCAAACTTCACAGAGTATAAGTTTTTGAAATATGATGTTATAATTCTCTGGATTTCTTGGGTATCAGTAGTGATAACTCCATGTTTATTTCTAATTTTGTTAATTTGAGTTTTCTCTTTCTTGCTTTTGTTTAATTTAGCTAGGGGTGTATCAATCTTATTGATTTTTTCAAAGAACCAGCTTTTTGACTGGTTGATTTTCTCTATCATTTTCCTAATCTCGATTTCAGATATTTCTTTCCATATTTTGCTAATCTCCTCTCTTCTACTACTTTTGGGATCAGATTGCTCTAGTTGCTCTAAAGATTTAGGCTGTATTGTTAAATTATTTATTTTAGATGTTTCCATTTTTTTGATGTAGGCATTAAGAGCTATGAACTTACCTCTTAGGACAGCTTTCATTGTGTCCCAGAGATTTTGGTAAGTTGTATTTTCATTATTGTTCACTTTCAGGTAATCTTGAATTTCCTTTTTAATTTCTTCCTGAATCCAGTTCTCATTCAGCATCACAGTGTTAAGTTTCCAAGAGTTAGTGTATTTTTTGTTGTTTGTTGTATTGTGGATGTCCAGCTTTAGGCTGTGGTGGTCTGATAGGGTACAGGTTAGAATTTCAACTTTTTTGTATATGTGTAGATTCATTTTGTGGCCCAATATGTGATCTATTTTCGAGAAAGTTCTGTGTGCTGCTGAGAAAAATGTGTATTCTCTGGTGCGTGGGTGAAAAGTTCCATAGAGATCTGTAAGGTCCATTTCTTTAAGGGTTTGACTAAGTTCCAAAGTGTCTCTGTTAAGCTTTTGACCTGTTGATCTATGCCATGTTGAGAGGGCAATGTTGAAGTCCCCAAGAATTATCATTTGGGTGTTGATTTCTTGCTTTAGATGCTGTAGGGTATTCTTAATGAACGTGGAAGGGCCCATATTCGGTGCATATATGTTCAGTATTGTGAAGTCTTCCTGGTGAATTTTACCTATGATTAAAATTAGTATCCATCTGTGTCTCCTATGATTTTCTTTGGTTTGAAGTCCACTTTGTCTGAAAGCATAATTGCTACCCCTGCCTGTTTCCTGGTTCCATTAGCTTTCAAGATTTTGGACCAGCCTTTCATTTTTAGGATGTGCCTATCTTTTGTGGTGAGATGAGTTTCCTGAAGGCAGTAGATTGTTGGATTGTGGTTTTTAATCCAAGTTTGTAATCTGTGTGTCTTAATCGGTGAGTTAATATCATTGACATTTAATGTTATAATGCAGAAATTATTTTAATTCTGGACATTTTTTATGGTTAGTGGATTTTGTAAGTGTATTGTTAGATATATATATTTTGGTGGTATTATACTTTCCTTCTGTCCTCCAGGATATGCTTATTCTTTTCTTCAAGCTTGAGTGTCATTTCTAGCCTTTTTTGAAGACCTGGTTTGGTAGACATGTATCCCTTCAAGTTGTCTTTTTGCTGGAAAACTTTTCTTTCTCTCTCAATCATGACAGATAGTTTTGCTGGGCATATCAGTCTGGGTTGGCATTTTTGCTCATTTAATACTTGAAGTAAGTCTCTCCAAGCTCTTGCTTTTACTGTTTCCAGTGTGTAGTCATTTGTTATTCTAATAGGTTTACCTTTAAAAGTGACTTGCTTTTTTTCTCTTGAAGGTCTCAGCACCTTTTCTTTGTCTTGAATGTGGAGTGTTTTGACTATTATTTGCTGTGGCAATTTTCTATTTTGGTCATATCTGTTTGGAGTGCGAAATTCCTCTTGTATTTGGATGGGCCTCTTATTCTTTAGTTGAGGGAAGTTTTCATTTATGATAATTTGAAAAATTTCCTTAGGTGTGATATTTTGAGATTCTTGCTCTGGTATTCCATGGATGCGCATGTTAGGCTTCCTCAGGGTGTCTCATATCTCTTGAATATTCCTCTCAAGTAGCTTTTTGGCTTTAACAACCTCTTCCATTGAGCTGGTTAATTCTCCCACTTTGTCTTCAAGATCTGAAATTCTATTTTCTGCTTCATTAGTTCTGCTGATATGACTCTCTGTTGAGTTTTGGGTTGAAGATAACTTGACTTTTAGTTCAATTTTAAACTCTGCCTGAGACTGTTTTAACTGCTCTATGCATATTTTTGTTTCTTGAACTGTTTTTCTCAACTCCTCCAAGTGCCTATTGTGCTCCTGTTCAAAATGGTTGATTCAGTTGTTTAACTCTTCTCGGATTTCCTCTTTCATAGTATTAATCATGGTAATGATCATACTCCGAAAGTCATTATGTTGGGTCTGGCTTTCTTGGCTATTTTCTGTGAATTTGTTCTGGTTGGAATCCATCATTATGGGGTTAATTCTTTCGGTGGGAGATTGGTCTTCTTGGGTTTTGTTTCTCATGAATCTGCACTTTGACTTGGGCATTGTTTTGTTTCTTAGGATCTTTCAGTTTCTGTGTGTTTTTCACTGACCTGATTTAGTTGGTATTATTACACTTGCCAGTTATTACTAGTGCTTGCCTTGGATTGGATATGTTTGCCTATTGTGTTTGTAATTTCCTAGATGAGGCTATTAGGCTGTTAGTATATCAGTTAAGTCAGGTTAAGTAGACAAGGGGTGAATATTAATATGGTAGTGCAGTTTTACGATTTAGTATCTTGGTGATATGTGCGGTTGAGTGGTGTACTCCCTGGGTGTGTTAGGTGCACCAGTCTCCTCTTCCTCCCCCCTCCTCCACTCTTTCTCCCAAGTAAAGCATTTAAAAACAAAATGAAAAACCACAAAGCAAAAATCACAAAGCAGTATAGGTATTTAACATGTAGGTGTTAAACCAATAAATATTTGTTTCTTGAAAGAATGACAGATGAATGACTATAACCTCTTTGTGCATAAACTTTTCAGTTCTCAGTCAGTTTGTTTTCCAGGCAATTAAGAAGCTGCTTTCAGAAGATTTCAGATTTATCACTATGTTGCAGTTTGCCTGCATGGTTGCTAATAAGTGACCATTAAATGGCTTAAGGGAACAAGGAATTTATTTCCTTATGACAGTCTGGTTACAGTTCTCAATCCAACTTGACAGAAGAGCATGCACCAACACCAGGGCCGAGGGAAGTGGCCACACCATCTCTACATAATGGCTGAGAGAGGGACAATCCTTACTTGCCAGACCAGCATGTCTGCCCAAGTGTACAGAAGGATGCCAACTCTCTCAGTCAGCTCTCTGCATTTTATTGCAGAGCCTAGTCCCACCTACCATGGCTGGACCTTCCCCATGAAGTAGACAATCTCCTGCAGGTTTGCTCTGGGTCTAACTCAACCATCAATTCTCTGCAAATGTGCCCAGAGCTCAAACTATCAAGTTGACGCCTAACTATGACACAATACTTTCTGCATTCCTTGGCATCTGCAGAACGCAAAAGTTGGACTGTTTTTAGGTTTAGAAAACAGAATGGAACCTAGTATTGCTTGGAAGATACAGATCCCTATGTGTCTGAGCTCTGAAGAATCAGTTTACACATAGATGCACCGAAAGTCCATACATTTCAAACTCCAAAGGTAACAAGGAAATATTCCTACAAATAGATTTATTTTTTCTTATAAATAATATAAGCTTCTTACCCTGAAGAGTTTTTAAACCTTATTCATAAATGCATTTATTAGATGTAACTCACAGCTCATAAAACAATATATTCAAAACATAAAACTCAGCATTTATCTCTTCTTGTGCCTTCTGCTTGTTCTGCCTGCTTCTCTCTTCTTCCTCCTGCCATGTCATCATGGGCCTCTTTGCCTGACCTCCTGGACCTTAAGCTATGTCCTCTGTTCTATGCTCTTCCATCTAAAGCTCAACTGTGGTTCCCAGGTCACCAAGCCCTAAAAACAAAAACAAAACAAAACAAAACAAAACCTCTTATTTCTTTAGTCTCAAAAGCAAAAACTCAGTGTTTAACAACACCACACTTGTATAGTCATAGGTACAACCAGTAACCTAACCTTTAAACACTTTCACCACCTCAAATGGCAGTCAGTCCTACTCTGCAAGATCACTGTTCTACCCTCTATCTCTGTGTATGGACTTATTTGTTTTGGAAATTATCTAGAAATATAACTGGCTTCTGTGACTTATTTCACTAAACATAACTTCCAAAATCTTTCGACAATGTAGTCTACACAAATATTTCATTCCTTTTTCATTATTCCATTATATGGATAGTCTACATTTTCTCACCTTCAGGCATGTGAATTGTTTCTGTATTTGACTTCTACCTATGACTATTGTTATGAATATTGGCATATGATTTTTGAGCAGATATATGTTTTTAATTGCCTGGGTTATATGCTTATAAATAAAAGTTCTGAGTCTGAGTACCTTTTGGGAAATCGTTGTGACATTACAACAGCAATACAGTAGAGTTCCGTCTTCCTGCTTCATTGCCAACACATGAGATTTTTCAGTCTTTCAGGTTCCAGCAATCTTACCTTCATTGCTGTTTTCATCTGAATTTACCCAAATAGTGCTCACAGAAGTCTCATTATGTGTTTCTGGGACATTTATGGATTTTTCCAAATCTTCTATCTATGTACCACAATTGAATTATTTCACTTTTATTATGAATGTGCTCTTTACACATTCTGAATGCTTACTCCTTTATCAAATCTATGATTTGCCAATAATGCTACATATTCTGTGCGTTGCCTTGCCATTTTTTATCTTTTTATTTGTTAATTTGTTTGTGTATGTGCATGAGTGAGAGAGAGAGAGAGAAGGCATAAGTGTGCCACAGCACAGGGGGATTCCGATCTATGTAAGGAAAGAGTTTGAGTGCAGCAAGAAAGCATATTAATTCTTGGTTCTCTGCTCTTGACAGTGGATGTAAAGTGATCAATTCTCACAAACTATTGTCTCTGTGACTCTTCTGCCTTGACAGACTACAACCTACAACTTGAGCTAAATAAACTATTTCTCCCTTCACTCAGAACATTTTTATCACAGCAACAGGAAAAGAAACTAAGACAAGATCCAGTTTCATTCTTCTGCATACTGTGCATATAGAGCTGTTCCAGCACCATGTTTTTAGTAAACATAATACTTATAGTTTATATCAAAACTTTTTTCCCACTTTTCTTTCTTAGTGAATTTTGTTTTTTTTGACAATTTCATACATATATAAAGCATTCAATTATTCTCCCTTTACCTTTTTTTTTTACCTCCACAGATACCTTTTCTTTACAAACCTTCCTCTGATATCTATGTCCTTTTGTTTTGTATCCACCATGTTTAACCTGGGCTTTTGTGTGATCCTGAGTTTGGGACTATCTCTTAATGAATTTGGGACTGTCTCTTAAAATCTAGTAGAGTTCCTTATGCAACACTACTGCATATTTTGCCCCACTCCCAAATCTGTCAGTCACTGATTATCCTTCAGTACTTCATCGAGCCGCATGGGTTTCTCCTCAGTTCACACCTATAGGACCACCGCAGGCTTAGCATGAATAATCATCTCTGTTATGGGCTCATGATTGCTACGGCCATGTTGTTTCGAAGGATAGTTTGTCACAATCCTTTTTCCAGTTTTCTAACTCTTACATCCTTTTGGTTCCCTCTTTTGCATAATTCCTCTGTGTGTAGTATATATAGCATTTTGAGGTATCAGAACCAGTTCTTTTTTTTTATTATTTCTTATTTATTCAATTGTGTGTGTGTGCATGTGTGCGGTGTGTGTGTGTGTGTGTGTGTGTGTGTGTGTATGTGTGTGTGTGAGTAGAACCACAGACGAATTCGGGAACCACCATGGACCGACTCCACCTCCTCCTTGTTTACCCTGCCCCGGGATTCACAGGCTCCGCCCTACCAGGACTAGAAACGCAGGCCGCCCCCGCTTCTGCCCGGCGTCTATACGTGGGGTCTAGGATCTGAACTCAGGACCTTCTGCTTGCAAGGCAGAGGCTTTATCCCTGAGCCACCTCTCCATCCCCCAGAACCAGTTCTTGAAAAGATGCTTTCCTCATTGGCCCCATCCTCAAATACCAATTAACTGCACTTAAGAGATTGAATATTCAGAGAAGTCTGAGATCCTTTTTTTTTTTAACATTTTTTATTATTATTTACGCTCATACAAACTTAATAGGTACACTAGTTCTCTCTCTCCCTTCCCCCCACTCCCTTGCTCTCCCTCCCCTCTCCCCTCCCTCCCAATCTCCCAGTGCCTCCCCCCAATTCCCAGAGAGTCCTTTAATGTGCATGCCAGACTCTCCTCTGGGCCCTCCTCTCTGATGACGTACAAGGACCCAGTAGCATTTCCCTGAACCTTTTCCGGTGTTCCCCTTAAGCATAGGAACACTACTGTGGCTGTCAAACCCTTGCTTCCAAGGATCTTGGTGCCTTTAGCAGATGCTAGACTTTGTGAGGTCAATAGTGTGTTGGACATTGCGCAGGGCATGCAAAGTCCAGTTATGATTGCTTCGGCCCTAATTTGTGTGGAGTATCTTGCAAATCATTGCTCCTCCCATCCTTTTGCTCTTACAATCTCACTGCTCCCTCTTCCGCAAATGTCCCTGAGCTTCAGGATGGGGAGAGATTAGTCTGGCCTAGTTCTAGGTGGTTGATATAGAGTCTCTGAAGTTCTGGATTGTGGTGGTTGATTTTCTTTTGCAGTTTTGCTGCTCCTGCAATGCCCTTTACTCCATCCTGATGGGCATTGTATGTCACCCCCTGGCAAGAGACAAAAAGCTCTTAAACTGGAGTCTTGTTATAAGTCTTGTTATAAGAGCAAAATCATGGAATCAACCTAAATGTCCAACAGTTGATGAGTGGATAAGAAAATATGGTACATCTATACAATGGAGTACTACTCAGCCATCAAAAATGATGAATTACTGGAATTTGCCAGGAAATGGATGTCAATAGAAACAATTATATTAAGTGAAGTATCCCAAACCCAGAAAATTAAGCGCCATATGTTCTCCCTAATAGGTGGCTCTTAGTACCAAACCCACCCAGCCCACCTTGAGACACTCAAAGACAAAATGACGTAACAGTAATTGCAAAGATTATGAACAGGAGAGATGGGGTTGGAGGGCCACACCAGAAACAAGGAGAGAGGGGACCATGTTACAGCAGAGAAAATAGGCCTCCATCAAGGACTGCAAGTAAGTAATGAGACACCTGGTTAAGTTCACAGACGTTCATTCCTGATCATTTACAACTGAGGGGGTATGATCTCACCAGAAGGAGAGGGCATATAGTCTGGCAGAAAAAAAGTAACCATTTTGCAATGGATGATTGACCTCTCCCTCACTGAGATTTCCTACTTTTATTACATCTACCCTTGAATGTGCTCTTAAAAGGAGATCCTTTTTTAATAAATGTATTAAATTCATTCATGATGTCTCTACCTTCATTTTCCAAGGTTCTCATTTCTACTACCATCACATCAGTCGTTAGGATTTAAACATACTAATTTGGAAGGGGAGATAAAAACATTCAGCCTATCCTATATAGTGGTATTTTAGACAAATTACATGTAACTTGTACGCAGGTGGTGGTATTAGGAGCCCCAACTCAGTCTAGCCTTCCTCATGACTATTAGACTGATGGTTTTCACAGTTTTGAAACTGTCAGTTTAACTATCACAGAACTAGGAGAGGAGAATGGAAATATGGCAATTTAAAACACCATAACTTTCTTGTTTCTACAATGTGCGAGTCCTTTTTACTGATCAATACTTCACTGAAAAAGTTCATTTTCTTCTCTGTACTCTCGTTCACACAGTTAGTAGTTTAACTGGATGGGCCTGACACTCAGACACTGCAGTGTGGATTGGTGATCATTTGGGTCCCACCCATTCATTACCATCCCTGAACAAGTTGTTATGTGAGGCCCTGTGGCTAACCTAGAAGGTAGGAGGTGATGCTCTCCCAGGAAGGTATACTGGACATCTTGCTGGCCCACAAACAGAGAAAGGAGCCCAGGAAGAAGTGAAGAAGAAGGGTAACAGTTCTCAGTATTGGGGCTGGCAAGTTGGCCAGGGAGTAAAGTACTTGCTTGCAAATGTGGCATCCTGAGTTCAATCCTGGAAAGCCCACATGCTGCAAAGAGAGAACTGACTTCTGACCCTTCACATACATGCTATGACACCCTGTCTTTTCCTCCACCTCTCTCTCTTTCTTTCTTTCTCTCTCTTTAATACAATAATGAAATATTTTTTAAAAATGAAAGTTTTCAGTCTATTACAGCTACTTTTCTTTTATTTCTAGAGACAATACTTATGCACAACTTTGGGGTGTATATTACTTGGTTGTTTGGTTCCATTGTCAGGGAAGAAAGATCAAGGCCAAAGTAAACTGGAGCAAACTGAGTTCCTCAGGGCCAAGGCATCAAACCTCAAGGCACCCTTCTATTTACCTGACATTTCTTCCTCCAGGAAAACAGCACCTCACAAAGATGCCACGATCATCCCAAACTTTAACATCTGCCAAATACTTCGACATGTGGGATAACTTACATTCAAACCATGAAGCAATCTAAGTTGAATTTCTCAAGGGAGGTTCGTGCTTCCTCTTGTACTGAGACTTCTCTGTCTAGAGGACAGAGTATGAGGAATGCTCCAGTCACTGAAAATTGTCGTCCTCATAACACCGTGAAGGAAAGAAGAGGCAGAGCCAGCATGTATAAGGCTGGTGTAAGGCTGGTGAACATTCCAGGGGGCCAGTACTCATGACTCCAGCTGATAGTCATGCCGAATGTGCCTTAATAAGCTTATGTCAACCTTTCTTTCATGGATGTCATTATTAAATCTTCAGATATGGGCAAAAACTGATAAAAATAAATTTGCTGGACGACTAAAAGGGGATTAATGTGAGAGAATTTGAGTAACATGCACAAAGCAATGCTTTTGTAAGTATAAGAATTAGTTAGTTAGAGCAGCTTCCAAATGGGCCCTATCATCTTACACCCCTTATTACACACAAGGAATGACTTCTGGTGTGGTGGGTGATTATCACCCTGTACAATTAATTTCAAATGGACTTTAGCTGGCAACTGCCGTCATTTATACCAACTACACATTAAGGATATCTACCAATGTTTGGTTTTGATTTCTGTTTCCAATAGTGGATTAACAAAGGACAGTCAAGGCATGCTAATGACAGCTGCTGGATTTTAAACTACTCTCCCCTTTTGATAAGCTCACCATTTGTTTATCAAAACTAAAGAACAAAATTGATGATGTTAAAGTGAGTGGTAGAATGGAAGGTGAAGTAGGCAGAGCTTGATGGATGGGGTGGAACAGGCAGGAAGGAGAAGTTCTGTTGTGTTTCTGCTCCACAGAATGACTACAGATGACAATAGCATACCATGCACCTTAAAAGACTAAAGGAAGATTTGAAATTTTTTACCATAAAGAAATTATAAACATTAGAAGCGATAATTCACATATTTAACCCAATTTGGATCAAGATACACATCTGTTGGCAACATCCATTACTGTATAAAACTTTATTTTTTGCACTAGTTAAAATAAAATTAATTGAAAAATTATGTGGCATGGCAGGACAATGTAGAGGGATTTATGCTTTGAAAATTGTTTGAATTAAATCAGAAATAACAAAGCAGTCACAATTTAAAAATTCTTTTGGATTAAGTTCCTTTAACAGATCTGTTGTCTAAATCAGCCCACCAAAGATTAAAGTTTCTAGCGAAATTCACTCATTCTGGCGTAAGGTAGAAATTTCACAGGGAGCTAGATTTCCAGATATTCTTTATTTGGAACACAGGGGATTTTTAAAAGGCACAACCTGTAGATGTTCTTTAAGGACTTTTTTTGAGGGTGAGGGAGGCGTTAGGCAAATAAACAAAGTGAGTCATGGAAATTTGTAAAGACATCACTGTAGGAACTTGGGAAAGTAGGGTGTGGCTTTCTAGAACCCTGGATTACAGAGTAGAGACAAAATGCAGAATGCTCGATCATCTTTATGCAAAATCAAAGCTGTGTCTGAAGGAGGACTAAGAGAAAATCAGCAAATCCAGCAGTATAAAGGAGGCTCCTACAAAGCTGTTAGTGCAGAAAGAATTCGGGGCTCAGGGTAATTAGAGTATTTACCTCTCTCAGCAGAAGCTTGTCTAGCAGAATCCAGCCTGTGTTTCACCCTGCATTTTCCGTTTTTGTGGATGGGAGGTGAGAAAAATTGGTGGAATTAGGCACTTTTGCCCAGAACAGCCTTCATACTCCATTCTCTTTTATTTACACATCACCTGAGATTTTATAAAGATGGACAGCACTTCAGTCTCTTATCATTAATCTCTCCTGACATACTCAATTCCACTGCTCCCTTTCTCACCTGTGCAGTGATGGATGTGTCAAGTGCTTGACATTTCAGATGGACAATGACTTTCCCTTGATCTACCACGTGGTTGAAAAGGGAAGATATGAATGTTCTTGTTATATCCATGATTCCAGAAGCTTCTCTTGGCATGCAAGATCAAGAGCTCCATGAATCAATGGCAAAGAGTTGAGTAAAATCCAAAGAAAAAGTAAAAGCTATACCAATAAACACTGGTGGGTAATTTAAATAATTTGTGAACCAGCTCTCATTGTCTTCATGGTCATATATTCCATTCTTAAGAAGTTTTGTAGTTTTATTTGCATGGAAAGAATTTAAGGAACTATTTAAAGATCATTGACACTGATGTGTAATTAAACATCAGTTACTTTTGTTTATAAATAGGGAGGTAGTTAGTAAGAGGAAAAGCAAGTCTCATAAAAAACATAGAGTCCAATATATATATTGATTGCATATATATATGCAATCAATAAGCCATCAATTGATTTTCCTGAACTTAAAAATATTATGATTTTATGATCGAATAATAGGTATTCTGATTACAGTAAGTGCTTTCTTTGTAATTTAAATTTCTTCTTTTCTTTTACATCACAAGTCCATCAAAAATGCTATTTTAAAAAAGAGTAAACCAATATACCCTACACAAGAGAACACAGAAAGAGGAAACTGTAGGCAATTAAATAAATTTCACAGTATCAGGTATAAAATACTTCCTGTATGCCAGAGAGGCCTCAAAAGTCTCAAAACAATGTAGTCATCTTCCATTGCTATTGGTTGCTCTCCAGAGCTTGATAGTAAGACTGAATTTCTTATGAATCACAAGATAGGGAAAATAAGCTAGAAAAGATATGGAATCTTTCCCCTTACAAGTCAGAATTAATGGTGTCAGAAAGTGTGATGTATGTAGCCAGGGGAGAAAAGCAATAAACAGTCTCACTCGGCCTTGAATACTTTAAGCTACTACTCTTGCAAGAGGTGACCATCGGTACAACAGTGGCATGTAAGGTATAGGGTAACCAATTGTTGTCTTATTGGATTTAAGGCCAGTTGTTTGGCAGGGAACATCTATCTGGTACTGCAAATCTAGCCAAGTACCTGTGGGAGGGAGATACCATAGCACACAGGTTGGAACAAACTATTAAATTTTAGCAATAAGTACTCAATAATAAACTGCCATCTAAACACTTATTGTACAAATAGATTAGAGAAGCTCTTAGCAATCAGCAAAGAAGTATCTTTTTGCAGTGGAAGGTGGCATTTTTTTCATGTATGTGGATATGCTGTGTGTGAGTGTGTGTGTGTGTGTGTGTGTGTGTGTGTGTGTGTTGAGGTATTCACACATGAATGCACTTAAACATGTCTTCCTATAGAGGCCTAAGGGTGATACTGAGAAATATCCTTGATTGCTTGTCAACTCTATTGTTGTGTGCCCAGATCTCTAATAAACCTAGAGCTCATTAGAGCTAGTCTGACTAACCAGCTTGTTCTGGAAATGCCCAGGGTTTGCTTTCCATGGCTGGACCTACAGGCAGGCTGCCACACCCAACTGGTCTGTCATCTTTGCAACGGTATCAGGGGATCTAAATTCATGTTCTTCTTCTTGCAAGGCAAATGCTTTAACCGCAGAGCCATCTCCCCAGTCCCTGAAATGGAAGATGTTTAATGCACAGTATCCTAACTCTGCCAAAGTTCAGAGAACAAGTGACTGTGGTGTGATCAGTTCCAAACAGGACATTGAAATCACCTCCACATCTCAAGGCTTAGAAAACCTTTCAAGAAAGGGGGTACTAAGAATGTAAGTGTCTAAGTGTGGAAAAAGGTGCTACCTTTTTTGTTAGGCTATAACTCACTGCAGCACTGCTTACTTCCATAAGACCTGACCATAGTTGGGGGGGGCATCTAAGGAAATACCATACATTGAAGATTAATGCCAGACAAGAGAAGGGGCATCCTTTACTCAGTGTTTTACTTCTGATAAGCCATCCATGCCCTGGCAGATACTCAGGCAGGTATCCCAGATAAAACCCAGTGAGACACACCTGCAAAAAGATCTGAGAGTGGAAAGAACATTGGCTGGAAAGGACACCATATGAAGTGGGACAGAATAGTATTTTGGGTGAAAACATCTATTCATTGTAATTGTTATATGAAACTAACTCAAACTATATCAAACTATATATCAAACAAAAAGTAATTTAAAAAATATAACCTTATGATCACATGATATTCTGACTGAATTAAAATGCTTTTTTCATAATTTAAATATTTGGTTGTATATTCTTCCTTGTTTTTTAAAATAGGTAGGTAATATGTGTATAAAATATGTCATGATGATATGTGCTTGAAATGTGGTAAACTTACAAAGGTGAAAAAACAGGGTCTTGTCTCTTCATCCTCCATCCTCCAGTGCTCAAATAACACTGTAGCACTATGTTAAGCATTCTAAATGCTTATCTAAGGAGGCAGTATCATAAGGGGGAATCAAATGTTGTAGCTGAGGTACCCCAAGATAAGCAAAGGAGTCAGGAAAGTGAAGATCTGGAAGTAAATGATTAAAAATGAGTGTTGTATTATTATTACTTAAGCATTTATTTTTTTATTCTTTTTTTAACATTTTTTATTATTTCCTCTCATACAAACTTAATAGCTAGACCAGTTCCCTCCCCCCTCCTCCTCCCCCCAAACCCTGTGCTCCCCCTCCCTCCCTCCCCATCTCCCAGTGCCTCCCCCCCAATTCCCAGAGAGTCCTTTATTGTGTATGCCAGACTCTACTCTTGGTCCTCCTTTCCGATGACATACAAGGACCCAGTGGCATTTCCCTGAACCCTTTCTCGTGTTCTCCTTAAACATAGGAACACTACTGTGGCCACCATCCCTTGCCTCCAAGGATCTTGGTGCCTTTAGCCGATGTTAGACTTTGTGAGGTCAATAGTGTGATGGACATGGCGCAGGGCATGCAAAGTCCTATTATGATTGCTTCAGCCCTAACTAGTGTGGAGACTCTTCAAATCATTGCTCCCCCTATCCTTTTGCTCTTACAATCTTACCGCCCCCTCTTCCGCAAATGTCCCTGAGCTTCAGGATGGGGGGAGATTAGGCTGGCTTAGTTCTATATGGATGATATAGAGTCTCTGAAGTTCTGGATTGTGGTTTGTTGATTTTCTTTTGCAGTTTTGCTGCTCCTGCAATGCCCTTCACTCCATCCTGATGGGCACTGTATGTCACCCCCTGGTCAGAGACAAAAAACTGTTAAACTGGAGTCTTGTTATAATAGCACATTCAAGGGTAGATGTAATAAAAGCAGGAAATTGGTGAGGGAGGGATCAGTCACCCATTTGCAAAATGATCACTTTTCATCTGCCAGACTATATGCCCTCCCCTTCCGGTGAGATCATACCCCCTCAGTTGTACATGATCAGGAACGAATGTCTGTGAACTTAACCAGGTGTCACATTACTTACTTAAATAAAATAATATAAATAAGAGGCCTAGTCCAATATAGGGCTAATAATAAGGCCCTATATTGGACTAGGCCTCTTATTTATATTATTTTATTTAACTCTCATATTATTTTAGAAATTATCCCTAATTTAGTGCTAAGAAAGCAGAATCTCAGAAAAGGTTTATAACATGCCCTTATGCCTTCAGTTAAATGAATGTAAAATTCTACTTTAAATAAAATTAAAGCTACTCTGAATCCCTGAATGATCAGAAAACTTCTCAAAAGTGTCTCACTTATTTGTTTGTTTGTTTGTTTATGTGTGTTGCAGTTCCCCTGCATGATTGCTGATAAATCACCATCAAACAGCTTAAGGAAACAAGGGGTTTATTTTCTTTTACAATTACTCACACAGTTCTTAGTCCATCTTGAAGGGAGAGCATGTACCAACGCCAGGGCCAAGGGAACTGGCCACACCATCACCATCACACTTGCCAGACCAGCATGTCTGGCCAAGTATATAGAAGGATGCCAACTTTCTCAACCAACTCTTGGTATTTTATTCCAGGGCCTAGTTCCATCCTCCAGAGGCTGGACCTTCCCCATCAGCTAGACAATCTCTTGCTGGTTTGCTCTGGGCTTAACCATTAATTCTCTACAAATGTCCCCAAAGCTCAAACCCTCAATTGTCAAGTTGACACCTGTGCCTACCTATGATTCTGTGTGTGTGTGTGTGTGTGTGTGTGTGTGTGTGTGTGTGTGTGTATGGCTGTGGCTGTGGTTATGGCTGTGGCTGTGTCTATATCTGTGTATGCAGTGTGAGGTGTCTGTGTACATCAGAGGTCGCTATATTTACCTATGGAGGACTGAAGGTACTCTGGTGTTTCCCAGGCTCTGCCTTCTGGGGCTAGAAGTGTAGTCTGTTGCCATTTCTTCTGGGCAATTTTATGTGGATCCAGGATCTGAACCCAAGCCCTTCTTCTTGTCAGACAGAGGCTTAATCCCTGAGTCAAAAGCACCTATATGTGAACTGGATGCTTCTTGCATAGTAGAGCCGTCAGGATGTTTCAGCATACTGATTTTAAAACCAATTTGTGAATTGGCTGGCATTCCTCCTCATTGGGGATAGTAATGTTTCTTCTTTTTTTTTTTTTTTTTTTGGTCTAAAATTTAGATTTTTTTAAAATAATGTATTTATTTATTTCACTTAGGAAACTGGGAAGTTTATTGATTTTTGTTAAAGACAAATTTTGCCTTTTCTTATATTCCATTCACTTAGAGAAATAAAGCAAAATATGGAATGAAAATGTTTAGAAGAAGGACTACATTTTTAAAAGAAGTGGGGAACATGACAAATCCTAGAGATATATTCTCATAAGTAATATCACAGTTGAAATACACTTTATAACACTGTGGGAGAGGTATTCATAAGATTGAAATTGTATATATGTATATTCATAGTAAAACACCTTTAATGGATTACTGGCTATTAATGAAAGGTCTACATTTGTGGTTGATTTGGGAAAGTCATCCTGCAAGTTGCTCACTGCATGAATTTTCTTTCTTTTTTTATTTTTCTGCTCGTACAAATACAATAGGTACCTCGTCCCCTCCCTCCCTACACCCCTCCCTGGATCTCCCTGTTCCCTCCCTTTATCCACTCCCTCCCTTTCTCCCAGTGCCCCGTCCCCCCATCCCTGGATCATCCTTCAATGTGTATGTCAAACTTTCCTCTGGGTCCTCCTCTCTGATGAGGTATAAGGACTCAGTGGCATTTCCTAGAATTCTTTCTTGTGTTCCCCTTAAATATAGGAACACTATTGTGACTGTTAATCCCTTGCTTCTAAGGATCCTAGTGCCTTCAGTCCATGCTAGACTTTGAGGGGTCAATGATATGTTGGTCATTGTGCAGATCATACAGAGTCCTATATGATTGCTTCAGCCCTAACTTGTGTGGAGTATCTTGCATATCATAGCTCCTCCCCATCTTTGGGCTCTTACAATCTTACCGCCTCCTCTTCTACAAATTTCTCTTTGCTTTAGGATGGGGCGAGATTAGGCAGGCCTGATTTCAGGTGGTTGATATAGAGTCTCTGATGTTCTGAATTATGGTTTGTTGGTTTTTTTTTTTTCTGTTTTGCTGCTCCGGCAATGCCCTTGGTTCCATCCTGATGGGTATTGGATGTCACCCCCTGGCCAGAGATAAAAAGCATTTAAAATAGAGTCATTATAAGAGTGCATAGATGTTCAGTATTGTGAAGTCTTCCTGGTGAATTGTACCTGTGACTAAAATGTAGTATCCACAACCCATCAATCTGCTGCCTTCAGGAAACTTATCTCACCACAAAAGATAGGCACATCCTAAAAATAAAAGGCTGGTCAAAAAATTCTGCAAGCTAATGGAAGCAGGAAACAGGCAGGGGTAACCATTATGCTGTTGGATAAAGTGGACTTCAAACCAAAAAAAATTCATAAGAGTCACAGAGAATAATGTTTCTTCTGAAGTCAGAAGGGTCTTTGTGACACTGTGAACACAGGCTGGGTGACCCCACCTCCCAGTTGTGTGAGTTGAGAACAACATTCCTGTGATCCGCTGAGAATACCAGTGATGCTGACTGCCTGCAATTGCTCTACTTCATTGACGGTTTGAGGGATAGTTGATTACACACTTCATTTCTATGAAACAATGAACAATTGGGGAAATTTTCATATACAAACAGAAAGAGGTCTGGAGTCAAGTGATATTTATATCTACCACGGATTTGGTTTTACTTCCCCATGGACTTTTATTAGAGAAACAATAGCAATAGTTTAATTTGATTTTTTAAATGAATATATTCAGATTTCTGCGATTTGCTACTAAAACAATTTGCTTCTGATTTTTCGTGTGGCTGGTCCTTAATCCCCTTGACATTGATTGATTCTGAGCTGCAGCTTCTGTGCTGTGTGCTCACCCAGCGAGGCTGCAGCTGGCCCAGCCTGGAGACAGCTCTGCACTAGCCACAGCCATCAATTCCCTATGAAAAGCGCAGGGTGGTGATAGACTGTGCAGCTGAGAAGCAGGATCGGTGTAGGCTGCCAAAGCTTTATGCTGATACACGTTTGCATCCAGGAACTCACTGCAGCTGCGTCAATGAGGTGTAGGTCAGCGCCACATTCAATGTCAAACTTTGCCTAACTTTCAAAATGATTTTGTTCATTATTTCAGTTGAGAGAGAGAGAGAGAGAGAGAGAGAGAGAGAGAGAGATAATATATGCATGTAATACATATTGGTAGAAGTCAGTAAAAGTTCAGTTCCCATGATGCTAACCGATGTTGCACTGACTGAGATATTGGATTATTCAACAAAAAACAAATTTTAAGTTTTGGAATCTACAAAAAATTACTGAATTGTTTGAGGAACATAACTATTAAATTTTCTTTTCTGTGTTTGTTCTTTTTCCTGTCTGCCTTTTCTCTTTCTTCATGTTGCAGAAATTATGACACTGCGCAGACTTGAGTCTCTATAGTATCTTAGTAGGAATATTCCTCTGCATGAGCCTGTCCTCCCATCCCCCTTTTGGGGCAGCTATGACTACAGTTCTTATTAATTGTGTTCTGAGTTCTAGAGAAAAGAGAAATTTTTAAAACCAGCAGAGTGAAGAAGGCTGTTTACTCTGGGTACACACTGCCCCCACACATGTGTAGCTCTTGGAAGCAGAAGTTCACTGGGGAAACAGAATCCAGAGACCCATAGGCCCAAGTCACAAAAGTAGAGCTGTTTTCAAATATGAAGAGAATCTGGCTGGGCTAGGTGTGAACATCCGAGTCTAATTATAACTATGTAAGACCATTGTACATTAAGAAGTTGTTTTTTAGTGCTTCCCTGGCTTTCTCATCAGTAGGAGACATGGACAGTACACAAAGAGAGGAAGTTATCCAGGCAGCTTGGAGATGCTGTCTTGAGCACCTGTGTCTAATGTAAACCTTCCCCTTTGGAATGGTATCCTCTTGACATTCTTCAGTTCCACTGTATAAACATGACTGTCTGAAACTCACCGTTAAGAGTAAGTGAAGGCTGTGTATGCTCTGGGGGTTGGGTAGATTCTCAGAAAGTATATCTCAATAAACAAACACAGAAGAATTACTGGAAGGTGTCATTTGAAGATGCATACTTACATAGATACTTCCATAATTAGGTAAAAGGGAAATTCACAGTTAGTGGATTTCTTGGGTGTAGCACATGTCTGAGATTTGATTGTCTCAATGTTAAATATTAGTGCATGCCAAGGCAGAGGTGTTGTTATGCCCTGTTGACTATAAAGTTTTTACTTTAACAATTATTTCATAACTACACAGTATTGGGATTTGGAAGCATTCTGACTTTAATACCTAAAGTTCCTCACAAGCTTATGAGTCAAAACCCAACTGGAGGTAATATTTTGGAAGTTCTGGAAGCTTCAGAACATGGACCCTACCTGTAGACTTAAGATACTAGATGGTTGCAGATTTAGGGGATATCTTGCACCTGGTCTCTTTGTGTTTATTGGCAATGATTCCTATCTGCCATGAGGCAAAGGATTTTCACCACATACTCACACACCCCTTAACATTCTATCAAAGTGCAAGGGACCAATAATCCATGAGTTTAACTCTCTGAAACAGTGAGCCAAAATAAATCTTTCATGCTTTAAGTTGTTTCTCCCATGCGTATAGTCATAGCAATAAGGAAAGTAGCTAATAGGTAAAATATCTTAGAAATTGTATGCAGGAATAGGACCTTTATGCAAATTTATATAGTCAATGCTTAGCTAGTGTAATCATTTCATGAGCTTTGTATTCAGTAGCCCTAGCTCCAACAGCTTTGCAGCAGGCTAATTGGTTGTCAGTTATGCCCTTCACTTATCCCTTCACAATGAAGCACAGTCTTGGGAGCTAGCAATTTCTCAGCAGCAGGGGAAAGTTTACTAATCAATACCCTTCCTCACCTTCACTTACCATCCAAGTTGGGCACTGCCATCACTTTCCTCTGTCTAACATCCGAGCTCTTACCTAGAAATCTTATGCTGGGAGTGGCTCAGTGGTCAAAGTCTTTGTCTTACATACAAAAGGAACTGAGTTTGGATCCCCAGACCTGACATAAAAATGCTGGACAGATAATAGAGGTGGCCTATAATTATGGTCCTAGAAAGTGGAGGCTAGGATGCCTCAGAACAAGCAATAAGGCAGAAAAACAATTCAGAGTGATTTCTGTTATTATCCTTGAGCCTTTAAAGGCACACACACTCAAGTGCACTCTTAGACACACACCAGCACACGTATGTATACCTACCCACATGCAAACATGCACACACACATGTACGCACACACACATACACACGCACACACACACACACACACACACACACACACACACACACACATTCACAGCATATGTGAATTAAACAAATCCAAAGCCCTGTTTATGAAGTCTTGCTTAAGCAAGGGATCTAGAGGAGGGGGAAGACAGGAAGCCATCTGTTTTAAGTATCTCATCTTTTTTTTTTTTTGACCTGAACTTTTTATTTAAGTTATTTTATTTTTCTAGTTTTACAAGCATATCGAATACTCATCCCTGCTTCCCTCCCTCCCTCTCCCACCCATAACCCCTTCGGTTCACTTCTTCAATCCATCCCACTCCTTCCGACCATCCTGCCTGTCCTCCTTCATAGACTCCAGGTCTCCCTCTGCCTGTATACTCTTTTTTTTTTTAATTTTTCTACTTTTAAAAGTATATTGAGTACTTATCCTTGCTTCCCTCCATTATCTATCCTTCCCATCCCTCCATCAATCTCACTCCCTGCCTGTCTGCTTCTATGGGTCCCAGGGTTTCCCATGGCCCATCTACTCCTGTGAGAGTTCAGGCCTCTGGGGCACACCAGGTTGCTTCTCCTATGGCCACTCCACTGATCGGGGCATTTCCCTTCACTCATCCAGCTTTAGTCCCCAAGGTTTTCAGTGTATGTTTTTATCTCTCTTGAGTTCCTCAATATTCTATGGGGGCATGTTGGGTATGTCAGTCATTATGTAGGTCTGGTAAGGACAAGTCTCACTGTAGTGAGTTCCTGGATATAGCAGTCCTCCCTTCAGTGAAATGTCTTGTCCAAAAGTGAACTTTTTCATCTTTAGGTTCTTACATTCTCACTACCCCCTCTTCTGTGAGGGTCCCAAAGCTTTAGGATGGAAGATTAGGTTGGTCTGATTTTGGGTGAGCCTTGCTGAGTCGCTGGCATTATGTCTGGCCACCGCTATCTGCTTCACCGGTCCCCTCCCGCCCTAGGATGCATCTTGTCAGGTGCTGAGATTCTCTACCCCTCTTGTAGGAGATTTCTAGGCTGAGTGCTAAGTTCTCTTCAAATCTATAACAGTAGTTATTTACAGAGCAGTTTGGTGTACTGTCTTCCTACCTGTAGGCTCATTGGCTGTTTTTCCCTATTGATCTGTTTCCTTCCCTTTTTTAGGTTCTCGTGCTAATTAACAGTAACAGGAATGTGTTCCGCTTTGACAAGTGGGTCTTGAGTCCAATCAGATACCTGTTGCTTGTTTCCTTAATACTCATACCACTATTAACAATGGTAGTTAACTGTTACCATAGTGATTTTTATTGCAGCTTAAAGATCTCATGTGCTGATGGGGCCTGTGATTATTTCTCTCCCCCAGTAGTTTCTACAATATTTCTTGATTCTGTACAAGCTATCTAGCAAGGAACAAGTTCTCAGAGCAGTTCTTGTTGATGCATTAGCCCATGTTCTGTGATCTATGTGTCGCATCTTTAGTAATAGGATCTTACTGACAGTTTTTTGGAGAGCAATCAAGGGCAATGGCCAAAGCCTATATTGTTTGGAGGCTTATGAGACTTCTCTGACAACATTATTTTCAGGAAGTGTCACATTGCTGTTACCTTTAGCATAATTTTGTCACTGGGTTCCAAGTGGATCAGTTCAGGGCTCTTTGTAAGCATCTCATCCTAATGTGCAGCTTTCTTTATACTCTGATGATTACCAAATACCAGATTCCATGATACTGACTCATTTCTCATACACTGAGTGACACCTATTCTTACTGGATGATTCCATCCGGCTTCCGCCTTGTGGGCCTTATTTATATGTACTCTGACAATATTGCTGATTCCATTTTTAATCAGCTTAAATAGACATCTCCAGCTGAAGGATTTGCCTTAGCACAGCATATGCCAATGTGCCTCCTACATACTTTAACATTCATGCTGTTTCCATGCGGGGGCATCTGAGTAAATCTTGCCTGTTCTTTTGTTGAAAGTATCTTCATTTTCCCCAAATATCTGTGCTCTCCTCACTCAACAAGCAAGCATCAAAGTACTATGCTTGTAACATGCAATCTGACTGACATTTGTTTGCCCATAGAGATATTTATAGGTAGATCCAACTACCCTTTCTACCTTCAGACATATCCATGACACATTCCCTTTCTTGTCTTTGTTCTCTTGCCTATGTGTGTGTCTGACTATATGCAAAGCATCAAGCTCCTGGCTTTCATACATTTTTATTGGCATGATTATTCATGAGCTTTCCTTAAACGAATATTCAACTAAGGTAGTTACCAAAGTCATATTGTATTCAATCATTTGTACAATAATTACGTCTTCTAGACTCCATCAGGCCAAGGTTAACAGATCTGTGGCAGATATAGAAAGGCCTTGCAAAGATATGATGATAACCTGGAATCAAAGAAAGCATACATTAGGGTGGATGGGTCTAATGGAAAACTAAAATTTTGTGATATATTTGATTATAGAGACATAGACTCAGACTCTGAGGGAGCAATCTGCATCAAAGTTCTGCCCAGATTAATTAGATGATGAAATTCTTTAAAAATGAGCCTGATTTCTTGCATTTTTGGCTACTTAGTATTGAATGATAAAGTACTTCTCAAACCTAAGTAAAACTACAAGTTGCCTGACATTTATCCTTTGAAGGAACAGAGTAAACTAGCACATATTTATAATAACTGCTGCCTAAAGCTAATGAACACAAGCTCGAATAAAATTGTCGCTGCTGTTTTGTTTTAATAATGTAAGTAATTAACCACTATACACATCTCACCAAAAGCTAAAAGAAGAAGGAAAATAAAAAGAGAGAGGGAGTGAGGGAGAAAAGTGGAAGGGAGAAAGGAAGGAATAAAATGAGCAACAGGAAAAGGGAGGGAGGAAAGGAAGGAAGGAAGGAAGGAAGGAAGGAAGGAAGGAAGGAAGGAACGAAGGAACGAAGGAACGAAGGAAGAGAAGGAAGGAAGAGAGGGAGAGAGGAGGGAGGGACGGAGGGACGGAGGGAGGGAGGCGTACAAGGAAGAAAGGGGAGGATAGAAGGAACGGAAGGAGGAAGAAGGTGGATTTAAACTCTGGTCTTCATACTTGTAGGCTAGATATCTTATTTATTGAGCCATCTCCCAGTCCTGAGATAGATGCTTAAGGCCACATCAGCCAGTAACCAACCAAGATGTCCTTGAGGAATCTACACTTGACTGTCAGTTACGTTGACCTTTTGGACTGTAATAATTGATTTACAATGTCCAAATAGTCAAGTTACTAATTTAAAACTGACTCTAGCGTTGTCTATGTATATATAGCCTTAGTTTTAGCAGAAGGTATAAATGAATGAATAAAGAATGAATGAAGATAAATGAAACACTTGTCTTTTAAAAACGCATAAATTTCAAAACTCTATTAGCATTTGAAACTGCTAAATAAATTCAGCTGTACGAATCAAATGAGAACTTTAAATAAGGACAAGAAGGCCAATACTCCAGCTGGTTTAGGAAGCAGCTCTGACTGGCCTTGAGCCAGATCCTCTAACTCCCTGCCCCAGGGCCGGTACCTTCTGCCACTCACTGTATATTGCTTGAATACACAGTTGTTGCCATGACTGCGACAAACTTAAAGTTTTTAATTCTTCATTTCTTCTCAGAAAAGAACATCCTGTCTTCAGACTCCCTGGGGACAGCCTAGGGAGTATTACTGGAAAGGCTTCTGAAAGTGTCTCCTGTATGTCCAGTTTAGAGCTAGCTAAGTTAAGTTAGCTAGTATAAAAGCTTCTCTTAATCTCATCTGCTGCAAGGGCTTCTTATCAAAGATCACTTTTTTTAGAGATATATAAGATCCTACTAGTAAACTATGAATTAATACATAAACCAAGACCTTAAACTACTAAGGTGGGAAAAAGGTATGTGGATAAACTATTAGGTTATCTTTCCAAGTTGCCTTAACTATGCTACCCTTCCCTCTTGGTTATGATTTCACTGTGGTTGACTTTTAAGTTTGTTCGATTTCCAGGAATAAGAAAGCTTGGCATGGACTCTGTTTTTATAATGTAAAAGCTCCTGTCTGGCACTTAGATTCAAGCTCTGAGTTTTCAGAAGCCTTTCCAGTAATACTTCATCGTCAAAGCAAACTTGACATTGTGCAGCTAACTATCTGTCTCTTAAACACATGGGCCAGCTATTCCAGGCTGGGTAATCAGGATTCTCATGTGACATGTATCTGGTCTTCATGGCGCCTGTTTATTTTATTAGTGAAGACTCTTTTAGGACAAATGCTAGTGCTGCTTTCTAAATGTATTCCAGCAGCCAGCCTCTCACAGAACAGCAAAAGAATTCCAAGTATTCCAAGAACAACAAAAAGCGTTAATACTTTTAGACTGTCAGAATAATTAGTGTGTTAAGTCAGTAGCAACACACCCCATTGAAAGATTATTGATAGTTAATACTGGATGGGAGCTACTTTCCTCATTGGTGTAGCCACTGATACGTGATCCATGCTCCAGCAAGTGCCCACACACAGGCCATTAAAAATAACCCAGATAAAACTTGCTGGGTCTCACACTCAGAAATACATGAAAATAAGTAACAGATTAGTAGGGAAGAAGAAAGTTTGTAATGGGAAAAGAAGAGGGAATAGGATTGAGCAATAAGGGATAAAATAATATGAATTCAGTGTATTCATGTATGTAACTCTAAAAGAATAAAATAAAATGAGAAACAGAGAATCTGTATTTTCTTTAAAACTAGTCAGTAGCAAAGCTTAATTCTTGGATATATCTAAAGTCATGGCACCATATCAGCAGGAGATCATCAGGTCAAAATCAGACACAGAAAGATTTTTTATAAAGACATTGGTTCATTGTAAGCATTGTCTGAACTCAAGGGATTCCTAGGTACAATCTCTGTCAGGAATCTTGCATCAATTTCTCTACTCACTATATTGAGAAAATAAAAGTAGGGATTGGGAGAGGAAATGGACCATGCTGTTCTCAGAAGTACACTCTCACTGTGCAGTTGAGGAACTGTGATTTCAGAACAGAGAATAACTTCCTGAGGTCATACTGCTTGTATGGAGAGCATACTGCAGTTGGAAAGCCGATCTGCTGTCCAACTCTCTCTTTCTCTCTCTCTCTCCCTCTCCCTCATCCCTTTCTGAGGATGTGACCTGCTTTCATTGTCCTGTCTTTCCAGCATCTTACATGGGGACCTTTTCCTTGGTGAACATTCTTCAGACTTAATCACCCTGCTTAGTTTAGGAACATCTACTCCCTTTACTTCAAACATCTCATTGTAAACAATTCTGAAGTGCTCCATGTTTTCAGCTGTGACCTTAAACAAATTCATTTTGAGTCACACATTATTGTAGCACAACAGATTTCAGGTTATCACATATCCATTCTTATACCCTTTGCAGTCTGACTCTATGCTTGCCCTTGGCCTGGTAGGGTTCAGTTACACATCCTGCTTGTTGAAGTGTTAACCGAACCTCAGCCCCAATATAAGTATCACAGCTTGCCTCCATGTTGCTGATAAATCCATTACAAAATAGCTTATGAATCAAGGGGTTTTATTCTGGCTTGCAATTGTTCAGCCCCATCTCTTACTCTAGCTTGGCAGGGGAGTTTATATCAGCACCAGGAGTGGAGGAAACTGGTCACACCATAGCCACAAGACTGCTTACAGAGAGGGAAAGCCATACTTGCCAGACATGTATCTGGCCAAGTATGACAAAGAATGCCAACTTCCTTAACCTGCAACCTTATCCTCCTGGGCAGGGAATAATCCTACCCACTGTAAGTTGGGTCTTTGCCATCAATTAGACCATTTCCTGAAGGCTAACTCAGGGTTTCCTTTAACTATCAATTCTTTATAGCTGTGCCCAAGGCTCAGACTGAAACATTCAATTGACACCTGTATTTATCACAAGCATCTTCCTTTTTCCAGAAAGACAGAAACTCCTACTCCTATGATTCCTTGTCTTCAGTTGTTTCAGTGACTTTTCTTTCTGTTAAATCTCTGGTGAGAAGCTTGTAAATACTCGTGAATCAGGTTCTCAAGAGCTTGGAATCGAGGGCATGCACAAGAATAAGAAATAGTAACAAGATATTCGTATTATGTGGAAATAAACAGAAATTCTTTCTGCAACTGGTTATGGTGGCAGAGGCCTATAATCTCAGCATCTTTTTATATTTCTAACATAATCTTTCTGTGTAACACAGACTGGCTCCTAACTCATGGCCCTCCTCTCTCCTGTCACAGGCTCCTGAGTGCTAGAATAATAGGTGGGCACTGTCACATATGACGTAAGTAAAGTTACACTAAAGTTACATTAAATGTGGCAGAAAATGAGGATACCCCCACAGAAATCACATCAACCTGAAACACATAACAATGGGTTATATACCTTGAAAACAAACCAAGGTTATTAATCATTTCTGAATGAAATGTACCTTGGCCATTGCTATTGACCACATATTTTCTTTTATGTATATATTGCCCTGGGTACATTGGAAAGATGAACCTTGAGGTCAGTCAAGATCAAAAACTTTCTGCTTCTGTTGACTTGTCAGAGAACTATTCTGAAAAATTATTAGGCATTGTCACCAAAATAAGTTTCAAAACACAATTATTTCTTCATGAGTCTTTTTCTTCTTCATGTGTTTTAAAGTTATTTTGTGCCATAAGTATCTTAAACCAGTTTGTGATTAACTTTTTTCACTTTTAGTGTTGTATACATGAATGTAGTTGAATTTATAACATTTTACCTCCTCAATCCCCAGTTCTATCCCTCTCCCTCTTTTCCCCCTTACAGCCCTTCATCTCCCCTGTCACACTCCCTCCTATTTTCAAGTCTTTTCATTATGGTTTTCCTACTTCACTTCTGATGACATATGCCTGACATAATTTATGTTCCAGCAGGTATCATAGATCACTGGGTATACCACTGAGGAAAGCATCTTCCTTTTCTTTCTTATCAGCATTAGTCCTCATCAGTCACTCAGGGAGACATGGAGTTTCTTAAAATCATTCCCCGTTCATGATAAGATGTTGACAAGATAGTTTCTGTGTAGATCTTGTGCAGGTATATATATTGGCCATGAAATTATGGAAACCACAGCTCTGTCATGTCAAAGAAGATAATGTCTGGCCTCACCCGTGTCCCAACTCAGATTCTTACAATCTTACCACTTCCTCTTCTGCAATGTTACCTGAATCTTGGGGTCAGGATGAGTCTGGCTTAGATGCCCTGCTTAAGGCCAAGCAGCACATAGACATTTATTTCCTGCATTTTGGTATGTTGGACTTTTCTGTAGTAAACATCTACTGTTGCAGGAGGTTTCAAGGTTAAGTATTTATTGCTCCTCCAATCTATGGGTATAATCACTGTAAGGGAACACACTATCTTCTCCATGCTCCTTAAAATCAATGACATCTTGTCTACTAGTTAACAAACTTCCCTAGACCTTGACTCATTGGAGAATCAAAGAATGGAATGCCTATCTATACACTTGCTCCTGGAATTCTGTGAGCAGGAAATGATAACCTTCCTCTCCTGTGATTCTAAGGAGTCTGTGTTTCTCAGCATTAAAATAAGCCCAGTTTCCTTCTGTTTATGTTAATAGGGTATCCTAATATGCCCTTCTTTGTGTTTCACACTGTATCCTACACATGTAATATCAGGGCTACCTAATGAAAGTAGCTATAGAACACTTCATGGTTCTTCAGAATGGTGAATATCTGAATTCCTCTGATTATTGTGACTTAAAATCATATCATCAGATCTTGGCAATGAACACTGGCACAGCAAACAGCTACAAACAACAGGTGTCCAAAAGGCAGTTTGATGTAGAGTTTTCATAGCTAAATATTCATAGCCTGCATTTGTCCTAGCTATGTTTTCTCCTTTCATAAGTTCTTGCTCTAGTTTACAGGAATGAAAACTATTGGTGCAGAAAAGCAATCAAAGATATAATCAATCTGAAAAAGTTATAATCAACTTATAATATCAACCACTATGACAAGAAGTAACCATCAGTGGAACAGTGGCATGAGCATCAAGGAGCCAACCAACAACTTTCTAATCAGATTTAAGATCCACTTGTCAATAGGAAAAAAATTACTTACTTTAAGAAATGCCAAGAATCAATAAATTCTTAAATTAATGAACTGAAGTCTTTCTTAATTCTACAAAGATAAAGTGTCTCTCTCTGTATGTGTGAATATGTGTTCTTATTTATAGTGTATACATGTATGTAGAGTGTATTAACATATTCATATTTGTGTACTGTGTATCCACATTTAGAGGCTGAACTGATATCAAGTAACTTTCTTTGTCAGTCTCTTATTCATTCTTTTTTTCTTTCATTTTTAAGACAAGGTCTGTCATGGGACTGGAGCTCAAGAATTTGGCTACTGGCTAGCCATCAAGGCCCAGATATCTCTCTACCCCTGCCCTTGTGGTGAAGTTAGAGTTGTGCATCACCATGTTGAGCTTATGCATGAAAGCTATAGTTACCTGAACTCAGGTCCTTATGCTTGCACACCAAACACTTATCCACTGAGCCATTCACAACATTACTTAGAATTTAGAGACATGAGAAGATGCAGTTGACATCTATACAATGATTGAAACTTTATACTACTTGCCCTCTGATGAGTTACAGTGCCAGTTTCATGAGTATTAGAGGATAAGTTGAAGGTTCCATATCAGAAACAAAAAATAATTTGTGATGAACAGCAAATCCATAGATAAGATGTTATGCTTTTGTAAATTCCAGCTCCTAAACTATAAAACTAGCAAGTACTATCTGCATTCAGTTGGCATGTGATATTGAAGAACTCCAAGCTTTTACAAGGAACAAGCATATTTGAACTAGAGATAGATGTCTTTCTTGTTCTGACTGCATGCTCTCTTTATCCTGAGGCTCTTTGCTAGGCAACCATAATTTCAATGATAGTCTGGAAAGGATGCTTTCAGTGTCTCTGCTTCTAAGACATGCAGAATGACAACAACCTTCATGAGTAATTATCTCCCAAAAGGCATGTGTGAAGATCTTGAAAAGCTGAAAGCCATTTTCTTTCTTAGTTTCAATCATTCATTTTGGGTTAGAAATAATATTTGTGTTGGTGAGAATAAATTCTTCAGTGACAAAAAATATTGATATTACTTTTAGAGATATATATCTTATGAAGAGAGATTTGCTGTTTTAATCTCTTAATTAATGAAGGACAATATCCAATATATGCTATTACATAGCACCTTCCAAAGGAGACACCACTCCAATGGCAAGGGAACCAAATGATTTGGAACAAGCCTCACTGGTCTGCATCCCAGAGCATTTTCTTCTGCTCTTGAAGATGCAGTGGTTTCAGTGTTTCTTCTGGAATGATCTATTTTTTCCCTTTTTTCATTTATATGTGTGTATGCAAATGCACATGCACAGTTTGTATTTGTGTGTGGAGGCCTGAAACAGATGGACAGAATCATTCTTGATTGCTGCTGCAGCATATTTTTTGAGGTTGTATTTTTAATCGAAACCACAGTTCAATGATTAGGCTTGTCTGGTTAGACAGCTCCAAGTCTCTTTAGCAAAAGACATATAAGTGACACTTAACATTTGCTGTAAATGTGTATTATTAAGGGTAGCAATATATTTGAAAGCAAAATGATGTCCAGTATTATATTCTGGTGACAGATTTTGGCTAGATGAGATTGTGACTTACTTGTCATAAGATGTGAAATTCTTTTTTTTTAAAGTTTTTATTATTTATTCAATTGTGCATGTATGCGTGTGTGCACGTGTGTTGTATGTATGTATGTGTGTGTAGAACCACGGACGAATTCGGGAACTACCATGGACGCCTCCACCTCCCCTTTGTTTACTCTGCCCCGGGATTCACAGGCTCCGCCCTACCAGGACCAGAAATGCAGCCCCCCCCCCTGCTTCCGCCTGGCGTCTATACGTGGGGTCTAGGATCCGAACTCAGGACCTTCCACCTGCAAGGCAGAAGCTTAACCCCTGAGCCACCTCTCCAGCCCCAAGATGTGAAATTCTAACCACATTTTTTTTCAAAAGTTAATAGACAAGAAAAAAGAAAAAAATAGAAAAAAAGGAAAAAAAGAAATTTCATTTCTAGCTTTTCATCTGGAACTTTACAAGCCAGGCTATAGCTTCTCAAAGCTCCTTTTTACTGTATTAAGAATCAAGAAAAACAAGCTAAGAATCAAAGTCTATGCATGCACAACTGCATCTTGATCTTCTACAAAAATACTTAGATGACACATAAATGAATGATCCCTACTCAGATAAACTGGATTCAAAGCAAGTTTCAGTAATAGACAAATCTTTGAAAGTAAAATAAACTATTGTCAAATATAATAACTTGGTGCTAAAAACTCAGGGAAAAGAAAATAAAGAATTATCACTTATGAAGAATCTTGCAGCCTCTTCAGAGGCCTAACAAAAACATTAACAGCAAAACAAAAAACAAACAAACAAAAAAAACCTTTGGTAGCTGGTTTATGAGGAAGCATGTGACTAGCATATGCACTGCAGATGCTTGTAGGCTACAAAATTTGATTCTCATTTACAATTACATTGAATCGGTGATAATAGGAGCTTTTAATACCCCACTCACAACATTCAGCAAGTCAAAAGCTAAGCAGAGACACACTGGAGTAAGATGAAACCATAAATCAAATGAACTTCAGAGATGTCCACAGAATATTTCATCCAAACACTAAAGAATACACATTCTACTTAGCAGCCCATGGAACATTCTTAAAAATAAATCATATGCTGCAACACAAATCAAACCTTCACATATACAGAAAAGTTGAAATCATTCACTGCATATTATATGACCATCATAGAATAAAGGTAGACATCTACAACAAAGAAAACAATAGAAATTACACAAACTCATAGAAACTAAACAACACGTTTTTGAATGAGCAATGGGTCAAAAATGACATAAAACAAGAAATCAAAAACTTCCTTAAAACCAATAAAAATGAAGATACAATTTACCAAAAATCTATGGGATACATTGAAAGCAATTCTAAGAGGAAAGTTTATAGGATTAAATGCCTACATCACAAGAAAGGGAAGATCCCAAATAATCAAATTAATCTTATACCTTAGCAAAAAGAGAATAAGCCAATTCTAAAAGTAACAGGTAGGAAGAAATATCTAATATATGAGCAGAAATCAATGAATTGGAAATGAAAAAGATAATACAAAAATCAATAAAACAAAGAGCTGTTATATTTTGAAAAAATAGATAAGATTGACAAACCCTTAGCTTGGCTAATCAAAAGAAGAAGAGAAGCACTCAAATCAACAAAATTAGAAATGAAAAAAGAGAAAACACAAAGATACTAGAGAAATACAGAGAATCATAAAGACACACTTTAAAAATTTATATTTTCTTAAATTGGACAATCTAAAGAAAATGGATGAATTCCTAAATACATAGGACCTACCATGCCTTCAGAGAACTAATACCTCTGCTCCTCAAACTATTCCATAGAATAAAGAAGAAATACTCCCAAATTCTTACGATAAAGCCAATATTACTCTAATTTCAAAGCCAAAGACACATCAAAGAAAGAGAATTATAGGCCAATACAGATGCAAAAATCTTCAATAAGATGCTAGTGTAGAGTAAGGAAAACAGGGTGAAAAAAAAAAAACACCCTTAGATGATCCACTTAAAACCCAGTGGCAAAAATATACTAGAAGTAACAGGAATATAACATTTCTTGAAAAAATGTTGGTTATAGAGTTCTCAAAGGCCTCCAACAGTATAGGCTTTTTCTATTGCCTTTGGCTGCTCTCCAAAAAATTGTCAGTAAGACCCTATTACTGTATCACAAATATGAGCAAAATATATCAACTAGAACTTGTCTGTAAATTTCCTCCTTGCTAGATAGCTTTCACAGTATCAAGCAATACTTTAGAAGCTACTTGGAGAGGGAAATAATCACTGGCCTCATCAACTTATGAGATCTGCAAGTTGCAATAAAAATCACCATGGCACTTGGTGACCAACAGTGCAAAAGTGGCATGAGTATCAAGAAGACAACCAACAGCTTTCTGATTGGACTCAAAACCCACTTGTCACAAGTAGAACACATTCCTGTTACTGTTAGCTAGAAAAAGATCTAAAAAAGGTGAAGCAAATAGATCAATAGGGAAAAGAAGCCAATGAACATATACATAGAATGACAGTACACCCAACTGCTCTGTAAATAGCTGCCATTAAACTCATAGAATTGAAGAACACTGAACACTCATCCTACAAGTCTTTTACAACAGAGGTAGAGGATCTCAACACTCTGACAGGATGCTGGATAGGGCAGTAGAAAAGCAGTGAAGTGAAAACCAACAACCAGCCGTAATGTAGGATACCAGTGACCTAGCAAGGTTCACCCAGAATCAGGACAATCTAATCTCTCTTCATCCTAAGGCTTTGGGAGTCTCACAGCAGAGGAGACAGTGAGAGTGTAAGAAACCAAAGATAGAAAGGTTCACTCTTGGACAAAACATTCCATTCAAGGCAGGACTGTTCTATCTAGAAACTCACTGCAGTGATACTTGTCCTTACCAGACCTGCATGACTGACATACCAACATACTCATAGACTATGAGGACCTGAAGAGAGATAAGAACATACAATGGAGACCTTGGGGATTAAAGCTGGATGAATGAAGTGGGGTGTCCTGAAGAGAGGCAACTTTGTATGTCACAAGAGGCCTGAACCCCAACAAAAGTAGACAAACCAGAGGGAACTCTGGGTTCCAGAGAAACAGACATACAGGAGGGTGAGAGAAAGTGGGATGGATTGATGAAGTAAAGGTAGGGGGATGGTAGGGAGGAGGATAGAGGGAAGCGGGGATGATTACTCATCAACTTATGAGATCTGCAAGTTGCAATAAAAATCACCATGGCACTTGGTGACCAACAGTGCAAAAGTGGCATGAGTATCAAGAAGACAACCAACAGCTTTCTGATTGGACTCAAAACCCACTTGTCACAAATAGAACACATTCCTGTTACTGTTAGCTAGAAAAAGATCTAAAAAAGGTGAAGCAAATAGATCAATAGGGAAAAGAAGCCAATGAACATATACATAGAATGACAGTACACCCAACTGCTCTGTAAATAGCTGCCATATGCTTGTAAAATTAGAAAAATAAAATAGCTTTAGAAAAGAACAGCAAAAACAACTCATTGACTTCTTCCAAAATACAAGCACACCTCAAGTTAGACTTGACCAGTGAACTCTGCTGCCTGGGAGAATCACCAGAACTATTCATGTTCTCATCCAGAGGCGCCGCCCTTGAGCTTAGAAGGGACCCCAGCAAGTGACCCATATCAGAGCAACCAAGCTTCTCAGAACCTTGTCTTGTCTGTGGAAACACAGCCACTTTCAGGGGTGGGGGAGCAGGGCTTGGAACTCTATAACCTCCTCTTCCATAGCTGAGTTGGGGAGGGGAAAGAGGTAAGTTAAACTGCTGCTGCCTGTCTTTCTCAGGATCTACCCAGTGTGGGATTTGATAGAGCAGCTCAGAGAGATGGCAGCTTGGGGGCCTTGGGGAGCTGCAGGTTCATGGAGATTAATATACTTGGCATGAGTCATGAAACTCTCCTTGAGCAGCGCTGAGTTGTAATTCTCATGGGTATGTAAATTAGTCTATCCATGAGTCTTTGGCAGTCCCTGATGTAAATGAAGATATAAAATATACAAAAGCCAAGAATAAGAAAACAATTGTAGTCTATTTAGAAGGTCATTTGTCCCTGTTCAGTGTTGACATAATTATGTTCCTAGTAAAGGCAGAGGCAGCCAGCCCTGCTGCCAAGCTCCCTGGCTTTGAATGGAGCAATGCTCCCTTCACTACCAGCTCTTGATAGGTTTGTGCAGCAGATACTTTTTCTTTACTTACAATTCAACTTAATAAATTCTCTAAATGGTATGTATAAGGGGATGTTTAAAATATCATCAAATTTCCATGTATGAAATTCTCTTTGCAGGTTCTAGCATTCACACTCATTTTCTTTCTTGCTTCCACACATTCCTGATCTTAAGCCAATATCTAACCAGCCTGTCCTCACCAGCACTTCTTTTCTCCTCCTCATCTCTAACAGGCTGTTCTCCAACTCTTGAATCTCTCCAACCCATGCACCCTCATCATGTTCACTTGGAAGAGTGCTTGCTGAGCTTGAAAGTAGTTCAGGCCCCAGGATCCCCCAGCACACATAAGTCAAAATCACTTGGAAAAGCTGCTTCTCTCAGTCTGTTTCAGGATCTTGTCTCTTTTTTTGTTTGTTTGTTTCATGAGAGAGGGACTGCTAACTACTTTTTCCATCTGAAGATTGCACAGAAAGGCTGTGTAACCTCCCTTACCCTACTACATTAAAGTCAATTTTTAATTTCTACCTTAAATAGCCTGAGAAATATTCCCAACCAATCCCAAGAGGCCTTTAAAGGTTTGCTTTAAAAACTACCTCCTTTGAAACACAGTGGTCTGGGAATCTTTTCAATCTGTTAACACTTGATAAATTTAGAATTTTGGCCAATTTCTCATTAAATTATGTACATCAAGGCACGTGGTATCTTGGAGATGCTGTCATTTCATTACTGCAGGATTTCAGTGTATACTCCATTAACATGATCAGTCTTATATCCTGGCCTAATGCACAGTACTGGCCACAGTCTACTGAAGACCCCAGAAGCATGAGAAGCCCTGTGGGAAGATACCTTGGTTTTCACAGAGGATTCTAGAAATATGTAGCACCTATGTGCTCATTAGGAAACTGGAATTGGAGCACAGCAGTAGGACTTGTAGAAAGTGAAGACCATAAAACTGAATCTTGATTTAAAATTTTCAAGCAATGGAAGCAAATTTAGAGCTAATCTATCTTGCTAAGATTAAATAGACTAATTGAAGTTATTCTAAGGAAACAAACCAACATCCTACTTCTAACAATTTTCAGGGAGTAAACTCTCTCTCTCTCTCTCTCTCTCTCTCTCTTTTCTCTCTCTCTCTCCCTCCCTCGTGCTGGGACATTTCTAGTAATATACATAAGATCTGGTGATACAATTTTACATTGAAATGTAGCCACCAAAGCATATCCCACTTCCACTCATTATTTTCAAAAGGTGTTCCCAAAATAATTGACCTACAGAAGGCACCATTATGGGTAAAGTGAGTCTTTCCTTAGAGGCAAATGTAACCTGGTCTGTCTCATTAACAGTTTCTTCTGTCCTTGACATGGTCTTTTACAAGATTGATATTCCAAAAAAAGGATTATTTTCTTATGAGACTCTCCTGAAGTATCATTCATTCTTCCCTAGTTCTAACTATCTACAAAATAGGAACAGAATTCATTATCTTAATATCTTTATCATTATCTTAATACCTTAATTCATTATCTTCTGTAATCACCAAATACTCTTGGTGTGCTGTGTTCTGTGGTGCTTTATAAACTGTCAAAATAACTTTTACTTAGGGAGCAATGGGCTCGCTCACAACAGCTGTCAATGAATGGTTTGTTGGACATGACACTGAGGGCCATATTTGCTCATATTTCTCCAGATACCCTCTGTTAATGAAAGCACAATTATCTTAGTCATGATATTTTAGATTGTAATTTTCTGGAAGATCTATGGTTTCCTTGGTAATAAGACCAACACATTGTCTAAGGAAGTTAACATATGATTTCTTCTTTCATTTGATGGTTTGTGATATTCCGGACTTCTGGTCAAAAATTATTCCTCATGGATATTTTCAATGATATTAGCATTTAAATCGATAGACTCAGTGAAAGAGACTTTCCCTCCCTTTCCAGTGTTGGTAGACCTCATATAAATCAGTGGATGGTTTGAACAACAGAAATGCTCACCTTTCCCCAAATAAGAGAACATTAGTCTTACCTGCTTTTGAAATGAATGTTTTTCCTTTCCTGCCTTCATACTCCAATAGAAATGCAGACCTTTTCTTAGTCTTAAACCCACAGCTTCCAGATAGAAACAATACCATCAGCTCTTGCAGGTTTCCACTGATGCTGTCCAAGGGTCAAAGGTTCATTTCCTCCTCCAATCAGGATTGAATGGCTGCAGACACCTTTTTTTTCCAATTTATATAACGAAAAGTGCTTGGCACCTTCCTTAAGAAAGGCATGCCTTTCCAAAGTTTCCATGAGCGTCTCTAATGATAAAATAAATGATCTTCATTGTCCCCCTGGCAACTTTCACAGTCTCCCAAATGAGTCATGTGTTAATAGGCCATTTTATGTACGTCCCTCAGGATCTCTAAAATCCTTTGCAAGAAGCTTCCTTTTAGTCTATGCTGCTTTCATTTTCACAAAGCTAATAAGCCAAGCAGGTTTGAAAAAAAACCTTTAACCCTGTGAATATTCTCTGTCATTGTAGAATTTACCACAACCTTTGAAACATAAATAGGTGCCATTAACGTGGTTGGCTAGACCTACCTAATGTGGAATCCACAGCTACAACAATTCTTTTTAATGACAGCAAGAAAGATATAGATAGATAGATAGATAGATAGATAGATAGATAGATAGATGAGAGAGAGAGAGAGAGAGAGAGAGAGAAAGAGAGAGAGAGAGAGAGAGACAGGTGGAGGTTGCTTCTCTTTTTTCAGCCATTCCAGGGATAGAATGCAGGTCACCAGGTTTGCAAGCAGGCCTCTCAACACTGAGCTGTCTCACCAGCCTACTAATATAGCAATTCAGAGTTTCCTTTTCCTAAAGTAATCTTCAAAGATACTTAAAAATCATTAAGTTAAGAGACTTTTTAAGTATGGAGTATGCAAAATACTGAGGTGTTGAAGATAAGAACGTGGTCAATAATGTTTGATGTGATCAATTCTAAAATAATGATTCACTCAAGGATTGGTCCGGTGGCACAAGAACCTGTAATCCCAGCACTCCGGAGAAGGAAGGAAATTTTGAGGGCAGTCTGGTCTACAAAGCATGATTCAGAGCAGAAGAGAGCAAAAGGAACAAAGAAAGCTAGCTTAATAGAATGAATGAAGGTAACAGGAAAAGTATCCACAAGGAACTGATGCTTAAGAAGATGCAAGAAGTCACACAAAAAAAGAAGCAGTTTCCAGATGTGGAAAAGAAAGCTAAAGATATGAGCAGTTTTGTTGTCCTTGATGTTATGGGGGTATTGTCCTGGCACCCTGGTGACTCATGGACCTTTATTATTTCTTCCCAAGTCTTCATGTGGTGCTCATTTCCCTGTTGAACCCCAAGAAGGCCCTGACAGCCATCCAGACATAGCTGAGCAATCCCAGCAGATTGAGCCAGTCCAGTCGACATATCACAGCCAGCTGCAGAAAGTCCTGACGTGACAAGAATGGTGATAGATGCTTGGTATCACATCAGGATGCCGAGACCTCTCCATCTGCTCTTTCATAGAAAGCAGGCTGTTTGATAATGGCTGAGATACCCTGTGTTGGCTTTGGTGGGAGGGAAGCACTGCTTCTGGATTTTATCCATTTTGACATCAAAATACTTGTGAGATGGATCATAAAATCCAAGCTGTTATCACTCACTCACACCTCAGTATGAGTAATTTTTAGAATCCTTCTCTTAACAGCTTTAGATAGTGAGAGGGTGAAAAATGTGAGAAAGTGCATTGCATGAAGGATCATCTGTCTTGCTGGAAGGGTGAAAGGTAGTCTGGGAATACTTCATTGGTGCACACTGGAGTGCTCAGTAATACTTGTTTGATGAATGAAAGAAATGAAACTCCAGTGACTTATGGTGTTTGCAGAAATTTCAGGTAGCTGAAATTTATTTTTCTTCCTTTATTAAAGGCAAGTGTTCCAAGTACCAAAAGCAAAATGAGAATATTTTATAACTCAAATTCCATCATACTGTCTTAGTATGTGGTGCTATGTCTTTTATTATTTTACATTTTAAATTCGTTTATCTTTAAGCTATGCATATATGTGCGGGTGCACAATTTTCCAAGCCACACATATGGAGCAGGTCAAAGGACAGACAGCTTGAGGGAGTCAGTTTACTCCTTCTACTGTGCAGACTCAGAGACTCAAACTCATGCAGTAATACTTGGCTGAGGCTTCTCATTGTGACCCTACTGGTCTTTAAGGGTCATAAAAAGAGTATGTCGAGGGCAGGGACGGCATGATGTTCACCATGTTTTCAGCTCCAAGAACAAAGTTTGATCCATAAGAGAAACTCAAGGACAAGCTGAATCACAGAGAAGTGCTAGCGGACATGGAGGAGATAAAGACTCTTGTCATTTTCAAATCTGTACCTTCAAACCATACCCCATTCTCCTTCCATTCTCTTCCTTGCCCAACCTCTGTCTCCACCACAGTTGTGGAGAGAACAGCTGCCTCTACTCTTCCATGTCTTCATTTCCTGGGCATCTCTGATTGCTTGAAATCAGATCTTGGTTTCCCCTCACACACACCTTTGTTCAAATCAGTTGCATCTCCCACTGCAGTTATATGGAACCATTGTGTTGATGTTGGCCTTCTTAAAGGTTAACTATCCAGATGATGTTTGTTCTTTGAAGCTCTTTATTCTTCTTCTCAGGGCCCTGATCCAATAATTCTCTCTCCCTCTCCTTAAGCTTTTCATGTGTGTGTGTGTGTTTTCTTTTGTGTATAGGTTGTCCATGCATGTGAGTAGCATACCTGTTGAAGCAGAAGTGATAGCGGAACTCATTTCCATCACTCTTTCACATTATTCCTTTGAGGACAAGATCTTCCATAAAATCCACAGACAGCAAATAGAGTTAGTCTGGCTAGACAGATTGGTTTTAGGATTCACAAGCTCCACGTTTCCGGTTTATAACTACAAGTGGGCCACCACATCCACCCAATACTGGGATCTGAAGACTTAAACTATGGTTGTCTTGCTTATTGCCCAAGCACTTTAACCACTGCACTATCTTCCCAACCCAAGTCCTTTTTTCTTCCATGGACTTCTCTCTCTCGCAGCAAAGTCTCATTCACTGTGAGATATTTTCAACATCCAAGCCTAAGAATTATTCTCAAATACCATTACTACAGTTATTTTACTCATTTTTCTGATTTGAAAAGAAACTGAGCAGGTGAGAATGTGAATGGTGATGCATATTTGTACTCCTAGCACTAAAGAGGCACAAGCAGGAGGACCACTGCAAAATCAAGAGCAGTTTGATCTATGCAGGGAGTTCCATGCCAGTCAGGACTACATAGTAAGACTCTGTCTCAAAGACCCTCTGCTCAAATTCCCACAGAGAATTGTACATCTGTATTGCAAGAACAGACAGTGTCTTCTACCAAGTTGTCCCTTGCTATTCATTATAAGGCTTTTTTTTAACCAGATTTAGGAGAAGATTTAATCACTGACTAGTCCTCATTCCTTAGTCGCCTATGTCTGGTGTCAACTTGGCAACTGAAGTCTCTGATCTCTCAGCATAGTTGTGAGAAATTAGTAGTTTAGTAAAGTCCTGAGCAAGTGAGTAGGAGATTGTCTGAAAGTGGGCAAGACTAGGTATTGGGAAGGTGAATAAGGTGGAGGACTGGTCGGGGAAGTTCTTCTGTAAACTTGGCTAGACAGGCTGACTGGAAAGTGATGCTTTCCCCTCTCTAGCAGTCCTGTGCATTTGGTGTGGCCAGTTCCTTTGGTCGTTGGTGTGGGCTTTACTGCTAAGTTGGACAAAGCTATAACTGGACAATCACAAGATAAATGAAAGCCCCATGTTCCCTTAAGTCTTTGGTTGTGAATTTCTGGACAACAATGCAAAGTAACTGCAGCTTATCCTCGCTGGTTGTAAGCACTTGTACTTTATTTAAATTAAATTCAACATAACTTCCAGTCACTTCCTTTTCTTCTACCATGTGAATATGAATGTATATATATAGTTTTTGTCTTTAGAATTGCTAAAGCAGCCTCCAAACTAGATTTCTTACTTCCAACATCTTTTTCCTTTGGACTTTCCTACATTCTATCCTTCCCTCTAAAGGATAGTTTATACCAAAGAGCAAATCCTTTGCTTTCCAAATCCAGCCCGGGACCCTTACGCTAGTGTTCAAGCCTGCTTAAAATGAATACTTTTGCATCAGGGGACACACAAGTTATAAGAGCAGCTGTGGAGATAAACATGGACCACTGCAGTCACTCAGGTGCACTGCAAGATGTCACCTACTTTTCCAGCATTGTATGCTGACCTTCACTATGGGGCAACCACAGTACAAGAGAACCAGGCCAGTGATCTCCATTCACTTCTCTGCAGTAGAAGAGAAGGCACTTAGTCACAAAAGAGACCAGCAATGTCAGAACACATGCTGTTCACATTGACTTGCTCTGAAATGTCAAGGTCACACATTCTCCTCATTCTCATCTACTGCAGAAGTCACTGTTAATTTTATTCTTTCCTTTGAAGCTGGTACAAAGTCACAGCTCCCTTGATATATGTAAAAGGCTTGGGAGGCAAGCAACCCTTCAGACTCTTTAATCTGGTGTTATGACTTGAAATATGAGTTGTCTCCCACAGGGTCAAGTGTTTCAATCCTTAGTTAATGTTTGGGAAGGTCATGGTACCTTTAGGAGGTAGAGCCTTGCTGGAGGAAGGTAGTCTTAGGGAGTGGGCCTTGAGGTTGGTTAGCCCACCCTGCTTCAGTTAGTGAGTTTGCTCTTGCAGCAGCTGTCAGCTTCCATGATATCTGCAGTGACTTAAGCCTTCTCCAGTTTCTACCACCTGCCATGCCTTTATTGCCACAAAGGATCACATCTCCCCTCTAGAACCATAAGCTGAACAAATCGCCCTTTCTCCTTTTAAGATGTTTAGGTCTGAGTGGTGTCTCACAGCAACAGAAAAAGAGTAATTAGTACATTTAGTTTACATGAGATTTCCTTTCCTGGGGATTGTTTAAAAAACTCATTTCAAGCTGTTGCTACTGATGAAAGGATTAAACTGGAGTAGCCCAGTGGAAGTCCATTGTGCTGCATGTCATCTCATTTCTTGGACTCAATGCGTATTTAGCTAAGACCTTTTAAGTGGACCTGGATTTATGTCAGACTGCTTTAGGTTTTTCCTGGTGTATCAAAATCAAGAGCTAAAATTGGGAGCCTGTCTTCACTGGCTCAAGCTGCTGTAACAAAAAGCCTTATCCTGGATACTTTGAAAATAACATTGAAAATAGCAGAAATATTTTGTTCACCATTCTAGTCTCTGGATTGTTCCTGATGAAGGTGCCAACCTTGTGGGTGTCTAGTAGAGGCTGGCCTTCTAGTTTACTGATGTTTCCTTGTTGCTGGGCTTCATGGCAAAAGAGACAAAGAATGTTATGCCTTACAATGCCATTAATACCATCCATGAAGGTGAAACTTACTTGGCATACACAATTCCCACTACTTCTTGATTCTGCCACATTGTGTATTATGATAAAGATGCATTTTTAGGTTCATCATTTAGAGCATAACAGAGCCTATCATGAACCAAGCTTTATGTTGGACTGTTTCTCAATGCTGGTTAAAAACAAAGGTCTAATTCCCTTTTGGGTAGAATAATCACAATACAGTGATCAGTGTACCATATAAAGAATAAAACTTGGATAATACCTTTTATGGTATTTAGTTGTGTTTACCCAAGGCACTTTACTTCACAAGTAATAAGTACAATGGGAAAGCAGCTTCTGTAAACTGCCATGCACAAGGGAGGGTGTTCCTAATGTACTCCTTAGTGTTGTTTAGAAGTAAGAGTGAGATTTCTCTGATCCCAGCCTACAGTGTGGCAAAACAACCTTGTTCAGAGAATATTCTAGAGTATCTCAGTACCATCAGTCGTCCCAGAACAGCATCCACACTTGTGAGGAATGGGAAAATGCTGGCTATGTCAAGGTCTGTGAAATTTCAAATCTGTATTGTAAACTGTCTTTGCAGAAATTAATGGTTCTAATCAGCCTAACACTTCTTAGATTAGAAACTTCAGAAAACTTGCTTAAGTACTGCCATTCCTGTGAGGCTCTACAGACATTGCTGCAGTGAAATGTATGCTGCCTGTCACCTTTGCTACTGAAATGTAACCACTGAATCTTTGCCCACAGTCCATGTCATCTTTACAGCTGCCTTCTTATTCTTTGTTACTCCAGGTTCTTATCCTGGTCAGCAAATGTACAGACGTGGAGGTGGCAAATATTCCCAGGTTTCAAATGTGGAGCTATTCATTGCTTTGTTCTGTCCTAAGGCCTCAGAATTTTGAAAAAAGGAGGTTTTTTTCCTCCTATGAATCTATAGTGGCTTTATCCCTATTACATTTTTAAGTACCAAATTATTAGGGACTATTATATGGTTTTTTTTTCTTTTTAATTTTTCTATAGCTGTATTTTAAAAAACAAGTTGATTATTGATCTTATATATAAAATTCGTCATATTCAAAACACTGCTAATTCAAAAAGCTTCTTTTCAATTAAACTTCACAAATGTTTAAAAGCAGTTATAGTGCAAGATAATAGTATTAGCAATTTACTCAATTTCTTCCAGGTATTTTGATGCCCTGAAATTGCACTACAATTGGCCTGAATTCCTCTAGTATGATGAAAAATCCCCTATGTACCAGACAAGTTCTGGAATGTGTGGATACTGTGGATTTTATGAACCAAGAACACATAGGTTTGCTCCTACCTAATTACCTAGGGGAAAAAAAAAACTTTAGTTGGCAGAGACCCATAGTTTACTTACATTTCATGTACCCAAGAGAGATGCGACAAGTCTGAATTGTGATATCCCAGGACAGAAAAATCTCATGCATTTACAACACCAAGGAACTCAGGATTTTTAGAGAGTTGTGGGTGAAGATACTTAATTTAGGAGTATAACATTCTCATTTTTAAAAAATGAAAAAAAGGCTGCAGAGATCAGTCAGGGGTGAAGACTCTGCCTTACAAGCAGAAGGTCTTGAGTTTGGATCCCAGGCCCCATGCAAAAAATGCCAGGCAGAAAGAGTGGTGGTCTGTACTTCCAGCCCTAGTGGGCAGAGCCTGGATTCCCCAACTCACCCTTGGTCCTCCACAAGGACAGAACGTATCCTCTGACACACACGAACACACACACATACACACACACACCAAATAAAAATAAAAAATAAGCTAAATATGAAGAAAAAGTTTGCAATACAGACCTTTAAAGATTTGCGGGAAGCATACTGTTACTCAGAAAAACTGAAGTCCCAAAATTTGAACTTCAGATTAGATAATTGAGATGAAGAGAGGAGAGGTTTCTTTTTTTCCCAGCTGTTGTCTATACTTTCTAAAGCATCCAGGGGTGTCTGCTTGGACAGAACATTTCATAACAAGCTTTTGGGTGAGAGTTTCAACACTTCTGCCTCTGGTTCCATTGGAAATGCCACAGAAATCAACCTTCTGTGAAGCATTCTGGTAATTCCAGCCAATTCCAGGATTGCAGAAAAGCAAAATGTATCCAAAAATGTTGGAACTTTAATTTTTTTTTTCATTTTGAAAGTAACGGTCGAACTGCAACTCTGCTCCGAGGTCTGAGTTAAAACAAGGATATTAGTCAAGGGAATGTTCAGCTGAACACATCCAAAGCTGCTCAGCATCACCGCAGCCTGTGACATATTTGCTGTTGACTTTAAACAATCATAGAGGCTGCCGGACCATGCAGAGCTGGGCCTGTCCCTCTGTGGTGGGGATGCCATTCTTTGTTTCTCTCTCTGCTTCAGCACCTGAGGCTTTCACAGCCATACAATCTGTTGTCTAATCCAGAGCTTTCTGAGTTTCAAAGGAGCGTTGTTCAATATGCTGAGACAGCCATGGTTGTCTGAATACACTGGGAAGAACAATACACGTGGCTCCTAATTCCATCATCACATACCTGCTGCCATAGCTCCAAGTGCTCACAAAATATTCAAATTCAAGAGACAACAAGGTTTTCTCCAGGCCTACTCCTTTAATACAGAGGAACTATTTTTCACACAACCTCTAGTAACTTACCTATATCTCACTGCTGTCTTAGGTGTAAAGAAAGCTGAGAACATATGTTTATATGAAGTAGAATCAGTGGTCACCATAAACTTGGTTATTGGGTAGGAAGAGCCATATCTTGTAAGATGATCACAATAATGAATATTATAATAACCTTATCGGTTATGGTACTGTCACCATAACTCAGTCAGTGTCATAATTAGCCTTTTCAAAACAGGAGAATGACGAGACGATGGCCTCTGAATACAAAACTATGTCAGTGTTGAAAGCGAGCCTACCTCCAGGCTCTCTCTTTCTTCCTCAGTGTATAGATACTCAGTTCATGCACCCTTAGCACTGACATGAGGCTGGACAAGTGTATTACTCAGGGTTCTCTGAAGAAACAGAGTCTATAGAATACAATGTATATAAATAAGTTTATTAAAATAACTCACAATAAACAATAGTATCCTTCAAAGTAGCCACCTTGCTCTTGACCAGAATGTTCCACGAAGCCAAAAGATACCAAGAAGGTCTCAAGCCCTTGCTTCTCTGGAGGGTTGAAGACGTTGGATTCTGATGTCAGTGAAGAACAGCTGGGCTCCAACATCAGTGATGAACAGTGAACAGCAGCAAGGCCTAGAGCCAGGCTCCAAAGGCAGAGGGAACAGAAATAATGTGGTGGAAAAGGTGAAGCTCCAAGTCAGCCAAGGATGGATCCAGCAGCAGCAGCAGCAGCAGCAGCAGCAACAAAGAAGCCTGATGCTCTAAAAGTGAATGACATTTGCAGGTGGACTCCACAACAAGTCGACACAAGATATAGGAAGAGCAATTCCCTCCTCCTTGCACCTCCTATTATCTGGTCCACCACTGGAAAGTACCACCCACTATGGACTGGGTTCTCCACAACAATCAATCAAGTGCCTGCAGATTTGTTCAGGGGCCATTCCAACCATTAACTTTCCACAGCTGCATCCCAAACAGTCTGCAACTGTCGAGTTGACACCAAAATACAATCATAACAAGTGAAATCTGGCCCAAGGAGGATATGCTATTTCTTCAAAGATCCTTAAGAATTTTCTAGAAGCAATTCTCACAATCTGTCTCCCATCCAATGGTAGTGATGTGGTAGGCCCTAAGAACCCAGAGGGAGGTACAACCTAGAGAAAGAGGCTGGTGCTGAATGTATGAAGTAAGGCATGTCGCTACTGAGCTATGTTCAGTGGATGGGACAAAGACAAAGTGTGGAAATTAGAAGTCAGACTGTAAAACATCAGTAGCCAATGTCATACAATGCAATCTGCGTTAATGTTCTCCTCATAGGAACCAAGTGCATAAGCTACAAGCCTGAGAGTAGAAAGAGTTATTTCATTTCAAGGTTTCAGAGACTTTTCAGTCCTTCAGTTGGACGGGTATGAAGTATGTAGCAGAGGCTTCTTACATCTCAATGGACCAGGAAGCTGATACCATGTGACAAGAACTAAGGATTGGTACAAACTCGGTACCCCTAGTGACCACATATTACAACATTATCACAGTAATGGATTGTGATACCACTTCTGAAAGGCTCCACAGACAACAGAGTATTCAAAAAACTCAAAGCAAACTTCTGGGAAATTAATTTTTTCTGATTGTGGTGAGGAAAGTCAGTCTGTTTTCCCATCCCTCACATGTGTGGATGCTGTTCTGGAACAGATGGCTGTGCTGAGTCATTCTAGAAAATTCTCAGAATAGGGTTGCTCTGCCACAGTGCAGGCTGGGATCAGAGCAATGCCACAGTTATGTCTAAGCAGGACGTGGTCAGTAGGTATTCATTATAACAAACTCTGGCTGCAAAATGTGTCCGCCAGTTTAGGATTAGGGTAATGTTCTTCTTGCCTCAAAGTCTGCCTTAACTGCAAATGTGCCAGTACACCATGACCTTGAAACACCATCTGATGGCCTGCATAGACCTTCCCCGGATCCTGTGCAACACTGGCTGATCACCTGTGTAGACCTTCCCCCAACCCTTGAAAGTGCAGCTTAGATTGCAATCTCTACACACATGGGTTCTCCCTCCTATCTGGCTTGCTGCATATCTAACAGATTCTATTCCCAACTTCCTCGGTCATTGGATTCATTATAGCCCAGACAGCACTGGCACGTCAGTGCTGTCTCTTCCATGGGCAGATCATAAGGCATGTGGCACAGGTTAGAACTGCTCAGGCCACATAGTGTGTTTATAAGGGATCCAATGGATGATAATGAGGCAATAAAGGAGAAATCCAAGGAGAAGGAAATCTGCTTTTACATCCAGTATCTCTAAAGTGCAAACGGGAGGCCCAGGTGAGTCATACACCTTAGTCTGCACCAGTGACTGGAGTTCTTGATAGTGACATCAAAGAACTCTGGTCTTCAGTTTAAGCTGAAGAATGAAAGCTGAAGCTGTTTAAAGTATGATCTCTGTCACCTCAGACACATTGTCCATCATTCGCTATAACCCCATGGGAACAAAGTGCCATCTCCTTGCAAAGGCCTTTGTGCTTCTTCTCGTCCCTCGGGAGTTATTTCCAGGCTGGCTCTTGTCCATGCCTCTTACACTGTAGATTTAAACCACCTGTGAAGAGGAAGTTGCCAAGCTCAAGAGGCGCCTGAGTTTCTGTGGTCAGCTGCTGGTCACTGTGACAGTGCAGCTGAGTGTGGCTAGCTGCCCAGTTCTACCGCCTCAGGGCTTCTTCTTCTGAGCCAAGAAACTGTGTCAGGCCAACAGTGAGCACGGGGCCTGGGGATGCAGCTGGGCCTCCCTCCTCATCACTAAGGAAAGGACTAGGGAGGATGGGGAATGATATGGTTTCTCACTGAGGAGGATCTTTTTGGACCCGTTCTTTCATAAAAACCAGTTAGAGAGAAAGAATTTAAAAAATAGTGGGAATAATAATTCCTCAAAAAATAAGATACCAGGGGCTGTAGAGATGGCTCAAGGAACACCTACATGCAAAAAAAAAAAAAAGATACCAAGGCAATTAGGAAGTAGAGCACCATGAGACTGTAAGAACCTAAAGATGGGAAGGTTCATGGGAAGGTTCACCATTGGACAAGACATTCCATTCAAGGCAGGACTGCTGCAACCAGGAACTCACTGCAGTGAGACTTGCCCTTACCAGTCCTGTATAATGACTAACATACCAACATGCCCCCATAGACTATAGAGGAACTCAAGAGAGATAAGAATATACAGCAGAAACCTTGGAGACTAAAGGTGGATGAGTGAAGGGAAATGCTGCTATCAGTGAAGTGACCCAGAGAGAGGCAACTTTGTATGCCACAAAAGGCCTGAACTCCCACAAGAGTAGACAAGTCAGAGAGAACCCTGGAGTCAAAGAAGCATACAGGTAGGACAGTAGGAGGGATCAGGATGGATTGATGAAGGAAAGGTAGGAAGATAGGAGGAATAGGGATAGAGAGAAGCAGAGATGAGTACTCAATATGCTTGTAAAACTATAAAAATAAAATAAATACTAAAAAGGAAGTAGAACATCAGGATGATTCCTGATGTCACCCTTAGACCTCCACAGGTACACGCATTTACACAAAATGAATGAATGAATGAATGAATGAATGAATGAATGAATGAATGAAAAGATACCAAGGATTCAGCAGTATTATCTGCCAGGAATACCTCTCTGTCTTTGCCAGCATGCTGGATTTGCCATGTGGGTGAATGAGAGCAGATGCACAGTCACCTGCTGCATGGCACTGGCCAAAGCTGTCCTGCCAGTCCCAGTGTTCTTCATTTAGCTGAAACAAAAAACCAAAATGCAAAAACAAACATAGTACAGGTACAGTAAACAAGGTCTGAGGATTTATAGAGAAAATGGGAACTGTGTGGGTGCATGGCTGAGAGTCAGCTCCTGTCTTCACGCCACACGAGCTTCAGCGAACTGTGAGCTCAGCTGTTTTTCTCCTGACCAGGGTCGCATGGGCTCCCTCATGCCAGCTGTTTCTACATGTTCTTAGCAGAAGGATTCACACTGCCCACACATCATCTAGCAAGTTGAAGCCTTCGGTCACATTCCTTTCCCCTGTTTTTGATCACGTGCCACTCATGGGGGTCCCAGGTGGATCCTATGAAACTCCCTTGTCTCTCCCATAGTCCTTAGCAAGAGACAGGAGGCAGCAAGGAAAGGGAAACTTGGTGTTTTCTCCTTTTAAAAGAGATTAAATAATCACAGTATCTGACATGGCAAAGAAATTTCTGAACAGCAGGTCCAAACTGGAGGTTGGGAGCTTCTCTGAAACTTTGTGCTCCTAGAATCTCAGATGCTTATTCCTGGTTCCCCTAAAAGATACAGACTTGATGACAAGTTTCCCTGCCCTAAGACCTTAGAGGCTGAAGAATCCCTGAGTCCTGGGTTTTAATATGCCACACAGCCTTGCTGACTTCCACAGAGCAGAAATAGAGTATTATGCAAACTCATGGCCAAAACATATTCTTGGCCAACAAGAAAGGCAGAAGCATCCTCAAGGCTGGTCCCTTCTGAGAATTCCAGTCACGTGGGCTCCACAGTCATAGGGCTCCAGGTGTGGCATGGCTGCTGTGGCAGTGAAGAGTCAGCCAACACATGCCACGCTCAGATAACACCCTCCATTCAATCTAGTCATCAACTCATCACCAATCTCAGTCTAGAGACCCAGATGCTCCCGTTACAAAGTCTATGGGGCAAGCACTAAACTTTTATTGCATTCTACATTAAAATTTTTAATTTTAGGCAACCTGGTCTTATTCATTATAATACTCAAAGTCAATCAAAGGCTTACCTCTTATTTCAGGCTGATTTACAAGGCACTTTTTATATATGTTAACCAATTGCATTATTTTAAATAAATCCTGATTTCCATTCTTCAATGTTTGCCCTATATTAATGTCTCTGTAAGTATTATTAATTTATTTAATTATCATAATAACCAAGTAAAGATTGTTACCATTGTTATTTTCACAGAGAAGTTAGGCAACTCACTTGAGATCACACTGTAAACCTAACTAAGATTTTCCAGAAAGAGTTTGGCTCCAGGACGTGTGATTTCCAACTGCAACTCCCTTTCCTAAGTCCCTCCCTCCCCCCCCACACACAAAGAGTTTGTTGGCCCACACAGTGGTATAAAGCTTACCTAACACACATGATGCCCAGGGTTCTATCCCAGCAAGATAAATAAGACCACACACACACATATGCACTTGATAGAATTTCCGCCCACTGCTTGTGAGGGAGAAAAGGTCTTCAGATCTACCCACAGAGACATGCACATTGTCATTTTGCCCTGTCCAAAATCTTTATTCTGAACACTGGAAAGACTATGCTTTTATTAACAGACGACTGAGTAGGCAAACGTTTAAGAGTGGTTTTTTAATTTCATAGGAAAAAAATCATTCTGAAAAAAAAAAATCTAAGCCAGGACAGAGTCACCCAGATCCTGACTCTGGTACAGGCTTGCAAACTGGCTTCACTTCCTCATAACACACACTAGTACCTATATACATCCACAGGTGTCTCACACTTTCACTGTAGATGCCCATCTCCTGCAAAACTTCCTCCTCTGAACAGCTTGAGCATGGGGTATGGTGAAGGAGGGGAGATGGAGGGAAGGCTCTTTTTCTTCTTCTGGGGTATTCCTGTTGCAGTTGCTCTTTCTGCTGCTGAGAGACAGGAGTCAAATAACCAACCTAAAGGAGAACAAGGAGATGTATTTGGCTTGTGGCTCCTGAGGAGAAATACAGTCCATTATAGTGAAATGACATGAGGGGCAGCAGAAGCTTGAAGAGTCTCAGATCATCCCAGACATCATCATGATGGAGACAGAGAGCTCAAGCAGCAGACTGTAAGAACAAACTGCTAGAGGAGGCAGGCGGGGCTTTGCTTCCTCAAGGCCCTTCCCTTCCTCCAGCGAGGCTCTACCTCCTAAAAGCCACAACATTCCCAAATATTGATGACAGCTAAGTGCTCAAGCACTATGGGGAACAACTCACGTTAAAACCATGACAACTGGTGTCAGTGAGAGAGCTCAGGGAGTAAGATACTTGCTTGTAGACCTGCATGCCTGAGTTCAATCCCTGAGATCTTACATGGTACATGTGTGTACCTCTCTCTTTCTCTCTGTGTCAAAAATGTGAAAAAATTAAAAAGAAAAACATGACAAGCCCCAAGCCTTCCACTTCCTGTCACAAATAAGGTCTTCAGTTCATCGAATATATTAATAAAGGATGGTCTAGCAATCAAGCATTATATAGATTTCTTTAGAATATTCTCTTTATTTTTTATGTTAAGGAAATCAGTGGTGAGATCATATTTATTCTATCACTAGAGTTTTTGTTTGGAAAAAATAAGAACAAAGATCGCCCTTGAGAAGTCTCATAGATCAATTTGTTTAGTCCTGAAGCTCTAACAGCCATCTATAACTTGTTACCAAGATGGCTTGTTGAAACTTTTGCCCATTCATCTGTTTTGGGTTTCCTTTTGTCTGTTTCTCCCTTGTTATAAAGAAAACTCTGTCAGTATGTTATGGAAGTCAAGCCTGTAGGTCTGCTTCAACTGAGAAAAGGATGCATGCAGGGGAAAGGAGGAGGCGGGATGGAAGGAAGAAAATAAACTTAAAACAGAGAAGCAGCTGAGGAGATCTCAGCAGATATGGTGCTTACCATGCCAGCACAAGGATTTGAGTCTGATACCAGCACCATATATCACTGTTCAGCATGATGGGTCACGCCTTTAATCCCCAAACTAGTGAGATGGAGACAGGATGATTCCCAAGGCTCGTTAGTCTACTAGTCTTGTAGAATCTAATAGAACTCCAGGCTCAGTATGAGACCCCCATCTCACAAATAAAGATGGAAAGGAATGGAGGAAGACATCTGACATTAGCTTCTGGCCTTCCTTGCATAAATACATGCATACATACACAAAAACATTTTTAACTAAAAAAAAACACAGAAGGTAATTTTCATGTCAAATCATAGAGTCCTTTTAACTGTGCCCAACTTTAAAGGTGCCCCTAAGCTGCATCACTAACAGGGCAAAAAGAAGCTATTCCACTCAGCTGAATGTTTCAGCCTTCTGGCTGGCTTTCTTATTGATTGTATAATTTCTAATATTTTCATCTGAGCAAAAAAATGCTTCTGTAATTCAAGGTAAATGTCATAATACTTCATAGATTTTCCTAATGAAGATAGGTATCTTTCGTCTATCAGTCCCTAAACGCTAGAAAAGATTTTCCTAGTAATTCCCCATCACTTTCAAATGATGACTGTGAATTAGCCACTGAAATCACATGCTATAAATAACAGAAGCTCAAGCCAGAAAATATGATCCAGGGTGTCTGGGAAGTCAAGAGAAAGAACCAGTTCAGCAAAGTCTCCATCAGGATGAATATGAATTGCCAAGGCTTGGTGAAGCCTCTTTGTGGGATTGTATTCCCAAATGCAGTCATGGGGATGTGCTGGCAGCCACTCTAAAAGGGGAAATGATTAGGTGCTTTCCGTCAAGAGCCTCTCCCATTATCTCAGTCACTTGCTGACTTTGACATTGATGCCATTTCATTTCTCTAACCCTCCTGAGACCAGATGAATTCAGGTCTCTTACAAGTTCTGCTCCTGTGAGTGGGTGATGGATAGTTGGGTCTACTGCACACTCAGGAATACTAAAGCCACTGTGATTCCTAGAAGAAAATCTGGAGCTGGGAATGCAAGATGACAAACCGAAGGAACAGAACAGAAAGAAGCCACAAGCTCAGTAAAGGGGAATTATCCAATCACCATTTTCAGTCAGAGTAGAGCTTACTACTATATGGCCAAAAAAGTAGATTTCTTATGGAATTATTTCTATTGCTATAAAATAGTTAAGGAGATATGACTGACAATATCATTTTGCAGTCTCCATTCATTAATTTGATCCTCCTTAGAAAATAATGCAAAGGCTGAACAAGTGGAAAACAGAAAGATAAGGATCCAGTGGAGTACCCTCATGGGAAATAATTCAGACTAGGAGTGTTGTGGGTTTTCAGTCTTTTTCAGATTATGGAATATTTGCATGTGCATGATGATATTGCTTTTGGAACTTCTCTAGCCATGAAATTCATTTCTGTTTCCTGTGCATCTTATACATGAAGCCTTGAAAGCAACTTTGTAAAGTATCTTCAAAATATTTGCACAATCAATAAAGTTTGTGGTATGGAATCTTGTGCTTCTAGTGTCAAGGCAATGCTAAAAATGTTTAAGGAACATTTCAAATATAATGTTTGCTCAATTTATGTTTGTAAAACATACTGTCACTAAGTTGGTGACCATTTCTGTGTTTCTCTGATGGCCACATAGAGCCATCCATCCAAAATCTGGGCTTTGAAACTCAAGCAATAGATATGGAGAAGTTGTCTTAATGTGAATATGGTGTGCTTGTCCTTTTTCCTTGCTTCATCCACTTGATGGGAATGAAGAAGACATGGGTGGAACTGAAGGTTCCAATAGACTAAGTCTCTTAAAGTCCTGGTATTATCATTTCCAGTCTTCTGTGACCTCCAGATGCTTTTTTATGTGAAAGTGAGAAGCTCAAGTTTTGCAGATGATGTTATCCATTCCTACACACTACAGAAGAGCACGTTCTAAATTCTTTCCATTATTGCCCTCATAGATGATAACCAGAAAGCATATTGAGAGCCATAGCAAAGGAAAATAAGACCATTCAAGATTGCAGATTTTTTAACAAAATAATGAATAATTTTGACTTGATTTTAAATATAGCCTTATGGGTGAATTGCAGGCCAGGAAGAATCTCTGTTTCAAAAAAGAAAGGTGGAAAACATGTGAGAAACACACCTGTGGTTGACCTCTGGCCTTGCCACAGAAGCTCACACAGGAACACACACACATCTTTCTAGAAAACGTAATGTTATTTCAAAGGAAAACACAGGTGGGTAGATAATCTCCTCTCTTAGTATCAAACATATGATCAAATAGGTAAATACCATTTTCCTCAAAGTATTCAGTTCTTCAAGCACCATACATTAAAACTAAGCTTTGGCCACAAAATAACAAATCCTGCCCCAAAGGATAAAATGAAAAATGGGAATCCAGCATAGAAATACTGTTCCTAGAAGTAGGTTTCTAAAGTGTATTTCTTTTAAGAATGAGCCAACAGTATTGGCATGGAACAATTGTCAGCATGCAACAGGGGCAAAGATTTTTGCTATCACACCACCACAGCTCTGTGACTGGAGCCCAGTGACTCGCCTGTGCCAGCATGAGCATTGTCTAGATTTTCACCTAGGACCCTCCTTTGAGAACCCAGAAGAAGACTATATTGGTGAAAAAACTGTGAATACTGCTAGACGGAAGGACACAGTTTTTAATTATTACTATAGCGATTCACTTGGTAATAGCAAATTGTTTCTGCAACATACATCAGCTTGCTACCTGTGAGATCAGAGAAGAGTGTCATACCCATACAATGGCATAATACATCGGTAAAGGCTTCCTTCCAAAATTCAGAGGTTGCGAAACACAGAAACCTATTGGAGTTGGACAAACTCAGGTGTGGTTCAAAGCTGGGAACTACAGAGAAGTCAATGGTGTGATTTCTGGCAATTCAGTCAAGTCACTTACTCAGTTTTGAAAGTTATGGTAACACAGAAAGGCAGCCCACTTTGGAGGTATACCCCTTTAAGACAGGCTAAAACTAACATCTTTTAAAAGTGAATTCCCTTTGGGTCTAAAACTGGAGGAGTGAAAGGAAATGCACATATCAGTGGGGTGTCCTGAAGAGAGGTAACTGGCTAAACCACAGAGGCCTGAGCCTCCAGGAATAGATAAGCCAGAGTGAACCCTAGGCTCCATAGAAGCATAGAGAGGGAAGGGTGGGAGAAAATAGTTGGGAGAAAGAAAAGGAGGGAATGAGAGGCAGTGAGGATGGAAGGAAGCTGGCATGAATACTCAATATGTTTGTAAAAGTAGAAAAAAAATAACAATAAAACAATATTGAAAGATAGTTTTAGATTAAGAAAAAAAAGGTGAATTCCCTGTTCTTATGTTTAATCAAGTTCAAACACAAAAGCATCTTTATCTGAAATGAGCACCGTGCACACCAGTCTGTAATGCAACAAGTGGAAAGTCCTACACCTGACTACATGGAATGGGTCATGGTCAAAATGCAATTATACTGAACATATTATAGAGAATTACCTTTGGGCAAATACAAAAAGGCTTCTTTTGGGAGAGCTGTGGTGCCAGTAGGAGGTACAGCCTTGCTGGAGGAATGCAGTCACAGGTGAGCCTTGAGGTTGGTTAACTCTGCCTTGCTTGAGTAACAGTCTGCTTGCCACATCTCTCAGCCTCCATAATGTCTGCAATGACTTAAGTCTTCTCTAGCTTCTGCCAATCAGCCATGTCACTTCTGTTTTGAAGGACTTTATCTCCCCCTTTGTAACTGTAAACTGAATAATCCTCCCTTTCTCTCTTTACATTGTTTGATATTCAATAGTGTCTCACATCAACAAAGAACGGAAGCCTGTAAAGAAATGGGTACTGAGAAGTGGGGTATTGCTGTGAGATCAAGAGCATCTGATACCAGGACATGAAATGTTTTAAAGTTGACAAAAATTACAGAGGCCAGACTGTATGTGACAGGAAGCCTGCAGTTTAGAGGCCCAAGGTCAGTTTGTGCTATGGTGTTGAAGACTGACTCGTCATTGAGAAGTGAAGATGCTAAAGATGCCAAAGTCAACATGGGACATCTGCCAAAGAGAGGAGTCATCCCAAGCGTGTGGTATGTTTTACAGGTAGTTAGTTACATTGGAGAGGTGGAAACAAAGCTCTTTGGAACTGAGATGATTTCAAGGAGAGGCTCACCTGTTGGGCACAGAGCTTCAGGATTTGGAGTTTTTGCTGCTGGTTTTTGGTCTTGTTCTTTCCTGGACATCCCCCACTTCTCCCTTTTGGAATGGGAATGTTCATTCTGTGCCCTTTTATGTTGGAAGTATGTAACTTATCTTTGGTTTTTTTTTTTGTTTTTTTGTTTTTTTGTTTTTTTTTCAGGAGGCTTTGGATTTTTGGACTTTTGGGACTACCGATGTAGTTTACAGGATTTTTAGTTGGACTGAGAATGGTTTGCATAATGAGATAGCAAAGATCCTGTGTGAGACAGGGTTGTAATGTCATGTGAAATGCCCCTCAAAAGACTCATATATGTGAATCCTGTAGCTATGGCCAGTATTTGGAAAGATCATGGCATCTTTAGGAAATGTGGCCATACTGGAGGAAGGTAGTCACAGGGGGTAGGCCTTAAGGCTGGTTAACCCACCTCTACCTGAGCTAGTGAGTCTGCTCTTGAGTTTGCAGCTGCAGCTTTCTGGTGCATAATGTCTGTAATGACTTAGTCCACCTCACATTCTGCCAGCTAGCATGGTTTTTCCACTATAATGGATTGTATCTTTCCTCTGGGATCATGAACTGAAAAAATCTCCCTTTCCTCATAAATATGTTCTCTCACAGCAACAAATAAAAGTAACTGGTACAATTATATATTAGTAAAAATTCTCATCTCTCCCATGAAAGCTGAAATCTGAAGCTCTTGTGCTCTCAGGCTCAAAAACCACATTGCTAAGGGCAATGAATAGCAGAAGCAAAATGACTTCTAGCTCTCCTTCAGAAAATGGCTAGATGTTGTTGAAGGAGAAGAGATCCTTCTCAATATTTCTCTTGAAATGAGATCAATTTGTTTATATGTATGCTGCATGAATTAGAAAGAAAAATGATGTGCTAATGATAATATCCTAAACTCATTTTCCTTTATTGAATCTTACATCCTATTATCTTCAGAGGTATGTTCTAGAATATGTCCAATTAAACCTAAAATTAAGCCCGTGGAGATATATCCTCTTCAGTTGTTCCCAGACCTCTGCCAGAATCAGGTGAAGAGAATGAAAAATCATAGACAACTGTGAAGCTTTTCAGTGTCTTCATAGCAACCACATTAAACATATTGATGTCTCCAAAGGAATTACAAAAAAAAAGGAAATTAAATAAAAGCCAAGTTACCAAGACCTCTGTTAATTCACTGTTCCAAAAAAGATTTTGTAACAGAAATTACTGCAGTAAGGAGTTGCTGAAAAATCCAGTGATAGATACCAACAGAATAGAAAGTAAGCATTTCTTTAGGGAGTCTATAAAGTGGAATATACCCTAAGTAACTTTCTCTATTCAGCATTTAAACTCATAAAGAGACTGCTGACATGATAAAATTTCATGATCTGTACACAAAAGCTAAAATCTGTCAAAACTTCAGGGGGCAATAATGCACATGGTTTAGTTTGTACGTCTGATGATGACTCTCATGCTCCAGATGTTAAAATTTAGGTGGACACTTTCTGTTTTGTCCACATCGTTAGGCTGGAGATAGCTCATCTTAATTCTTGCCACAGGCAGCCCATGGCAGGGTAGCCCCTCACTCTGATGGGCAACACAGGCAGGAGGCCTTTAGATGATGTCCACTTTCTGGGTAACATCTTCCAAATTTGTCAAGCCATTGGCACTGGACCAAGGTGACTCCAGTGCAAAACTAGCTGCTCATCACACAGACAGAGTACAAAATCAGGGCAGCCTGGCTTCTGGTAACTTCCCTGCTGTTTTGATTTGCTTTTACTATTTTACACACCTGTGAGGGAGACATACAGACAAGAGAGTTATATTTTGATATTTGGCACTTAGGAAAGTTCCACTGCTTCTTCTCATTGAGCTAGACAAATGAGTGAAGGTTTCGAGTCAGTGAGTTCTTGAACAAAAATCTTGTAGTTGAAAATATTTTTTGTGTGTGTCTTCATCCAGGAATGCTTCTGAATCTCTGTCCATAGTCATTATTTTTTTTTCTTCCCTTGTGCCTTTCTTTGCCACTTCTTTTGATGCTATTTCCTTGTTTATACCATAAATGTGGACAATCTATACTGGGAAAGTTCTATTCCCTCTGTCTCTTCAACATCCCATCCCACAACAGGCATGTCTACTGGAAATCTTGTGCATACCATGACCTTAAAGTGTTGAAAATAATTTACATGTTTAAGGATGCACACAGTTCTTCTTCATGTGCACCTATTTCTTGAGGATTTTCCTGAACTGTCTTTCTTCAGGTTCCTCTCCCTACTCTTCATACCCACCCCTCTATGTCTCAGGGTTATAAGAATTCCCTCTCAGAGAAGCCCATCACACCTCCTCCCTCTCTACTTTTGCTGCTGCTATGTGTTGCGGATTCTCTTCTTTTGATATAACCAGAGTAACTCAAGGGAACAAGGGATTTAATCTTGCTCATGATTCTTGGTTATATAGAAAGAGAGTTCATACTAACATCAGGACCACAGGGAATAAGCCACACCATATCTACAGAAAAAAATGAAAGAGGAACATATCTTTATACTTCCCAGCATGCCTACATTCCAAAGTTCTAAACCAACTTTCTCCATTTTAGCCATATACTCAGTACATAATTCCACCCGCTAAGAGCCAAGTTTTCTCACAACAATTGGGCAATCAGACTTGTTCTAAGTGCTAACTACTGATTCTTTGTAAATGTTCCCAAAGCCTCACACTTCCACTGTTAAGTTGACGCTTGTATCTGAAACATCATGCCAACTCTAATTGTTTCCTTCCATCTCTCCTTCCCCTTTCTTCCATCATTTTATCCACAGTTCTTCAATTAACCTGTCTGTTGCACAGTCTCCAGTGTTAATATCTTTACTTCACTAAAAAAATGAGATCTGATGCAGGTTAATGAATTAATCTCCCAAATTTATGTTTTCAGTTCCTAACAACAATACTTTGGAATGTGTTTATTTTTGGAGAGATGGCCTTAACAAAAGTAATTAAGGCAAAATGAAGTTATATGTGTGCACCTTAATTCAACTTGTCTTGGAGCATTGTAACAAAAGGAAGCAATGGGAATGTAACTAGATAGCAGTACTTTGCCTGATATATAAGTCCATAGGCTAATCCTCAGCACAGGAAAAAAGTTGAAATAATAGATTAAGGCATAAAGAGACTTCATGAAGACATGGGCAGAAGACACCCATCCATGAGTGAAGCAGAGGAATCACAGAAGCAATCTGCCGAGTCCATGTTCCCTGACTTCCGGCCTCCAGAACTGCAACAAAATAAGCTTCTGCTGTTTAAGCTCATCTGTCTCTGGCTCTGTGTTATGGTAGCATTTCTTAGTCCATTTTCAGAGAGTAGACTATAAAGAAAAAAAATAATTAGGCTCAGAGTTCTAGAAGCTGGGAAGTCCACATCTTCATCTGGGGTGGACCTTCTGTTATTTCTTAGCATAAAAGCATTGGAAAGGGGAAAGTGACATGTAGAAAAGAGGTCACTAATTTGTCCCATGAGAATGAACACAATCTGGTGAAAAAGGCAGTAATTTTCTCATTCCCAAGTCACCTCCCACCACTACCACAATGACAATCCAATGTCACTGTGAGTTTTAGAGGGAACACATATTATTGAAACCCTTTCACAACCCTATCATGTTGATACAAGGTCCAGACTCTTCTTATTCTACATTCTTCTTATTCTTCCAGTTGTCAACAGGTTACCTGCTGACCAGTCCCTTGAAACTGACTGAGGCTGGTGGCAGTTGCTTTATTTATCAGCTCAAGTTCCAAATTCTTCATAACATTGGCCATGACACCTATCATGGTTGTATGAAAATTCATATATTCCTGCTTCTTTCCTCTGTCTTTCTTATTCCTTTCTTTCTCTTAAATATCGCCCTTGAGATGTAAGGCATGTGACTCTCAGAAGGTGTGATGAACACATCTAGAACTCAGGAGTTAAAGCTCTTACTTCCCTGAGTGAAGATCCTTCTTTGCTTCTTCAAGGTTAGAACCCACCTTTTATGATGACACCTGCTTCATGGATCCCACCCACTGATTCATCCAGCATCACGTCCCTTACCATTTTGATGATATTTTTCATTGCCACCTTAGTTTATGTGTACTTATTTATGTCACTCATTCTGTCATTACAATAAATGTTTTCTGAAGTCAAAACATTTCTGATTCATTCTTAAATTTCAAAGTTGTGGTAGAATGTTTGTCAAAATGGGAAAAGACAGAATTAAACTACCCTTGTTTCAGCATGGAAAGCCATGCTTTTTGCCTTTTCTCCTGCCACTATCCTTAATTTACAACTATCAAGAAAAGAAGGCTCTACTGGCCTGTGCCTCCTTTTACCTTACTTCCCTGCTGCTGCTGTTGCTGCCACCACTGTTCTTGGCTGACTCGGAGCCCAACTCCTTTCGTCTTGTCACTGTTCATGATTGCATTGAAACCCATCTCTTCAGCAACCAACTGGGATGGCTGCAAGACTTTCCAGGGATCCTGGGTCTTCAGTTCCATACTGGAATTGTTAAAATATTCAGCTCAAGAATTGAGCAGCTACAGGCTGCTCTCCCAGCTGATTTTTCTTGACTCTCTCTCTGTCATCTTGCTGCAATTATTGTTGTGCATGCACCATCACATCTAGCTTTATAATTTTTAGGTCTCTTAATTTTTAAAATGTTTTTCCTGGGATCAAACTCAGGTAGTCAGACTTGTGCAGTAAGTATTTTTACCCACTGAGCCATCTCCTTGACCCCCAAAAATGTGTCCTTGAAAGTTTTGGAGAAATTCTATTTCTGTATGAACACATATGTGTGCATACATATCTTATACATATATGAAAATGTGAATTTGGGCCATTCAAAACCAACAGATAGAATGTATATAAAAACAAACAACAAATGGCAAAGTTCAGAGACAGTAAAAGCTGAAGCAGGTTGGTTGAACAGCACTATTAGAGCTGTCCTGGAACCAATTTAATAAAAGACTGCAGAAATTCTAGCTGTCTTTAAAGTACACTTCCAAATCCAGTTCTTGTCTATAAACAAGCTCCATAGATCAGCTACAGATGTTTATAACCTTCACATGAGCGTGTGACATCCTACAGGGAGCTTATGGATGTGACTCTGCAAGGCAGGAGTCCACAAATCTGCCCACATATAAAGATGGGAGAATTTGACCTTGAAAAAAGCTTATTACATCCTTATCCAATAAGACATGTCCTCAGGACCAACAACAAATGGGAGAGATGTGATCTGACAACTTTTTAACTCGTCCTCATCTCACAATTCAGCTGGAAGTCACTGATAGAAGAGAGCTACACTGAGTGGAGCTACTGTTTCACAAGCAGGTTGACTTATTGGTGACAAAGATTTGGGGGGACCCTTTTAGATTATGTCCTACTGAACTCATTAAGGTTATGTCAATTTCCATACTTCTCAGAAAGGTCAGAAGCCAGATTTATGTCATCTCTAAGATATGATTGTAATTTCAAAATTCTGACTTTTAAAATATAGCATAGTAAACAACAAATCTTCTAGTGAGTTTTATCCTTTTGTACCATTACCAACCTCTGCCAAAATTCCACCTTTATATGATCATGAACAATGAATGGAAATTAATTAAAATTCTTCAAGCTTTTCATGAAAACAAAGTGGCACTTTTAAAATTTATTGATGAGAGAGGGACACAGAGAGATAGACACACACGCACACACACACACACACACACACACACACACACACACAGAAAGAGAGAGAGAGAGAGAAAGAGAGAGAGAGAGTTGCATTTACCATGATGTATATGTGGAGTTCAGAGGTCATCTTTCAGCAATCATTTCTTTCCATCCATCACATGGTCGTCTGCAGATTGAGCTCAGGTTGTCTATTTTCTGTGTAGGCAACTTCATCCTGTAAGTCATATTGCCAGGCATTAAAGTTATTTCTTAAATGGATTTTCCATCTGCTGTTTCCTATTTAAGAACTCTGTTTCCAGTGATCTCTAACCTGGTAGGAAGCATCACTGAATCAAGAAAAGATAGGGTAGAAGCAGACAGCTGCCAAAGGGCTAGAGCTTCTATGGTTAATGGAACTTTTGTAGTAGGTACTTCCATTTTATTATTTCCAACTGAACAAATTTGTGTTGACGGAGAATTGCAGGATTTTCTTCCTACCAATTTACCCCACTTATATTCACTCTTTGTAAATGAAAAGGAATGACTTTTTGTCTATAAAAAAGTTGGGAATGTTTATTTTAACCTTTTATTTTAAGCTAAATCCTTTTAGTTATTTGAAATATTGTACTTATCCACTCAGTCATTTGTGCATTCATTCATTTTAAATCTTTATTGAATCTGTCTGCTGTGTCAGAAAATGTGCTGTGAATGGAGATGATTAATGCTAGTCCTTCAGTTAAGAAACTGACAATCTGGGAGAGAATAAAAAAATAGTTTATAAAATCATCAGGTATATATATATATATGGGGAGTCAAAAGACTAGCCTCAACCTTCAATGCCAAGCATATTCCAGACTCAATCCACTCTTTAAAACTTCATATGTGAACAAAGAGAATTTTAAGGACATATTTTGAAAACACCTTTATTCAGATTCTTGGGGTGCATTGTACCTTCCCTCAAACTTTCCATTTCTGAAATTAATCATCACATGTTTACCCCACTTCACTTTCCCCAAATACTTTCATTTTTTCAAATTTCTGTTGCAATTACATAGACTCAGGGTAACTTTATGTTTTGCTTAGAATTCTATGCCCTGTTCTCCAGCTTCTCTTCCTCCTACCCAACCTTTTCACCCTCCATCTTTCCTTTCTCTGTATACAGAGAGATTCCTTCAGATCCACAGGTTGATTCTAACCTCTGTCCCCCATCTCTCTGTCTTCCACACAATATCTAAATAGTTAGATGGCAACTGAAGGGATAGTTAATGAGTGTCTTGGTCAGTGAGCCTCCAATTACATTTTAACTCATGTTCCAAAGACTAGACTATGTACCAGCAGCTCCTAGGAGGCTAATAAGGTATCTTCAAGTGGAGGAAAGTACAATGATAAAGAAAATGTTGGTGGCAGTGAAAGACAGCCATGCCATCTTCCAGCTTGTTGTCTCCAACATACAAATATATTTTAATCTCCAAGATAGTAAGCATTATCTTATGCTACCCATATTCAAATACAGACTCATGATATATCCATGCCAATGCACAGACACATTCTTAATGAATACATGTACACATACACACACTACTGCCTAGAATCCCTAAAGATGCCCATATTCTAATCCCCATAGCAAAATAGACTTAGCAAATATAATTCGTTAAGGAGTTTGAGATGGAACAAGTTTTGGGTGGGCTTGATTTAACCACAGAAGTACTGGAAGAAGAAATGGAGCCAGTTCAGAAGCAAAAGAGGAAGACAAAAAAAATTCAAGAAAATTCCAATTAGAAGAATTTGGTGCTCCATTCCTGTTCTGAGATGTCAGTGTCTTGCAGAAGGACTGGAGAAAGGTTGTGAGCAGCTACCAATGGCCTTAGTTAGCAGCAGCAAGGAAATAGTGACCTCAGTCCAATGCAGGGACTGAATGCCAAGAAAGTTTGGAAGTAGATAATTCTTGAGGTTCCAGAGAAAGTGAGGTTGGGCCTCACTCAGCTCTGTAAACCTGCAGGCAAAAAATATTGCAGAAACACATCCAGCTAAATGTCTGACTAACAACACTGGAAGTAAAAAATGCACACATCTAGAAAATAACATAACTATGGTATTTTGGCAATAGCAATAACAACAAAAAATGACATGCAGAAATTTCACATCCCTCCATCTGCCCTCAATGTATACCTCAAGCTCAGCATTCATACTCCACTACCCATGACTTTGGGGACACATGTCCCCTCTGTGTCTTAGGCTTGATCACTACTGCTGCATGTTCCTCTCCCTCATTCTTTCTCTTCTTTCCAAGACATATCTTCCAGTTCTCATCTTCTTACCCCTACCCCATGACATTCAACCAAGGTTCCAAAGCTTTGGCTAAGCATCATCTGCCCTACACGTGTTATCTTATAGTACTTCCCTCACCTCTCCAGAAGGCCCTGGAGCATCTTCCTTATCTTTCCCTCCACAGTGGTATATGAGAAGGCAGTCAGTAAATGTGCAGATTTCGCAAACCACTCAAACATTATTTCTAAACAGCTTGCCTTATACACTGAGCTTCAAAAGAGATGAGAGCTGGAAACAAATCCAGCAACACTCAGTATTATAGGTGTCCTTTGAGTGAGATTCAGCTCACACAAATATAGAGGCTATAAACAATATGCCAAAAATATATCGAAAATATTTCCAATATATATTTCAGTCCCTGCAAATCTGGCTCCCTTTGAAAGAAAGACTTTCTCAAGAGAAGAATAATATAATCTAAAACAAGTAGACTCTTTTGGCTTTGAATTTCTATTGGCTTTACTTTTTCAGTAGGATAACAGAATTGAAACCCCAGCTCTGTAGTGAGAAGCAGGAAGTTTCTAAATTCCAAAAACTTTTTCCTATTGAGTTCATTTTGTAAGTCTAGATGCAATTTTACCATAAGACACAACATAAGGTGGAAACAATTTAGCAACCTGCCCAGGGTAGTGACGTGAATAAGGGAATTCATCCCAGTTATGAGAAACTCCCAATCACAGTTTCTGCTACCTTAGCCAGGATCTCTGAAACAGGGTCACTCTGTCCATTGCAATATGCAAGCTGAGGCTTAAAGACCTCATGGCTTGAGTGACATAAAGAGATTCAAACATGAGAAAAAGGCACTGTAGATGACTCTTTAAGACAGACTCCTTCATCTTAAATGCTATGAAAGTGTTGATTCTTCTTTTTGAAACATTAGTTTCCAGTGTGGTTATGATATAGCATTTAAATTAAAAGCTACTTTGCCTACTTTGACACTTTATTAGCCATTTACTAATAGGGAAAAGATACATGAATATTTGACTAGAATGAACCACAGTTCAGTTTCAAGCAACAGGTGGTTTTGGTTTATTCTTTTCCCTATCAAGTGAATTAGTTTTGTGCATATGCACAAGATGTAGCAGTTAGCCTGCATGGTTGCTGATAAATCACCATTAAAGGGAACAGGGATTTATTTTCTCTTACAATTGTCCTGCTACAGTTCTCAATCCAGCTTGATAAGAGAGCACACACCAACACCAGGGCTGAGGGAACTTGACCACACCATCTCCACATAACGGCTGAGAGAGGTACGATCCATACTTGCCAGACCAGCATGTCTGGCCAAATGTATACAAGGATGCCAACTTTCTCAACCAGCTCTCAGTATTTTATTCCAGGACCTAGTCTCACCCACTGTGGGCTGGGCCTTTCCCATTAGCTAGACAATCTCCTGAAGGTTTGCTCTGGGCTTAGCTCAACCACTAATTCTCTACAAATGTCCAGAGCTTAAACCCTCAACTGTCAAGTTAACATTTGTGCCTAACTATGACAACAGGTTATATGCACTGGAATCTCATTTGATACTTGAGTAAATTTAATATGTGTTCGCATGATGAAATACTTATTGCAACATAAAAGATAAGCTTAAAAGTATATAGGGCTATGCAAGTTTATTCCCCTTGTGGACTGTCAATATAAAGTTATAGAAGGAAATGTATTAATGTCTGATTTCCAAAACTTCTTGCCTGAACTATAACTTTTTAGAAGAAGGAAAACATGGGACATGGAAGAAGAAGTTGTAGTCACAGTCATCCCTCCTTATCCATAGCATCTTGATACCATGAGGACTGCCTTACAAATATCAAACTCTGTAGATGCTAACAGTCCTGAATAAAATGGCATAATACTTACACATAATTTATGTTCATTGCCATAAACTTTAGTAAATTTTGGACTGGCTAGATTATATAAAACGATGTAAATGTTGTGCTTGCTTTGGCAACACATATACTAAAATTGGAACGATACAGAGAAGATCAACATGGCCCCTGTGCAAGGATGACACACAAATTCGTGAAGCGTTCCATATTTTTTCATGGAATCAACCCAAATGTTGAACAGTTGATGAGTGGATAAGGAAAATGTGGTATATTTATACAATGGAATACTACTCAGCCATCAAAAATGATGAATTAATGGAATTTGCCAGGAAATGGTTGGAATTAGAAACAATTATATTGAGTAAAGTATCCCAGACATGGAAAATTAAGCACCGTATGTACTCCCTAATAGGTGGATCCTAGTACCAAACCCACTTAGACACACTCAAAGATAAATCTCTGTAATATCTACAGTAATTGAAAAGATTATAAACAGGAGGGAAGGGGAAGGAGGGCCCCACCAGAAACAAGGAGAGAGGGGATCATGTTACAGCAGAGAAAATAGGCCACCATCAAGGACTGCAAGTAAGTAATGAGACATCTGATTAAGTTCGTAGACTTCCTTCCTGATCATTTGCAACTGATGGGGTATGATCTTACCAGAAGGGGAGGGCATATAGTCTGGCAGATAGAAAGTAACCATTTTTCAAATGAGAGACTGACCCCCCCACACCGCAATCTCCTACTTTTATTCCATCTACCTTTGAATATACTCTTATAATAAGATTCTAATTTAACAGCTTTTTTATCTCTGGCCAGGGGGTGACATCCAATACCCATCAGGATGGAGCCAAGGCCATTTCAGGGACAGCAACACTGAAAAAAAATCAACAAGCCATAATTCAGAACATCAGAAACTCTATATCAACCACCTGGAACTAGGCCACCCTAATCTCTCCCCGTCCTGAAGCTCAGGGAAATTTGAGGAAAAGGGGATGGTAAGATTGTAAGAGCAAAAGGATGGGGAGGAGTAATGATATGCAAGATACTCCACACAAGTTAGGGCCGAAGCAGTCATAATAGGACTTTACATGACCTGTGCAATAACCAACATATTACTGACCCCTCAAAGTCTAGCATGGACTAAAGGCACTAGGATCCTTAGAAGCAAGGGATTAACAGTCACAATAGTGTTCCTATATTTAAGAGGAGCACAAGAAAGAGTTCTAGGAAATGCCACTGAGTCCTTACACCTCATCAGAGAGGAGGACCCAGAGTGAAGTTTGATATACACATTAAAGGATGCTCCAGGGATGGGGGGGAGGCACTGGGAGATAGGGAAGGAGGGGGTAAAGGAAGAGGAAAAGAGGGGAAGGAGCAAGGGGGTCCAAGGAGGGGTGGAGGGAGGGAGGGGACCGGTGTACCTATTACGTTTGTATGAGCAGAAATAAATAAATTATAAAAAAGAAATAGAAAAAAAAGATGATGTAAATGTGAAGAGTAATTATTGTATTTTATTGTCTAAGGAATCATAGCATGAAAAAAGTTTTGCTCAATACTGATACATTTTTTCACAAATATATTTGGTTTATATTTGGGTGAACCCATAGATACAGAGTCTTTGGATATGAAGAGCCCTCCCCTCCCCTCCCCTCCCCTCTCCTCTCCTCTCCTCTCCTCATCCTCTCCTCTTCTTTCTTTTCCTCTCCTTTCTTGTTTCTTTTTGTCTCTCTTTCCCTCCAGCTCTATAACAATTTTATATACATGTAAATATAAGTTATTAAGCTTTTGCCACAGGTTGTTAATTTTTAATTAAAATTATCTCCCTCATTTTACATGATTAGCTCAATTTCAGAAACAAAAGTCCTGGTGAAAGTCTGCTGCCTTTCAGAGCTGCAGTCCCGGCTGGGTCTTTCCCAAGCTTGACTTCAGTGTCAGTGTCCATGCTCTGGCATGAGATGGTATAAACAACATGAACAAAGGCTTTGAGTTGCGTGCACAACTCTCAGATGCAGAAAGGAAATTATCCCCAAAATGAGGAAGAATTCTGGAAGAGCAGTGAACACCTATACAGAGTTATGTTCAAGGTCCTGAGAGAAACAGGGCAGGAGAATGTGTTGAGGCAGTTAGGAAAAAAGTGCAACAAGCTGAGATAAAGCACTTGCCATTCAAGCAAAATGAGTGGAGTTTGGATCCCCAGATCTCATGTAAAATGCCAAGTTAATATGGGGCCCACCTCTAATTTTAGCCCCAAAAGCAGAGCCTAGGAATGTTCAGAGCAAGGATCTAGCCCTTTGGTGAGCTTTGGGTTTAGTTAGAGACCAAGTCTCAAAGCAAAATACTGTTAAGAGTGATAGAGGATGGTTATGGTATCATCTTCAGGCCTCCACAGGCATGCACACATACATTCATATATACTTATACCCGTGTGGCCACTCTCTTGCAAACACACATGTACACATTATTGCACTTCCCCATACCTGAGAAAGTGGGCAAAAAATTTAGGCAAAAAAAATTAGTTCTCTCTCATGTGGGTATTATTCTCATGATTTGTATTTTTTTCTAGAAAAGTGTTTGTCAATACACAGTAGATGACAGACAGCCACCAACTGTGCTTTCTTTCATAGAGGATTGAAACTACTGTCACTTTCTTCTTTTCCTATGATTAACGCTAGGATGATGGAAACTATTTTGTATTGGAGTCAAAAGCATTTATGTCATTATCTGTTGGGAACACCTGAGAATAGCTAAACAGATGACATGTGGTTTGTCAGAATCCAAAACTTCCATCAGGCCCCAAGACTCTGGAACAAGAAGACCCACAAGACTGTGACATGGTTTTTCTGGAAAACCCTGAGGACAAATTATGTTTGCAAACCATTTTCCAGGGCTTCAAAGGAAGCTAACACTCTATCCTGTAATGGGCTCGCTCCTGCCTTTGCTCCAAAGTCCCCAAATATACGTAAAATAAAAAAGAAAAATCAAAGCTTATTTCAAACATACATATGAATGGTTTTAAACTTTTATAAACTCAAGAGAAATAGGTAGGAAACATACTTGGTTCCTTGACAAAACTTTTTGGGGGAGGAAAGGGGGCACAGAATCTTTATAACTTTAGAGCAAAACAGCTACAGATAGCACACCAATATTGTTGGAAAGCCTTTGGCTTGGAAGAGCTCTTAATAGATTTACATGTCACCACTGATAATTCCAGTCCTGACTCAAATCTTAATTTTTTTATTATTAATTATTATTTATTCAATTGTGCATGTATGCGTGTGTGCGTGTGTGTGCATGTATGTGCATGTGTATAGAACCACGGACGAATTAGGGGACCACCATGGACCGCCTTGACTGCCTCCACCTCCTCCTTGTTTACTCTGCCCTACCAGGACCGGAAACGCAGGCCGCCCCGGCTTCTACCCAGCGTCTGTACGTGGGGTCTAGGATCCGAACTCAGGATCTTCTGCCTGCAAGGCAGAGGCTTAACCCCTGAGCCACCTCTCCAGCTCCCTGACTCAAATCTACTGGAGAAATACTGGCTGCACTGTAGAAAGGAACACCCGAAACGGAGGTCCAGCTTTGAAGGAGATAATATGTGGGAATCTACACCAACACAAAGAACAGAAAAAAAAAAACTCGGTCAAATATTCAGGCAACATAAACATGGAACAATAAACACCTTTATTACATGAGCTGTGATGACTTATTTGCCTTTCCGGGCTTTGATCTTCCCCAGATAGACTTCCGGCTCCTTGCCCTCTAGCAGATACCGCCTGCTCCACCGCTCTGGCCTGGTGGTCTCAATGCCACGCAGGCTCGAAGCTTGCCCTGTTGGACCTGCTCCTCCAGAAGACTGCTGATTTTAGCATTCTTCTTCCTCTCCTCTTACTTCTTTTTAATTTTCCTTGTTTGCTTTTTATTTAAAATTTCTTTTTCTTCAGGGGTCTACTTGGTTCCCTTCTTGCGGCCCAGAGGCAGCACATAGTGGGACTCGAACCCCTATGGTAAGGAGTGCTGTCAACAAGCACAATGCAGTTCTTCATCAGTCTTGTTTCAAACCATCTCGTTATTATAGACAACGTCAATGGTCCTTGTTTTGTGAGTGCGACATTCAGAGCCCCTGGAGACGTTCCCCACTTCCAGTCTCAGGGCTCGGTACTCTTATTGCCTCCACGAACTCTGTGTGTACCTGGCGAGGTCCATCCTTACTGTTGGCCATAGGACGTCCCAGCTCATACTTCTTGTGGTGGGGCTTCCTCTTGCCCCTGGTCTTGCAGTGCCTGTGCCAGTTGTCCCGAGAGATACCCATCACTCAACACTGGAAAGAGAACAACAAAACTTTTTGTCTGATAAACCCAGAATCATTGTGGAATTTCTCAGAGTGGCAGTGGGAAGGGACTCTGGGGTAAGGAAAGAATCGTGGATGCAGGAAAGACACATTGGCATGAAAATTAAGTGGTTTGGATTTACTAAAGTAGACAGGTCCAGCAGCAACCTTACTTTCAGGATACTCCTGGCAGTTCTTGCCTGTTTCATAACACTGTCTCTCTGTTTTTTGTTTTTGGTTTTGGTTTTTGGTTTGTTTGTTGGTCTTGTTTTGCACACTAGTGTTTTTTGCTTTTCTCATATGAATTTTTGAGATTTTTTTTGATTTCTGTGAAGAAGTGCATTGGAATTTTGATTGAAATCACATTGAACCTACATATTGCCTTTGGTAGGGTGGCCTCTATACTCTCCTCTTAATACCATTTTTATTGTGTCCCACAGATTCTGATATGTTGCATCTTCATTCTCACTAAATTCTAAGAATATTTTCATTTCCAGTTTTATTTCTTCCATGACTCATTCCTTATTCAAAAATGTTTGCTTAGTTTATAGGAATTCATGTACTTTCTAGTCTCACATTATCTCTTCACTTCCACATGCACACTACAACACACAAAAGTACATATGCACACACAAACACAGGAGGATATTAAAGCTCATAATCAGTCTGTGCTACATAAAAATACACCTGTCTCAAAACAGATAGATAAAACTGCTGGATTAGTTGAGCAACAACTGTTTTGAAAGGAAAATAATGATTGATCAATATAAAAGAATTATTTTTCAACACTGGAATATTTGCAGTAGAATTTTATTCATTCATTCAATGGGTATTAACAGAACATGTGTCAGGTCCAGCTGTTGGCAATCGAGTCTTGAGTTAGCTAGACATTCCCATCAAGTCATTAAGACATCAAATAACAACTAAGAAAGTTTATTTAATTAAGAACTATGAAGAGAATTAAAGAAGTCCAGCAAGATGGAAATGAACCAGGCACCTTCAACAGACAGTTCTGGGAAGGTCTCTTAATGAAGAGGTGATGACCAGAGAAAATCTGAAGTGTAAGGGTCACTGTGTAAAGAGGAGAAGAAAGAACCTTCCAGGTGAAGAAAATGGGGCATTCACTGTCAATGCTTATAAGAAAATATGAGATAATGACAAAGACAGCAATTTATTTGAGATGAATTTTAGTTTTGCTTAATGCTTGATTGGCCCCATTGCTGTGAGACTGTCTTGAGGCAGTTTATCTTAGAGGACCTGGGCAGCAGAGCAAATCTACTCATTCACAACCAGGAAACAGAGAGAGGAAGATATGAGCATCAACTACAACACAGATAATACAGCCTTGGGTGGACAGCAAAGAAAGAGGAATCGAAGGGCATGAAAGAAGGAGAGGTTGACAAAATCAGTGGAAAACAAGACTGGGTGCCCAGGAGTAGGACTTGGTGGGTATTATGCTGAAATGAAGGGATGCCAGGCATTTTTCTAATTGAGGTGAGTGAACCTGGATACATTTTAAGCATGTAAGTGAATTTAGTGTATATTACACTAAACAATTTGTGAGCATCACGCAGGAGCAGAACTACATCTGGATGTGTATTTTCAGTTTGACTAGATATTGCCAAATTGCTCCACACGTATTCACACCAATTTACACCCCTGCCAGCTCACAGCACCAAGAAACCTATTTCTAGACACCTCCCCTGTCCTAGAACATCATCATTCTTTGAAGCTGTGCTAATGTTATATGATGCTCTGCTCTTTTTAAGTTGTGTTTTCCTGGGTGACAAGGCACCCTCCCTGTAAACCTTATAAAATTCACTTCTTTATTTAAAAATAATATGTATTTCCCTCCTATCTCCTTATTCTCACCTCTGATCCTGCAGTAATTTACACGTATCTTCATTATAGGCCTTGCCATCATAGCATGTGTCACTTCCCACTTGCATTCCTGTCATTTGTCTGACACCCTCCCACACACACTGATTCCTGAGAGCTTCTGAGATAACGGCTGTAATATATTCATTGCTCCCTCCCATGTCACTGCTGAAGCTCGAAAAATGTTACTGAACTTAATATGCACTAAATACATTTTGCTCAACAACTTCCAACTCCCATTTTAACCTATACTTTTTTCTGTCTTTTAAAATGGCCTATGCAACACATCTTTGAGACTTCTGAACTTACTGTATATATTCATTGAAATCATCTACAGTAGAACTACTAGGGAGTGATTCAAATTGTATTACTCATGTATGGAGCTAATTACAGAAGGGCATTTAGTAAAATGCAGGCAGTGGTGTTGGGACATCATCACTCAGCTGGAAATCAGTAAAGCATAAACACATGTGATTGATGAAACAAAATTGAATTCTTTTTTTTATTAAAAATTTAATTATACATTTTAAAATTTTTTACCAGTTCCCTCCCTCCCCCCCTCCCCCCGAACCCCCTCCTCTCCTCCTCTCCCTCCCCATCCCCCAGTGCCTCCCCCCCAATTGAATTCTTGAAGATTACAGCACTACCCATTCCACAATGTGTTTTTACACTTCATTTTTTATTTAAATTATATGATAAAGAAATAGACACTTCTTTTAGATCATGCCTGAAGCTTATTGAGAACTTCTGGTAGCACCCTCACCTGGAGGGTCATAGCATTTTATCCCAAGTCCACCTGCATTCCTAAATCTGTTAACTATTCTCTTCACTCTTTCTCCATCTTAAGATTCATTTCAGTGACTCACACAAATAAAGATGCAATTCTATGCTTCTGTGACCTAATCCTGAAACCTTGACTTCATCATTTACTCCTGAAGGAAACAAAATAAAATCTCATAGTTACTTGGAGGTCGTCATTGAAGTAATCTAGGACTTTTAGTAAGGCAGAGAAGAAAGGAGGCAGAGAAATGGAACAACTCGATAACAGTCCAACTTTCTTAGAGTCAGGGCTCTTCTATCCAGCAGTGTGAGAAAAGAAAAATAGTTTCTGTTTTTATCTTGAGAGGTTAATTTCCTTTTATATTTTCATTTGAAATTCAAACCAAGGTCTAAAAATTTCACAGTTCTCTTTGTAATGAATCCAAACTGGGTTATGGATTATTCTTGCACATCAACCGATAATGTCTTCCTCCAAAGAGCAAATAGGTGAATTTCCTGGTACTTGTTGTAGAATGACACACTTCTCTACTTCCCATACCCTGCTCACCTATCCCTACATAAACGACCTAAACTCAGGCATCCTTTCACCCAGGAAGCAAAGATCCAGATGAAAAAAACCTTCTAGTTTGAAGAAAGAATTTGAAAAGCAGTGTGCATGTTTATCAAGAATTGTCATTTCAGCATCAATTGTTACAACGAAGTAGAGGGTTGTCTTAGTCTGTTTTGTGCTAATATAACACAGTTCTAAAGACTGAGTACTTTATAAAGAGGTGTGTTCGTTATTTTGGTAGATATAACATTCAAATTGCTTGGCATCAGCTTATGGCAAGGTCTCCCTCTGTATTAAACTTGATGGATGACACCACGTGGCTAAGTGTATTAAAAAGAAGGCTTGTTATGGCTCAGTGTATTAAAGAAGACTCGTTCCATGGCATTTTTTCCTCCAGTTCATAGCATGATGCCATTTTGGACAATGCCCCCAGTATAACCGAAGTAGGCTGTTTCATAGCAATTTGAACCATTCTGTCCTAAGATGGAACTCATAAGACTCAGCATATAAACAATTCAGAAGTCTCTGGACATTCTTGTGACTCGGCAGATTTACAAGACCTCCTTCTGGAGGTCTGGAGATGAAAGCAGTAAATGTCTGCTGGGTAAGAAGTGGCTGGGTCAGTCTAGCAGGTGGGAAGAGACCCTTGGACAAGCCCAACTGGCTTGTCACATAGACAGCTCCAGAATTACAGCCCTGTAAGTTGTCACTTGGGGGGTGGGGGGGTGGAGAGGGTTTCCATGATGCAACTCCCTGGGAGTCGTTCCTGACCTTGTAAATCACTCTTTTTCCATACTTTTGTATGTAAACCTAATAAATTCACTAGTTCACCATGTGGGACTTTGTTGTAACTGCTTTTTGGCCTGTCATTGGATTCCTATCTAAAGAGAAGCTTGTTTGTTGGCTTGTTTGTTTGTTTGTGTGGAATCTCCCAAGGACAAGTGTCACACAATGGGAATTATACCTCTTCTGTTTTCTGCATGCTTATGAACCTGCATACACACACACACACACACACACACACCAGGGTATCAGGTGAGAAAAAAAAAAAATGACTTCAGAGGGCCAGCCTCACTTTCTAAATCTTCTGCTCTTGTGGGAGTTAATCAGTTCTTGTGAGAACTGTATTAATCTCTTCCTAAGGCAATCATACTTGGTCAACATCCACCAGATGTTCCTTTTTGTTAATTCTGGGCACTGCACACTTTAGGCAGATAGATGCCCTGCTCTTGAGCTGCTCCAGTTGCGCTTGCATTCACTTCTTTAAGCCTCACTGTTTCTTGGTATACTGAGGCCCAACCTCCCATCATGTGACATTGGGGGCACTTTACCATAATGAACGCCGACAGTAAATTGCCTGCCCCAGATATGGTTTCCTGGATTTACATTTTTATAAATACATAACTAGCTTCATTGCATCACAAAAATGCCTCATGCTTACCTGGTTTTTCGAGAATTTAAGAATTCTTTACATAATTAATACTGAGGTTCATCTGCTAAACTTAATTATCTAAAGAGAATTGTCTTTTAAAAGTGTAGTAAAGCATAGGTAGGAAAACAGTGTATCAAACTGCTTTATAGGCAGTTGCTATACCCATAGAATGGGAACTCATTGTGGAAAAAAAAAAAAAAAACTAGATAAGTGAAGGGAAATGCACACATTAGTGCGGTGGCCTGAAGGGGAGGTAACTTGTTATGTTATGGAGGCTTGAATCCCCACAGGAGTAGATGAGCCAGAGTGAATCCTGAGGTCCATTTAGGCATGCGGTCAGAAGGGCAGGAGGGAGTGGAAGGAAATGGTGAAGAGAAGGGAGGGAATAGGAGGGAAGAGGGAGGGAGGAAAGTTGGGATGAATACTCCATATGCTTGTAAAGACAGAAAAAGTTAATTAAGAAAATAAATTTGAAAAGTGTAGTAAAGCAGTGTAAAACCCAATTGTAAAGTATAAAATGCAGGAATGGTTAACCTCTCCAAAACATTACTAAATACTGTTGGCAATGGGTGGGAAGTGGGAAGCAATTTGAAAAGTTTGATAATTAGACTGAATGGTAGAACTATTTTTAATTAGCTGAGCATTAATTGACACAAACTGGGCTCTAGGGAGATAACTCAGTGGAGAAGGTGACTCCTTGCAAACCTGGTGACCTGAGCTTGAGCCTTGGAAGCTCACATGGTAGAAATATAGAACTTACTTCTGAGAGTCATTCAGTGATCTCCAGCCCTATTCCACATCATGCATTCTCTTTCTCTCTTTCTCAAATAAATAAATCAAACATTTTTAAAGTATTAGAAAACTTAATTTTATGCAGTGAACAGCATGCAATGCTTTGTTAGAAAACTTAGCAAGTTGACTCATAACAATAATCATATGATATGTTTACATATTTGCTTGTACAAGTAGAGGTTATCACACAATTTCTCTGAAAAAGCAATTTATAGAATACAAGCATAAATGTGTGAAATATTGAAAAACAAGTTTAGCTGAAGAGACATTATTTGCCAAGGTGGCAATGAGAGATAAATGATTTGTGAGATACAAATGCATGAGAAGGGAATCAAATAGAATCATTTCATCATCTACATAGTATATGCTATCAGAATAATAATCAGGTAAATGGCAGAGAGATTTACAGTTAATAGAAAGCATAGGTATGAGAAAAAGAGAGATGGGTGGGTGACAGTGCAATTCACTACTTTGAAATTTCACTACATTCCTTGAAGATGCTGATGTTGCTGGTTTAGTAACATCACTCTGAGAACCAAGAGTATTGAAATTTTTGGAGGATTTCTATGAATCTGAGAGCAGACCACCATAAAGCTTGGTGAAAGTTACTCCTTTGCTTCTAGAACTAGTTATTTTGGGTCTTCCCTAATGAAAGTATGCAATTCCTGGATTATCTAGAAATTTTTCTACATTGTTTCCCCTCTACAAACATAAATGATCTCTTTCAATTGCTATTTATTCTCTGCTGTTGAACTCTACCAACTCATCAAATCAACTACTTTAAGTTCTCTCTACAACAAATTCAGCACTAACAACAGAATGATTTTTTCACAAGAAAGCCTTAATGTGATTTACAATAACTGTGCACAAAAGTAGTAAACCCTTTCTCATATGTCACTGGTGTGATTGAATCACAGACACACATCCATTCCAGGACTTATCCCAATGATAGATATTTTATGCATTAGTTAACTTGGGTTTTCTTTTTCTTGAGTCAAAGCCAGTTAGAGAAATACTGTTCTATCTCAACTGAAGAGGTAGTGAACAGTAAGAAAATATTTGATTTTTTAAAACATTTTATTTATTTATGAGAGAGAAAATGTATTCTATGGCACATGGGTAGAGATCAGAAATCAGTTCTTCTATCATATGGGCATTCAGGAATTGAACTCAGGTCACTGGGTTTGCAAGCATTTATTTTACCCACTGAGCTATCTCATTCCATATATTAAAAAAAGATTTGAAAGAGTGTTTTGGACTATCTCCTGCCTCCAAGCATTGAGAGACAATGGGATTTGAGCGGAGTCAGTTTCATAAACTAATGGAGGTAACATGTTTGAGGCAGTCCTACTGAGTGCTCTTTATCATTTCATCTGAAAAAAGGAAACAAGGAGCTAATAACTATCTCTATTTGTAGATGTTCCAGTCAGGAAACAGAAACAGTCTGATGTTTACAAACACAGTTGTGATTCAATCACCTCAGATATCCACAGAGAATTATTTCTAAGACCTTTTTCAAATATACAGATGTGATGTTGCTCAAGTCTTTTCCATAAAATGGTGTATTTGGATAAAACTTACATTGTCCTCTTTAAATATACCATATAACACAATGAAACTGATAGCCTAATAGGGGCCACACAGAATTGCTTGGAAAATAATTATGAGAAAAATGTACATGCTCAGTACAGATTCAGTTATTTGGATGTGCGGGTGTGCATCCATGGATACAAAGGGCTTTCCACACAGAGAATTATTAACAGAAGACTATGAGGAATTGAAAGCTGAGGGTTTGAATGAATAAACCCAAGGAGCCACAAATATGAAGAAGGATTAGGATTCCAGAACTGAGATAGAGCAACAGAGAAGAATGTCATTGAAGCAAACCAGCTGAAATCTGATCTATAGAGGAGCAATGTGTGCATCTCTGATAGCATAGAAATCGCTCATCTCTCTCTCTCTCTCTCTCTCCTCTCTCTCTCTCTCTCTCTCTCTCTCTCTCAATACGTGGTAGAAAAGATCTCCAAGAGATACCCTGTAGAGGAGGCTCTCCACGGAGAGTTGTGTAGCCCAGAGCTTAAAAGGCTCTGGGAATGCCACTGGCAGCTCATGCTGCTGTGTGTCTAGCATTATTGCCTGCATGCTCCACGACAGCTATGGCATGAAGGTCATGTGCTTGCACAGAGAGTTCAGTATGTGCTAGCTACTGACTGCCACTGCTGCCAGCACTACTACTGTTGCTATCACTGTCTTCTTGGAGGGGTGAAGAAAGGACAACAGGGCTCAAGTCTCTTTTGTCAGTCATTTGCTCAGGAAGTTTGGATAAATGACTTAATAACTTTAATACAGTTCCATTGTCTGTGAGGCAGAGTGATAATAGTATTTATCTCCTAGGATTACCACAAGCAGTAAATAGAAACATAAAGACGAATTGCCTTAACATGGGAGTTGGTATATAATGATGGATTTTATATGAAAATTTTTAATCTTTGAAAATAAATGTTAGATCACTTTCCTTCTACTGAATATTGCTTAGGAATGAGGATAATGAAAATAAAGATGAGAATAGAGTGAGAAGGCAAGTAACAAGCTCAATGAACAAAAGCTAAATGTTTTCTTGTTTGTTCTGTTTTTGTGGTGAGACAGGCTCTTGTGATATAGCCCATCCAAGATAGCCTGGAACTTGCAATTCTTCTAGATTTGCCTTTTGAATGCAAGGGTTACATGCATTTGCCATTCCATAGCAAGTTGTGTAGCTTGCTATTTTCAAGACACCGTCCTATCTGCCACTTAAACTAAATTGAATTTTAAATTCCTGAAGGCTTGGTAAATGGTAAATTCATTTCTGAGATTGTCATGTGGCTTACAGGTCAAATTTCCTAATCATCCTACCCTTCATACCTTCATCAGTACAACTTTTCAAACTTCCTTTCTGGATGAGACATGTTCAGAATAGTTTATCCTCATACTCAAAGTTCATTTGAGTAGAATTAACATTTCCAAATGAGGTTGAATAAACATTTGGCCTATGTATACACTTCAGTACCTTCTGCCTAACTGAAAATATCTTTTCTTGCAAGATTCGTAATTATGTTTCCAATTAGCACAAATTTGAGGCTGACAGACCTGGAGAATTTGTTCTGGCAACACTGACCAGGCACTCAGCAGACTACCCAGTGGATTGGTACTTGATTGACCATTTGTGACTGCATACTAAAACTGAGAATCTAACCCTAGCTCTGCCCTGGTCACTGCAGGAAGTCTAGAGAAGAGAGGCTTCATGTTGTCAAAAATGATGAACTTATGCGGCACCCTGAATAATTTACTAAAGCTGATTTCCTCTAGAAAATGAGTGACTTTCATTAACAATGTTAAATTACTCTAGCTCAATTTCCATTTTCTACCTTAGTGACAGAGTATATTTTTCTCAAAATTGCAGTGCATGACCATCTTGACACATCCCATCCTTTAATTTCTTACATGCTGTGTCTTCACTTCCTTCTCTGAAGTTAACATTCATAAACCATTGTCTTCATCCTTTGGAAAGAAATATTGATAAAAGCTTGATATCAGACAATCATCAATCAATCAGTTTCTCAATCACAGTTAGGCATAGAAGTGTACTTCTCTTCTGGAATTTAAAGAATATACAGGATAGGTAAGGTTATGAGCAAATTATGCCCTGTAGAAAAAATTCAGCTTATCTCTTGCCTGTGTTTGATTCATGAGCTGAGACTCGTGCCTTTATTTTAAATGGTTGGGGACAATAAATCAAAATTGCTCTTAGATATATGTCCTAGGAAATCTAAATCAACATACTACAGATAGACTTGCACATCTGTGTTTATTACATCACCTTTCACAACAAATAAGTTGTGGAATTGGCCATGTGATCATAGATGAGTGGATGAAGTCAATGTATTGCATGTACACAATGAAGTTTTACCCACCCATAAAGGAATTTGAAAGTATGACACTGTATGGGTGCAACTAGTGATGATCACATAATGAAAATTACAGAAACTCAGGAGGATAAATATTGGATGTTGTCAGTCATTTGTGATTACTATATTTTATGAAGAGGAATAGGGATGTATATATATATATATATATATATATATATATATATATAGTGAGACTGTCTAGGGGAAGTAAGGAAGTGAGTGGATAATGTAGGGAATAGGAGAAAGGAAAAGATGGAAGTAATATGATCAAAATACCTAATTCACTAGTATAAGCATGTCTTTATGAAATCCATCAGTGTGCATAATAAATATATGCCAAAAAAAGTGGAAAATAGATTTAAAAACCCCACTAACTTCAATAGGAGTTAGACTTTTTCCTACCTCTCTGAATAGGTGGAAAAGATATTTCAACTAAGAAAAGTAGCTCCCCAAACAAAATACTGCGTTCTTGAAATGCCCTCATCACCGCTTTTATATTCCTAGCAGATCATTAGGAAACAACTGGAGACCTCCCAGTTTGTTAAGCATTTATCCAAACAAGATTTAGCAAGGAGTTTTGAAAATAAAAGTCCAAGTGGCAATAAAGAAATGTTAATGCTTTTATTATATTGTGCAAGGGAAAGAAAGAATCCTTACTTTTCACCACACTATAGTGGGAAAAGAAAGGAAAATAATGAGTCAAGAAAAAGTGAATTTTGTTTTTCCAAAGGAACAAAGGTCCCATTTGTTACTGGGCATTGTGCTATGAATCAAGGTTAAACAAATCGCCTATCATATGCTGCCTTTTGTAAATATATGACCCAAACACCAGTAATCAACTCACTTATTATTGGCTCAGGATCTATACCATCTATATAATGGTCATATCACTTCCATTTCACAGAAACTATTGAAACACTCTCTCAACAGCCTAAAATAACCACTTACAAATGGTCTTAGAACATACAACTCCATTGTATTCAATTTTGATGTGAATAAGCATATTCTCTGCATATTAAAGAAAGCTTCAGTCTTTGGGGATTTTTTCCTTGAAAAGTGGGTCCATTCTCCTTCTCATTTAGTTAGAGCTGACTTGTGACTGCCATGCCATACACATTAGAGGGGAAAAGGTATTATATTGATTCAAATTGACCCTTCAAAAAGGCTCTTCCAAGTAGCTTTTCCCTCCTTCTCTTGGAACATTGAGCAACTTTACACAAAGTGCCAGTTCTTATAGGACAGCCGACATAGGAACTGATGCACTTAAAAGAGGAAGATATTTCCACTAAACCTTGCCTTCAGGAAATCCAATAGGTTAACAAATATGAGGCTAAGGCTTGTGTGGAAGCTTCTGAAAAACTGTGCTGCCTGGTAGCCACTAACCAGGGATAGATTCAACTACTACTTCTTTAAAAGTGTCCCTGGAGCTCAAACCCTCAATTGTCTAGTTGACATGTGTATCAAACTATGACAGATGTACACATAAAAATATTTCAGGGGCTGGAGAGGTGGCTCAGGGGTTAAGCCTCCGCCTTGCAGGCGGAAGGTCCTGAGTTTAGATCCCAGATCCCACGTATAGACGCCAGGAGGAAGCGGGGGGCGGCCTGCGTTTCCGGTCCTGGTAGGGCAGAGCCTGTGAATCCAGGGCAGAAGGAGGTGGAGGCGTCCATGGTGGTTCGCGAATTCGTCCGTGGTTCTACACACACACAGACACACATGCGCGCGCACATACATACGCACATGCGCACAGTTGAATAAATAAAAAAAAATTAAAAAAAAAAGAAAAATATTTCAGCAGTTCCAGGTGAGTCCGCCCAGCTGCCCACCAAGGGCCCCCATGTCCCAGTGGCACCCAGGCGGCTTCCGGATTTGCCTGGGCCCTGCCCCAGACCACAGCCCCTTTCTTCCTAAGGCCCGCTTGTCTGCCCGACCAGACAGGACTTGCTCACGTTCCTCCATCCCTGGAGCTTAGGTGGGCCACTAAGCCAAGTCCAGGTCCCAGGTGAAGAATTCTGTCATCAACATCAGCCCCTCTGCCTCTCTGGCCCACTGGGGACCTACGCATGTGGTCCACGGAAGACACACTGCTACTCAGAATTCAATAGAGTCCAAAGGAAACTCAAGCAAAACTCTAAGGGACAAAGGCCATACATCTGGAGTCCTCTATAATCATCCTATCACGTGGGAGAGATTCTTTACATACAGCCCAAAGATAAGTAAACCTCCTTTTTTCACCTTATTGATCCTTTCTAGTATCAATTGCTGTAGATCAACTTCTCCATACAGCTACCCCAAAAACATATACAACTCCATGGAGTACACCACTCACCCTCACATATCATCAAGATACTAAATCGTAAAAGTGTACTACCATACTAATATTCACCCCTTGTCTACTTAACCTGACTTAACTGATGTACTAACAGCCTAATAGTCTAATCTAGGAAATTACAATAACAATACACAAACATACCCAATCCAAGGCAAGCACTAGTAATAAATGGCAAGTGTAATAATACCAACTAAATCAGTTAAGTGAAAAACACACAGAAACAGAAAGATCCTAAGAAACAAAACAATGCCCAAATCAAAATGCAGAAACAAAACCCAAGAAGACCAATCTCCCACCGAAAGAACTAACCCCATAATGATGGATTCCTACCAGAACAAATTCATAGAAAAGAGCCAAGAAACTCAGACCCAACATAACGACTTTCAGAGTATGATCATTACCATGATTAATATTATGAAACAGGAAATCTGAGAAGAGTTAAACAACCGTATCAACCACTTCGAACAGGAACACAACAGGCACTTGGAGGAGTTGAGAAAAACAGTTCAAGAAACAAAAATAGGCATAGGGCAGTTAAAACAGTCTCAGGCAGAGTATAAAATTGAACTTAAAGACAAGTTATCTTCAACCCAAAACTCAACAGAGAGTCTTATCAGCAGAACAAATAAAGCAGAAAATAGAATTTCAGATTTTGAAGACAAAGTGGGAGAATTAACCAGCTCAATGGAAGAGATTGTTAAAGCCAAAAAGATACTTGAGAAGAACATGCAAGAGATATGGGACACCCTGAAGAAGCCTAACATGTGCATTCATGGTATACCAGAACAAGAATCCCAAAATACCACACCTGAGGAAATATTTCAAATCATCATAAATGAAAACTTCCCACGACTAAAGAATGAGAGGCCCATCCAAATACAAGAGGCATTTCGCACTCCAAACAGATATGACCAAAATAGAAAATCGCCAAGGCAAATAATAGTCAAAACACTCCACATTTAAAACAAAGAAAAGGTGCTGAGAGCTTCAAGAGAAAAAAAGCAAGTCACTTTTTAAGGTAAATCTATTAAAATAACAAATGACTACTCAATGGAAACAGTAAAAGCAAGAAGAGCTTGGAGAGAAGTACTTCAAGTATTAAATGAGCAAAAATGCCAACACAGACTGATATACCCGGCAAAACTATCTGTCATGATTGAGGGAGAAAGAAAAGTTTTCCAGCACAAAGACAACTTGAAGGGATACATGTCTAACAAACCAGGCCTTCAAAAAATGCTAGAAATGATACTCAAGCCTGAAGAAAAGAACAAGCATATCCAGGAGGACAGAAGGGAAGTATAATACTATCAAAACATAAATATCAAACAATACACTTACGAAATCCACTAAACATAAAAAATGTCCAGAATTAAAAATAATTTCTCCATTATAACATTAAATGTCAATGGTATAACTCACCAATTAACAGACACAGATTACAAACTTGGATTAAAAACCACAATCCAACAATCTGCTGCCTTTAGGAAACTCATCTCACCACAAAATATAGGCACATCCTAAGAATGAAAGGCTGGTCCAAAATCTTGAAAGCTAATGGAACCAGGAAACAGGCAGGGGTAGCCATTATGCTATTAGACAAAGTGGACTTCAAACCAAAGAAAATCATAAGAGACATAGATGGATACTCCATTTTAGTCACAGGTAAAATTCACCAGGAAGACTTCACAATACTGAACATATATGCACCCAATACAGGCTACCCCACATTCATTAAGAAAACCCTACAGCGTCTAAAGCGAGAAATCAACCCCCAAATGATAATTCTTGGGGATTTCAACACCGCCCTCTCAACATGGGAGAGATCAACAGGTCAAAAGCTTAACAGAGACACTTTGGAACTTAATTGAACTCTTAAAGAAATGGACCTTACAGATCTCTATCGAACTATTCATCCATTCGCCAAAGAATAAACATTTTTGTCAGCAGCACACGGAACGTTCTCCAAAACAGATAACATCTTGGGCCACAAAATGATTGTACACATATACAAAAGAGTTGAAATTCTAACCTGTGCCCTATCAGACCACCATGACCTAAACTGGACATCCACAACACAACAACGACAGAAAATACACTAACTCCTGGAAACTTAACAATATGATGCTGAATGAGAACTGGATTCAGGAAGAAATTAAAAAGGAAATTCAAGATTTCCTGAAAGCGAACGATAATGAAAATACAACTTACCAAAATCTCTGGGACACAATGAAAGCTGTCCTAAGAGGTAAGTTCATAGCGCTTAATGCCTACATCAAAAAAAAAAAAAAAATGGAAACATCAGAAATAAATAACTTAACAATACAGCTTAAAGCTTTAGAGAAACGTGAGCAATCTGATCCCAAAAGTAGTAGAAGAGAGGAGATTAGCAAAATAAGGGGAGAAATATCTGAAATCGAGATTAAAAAAACGATAGAAAAAATCAACCTGTCAAAAAGCTGGTTCTTTGAAAAAATCAATAAGATTGATACACTCCTAGCTAAATTAACCAAAAGCAGGAGAGAGAAAACCCAAATTAACAAAATTAGAAATGAAAATGGAGTTATCACTACTGATACCCAAGAAATCCAGAGAACGATAGCATCATATTTCAAAAACTTATACTCTGTGAAGTTTGACAACACAAAAGAGATGGATGAATTCCTAAGTAAGCACAACTTACCTGAAAGGAATCAGGAAGTTGTGAATTATTTAAATAGTCCTATAACATAAGAGGAAATTGAGGAAATAATCTCGAATCTTCCCACCAAAAATGTCCTGGACCAGATGGATTCAGCACAGAGTTCTACCAGACATTTAAGTAGTCAATAACACCAATACTCCTTAAACTGTTCCATCAAATAGCAAAGGAAGGAACACTACCAAATTCCTTCTATGAAGCTAATATCGTTTTAATCCCAAAACCTAATAAAGATTCACTTAAAAAAGAAAACTATAGGCCAATATCTCTGATGAACACATATGCAAAGATTCTCAACAAATTCTTAGCAAATCAGATTCAAAAACATATCAAAAAGATCATTCATAGGGACCAAGTAGGCTTTATCCCCGGCACACAAGGTTGGTTCAACATATGCAAATCAATAAATGTAATTCATCATGTAAACCAGTCCAAAGTCCAAGACCACAAGATACTCTTCGTAGATGCAGAAAAAGCTTTTGACAAGATCCAACAGCCTTTTATGATCAAAACCCTAGAGACAGTTGGAATAGAAGGAACCTTTATCAATATAATAAAAGCTGTCTACAACAAGCCCACAGCAAGGATTATACTAGTGGGGAAAAAACTGGAAGCATTCCAACTTTGATCAGGAACTAGACAAGGCTGTCCACGCTCACCACTTCTATTCAATATTGTACTTGAAGTCTTAGCCGAAGCCATAAGACAAGAAAGGGACATAAGAGGGATTCAAATCGGAAAGGAAGAAGTCAAGCTATCCCTATTTGCAGATGACATGATCTTATACCTGAGTGATCTCAAACTCCACCAGGAAGCTCCTGGAACTAATTGAGAAGTTCAGCAGGGTGGCAGGATACAAAATAAATGTGCAAAAATCAGAGGCCTTCCTATAAGTCCAGAATGAAAGAAGTCAAAAAGCTCTGATAGAAACCATCTCATTTACTATAGCCCCTAAAAAAATGAACTACCTCGGTATAAACCTTACCGAGGAGGTAAAAGACCTTCACAATGAAACCTTTAAAATCCCAAAGAAAGAAATTGCAGAAGACACCAGAAGGTGGAAAGACCTCCCTTGTTCCTGGATTGGCAGAATAATATCATAAAAATGACCATCCTACCAAAGGCAATATACAAATTCAATGCTATACCAATTAAAATCCTAAAGCAATTCTTTAAAGAAGTTGACCAAACAATCTCAAAATTCATATGGAGGCACAAGACACCCAAGATATCAAAGACAATCCTGAGTAACAAAAACTGCTGGAGGTATCACTATACCAAACCTTAATCTACATTACAAATCCATAGTTTTAAAAACAATATGATACTGGCTCCAAAATAGACACACAGATCAATGGATAAGGGTTGAAGACCCAAATATAAGCCCACAAAATTACAGCCATTTGGTCTTTGACAAAGGGGCCCAAAAAATCCAATGGAAAAAGAACAGCATCTTCAACAAATGGTGCAGGCGAAATTGAATCTCCACATGTAGAAGATTAAAACTGGACCCGTACTTGTCACCATGTACAAGAGTTAATTAGAAATAGATCAAGGATCTTGATATAAGGCCAAGACTATAAAAACCATAGTTGAAAGGGTAGGGAACTCCCTCGAGCTGATTGGGCTAGGCCAACATTTCCTAAACAGACATCCAATGACACAGTCACTGCTACCAGCTTTCAACAGTTGGGATCTTGTGAAATTAAAAAGCTTCTCTTCAGATAAAGAGATTGTAACACCAGCTCAAAGGCAACCCACAGAATGGGAGAAAATCTTCACTAACCACATATCTGAGAGAGCTTTATTATCCAGAGTGCACAAAGAACTTAGAAAACTAAACATCAAGGAAACTTATGGCCCAATTAAAAAAATGGGCCCTGGAGCTTAAAAGAAGCTTTACCAGGGATGAAATTGATATGTCTAACAAATATCTTAAAAAATGCTCCACTTCCTTAGCCATCAGGGAAATGCAAATCAAAACTTCCCTGAGATATCATCTCACCCCAGTCAGGATGGCAAAAATCCACAATACAAACAACACCAAATGCTGGAGAGGATGTGGAGAGAGGGGAACTCTCCTACATTGCTGGTGGGAATGCAGGCTCATATAACCACTCTGGTGAGCCATCTGTTACATTCTTAAAGAAATTAAAGATTGAAATGCCATATGACCCTGCAATTCCACTTTTGGGAATAACCTCACATACAGCAAAAATTCACCTCAATAGCACAAGCACGACCTTGGTCATAGCAGCACTGTTTACAATACCAAAGTCATGGAATCAATCCAAATGTCCAACAGTTGATGAATGGATAAGGAAACTGTGGTACATCTATACAATATATACTACTCGGCCATCAAAAATGATGAATTACTGGAATTTGCCGGGAAATGGATGCTATTAGAAACAATTATATTAAGTGAAGTATTCCAGACCCAGAAAATTAAGTGCCATATGTACTCCCTAATAGGTAGCTCCTTGTACCAAACCCACCCAGCCCACCTTGAGACACTCAAAGATAAATCTCTGTAATTCCTACAGTAATTGCAAGGATTATGAACAGGAGGGATAGGGTAGGAGGGCCACACCAGAAAGAAGGAGAGAGTGACCATGTTACAGCAGAGAAAATAGGCCTCCATCAAGGACTGCCAGTAAGTAATGAGGCATCTGGTTAAATTCACAGACTTTCGTTTCTGATCATTTACAACTGAGGGGGTATGATCTCACCAGAAGGGGAGGGCATATAGTCTGGCAGATTAAAAGTAACCATTTTGCAAATGGGTGATTGACCCCTCCCTCACTGTGGTTTCCTTCTTTTATTACAGCTACCTTTGAATATACTCTTATAACAAGACTCTATTTTAACAGCTTTTTATCTCTGGCCAGGGGGTGACATACAATACCCATCAGGATGGAGTGAAGGGCATTGCAGAAGCAGCAAAACTGCAAAAGAAAATCAACAAACCATAATCCAGAACTTCAGAGACTCTATATCAACCACCTGGAACTAGGCAAGCCTAATCTCTCCCCATCCTGAAGCTCAGGGAAATTTGCGGAAGAGGGGGCGGTAAGATTGTAAGAGCATGAGGATGGGAGGAGCAATGATATGCAAGATCCTCCACACAGGTTAGGGCGAAGCACTCATAATTGGACTCTGCATCCCCTGTGCAATGTCCAACACACTATTGACCCCATAAAGTCTAGCATTTGCTAAAGGCACAAAGATCCTTGGAGGTAAGGAATTGACAGTCACAGTAGTGTTCCTATGCTTAAGGGGAACACAGGAAAGTGGTCAGGGAAATGCCACTGGTTCCTTGTACATCATTGGAGAGGAGGGCCCAGAGAAGAGTCTGGCATGCACATTAAAGGATTCTCCAAGGGGGTCGGGGGGAGCAGGAGGGAGGAAGGGAACCGGTGTACCTATTAAGTTTGTATGAGCAGAAATAATAAAAAATGTTTAAAAAAATTTCAGCAGAAGCTGTACATTCTATATTTTAGAAATAAAAGAAAAGCTGTGACTGTTTCATATGACATTTTATTATGAATTTTAGTGCAGTGCCCTCTATTTATTATAACAATATTTGTATCAAGAATATCTCAAAGTTATTGAATGATTCAAGAAGTATTATATGAAATTAACAGCTTGAATAGTCATTGTGACTGTTGAGAATAATAGTTAAATAAAGAAATAAGATGCATAAATTTAAAGCTACAACTGTCAAGAGCTTTCAAGGTGTGAATATTGCAATCTACAGTAATGACTAGTCTGGCATTGGTGCAATTGTGACATATTAGACAGTAGTATATAAAATTGAAAATTCAATAGAGAGTAGAACACACAGAAGGACCAGGCAGAAGATAGAATATTAGATTTGGAAAATAAGGTGATAGAACAGGAACATTCAATTAAAGAAGCTGAAAAAGCTAAAAAGAAAAAAATCCAGGAAAAGACTATTCAAGAAATAGAGACACCATGAAGAAGTCAAACATCCAAATTCATGGAATCCAAGATCAAGAAACCCAAGAAAACAATCCAGTTCAGAAAATCATATTTAAGAACACCCCACATCTAAGGAAAGAAAGCCTCCTCCAAGTACAAGATATATATCACACATCTTTGGATATGACCAAAATGGGAGCACAAAAAAACAAATAATAACAATATTGCAGATACAAGAAAAAGAGACTTTTCTGAGAGCTTCAAAAGAGAAAAAAAAAAAACAGGTCACATTTAAAGGCAAGGATATTAGAATAGCAGCTACTGTTTCAATGGAAACAATAAAAGTCAGAAGTATTTGGAAAGATTCTTTAATTTATGAAAAATCACAAATGTCAACACAAACTAGTACATCCAGTCAAACTATCAGTCCTGCTTTTAGGTGAAAGAAATAAATTCTCTACAAAAATAAACTGAAATACTTCTTGTATACTAAACCAAACCTACAGAAAATAGTGGAAAAAATTCTCAAAATTTATTAAATTGATCAACACACACAGGATAATCAAGGGAAAAAATAATGCCAATACAATTACCAGGCAGAGAACTGCCAACAGAAAAACCAATGAACTCTAAAAATGACAAGAATCAACAAAAACTTATCAATTATAACCTTAAATCTAAATAGGATCAACCCTCTAATGAAGAGACACAGGGTTAAAAATCACAACACATCAATTTTCTGCTATCTCAGGGTCAATGGATAGTTGAAAATAGTCCTAGCAAAAGCAACTAGGAAACAAATAAAATAGCTATCCTAATATATGACAAAATAGACTTCAAAACAAAACAAATCATTAAGAAACACAGAAGGATACTGCATACTCATCAAAGGAACAATACATAAAAGAACTCACAATTCAAATCATTTATTCTTCTAACATAAGATTACCTACATTCATTAAAAAAATAAAAACAACAAAGCAACCCAAATACATTAGTAATAGAAGATTTCAACACTCCACTCTCACAGATAGACGATAAACAGGTCAAAAACTGAACAGAGACAAACTGGAACTAAATCAAGCCATAAACCAAACAGATCTGACAGACATCTATCGAATATTCCATCCTAACACCAATGAATATACATTTGTTTCAGCAGTCCATGAAACTTTCTCCACAAATGTAAGGAAATCAAAATCACATCCTGTACTCTATCTGACCACAAGGGAATAAAGTTGGACATCCATAACGAGATAAACAACAGAAAGTACACAAACTCTTGAAAGCTTAATAATATGGTACTGAATAAGGAATGGGTGTGAATGGAAGTAAAAAAGGAAATTCAAAAATTCCTAGAATTCAATGATGATGAAAATATACTTATCAAAATCTTAGATATGTGATAAAGGTGATCTAAAGAGGAAAGTTCTTAGCACTCAATACCTACATTAAAAAAATGAAACATCACAAGTAAACAACCTAACAATGCAGCTTAAGGTTTCAGAGAAACAAAAATAAAACAACCCCTAAAGAACTAGACATCCCCAGAAGAAAAAACTGAACTTGAGGCAAAGAAAATATTACAAACAATAAATAACTTAATAAAATTGACAAACCCTTAACCAAAGAACCAAAACCAAAAGATGGAAAACCAAATTAATAAAATTAGAGATAAAAATGTTATCCATCATCACAGATGTCAAGGATCTTTAAAGACTCATAGATTATAGTTCAAAAATTTATATACCACCAAATTTGAAAGTCACACAGAAATCAATAAATTTCTAAACACATATAATAGACAGAAGTCGAATCAGGATAACTGAATTATTTAATCAGTCCTATTACATGTAATACATTTGAAGCAGTATTATGACTCTTCCTACCAAAAAAATTACCAGGCAGATTCACCAATACTTCTCAAATTATTCACAAAATAGAAAAGGAATACCACACTCTTTTTATAAGCCAACATTACACTGATCCCAAATCCAAATGAAGACATTACCAAAAAAAGAAAACTTAGACCAACTTCATTGTCTGCACTGTACACAAGGATTCTTAACAAAATTGTAACAAACCAAACATATCAAAAAGATCATCCACTAATACCAGGTTGAGTTTATTACAGAAAAATGTTGACTATAAGAAATATAATTTGCCATATAAGACAATAATTGTAATTGTCTGAATCGATGCTGAAAAAGCTTTTGACACAAACCAACGCTCTTTATGATAAAGACTCTGAAGAAAATTGGGATAGAAGGTACATTTATGGTCATAATGAAGGCCATATACAATAAGCATATAGCAAAAATCTTTCTAAATAGTGAAAAACTGGAATAATTCACACTCAGATCAGGAAATAAACAAGGCTGTTTGCTCACCATTTCTATTCAATATTGTACATGAAATCTTAGCTAAAGTCATAAGACAAGAGGGGAAGATAAAAGGAATATGACTTGGAAGGAGAAGTCAACTTATCCCTATTTTTAGATGACATGATTGTATACTTCAAGGATCCCAAAGATCCTGCCAGGAAACTCTTGAAACTAATAAATAATTTCAGTAAAGTGGCAAGGTACAAAATTAATATTAAAAAAATCAGTGATTTTCCTATACACCTAGGATATACAAATGAGAAATATCAGAAAGCAACAACACTATTTACCATAGCTCCTAAAAAATGAAATATCTTGGAATAAACCTAATTGAGGATGTGAAAGATCTATGCAAGGAAAGTTTTAAAACTTAAAAAGGAGATTATAGAAGACACCAGAAGATGGAAATACCTCCCATGTTCCTGGAATGGCTGAATTACCACTGCTAAAATGGCTATTCTACCAAAAGCAATATGTAGATTCAATGAAATACCAATCAACTCTATCCCAATTCTTCACAGAAATTGTAAAATCATCTCAAAATTAATATGGAGGCATAAAAGATTCAGGATAATAAGAACAATGCTGAATAATAAAACTCCGAAGGAGCTACCACCATACCAAACTATAAACTATACTACAAATCCATAGTCATAAAACAGCATAATACAGCTCTAAAAAAGAAACATAGATCAATGGATTAGAACTGAAAACCTACATATAAGTGCACTCACCTTCAGTTAATTGATTTATTTTATATAGGCTTCAAAAATCAGTCATTGGTAAAAGGACAGCATCCTCAACAAATATCTATATGCAAAAGAATGAAACTAGATAGTTTATTTGTCACCCTGTACATAAGTCAACTCCAAATGGATCAAATACCTCAATTGTAGCAGTCGGCCTGCATGGTTGCTAATAAATCACCATCAAATGGCTTAAGGGAACAAAGGGTTTCTTCTCTCAGGATTGACTGGTTACAGTTCTTAAGCTTGACAGGAGAATACACACCAACACCAGGACTGAGGGAACTGGCCACACCATTTCTACATAACGGCTGAGAGGGATGATCCTTACTTGCCAGACTAGCATGTTGGCCAAGTGTACACAAGGATTCCATCTTTCTCAATCAGCTCTTAGTATTTTATTCCAGGTCCCAGTCCAACTCACCATGGGTTGGGCCCTCCCCATCAGCTAGACAATCTCCTGCAGTTTTGCTCTGGGCTTAACTCAACCATTAATTTTTTACAAATGTGCCCAGAGCTCAAACCCTCAACTGTCAAGTTGACATCTGTGCCTAACCATGACATCAATGTTTACCAGGAGACTACAAAACTCCTCAAACTTAAAAGGGTATACCCTCAAGTTGCATAATCTTAATAATATTCTAAATACACAGGAAATAATATATTCCAAAAAAGTAAACAACTCCACTGAAAACTGGACTATAGAACTGAAAAGAAACTTTCTACAGGATGAAGTTCAAATGTCTTACAAACATATTAAAAATGTTCTACCACCCTAGCTATTAGGGAAATGCAAATTAAAACCACCCTGAGATATCATCTCATTTCAGTCAGAATGGCTAAGGTCCAGAACATAAACAACAGCAAATGTTGGCATGGAAGAAAAGCAGATCCTCAGACATTGCTGGTGGGAATGTAAGCTCATACAACGACTTCTGAGATCAATTCAGAAGTTCCAAAAAAAGTAAATACTGAAATACCATGCAAAACCTAGCTATATCACTTCTGGGAATATTCCCAAAGAACACTGCATTCTACAACAGAGTCACATGTAAAAGCATGTTTATAGTAGCTCTTTTCATAATGGCAAAGAAATGGAAACAACCTAGATTTCCAACAGTAGATGAATGGTTAATGAAAATGAGGTCATATATACAATGTGATACTATTCAGCTATCAGGAATAATGAACTAATCAAATTTGCCATTAAATATATGGAGCTGGAAGAAATTGTATTGAGTTTAATAGCCCAGATGCAGAAAGAGAGACACTGCATGTTCTCTCTTATATATGAATCATAATATTAAACCTTCAGTTTGATGGAATCAAATACAAAGCAACTCAAGCCATGGGGATGGAAGAGGATCTGAAAAGAGTGAAAGCAAAACATGGACAAATAGATAGATAAGGCTTTATGAAAGAAGTCTTAAAAGCAAGGGAGGAACATGAATAAGACACAGTAAGGAATTGGGCTAGCCTTCAGGAAAACAACCACCTATTTACTAGCCCTAATCCCCCTCAATGACAGTGAACACATGCCCAGTAATGTAAACCAGTCTAAATAACAGTGGAAGAGGAGAAAATTGACTGTAGACATAATCAGATACTTTAACAGCAACCATAAACAATTATCTAAACACCTCTCATTGTACCTTTAGATAAGAAAAGATCTCAATACCCAAATAAAACACAGTCTATTGTCTTCACTGAAGAGCAGTGAAATGGACAACAACTGCTAATCCAAGTGCTGAGTATTAGCAACCCTAAAATGTTCATACTGAATCAGGCTAACCAAACCTCCTATTTCAAGACTCAGGGAATTTCGTGGAAGAGGTTAGATTGTAAGACCCTGAAAATGAGAAGATTCACTGCCAATCAGGTCACAACAATGATAACAGGGCAGCTGCAACCAGGAATTCACTGCCTTGAGACCTACCCTTACTGGACCATCACAAATCAACATCCCCGCACCACCACCACCCATGGGCCAGTGAGAAATTCAGGAGAAATAACTACATCCAGTGGCAAGCTTAGGGGTAAGTGCTGGACAAGAAGGGGTTCTTCTGTGGGTCTACCCACAGAAGGGCCCCTTAAACTGCCACAGAGGCCTGAGCTGCGGCTAGAACAGACAACCAGAAGTGATCCCAGTGGTCCACATAAGCAGACAGGCACAAGTGTAGGAGGGAGAGAGAGATGGATTGGTGAAGAAAGTATAGAGAAAAAGGGAAGAGAGAAGAAGAGGGAGTGAGAGGGAAAGTGACAATTACTATGTTTACATAAGAGGAGAATTCTTAAAAAGCACAGGGATAAACATTTGCTTTCTGATTAGAACTAAAGACTGCTTTTTGGCGAGAAAAAAAATGTATTGTACTCTAAACCTAGCCAAAATTATGGAGAAAGGGAGACCCATTGGTCCTATGTGGGCTCAAACTTCTTAGTGCTAAATATATGTACTTGATAGTATGCCACCATTGCTTTTCATTGTATCCATGAATTACAGAAGCTCTCAGGACTAGAACAGGAATTGTTTTACCATGGAAGGTGTTGAATGCAGTGAACCACAACTGACCAAAACGTAGAAAGTAAGCAATTATTGAGTACTCAGTTCTAAATGAGACATCAAAATCACCCTACCCCCACCCCATACATCTCAAGACTCAGAAAACTTTGCAGAAGAGGAAGCAGTAAGAATTTAGGACCTAAGGGTGCTTCCACAGAGTATCCTCTGGTTGTGACAGGACTGCCCCACCCAATAATTTACACTCCAGTAATCTCCAGGTCTAAAAGACTTGCATAACAGTTGGCCTATAAACATTTCATCATAGGTGAGAGAAGATCTCAAAAGACATTTACACCTCCCTGGGAGACTATTTAAGGGTAATGTGAGATGGAAGAACAGAAACTTATTTATTCAATGATTTACTTGCTGATTACTCATCCACAATCCAGCAAGTACAGGCATCCAGGCAAAACCCAGCAGACCACACAAGCCAAAAGATGAAAGTAAGAGGGAGACTGCCTGGAGATGATTGGTGTTGCAGTTTGCCTGCATGATTGCTGATAAATGACCATCCAATGGCTTAAGGGAACAAGGGGTTTATTGTCTTTTATGATTACTGGATACAGTTATTAGTCCAGCTTGACAGGAGAGCACGCACCAAAACCAGGGCTGATGGAACTGGCCACACCGTCACCACATTAATAGCTGAGAGAGGGACCATCCTTACTTGCCAGACTAGCATGTCTGGCCAAGTATACAAAAGGATGCCAACTTCCTCAACTGACTCTCAGTATTTTATTCATCTATTCAGGGTCTAGGCCCACCCATCATAGGCTGGACCTTCTTCATCAGCCAGACAATCTCCTGCAGGTTGACTTAACCCAACTACTAATTCTCCACGAATGTGCCCAGAGCTTAAACCCTCAACAGTTAAGTGGACACCTATGCCAAACTATGACAAGCGGGGATGGGAATAGCTAGTAAGGGGTGAAAACCAATAAATTACTTTTTTCTGTATATGAAAAGTGTCAAATAATAAAAATCAGCATATAAACATCTACAAATACTTTGAGTAAGACGCCTCTGTACTTAATTTGTTAATTTCATAATTTGTATCGATATTTGTAAACATTAATTAAGGTTTCAAAAATAATCATTAAAAACATTTTTTTTAAATTCAAGAAGACTCAACACGAATGTCAGGACTATTATTTTCCAGTTAGATAACAGTATAGGTATAATATAGTTTCTATTAACTTCACTTTTCCCATCCTTTCAATGGAAAAATAATGTTAATTTCCAATTTTAATTACTGGAAAGATCAAGTAAGATTCAGTAAGAAATGGTGCTTAACAATGACTAAGAAGTAGATCAGAGACTATAGGGATAAGGAAGCATGCAACATGATGCAGGGTGAGGGAGGGCAGAGGGTAAATGACTTAAAAAAAAGAAAGCATCACAAGATTTATTTATGTCACTGAACTGACTCCAAGCCGAATTCCCCAGACTTCATCACAGCTGCATGCACAAACTCACATATATGCATGAAGACATACACACAGACAGACATGCACACACATGCAGATACATGTACATACTGCTACATATATATTTATATGCTCACACACTCATACAGACACATACACACACACATGCATGTATCCTATCTTCAGTTATCTGTCTCACTCCTCCTTTTCCTTTCAAATGCTGGGATTTTGTACATTTTGAGGATGCTGAGGAGTTTGGAAGCAGGCCTGAGGCCTCAGGATCCTGAAGAATGAAACTTTTTCCTGAGCCTCTTTCTCTGACAATCGCTTGTCCTTCTAATAGTTAGGAAAGACCTTTTCCAGTCTTTGTGGTGATCCTTGTTTCTAAAGATAATGGAAGAAGAAAGATGAGAATGAGAAAAAGAGAGAGAAAAAGAGGAGAAGAGAGAGGGGGAAGAAAGAAGAGGAGGGAGAGAGAGAGAGTGACACATTGATATACATATCTTTTTCTGGAGCTTCCATTTTCTGGGTCAGGTGCTGTTGCCCTGTTGGTGATGCCTGGGGGAGCCATGAATGCCTTGGTGGGAACATGGAGAAACAGCCTGAGGACAATAGCTTCGGAGTTTTCAAAGGAGAGTGAAGTCCATAACCAGCAGTAGAAATAAAGAAATTTTTTCCAAGAAATTACTTCCTTGTTGTATGTTTGTATCAATCTAAAAATAAACCAAATGTGCTAAAAACGGCTCTGAATGGAAGAAAGGGCATGCCATTCAGATCGCGCTTTCCTGAAGCACATTGCTAAAGGCCATAATGGCCCTCAGCCACATCCATCCCCTTTGCTCTCCCCTGCCTGGGAATGAGGAACACACAAAGAACACTCCGATACAGTTGACTGTGGACTCCACCCCAGGACTGCACAATGACAGCTGAAGCTGACAAGCTCTGTTTAGCTGAGCATCCAGTTTGGATGACCATGAACAGTCACTCACACACATGGACAGTGACAGCTCAGGGTACAGGCAGGGGATCCCTCTCCCAGTAACACTAGCATTGCTGCATTTAGACATCCTTAGGGAGCACTGAGCCCAAAGGACTCAGGTGAGGAGCTCACACAGATTACATCGCAGGATCACAGTGGGCAGCATACTTCTCGAGGAAGAACTGAATGTCTTTAAATCTTTGTGTATAACTGTTCAGCTCTGTGGAACTAAGCTCTGCTTTTCTAAGTGCTACATACTTTAAGATGTTAGTTGTGTTGGGCTGGAGAGGTAACTCAGTGGGTAGAGCTGTGGGATCATGAGGACCTGAGTTGGAGCCCTAAAGTTGGTATAAAAGAACAGTACCTGTGATCTGCTGGGGAGGAGGAGACAGGCAATGATTTGCTGGGCAGTCAGCCAGCCTAGCCTGCTCTACAAACTCCAGGGCAAAGAGAGACCCTGTCTCCAAAATAAGGTGGACAACTCCTGAGAAACAGCACTTGAAGTTTTCATTTGGTCTCCACATGCTCATTTCTTCATTGTACTGCTTTGAAAATGAGTTCCCCCCCACATCCCGCAGCCCTTTGTGTTTGAATACTTAGATGGTATTAATGTGTGGGAGGGTTGAGGCACTTGTAAGAGGTAATGCCTTGATGAAGGAATGCATGTCACAGGGGGTAGCCTTGATGCTTGGGAGCCTGGCTATGCTTCCTTTAGCTCTTTTGATCTCTGTGCCTTCATGATGGCTGCAGTAACTTGATCTGGCTATGTGATTCCGTTCATAATGACTCTATTCCTTCTGAAACCAGAAACACAATAAATATCCCTTTCTCCATTTCTCCCTGGGTCTGAGTACTGTCTCACAGCAAAAAGAGAAATTAATTGCATGCATATGCACTTACATGCACATGAACATGCCCTATGTTCTCTAATGATGCTACGTTACTCCAAAAAAAAAAAAAATAGCAGTAAATAGGTTGAGTTCTGAAACACAAAATGTTTCCAAAACATTCCAGAATTCTCAAGTACAAAATTCTGAGCAATATCACATGATGAATTATGGTGAAAATGTTGGTGCACTAAATCAGTAACAAAAAATGCCATTGATCTATCTGTATAAGCTCTCAGCCAAGTTACCACAGTCATGGACATGAGTGACATGCAGCTGATCAAGCTGACCACAGTCACCAAAGTGCTGAGAAGGACTAGTCTGCAGGAACAGTGCACACAGTTGGGAGTAGAGTTTACATATGGTACCAGTGGGGCCATCATCCATAACATAAAAAGCCCCGTGCATGAGGGTGACATGCACACCTGCTGGAATTCTAGGAAAGGGATAGAGGCTGCATTGAACTTGTTGCTAGGTCCTGAATACCCACCTACCCCACGGGATGACTTGAGACTATTAAATAAAGCATTTGCAATATATGTCAAAAAACTAAAATGGAAAAATGAAATATATAGAAACATTTGGGTTCCATCCAAAAGATATTTCAATATTTGTTTACAAATATTCCCAAATTTGGAAAAAACTGAAATCCAACACACATCCAGTCTCAGGTATTTTGAGCATTTTTTGAGTATCATCTGTGAGGTTTTGGTTTCTTTTCTTTTCTTTTCTTTTCTTTTCTTTTTTTTTTTTTTTTTTTTTTGCTTTTAAGCAGGCATCTCTGGATGGGATTTGCCTTGCAGAATATGTCTACAGAAGTACTTTCCATTTTATGCTGAATTAATTCTCAATTGGATTGTGAATAACAATAGGTTTCCAAGAAAGAGCCATCCGGATAAAAGGACAGGCTGGGTGCACAGCAGACACTGCACGGGGATCGGAGCTGTGGGTTCTGGCAGAAAGGACTTTTTGCTGCTTTCATATTCTGTGGGAGAAACCATCTTCTCAGGGACTGCAAGACTATCTGAGGTAATGAGATCAAGTTACAAGTCCCCTACCCAGGAATTGCTGTAAAATGCCACTGGGACTTAGAGTGGAAGACTAACTACTGAATAATATGAATCACAAAAGTATTTCTTATTATACACATGATCAAAAAGAACATTTAAATCTACTTGCCTGTTTGAAACCCAACATTATCATTTGGAAGGAAAGACAGGTTAGCCAGAAATGAAGTTCTGAAAAGTGACTAGGGAACAACAGTTTTAGAACTCAGGCCCTGTCCAGAGGACTCAGTCTGTTCACTCCTGGTGGCAGGACTGTCCTCAGTGTGGGAATCGTTCCAGTTGCCTGATGCTGGCGGATATCCAAACCACAAGACCCTGCCCATTCTCATGCATTTTTGATTAAACTTGGGTGTCCTCTCAACTTTATCTGTAGCTGGAAATGGTGTGCAGCAGGGAATCTGACTACCCTATCTCCTTGGCAACTGACATTTAAGTCCCGGTGACTTTGTTAGATGGGAATCTGTTGAGAGAATTGGATTCAATGCTGGCTGACAAAATCACTTAGCGAAACTGAAAGCCATCGCAGGGAACTGATGGAATCTGCCCAGTAACAACAACAGATCCTGAAGTCCTGTAGATCTCAGAGCACAGCCACACAGAGGTTACAGACATCACAGAGGGTTACCCACTGCACATAAGAGCAGACAGAGATTTGTGCAATAGAGAATAGAGATGAAAAGCAAGGGCTTTAATGTCAGGCTGCCAGAAAGCTATCTCTGACTTTCATTATTTCCAAAATTGCCTCTTAGAGAAGTGCTGTTCCAGTCTGGGAGATGTCTCAGGGCATAAGGCACTTGCCCTGCAAACACGAGGACCTGAGTTGGGGATCTCCAGAGCACACATGGTAAAAAAGCCAGATGGGGATTGCAGCTGCCTCCAATCCCAACATTCTGGAAGCAAAACCAGGGAATTTCCAGGACAAGTTAGTTGGTGAGTTCTTGATTCAACAAAGATACCCTATCTCACTAAATAGAAAGCATCTGAAGATGACATGCAGGTTCCACAGACACAGAATGGGCACCTGCCACACACATGTGCACACACATATGTACATGAAAATAAAAGAAAGAAAAAAAGTGCTGGACTGAAAGACCTTAATTTATGTAAAACAGTTGAATAGGATCTGCCACAAAATTCATCATGTAAATATTTGCTACTAACATTGTTTGATTTTATCTGGTACATTTTAGAAGAGACCAAAAAACAAACAAAAGAAACTATGAATTCTAGGATTCAGACACTAAAATGGAATGAGAAGAGAAATAGAAAAAAAAACTTTGGGGAAATAAAATATTGATACTCTTTTGGGAATTCCCAAGTCAATTTCAGAAAAAGTAATTCACCAAAGATTGTGATCTGTGATGGCACATTTGCTTACTAATATGGACTTTTGTTTGTCAAATATGAGCTTCCTCCAATAGTCTTTCATTTTAGATTTGTTTCAAAAATAGGCATCTTTTCTTCTCAAACTGATTCCTCTTGGTAAGAAATAAAACAACTCTTAATCTTGAATCTTTTTGTGTAATGTAGATTTAATTTGTGGAAAGTTAGCCAAGCACATTATTGCATAACATTGGTTCCAGCAGTTCAGGAGGCCGATGCAAGGGGATCACTTAAGTTCAAGAGTTCCAGTACAGCGGGAACAACATAGTAAAATCCTCATTAGAAAACAAGCAAAGCACAACAACTGCAAGTTCTGCTGCTGTACAGGACACCCCCGTGTTGGTCCACTGGAAGGCTGGGGAAGGTCTGTTCCTTGTGGTAAACGGGAATAATCATTCTAATGGAGAAAATCACATGTCTAGTCAAGTGGTGAGCGAATGAAATATTGCATATGAGAGAGACAGATCTGACTTTGCTGTCCCCTGATATGAAGTGTGATGGGGAACCCAAGATCAAAGTAGAATCTTTTTCTAATAAAGATCAAGTGGATGTGCTATAGAGGCATGTGGGTCAGTAGATCTGCACACTTCTTTATTTTAAATTAAAAAAATGGAATTTTACTTAAATTTATTTATTTATTTATTTATTTATTTATTTATTTATTTATTTATTTATATTTAAGAGAGAGAGGGAGGCTCCCACATATACCACATGGATTTCAGGGGATGGAATTCAAGTCATCAGGTTTGCTAACAGGAGCCTTTCCCACTGAGCTCTCTTGCCAGTCTCCACATGGGATTTTTAAAGGTTTAAGTATCAGCTTGAACAAAATGTCTTCAAGAAGACAATAGTTAGAAAATGTGAGATACCTTTCAAAAAACTATAAACACAGCCTTACGGTGAGAGTGAAAATTGAGTATGTGCTAAGGGTGGAGAGAATGAGAGAGTAAAGAGAGGGAGACAAAGGATGTATGTGTACAACACATGTGTATTTGCCAATCTGACAAGGTTTGTGACCAGCAATGTCTTTAAAGTGTCTATTCAACTTCTAGGGCTTCAGGGAACATTTCTTTTTGCTCTTCTGAGTATATTATGTACTTTCCAAAAATTTTAAATGTGAATTCCTTGAAATTTACATAGAGAATAAATAGCTTTTCTTTAATTAATATCAAGTTCAGATAAAAGGAGAAATTTAAGACTGGCTTTTTAGTATTCCGTGTATTTACCTCTTTTGCAAACACGTCATGAAATTTTTAATGTGATAAGAATTCAACTAGTAAAAATCATTTTTTGGGTTAAGCAATCAAAGTAGTTAAAACTCCACCTAAGAATAGTCTAAAATATTCAGATGACATCTCTCCTATCTACTTCATTGCCATTGCTGCCATTTAGACTGAAGCAGGTATTCATGACATCTGAAATGTGGTTGGATGCAATTTGCAAGTAAGTGTTGGTGCTTCTTTCAAGCTTTAGCATCTAAGTCATTTTGCCACGAGTCAGACTGCAAGATTGAGGATTCATTTTAGTTATTTTTTGAAAGCATTGTTAACATTAGCCATCCTAGTGGGTGATTTCTAGTTGTTATGTGTCTATGTGGAATCTTCAACCAAGAGTCAAATTGTTGTGTAATTTTTCCAAATATTGGGTATAGTCACATACTCCTGTAATACTAGCAGTTTGGGAGGTGGAAGCCAGAAGTCTAGGAGTTCAGGATTATCTTCAACTATAGAAGAAGTTCGAAGCCAGCCTGTCTCAAAACAACAAAAAGATTACCTAAAAAAAGAGTTCTGAGTATAATTTTATTTGGCTTACTTTCTTCTTTGAAAACGATTTCACACTATTAAATACTTCATTCACTTAGAATTTATCTCTGGGACTGTTACTTGTTTGTTTACATAATTGCAGTACTTTAAATGCTCCACCCTGGGATTTCGTTTGTAGAAAAGTAACATGAATATCTTTTGAAATTTGTATATTTTTGTGAAATGTACCTTTTCTAAAGTCTATTTTAGGAGAAGGTCTAGAAAACTAACATCTGTGTTGAGTAGGTCATGGCAAATAATTTGAACCAAATTTACACTGAACATTTTCCACTGAAAGCTTCTTGATTGTCCATGTCAAACATGCAGCTGGATTTCTTCATCAGTGTAAGGAGCTCATTTACCAAGTATTAGCAAAATCTTTGCATCAGTTTTTTTTTTAATTAAAGAAAATGTTAAACCAAGAAGAGATCATTAGATCCCATTCATTTTAGTCTAGTAGTGTTCTTGAAGTAATGTTTGGGGGTGAAATTTTTCTGGATTTTGCTAGTCAAACTTCAGATATTATTTAACTGGAACCACATCCTTCTGATGTAAATTGCAACATTTATGTTAATTTCTATTAACTGATGCCTGCCTGGGTTTTTAACAGTGAGTGCTTTGTTAATGTAAAATGACTTTTCCTTCTGTTGTGCATTAGCTCTTTCTGGAATGTCTCAGAGACTGACATTGTAATGGACTTGTGTAGAACTGCTAAATTTGGTATTACAGCATCAGAAGGTCTTTGGTCTCCCAATATATCACTCTTCCTACTTCTCTTCATTGTTTGGCTGAAGTTGACCTTTTGTAAGAAAACAAACACAACCTCCTTCCCATGCACATTTTTTTTTCTTTCCAAAATAAAAGGTGTCCTCCATTCCTACCCCAGCTACATAGTCAAATGTTTGTTTTAAGGAAAACCATCTCTTTGTAATAGTAAAATCTAATGGTTATTTTATGTCTTCTCAATGTCAATTTCCTGCAGTAGAACTCAGGGTATCATCAGTTCAGAATCCTAAATAACCCTTTTTTTCCACACCTAAGCCCCCAACTGGTGAATCCTGGGCCACATTGTTTGGTATTCACATATCTTAAATATTAGTTATAACATTAATTAATGTAAGTTCAAATGTTAATGTTGTGATGTAAGAAGTTTATTTTGTAAATTTCAGGATATGGATAAGTTAATTATGACATCAAATTTTTGCTCTGATAAATAATAAAAAATAAAAAATTCATTGTTTTTAAGTAAAGTGTGCAAATATAGATAAGAAAACAGCATCAGCAAACAGTACACACACACACATACACACACACAAATACGCACACACAGTGAGAATCAATAAATTTTACCTAGGGAAAACACTGTGGAGAAGACACATAGATGCTCTGTACCAAGTTCTCTTAAGGCCAGTGGAATATAGTGTAGTCAGGGGCAAAGGAATGCTAGGCTGAAAGAGATTGGGAATATTTTCTAGTTATTTATTTGGGAGAGAGAGGGAACAGGGAAGGAATATGCAATATTTGTGAAGGTCAGTAACAACTTTGAAAAGTTGGTTCTCTCCTACTACCATCTGGGGTCCAGGGATGGAAGTCAGGTACCAGGTATATGGATAGGTGTCTTTAGCTCTTGAGCTATCTCATCAGCTCTAGAAGTGCTTTCTATTCGAAACTGTTACCCATTCATTCTTGTCAACCCTTTGTTATAATACAGAAGTCTAAGATTTGTCTCAGGTGTAAGTAAATAATGACAAAGGTCCAGATCTAAACATTGCATCTTGTTTCCATGGTGCAAAAATAATAGTTTTTCCTTTTGTGATTCTTCTTTGTGAGTTTTGTAATAATTTAGGGTTTAAAGTAATGATACACTCAATGGCAGCTTTTCATCTTGTTAGAGAATGACATACAGCTTCATAATGTAAGATGCACAGACAGCAATCAGGAAAAATGCTTTTTACCATAACCAGAGAAGACACATTTTGTCTCACTGAAACTAGAAGTGCTTTCCCATGCTTGGAAGCTGTTAGCCTCTGCAACAAATCTCAACAATAGAAGCATAATATGCCCTCCTGTTGCATCCTCTGATCTTGGATCTTGGCTATGCAGCACATCTAGGACCCTTCAGTGAAGGCTCTCCACCTATGTATCTCTCTCGCTCTCTAACTCTCATTCCTCAATTGTCCTGAGGCAGACAGAATTTTCTGTGGAGAGTTGGGACAATCCACTCATCTGCTGCTTCAAAAAGAATCTTCTCACCACATGGTGTTAGTGAAGAAAGCCAAAGGGGACTCTGCTCAGGAGAATCAATGGATACCTCGACAGAGTACTTGGTATGGGGGAAGTTCCACAGTAACCTTTTCAAGTCTCCAGATGAGCCAAGAAAGTCTAAAACTCAAAGCTGCAAGAAAACATGTGGTCACCTTTAAATCTTCCTTTTTTCTTTTTTTTTTTTTTTGTTTCTTGATGTGTATGTGGTGTGTGTGTGTGCATGTGCGTGCATGTGTGTGTGTGTGTGTGTAACCATAGCTCAACATTGGATATATTCTATAACTACTTTTTTTGAAAAAAATAGGGACTATTGAATTTTCTCTTCATATTGCTGATAAATACAAAACCAAACAACTTAAACAAGGGGTTTATTCTTGTTTTTAATTCTACTTACAGTCCACAGTGTTGGCAGGAAATTAATATCAATGTTAGGAGCCAAGTGGCCACATTATATCCACAGAAATTGCTGAGAGAGGAATACACTTTTTCTCTTGCCAGAATGCCTGCATACCAATATACCAAAGTATGTCAAAGCACTGTACTAGTTCTCTCTATCTTATCGACCTGACCAGGAAATCAACCCTCCTACCATGGGTTGGATCATCCCACATCAATTACACAATCTCCCATTGGCTTTCTCAAGACTTGCCTTAATTACTAGTTCTTCACTGATGTGCCTAAGGTCCCAGTCATCAGTTGTCAGGTTACACCTGTATCTGACTGTCACAAAGACCTTCACTGGCCCCTGGGCTTACTTTCTCAGCTAGACTAGATGGTTACCAAGATTCCAAGGATCTACCTGTCTGTGCTTCTCCAGTTCTGGGTTACACATGGGTGCTGGGAAATCCAAATTCAATTGTCATACACACACATCAATCTATCCACTGAGCCATTTTCCCAGTCCCCTCTTTCCTTTATTTACGTTTTTATGCCTAACCTAAACTCTCATACCTATAGTGCTATGGCATGTGCTTTTAATCACACATATGCACAATTCTCATTTCTAGATAGATAGATAGATAGATAGATAGAAAGATAGATAGATAGATAGAATAAATAGATAGATAAATCTTGACCAAGCACAGAAGAAGTCATAATAAAGTTTCTTTTTAGCACATTGCAGCTCTGAATTTTTATGACTAAACCCGGGTTGCTCCTGTGGACATGCCACAAGACCCCTTTTGGCTTTCTTCATGTTGACATCCTGAAACAGTGGGCTGCATGTAGAAACCAGCTCCTCTGATGTCTTGATGATTGATCTTGTTTTGTTTTGTGCTCAGTGCGGTTCACTGGAAAGTACCCATCTTACAGCAAACTACTACCCAGGGTCAGAGCATGGGTTATGGCTATGACCTGGGAAAATTTCCAGGTGATGACAGTGACAGAGACAGAGAGCCTGGAGTTATGGTGAGGACAGGTAAAAGGACTTAGAAGAAAACAAAGGATTTTCTATATATCTGGTTCCTAAAGTTCTTCCGCAAGGGTCTTTGAGGTGCTGCTTTCCATCTGACATCATTTAATGTCAATTCCTTTTCCTAGTGCTGTACTCTCCCATAAGCAACCATTATCCACATGTGACTAGCTCAATTTCAGTTCACATCAATTACAATAAAAATGGGGCTCAGCAGCATTGACCTTATTTCAACTGCTTAATAACTCAAAAGGCTACTAGCAAGTATGTGGTATGACAGAGAAGAGTGCTGATACTGGATTCGATTCTCTTTTCTCATACCTTTCACCGGAGTCCACCCTAGTGTGGCCTTGTCTAGCACATTTTTCTGTCTGAAACCTTTACTTTTCTTTGTTCCCCCGCAGCCAGGCTCCCCAGCCCTGCTCTCTAGCTACTACTGAACTAACTACTACACACACAATTTCTTACTATGAATTCTTACTATGCAAAGCATTTCCTTTTGCAAAATACTGCAGTGCCACCCAAGACAAGGTTCTTGGATAAGAATTCAGAAAGCTTTGTAGCTATTGCCCAAGAGACCATTACAACCGAGCCAGGTAACAAAGGAATTCAAGTAATGCTCTTGGACAAAGAATGTGTGGTCTCAGTCATTTGGTGATTCATAAAGTAATCAAAAGATTTAGATTCTGCAATGCCAGGTTACTTAAGGTCAATGTCCTCTCAATACCTTTCGAGACATGATTAAAGTCTGTGGAATGCTGCCACTGCAGGATGGAGCAAGTGCATTCACTAAAAATAGCTAATGTTTATTGAGTGCATACCCTGGGCCAAGCATGAGTAACCACTGAGTGCTTTGCCAGATTATCTTTTCAACCCACAGAAAGTTTTGATGTGGATACTATCTCCATTTTGAAACTCAGTAATACTTCAGGAGAAGCATAGGTGCTCAAAATGATAGAGCAATGTGACCAAAGTGCGCCTGAACTCATTTTTCCTATTTTAGAGCCCAAGTCCTTAAGTACTGAGCAGAGTTTCCTTTTCAGAACTGTATTTTGGCCATTTTATACATTAACTTCTTTGATTTACCAGGAAGTTTTATGAAGTAGTATAGGCCTCATACTAAGCCTGATACCCAGGATCTAATACGGCAGCACATTAACGTTAAGTTTCTAACTTAAAAATGAGTAAACTGCCATTCAGAGATAAGGGTTCAGGGACAGGTGGATGGAATCTTCTGCTGACATTAGTGCTAAAGATAGGCTGTCGCTACTTTTCAAAATGAGTTAATAGATGTGCAAAATAATAGGACATTTCTCCTAAAACTGGTGGGACATTCAGTCCCGGAGATGTTAACTCCTATGAGCTTCTGAAGTTCTCTCTTGAATGCACCATGCAGGAACCACAGAGGTGAAGTCATCTCTAAGCATCACACACAAGTCTTAAAGAAAGTTGGAAGAAAGATAAGACTCCTATTTAGAAGTGAAATAGTTAATGACATATGTAGGAATCCATTGCTAAAGGCAAGAAGAGGCCATTGTAAGAAGATACCCTTTGGCTTCTTTTAGAATTTCTAAATTCTGATCATAAGGGTCTGCCATATTCCACCATGCTTTTTGTGTAGAAAAGGAGAAGCAAATTGTCACTAGCTCCACAGGGACCACAGTGCCTTGGGGAGGATGGCAGTCTGTCTTGGGTAAGCAGTGCATGTGCCTTGGTCACCTCTAGGGATCTTCTCCAGTCTCTATCTTCCCAGTTGTACCCTGAGCTTCTGTATCACAGTATACAGAAGTGAAGCACATGGGAGAGTTGCTGAGAACTCCTGATGCAAAAGGCTCATGGAAAGGAAAGGAAGACTCAAGGTTGCTATATCCTGCAGCAGCAGTCTAAATGTGTGATGAAAAAGAAGCTGAATTAGTCTGTATTTTCCTTCTACCAGAGCCATACTAAGACCCAAGGTAGCAGAGAATTCCAAGGCAAATAAAGAGGGAAGGTAACATTCCTGAGCTATTTGTAATTTAAAGGCTAGGAAACTGAATGATCAATCTAGGTTTGTAGGATTAGTTAATCAGGAATCTAAAGTTAGCAGAAGTAAATTTTCCAGGGATGAAAGGAGGCTGCCATGAACAAGAGGCAAGTTATGAACAACAGAATATTTTAGCTACAGATAAGTATAAAAACATTTGCTGCTGAAATAAAGATTTCAGTCGATGTTCAGAATAATAGAATGTTCAGAGAAAATAATGTACTGCCATTCTGGAAGCTAGAACTGAAGAATTCCCAATGCAAACAGCAGGAATGGATTAAGTGATAGAAAGAATGAAGAGATAGGAGCACCACAGGAAAAGTGTCAATGGGCATCGAAGAAGGAGAAAAGACTTGCCAAATATGGTGAGAGCAGCTCAAAGATTTACTCGAAACTCCCAAGATTCAGTATGCCATGCCTCACTGTGCTGGGTACATTGGAGTTAGGCAATTTGAACTCACTATGACAAAATATGATGAAACAAAGTAAATGCTGTCAGAAACATGGCAAGAATCTGTTATATATTTAGCTCAATGTTGAATCCCTGAGATCTAAAAATAAATTGGGTGAGGATATTATTGCCAAGAATTAAAATGCTTCCATCTTTCCAACTTGACTAGCAACCAAGATATCCCCGAGAAGCAGGCAATAGAAGGACACTAAGAGGAGTGAAGGAGAAAATTAGATGTACAAGTTTTACACAAGACCAAGAAGAAACTGAGAGTTAAGCATATTTATCTTCCCCTGTGGACATGCTATGAAAATTATTGCATTAAGCTCCTATCAGGTATCAGCTCTGCAAAAGAGACTCTGGAGGAATTAGTTCACTGCTTCATTCCTTTATTTCATCATTTGTGAAGAGATACATGGTAAGAGAGTAGAGCCACAGTGAGGACCAAATGAACTCACGTTGGTAAAGTATTTAAGATACTTTAAAGCCTATATCATATTTGCACATGAAATGGGTACATGTGTTAGAACACATTTCCCCAGGTGGTAGTGTTGCTTTGGGAGGTTGTTAAACATTTAAGACATGAGATTGCTAGAGAAAGGGGGTAACTGGGGGATGGTCTTTCACATTTATATGGTGCTGCTTTCTGCCTTAAATCTATTTCCTGATCTGCTGGGTAGAAAGCGAGGCATCCCAGTCACACAATCTCATTGCATTGGAGGTATTTTCCATCATGCCTGCCCCCCATGATAGGAAGTTAGGCCTTAATCCATGAGTCACAAAAAACACTCCCTCCTTTAAGTTGCTTCTTGCCATCTTTTCCTTATCACAATGATAAAAAAAGCAACTAATATAAAAAATCAGTGCTGAGAACAGCACAATAGCTATAATAAATTAAACCATGAGTTTTTTAGGCCTTTGGAATTGACTTGAAGGAGAATATGAAAGACTTTGGAGTTGTCAGCAGGAGAAGCCCTAGAATGCAACACAGAATCTAGTGGGTCATTGTGCTAAGACTTCATTCAAACAGGATGATGAGTGAGGCTATACAAGGCTTGGTAGAATTGGAGTTCTTTAAGGAATCCCTTGAGAGGCTACTGTGTGATACTCAAAGGTGAAGCCTAAGTTGAGGCGGAAACCACAGGATGTTGGAGAGACCAGAACCATGGAATGTTCAGAGACAAGTTGCATGCATGAAGAGAGGTTAGTGTGAAAGCAAGCCTAATCTGTGCTGAAGTCAGTAGAGCTTGAGACCCTGGAATGCCCAAGCCCTTTGAAACCCGGATGATTTCTATCATGAGGCCCAAATATCTGATATGGAATTGAAACTTTGGTGCTTGCCTTGCTGTGTTTTGGCCTTGCTTTAGTTCAGTATTTACTTGTTATGTCCCCATTCTTCTGTTTTAGAATGGGAATGTTTTTCCAGTGCATTATAATTACTGGAATTTGTGGGGAAATGGATTTATTAGAAACAATTATATTAAGTAAAGTATCCCAGACCCAGAAAATTAAGCGCTGTACCCAGAAAATTAAGATCCTGGGAAGACTCACTAGTAAGATATCAAAAGACACTCCAAGTTTACACTTTTGAGCAGCATTGAAGCTGTTGAAGACAATGGTGTATGTGAGGGGGTGAAAATTGGACTAATTGAAGTTTGCAATGTGGGTAAGAGGTAAAGGTACAGGTCAACAGTGTCTTAAAAATGATATATTTTGATGTCAACTTTGGTAAGTCATTTTGACCTGATAATAAATATTGATTACCAACCTGGCAGAATTTAGAATTAGCTAGAAGAAAAATCTATGGGCATATATGTGAGGGAGTTTGTAGACTGGATAAATTGCGATGGGGAAACTAAGGACCAGGATTTGTCAATCTCTGCTTCCTAATTATAGGTGTTCCCATGTTTCTTCCATAATAGGACTTTTTCTCAGAGTGCAAAACAAAGTATAGCCTTCACTAAGTTATCTTCTTCATTATTATTTTATTTTTCTAGTTTTATAAGCATATTGAGTACTTATCCCGCTTCCCTCCATTCCCTCTCCACACATCCCCTTTCCCTTCTCTTCCTCAATCCATCCCACTCTCTTCCACCTTCCTGCCTGTCTATGGACCCCAGGGTTCATTCTGGCTTGTCTACTCTTTTTTTAAATTTATTTTCCCAATCATATAAACTTAATAGGTACTTCGGTCCCCTCCCTTCCTCTATGCCTTTCTGGTCCCATTTGCTCCTTCCCTCTTTTTCCTCTTTCTTTCAACCACCTCCCTTTCTCCCTGTGTACCCCTCTCCCTTCCAATCCCTGGAGCATCCTTTATTTTTATTTTTTATTACTATTTCCGCTCATACAAACTTAATAGGTACACCGGTTCAATCCCTCCCTCCTCCTCCCCCCGACCCCCATGCTCCCCCTCCGCTCACCCCTCCCACCCCATCCCCCAGTGGCTCCCCCCCAATCCCCGGAGAATACTTTAATGTGCATGCCAGACTCTCCTCTGGGCCCTCCATTCCGATAAGGTGCAAGGACCCAGTGGCATTTCCCTGAACCCTTTCCTGGGTTCCCCTTCAGCATAGGAATATTACTGTGGCTGTCAATCCCTTGCCTTCAAGGATCTTGGTGCCTTTAGCAAATGCTAGACTTTGTGGGGTCAATAGTGTGTTGGACATTGGGCAGGGCTTGCAAAGTCCAATTATGATTGCTCCGGCCCTAACCAATGTGGAGTATCTTGCATATCACTGCTCTTCTCATCCTTGTGCTCTTTCCTCTTGCTCTTCCGCAAATTTCCCTGAGATTCAGGATGGAGAGAGATTAGTCTGGCCTAGTTCTAGGTGGTTGATATAGAGTCTCTGAAGTTCTGGATTGTGGTTTGTTGATTTTCTTATGCAGTTTTGCTGCTCCTGCAATGCCCTTCACTCCATCCTGATGGGTATTGGATGTCATCCCCTGGCCAGAATATACTCTTATTATAAGAGTATATTCAAAGGTAGATGTTACAATAGTAGGAAACCACAGTGATGGAGGGGTTAATCACCCATTTGCAAAATGGTTACTTTTTATCTGCCAGACTATTTGCCCTCTTTTTCTGGTGAGATCATACCCCCTTAGTTATAAATGATCAGGAACGAAAGTCTGTGAACTTAACCAGATGTCTCATTACTTACTTGCAGTCCTTGATGGAGGCCTATTTTCTCTGCTGTAACATGCTCCCCTCTCTCCTTGTTTCTGGTGTGGCCCTCCTACCCCATCCCTCCTGTTCATAATCCTTGCAATTACTGTAGGTATTACAGAGATTTATCTTTGAGTGTCTTTAGGTGGGCTGGGTGGGTTTGGTATTAGGAGTCACCTATTAAGGAGTACATATGGCACTTAATTTTCTGGGTTTGGGATACTTCACTTAATATAATTGTTTCTAATGACATCCATTTCCCAGCAAATTCCAGTAATTCATCATTTTTGATGGCTGAGTAGTACTCCATTGTATAGATGTACCACTGTTTCCTTATCCACTCGTCAACTGTTGGACATTTGGGTTGATTCCATGACTTTGCTATTGTAAACAGTGCTGCTATGAACATGGTCGTGCTTGTGCTATCGAGGTGAATTTTTGCTGTATGGGGGTTATTCCCAAAAGTGGAATAGCAGGGTCATATGGCATTTCAATCTTTAATTTCTTTAAGAATCTCCAGACGGCTTGCCAGAGTGATTGTATGAGCCTGCATTCCCACCAGCAATGTGGAGAGTTCCCCTCTCTCCACATCCTCTCCAGCATTTGTTGTTGTTTGTATTGTGGATTTTTGCCATCCTGACTGGGGTGAGATGATATCTCAGGGAAGTTTTGATTTGCATTTCCCTGATGGCTAAGGAAGTGGAGCATTTTTTAAGATATTTGTTAGACATTTTAATTTCGTCCCTGGTAAAGTTTCTTTTAAGTTCCAAGGCCGATTTTTTAATTGGGCCATTAGTTTCCTTGGTGTTTAGTTTTTTAAGTTCTTTGTGCACTCTGGATAATAGAGCTCTATCAGATATGTGGTTAGTGAAGATTTTCTCCCATTCTGTGGGTTGCCTTTGAGCTCGTGTTACATTCTCTTTATCTGAACAGAAGCTCTTTAATTTCACAAGATCCCAACTGTTGAGAGTTGATAGCAGTGACTGTGCCATTGGATGTCTGTTTAGGAACTGTTGGCCTAGCCCAATCAGCTCGAGAGAGTTCCCTACCCTTTCAACTATGGTTTTTATAATCTCTGGCCTTATATCAAGGTCCTTGATCCATTCGGAATTAATTCTTGTACAGATGACAAGTATGGGTCCAGTTTTAATCTTCTGCATGTGGAGATCTAGTTTTGCCAGCACCATTTGTTGAATACTCTTCTTTTTCCATTGAGTTTTTGGGCCCATTTCAAAGACCAGATAAATGGCTATAATTTTGTGGGCTTATATCTGGGTCTTCAACCCTTATCCATTGATCTGTGTGTCTATTTTGGAGCCAGTACCAGGTTGTTTTTATAACTATGGATTTGTAGACTAAGGTTTGGTATGGTGATACCTCCAGCAGTGTTTTTGTTACCCTGGAGCATCCTTTAGTGTGAGTATCAAACTTCCCTCTGACTCTTCCACTCTAATGAGGTGTAAGGACTCAGTAACATTGCCTAGAGCCCTTTCTTGTGCTCCCCTTTAGTATGGGAACACTATTGTTACTGCTAATGCCTTGCCTCTAAGGATCTTACTGACTTTGGGGGTCAATGATATGTCAGTCCTTGCACAGGTCATGTCTTTTTTTTTTTTTTTAGTTTTTCTACTTTTACAAGCATATTGAGTACTTATCTCTGTTTTTTTCCATTATCTCTCTCTCCCATCCTTTCACCAATCCTGCACTCCTGCCTATTTGCTTCTATGGATTCCAGGATTGCCTCTAGCTTGTCTACTCTTGTGGGAGTTCAAGTCTCTGTGGCTTGTCAAATTGCTTCTCTTTGGGCCACCCCACTGATAGTAACATTTCTCTTCACTCATCCTGCTTTAGTCCTCAAGATCTCCACTGTATGTTCTCATCTCTCTTAAGTTCCTTGACAGTCTATGGGTATGATAGTCATTATGCAGGTCTGGTAAGAACAATCTCACCGTAGTGAGTTCCTAGATGCAGCAGTCCTCCCTTGAGTGAAATATGTGTCCATAGGTGAACCGTCCCATCTTCAGGTTCTTACATCCTCACTTCCCCCTCTTCTGTAAGGTTCCCAAAGACTTAGGATGGGGAGATTAGGTTGGTCTGATTCTGGGTTTGACTTACTGAGTTGCTGATACTGTGCCTTATGGCTGGCCATTGCTGTCTATTTCACTGTTCTTCTATTGCCCCAGACTTGTAGAAGAAGATTTCTAGTCTGAGTGATAGGTGCTTTTCCAATCTATTAATATAATAGTAGCTATTTACAGAGCAGTTTGGTGTACTGTCTTCCTACTTATAAGTTCATTGGCTGTTTTTCACTATTGATCTATTTCCTTCTTCTTTTTAGGTTCTTGTTCTAGTTAACAACAACAGATCCTTAGAGATCCATGAAAACCTGTATGTGTTGATAAATGTTTATAATTCCAGCATTAAGAGGGAAGGTCATCCTCAATTATATATCAAGTTTATAGCTATCAAAGGATACTTAAGACCTTGCTCAGAGAGAGAGAGAATGGAGAATGGAGGGAGTGATGAGAGAGAAAAAGGGATAGAAAGAGAGATAGGAGGAGGAGAAAGAGAAAGGAGAAACAGAGGGAAGTAAATAAAAGTGAGGAAGAGGAAAATAATTGAAGGAGGTAGCGTGAAAGAAAATAAGGAAATAGAAAGAAAGTGAGAGAGAGAGAGAGTGAAGTCAATTATTTCCAACTTACAGATTTTTTTTTATTTTTTCCACTCATACAAACTTGATAGGTACCCCATTCCCCTCCCTCCACCTCTCCCTGGATCCCTTTGCTCCCTCACCCTCCCCCCCTTTCCTTTACTGTGCATGTCAAACTTTCCTCTGGGTCCTCCTCTTCTGATGAGGTGTAAGGACTCAGTAGCATTGCCTAGAGCTCTTTTTTGTGTTCCCCTTTAGTATAGGAACACTATTGTCCAGCTCACAGATTCTTATCAACCACCCTGCCTTCTTTAACAGCTGCAAAGCCCTATTTGTTCCCACAGTGCTCTTGTACCTTCAAAACATGGACACTTGATTGTCACAAAAAGATAGCAAGTTACTGATATTAGGGAGCCAACAGCCAGAAAAGATTTTCCAATTCTTGTTACTAAGTATAATCTGTACTCTCAAAAAATAAAAGCATGATTCCAAGAAAGGGACAAAGAATGTGACATTCTCGTGACTTTTAATTGTTGTCAGGTTAAAATTCAAATGTTTACCTGTGTGCTTAAATTATGTACATACTGGTAAAAGGACTAAGGTCATGTAAATCCTAAATCACTCTGCCCAGTGTTCAATTTCAAGTCCAGTCCAATTCTCAACCAATTTCTCTTCATGACTGAAGTAAGTGGAATTCCTCTACAGGTTGTAATTGCAGACCTGTAGTTATTTCAACCAGCATGTGATTACTGGGGGTGATTGCTCATATTTTCTGCTTATTGTTATTTGTATATTACATTTCATTATATCTTATTTGAATGTCTACAAAGTTATTTTAAGATGTGGCTCATCAACCTGATTCCTCTTGTACAGAGGATCATCATAGAAGCCCTCCACCATGGTCTCCTTCTCACCTTAGACAGATGCCAAGTGACTTATTTTCCAGATGATAAGGAAATTGATCCATCACTTCTGATTTCATTTTCTACATTCTCAAAGAACCTGACACTGAATTATTAAATGCGCGCACACACACACACACACACACACACACACACACACACACACACGTACACATGCACCACCTCTTCTGAGTTCTTCCATTATTCTGTGGTAACCTATCATTAACTCCCACATTCCACATTGTGGTAGGCTTATGTAACTTTTGTGACTTGCATAACTTATGAAAAGCCATTAACTTTCCCTGAGAAAGCTATCTAGGCCTTCTTCATGCTTGTGTTGCTGGCATCTCTGGTGCTGTTTCTAGACCTTTTGCAGTTTCTTTTCATGTTACTCCATTTCTCCCTTTTGGGGCTATATATAGATGTCGCTTCTTTAATTAGTCCACTCCAGGGAATGTTGTCATAGTGTGAATAGTGTGAGTGAGTATGTGTTGTCCCCTGCAGGCTCATGTGTTTGGAACCTTAGCTGATGTTAATTTTTAGGAAGGTCATGGCACCTTCAGTAGGTAGAACTTTACTGGAGGAAGGCATTTCTCAGGGTGTTGCCTTGAAGTTTCGGTGACCCTGCTTCACTGCAGTTTCATTCTTGCTTCCTCACACTAGGAAGGGTGAAGCCAGAGTCTTCAACAGCTGCAGAAACAGCACCTACTGGATGTCAGCAGAAGTCGCACCTGTGCCTGTTTGATTGTGAAGAACAAAGAAGACAGAACTGGGGCTGAGCAGGAGTTAAACCTCCACATTGCAAGCAGATGGACCTGAGTTCAGATCCCAGATCCCATGATGGGTGGAAATGGAGAGTGGCCCGTACTTCCAGTCCTGAAGGCAGAATCTGAGAAACTTCAAAAGCAAAGAAAAAAGGAAGTAGAGCAATCCAGGATGATTCCCAATGTAACCTTTGGACCTTTACCAATATTCATGCTCAAGAACCTTTTTGTAACACACACACACACACACACACACACACACACACACACAACAAGCACGCGCACACATCATTCATGCAAAAAGGAAAGAAAGAAAAAATAGATGGCAGAACTGCTGGTGAGATGGCCCAGTGGATAAAAGTGTTTGCCATAAATCCCGAGTATCTGAGTTCAAACATCAGAGCCCAGTGGCTGGATTCAGGGAACAGATTCCCCCAAGTTGTCACCTGACTTCCACATGTGTGTTATAGTACACATGCACTGTCACAAACACACACACACACACACATGCACACACATAAATAAAGAAAGATGAAACTTCTTAATTAATCACAGATGGTATGTTTTCAGTAAGTGGCCATACTTGCACCCCTGTGAAGACAGTCACTTTGTATCTATGCTTTCCAGATGGAAAAGTTTTGTGGATGACTATCCCAAGGAAGTCAGACTTTCTCAATGATAAGTGGTTAAAAAACTATTTGTCAATCATTTGAAGATCATAGTGCTAAAAGGAAGAATAATTTTTTCAGAAAGTTATAAATATTCACATTGAAAATATTCCTAGAGCTCATAACAATGTATACTCACATTTTCTATGAACACAAAATTAAAAAAAAGAGAACGATTCCCATGAATGAAGACTGTGAAACAGATTTGTGAGATCAGGAGGGAGCAAGGACAGAGGAAATGTGAGTTTATAGAACTTAGTAGAGCTGTAGAAAAAAAACTGCAATGTACACCAGAAGTACAATCAGAGCTAAAATTGCATAGAGACTCTATAAAATATAGGGCAAAGAAGAGCAAGAGAAGCAAATAAATTAATCATCTTCGTGTATATGCATGGTAAGAGAAGCAAATGGTATGTTACACAGAGCTTCCAAGAAGGAGATAATGCAAGATAACAGACTGCAGATGATACTTAGGAAGACTTCCTAGAGAGAAGAGAAAGTGACACTGCCCATATAAGAAAGCTAACTAAAACATTAGAGAACAAGAACAAGGAGAGAGATAGACAGAGACAGAGACAGAGATTTGATTACAGACCAAGAGCAGGAAATGGGGAAGAATTTAAGTTGAATGATAAATAAAGGAATTAATGCTTAGCAGATGCAAGCTACACATTAGCTGCAACCCATAGTGCACACACACTGACCTATGTCTGAATATTTGAAGTTTTGTACCCTCACAATGCAAAAATAATAAAATTTAGGAGAAGGGATTGGAAGTGGAAGAAATGTACCTGTTACCTGCCTCATCTATAAAGGCTGGGCTTCAAAATTGTGAATCAAATGAGAAAATTTTGTATTTCAAAAATGCTGAAATGTATATTGTGATGATAGTGAACTAGAATTGCAAAACAATTTACTGATCTTGGAAAATGATGAAAGTTTAAAGAATGAAATGATAGTAGACACCTGATAGTAGACCACCATCTGAATACCTCTCATTAAATCCTTAGATAAGAAAAGATCTCAAAACCCAAACAAGATGCAGCCTATTGCAATGGAAGAATAGTAAAGTATAAAACTACGACCAACGAAGTGCAGAATAACAGAGACCCTAAACTGTTCAACCCAAAGCAGGCCATCCTAAGACTCAGGAAATCTTACAGAAGAGTGAGCGCTAAGATTTTAAGAGCCTGAAGGAAGGGAGGTCCACTATTGACCAGGGCACTTCAGTCAAGACAAGGCAGCTGTATCCAGGAACTCATTGCAATATGATTTTTCCTTGCTGCCATATCAAAATTCCCCCCTGGATCAGCCAGGATCTCAGAAGAAATAATTACATGCAATGGGAACCTAGGGGCAGATGCTAGACAGATGAAGTGGATTATTCCACCTGTGGATTTACCCATGGAAGGGCCACTTAACGTGCCACAGAGGCCTTGTCTCCTAGTAGTACCAACAACCCTAAGTGAGCCCTGTGGCTCATACAACAGGCAGATAGGACAGTGGGAAGGAGAGGAATGGACTGGTGATGGGAGGGGAGGGCGTGGGGGAGGAGCGGAAGAGGGAGGATATAGTCAGCCAAGAATCAAAAATATCAGAGATTCTGAGACATGGCTGACATGACTTTCTCTTTAGGAATATCCTGGCCTCGAAGCAATCAAGAAGACACATCCAGAAAAGAAGGAAATAGCAAGCTATAGGATAAGAAATTCAGTATAGCCATGGACAGATCACATATTGCTATGCAAAGAGTCTGAACTTAGGGCTGTTAAGGAGAATAAAGTCTCGTGAATACACATATACTTCACCTGACCATCCACCTAAATATACCATGTACACTCCACACACACACATCACACACACTACACATGCACACACACATATCATGCTCATACACATGCCACATATGCCACATATATACACATGTCACATACACATGCACACACATATGCATATATATACTTCACACATAAGGTGATGTATCTGTATTCTGCTTTCAGCTGCAGATAAACTCTCTGATGATATGATAACTACACCTTGTACATACGTACTGAAACATCACACTGGTCCTACATGTACATATAAACATATGTCAATTTAAAATAAAAAATTATAAATTCCCTCCAGACCAAAAGAATATCAGAAGTCTCAGTTTATCTTTCCATTACTTAATAATGGAAGGTATTCAATCTATACTAATCAAGCACATGAACAAACAATAAGGTTAGCAAATATTGAGGGAACTACAGCTAATGAAACATACCTCATAGATATCAAATAATGAAGATATGAGACAGGATCTTAAACATAACTGACCAATATATTCAAGAAATTTAATGATAAGAAGATGGGATTTGGCAGATTATTAGAAACTAAAACTCCATTAAATAGAAATAATTATATAGAAAGGTTCAGTAGCTGATATGAAGAATGCTATGTGTGAACAATGAATTTAGCCCTTAGGTCCTTGTGATCTCTAGGAAATGCATTCAGATGATGCACAGAGCCCGGCATGGAGGAAAGACAGAGTTAACTGCCAGATATTATCCTATCAGATATCCTATCAGAGTCCTATCAAGAATGAGAGTAGGAGACGGCCAAAGATCCATGTGGCCAGAGTGACCAAAATGAGAAGAAGCACTTCCATGGAGTAAGAATGTTGTGTAGGCACATTATCAGGAGTGGGAATGGACAATGACTAGAGAGACCGCTGTGCTGACCTGTATGTTAGGGTAAATGGCATACTATTTCCTGAAGTTTCTGGAACAGACAATTTTACTATCCAGATGATAGACAGGCCCATTTAAATTGACATTTAATGGAGGAGAAAATGGTATTTCTACTAGAAAGTCTTTTGTTACATGATTACCTTACAAACTTCCAAAAAGTTCAGAAAGTGACATCTGCACACAAGGCCAGATATTTAACTCAGATACTATTGTTTTGATCAAAATTGGGTAATCAGAGCAGACTAAAACTATTAAGGAAAGGAGAACTGGAAAGTTGGCTCAATGAGTAAAGTCAATTACTCACAAATCTAGACATCTGATTTTGATGTATTACCCTGGGAACCCACTTGGTTCAAGTTGTCCTCTCACATGTAGTTCATGGTGTGTGTAACTGATATCTCTCTCTCTCTCTCTCTCTCTCTCTCTCTCTTTCTCTCTCTCTCTGTCTTTTATCTTTGAGTAAACAAATAAAATTATTTTGATTTTAATAGGCATTTTATTAAAAATTTTTCATGTAAATCAAAATGAGTTTATGTTCATTCTCCTTAACTCTCCTCTCCATACACCAATACAGCCATGTCCCCTTTGCTCTCATGACCCTCTGCATGTGCGACCCACAGTGCTCAATTTAAGGTGCTTGTACGAGTAAGGAGCCAAGCCTCTGCAGTAGTGTATGTGGCTCTTCAGTGGGTCAGCCCATAGGTGGAAAAGTTCCCCTTCTCTTGTTCAGCACCATTCCCAAAGATTATCTTTGACTGTAATTTTTTCTCCTGTCATCCTCATTGGTCCATGGGGGAATGTCAACCATTGTGTAGATCTGGAGTAAGTACGTTTCATGGCAATGAGCTCCTGGTATAGCAACACTGTTCATCACTGGAGTCCTGGCCAGGAGTACACCTCCTCATCTTTATGCTCTTACAAGCTTATTGTTTATACTTGTTACTCTTTTCTATTGCTGTGGGAAACTACTCAAAGCCAAGCAACTTTAGGGAGAAAGACAGATTTATTCAGCCTATGGTTACAGAGGGGAGATACAGCCTTTCATGGTGGTATTGCCATAGTTGGCAGGCAAATTAAGTCACACTCATCCAGAAGGCTGAGAGCTACTAGACTGTCAGATGCAAGAACAAACTCTCCTGGAAGTATGTTGGGACTAATCCACTTCAAGGCCCACTCTGTATAATTACCTTCCTCCCACAGGGCTTCATCTCCTAAAATTGCCATGACCTTCCCAAACACATGACACTATGGGGGACACATTTCAAACCCTGACATTGTTCCTTCTTTTGCAAGGTTCCCTGAGTCTTGGGATAGAGAGAGATTTTAGTGACCTAATTAGGATAAGCATTCCAATGTTGCCGATACTCTGTACTCTGGTCAGTAGTGGTTTACTGCATCATAAACCTTTAATTGCAACAAGATGCATCTTGATTGAGTGACCAGAACTTTTATTAGATCCATTCAGAAAGTATTTAGTTCCCAGAGGATCTTACATACCACCATTACTCCACTGGGTAGTTCAATTTGTTGTAGCTTGCAGCATTCATAGCTGAGTGAGGCCATTGATCATTTTTCCCCCCAAGACACTTGCCTTTTCTTTCTTTCCTTTTTTCCTCCTTACTTTTTACTGTATCATGTCCCCTTTTTTTTCACTCCCCTTTACAATTTTTTTTGTTTAACTGCCTTATTTATTTACTTGCCTGTGTTCTTTTTTTTTAATTTTTTTATTATTATTATTTATTTCAATTGTGCGTGTGTGTGTATGTATGTGCGCGCGCATGTGTGTACCTGTGTGTGTGTAGAATCACGGACGAATCGGGAACCACCATGGACGCCTCCACCTCCTTCTGCCCGGGGATTCACAGGCTCCGCCCCACCAGGACCAGAAGCACAGGCCGCCCCCGCTTCCGCCTGGCATCTATACATGGGATCTGGGATCCGAACTCAGGACCTTCTGCCTGTAAGGCAGAGGCTTAACCCCTGAGCCACCTCTCCTGCCTGTGTTCTTTTGTCTCTCCTCTTTTGGGATTTCTTCCTCCCCCATGATTATTTTCTGTTGTAGTATGTGAGTGTCATAGAAGTTTCCATTTGATTATATCATTCTGAATGTTCACCATTAGCATTCAATTACAGGAAATAACATGTAGTATCTGTCTTTCTGAGTCTAGGAAAGTTTTCTCAATATGCTTTCTTACAACTCCATCCATTTATCAGCAAATTTCATCAGTAATTTTTCTTGACAGGTGAATAGTATTACATTGTGTATATATGTACCATTTTCATTATCTAGTCATTTACTGTCGGACATTTAGATTGACTGTGAATTGCTACTGTAAATACAGTAGCAATTGGAATGAACATGGATATACACACTTCTCTGTAGTAGATGTAGTGTTCTATGGGACTGAAATAGCTGAGTCTTAAGGCATGATTCCATAATGAAACACCTGGAACTAATAAACAAGTTCAGGAGATTGGCAGGCTAAAAACTCAATATTCCAAAATCAGTGGCTATCGTATACATCAAGAATAACAGTCCCTTTCACCCCACCCCACTCCGCCGGTCGGTAGGGACGCGCGCGGGGTCCAGCCGGGCCTCACCCCGCGACTCTAGGTAAGCCCTGGCCGCGCCCACCCACCAGAACCCCAGGTCAGCCCAAAGGGACCCGGCTCCGACTCCCGCCATCCAGCCGGAGCTGCGTGCCCAGGGCCGAGGGACGAGGAGGACCTCCCCCTATGCCCGGGCCCCGCCCCAGCTGCCCTCAGGTGAAATAGCTCCACGCCAACGCCCCCATCCTCCCTTTCACCCCACCCCACTCCGCTGGTCGGGATGGGTGCACGGTCCAGCTGGGCCTCACCCGTGACCTAGGTAAGCTCTGTCCCTGCCCACCCCCAGAACCCCAGGCCAAATAATTCAGTTTAGTGAAATTGAAAGATCTTAAGAGTTAAAACGACAATGCCAAAGTCAGAGTACAAATCCATGAGAAGCAACACTCAAGTAAACAAATTTCCCACTGAAGAAATTAATCCCATAATGTTAGACTCCAACCAGAACAAACCCGGGGAAAAGGGCCAAGAAAGCCTGATCCAGGATAACGACTTTCAAAATATGATCATTACCATGTTCAATACTATGAAAGAGGAAATCAGGGAGGAATTACATAATCAAATCAATCGCTTTGAAGAGGAACACAACAGACATTTAGAGGAATTGAGAAAAACAGTGCAAGAAACAAAAACTGGCATAGAGCAGTTAAAACAGACTCAAGCAGAGTTTAAAACTGAGCTACAAGACAAGTTATCTTCAACCCAGAACGCCACAGAGAGTCTTATCAACAGAACTAACGAAGCAGAAAACAGAATTTCAGACCTTGAAGATAAAGTGGGAGTACTAACCAGCTCAATGGAAGAGGTTGTTAAAGCCAAAAAGATACTTGAGAGAAATATCCAAGAGATATGGGACACCCTGAAGAAGCCTAACATGCGTATTCATGGAATACCAGAGCAAGAATCTCAAAATACCACCCCTGAGGAAATTTTTCAAATGATTATCAAGGAAAACTTTCCTCATATAAAAAAAAGAGAGGCCAATCCATATACAAGAGGCATTCCGCACCCCAAACAGATACGACCAAAACAGAAGCACCCCACGGCAAATAATAGTTAAAACACTCCACATTCAAGATAAAGAACTGGTGCTGAGAGCTTCAAGGGAGAAAAAACAAGTCACTTTTAAAGGCAAACCTATTAAAATAACAAATGACTTCTCAGTCGAAACAGTAAAAGCAAGAAGAGCTTGAAGAGACATACTTCCAGTATTGAATGAGCAAAAATGTCAACCCAGGCTGATTTACCCTGCAAAACTATCAGTCATGATCGAGAGAGAAAGAAAAACTTTCCAGCACAAAGACAACTTGAAGGGATACATGTCCACCAAACCAGGCCTTCAAAAAATGCTAGAAATGATACTCAAGTGTGAAGAAAAAAATAGGCATATCCAGGAGAACAGAAGGCAAGTATAACACCATTAAAAGCGAAGCAATATACTTATAAAAACTACTAAACATAATATATGTCTGGAATTAAAAATAGTTTCTCCATATAACACTAAATGTTAATGGAATTAATTCACCGATCAAGAGACACAGATTACAAACTTGGATTAAAAATCACAATCCATCAATCTGCTGCCTGCAGGAAACCCATCTCACCACAAAAGATAGGCACGCTCTAAAAATAAAAGGCTGGTCAACAATTCTACAAGCTAATGGAAGCAGAAAACAGGCAGGGGTAGCCATGATGTTATCAGACAAAGTGGACTTCAAACCAAAGAAAATTATAAGAGACACAGATGGATACTACATTTTAGTCACAGGTACAATTCACCAGGAAGACTTCACAATACTGAACATTGTTGCACCCAATATGGGCCCCTCCACATTCATTAAGAAAACCCTACAGCGTCTAAAGCAAGAAATCAACCCCCAAACAATAATTCTTGGGGACTTCAACAACGCCCTCTCAACATGGGATAGATCAACAGGTCAAAAGCTTAACAGAGACACTTTGGAACTTAATCAAACCCTGAAAGAAATGGACCTTACAGATCTCTATCAAACTTTTCACCCACGCACCAAAGAATACACATTTTTCTCAACAGCACACGGAACTTTCTCCAAAATAGATCACATACTGGGCCACAAAACAAATCTACACATATACAAGAAGGTTGAAATTCTAACCTGTGCCCTATCAGACCACCACGGCCTAAAGCTGTACATCCACAACACATCAAACAAGAGAAATACAGTAACTCCTGGAAACTTAACAATATGATGCTGAATGAGAACTGGATTCAGGAAGAAATTAAAAAGGAAATTCAAGATTTCCTGAAAGTGAATGATAACGAAAATATAACTTATCAAAATCTCTGGGACACAATGAAAGCTGTTCTAAGAGGTAAGTTCATAGCTTTTAATGCCTACATCAAAAAAATGGAAACATCAGAAATAAACAACTTAACAATGCAGCTTAAAGCTTTAGAGAAACTAGAGCAATCTGATCCCAAAGTAGTAGAAGAGAGGAGATTAGCAAAATAAGGGGAGAAATATCTGAAATCGAGATTAAGAAAATGATAGAAAAAATCAACCAGTCAAAAAGCTGGTTCTTTGAAAAAATCAACAAGATTGATACACTCCTAGCTAAATTAACCAAAAGCAGGAGAGAGAAAACCCAAATTAACAAAATCAGAAATGAACATGGAGTTATCACTACTGATACCCAAGAAATCCAGAGAATTATAACATCATATTTCAAAAACTTGTACTCTGTGAAGTTTGACAACACAAAAGAGATGGATGAATTTCTAAGTAAACACAACTTACCTAAATTGAATCAGGAAGTTGTGAATTATTTAAAAAGTCCTATAACATATAAGGGAATTGAAGAAGTAATCTCAAATCTTCCCACCGAAAAATGTCCTGGACCAGATGGATTCAGCACAGAGTTCTACCAGACAATTAAGGAGTTAATAAAACCAATACTCCTTAAACTGTTTCATCAAATAGCAAAGGAAGGAACACTACCAAATTCTTTCTATGAAGCTAATATCATCTTAATCCCAAAACCTAAAAAAGATTCACTTAAAAAAGAAAACTATAGGCCGATATCTCTGATGAACACTGATGCAAAGATTCTCAACAAAGTTTTAGCAAATCGGATTCAAAAACATATTAAAAAGATTATTCATGGGGACCAAGTAAGCTTCATCCCCGGCACACAAGGTTGGTTCAATATACACAAATCAATAAATGTAATTCATCATGTAAACCAGTCCAAAGTCCAAGACCACATGATACTCTCGATAGATGCAGAAAAAGCTTTTGACAAGGTCCAACAGACTTTTATGATCAAAATGCTAGAGACAGTAGGAATGGAAGGAACCTTTATCAATATAATAAAAGCTGTATACAACAAGCCCACAGCAAGGATTATGCTCAATGGGGAACAATTGGAAGCATTCCCACTTCGATCAGGAACTAGACAAGGCTGTCCACTCTCACCACTTCTATTCAATATTGTACTTGAAGTCTTAGCTGAAGCCATAAGACAAGAAAGGGACATAAAAGGGATTCAAATCGGCAAGGAAGAAGTCAAGCTATCCCTATTTGCAGATGACATGATCTTATACATGAGTGATCCCAAAAACTCCACCAGGAAGCTCCTGGAACTAATTGAAAAGTTCAGCAGGGTGGCAGGATACAAAATAAATGTGCAAAAATCAGAGCCCTTCCTATATGCCCAGAATGAAAGAAGTGAAAAAGCCCTGAGAGAAACCATCCCATTCACTATAGCCGCTAAAAAAATGAAATACCTTGGTATAAACCTAACCAAGGAGGTAAAAGACCTTTACAATGAAAACTTTAAAACCCTGAAGAAAGAAATTGCAGAAGACACCAGAAGGTGGAAAGACCTCTCTTGTTCCTGGATTGGCAGAATCAATATCGTAAAAATGACCATCCTACCAAAGGCAATATAGAAATTCAATGCTATACCAATTAAAATCCCAAAGCAATTCTTTAAAGAAGTTGACCAAACAATCTCAAAATTCATATGGAGGCACAAAAGACCCAGGATAGCAAAGACAATCCTGAGTAACAAAAACACTGCTGGAGATATTACCATACCGAATCTTAGTCTATATTACAAATCCATAGTTATAAAAACAGCCTGGTACTGGCTCCAAAATAGACACACAGATCAATGGATAAGGATTGCAGACCCAGATATAAGCCCACAAAATTACAGCCATTTGGTCTTTGACAAAGGGGCCCAAAGAATCCAATGAAAAAGAACAGCATCTTCAACAAATGGTGCTGGCAAAACTGGATCTCCACATGCAGAAGATTAAAGCTGGACCCGTACTTGTCACCATGTACAAGACTTAATTCCAAATGGATCAAGGACCTTGATATCAGGCCAGAGACTATAAAAACCATAGTTGAAAGGATAGGGAACTCCCTCGAGCTAATTGGGCTAGGCCAACATTTCCTAAACACATCCAATGGCACAGTCACTGCTACCAACTCTCAACAGTTGGGATCTTGTGAAATTAAAGAGCTTCTGTTCAGATAAAGAGATTGTAACACGAGCTCAAAGGCAACCCACAGAATGGGAGAAAATCTTCATTAACCACATATCTGATAGAGCTCTACTGTCCAGAGTGCACAAAGAATTTAGAAAACTAAACTCCAAGGAAAACAATGGCCCAATTAAAAAATGGGCCCTGGAACGTAAAAGAAACTTTACTAGGGATGAAATTAAAATGTCTAACAAATATCTTAAAAAATGCTCCACTTCCTTAGCCATCAGGGAAATGCAAATCAAAACTTCCCTGAGATATCATCTCACCCCGGTCAGGATGGCAAAAATCCACAACACAAACAACAACAAATGCTGGAGAGGATGTGGAGAGAGGGGAACTCTCCTATATTGCTGGTGGGAGTGCAGGCTCATACAGCCACTCTGGCGAGCCGTCTGGAGATTCTTAAAGAAATTAAAGATTGAAATGCCATATGACCCTGCTATTCCACTTTTGGGAATAACCCCCCATACAGCAGAGGTTCACCTCGATAGCACAAGCACGACCATGTTCATAGCAGCACTGTTTACAATAGCAAGGACATGGAATCAACCCAAATGTCCAACAGTTGACGAGTGGATAAGGAAACTGTGGTACATCTATACAATGGAGTACTACTCAGCCATCAAAAATGATGAATTACTGGAATTTGCCAGGAAATGGATGTCATTAGAAACAATTATATTAAGTGAAGTATCCCAGACCCAGAAAATTAAGCGCCGTATGTACTCCCTAATAGTTGGCTCCTAATACCAAACCCACCCAGCCCATCTTGAGACACTCATAGATAAATCTATGTATTACCTACAGTAATTGCAAGGATTATGAACAGGAGGAATGGGGTTGGAGGGCCACACCAGAAACAAGGAGAGAAGTGACCATGTTACAGTAGAGAAAATAGGCCTCCATCAAGGACTGCAAGAAAGTAATGTGACACCTAGTTAAGTTCACAATTCGTTCCTGATCATTTACAACTAAGCGGGTATGAACTCACCAGAAGGGGAGGGCATATAGTCCAGCAGATTAAAAAGTAATCATTTTGCAAATGGGTGATTGACCCCTCCCATTGCCTAACCCCATATGACCCTGCAATTCCAATTTTGGGTATAAGTATTACATCTACCCTTGAATGTGCTCTTATAATAAGTCTCCAGTTTAACAGCTTTCTGTCTCTGGCCAGGGGGTGACATACAGTGCCCATCACGATGGAGTGAAGGGCATTACAGGAGCAACAAACTGCAAAAAGAAATCAATGAACCACAATCCAGAACTTCAGAGACTCTCTATCAACCACCTAGAACTAGGCCAGACTAATCTCTCCCCATCCTGAAGCTCAGGGATATTTGAGGAAGAGGGGGCGGTAAGAGTGTAAGAGCATAAGGATGGGAGGAGTAATGATTTGCAAGATACTCCACACGAGTTAGGGCCGAAGCAATTATAATTGGACATTGTATGCCCGGCGCAATGTCCAACACACTATTGACCTCACAAAGTCTAGCATCTGCTAAAGGCACCAAGATCCTTGGAGGCAAGGGATTGACAGCCACAGTAGTGTTCCTATGCTTAAGGGGAACACAGGAAGGGGTTCAGGGAAATGCCACTGGGTCCTTGTACGTCATCAGAGAGGAAGGCCCAGAGGAGAGTCAGGCATGCACAAGAAAGGACTCTGAGAATCGGGGCGGGAGGCACGGGGGGATGGGGTGGGAGGGGTGAGGGGAGGGGAGCAGGGGGTTGGGGGGGGAGGAGGAGGGAGGGAGGAACTGGTGTACCTATTAAGTTTGTATGAGCTGAAATAATAATAAAAAATGTATTATATATATAAAAAAAAGAATAAACAAAGTGCTCACTTCGGCAGCACATATACCAAAACTGGAACAATATAAAGAAGTTAGCATGGCCTCTGTGCAAGGATGACACGCAAATTTGTGAGGCATTCCATATTTTTTCTTTTACTACAGTTTTTTTTTAAAAAAATAAAACTGCAATTGTTCCATGTAGAATGTTGTTTGAACAGGCAGAAAGAATATTTGCAAGATTCCTCTAGGTGTCTCAATGGTAGTGTTCAGGAGCCTCCGGGGCAGCTGGAAGGGAGGTGCTGTTCAGTCACAGTGCTGCAGAGCAGTACCCAACCAAGTCCATCCACAATGGCTGAAACCAGTCTTGACGTGATGTAATGGATAAATGACCACTGGAAAAAAATAAACCAAAGAACTGCAGTGTACTTTGTCTTTCACCTTTATAAACCATGATTTATGGAAAGCTTGTCCGTTTTTCCAAAGGCTGGTATATCAGTATTTGGAAACATCGAGTGTTCATTTTGAGTGGGCAGAGGTAACCTCACCCAACTGCCTTTCAATAATATTAATGAAACGTGAAAAAAAAAGAAAAAATGAAGAGAGAAAGAACTTAGAGAAACAATTCCACTTACCATAGGTGCACAAAAAAAGAAATATCTGAGAGGGGTGGCAAGAGCAGGAGGTTGGAAGGATGGGGAGAGGGAGGGGACCGGTGTACCTGTTAAGTTTGTATGAGCAGAAATAAAAAAAAATCAGAAAAAAAGAACTATCTTAGAATAAGGCAAGAATATGAGAGACCTGTACAATGAAAACTTTAAAACACTAAAGAAAGAGATTAGAGAAAACACCAGAAGGTGGAAGGGCATCACATATTCTTGTATTGATACAAGTAACATTGCAAAAATAACCATCCTACCAAAAGCAAAAACAGATTCAATACCAGTCAAAATTTCAATCTAGTTTTCACAGAAATTTAAAAAAATCTCAAAATTCACATGGAAGCACAAAAAGACTATGATAGTAAACAATACTGAGTAATAAAAACTCTTCTGGAAGTGTTACTATATCAGACCTTAAACTATATTACAAAGCCATAGTAATAAAAACAGCATGGTCTGACTCCAAAACTGAGATACTGATTGAGGGATTAGAATTGAAGACCCAGATATAAGCACACACATGAGGTACAGTCAATTGATTTTTGACATAGGTGCCAAAATTTGAAAAACAGAATAGCATCTTCAACAAACGGTGATAGGAATATTAGATATTTACGTGCATAAGAATAAATCTAGATCCTCATCTGTCATTCTGCAAAAAAATTAATTCCAAATGGATCAAAAACTCAATATTGAACCATAGACTATAAAACTCATAGAGTCTCACAGAAGAAAGAATAGAGAGCAAATTTTATCTAAATGGTCTTTTCTGAATAAGATAAGACCTCAAATACACAGGAAGTCAGAAAAACATTCAATACATGGGATTTCAAGAAATTAAAAACTTCTGTTTAGAAAAAAAATTGTTAATTAAGCAAAAAGGCAATCTACAGAATGGGAGAAAATCTTTATTACCTAAATATCTGATAGAAGACTGGCATCCAGAGTACATAAGGAGCTCAAAAAATAAAATATTTCAGAAGTAAATAACACAATTTTAAAAAATGGACTTTGAATTGAAAAGAAACTTCAGAGGAAGGTTTGGCTTTCACACAAAACAATGCTCCAGGGGATGGGAAGGAGGAAGCACCTAGAGAGGGGGTGGGTGGGAGGGGGTGAAAGAAAAGCGAGAAGAGGGGAAAGTGCAAGGGGAGACTGGGGAGAGGAAGAGGGAGGGAAAGCACAGGGGTACCTATTGAGCTTGTATGATTAGGAAAAAAATAAAATGTGTGAGAAAAAGTAATAAAAGAAACTTTTCACAGAAAAAAATTCAAATGTCTAACAAATACCTTGAAAAAATATTCTTATTTCCCTAGCCATTAGGAAAATGCAATTTAATGGAATCTTGAGATATCATCTCACTCCATTCAAAAATCCAAAACAAAAATAGCAATAAGTTTTGGCAACATTTGGCAACATGAAGGATCCGTCATTCATTGTTGGTGAGAATGAAATTCACACAACCCCTTTGGAGATCAGTACGGAGATTCCTTAAAAAATGTCCCAAATAAAAATTCTTTAAAGAACTACTGAAAGGAAGAGTTGGGACAAATTTTGCAGTGAACATCCATTTATGTACTACCTAGGTGCTATAGTTCATATTTACGATGTTTTAGCACTCATTTATCTATCTGCCTATTTTCCATCATTCATTTATCAGTCTGCAGTGAATTTCAAGGGAAGTTGCAAACATCTGTACAATGTTTATTTCAGAATTCTTAGTCTCTAAAAGCAGAGTCAAATGCCTGGTGAAAGTTGGATAACAGCTGTCAGAACATGTGGGTTATAGATGGAAATCTCTAGTTGAATAGCAAATTAAAATAGGAAACTTTACAAAAAGAACAGGAATAAAATTCAAATTCTCTCCTGGGAGAAGCAGCAGGTTTAGGGAACTCTCCAGTAAGGAAGTGACTAGAGCCACAGTATGATATACACAGTTTGGAAAATCAGCACCACATTCTCAGTAACATATTTTTAAAGAGAAAAAAGGCAGAGCAATAGGGGGTGGGAGTTGGGACATTGTGTGTCGCCATAGCAGAGGAAGAAAATATAATATATAACCTTTCCTCTCTACACTAACCCAAACAGCTATGAGACTCTATTTAAACTCGAAGCAAGTGTCACAGGACTGTGTGCTAAAAGATGGCCAGGAGAATACTTCCAGACTGAAGGGAGGAAACTTTAGCAGAATCTCAGAGAGTATTCAGCTAGGTGAAAACCTGACCAGAGTCTGACACTGAGAGGGAATAAGGACTCAGCTTCCAAGTCTCCAAGCAGCAAAGAACTTCCTATGGTTGAACTTCACAGTTGAACCATGGATGGACTGCTCAGAGATATGACTAGTATGTGTTATATGACCCAAGAGTTAGCATATGTGACCTGAAGTTATAAAGCACTATCCAGAAGTGCAACTAATATATCTGTGATGAACTTCCCATGGCATCTGTGATCCAGTAATGGAATACCAAGTGCAGGCATGAATCAGCAAGCAGGAAAAACTGTGTTCACACTCCATTCCTCTGTTTTTGCCACCTTCACATTTATTCCTCCTTTATTTAATACCCATAATAACTTAACAGGTAAGTTCTATCCTTCTCTATTCTTTTTTTTTAATTTTTTAACATTTTTATTATTATTTCCGCTCATACAAACTTAATAAGTAGACCAGTTCCCTCCCCCCTCCTACTCCCCCTGAACCCCTTGCTCCCCTTCCCTGCCTCCCCATCTCCCAGTGCCTCCCCCCCAATTCCCAGAGAGTCCTTGCTTGTGCATGCCTGATTCTCCTCTGGGCCCTCCTCTCTGGTGACGTACAAGGACCCAGTGGCATTTCCCTGAACCCTTTCCCGTGTTCCCCTTAAGCATGAGAACACTACTGTGGCTGTCAATCCCTTGCCTCCAAGGATCTTGGTGCCTTTAGCAGATGCCAGACTTTGTGAGGTCAATAGTGTGTTGGACATTGCGCCAGGCATGCAAAGTCCTATTATGATTGCTTCGGCCCTAACTTGTATGGAATATCTTGCAAATCATTGCTCCTCCCATCCTTTTGCTCTTACAATCTTACCGCCCCCTCTTCCGCAAATGTTCCTGAGCTTCAGGATGGGAGGAGATTAGGCTGGCTTAGTTCTATGTGGTTGATATAGAGTCTCTGAAGTTCTGGATTGTGGTTTGTTGATTTTCTTATGCAGTTTTGCTGCTCCTGCAATGCCCTTCACTCCATTCTGATAGGGCACTGTATGTCACCCCCTGGTCAGAGACAAAAAACTGTTGAACTGGAATCTTGTTATAATAGCACATTCAAGGGTAGATGTAATAAAAGCAGGAAACCTCAGTGAGGGAGGGGTCAATCACCCATTTGCAAAATGATCACCTTTCATCTGCCAGACTATACGCCCTCCCTTTCTGGTGACATCATGCCCCCTCAGTTGTACATGATAAGGAACGAAAGTCTGTGAACTTAACCAGGTGTCATATTACTTACTTGCATTCCTTGGAGGCTGATTTTCTCTGCTGTAACATGGTCCCCTCTCTCCTTGTGTCTGGTGTGGCCCTCCAACCCCATCCCTCCTGTTCACAATCCTTGCAATTACTGTATTACATAGGTTTACCTTTGAGTGTCTCAATGTGGGCTGGGTGAGTTTGGTACTAGGAGCCACCTATTAGGGAGTACATACGGTGCTTAACTTTCTGGGTTTGGAATACTTCACTTAATATAATTGATTCAAATGACATCAATTTCCCAGCAAATTCCAGTAATTCCATCATTTTTGATGGCTGAGTAGTACTCCATTGTATAGATGTACCACAGTTTCCTTATCCACTCGTCAACTGTTGGACATTTAGGTTGATTCCATGACTTTGCTATTGTAAACAGTGCTGCTATGAACATGGTCAAGCTTGTGCTATCGAGGCAAACTTCTACTGCATATGGGGGGTTATTCCCAAAAGTGGAATAGCAGGGTCATATGGCATTTCAATCTTTAATTTCTTTAAGAATCTCCAGACGGCTCGCCAGAGTGGCTGTATGAGCCTGCATTCCCACCAGCAATGTAGGAGAGTTCCCCTCTCTCCACATCCTCTCCAGCACTTGTTGTTGTTTGTATTGTGGATTTTTGCCATCCTCACTGGGGTGAGATGATATCTCAGGGAAGTTTTGATTTGCATTTCCCTGATGGCTAAGGAAGTGGAGCATTTTTTAAGATATTTGTTAGACATTTTAATTTCATCCCTGGTAAAATTACTTTTAAGTTCCAGGGCCCATTTTTTAATTGGGCCATTGGTTTCCTTAGTGTTTAATTTTCTGAGTCCTTTCTGCACTCTGGACAGTAGAGCTCTATCAGATATGTGGTTAGTGAAGATTTTCTCCCATTCTGTGGGTTGCCTTTGAGCTCGTGTTACAATCTCTTTATCTGAACAGAAGCTCTTTAATTTCACAAGATCCCAACTGTTGAGAGATGGTAGCAGTGACTGTGCCATTGGATGTCTGTTTAGGAAATGTTGGCCTAGCCCAATCAGCTCGAGAGTGTACCCTATCCTTTCAACTATGATTTTTATAGTCTCTGGCCTGATATCAAGGATCTTGATCCATTTGGAATTAAGTCTTGTACATGGTGACAAGTATGGGTCCAGCTTTAATCTTCTGCATGTGGAGATCCAGTTTTGCCAGCACCATTTGTTGAAGATGCTGTTCTTTTTCCATTGGATTCTTTGGGCCCCTTTGTCAAAGATCAAATGGCTGTATTTTTGTGGGCTTATATCTGGGACTTCAACCCTTATCCATTGATCTGTGTGTCTATTTTGGAGCCAGTACCAGGCTGTTTTTATAACTATGGATTTGTATTATAGACTAAGGTTTGGTATGGTAATACCGCCAGCAGTGTTTTTGTTACTCAGGATTGTCTTTGCTATCCTAGGTCTTTTGTGCCTCCATATGAATTTTGAGATTGTTTGGTCAACTTCTTTAAAGAATTGCTTTGGGATTTTAATTGGTATAGCATTGAATTTGTATATTGCCTTTGGTAGAATGGTCATTTTTACAATGTTGATTCTGCCAATCCAGGAGCATGGGAGGTCTTTCCACCTTCTGGTGTCTTCTGCAATTTCTTTCTTTAGGGTTTTAAAGTTTTCATTGTAAAGGTCTTTTACCTCCCTGGTTAGGTTTATACCAAGGTATTTCATTTTTTTAGACTACAGTAAATGGAATTGTTTCCCTCAAGGCTTTTTCACTTCTTTCATTCTGGGCATATAGGAAGGCCTCTCATTTTTGCACATTTATTTTGTATCCTTCCACCCTGCTGAACTTCTCAATTAGCTCCAGGAGCTTCCTGGTGGAGTTTTTGGGATCACTCATGTATAAGATCATGACATCTGCAAATAGGGATAGTTTGACTTCTTCCTTGCCGATTTGAATCCCTTTTATGTCCCTTTCTTGTCTTATGGCTTCAGCTAAGACTTCAAGTACAATATTGAATAGAAGTGGTGAGAGTGGACAGCCTTGTCTAGTTCCTGATCGAAGTGGGAATGCTTCCAATTGTTCCCCATTGAGCATAATCCTTGCTGTGGGCTTGTTGTATACAGCTTTTATTGTATTGATAAAAGTTCCTTCCATTCCTACTGTCTCTAGCGTTTTGATCATAAAAGTCTGTTGGATCTTGTCAAAATGCTTTTTCTGCATCTATCGAGATTATCATGTGGTCTTGGTCTTTGGACTGGTTTACATGATGAATCACATTTATTGATTTTTGTATGTTGAACCAACCATGTGTGCCGGGGATGAAGCCTACTTGGTCCCCGTGAATGATCTTTTTGATACGTTTTTTAATCCGATTTGCTAAGACTTTGTTGAGAATCTTTGCGTCTGTGTTCATCAGAGAGATCGGCCTATAGTTTTCTTTTTTAAGTGAATCTTTATTAGGTTTTGGGATTAAGACGATATTAGCTCCATAGAAGGAATTTGGTAGTGTTCCTTCCTTTGCTATTTGATGGAACACTTTAAGGAGTATTGGTGTTATTACTACTTAAATGTCTGGTAGAATTTGTGCTGAATCCATCTGGTCCAGGACATTTTTTGGTGGGAAGATTTGAGATTACTTCTTCAATTTCTTTATATGTTATAGGGCTATTTAAGTAACTCACAACTTCCTGATTCAATTTAGGTAGGTTGTGTTTACTTAGAAATTCATCCATCTCTTTTGTGTTGTCATACTTCAGTGAGTATAAGTTTCTGAAATATGATGTAATAATTCTCTGGATTTCTTGGGTATCCGTAGTGATAACTCCATGTTCATTTCTAATTTTGTTAATTTGGGTTTTCTCTCTCTTGCTTTTGGTTAATTTAGCTAGGGGTGTATCAATCTTATTGATTTTTTCAAAGAACCAGCTTTTTGACTCGTTGATTTTTTCTATCATTTTCTTAGTCTCGATTTCAGATATTTCTCCCCTTATTTTGCTAATCTCCTCTCTTCAACTACTTTTGGGATCAGATTGCTCAAGTTTCTCTAAAGCCTTAAGCTGCATCGTTAAGTTATTTATTTCTGATATTTCCATTTTTTTGATGTAGGCATTAAGAGCTATGAACTTACCTCTTAGAACAGCTTTCATTGTGTCCCAGAGATTTTGATAAGTTGTATTTTCATTATTGTTCACTTTCAGGAAATCTTGAATTTCCTTTTTAATTTCTTCCTGAATCCAGTTCTCATTCATCATCATATTGTTACGTTTCTAGGAGTTAGTGTATTTTCTCTTGTTTGTTGTGTTGTGGATGTCCAGCTTTAGGCCGTGGTGGTCTAATAGGGCACAGGTTAGAATTTCAACCTTTTGTATATGTGTAGATTCGTTTTGTGGCCCAATATGTGATCTATTTTGGAAAAAGTTCCGTGTGCTGCTGAGAAAAATGTGTATTCCTTGGTGCGTAGGTGAAAAGTTCGATAGAGATCTGTAAAGTCCATTTGTTTAAGGGTTCGATTAAATTCCCAAGTGTCTCTGTTAAGCTTTTGACCTGTTGATCTATCCCATGTTGAGAGGGCGGTGTTGAAGTCCCCAAGAATTATCGTTTGGGGGTTGATTTCTTGCTTTAGGTGCTGTAGGGTTTTCTTAATGAATGTGGAGGGGCCCGTATCAGGTGCATATATGTTCAATATTGTGAAGTCTTCCTGGTGAATTGTACCTGTGACTAAAATGGAGTATCCATCTGTGTGTCTCTTATGATTTTCTTTGGTTTGAAGTCCACTTTGTCTGAAAGCATAATTGCTACCCCTGCCTGTTTCCTGGTTCCATTAGCTTGCAAGATTTTGGACCAGCTTTTCATTCTTAGGATGTGCCTATCTTTTGTGGTGAGATGAGTTTTCTAAAGGCAGCAGATTGTTGGATTGTGGTTTTTAATCCAAGTTTGTAATCTGTGTCTCTTAATCGGTGAGTTAATATCATTGACATTTAATGTTATAATGGAGAAATTATTTTTAATTCTGGACATTTTTTATATTTAGTAGACTTTGTATGCATGTTGCTTGATATTATGTTTTGGTGGTATTATACTTCCCATCTGTCCTCCTGGATACGTTTGTTCTTTTCTTCAAGCTTGAGTATCATTTCTAGGATTTTTTGAAGGCCTGGTTTGGTAGACATGTATCCCTTCAAGTTGTCTTTGTGCTGGAAAACTTTTATTTCTCCCTCAATCATGACAGATAGTTTTGCCAGGTATATCAGTCTGGATTGGCATTTTTGCTCATTTAATACCTGAAGTATGTTTCTCCAAGCTCTTCTTGCTTTTACTGTTTCCATTGAGTAGTCATTTGTGATTCTAATAGGTTTACCTTTAAAAGTGAGTTGCTTTTTTTCTCTTGAAGCTCTCAGATCCTTTTTTTTGTCTTGAATGTGGAGTGTTTTGACTATTATTTGCCGTGGAGATTTTCTATTTTGGTTATATCTGTTTGGAGTGCGAAATGCCTCTTGTATTTGGATGGGCCTCTCATTCTTTAGTTGTGGGAAGTTTTCATCTATGATGAATTGAAATATTTCCTCCAGTGTGGTATTTTGAGATTCTTGCTCTGGTATTCCATGAATGCACATGTAAGGCTTCTTCAGGGTGTCCCATATCTCTTGAATGTTCCTCTCCAGTGTCTTCTTGGCTTTAACAATCTCTTCCATTGAGCTGGTTAATTCTCCCACTTTGTCTTCAAGATCTGAAATTCTATTTTCTGCCTCATTTGTTCTGCTGATAAGACTCTCTATTGAGTTTTGGGTTGAAGATAACTCGTCTTTTAGTTCAATTTTAAACTCTGCCTGAGACTGTTTTAATTGCTCTGTACATATTTTTGTTTCTTGAACTGTTTTTCTCAACTCCTCCAAGTGCCTGTTGTGTTCCTGTTTGAAGTTGTTGATACGGTTGTTTAACTCTTCTCGGATTTCCTCTTTCATGGTATTAATCATGGTAATGATCATACTCTGAATGTCGTTATGTTGGGTCTGGCTTTCATGGCTATTTTCTGTGGATTTGTTCTGGTCAGAATCCCTCATTATGGGATTGATTCTTTTGGCAGGAGATTGGTCTTCTTGGATTTCCTTTCTCGTGTATCTGCACTTTGACTTGTACATTGTTGTTTTGTTTTTTAGGACCTTTCAGTTTCTGTGTGTTTTTCACTGAATCCACTTAGTTGGTATTGTTACACTTGCCAGTTATTACTAGTGCTTGCCTTGGATTGGGTATGTTTGTGTATTGTTATCGTTATATCCTAGATGAGGCTACTAGGCTGTTAGTATGTCAGTTAAGTCAGGTTATGTTACCAGGGGGTGAATATTAGTTTGGTAGTGCACTTTTACGATTTAGTATCTTGGTGAAATGTGGGGGTGAGTGGTGTACTCCCTGGAGTTATATGTTGTGGGGTGGCTGTATGAGAAAGTTGATCTGAAGCATTGATACTTTAAAGGATCAGTAAGGTGAAAAGAAAAAGCTTACTTATCTTTGGGTTGGATGAGAAGAATCTCGCCCACGTGATATACTGATTGTAGTGGAGTCCAAATGTATGGCCTGTGTTCCCTTTGTTCCTTAGAATTTTGCTTGAGTTTCCTTTGGGCTCTATTGAATTCTGAGTAGCAGTGTGTCTTCCGTGGACAACGTGCGTAGGTCCCGGGGCCAGAGAGACAGAGGGTCTGATGTTGATTGCAGAATTCTTCACCTGCAACCTTGGGCAGCTGGCGGGGCGGGGGCGGGGGCGCGGGGCGGCGGGGCGGGGGCGGGCGGGGGCGGGCGGGGGCGGGCGGGGCGGGGCGGGGCGGGCGGGGGCGGGGCAGAGGAGGCTGGGGTCTGGGGTCGTCTGGGCCGCTGCGCAGGCCAAGCCAGAGTCGGCCTAGGTGCTCGCCGCCGGACGCGTTGAGCTCCGGGGTGGTAGGGCTGCCCTTTTCTATTCTTATCCTCTCTTTCTTTCTATGTCTCCATTTCTAGTTTTCTTTATCTGTTGGTTCTTTCCTATATTTTTTCCTTTTTCATTTTCCTTTAAATACACTTTTCCAAAAGCATAAGCTACTGGTGCTAATCACTATTCTTTACTCTGATGTTTTCCTTTTTATTCATACATATAGCTTCTAATACCTTTCTATACACATCTAAATGATCCTTTAACCTTAAATAGTTGATATTTCTGGCACAGGATATGAAAATATCATGCTGGAAGTGACTACCAAAACTTACTTCTTACAGACTAGCTCTCATACTTTGGGAGGTAATATGCAAGTTATCAAACAGGAAAAACTGTCAGTGGTATTACCCAGCAAGAAACACTGTTAGTTTCAACATGAACCAGCTTGACAAGCTTAATATGAATGAACATTCAATGAATAAAAGCATACATGGCATCAAAAGAATACATCTGACTGGATTTACATCCAGCTGTTAGTAGGACAGTCATGACCAGTCACTATAGCCTGGATGATAACCCTTGGTGTGAGAGGATACTGGACATGACAACCTACCACCTTCCAAACACTTCCCTTTGAGCCAATATAATAGTGCAGAATCAAATGCAGAATCAAAACGTCTTCTCTCAGAAAATTTGCCAATACAGTGAACCGCAACTGATCTAAGGCAGAAAGTAAGCAACTGAGGAGGATTCAAACATAAACAGGACACAAAAAGCTCCCCACACTAAAGTCCAGGATAGAACATGGAGGAGAGGACAGAAAGAATGTGAGAACAAGACAATGAGGAAGAACACCAACAAAAGAACACCACTTAGACATAGAAACAATACAACCTCGAAAACACTGCAACCAAATCCATCTGCATAGGTCTTATGCAATACTGACTCTAGAATTATGACACAATGAATAAAGGAGGAATTTAAATTGTTCTGCCCCTCACAGAGCAATCAGTGAAGGTCAACCTGGGCAAAGGAAATGGTTTCTTAGTACCCAGGTACACGAAAGAATACAACATTCCCTATTACACTCAGTGGAGGATATACAGAAGAGACACTATATTAGGAGATAAGCTTGTCATAAAGAAATCTCCTAGTATGATAATGGGCATATTGTTTGATTAATGGGGGGAGTCAAACAGCAACATAAAAAATCCATTATAATTTTAATTATTTAAGTAAAAAACATTTGTGTTTGTTCATTACTGCTATAATAAATGATTGTCTCCCCAAAATTTAGAAGAGCAAAACATCCTATTGCCTTCTGATTCCAAGTTATAGTACATCATGACAGAAAAAATTAACAGCCAGAAGTCAAAGAAATTAGCTTCATCATCTCTACAGTCAGAGCTTCATCATCTCTACAGTCAGAGCAAAAGAGAGCAAGGATCAATTTTACATACTTGCTTTACAGTTTTTCAGTTTGCCAAACATTAACTATTTTCCCTATAGATTTATCCACCTACCAAGGGAATAGTGTCACCAACAATAGATAGGTCTTCCCATCTGCATGTAAAACAATTAAGACAATCTTCAACAGGCTTGTACCAAACTCCTCACAGGTGTGCCCAGAGGTCTACTTTGGAATTTTAAGTTGACAGCTAAGACAAACCAGCACAGGAATGATTTTTATTTTTGACAATTGCTGTATTCTATTCTCAGAGGAATAATGGGAACCTTGCTGCCTCTCCTGAACACCAGGAAGAGCAGAGAAAAATGATACTTCAACCTTACTGTGACCTAGTTCTGCTTGCAAAAAGCAAATGCTTCTGAAAAAGATAGAAAAGGCCTAAGGGGCTGGAGAGATGCCTTAGTGGGTGCAGTGTTTGCCATACAAATATGAGAACCTGAACTTGGCGCATATCGCAAAACAGTCAGGCATAGTGGCGCATACCTGCAATTCTATCACTGGCAAGCAGAAGAGAAGAGAGTCTCAATGATTGACTTGGGTAGTTAGTCTACCCAAATCATGAGTTCCAGGGTCAACAACAGACTCTGTTTCAAAAAATGAATAATTCCAAGAGAACATAATTGAACTGCCAAACCAAAAAGAAAAGAAAGAAAAAGAAAGAAAGAAAGAAAGAAAGAAAGAAAGAAAGAAAGAAAGAAAGAAAGAAAGAAAGAAAGAAAGAAAGAAAGAAAGAAAGCACAAACAGAATTCAATAAGGATAGAAAAGCTGAGAGTGGAAAAAGCCAAACTAGAATACTGGAAATGGAAAATTCAGTAAGTCACAAAAAATATGTGTAATGGTTACACTTTACTATTGCTGTGAGAAAGCATCCAAAGTCAAACAACTTATGGGAGAAAGAAGATTATTCAACTTACAGTTCCAGAGAGGAAATAAATACATTCTTTCACAGTGGAGATGGCATGGCTGGCTGGATGAGGCTGATAGCCAGGCTAAGTCACAGCAGAACTCCAAATGGCTTGAGCATTCCTGGAACGTCTCTACTCTTCCTATATTCTGTGGTCCCTTTTACATAGTCCACTACTGGGAAATTCCTATGAAATCCATGGCCGTTCCCGAGGGATCTAAGGTGGGTATAATCCCTTCAGGTGGTCTTAGTTGATCCTTCCAGGTGTGGCCTCAGCTGATTATAGTGAATACCAAGTGTGTCAAGTTGACAGTCATCATTAACCATCACAATATGCAAAAGAATGCATCATGTGATGGACAGAAGATCCTTGTAGACAAGGTAAGATACTCAAGACTATGACACAGAAAAAGAATGAAGAATATCAGAAAGATAACACTCTACATCCATGCTATGGTCTGTGTCTTGCGTGAATTCTTTTCAAAGATAACATAAGGATTCAAGAGCTGAGGGGAGGAAATGGGAGTTCATGGTAACAGTGGCACACATTTTAATCACTAAAGTGAGGGGTAGTAAAGTGGGGGTGTCTGTGATGCATGACCTGTAAGCTGTCATTATCTACCAAGTTGCAAGAGGATTCATTTTTAATATTAGGATTTTCCTTTGTAGGATATCCTTTACAGGTAGGTCAACCAAGAAAGAGTAGCAAGTAAGATGATTCTTGGAATTACTTTTTTCAAAAAAAACTCATATCCTGTCACTGTATTGAACAGTTAGAACTATTAATTCTAGGAGATTTTTGGTGAAACTCCTTGGACTTTCTCAGGTACAGAAAAAATATCATCTGCAAATAAAGATACCTTTGTTTCTTTCTTTATGATTCGTATTCCTTTTACCACCCTCTCTTGTCCTTTAGCTTTAGTTAAGACTTCACGTACAATACTAAGCAGAAGTGGTGAGAATAGACAGCCTTATCTATTTCCTCATCTAAGTAGAAATACTTCAAATATTTCACCATTTAGGATGATTTTTACTATAGTTTTTTTGTATATAGTCTTATTTTCTCCAGGGATTTTTATCATAAAATGGTGTTGGATTTTGTTAAAAGCTTTTTCTGTGTCTATTGAGAGGATTATGTGAATTTTGTATTTGATTTTAGTTATATGATGAATACATATACCGATTTGCTTATATTGAACCAATATTGTGTTCCTGAAATAAAATCAACTTGTTCATAATGAATAATCTTTGATACGTATCTTTGAATTCAGTTTGCTAGTATTTTATTTAGGATTTTTGCATCCATGTTCATCAATGAAATTGGCCTATAATTTTCTTTGCTGTGTGCCTTCATTTGTTTTTTATACATTTTTATTATTATTTCCGCTCATACAAACTTAATAGGTACACCAGTTCCCTCCCTCCCTCCTCCTCACCCCGAAACCCCTGCTCCCCCTCCCCTCACCCCTCCCTCCCCATCCCCCAGTGCCTCCCGTCCCATTCCCAGAGAGTCCTTGCTTGTGCATGCCTGATTCTCCTCTGGGCCCTCCTCTCTGGTGATATACAAGGACCCAGTGGCATTTCCCTGAAACCTTTTCCGTGTTCCCCTTAAGCATGAGAACACTACTGTGGCTGTCAATCCCTTGCCTCCAAGAATCTTGGTGCCTTTAGCAGATGCTAGACTTTGTGAGGTCAATAGTGTGTTGGACATTGCGCCGGGCATGCAAAGTCCTATTATGATTGCTTCGGCCCTAACTTGTATGGAATATCTTGCAAATCATTGCTCCTCCCATCCTTTTGCTCTTACAATCTTACTGCTCCCTCTTCCGCAAATGTCCCTGAGCTTCAGGATGGGGAGAGATTAGTCTGGCCTAGGTGGTTGATATAGAGTCTCTGAAGTTCTGGATTATGGTTTGTTGGTTTTCTTTTGCAGTTTTGCTTCTCCTGCAATGCCCTTCACTCCATCCTTGAATCAAGGTACTATTGACTTCATAGAAAGAGTTTGCAAGTATTCCTTCCTTTTCAATTTTCTGGAATAATTTGAGGAGTAGTGATATTAGCTTATTAGATATTTTAAATGTCTGATAGATTCTATACTGAATCCATCTAGTGCTGTGCTTTTGGAGGCTGGGAAATTTGTAATTACTGTTTTTAAATTATCACTTGTTATAAGACTGAATAACTAAAATCATCCTGATTCAACTTTGGTAGGTTGCTTGTGCCTATAAATTTATCCATTTCTTTCAGATTGTCAAATTTGGTGGTCTGTGAATTTTTGCCATATGTCCTTAAGATTCTCTGAATTTTTTGGTATTAGTTGTGATAGATCCATTTTCATCTCTAATTTCAAAAATTTGAGTTTTCTCTCTTTTGATTTTGGTTATATGGCTAAGGGTTTATCAATCTTGTTTATTTTTTTAAAAGACCATCTTTTTAATGTATTCTTTAGTATTATTTTCTTTGTCTCAATTTCAGTTATTTCTATACAGTCTTGCTAATCTCCCATGTACTGTTTTGAGGGTTGGTTTGTTACTGTTTTTCTAAGGCTTTAAGCTACATTGGTAGGTTATTTATTTGGGATGTTTACTTTTTTTATGTAGACATTGATTGCCATAAACTTCCCTCTTAGGACTTCCTTCATTATGTTCCATAGATTCAGGTATGTTGTGGTTTTATTATCATTAAGTTGTATGAATTTTTGGATTTCCAGTTTGATTTATGCTCAGACCCATTCCAAGACTCAAGGAATCTTGCATAAGAGGGTGCAGTAAGATTGCAAGAACCTAAAGATAGGGAGATGTATTACAGGCTAAGACATTCTGGTCACAACAGTATTGTTGCATCTAGGAGCTCACTTCAGTGAGATCTACTACCACGAGATCTACACAATGGCTGATATATTAACATTCCTTCATGGACCAACAAGGATCTCTGGAGAAACTGCTATACTCAGACTCTCTGGGTCAGTTGCTGGACAAAAGAAGCCTCCACACCTATGAGTTTGTTCACTGAAGGACCACATATACTACCACAAAGTCCTGATTCTATCACAGGCATCCCAAAAGGGAGCCCTGTGATCCACACATGTGGAGGAACAGGAGGGCAAGAGGGAAATGTTTGAATCGGTGAAGGGAGAGAAGAATGGGGGAAGAAGGGAGGAAGAGAAGAAAGTACTGGGAAAAGCACATGAATTCAGTTTATTTGTTTATGAAAAATTCTCAATAAAAATTAATAAGATTAAAAACATCTCATATCCATTATAGGTAAGTGGTTAGATAAGAAAAGCCATCCATCTACAGGGGAATGGTTGGATAATGATATTGCAATCGAAAGACAATACTAGTCAGACATGGGAAAGGACAGAAGACCCTGTGTTGCCAGGGAAATAGCCTCAGGACACCGTACTCAGTTAACAAAAGAATTTCAGGAGAACACATAAAGTATTCTAAACTTTGGCAACACATGAGGGAGAATGATGAAATATCAATGCTTACTTTCACAGACATAAAGTAACTTCATGGAAATAAAGAGGTGACTAAAAAGACAGAGGAAGTACATAACTCCAAAACCAACCAGGAAAGGGAAGGAGAGACTTTTTGTTTTCCTTTTGTTTATACTGGTATTTAAATTAAATGACTTCTTTAAATATCAACATGAAAATTGAACTTTTTCTAAAGGGATTAAAAATAATGAGATAAATTCAAAAAAGAAGGGAAAAGACTTTTTATGTGGGGATATAATCTCCCAGTAAGACTGCTTCTAAGTAATAAGAAACAAATATTTTTATCTTATTATTATATTCGACTTCTATACATTCTGGTGTGTGAGGCAGCAAATGTACAGAAAAGATCACAAAGTGCAGACTAATTCCAGACAAAAGTACAAGGTCAGTGTTCATCAAAAGCAAAGGTCCCTTAGAAAGGAATGATTGACTACCACAACTGAAAGCCAGAACGCAAAGCCTTGGAAGAGTCATGGAGCCAGACTCAATTGCAATGTTTCCATGAAGCTATCAATATGTGCCATGGCATAGTTGCAGAAAAACCCAAAGCTGAACCCTTTCAACAGTCATTAGTTTTGCACAAGTAAAATATTTCCATTCTGTAACAAATTGCCTGAGATATTAAAAGAAAAAAGCCGCATAGATAATGAAGTGGTTTAAATAAATTACCTGTCATTTTTCAATAGCACATATACAAAATAAACCTGTGGGAATCATTGTCTGACTACAGTATCTTGCAGCTAGCTGTCTTCAGAGCCCAGGACATAGGAACACGTAAGGAATGTCTATAAGCATAAGCTCCTTTTGTGTTGCTCACAGAAGCAGCTTAGAAGGAATTAGCTTGTTCTGCTGCATTTTCAGAGGGTCCAGACCTTACATGTTTCCAGGTCTGTATGAAGCAGAACATAATGACAGGAGAAGCATGTGACTGAGGAACTTCTTTATGGTAAGCAGAAAGGAAGGGGCCTTGGGGAAAAACAGATTTAAGGACATGCCCTCCAGTGATCTTTTTCTAATTACTGTTTATCTCTTACCTGTCCCAAAATGCATCAAGGGATGAATCAATTGATTGGTAAAAGATCATGATCTAATTCTCCCTGTGAATTGTCACAGAAATACCTAGAGCTGTGTTTAATTAAATGTTCCTCAGTCCAATTACTTGACCACATTAACTATCATACCATCATCAGATACACTGCATTTCCTAGTATTATGATTTCTGGATAAGGTTTCATTATACAAAAGATACTGTGGAGCATTTGTCATGTTGTCTGCATGAACTGCAGAATGTTATCTTTTCCAAAAGAAAAGGAAAGGGGGACAGGGAGCTATCTCAACAGGAAAGGCACCTACTTGCAAATCTGGTAATCTGAGTTTGATTCCCCAGCAGTTCACAGGTCCAAAGGAGAGAACTGACTTGCAAATGAAAAGTAAAGATGGGAATAAGACCATCAATATCATCTTTGTTGACTGCCCTGTAGCTCACCTTCTTTATGCAGTTGTTTTAATAAGGTGGAAACTCACACACACACACACACACACACACACACACACACACACACACACACAAACACACACACACACAAAACTGTCAAAGCTAAACAGTGTGAGATGTGTTTGGGACAGCATTTCATTGTGCAGAAAAAAGTCACCCACTCCAAGGCAAGGACTTTCAATAATGGAAAACAATACAGCATCAGAATTGGATTGGTCTTTCAGTTCTGCCAAGCCAATCTCTGTTCCTGTGCTATGAGCCAGTCACAGGTGTAGTGAATGCCTCCTCTATACCCAAAAGGCCAACTGAGCAGGAATTTGCATGGAAAGTACTTCAGCAAACTAAGTATCATGGAAAATTCTTGTGCTCACTTAATGTCAACATACATGTGAATTTTCTTGGGAAAGTTAATGCCATCACACAATATTTGGCAGATATTTCTGGCCCTGTATGTGTTAAAATTTGTTGCAAAAGATCTTGAAACCAGACATCACATTTTTTAAATGTCATATCCTCACTCACTGTATTGATTCCTCCCTGTCCACATACATATGCATATATGTGAATACAAATACATGTCTGGTGGGATATATGTTAATCGTTACTATCCCTTCCACATAGTGAAAATCTTCAAATCAACATACTGTGCTTAAGACTATATATGTACATGGAGCAAATAAATGAATGAAAAATCATTTTGATGAGCAGAGGACAAGACAGCTATGCAAACATCAAACATTTCTTTAATGAGTTCTAAATTCCACAAGGAACATAGCTACATCATCGATAGAAAGCTCATTTTGAAATCCTCATATCTGACAAGTCACCACGTCCTATTATGAACCATTCTCTCTTGCTCCACTATTGTGCTGTTGCTCACAGAGAAGGACAGTGTGCTATCTAATAATCTTTCCTTGGAAGTATAAACCCTTCTGTCTCCCTGTTGGCCTGCCCTCAGAAAAAAAACTCATCTGAAATGAAACCCAGCAACACTCTCTCTTGGAGACTTTCCAAGAGAAACTAAATGTGTGAGTGTTCTTTTAGAACTATAAACTAGATGGAGAGAGGGAGGAGTGGAAAAGAGAGATACGCAGAGGAATGAAAGGAGGAGAAAGATAAAGAATGAGAAGGCAAAAAAAAGGAGAAAAAGAATTAAAAAGGCTGAACGTGATTGAAGAGTGCTAATTCACATCCATCCCCCCAAAATTTCAGTTCTAAGAAGTATCTGCTCTCCTCACATTACTAGGATGTTTGGATACTTTGTGAAGCATACTTACAATTGCAAGAGTTGATAGCCATAAAATAGCTTTGCTCTTTAGAGTTTGTTATATTTTATGTCATTGCTTGACTGATGTTGATTATACTTATTAGATATTACTACTTATTAGCAACCAGACACTATCCACAGTATTGAATTTGTGTGACTTCTTTTAGACTTCTGTCAAGTATTTTCATTTCCTTCATTTCTCACATGGAAATATATGAAGCAGTTTGGTGGATGGCACAGAAAAAGTCAGTAGAATAGTTGGAGTTTGAATCCAGACCCCAGAACCTCTTATGAACTACACAAAGACTACCACTGAACATGGTGGGGTAGGGATCTGTACGTCTGAAGCCTTTAGCTCACACATCAGTAAGAGGGCAACATCCTCCATGAATATCTGGACCAGGAAATTGTCAAGGTGGGGAAGCAGCACTGAATTTATTTTCCTCTGCAGATACTCTAGGCATGGGGCCAGCACAGGGGAGAGTGTCACTGTTCACCAGAACCTGAATTCAAGGCTTGCATCAAAGATGGCACCCAGGCCACAAGCATGGTCAGGCTCTGAGAATGTGGCTTTTGCCCCAGACCTCCAGAACTCCAGGCCTGGCAAGCGCAGTCATATCACTGAAAGGCTTCACTGCTACTGTTCTTGGGCCAGGACTCAGCCTAGTTCTTCTGGCATCAATCACGCTTAGACAGACTTTGATGTCGGAACATGGATCAAGCATTTGTTCACCTTTGGCAATGTCCAGTGAGTTTATTCCTGCCAAAAGAAACTGGCAGCATTTCTTCTGATCTTGGGATTTACTCCTCAGAAATTCAACTAGGCAAACCAATGCTTCACAGAACCAGATGCATAATCCCTGCCACACAGGCTTCTTTGTTAACAGAGACATAGGCCTCAGTATGTGTTCATGGGAAAATTTTTCATTCAGACTTATTCACAGTAAAAGGAAATCTTGTCTTGGCCTTAAGATTGACCACTCTTCTAGAACTTTCTCAACATAAACAATTAGTAGCAAAATAGATAGGGGTCAGCTGAAGGACAGTTAGACAACCCCGCCTCCAGAGCCAAAGATGACCAAGGGCTGTTCTTCCAGGCCAATAAAGGGCAAATGTTTCTCTGTCCCCTGAAACTCATGCTTGTCAGTGACCCCTAACTCAAAGACCTTCACAGACTGCCCTGCAATCTTGTCAGCCACACAGTCAAACCTTTCCTTAACAAAGTCCTTTGACTTGTGAGCTAATTCTTAGTTTTCTCACTTTTGTCTTCTCCATTAACAAAAGTTCTTTAGTTTTAAGCGAGATTTCTGATGGGTGAGTGAAGGAGTTGTGGGTGACTACAGAAGCCCAATGAAGGTATTGGTAATGATTCTTCCATTTGCATCATAGCATAGAACTAATTGAGGACCTGGGGACCACAGGAGCCTTTTGGACACTGGGTATGGTTACTCTTGATTGTTTGTTTGGCTGGATAGAGAAGCTCCTAAGTTATTAATAAAGGTGCATTTGTGAGGGATGAAGACCTGCTCTTGATATGTCACCTCACATGTCAGGACTCCAAATGGAATACCTCAGACATTGCAGACATTCTCTCTATTTCTTGATGGTGCTGATGTGAGCTGCTCTGCTTGCTGACACCTACCCACCATGACAGACTGAAACTATGAGCTGACATGAATCTCTTTTCCCTTGGGATATTCTGTTCATGTTTTATCACCATGATGTCTAGCTAACATACTGAGGAATCATGTAGACTAGCCATAAATGTTTAAAAAATATTTGGTAGTATTTGAGAAATCTGAATACTATAATTTGTAGAATTTATTCAAACTTGAAGTATCTTGGAGATGAATTTCCCAGATGGAATTTATTTGCTCTATTATTGAAACAAAGTTTTGAAGTATTTAGAACAAAAGAATCTCCCTTGTTCTGTGAAACACTCTTGACCTTCTTATGATATATGAGTAGTGAACATTTTCTCCAGAATTAAACAAAATCATCATTGTGATTTAAAACAGATGTCAATTAGCTCCTGTTACTTTGTATTTATCTAAATACCTGAGTATAAATCTCACAGGCAGCAGAAGTAAAAGAACTTAGGGATTCTGATGAACTTTTCTTTCTTCAACAACAGTTATTATTCAAACTTTGCCTATAGTACTGAAGAAATTTCACACATTGGCTTATATTAACACCAAAATATGGCATGAAGTTTTTAAGAAAATTCAAGTTATGCTGCAATAAAAAAAATACCTGTGACATTTGTGAAATAGAAAAATTGAGAAAGTTGGATTCCAGTCTAATTAGCACTACATTTTTACAGCATTTTCACAAGTTCCAAATGAGTGAAAAACTAATGGGAAAAATATTAAGTTCTATTGTTTTTTATGTTCTAGTTTAGCCTCTGGTTAGAAGCCACAGGTCTGTATTTATACTACAGAGATATTTTTGCTAAAGACTTTAATAAGGCCAAACACTCATGACAGCTTCACCATGCTAGTCTGCAAGCTGGATCGAGATTTTCTTCTGTTGCTGCCTTTCAAACACAGTATGCTGAATTCACCATTCTTGAGCAGTAAAGCAGACAGATATTCTAACCCTGTCAATCACTTTGCCATAACGACAGTATAAGTACTTTGATCCCATCTAGAAAATAAAATCACATTTCATTTCCATCTGAGACTTCCTTCTTTCAGCTCAGATGTCCCTCAGATCAAGGACTGGATTTCAGAAAACAGTGTCAATATTCACTCCATTCTCTATGCTAGTTAAGAACGCAAGCTGGCTGGCATGCATTGACCGTCCTCCTCTGTTCTTGACATTACATGTGCTGTAGCCAGTTCCCTAGATTCTGCTGGTATGACCCTTGCCATGATGGAATTGTGAACTGGAATAAAATCGACTTCTTCCCTTGTTCTGTTTGACCAAGTATTTGTTGCAGCAGTGAAAGATGACACAAAATCAGTTCAACAGGAGAAAAAATGAAACAGGAAAGAGTAACTATAGGTACCATTTCCCCCTGATAAAGCAATACCTCCATGATCAGTTGCAAGTATAAGACCCTCATGTAAGTTCTCCAGTGATGTGTCCGTGTGAATCTGTAAGTATACCATCATCAGCCCTACACTCTGTCTGCTGCTTTCTGCACATTCTGTGACCATCTTCCTCTAATTTTTTCTATTCTTTTTCTCTCTTATTTTTGACTGTATAGAAAGCCATCAGGATAATCCAATTTGCACTCATAATTCTTTGGACCTGTGAATATATCAGGAACTATGTTTTCCCATAGTCCTCCCTACTAATCTTGCTGTCTGGATGATTTCAGAAATTCCCGTCTCAAATTCTTCAGATGAAAGGTATACTCACATGTTGTCGTTTCTAGTTCTCTGAACTCATGAGGTTCTCTCCCCTTTGTGGCTCTCAGCAGCAGCTCAGCAAATTTTGGAAGTTCAAAACATGTTCTTGAACTCAAAGATCCAACGTTCATTCTCTCTTTACAAGGAAAACCTTTCTCTATCATCTTCCGAGTGAACTTCTTATCTCCTTTTCTACACTTAAAACAGGAGATAACAAAGAGCCCCAGAACACTGCATGCACAGTAAGGGCTCCTCCACTGGATGCTTGAAATAGATGTTAGTCTTCTTTTCTTTATAGCATGTGGCTTTGCTCTTAAGCATTCTATACAGAAAGAGTCCCACTTCACATTCAAGTTCCTGCTCTGTATGTATTACATACCCAGTAGGTGGGGTCTGAACATCTAAAGGTTTTATCACATAGCTCCCCTTTGTGCTGAGTGTACTCAGTAGAATACCTACCATGCCCAGTGCCATGATTTGAATATGATTTTTCCCCTGTAGGCTGGTATGCTTGAATCCTTAGTAAATATTTGGAAATCTTGTAGCAATTTAAGAAGGCACATCACAGAGGGTCAACCTTGAGGTTGGTTACCCCCCTCTCTGTTTCTGCTAGGAGTCTGCTTTGCAATCTGTAGCTAGTTCTCTCAGTCTCCATGATGGGAATGATCTAAACTCCTCCAGCTTCTGTCACCATGCTTTGTGCACCATAATGGACTACATATCTCCTCTGGAAAAATAGGCCAAATAAATCTTCTTTTATCCCTTAAGCTAATTATATGAGTGGTGTTTCACAGCAGCAGGAAAAAAAATAGCTGTGACACCCTTCTTCACATTCTAGATGTGATGTCTTGACATAAAAAGGACTTCTTAAAGTATCTTGAAAATAGTATATGAAAACACTATTGATCATATGATGATTTAGTACATAATTAGTAGTTTGTTCTACCCATATTTCAGGATAAGACTTTATTACATTCTTCATGAATTTTCAAAGAAAACTTAGCCTGTAGTCTTTCCTTTTGCTTTATAGAAGAATCTATTTTTTAGAAATTCAATAGTTTGTATACTAAAGCCTAACCATTATAAATTTCACCATTGTATCCTGTCACAAAAACTGTTCAAAGTACTCTTCCAAAGAATGACTCAGAATGATACAAATCTCTAGCAGACAGCATAGAATCCTAAATAAACAGGAGTCTCATTACTGATTTTTCCCCCTGGATGAAACCACTGATGGTGAGTGATGTTTATAAAGAAATCCCACTGAATCTAGTTATCTGCAACTTGGTCAAACCAATTTTAAGAGCTTCCAAATCTTTTCTCTAAGCCAACTACAAACATGGGCATTATGTTGTCTGTTCATTCACTCTGTCTGAGTCTTACTAAATTATCATATCAAGTTAGGCCTAAGAGTTATCAGCAGACTCCATATGCAGGAATTTCCCACCTTTTTTCTCCCAAATGTCTTGAGATTTAAAGACACTGTAAAAATACACAAAGAGCTCCAGAAAGTGGGAACAAGTATTCTCTGCTGATAAAAAATAAGTTCTTTGAAAATCTGAGGTAAATAAAATGCTTGGGAAACTAGACCAAAAAGCAAAAGAGATATGACAGACAAAAGCCATTCTTGAGAAAATGCAATCTGTCTCATATGTCAAGGGGAGAGACTTTCCCAACATGAAGCTATTCTTGAGAGGGTCCAATCTGTCTCTCAGGTTGAGAGAAGGAGACACCATTACTCACCGTGACCCATCATGGCTAGCCAAGGGCCAGCAGAATAATTATCACTGATCTCTGAGTTGCCTGATAACTAGTAGTAAAAAGTTCAACAGCATGTCCACAGTGACCATTACTGTTTCTTAGCAGGGATACCCACTTGTTTTGCTTCCTAAATAACCACAGAATGATGCATACTCGGTGCAATCTGTGGGCCAGTGTTACTCTGTTTAGTCATTTGTGTGTTCTTTTCTTTTCTTGGGCAAATAGCAAGCTTTTCGAAACAGTTTATCACCTATCCTGTTGTAAGCAGAAAATTAATATTTTTGTGTAATTTCCTATTATAGTTAAGAATCACATATCTACTTTCATGAAAGTTGAGAAATACATCAGAAAAATGGCTATAAGTTCTTGAATAACATTACAGCTTCTAAGCAATTTGGGCATTTGTAATTCTAGACACAAATTGTTTCCTACCTCATTATTCACCATTATAATTTTCTTCCCCATATTATACCAATTTTTGACTCAGTCTTTATCATGAACTCATACCACTTTGCAATCTATTCAATAAGCCACTCTACAGAATACAGTATTCTGAGATGCTTGAATAATTTCTTGAGTAAGAATTTTTTTAACTTTTTTTATTGTTGCTTAATCTAGAATTTTTAGAATTTCTATGAAATGGTTTATATCACATGTCTCCTCTTCACTTTTCTTTTAAACAAATATGCTTTAAGCAACAGCATATGCTTATTATGTTCGGGTAATGTATGATGTTTTACTGTATTAAATGCTTAAAGGGGCTAGAAGTCAGAATTTTACAATCCTTAGAAAAAATGCATAAACAATATTTTAAATAATGTGTTCCATACATATTTATCATAAATTATGAAAACAGCATTGCTTTCTTATTTGACAGCATCCTATTTATGACAGGCTTCCTTTTAACAAAGAGAGAAATAGTAATATTTATGTATGCCTGAACAAATAATGAATAAACCAAAAGCAAATAAAAATTAATTCTTAGGAAATTTGAATATGGTAAAATTCTTGCAATTGAATTTCTTAAGTTTTACTTTGGGAGCATGTAAAAAATTTGCAATATTTTTCAGTAAAATTAAGTCAAAATTTAAAAATAAGTACCAAAATATCAAAAGCAAAATGAAATAATTGTATCAAATAGATATTACTACAGAGAATTATTTCTAGCATGTTTATATAGTAATGGTGTTTATGTACCAAATTACCTGTAGCTAAAGCACAAAATATTGAAAATAAATTTTTTAAATTATTCAATATTATTTTGGTTGAATGGCTTTGATATTTTGACACTATTATAAATAATACATAGAGTATATAATGTCATTTATAGTATAAATCAATTAAATAACTATATTATTCAATAAGAAATATTCAGCTTAATAAAAATGTATATACATGTTTAAAGTAATTAATAAATCATAAACTTAAATGCTAATTGAAAAATAAGACACTAAGAATCATTTTACATAAAATAAGTCCCTTCTAATTGTGATTCCATGTCACAGGATGGGCATCACATGTGCTTGGAACTTCTTGAAATATTGGATTGCAAGAAAGGTTTTCTTGCTCTTGGGGTTTACAAAATAAACTTGGATAGCTTTCTGATGGTTAGTGATAAAACAATATGAGAACACAAAACGAAAACTGAAATTTATTAAATTATCAGATGCCTTGATTAATATAGAGATAAGTAACAATGGTAACAAAGAAATGTTTAGTTTTGAATGTTCCTGAGCTTAGTCTTGAATTCTGAAACCTATTGATAAAGGAAGCCATCAATATATCCCACATTTCCAGTAAAACTTCTACTTCAGGACAGAAAAGATGATAAAAGCCCTGTTAAAAAAGTTAGAACAAATGTAATCAGTAGGAGCAATAGAATCAGAATATAGCAATATTTCAAAATTAACAAAAAATTAATTAACCTAGATGAAGACAATCAATTACTGTCAAGATCATTGGGCAGATAAATAATGAGAAGCTTTACAATAAAAGAGCTGAAATCACCCACATATATCAGAAAGAGAAATAAGTCAAAGCATTACCAGCCTTCTGATGTAGTTCAGGTAAGTGTGGGGTGTACTTGTCTTCCAATTAAAATCGATCAGGTCTATGAATCTAGTGATACACTCAAAATATAGAGGACAAAGGAGCTCATTAAAAGACCCTAGAAGATGCAATCAGTCAAGTATTTCTGAAGACAAATTCAGCTGAAGATCTAATTGACTTACATTCATCATTTATGCATCAGAGTTTTCGCTATTCTTTCACAAAGAATCAAAGCACTCTTTGAGTCTTAGCTGAACAATGGATATACAGTTTACAAACAGGAAGACAGAACAATAGGGAAGCACTGATGGGGTCACATCAAGGCACATTATTTTATATTTTCTTGTAAAGAGTTAAGCAGGGGAGAGTTTTTGCCACCATGGTTCATGTAGAAAATAGTTTCATATTCAGGAAAAACTAACAGACTTTTGGATCCTTCTCTTTCCTTAATAGTGCAGTTAAATGGCATGACATTTAGCATGAGTTTATCAATTTGGTTTGGTCTAGACTGTTGGGATCTAGCTCAAAAACTCAATCCAAAATAAATCCTTTTTATGATTTTTAGTAAAGAAGAAAATATTGAGGATTCTACATAGCAAATGTTCTATATTCTTCAATCCAAATTGGGCGGGGATGAACATAAAACACATATCAACTTAATGCATGTGAGTCTTTAGATTTTTATTTCAACAAAGTGAATGGAAGAGTGGCTTTAGAAGACAATTAAGAAAATCTGAAAAGCAAGTGATCTGATTGCAAGTGCCATTTAGGACTTAAGACATTTGTGACTCGGCGCTGTTTCTCAGGTGTCATGATATTGCTATAATTTTAAAATTCTCTTTCTTGTCAAAAAAGTAGAAGTATTTATGAATGGAATGATGTAGTTTCTGGAGCAAGGTTTAAATAGCTGAATAGGAATAGTTCACTGGCAATGTTAAAAATCCACTTCTCTTAAAATGTTTTCAACATAGATTATTTATTCTGGAGTTTGCTTTGAAATAATAAGGTTACTGGAGAGATGACTTAGGGGTTAAGCCTCATCCTCATGAAGAAGGTCCTGAGTTTGCATCTCAGGTACCACATAAAAACTCCAGGTGAAAATGGTGGTGGCTTCTACTTCTGATCCTGGAAAATGGAGCCTGGGAAACTCCAGAGCAAAGCAAAGAGGAGATAGCACAATCCAGGGTGATTTCCAAACTTACCCTTGGGACTCCACAGACATGCACAGTGCCCTCTGATACACACAGAAACATACACATGTAAAAAATAAATAGACGAAATTTAAAAACAAAATAAAATAATAAAGTTGGAGATAAAAATATAGAAGTGATACATAAAAAAACGGATACCCGTTGGTTGTTAATGAAGCTGGAATTTGATGAACTATGCGTCCCTTGCACTCACGAAGCATGCACAAACCTTCCGAAATAAGCAAGAAGGGGGACAATTATAGTCAATGGCAGCACCTCTTCGCCCCAGGGAGAAAATCCTGGGGGAACAAGAAGGCTGAGAGCAGGCTGAAGTGGGGAGGCCCGGAGTGGCGGTCACTCTATCCCTCCAGTCCTCAGTTGGTCACTGATAACGGGGAAAACCGACGTCTGGAACATCAGAGACTGTCCGAAAACACTCACAGCTTCTGACGCACAGGCACGTACGTCCCAGATAGCGGTGGAAAGTTGGATCCTATTAGTTCCTCTTGGCTCCCCATTTTTATTTCCCCTTAGACTTTGGCGTGCACTACTTTTCAAAATTCAACCAATCGTATCACTCAGAAAATGCATATGTTCATAGTTACAATTCACGTCACACATCATATGTTCACATGGGTCATAAGCTTGAGTTGCTATGGTTACAATCAAATGCAAAGGCTCTTCACACATCGATGTGTTTATCACTGCAAGCTTCACAGCACAAGTTTCTAAAAAGCTTTTTGACAAGTTTCTCAGCACACACAGGTTTTACTTGTTTACTTTAACTTCTCTATCCCTGTGCTATACTTCCCCTGCATTCTCCGCAATCACAATAATTTTGTTTACATTCCGGGCACTTGCATTCTTGTGTGGTGTCTGGCTCCACATTTTCCCTCTGCTCAGCACACTATGCTATTGATACCAAGTCTGCATAAGGACTTTTAAATAAGAAGAACATTAAAATATTTGTAAAAGAATGATGTAAGATATCTACAGGGAATATTTAATTTCCTTTTAAAGTTAAAGTTAACTAAAATTCTTCTTTGAATGAAAAGATGAGTTAAAATTAAGAATATATTATTCTTTGAATTTGGCTTTATATGTTTGTATATGTTTTCTTTTTACTATATCTTATTAACAGAGTCTAAAATTGTTTTGCCTGTCCCATCTGTGACAATTTCAGCTGTCCTTTTGACACTTTAGATATGAATCTAGGGGCAGCCCTATCAAGTATTTAGAAAACCAATAGAAGATTGTCTTCATTGCATGAGTGCTATGGAAAGACCCAGCCCAGTGAGTGAGATTATTCCCTGGACAAGAAGACAGTGATAGCAAAAGCTGGCTTAGAACTTGGCAATTGGCAAGAAAGAGAGCAGCATTGGTCCTTGCCCATCACTGAGGCCTCTACTGTGAATATAGCATGACCAGTCCTTTTGGCTCCTGATAATGGTATAACTTTTCTACCACAGTGAACTATAAAACTGAAATGTAAGTCAATAAAATTGCTTGGTTCCACTTAATTATTTGGATCAACTATCAAAGCAATGGGATATAAAACTAATATACAGTCACTACTTTAATTTGTCAATTTTTAATCAAGTGTAGGTTCTACTTGGCCATCTATTTCCTAGCATAGTATTTGACATGTTTTAGGTAATAATCAGTATTTGAAAAATGAATGAATGTATGAAAGAAATTAATACATTGGAGACAAAGTAAAGAAAATATCTGAAAGGGAAAAGCAAATTCATTTTTTATTATTTCAGTGTAATTCTACATTTCTTTTTACTGTATGTATACATAGACACATTTTTTGAGTTATAAAATAGGGAAAACCAAAATAGCACTGTGGAAATGATTCAGTGAAAAAAGCTCTGGACTGCAAGCATGAGACCTGAGCTTAGATCTGAGAATCTAGCACGTGTATTTGTAACCCAGGACTGCTACAGCAAATGTAAGCGGGAGGATCTCTGGAAGCTCATGGGCCAGCCAGTCTGGTGTATGCAGCAATGAACAATGAGAAACCCTGTCTCAATAAAGTAACACTCAAGGCTGTCATGACCTCCACATATGTGTTATGTACTCATCCACACTTACACACACACATATAAAAACTCACACACATGCACAAACTCACATACACACACAATATTTGTGTTTGTGTTTTAATTGTGTGTTTTAATTTGTGTTTCTCAAATGGCTAATGATGTTGAACATTTTTATATTTATTTATTTTTCTAGTTTTACAGGTATACTGAGTAATTATTCCTGCTCCCCATCCTCTACCCTCCTCCCTCTTCTCTCTCCTCCCTCCCTCCCCTCCCTTCCTCTTTCATCCTCCCATCTGTCTGCTTCTATGGGTCCCAGGGTTCCTTCTGGATAATCTACTTCAATGGGATTTCAGGTCTCTTTGGCACATCAAGAGGCCCCTCCTTGGGCAGACCCAGTGGCAGGGGAATTCCCTCACATGTCTAGCTCTATCCCTTAAGGTTCCCGCTGCATTTAATTATTTCTCCTGAGATCCTTTCTAGTCTATGGGGGCATATCAGTTTGTCTGTCATTGTTCAGGTCTGGTAAGGACAGACCACAATGCATTAAGTTTCTGTTTGCAGCAGCCCTGTCTTGAGTGGAATGTCTTGTCCAGCCATGGATCACCCATCTTTAGGATTTTACAATCGTAATGCCCTCTCTTCAGGAAGGTTCTCTGTGCCTTGGGATGGGGAGAGACTTGGTTAGATAGATTCTGAGCATTGTAGGGTTGCAAGTACTCTGTACCCTGGTTGGTTGTTGACTATTTCACTGCTTTTCTACTGTGTTAGGCTATATCATGTCTGGATGTTGAAATCCTCTCCAGTCCAAAGATAAAAGAGGTATTTAGTTGGAAGTTTACCCTTGGATGTTTGTGTTTAGTCCTGGGACATCTGATTCTGTCCACTATCAGTTTATACTCCTTCTGCTGATGTTAGACTGGCTTACAGTGCTGGTATGTGTGTTCCCTATCATGGGGGGGGGTAGGATTTAGTATGCAGGTGGTTGGTAACTTACAGGTTAACTCTACTCTTCACTATACCTGTTCTTCCCTCTCCTTTTCTTATATAGATGGCAACGGCTTTCTTTCAGTTTCAGGCTGCTGCTTCACTGGACTGGCAGGTTCCTTTGCTGTTCAGAAGCTGCTTAATTTCAAGAGGTGCTGTTCATTGATTATTGGTTTTAATTCCTTAGTAATCAGAGTCCTATTCAAAAAAGACTCACCTATGTCTATAATTTGGGAGTGTACTATTTTTTTCCTCTAGTGGTTTTGGCGTTTTAATTCTTCTGGTGAAATCTTTGATCTATTAGTAGTTGACTTTTATGCAGAGTAAGAAATAAGGTTTCATTTTTCTGTATCAGATATCTAGTTTTCTCATCACCATTGCTGAAGATACTCTTTTTTTCCTACATGCATTCTTGTCAAATATGTCAAAAGTTATGTGGATTAAGGTGTGTGAGCTTATATCTGAATGATACATTCCAATGATCTACATGTCTGTTTTCATGCCAGTGCCTGGTTGTTTATTACTGTGGCTCAGTAATATGACATGAAATTGAATGTGGTGGTACCTCCAGCAATTTTGTCTGTTCCTTTGGCTATACTTTGTCATTTGCATTTCTAGATCAATTTTAAGATTGATTTTTCACATCTGAAGAATGGCACTAGAATTTTGATGGGATTGTATTGAGTCTGGATATTTTCATAATATTAAATCTTCTGATCTGTGACTATAGAAGATCTTTCCATTTTCTAATGTCTTTCTCAATTTATTTAGTATTTTTAAGTTTTCATTGCAATGGTGTTTCACTTCCTTGGTTAGGTTTATTTGATACTACTGTGAATAGAATTTCTTCACTGATTTATTTATCAGTGTGTTTTCCATTGGTGTAGAAGAAGTTTGCTGATTTCTGGTGTTAATTTTTTGTATTGTCACTTTTCTGAAGTTCACTGAGTTCTAAGTGCTTTCAAGTACTCTTAGGTTCTCTTATGCATAGTATCATTTAACGTGAAAATATAGATACCTTGAATTATTTTCTTAATTGTATTCCTTTTATTTGCTTCTCTTATTACTCTAGTTACAATTTCCAGCATTATATTGAGCAAGAGTCATGCTTTATGGATTTTAAAATAAAAAAAGAGAGATAAGGTTGTGCCAAAGTTAGGTTTGGGTAAGGGCTAGAATTAGGGTTAAGTTTAGGGTTAGTGGTAACCATTGTGCATTCTTGATTTGGGGGAAATTCCCTGACTTTGCCACCACAAATATAATGTTGGCTTTTGATTTGCCATGTGTAACTTTTACTATGTGGAGATATGTTACTACAAATTTGCATTTCTTCAGGACTTTTACATGAAGGAATGTTGGATTCTTCAGAAATCTTTTTTACATATATTGAGAAGATCATTTTATTTCTGTACTTGTTTGCATTTGTACAATTTATGACTTTTAAAGATTTATGAAAGTGAATAATCTGTGCAAATCTGGAATAAACCAACTTTTTCATTGTAGATGATCTTTTCAATGTGAATTTGAATTTAATTTTCAAGGATTTTCTTAATTTTTGTTTCCTTCTGAAAGGGTCAGGACAGGAGAAATGAGATAGGGATAACAGTGGAAGATGTTTAGGTGCAAATGATGGACTTCTGGGTAAACACTATTCTTTTCCAAGGGATTTAGATCTGGAGCTCAGTTTTGTGCAATCTAATTCTGATAAGTAATTCATATATCAGGATGCATGGTGCTATACTATAAAATGAGCTTCATGAAATAGGCACCAGGCTGGCTACTGTTCACACGGAACAGGGAACAGATTGGACTGGATTGCCTCTGAGACAGTACATCCATTCATTGAGCAGAATGAAGTCACCCTACAGAGGCACTGTTTTAATTCCTTCTGCAGCTAAAGAACGACTTCCTTTGCCTTGGGAAAGAATGAGATCTATAGAACCAAAATTTCAAAAAGACATTATCTATAAAAGATACCTGTGAGAGCCAAAGAGAAGACTCTGTGGGCAGAGAGCCTTCTCACAAACCCGATGAACTCAGTTTGATTTCTGAAGCACACTTGGAGGAGGGAATGGATTTCTAAAAGCCATCCTCTGAGGTCCTCATCCATTTTGTGAACCCTGTGTGCCTGCTTTCTCTTCCTGCTTCTCCAATAAATTACAATATAGATTTTATTTACAAAATATTTTACTTTGTAATTTTTATTGAGAATTTTTCATGTACAAACAAAATCAGTTTATGTCATTGCTCTGACTCCCTTCCCATCTGCCATAGGAAAACCTTGGCTTTTTCCTTTCCTATTTATATTCCTTTTATCACTTTGTCTCTTGTGGCTTTAGCTGGGATTTCAAATATTAGACAGAAGTGGTGAAAGTGAATAACCATGTCTAGTTTCTGTTCTAAGTGGAAATACTTTACATCTTTGCTATAGGTTTGTTTTACATGGCCTTTATTACATTGACATATGTTCCTTCCATCTCTATTGTCTCCAGGGTTTTTATCATAAAGGAATAATCATGTGGTTTTGGCTGTATATTTGTTTATGTGATGAATTTCAATTATTGATTTGCATAAATTGAATTAATTTTGTGTGTCTGAAATAAATCAAACCTGGTCATAATGAATGATCCTTTGACATGTTTTTAAATCTGGTTTTCTAAAATTTTGTGAGGATCTTTGTATCTGTGTTCATCAATGATATTGGCTTATAGTTTCATTTTTATTGAGTCTTTAGTTATTTTGATAGGCTGACATACAATTATTTACGTGTAGATTTATTTAGCAAATGCATAGAGAGTTACTCTGTGTGCCTTGAAAAACATGGATTTATCAAATTAGGACTGTAACATACAGAACTAATTATTGCCTTTATTTGTAGAAACATAAACTAGTGTACAAAAAGAAATGAACGATTAAGGTCTTTATAGTCATTACTTTGAAAGTTTCTGATAAATTCACAAATAATTTAAGGTAACTGGATTTTCTTTTGGTTAGCAACTGGCCAGTTACAGATCTTAGTAGCATGACAGGAGAGTCCACAACACCAGAGGATGAGTGAACTGGCCACACCATATCCACATAGCCACAGAATTGCTGAGAGAGGGACAATCCTTACTTATCAGACCAGCATGTCTAGCCAACTGTTCCAAAGGATGCCAACTTCCTTAACCAGTTCCCTCCATTCCTGCCCAGGGCCTAGCCCCCTGCACCATGGGCTGGATTTTCCCCATCAACTAGAAAATTCAACTACTAAGTCTTTAAAAATGTGTCCAGAGCTCAAACCCTCAACCTTCAAGTTGACACCTGTATATAACTATGATAGCCTTTGACCAAAATCATTCAACTATCAAATGACAGAACTATATTTGCTCACAGGGAATTCATTAAACAAATCACTTTACAACATGAAAAACTAACCACATATTGTACTTTGTAGCCTATGGCAAAAACTTAATCAACAAATATTCTTCTTAGAAAACAAACTTAATACATTGAGGCATGTAATTTTATCATTACCTGATGTCAGAAGAAAGAGCAAGTAACTTATCATTATATTCATCTAGTTTGCTTCCTAAAATACTTGTTATCTCTAGTGATCCTTAACTGCTAAAGATTTCTTTTCATTCAGAAGAACAAATCTGTTTTATACAAGAACCTAATAATTGTGAATAAGCAACTAATTCTAGAAAAACTTTGTGTTCGAGCATTCCTAACAAGTTTAGTAAATTTTCATTTGTGATTTTTACTTTATGAAGACTTTAAGCAAAATGATGACATGCCTTCCTTGCTACTCTATGTTTCAGTTACTATATATTTATTCTAATTATTTTTCCATGCATTGCAATTAAAGATTGCATTACCAAATGTCAGCACTTCAACAACTGTGCTTCATCCTTGAAATCTTGAATCTTTTTGGATCATTTTTCAGTTATGTAAGTAAGCATGTTAAACTGTAATTCAACTTAAAACTGACAAAAAACTCTCCCATAGGCATTTCTTAAATCGACAAACAGAACTAAGTGACACAAAAAGTATTGTTAATTTTTATTTAATTACTGGGAACATAGGCTATGGTCATATCTAGATGTTAGAAATATGCTAGAAAATTTCAATTAAGGTTTTTATAATCTCTGGTTTTATATTGAGGTCTTTGATCCATTTGGAATTAAGTCTTGTACATGGTGACAAATATGGGTCCAGCTTTAATCTTCTGCATGTGGAGATCCAGTTTTGTCAGCAACATTTGTTAAAGATGCTCTTCTTTTTCCATTGGAGTTTTTGGGCCCCTTTGTCAAAGATCAAATGGCTGTATTTTTGTGGGTTTGTATCTGGGTCTTCAACCCTTATCCATTGATCTGTGTATCTGTTTTGGAGCCAGTACTAGGCTGTTTTTATAACTATGGATTTTTAGTATAGACTAAGGTTTGGTATGATTATACTTCTAGCAGTGTTTTTGTTACTCAGGATTGTCTTTGCTATCCTGGGTCTTTTGTGCTTCCATATGAATTTTGAGATTGTTTGGTCAACCTCTTTAAAGAATTGCTTTGGGATATTGATTGGCATAGCACTGAATCTGTATATTACCTTTGATAGGATGGTCATTTTTATGACGTTGATTCTGCCAATCCAGGAACATGGGAGGTTTTTCCACCTTCTGGTGTCTTCTGCAATTTCTTTCTTTAGGGTTTTAAAGTTTTCATTGTAAAGGTCTCTTACTTCCCTGGTCATGTTTATAAGAAGGTATTTCACTTTTTTAGGGGATATAGTAAATGGGATGGTTTCTCTCAAGGCTTTTTCACTTCTTTCATTCTGGACATATAGGAAGGCCATTGATTTTTGTACATTTATTTTGTATCCTGCTACCCTGCTGAACTTCTGCATTAATTCCAGGAGTTTCCTGGTGGAGGTTTTGGGATCACTCAGGTATAAGATCATATCATCTGCAAACAGAGATAACTTGACTTCTTCTTTACTGATTTGAATCCCTTTTATCTCCCTTTCTTGTCTTAATGGCTACAGCTAAGACTTCAAGTACAATATTGAATAGAAGTGGTGAGAGTGGACAGCCTTGTCTAGTTCCTGATTGAAGTGGGAATGTTTCAAGTTTTCTCCCCCATTGAGTATAATCCTTGCTGTTGTTGACTTGTTGTATACAGCTTTTATTATATTGATAAAGGTTCCTTCCATTCCAACTATCTCTAGGGTTTTGATCATAAAAGGTTGTTGGATCTTGTGAAAAGCTTTTTTTGCATCCATCGACAGTATCATGTGGTCTTGGATTTTTGACTGGTTTATATGGTGAATTACATTTATTGATTGCGTATGTTGAATCAACCTTGTGTGCACTAGGCCAACAGTTCCTAAACGGAAATCCAATAACACAGTCACTACAACCAACACTCACCAGATGGGATCTTATGAAATTAAAGAGCTTCTGTTCAGATAAAGAGATTGTAACTGGAGCCCAAAGGCAACCCACTGAATGGGAGAAAATCTTCACTAACCACATATCTGATAGAGCTCTATTATCCAGAGTGAACAAAGAACTCAGAAACCTAAACACCAAGGAAACAAATGACCCCATTAAAAAATGGGCCTTGGAACTTAAAAGAAACTTTACCAAGGAAGAAATTAAAATGTCTAACAAATATCTTAAAAAATGCTCCACTTCCTTAGCCATCAGGGAAATGCAAATCAAAACCTCCCTGACATATCCCGGTCAGGATGGCAAAAATCCACAATACAAACAGCACCAAGTGCTGGAGAGGATGTGGCAAGAAGGGAACTCTCTTACATTGCAGGTGGGAATGCAGGCTTATACAACCACTCTGGAGAGCCTCCTGGCGATTCTTTAAAAAGTTAAAGATTGAAATGCCATATGACCCTGCTATTCCACTTTTGGGAATAATCCCCCATACAGCAAAAATTCACCTCAATAGCACAAGCACAACCATGTTCATAACAGCACTGTTTGCAATAGCAAAGTCATGGAATCAACCCAAATGCTCAACAGTAGATGAATGGATAAGAAAAATTTGGTACATTTATACAACGGAATATTACTCAGCCATCAAAAATGATGAATTAAAAGAAATTTGCTGGGAAATGGATGGAATTAAAAAAGAGTGAAGTATCCCAGACACAGAAAATTAAGTGCTGTATGTACTCCCTAATAGGTGGATCCTAGTAACAAATCCACTTAGTGACACACTCAAAGATAAATCTCTGTAATATCTACAGTAATTGCAAAGATTATAAGCAGGGAGGGAAGAGGAAGGAGGGCCCTGACAGAAACAAGGAGAGGATCATGCTACAGCAGAGAAAATTTGCCACCATCAAAGACTGCAAGTAAGTAATGAGACATCTGGTTAAGGTCACAGGCTTTCCTTCCTGATCACTTGCATTAGATGGGGGATGATCTCACCAGACAGGGAGGGCATAAAGTCTGGCAGATAAAAGGTAACCATCTTGCAATTGGGAGACTGATCCCCCCTCACTGCAGTCTACCTTTCAATCTACCTTTGAATCTACTCTTATACTAAGACTCTATTTTAACAGCCTTTTATCTCTGGCCAGGGAGTGACATCCAATACTCATCAGGATGGAGCCAAGAGTGGTGCAGGAGCAGCAAAACTGAAAAAAAAATCAACGGACCATAATTCAGAAAATCAGAAACTTTACATCAACCACCTGGAACCAGGCCAGCCTAATCTCTCCCCATCCTAAATGAATGATGATGTCTGAGACACTATGGCACCCAATAATCAAAGCAAACCTCAGGTTCCTTGTGCCAAGCTCTGGAGCAGTATGATCAGCTTTCCAGAAAATGGAGAGAGAAGTTCAGTCACCCCTGAAACAGAGCAGTCTTTCTTGCCAGGTCACAGCATGAGAAGGAAGCTGGGCTCTTTGTAATCCTTCTCCTCAAGTACATGATGTGAACAAGCTCAGAACATTGTGGACTGTAGATCCATTTCCAGTAAGCATAATGTTCATTGAGTAAAGCAAAGAGAAGAACTGAAAAGTTATTCATGGTTTGGAAATGGTCATTATACATGATTATGTAGCATCAGTGACATCACTCCAGGTCAGAAATCTTTGTGCCCTGTGCACCACATCAGGAGTTCTAGCAAAAGTTTCTTGGAAGAACACTTGCCATTGAATCAACTCCTTCTCTCAAAACATTCCTCTCCCCTTTACCAAAATACTGTTCCTCTGTGAAAAGTACTGATACCACAAGCTACTTGGAAATTTCATTAGCCAAGGTCTAGCTACAACTGTGAATTATTTATCCTGGCTAAGAGAATAGATCTTGTTGAATTGTGTAAAAAAGTACTAAAATTAAAGAAACAGGCATATTTTCAAGCAAAACACCTTTCTCTATATGAGGTTTTGAGATGCACAAAGACATTCATTGTCTTCTCATGATTCTTGTCTTTTTTCATTTCTTTATTTTTGTTTTTATTTTTTTTCCAGTTTGACAAGCATATTGAGTAACCATTGTACCTCCTTCCTCCCTACTTTCCATCCTCTCCATTTCCTCTCCTATCCTCCACTGCCTTCACTAATTCATCCTTTTCCTTCCTATCTGTTTGTTTCTGTGGAACCTAGGATTCCCTTTGGATTGTCAGTTCTAGTAGGGTGTCAGGTCTCTGTGGTGAATGAAGTGTCCTTTCCTTAGCCCTAGCCCCTAAGGTTCCCATTGCATGTAATCATATCTCCAAATTCCTTGCTAGTTTATGAGGGAATGTTGATGTGTCAGCCACTGTGTGCAGATCCTAGGAGGAAAAGTCTCACTTCAGGGAGTTGGACCAGAAGTCATGTCTTGAGTGGAATGTCTTGGCCATTGGTGGACCTCCCCATCTTAAGGTTCCTACAATCTTACTATTCTCTCTTCCACAAGATTTCCTGAACCTAAGGATAGGAAGAGATTTGGTTGGCCAGATTTCTGCTGATCATCTAGAGTCACCGGTACTCTGTATTCTGGTTGATTGTTCTTCTCTATATCACTGCACTTATGTTGCATTAGGCTGTATCTTGTTTGGCTGTTTTCTTATCTAAAGATAAAATTAAAAGTGTTTAGATGGAAGTTTACTCTTGACTGTTTGTGATTAGTATTGAGGCATCTAATCCTGCATACTGTCAGTTTTCTCCCTGTCTACTGTTGTTTAAATTGTTTTGCAGTGCTGGGCATGTGTTCCCTGTCATTGAAGGGAGAAGGGATTAGGCACTAGCAAGTGCATGATTGTTTACCTGTAGGGTAACCGCACTCTCTACTGTGTTCTCTTTTTATTCTTCCTTCTCCAATAAGATTTTTCTTACATAAAAGCCTTTTGAAACTGGTTACTCATGTTCTTTTGTTTCTGTTCTTTTGGGATCTTCTTCCATCCCCCCTGGCTTGTGTTCCTTTGTGTTTGTGGGTGTTGTAAGAGTTTCTGTTTGATTACATCAAAGTGAAGGTTCAATGCTAGGATCCACTCATAATGAAGAACATATAGCATCTGTCTTTCTGCATCTGGGATATTTCAATCAGTATGATTTCTTCTAGTTCCATCCAAATTTCTTTAGTTCATCTTTCCTGGTAGTCAAATAATATAATATGTACCACATTTTCATTAACAATAATCTAGCAAAAAGTTAACCTACAGAATATGGAGAGCTTCTCCATTAACCATACTTCTAATAAAGGACTAATATCCAGAGTACACAAAGAACTTGAAAAATTAAACATCAAGGAAGTAAACAATCCCATTTAAAAACGGGTTATAGAACTGAAAAGAAACCTTTCACTAGATGAAATTCAGATATCTTACAAACATCTTTAAAAAAGTGTTCTACACTTTTTCAGGAAAATACAAATTAAATCCACCCTGAGATATCATTTCACTCCAGTCAGAATGTCCAAAACACAAACAACAGAAAATACTGATGTGGGTGTAAGGAGAAGGGAATCCTTATACATTGCTGGTGAAATTGTAAATTTATACAACCCCTTTGAATATTAATTTGGAGGTTCCTAAAAGAGTTAAAAATTAAAATTCCTTACTACCCAGCTATACCACTTTAGGGAATATTCCCAGAGAATGTTGCATCCTGCAACAGAATCGTGTGACAACTATGTTTAAAGCAGCCCTTTTCACAATTGCAAAGAAATGAAACCTATTTAGATGTCCAACAGCTAATGAATGCTTAATGAAAATTGTGATTCTTATCCTTTAGGGAAACCCTAAGCACTGTTGTTTACATTTAAATTACTATGACAATGTCAATATTTCTATTCCATTTTCACATTCCCATGTACTACTAAAAAGCAAAAAAAAAAAAAAAAAAAAAAAGCTATTCACCTTTTTTCCTACTATGACATATACCTGAAATATCATCAAAAGAAGTTTGCTTAGATTCTCAGAACTGTCAGCCCTTAGTCACTTGGCCCTGTTGATTTGTGTTGTAGGCAGCAGTGCATTGTGGTGAAATAGCAAGGTAAAACAATGCTGCTTACTTCTCAGAGGCCAGGAAGCAAAGAGAGAAAGATGCAGGGGCCTGAGCAGACTTCAAAGAACATACCCTTCTAACCAATTTCTCTCCCCTAGACTAAAGCCCTCCTGAAGGGTCTACCTCTTCCAATAATACTGTAGTCTGGGTGTCAAGATTTGAAGACATGGTTTGGGCTCAAGAGCCAAATATGTCAATGAAAAAATGAATACTCATGACAAAAAAAGAGATAAATTTACATTATCACTTTCTATCTAGCCAAGACATCTGAAAATCAGATTACATTTACTAGAAAACAGTCTTTTTTTATCTGCCTTTAAACCTATCTGTAAGTGTTGAAAAATTGACAGTGTGACTTGGCAACTTTTCAGTTTTTTTTTCCTTCTATCAAGGACCAGGAGTGTATATATTTATAAAAATAGTAAATGCAATAAAAAAATTCTCAAAACTGAAGAGCCTCAGGGCAGGAAGAAATACCTCTAGAAAGATGTCTCCATTCACATCAGAAGTGCCACACCCAAGAACTCAATACAAAGATATCTACCTTCCCTAACTCTCCACAACAGCTTACTTATCAAAATCTCACCACAGAGATATAAGGCTCTCAAGAGATACAGTGCCATCCTGAGAGACTTAGTGGGTCTGGTACAGGTCATTAGAGGAGAAAATTATCAACTTAAAGATTAGCTCCAGAGGATACTCAGACACATATCAGCACAGGCATCTTGTATTGGCCCAACAGAACATACAAGTAAAAGAGCAAGGGGGATGGAGACTAGGTGGAAAGAAGAATGAGTGGAGTGGAAAGAAAGGGAGAAGAAATTATTTTTCAAAAAAAACTCTGAAAAATAATAACAAAACAAAAATGAGCATTTGGATTAAACTTGAATAATATTGGGGTGAATACTCATGTTCATACTTTCCCAGTCCATGTTTGTTCTGAACATGGAATTCTTCTAGGTAAAAGCCCAGAAGTAGGCATTGACTTACTAACATTAATGATGATTTTTGCCTTCTGAGAAAGTGGGCTGCCAAGGGAAGAGGATAAGAACTTGACTATAGATTACATCTGAAGGGTTTAGACAAAGATTTACACAAAGAAACCCTACTCCAGACTTGGCAATGCTCTGCAGAGAAGGCCAGTGTTTGTGGTGCTCTGCTCTGTTGGACGTCTGGCTTCTTTCAAACTACAGTCAGCAAAACCAACTTTCTTTACATTTTGAAAGGAAATAGCTCTCATGCTGACAACATGGGCATTGTTTGAGTCCAGAGTTCATTTAAAATAAATATGTGGTTAAACACAACAATCTGACTTAAGTCAACACACTGATAAGTTGCACCAGGAGAGGAATGTGAAGAAGAAGAGTTTGGAAAGCCCAGACCTGAGTTTAGGTCGGAAAGATTCATGTGAACGGGGACCTGTATGGCTCCATCAGAACACTGACAAAATCCAGAAGACTATCTGGGCACAGTCAGAGACGGCCAATAAATCCTGCCCTAAGAGTTCTGCTTTAACACAGGGGAACGTTTAAATAAATTAAATACAAAAGAATATAAATTTCACTTAACATCAAAAATAGATAATCCAAAAAAAATGATTGAAACAAATATATGGGGCTTTTAAAACTTACCTTTACCTTATAAACATTTTCCTTACTTAGATGAAAAGATGCTAAATTGTTTTGATTACTAGAAAAATTCCTATTTTACCATTCAGCTATGACTTTGTGACCCAATGAAATAAGATTTTCCTCAAAACAAATACATCAGCAAATCTAAGGTGATAGACATAACTATGCAAGAAATAAGCCATTTATTATACAAATACCCTTCTAGGGATTAATGAGATGGCTCAGCAGGTAAGGCATCCACATATAAACTTGGCAACCTGAGTTCTATTTGCAGAGCCCACATAGTGGAAGGAGAGAATTTTCTTCTGAGAGTTGCCCTTTGACCACCATGTGAGTGTTGTCCCTATATCCCAAATATTTTTTTAAAAGATGGCTACATTCCAAAACTACCAGGCCCTAAAGTGTTAACATTTTGTGATTAGAAGGTATAATCTATTATAGCCTAAGCTTTAGTAAGTTTCAGAAATATTACCTATCATACCAAATTGGTTCTAGTTGATTTGCTGTCTTTCATGGATACCACATATCCATTCAGTTTTATTGCTATAGATAACTCAGCCTTTTTAAATGCATATCAAGATCTGCCCATGGCTCACTGCATCTTGGAGATCAGTTTTTGCATGAAGTAAAACCTTGTTACACAAGTAACCAGGTAATGCACCTAAAAAGAGATTCCAGTATTTGCCTGCTCACAATCTAATCACGTTGTCTTTAATTGAATATAGCTCCTGTCACCAAGGACCAACACTCCCAAGAACAGTGGCTTTCAGAAGACTGTAGACGTTAGCTGCTGTGTTGCAACAATCAAACCACTGGCTGAGTGGCAGATGGATTTCGGGGTGTGCACTCAAGCAGCAGTACTCTCTGCAAACTCTGTTTTATGTAGCCACTGGTCCCCACTACTGCCACACAAAATCACTTTTCCAGATGAGGAAAAACTCAGGTGTTTTAACATGAGTCAAAAGGTAGAGATGAGAATTGATTATAGGAAGGAAGAAAGGGGTGTCCACAAGAAGCTAAAATAAGGCTCATGGGTCAGTCCCAGAAGTGTGGATGATGTAGCTTTTCTGTCTAGCTGGGAAAAGGGCTTGGAAGTGGCTGACTTTGAATACAAGAAAGGTGCTGAACCACTCATGACAGACTAAAGTTGCGAAATGAGAGATCATGTTTGCACAGTGTTCTACTACCTGTGCATACTTAGCACCAATAAAAACCTGTTAGCTCCTGGGAAGCAATATTTCACAGTGAAAGATGCTGTGGAAAGCCTTAAAGAAGACAAGCAGAAATGGGGTGGAAAAAGATGAAAGTGAACACAAGTTCCCATAGTGTTTACTCTGCTTTCTCACGGTTCTTATCCACTGGATCCCTCTTCTTTCTGAAGAAAGCATATTGAGTGTCTGACATACGTTCGGTTCTCAAATGCTAACCTAAAACTTTTACTCTATTTGCTCATGTATGCCCCTTCAAATGCTTATATATTAAAATGTTACTTTAAATGCTAACTTTTGAAAACCACAGCACACATTCCAGATTATCATGGACTGCATTTTCAATTATGACTACCCACAAACACTGCCTGGATTATGAGTTCACAGCTTCCTTGGGGCAAGAACATCAAGTGATTGCCACAAAGCTGTGTTCTTGACATCATGTAAAGATAATAGTCTTTATCTTTATGTAGGAAAGGCTTATTTTTAGTCCATTATATTGCAAAATTCTGTGTAATGGCTCTTGCCATTAATATGGTATGATTTTTAAAATATTTATCACTTTTCTCACAATCATCTCATTTAAACTCTTTTCTAAAATCCACAAAATGTACAGTCAGTAATTTTTTAGTTTTTTTATTCTTTTAGAGTTTCATATATTGATATAGTGAATTTACAGTCTCTTACCTTCCAATCTCATTCTCCCTTCCTTTTCCCATTTTAACCTCTTTGCTTTCCTACAAATCTTCTTCCTATTTTCATGTCTTTTCACATGTGTGACCCACTGAGGTTTATCTGGGATGTTTTTAAGAGCAATCACCTTTTTTTTTTTTTTGAAATTCAAATTTGAAAAAAAAAAAAGAATCCCAACCTGAGTTTCAGTATAGTTCTGAGAAATCAAGGATGGACCTAGGAGTCCCTTGAGACCATCTGAGGTCTAGGACGTGAGAAAAATTCCCTGAGTCAGAGCTACCTGATTATCTCTATGCCGACAGGAGTGGGTGTGGTGAGTGGCGGGAGGCACCAGCGTTTCAAAAGGAAATCTGAAAAATACAAAACAAATTAATAAAATAAAAAGCAAACAACAACAGGAAAACTCAATGATAGTTACTTATGGATAGAATGAGCAGATGGGAGGATGAAAAATTGCTCACTGTCAACTGTTTAAAGAAAAATAAAAGCTTCAGACTGAGGAAAAAGAGAAGACAGAAATAACCAGCGTGTTCATCATGGGCAAGACAACATCAGGACACACCTAAGAACTGTCAAATCATGGCTGTGAGCACAGATCCAGGTCATGGCTGTTCACAATGCAACAGTGGTCTCAGGAGAGCACGTGAGACTTCTCATACGTGGCCCTTCCAATGGTGATGAGCTGGTCTGCCATCAGACCGGAGTGTCTGCATCCCCCCGGAGTCTTTTTCTTACAAAACAAATAAACAATTAAAAAAAACTTTATACAAATATTTACATTCAAGTTATTTACTCAGGATTGAAGATTCTTAAAATTCTTAGAATCGAAGCTTTCAAAGAATTGAAAGAATCAAAGAATCTTATACTTTCTATGAAACTGTGAAGTATAGTCAACTGTTAATTCTAAACATCAATTTGGGCAGATTTCTTGGAAAATACAGTTAAATCCAATTTCTTAACTTGGTTTTCCCTCTAAAAGAGCTAGAACAGGTTTGCGGTACACACACACACACACACACACACACACACACACACACACACAAACACACACATACACACACATACACACAAACAGACAACATAAGAGTTTGTGATTTGATGAATAGAAAATATTGTATTGGAATTTAGAGTGGAAACCTGTCATTTTTGAAAAAGAAGGAAATTCTCCTGTTATGATCACATGCATCAATCCACAGGGGATTTTATGTTAAAGAAGCTAAATCAGACAAAGAAGAAAATGTTTCATGATCATACATGTGAATTCCAAATATTGTTACTCACAATAAGAAAGAATAAAGCAGTTGCCAGAAGTCACTAAATGGTTGGGGAATGGGGAAAGGTTGGTCAAAAGGCACAAATCTGCAGTTATACTAAGTTATGGCAATCTACTGCAAAACATGATGGTAACAGCCATCTGAACATGAAACATATTAGGCATTTGCTAAGAGACCCTTAAACACATAAACAAAGGTAAATGTCTCAATTGATGGGTAAATTTGTCAGTTTGATTGTGGGGTTCATTTCACAACATATATACACATTTAAATATCACATTGTATACCATACCCAGATAAAATTGCATTTGGACAAAAAAAAAAAAGAGGAGCAAAAAGAATCAAAAGAAAATTACTATTCTGCTGCACCTGGAAGGATATCTCCCACAAATCTTCAGCTGAAAGAGAAACATCAGCTGCCATCCCCCGCGGCCTGCTGGCTGGCCCTGAAGTACACCTCCTGCATCTCTCAGTTGTGCCTGTATGTAAGCTGAAAGGGTTTCTGTTTCCTATCACAAAAAAGACCTAAAGCAGAAAAGCGAAGAAAGAGAGTCTGGCTGAGGCAGGATGCATGCAGGGTGCACACATGCTCATAACTACAGCTGCCTCTAAAACCAAGTCCAAGACAACAAGGGGCACAGAAAGCATCTGCTTTAGCTCCCCACTCACATTGCTCAGATAAGCACATGTTCTCTAATGAATTCTATCTCTGAATCCTTAAGGTAACAGATACTCAATAAATGAATGTACCAATCATGTACAAAGGAATATAGCTGAGAAAATGATCATAAAGTGGGGCAACTGACCCCTTTCTCCCTCTGTACTTGGGCAGGAATCTATTTCAAATTCAGTTTTCCTAACTCCCATTCTTATTGGAGCCCACATTTATAATGTCTTAGTGTCAGTTCAAAACTGCATCCAATAACTCTCAAACATCTGGGATTCACCTTTACCTAAAGTATTATTCTAGTGAAGCAACTGAAGTTTCCTTGGGAGGTAGAAGTATTTGTATTAAATCCCAGTGCTGATATTATATAGACTCTTTCTTGATCTAGTATTGCCTTTAATCTAACAGACCTGTGTCTGAGACTTGCTCAGAGACTGATTGAAAGGTTGTTATTTTCCACTGTGTTCATAGACACAGCCTCTTCCCTACTTCAGATATTTAGTTTACTGACTGCAAGCTAAGATGCATGCTATTGACAATTATCACAGGAAGATAGTGCCCTATTAGTTGTTACCTCAGATTCCCAAGGGATCGAGATTTGCCTTGTAATCTTGCCATGTTTCACAATGTGGGAAGAAAATTCAACACAGTGAATGTAGTAACTGAGTTTACTCTTTTCTGTTACAATTAAGCCCAGTTCCTTCAAAAGAAAGCTGCACATGAAACCTGCATAATGGTATTTGATTTTAGATGCAGTCCCAGGAGGAGTGAGGGAGGGAACAGAAGGACTATGGATGTCATTTTGTTGTGTGCACTTGTGTACTGTTGTAAACACATGAAGTAGAAAAGCCAATATAAACTATGGTTAAAATAATTGCTGCGATGGAATCTCAACTTTAACAGCATTGCAGAGAAGCTACATAATACATCCAAAGTTGCTCTGAAGACCATTTGTTTATATTCTACATCCTATTGGTTGGAAGCTACTACCAGGGTTCCATTGACATCCCTGTATGACCAAGATTCTCTTTCTCCCATTTCTTTTTCTTTCTCTCCTTATCAATCATCTAAAATTCATATTGTTTTTCTCTTTTGTGCATGTATGTGTTTATATACTATCTATGTATGTGCACATACAAAATTTAAAAAACTCATATAATTATTTTTATTGCTATCAGCCCATTGTTTATAACAATTTTAAGTGAAAAAACATATTTTAAGATTGGAGCAAAAAAGTATATGATCATGGCTAGCAGAAAATATAAGTGAATGACACTATTAGGGTTTATTTACATATTATAATGTTAAAAATAAATAGATTTTGGTAAGGAAAAAATATGATATTTTCCTGGTTTTCTGAAAAAGAAGCTAAAAATAATGTTCAATATTAATCTACTAGTGAAGAAATATGTAATTAAACATGATGTTAATGTAAAGACAATCATTGAAAAAAACACGATTAGACAGAGAGAAAATCTAAAAATTAAATTTATACACCTAGCAAAAGTAGAATAAATCAAAACCAAACACCCATAAAGTATTAATAGCAGAAATAATGGAAGGTAAGAAAAATAAAAGTAAAATTAAGTATAACTGATGTGACAAATTGAATTACTTTTAGAGATAATTGCTCTCAGATTTGGTTAAAAACAAGATCTAATTAAAATGGTATTCATAATAAGCAAACCTTAAAAAATAATTACATATCTTATAATTGCTTCCCGTAAAGAGAGCAGAACTAGAGATGGATAAAGGACTCCACTGGCATATTGCTTGCCCACAAACAGGAGTATCTGGGTTCATATCCCAGAACTGGCAGAAAGTGGAGAGATGGTGACATGTCTATAATTCCAGTGGTTGCAATGCACGATAGAAGGCAGCAGCAGGTGCATCCCCAGGAGTTCAAGGGCAAGCAGACTGACATATACAGCTGTAAACAAGAGAACATGCCCCAAACAAGGTAGAAAGCAATGACTGACACCTGTGACTGTCCTCCTTCCTCCTTGCATGCACAATGGCACACAGAAACACACATTTACACAACTGAACACGTACAATACACAAGATAAAAAATTAGAGACCTTACTCAAATAGAAGGTATATTGTAATGTGAAAACAGTCAAATTATCAAGGAATTAAATTAATAAACTTTTGTGCATTCAATGGCACAGCAATAAAATATATGTGGAAACACTTAAATAAGCATTCCAGGATATCTGATGTGAGCATAACATTCATATTCTTATTTTACATATGAAAGTTAAATGACAGAGAAGTTGGTAAATAAATTGAATCTGAGTAACCCTCTCTCTGTTCTCTCATTTCTGTGCTTGAGTACCTGACAAAAGCTACTGAAGGAAGGAAGATTTACGTTCTGGTTTACGTTCTGACCATTTTATCATGGAGGGTAAGAATTAACAGCAGTAAGGATAGTCTGTCTGCAGGAGCAGGAAACTGACCATTAACATTGCATCTGCAATCAAGCATCAAAGAGGGTGAATATTCACATTCTGTTAGCTTTCACCTTTTCATACAGCATGGGTTCCCAGCTCATGAAATGTTGTCACCCATATTCTCCCCTCAATTAACCTAATCCAGAAAATCCCTTTCAGAAATGCCCAGAGATTTGCCTCAAATGTGATCCTGATCTTGTCAAGTTGGCAATCAATATAAATCATCACAAACCCATCAATAGAACTTATAAAACAACTATGTACTTTGGTTCCATGATTCTAAGCTACTATAAATAAAAAATATTGTATATCATAAAATGTTCATGTGTTATAATTTATGGGAGTAGCAAAATAACCACATTAGTCTATACCCAAATACGTTCTCATCTTTTTGTTGTCATAAGAATCTGCTTCAGTTATTGCCACTCAGAGATAAGTTCCAAAGACGTGATCCAACTGTCTATTTACAATGTTTCAAGACATTTGCCCATATTGTGTTTTCTGAAAGAGAAGAAACTTATTACCTTAGGACTTTAGCCCAGCAAGGACACAGGTTCAGTTTTCATTACCTGAATAGTATTGCTTTTAAAGTTAAGAAAAAATCTGTCACTGAATATTACATGTGTGTAGACATAATTCCCATCCTTAGACACTTCAAAGTGTTTCTTCATAGATTTCACTGGAAAGTTAGAATGACTGTTCTGTGTATGTCAAATAAAAACTCAAGAATTTGGAGGCTAACCATGACTAGTTCCATCTTGATCCTTTCTATAGAAGTATAAATTGTTTACCATTGCAATGTACTAACTGTAATACTGTCAACTGCTTGGTAGAAGTGAAGTCACAGTTTTAAAGACATCCTTATTCTTTTTATTTTAATTTTTTATTAAAAATTTAATTATACATTTTAAAAATTTTTACCAGTTCCCTCCCTCCCCCCCTCCTCTCCCCGAACCCCCTCCTCCCCCTCCTCTCCCTCCCCATTCCCCAGTGTTTCCCCCCCAATTCCCAGAGAGTCCTTTATTGTGTACGCCTGACTCTCCACTGGGACCTCCTCTCCGATGACATATAAGGACCCAGTGGAATTTCCATAAGCCCTTTCTCTTGTTCCCCTTAAGCATAGGAGTACTACTATGGCTGTCAATCCCTTGCCTCCAGGGATCTCGGTGCCCTTAACAGATGCTAGACTTTATGAGAGCAACAGTGCACTGGACATTGCGCAGGGCATGCAAAGTCCCATTATGATTGCTTTGGCCCCAACTATTGTTGAGAGTCTTGCAAATTGTAGCTCCTCCCATCCTTTTGCTCTTACACTCTTACCGCCCCCTCTTCCGCAAATGTCCCTGAGCTCCAGGATGAGGAGAGATTAGGCTGGCCTAGTTCTATGTGATTGATATAGAGTCTCTGAAGTTCTGGATTGTGGTTTGTTGATTCTCTTTGGCAGTTTTGCTGCTCCTGCAATGCCCTTCGCTCCATTCTGCTGGGCACTGTATGTCACCCCCTGGCCAGAGACAAAAAGCTGTTAAACTGGAGTCTTGTTATAATAGCACATTCAAGGTAGATGTAATAAGAGGAGGAAACCTCAGTGAGGGAGGGGTCCATCACCCATTTGCTAAATGATTACTTTTTATCTGCTAGACTATATGCCCTCCCCTTCTGGTGAGATCAGGAAAGAACGTCTGTGAACTTAACCAGGTTTCTCATTACTTACTTGCAGACCTTGATGAAGGCCTATTTTCTCTGCTGTAACATGGTCCCCTCTCTCCTTGTTTCTGGTATGGCCCTCCTAACCCATCTCTCTTGTTCATAATCCTTGCAATTACTGTGTTACATAGGTTTACTTTTGAGTGTCTCAATGTGGGCTGGGTGAGTTTGGTACTAGGAGCCACCTATTAGGGAGTACATACGGCGCTTAATTTTCTGGGTTTGGGATACTTCACTTAATATAATTGTTTCTAATGACATCCATTTCCCAGCAAATTCCAGTAATTCATCATTTTTGATGGCTGAGTAGTACTCCATTGTATAGATGTACCACTGTTTCCTTATCCACTCGTCAACTGTTGGACATTTGGGTTGATTCCATGACTTTGCTATTGTACACATGGTCGTGCTTGTGCTATCGAGGCAAACCTCTGCTGCATGGAGGGTTATTCCCAAAAGTGGGATAGCAGGGACATATAGCATTACAATCTTTAATTTCTTTAAGAATCTCCAGACAGCTCGCCAGAGTGGCTGTATGAGCCTGCATTCCCACCAACAATGTAGGAGAGTTCCTTTCTCTCCACATCCTCTCCAGCATTTGTCGTTGTTTGTATTGTGGATTTTTGCCATCCTGACCGGGGTGAGATGATATCTCAGGGAAGTTTTGATTTGCATTTCCCTGATGGCTAAGGAAGTGGAGCATTTTGTAAGATATTTGTTAGACATTTTAATTTCATCCCTGGTTAAGTTTCTTTTAAATTCCAAGGCCCATTTTTTAATTGGGCCATTGTTTTCCTTGGAGTGTAGTTTTCTAAGTTCTTTGTGCACTCTGGACAGTAGAGCTCTATCAGATATGTGGTTAGTGAAGATTTTCTCCCATTCTGTGGGTTGCCTTTGAGCTGGTGTTACAATCTATTTATCTGAACAGAAGCTTTTTAATTTCACAAGATCCCAACTGTTGAGAGTTGGTAGCAGTGACTGTGCCATTGGATGTCTGTTTAGGAAGTGTTGGCCTAGCCCAATCAGCTCCAGGGAGTTCCCTATCCTTTCAACTATGGTTTTTAAAGTCTCTGGCCTTAAATCAAGGTCCTTGATCCATTTGGAATTAAGTCTTGTACATGGTGACAAGGACGGGTCCAGCTTTAATCTTCTGCATGTGGAGATCCAGTTTTGCCAGCACCATTTGTTGAAGATGCTGTTCTTTTTCCATTGGATTCTTTGGGCCCCTTTGTCAAAGACCAAATGGCTGTATTTTGTGGGCTTATATCTGGGTCTTCAACCCTTATCCATTGATCTGTGTGTCTATTTTGGAGCCAGTACCAGTCTGGTTTTATAACTATGGATTTGTAGTATAGACTAACGTTTGGTATGGTGATACCTCCAGCAGTGTTTTTGTTACTCAGGATTGTCTTTGCTATCCTGGGTGTTTTGTGCCGCCATATGAATTTTGAGATTATTTGGTCAACTTCTTTAAAGAATTGCTTTGGGATTTTAAATGGTATGGCATTGAATTTGTATATTGCCTTTGATAGGATGATCATTTTTACAATGTTGATTCTACCAATCCAGGAACATGGGAGGTCTTTCCACCTTCTGGTGTTTTCTGCTATTTCTTTCTTTAGGGTTTTAAAGTTTTCATTGTAAAGGCCTTTAACTTCCTTGGTTAGGTTTATACCAAGGTATTTCATTTTTTTAGGGGCTATAGTAAATGGGGTGGTTTCTCTCAAGGCTTTTTCACTTCTTTCATTCTGGGCATATAGGAAGGCCTCTGATTTTTGCACATTTATTTTGTATCCTGCCACCCTGCTGAACTTCCAATTAGTTCCAGGAGCTTCCTGGTGGAGTTTTTGGGATCACTCAGGTATAAGATCATGTCATCTGCAAATAGGGATAGCTTGACTTCTTCCTTGCCGATTTGAATCCTTTTTATGTCCCTTTCTTGTCTTATGGCTTCAGCTAAGACTTCAAGTACAATATTGAATAGAAGTGGTGAGAGTGGACAGCCTTGTCTAGTTCTTGATTGAAGTGGGAATGCTTCAAGTTTTCTCCCCCATTGAGTATAATCCTTGCTGTTGTTGACTTGTTGTATACAGCTTTTATTATATTGATAAAGGTTCCTTCCATTCCTACTGTCTCTAGCGTTTTGATCATAAAAGGCTGTTGGATCTTGTCAAAGGCTTTTTCTGCATCTATGGAGAGTATCATGTGGTCTTGGACTTTGGACTGGTTTACATGATGAATTACATTTATTGATTTGCGTATGTTGAACCAATCTTGTGTGCCTGGGATGAAGCCTACTTGGTCCCCGTGAATGATCTTTTTAATATGTTTTTGAATCCGATTTGCTAAGACTTTGTTCAGAATCTTTGCATCTGTGTTCATCAGAGAGATCGGCCTATAGTTTTCTTTTTTAAGTGAATCATTATTAGGTTTTGGGATTAAGACAATATTAGCTTCATAGAAGGAATTTGGTAGTGTTCCTTCCTTTGCTATTTGATGGAACAGTTTAAGAAGTATTGGTGTTATTAACTCCTTAAATGTCTAGTAGAATTCTGTGCTGAATCCATCTGGCCCAGGACATTTTTTGGTGGGAAGATTCGAGATTACTTCTTCAATTTCCTTGTATGTTATAGGACTATTTAAATAATTCACAACTTCCTGATTCAATTTAGGTAGGTTGTGTTTACTTAGAAATTCATCCATCTCTTTTGTGTTGTCAAACTTCACAGAGTACAAATTTTTGAAATATGATGTTATAATTCTCTGGATTTCGTGGGTATCCATAGTGATAACTCCATGTTCATTTCTCATTTTGTTAATTTGGGTTTTCTCTCTCTTGCTTTTGGTTAATTTAGCTAGGGGTGTATCAATCTTATTGATTTTTTCAAAGAACCAGCTTTTTGACTGGTTGATTTTTTCTATCATTTTCTTAGTCTCGATTTCAGATATTTCTCCCCTTATTTTGCTAATCTCCTCTCTTCTACTACTTTTGGGATCAGATTGCCCAAGTTTCTCCAAAGCCTTAAGCTGCATCATTAAATTATTTATTTCTGATGTTTCCATTTTTCCGATGTAGGCATTAAGAGCTATGAACTTACCTCTTAGAACAGCTTTCATTGTGTCCCAGAGATTTTGGTAAGTTGTATTTTCATTTTCGTTCGCTTTCAGGAAATCTTGAATTTCCTTTTTAATTTCTTCCTGAATCCAGTTCTCATTCAGCATCATATTGTTAAGTTTCCAGAAGTTAGTGTATTTTCTCTTGTTTGTTGTGTTGTTGTGGATGTCCAGCTTTAGGCCGTGGTGGTCTGATAGGGCACGGGCTAGAATTTCGACTTTTTTGTATTTGTGTAGATTCATTTTTTGGCCCAATATGTGATCTATTTTGGAGAAAGTTCCGATTGCTGCTGAGAAAAATGTGTATTCTTTGGTGCGTGGGTGAAAAGTTTGATAGAGATCTGTAAGGTCCATTTCAGTAAGGGTTTGGTTAAGCTCCAAAGTGTCTCTGTTAAGCTTTTGACCTGTTGATCTATCCCATGTTGAGAGGGAGGTGTTGAAATCCCCGAGAATTATCATTTAGTGGTTGATTTCTTGCTTTAGACGCTATAGGGTTTTCTTAATGAATGTGGAGGGGCCCATATTGGGTGCATATATGTTCAGTATTGTGAAGTCTTCCTGGTGAATTGTACCTGTGACTAAAATGTAGTATCCATCTGTGTCTCTTATGATTTTCTTTGGTTTGAAGTCCACTTTGTCTGAAAGCATAATTGCTACCCCTGCCTGTTTCCTGGTTCATTAGCTTGCAAGATTTTGGACCAGCCTTTCATTCTTATGGCATGTCTATCTTTTGTGGTGAGATGAGTTTCCTGAAGGCAGCAGATTTTTGGATTGTGGTTTTTAATCCAAGTTTGTAATCTACGTCTCTTAATCGGTGAGTTAATGCCGTTGACATTCAATGTTATAATGGAGAAATTATTTTTAATTCTGGACATTTTTTATATTTAGTAGATTTTGTAAGCATGTTGTTTGATATTTATATTTTGGTGGTATTATACTTCCCTTCTGTCCTCCTGATATGCTTGTTCTTTTCTTCAAGCTTGAGTATCATTTCTAGGATTTTTTGAAGGCCTGGTTTGGTAGACATGTATCCCTTCAAGTTGTCTTTGTGCTGGAAAACTTTTCTTTCTCCCTCAATCATGAGAGATAGTTTTGCCAGGTATATCAGTCTGGGTTGGCATTTTTGCTCATTTAATACTTGAAGTATGTCTCTCCAAGCTCCTCTTGTTTTACTGTTTCCATTGAGTAGTCATTTGTTATTCTAATAGGTTTACCTTTAAAAGTGAGTTGCTTTTTTTCTCTTGAAGCTCTCAGCACCCTTTCTTTGTCTTGAATGTGGAGTGTTTTGACTATTATTTGCCAGTGGCGATTTTCTATTTTGGTCATATCTGTTTGGAGTGCGAAATGCCTCTTGTATTTGGATAGGCCTCTCATTCTTTAGTTGTGGGAAGTTTTCATCTATGATGAATTGAAATATTTCCTCAGGTGTGGTATTTTGGGATTCTTTTTCTGGTATTCCATGAATGCGCATGTTAGGCTTCTTCAGGGTGTCCCATATCTCTTGAATGTTCCTCTCCAGTATCTTCTTGGCTTTAACAATCTCTTCCATTGAGCTGGTTAATTCTCCCACTTTGTCTTCAAGATCTGAAATTCTATTTTCTGCCTCATTTGTTCTGCCGATAATACTCTCTATTGAGTTTTGGGTTGAAGATAACTTATCTCTTAGTTCAATTTTAAACTCTGCCTGAGACTGTTTAACCTGCTCTATACCTATTTTTGTTTCTTGAACTGTTTTTCTTACCTCCTCCAGGTTCCTGTTGTGTTCTTGTTCAAAGTGGTTGATATGGTTGTTTAACTCTTCTCGGATTTCCTCTTTCGTGGTATTAATCATGGTAATGATCTTACTCTGAAAGTCGTTATGTTGGGTCTGGCTTTCATGGCTATTTTCTATGGATTTGTTCTGGTTGCAATCCATCGTTATGGGATTGATTCTTTTGGTGGGAGATTGGTCTTCTTGGGTTTTGTTTCTCGTGGATCTGCACTTTGACTTGTACATTGTTGTTTTGTTTTTTAGGACCTTTCAGTTTCTGTGTGTTTTTCACTGAACCAATGTAGTTAGTATTGTTACACCTGCCAGTTGTTACTTGTGCTTGCCTTGGATTGGGTATGTTTGTGTATTGGTATTGTTATATCCTAGATGAGACTACTAGGATGTTAGTACGTCAGTTAAGTAACCAGGGGATGAATATTAGTATGGTAGTGCACTTTTACGATCTAGTGTCTTGGTGAATTGTGAGGGTGGGTGGTGTACTCCCTGGAGTTGTATGTTTTTGGGGTGGCTGTATGAGGAAGCTGACCTACAGCATTGATACTAGAAAGGATCAGTAAGGTGAGAGAAAAGAAAAAGAAAAAAAAAAGTTTATTTATCTTTGGGCTGGATGTGAAGAGTCTCGCGCATGTGATACAATGGTTGTAGTGAAGTCCAGATGTATGGCCTGTGTTCTCTTTGTTCCTTAGAGTTTTGCTTGAGTTTCCTTTGGGCTCTATTGAATTCTGAGTAGCAGTGTGTCTTCCGTGGACCACGTGCGTAGGTCCCCGGTGGGCCAGAGAGGCAGAGGGTCTGATGTTGATGGCAGAATTCTTCACCTGCGACCTGGGCGCTGGTCGGGGTTCGGCGCGGACAGGGGGCTTGGGGCAAAGCCGGCGGCCGCGCGGGCGGGTGCTGCTGGCCAGGGCGGCCCGCAGCTCTGGGGTGACATCCTTATTCTTATCACATTCCTCAATACTAAAGTTGATTTCATTGTAAGAACAGAAATCTGCATGAAAAAACTTGCAGTTCTTTTGTGCAGTTTATAATTACTCCAGTTTGAAAGATATAGGGATATATGTGTAAATATCTGAACAATCTAGTAGTGACTTCATTTATAGTTTTGGAAAATAGTTGTAGAAATATTATACTTCAGAGGTATCTATTCAGATTTAGTAAACGTCAACACCTAATGACAATAAAGATAATGAAGACTACAAAGATCATGTAGCTTTACAGTTCAGAATTTGCTTCCTGACAAAATGTAAAACTGCACATCATTTTTTTTTTGTTAGTTGGACTTTTCTCTCAACTTTAATCACAATGAAAAAGTATTTCAAAAGGTGATAGAATGAGATAATGTAAGTGTTAGGTTTCATCTAATGAAATCAATTCCTGGGCTTCAGGCCCTGTTTCATTTCAGTGCATTGCTTTATTATTTGGGATTTCATTGTTTAAAGATTGAGCAGTAATAAGCAGTTCAAAATGTCACCTCTTTCATTTCAATTACAGTATTGTTTTGGAGGAAATCGCCATAGGACCTCCAATGTCAGCTCTCCAAAGTGAGATGTGAACACAGTTTTAAAGACTGAAATAATGCCCGATCATTTTCACTTTTTGCAATAAATATTCAGCAAATTGTGTTTGAAAGGTGGTGGAGGTAATTAAAGAAATAATCAGGCAATTTTTGCTAAATATATGAGAAACATAAAACAATTGAATTAGATTTTTATGTAATATAAGCCAGTAGGTCAGAATGCTAAGAAACGGCTTTCTGGAGATGCTATAATGAAGAGGCAGAAAAACACCTGAAGGTCACAGGTGACCACCAATACCTGCATATCAATGGCTACACATTTAACTACGATATGGTATGGAAAAGAAGATAAAAATACAATTCTGAACCCAAGAGACTAACAATTATGAAAACACTTTAGACCTGTTAAGAACTACTTTAAAATATTCTACATGCCCAGATGGTGAGTTTCTTCCATCAGGTCTCTAGGACCGTAAAATCCACAAAGTCTAGCATTTGCTAAAGGCACCAAGATCCTTGGAGGCAAGGGGTTGACAGCCACAGTAGTGTTCCTATGCTTAAGGGGAACACAGGAAAGGGTTCAGGGAAATGCCACTGGGTCCTTGTACGTCATCGGAGAGGAGGGCCCAGAGGAGATTCTGGCATGCACATTAAAGGATTCTCCGGGGATTGGGGGGGAGGCACTGGGGGATGGGGAGGGAGAGGTGAGGGGAAGGGGAGCAGGGGGGTCGGGGGGAGGAGGAGGAAGGGAGGGAACCGGTGTACCTACTAAGTTTGTATGAGCAGAAATAATAATAAAAAATGTTTTAAAAAAAGAATGAAATTTAGTTTCTGAATTTATTTAGGTCCTTGATGCTACAATCTGGCAAAGATTAAGAAAAATGATGGTTACTTCCAGGGCCAAAATTTCAGGCCACTGCCATTTCCATTGGATCTTGAGATTTGAACTCAGGTCCTTCCATTTGGGAGGCAAAGGTTTTAATACCTTAACCATCACCCCAAACCATCTCTTTATATTTATTATAAGTGACATAATATGATTATCCAATCATTTCAATAAATAATTTATAAAATTTACCTTTCAATTATTAAGAATATAATCCTTTTATCATTCCTTTAACTTAGAAAATAAAGAGTTGCATAATTTATAAAACTAGTCTTTCCATGTGTTCAGATAATATGTAAAATGGACATTTCTTCTATTCTTAAAAATAATGTAAACTTAATGCATTTATAATCAAAAAGCATGGGTCATATTTGGAGAAAGGGAGAAGAAAAGTTACCAAAATATTTAAATAATTAGGTAGAGGATTAAGTGTTCAGTAGTAGGCTAGACAGCTTTAGAAAATAAAATACAGATTTACCCTCTCTGTTATTCACACTTTTTTAAAATGCTATTGTAAATGAAAATATTGGCACTTTCTAAGAAGTTAAAGATTCCAAAAATGAAGTCAAACACATGTATACACATGATATGCATGCACATCTGTATATTTTATAGTCTAATAATTTTGGAGAAAGTATAAGGTATTCATTAAAATGGAGTCATTGGTTGGAAACTATTTTTTTATTATTTATTCAATTGTGCGTGTATGCGCATGTGTGTGTGTGTGTGTGTGTGTGTGTGTGTGTGTGTGTGTGTGTGTGTACAACCACGGGCGAATTCGGGAACTACCATGGACTGCCTCCACCTTCTCCTTGTTTACTCTGCCCGGGGATTCACCACAGGCTCCGCCCTACCAGGACCAGAAACGCAGGCCGCCCCTGCTTCTGCCTGGCGTCTATACCTGGGGTCTAGGATCCCAACTCAGGACCTTGTTCTTGCAAGGCAGAGGCTTAACCCCTGAGCCACCTCTCCAGCTCTGGAAACTAATTTTAAGATATAATTTGAACCATTACTTAACACCTTTAATAAAGTATAATTCAAAGAAGTAATTTCATGCTCTATATTATAAATTTTAAAACGCAATAAATGTTCTGAATAGAAACAATTTTTTCAACAAGTAGGAATTTAAGACTATTCATGAAAAATATGTTAACAAAGTCAAGAATTAAATTTGATTGTAATATTTTTTTCCTTAAAACCTGAAACTCTAGGAAAGGAAAGGTAAAATTTTGGCAAGATGTGACCATCAGTACAACAGTGGCATGAATGATGTAGGGGTGACCTACCACCTTGTGATTGGATTTTAGGCTTGTTCTGCAGCACAGAACATGTAAACCAGGCCTGGAACCTGTGGAAGGGAAGACCATAAACTGTAGGGAGAACAAACCACCAAGATTTAAATATCAAGCTGCCTCTTAAACATTGACCAAAATCCTGCTTTAGCAGTGGAAGGTGTTTAATACAGAGAAGCCCAACTGACCAAAGTGCAGAGAATAAGTGACTGTATGCTGCTTCACATTAAAAAGGATATCCAAATCACCCCCAACCCCAAGGCTGAGAGAACATCAAAGAAGAGGGAGTCATAAGAGCAAATGGACATGACAGGACTTGTGCATCCATGAGCTCACCCCAACAATGTGTACCTCCACAAGACTGCACAAGATTTGACCTATCAACATTTCACTGTAGAAAGGGAAAGATCTCAAGAGTTTCTACTCCTGCCTTAGAAATTACTGAGGGTTAATACTAACTGGAAAGAGGGAAGGGAAATTGCTTTTGCAAATGGTATATCCACTAATACATCATACTTGACCCAAGCAAGTGCCCAGACACAATTAATTAAAGCAAACTAGATAATTACTGATAATATATGCAAGATACATGAAAGTAGAAAGGAGACTAGTAGGGAAGAAGGCTTGTAGTGGGAAAGGAAGAGAGGTTTAGTTTTGGGTAATGAAGGATGAAAATGATATGAATTCTTTCTATCCATGTGGAAAAATAAATAAATAAAAGAAATATGTTTTGCTTTGCTTGTTTATTTTTTCTGTAACCAGGGCAGCAGTAGCCAGATAAACCATTTTATCGCTCTGCTCTCCAATTCAAAGATAATCTTCCTCAGCAAAGATGCTTTGGAAAGCCAGCCAATCAGTGAGGCTCAGAGCTTCTGACATCAGCTCCTGAGGGCTGATTTTCCAACTTGGAAGTGAGTGCATTTCTGAATGCAAAGCAGTTCACACAGTCTCCAACAATTACTCCTGCTTCAGCTGAGGTGATTTCAACCTGCAAGTCCTTAATCACTGATCATTTCCCAAAATCCCTGTGTGAAGTCTGTATTCAGACTACCTGGGGCCTGCACTCTCCTATACTGAGCAAAAGACATGAGTTCTTTACCTCAGACAAGTAATTAGTGATGCCTCTTCAATCTCTGAGACATGGTAAAAAGTGTAAATTTAAAATGCAATCAAAAGGTTCTTAGGGAGCATTTAAAAGTAAGTTGTGGGGCTGGGGAGATTGTTCAAGGTTTTAAAGCCTTTACCTCACCAGCAAAAATACTGGGGTTCATCTTCCCAGATCCCACATGAAAATGTGCTGGTGACCTGTAATTCTGACCCTGGAAGATAGTGGCTGGGAAACCCTACAGAGCAAAGCAATAAGGAAATAGAACAATCCAGTATGATTCCCCCACATCACCCTTGGCCTCCACAGACATACATACTCAAGTGACCTCTTGCACGTGCGTGCGCGCACACACACACACACACACACACACACAGACACGTTTTATTTCAGTAAAGAAGAAAATAGAACAGCCAAAAAGCACTAGGAACATATTCAACCTTACTGGTAACAAAAAAATTAAACAACAGGATTTTTTGGTGTCACTTAGGGATCCAAAGGTAGTCAGAAATGATGATTAATTTTGAAGGTGGGAGCCAAAAATAAGAGGTTAAAAAAAACCTTTGAGTGCTTTAAGAATGCTGAGAATAAAATAAATGTGCAATCTGGGGGCATAACACTAAGAAAATTTCTGGATTTTTTGTTTTTTGGATTTTTTCATCTTACAAGAATTCTTGATGCTAGCTTGCTTCAAATTTATCTAACTCGCAAGCTTCATAGTGTCATCAAAACAAATTTCTTTGCTCCTCTTATTTCTGTCAACCTTAGGCCACCAACCTTCACCATTAAGATGGCAGCATGAGTTAGTTTGCTGTATGACATACAAAGAAAATAAGTTTCTTCAGTTCACAGAAAGAATGATTTGAAAATCCAGCAGCATGGTGTGGGTGGCTAGCTGTATCACAACAGGACAGAGAAGCAGCTCTTGCAGAAGGGGAAGAGTGACACAGCAGGAAAGAGAAGGAGGTGGCATGCCATGCATACATAAGAAAGTATCCTTTCTAGCAAGTTTCTGAGAGAGCTAGGATGAAAGAATATCAGTTAATGGGATTAACCTCTCACTAGCTGTACTTCTGAAAAATCCCACCATCTCTCAACATTGCCATACTGGGGACCAAACTCCCAGTACATGAAACTTTGGGACACACACTTAAAACGCAGAACCCTAACACCGGCCACAGAAGTACCATTATTCTTTGCCTCCTTTGGATCAACATACCATTCTAAAGTCTCAGGGATCACTTTTCTTTGGTTTCATTAGCCAGCACTAGGTTACATTACCTCCAAATTGATCATTGGCAAAGGAAGTAGACTTGCTAGTTGATTTACATTAGTCTGAATTAATTCCCAACCGTGTGTGTGTGTGTGTGTGTGTGTGTGTGTGTGAAGAAGTAAATTAAAAGTTTAGACCACTATGGTGAAGAGAGAAATACAAGGTCTGCAGGCAGCCAGTAATATTACCATTTGTTTGAAACACTGTGCCATCAAAGATTATGGGGGTGGTGGGCATACAAGGGACGTGTGAGCATAGATTTGGATACAGGCAGACAGTAAACATTAACAGAAAGCCCGATCAGAGTTGGGGACAGATATTATTTATAAAATTTGTCATCTGCTCAAAAAGAAGTCCAAGAGACTTTTATTCTTCTTCATCTATGAAATAAACTTTCCCTTCTCCTCTGTCCTTTGTTTCTCTGCTGGTGAATTCCAGTACATCTTAAACTGTGAAGACTATAGGCAGTTTAAGGCACACTGCTTTTGACATTTTTATGAATTAAGTATAGCACATGGTAACAATTTGGAGCTTTTATTGATGACAGGGTAAAAGTATTCACTAGCAGTCTAAGCCTGGTATGGCTAGATAAGGGTTGCCAAGGAGATAGGTGGCTGTTTCTAAAATAACTGATGATTTCTCTTCCAAGCCTTTCCACCCTCAAGAAGGGGAAGAAAATCAAGGTAGAAGTAAGAGGGCTGAGGGGAGTGAATGCATTGAGAAGATTTCCTGCCCCTCTGCATTTCCCCTTCCTGACCCACACTTCATGGTAGATAATAGAACTGGCGTAGATTATAGCACGCATATTGACAAGCACACAAAGCTCCCATCAAGCTGATTTATGTCCTAAGGATGTTGGCCAGTGTAAGGTGCAAGGAAAATAATATGGGCCATGACAGAGTGAAATGAGCTCTGGAAGATCTTTTCCAGTTAGTTTCTCTGCAGAACACCATCTTATTATAACGGGGACTGCCACTGTGTAGCATCCTCTCAGATCCCACCAGAGAGCAAAGCCACAGCCTCAGATTCTCCCTGACTCTGTTCTTTCTGATGAGATTTTTTTTTAAATATTCCCATTTCTTTCCATGGCTTATTCATAGTTTCTAGGTATAGAAAACAACTGTTTAAGTACCTAATTTTAAATGTGAACCAGTTTTAAATGATAAAAGGCTCTACAAAATAGATAATAAATTAACAGAAAAGATATCAAAGAACTGCTAGAAACTTTTCCAACCCATTTGAGATTTTCTTTTTACCTAGGCGCTGAACTGTTTACACAATATGGCTTAAATTTAGTTGTATGTTTCACTGATTTTATTATCTTTGAGCTTAAAAAAGATTTTTTTCTCACTTTTTTAAATAGATGATATATTTCCCATTTAAAGTATTGGGGTTCTTGGATTTGGACCATGAAATGTTTTCATCCTGAAATGGACCAGTTAATAATTCAGCTATTTGCAGAACCAGGGATCCTTGATGCCTTCCTATATCAAATGCATCTTCTAGGGTCTCCTGATATTTCTTGAAGTGCCTGGACTATATTCTCCAGAATGAGTTTGCTCGTACATGCAACTTGATCTGCACATTCTCTGCTGGATAGACACTGTTTAGTGGTTAGCAGGAGGAAAGTGTCAGATAAGTCTGTATCTCATCTACAGTTTAAAATATGTACTTTTGACTCTCAAATTATGAAAGGGTTTAACTCTTTTGTTGATATTGGAACAAGCTTATGAAAGAAAAAAAGAGATGTCTTCCCAAAATAAATCACCACATTTAAATGGATATAAAAGTTTAAAGGAAGAAAATAGAATGTAATAATATCATGAAACTAGAAAAGATGGAAATAGTCAAGGATACATGGGCACTACATTGCTTGGTCTTTTGTTCTCAGGGAGATGATTCTTCCTTTCTCAACTATTTCTTATATTTTGAAATCAGAAAGAAGAAAAATATTGCAAACTATAGCAAATCACATCATAAAATGTTTTGAATGTCAAGTGTTTAATATTTCTTATTTAATATTTTATAGGCAAAATTATCTGTCATTCTATTTACTAATTTAATACTCGTCTCAACAAAAATGTTCTGTTTCATTAACACACAGATTGTTTAATTGGTGGCCTTATCCCATGAACAGTTAACATTACTAAAAATCAACAAACTGAGTTGAATGAATTTAATTTCCATAAATAATAGAGATATTTTATTATACAAGGCTACTCTCATTCCCTGTTAAAGGAGTGTTTTTATTAATAGTTTCCAAAACTTTTAATCTGACATTCCGTAAGTTCAGTTGTACTCAGAGGGGGATTGTTGCTAAACAAGTAGAAGGATATGAGAAATGACCATCTCATTAAAAGAAGGTCTAGATGACAAAACAACAAAAGTAGACTAATTTTAAACTGAATGACAAATGGCAGAAGAGTTCTGTAAGTTCAGGATAAATACGCAGTAAAGTTGAATGTTCACAGACCTTAGTGTAAATTCAAGCTAAACTGTGTCTTCCTTGAAATTCATAGGTTGAATCTTAAACCCAACTATCTTATGATGTGACTCTACTTAGAGAAGGAAAACTTTAAAGAGATGATAAAATAGAATGTTATTATATGAATGGGTTCAATGATGGTCTTCAAAAAATAGGAAATTAGGTTGTGTCCTTGAACAGAAGGGTAGCATGTAAAACTTTCAAAACCATGTGAAAATCTGTTTTTGAGCCATGACTATCTACCATCAGCCATGTGATTCTTTGCAAGGTACCTCTAGAAACTATTAGAGATTTTAATACCAGGAAGAGTATCAGTGCTATAACAAATACCTAAAATATGGAAATAAATTTGAACCAGACAACAGCAGAAAGCTTGAAAGGTTTATAAGTACATATTTAAAAAGTAGCCTAGACTAATTTGAAGACACTGTTAATAAAAATATAAATGCTAAAAATGCTTCCACTGAAGTCTTGGATAGGAATGAAAAGCATATCACCCAAAGCTAGAGGAAAGGTGATCCTTGCTAAAGAATTGTCAAAGGCCTTGCTTTGGCATCTTGTATTTCAGCATTTCAAAGGGAAAAGTAAGTGAGGATATTTATCGAAGCTCCTTCCTTTTTGTTTGTTATTTGATTTACTTATTTATTTTTATCGATTGATGGTTTCATACATGAATATAATAAATTTATGTCCTTTCAACCCTCATTGACCAATCCCACCCCTCCTTTTCCTAATGCAAACCTTCCCAACCAATTTCCCTTCTACTTTCTTGTCTTTTTTATGTGTGGCCCACCAAGTTTAATCTGGGTTACCTCTACCAGTAAGTACCTGAATATTCACTGAGGCATGAACGATATATCGGTGGGCATATGATTGAGAAGAAAAGCTGACCTTTCCCCATCTAGCATTGATACTCAACTGATTCTCGAGGAAAATGTGGAGCCTCTAGAACTCACCCTTTCTGTCCATGGTGAAATATTGACAGGCCAAAACAGCCTGGAGACATGAAACATGCCCAACCTTTCCGTATTGCAAGAGATGTATAAGCATGATCTATAGTTAAATAGATGTAATTGCTGAACGATTATATCATAGTAGTTCAGAACAGCACAAAGGGTCTTCTCCCTGATGAGTCCAGTGAACAACACCTCCCAGAAGGTTGGAGGACAGTATGGAAATAGGAGTTATCTGAGTCTTAAAATGCAATGAAATTTTGGGCTAGAGAGATGGTTCAGAAGCTGGAGAGATGGTTCAGGTGATGAACTGTTTGCCTTGAAAACAAAAAGACCTTAGTTCAGAGCCTCAGAACCCACATAAAAATGTCAGGCAGATAAGTCAGTGGCCAGAAATTCTGGCCCCTGAGGTCATTGCTTGGGAAACTTCGGACAAGTGCAATGAGGAAGTAGAGCAATTCTGGATGCTTCCCAAGTCACCCTTGGGCCCTCATGGGCACACACACACACACAAGTGCCCTCTTATGAACTATTGTGTGCCCCCAAAAATGTAATGAAATTTCTTTTCTAGGTATCAGACTTGCTTGGTACCCATCATCTTTTTCTCATATATGACTTCTGTGTTTCAGTTTGGTAATGTTTATCATATTTCTGTTACTGTATTACATTCGAGAAGCATATAAATTAAATGGTTTCACAATTAAAGAGGTATTTTTCTTCATACTAAATCATACTTCCAGTATCACCAATAGATATTTAGGTCATACCTAGATGAAATTTGGGATTTGGTGCTATTATTAGAATAGTTTAGATCCTTTAAACTGTTAGGATGGAGTGAGTATATTTTGCATGAAGAAAGGATAGGAATTTGGGGATTTAGAATATTATGATCTGAATAGTGTCCCTAAAATTCATCTATTTTATTTGTATACCCAAAACCTCAGACTCTTATTATATTTGAAGGGAAATGCTTTGAAGAGATAAATGCTATAAAATGAATTCAAATATGTTGGTAGTAATTGAGCATGACTAGTATTCTTACATGAAGAATTTGAGACTAGAAATATACATGGGGGGAACACTGGAGAGGTTACTCAAGGGTTAAAGTCTTTACCTCCCAAGCAAAAGGACCTGAGTTTGGATCCCAGTTCCCTCACTTAAAAAACAAAACAAACAACAACAACAAAAACACCAAGCAGAAATGCAAAAGTGGTATGTATGTCCAAGCTCTGGAAGGAGGAGCTTGGAAAAATACAGAACAAGGCAGTAAAGAAGTAGAATAATCTAGGTTGATTTATGATATCACTCTTGGGCTTCTTTCTACAGGCACATGTGCATGTGTACACACACACACACACACACACACACAAACACACACACATACACACAACATAAAGGAAAACAGGGAAACAGGGAAGGAAGTCCTTTTGCTGACCCAAGAAGTTGACATAGAAAGGTTTGGGACTATACAAGAAAAACAAGAGAACATGCCGTCACCTACCTAGGATTTGGACTTCCAGAACTGTGAAAAATTTGTATCTATCATTTAATCCAACCATTCTCTGGTAATATTTTATGGCTTCCTTAAGTAACTGATGTAGTTCATGCACTTTCAATACACCATTAAAGAAGTTGTAGTTTTTACCTAGAGCAGTTGAATATTATTATTATTATTATTATTATTATTATTATTATTATTATTTCATTTGGAAATTTTCTTGACATTAAGCTACTGTTGAAATCACTTTGTATGTTGCTGATAACTTCTGGAACAAATCAATTCCAATTTAAAAGTTGTTTGGGAATGATTTCTGCTTTTTTGACAATTATTTTTAAGTAAGAAATTGCAAAGGATAATATATACCAAGTGCATAATCTGTCACTTTTAGCAAAGTCATATAAGCTTCTAATAACCACTATTTTCGAAATATCAAAGATCTCCATCAGGCCTGAAAATTTGGTGGCTCTTTTCTAGTCAGTCCAGCATCTGTTTCAGGTAGCTGCTACTTTATTTTATTTTATTTTTTTTTGTAACAAGCTCGTCATTTAATAAGTCTGAATTCATTTTTGCCACATGGTATTGAACACGGTAATCTGTTGAAACAGATTTCTTTTTAACAGATCTTAGTTTAAAAAAGTCATAGATACTGTGAGTTCTGTATAAACTGGTGGCCAGCAAGTTAGTTCCTCTGTTTTGATTTACAAGCCTCAACTTCACCGCAGAATAAAGAGTGTAGGCCAAAGAAAGCACAATCGGTCACTCGTATAGAACAGTATTGTTTCTATAATTTGAAGCTTTCTGAATGGACGGGTTCAGGCCTAATCCAACTGTAAGAAGATTGCTTAATGAATAGACTATATGGAACTGTACAAATGCTCTTAACGTTCATCAACAGCTTAAACAGCACTACATCACTAACCGCTATTCAAAATAAAAAGCCTGTTTCTGAATCCCCAGGAGGGCCGCATACACCGCCAGGCCCACGAGTCAGGGACTGTCACACAGAGTCCAATGGAAACTTTGGCTTTACAAGAGTCCCAGCGCGTGTAAGTGGCTCCCCATCTGCGGTAAGGACCGTGTGCTTTGACCGCACCTCTAGCGGTGACGCTGGCACAGCTACAAACACTGGTTTGTATGTGACAAGACAACGAGGAAAAGTGACCCCTTCAGACAAAATCATAAGATGAAAAAATGTTCACAGTGGTTTGATCAACAGTATGCATTTATGACAACATGTACAGACCCAGAGCACCGTAGGGCCCTCTTTATAGCCTAAAGAAAACAAGCCTTTACATTATTCATGGTTTATACTAAATTAAAAAAGGTCAATCGTACAAGCTCCCTCAGACAGAATGAACTGTCTGGGGCGTACAGCTTTAACACCATCATTAAATTGTTTGCAAAAGTGAAAGGGAATTAAAAAACAAAAACACTTTCTTGGGAATGAAACATCTTTCACTTGCTGCTATACCAGCAAATGCCATTCATTAATTAACTCGAACTGGAGGGAAGGGCCCACAAATACAGGTCTATCTGAGCAAGCTGACCAGTACACATTACAGTTTTAAAATGAAGGTTATATACTCTATGTTACAAGTCCCAACTAGGCAGTGTCAAGTGACATCTATTTCTTTGCTTGCTTTGTGATCATACCCCTTGGCGGTGTGACAGGTCTCGTGGCATTTGGCTTCTTTTTCTCTGCAGGCTTTAAAATCTGGAAGGAGCACATCAGGGTCTCGTCCACACTCATCATGGCGCCTGCGTTGTCAAACTCGCCGCAGTAATTGGGCGCAGAAAACAGAGTAACCAACTGTCGCTTTGCAAAAAATTCATATCCATCTTCAACCACCTGATGGGCTCTACATATAAGATCCAAATCATGCTTATGGAGAAATTTGGCAACCACTTCTGCACCAAATGTGAAGGACACGCCTCTGTCATTTTCACCCCAGCCTAAGACATCTTTATCAGGGTCAGACCACAAAAGATCACAAAGAAGACCTTGATCTGGTACATCAGTTGGTCGCATAATTCGCCAAATCTGCTCCATAGATTGAAGATCTGGTGATAACCCTCTGTGACAGCAGAATATCTTCTCGTCCACGATGGCTGCTATTGGCAAGCAGTTAAAACAGTCTGTGAACGTTTTCCAGAGTTTGATGTTGTATCTTCTTTTACACTCATCATAAAATCCGTAAATCCTGTTGATGCTGGCGCACTCATGGTTCCCTCTGAGAAGGAAGAAGTTCTCGGGATACTTGATTTTTTAGGCCAGTAAGAGGCAGATAGTCTCTAGCGACTGCTTCCCCCTGTCCACATAGTCCCCGAGAAACAGATAGTTGCTCTCTGGCGGGAAGCCACCGTATTCGAACAGTCGCAGCAAATCGTAGTATTGCCCGTGGATGTCACTACATATCTTGAGAGGTGCTTCAAGTTCCAGTAGGATAGGCTGGCTCAGGAAGATTTCTCGAGACTTTAGGCACAGTCCTCGGATTTCATTCTCCTGTAGCTGGACATTCTTACCTGGCTTGGACCCTCTCACTTCCAGCAGCCGTTGGATGTTGCTGTCGATGTGGAGTTTATCGATATTCACCATCGCCTCCCCGCCGCCTGCCCTCCTGCAGCGGCGCGCCCGGGCTTCACACGTCCTCCTTCCCCCCTCCGTGCCACGAGCCACCCGGGCGGCGGTGGTGGCGGCGGAGGTGGCGGTGGTGGTGGTGGCGGCGGTGGCAGCAGCCGCGGCGGGTCGCCCCCCAGCCGCCCCGCTCCCCAGGTAGCTGCTACTTTAATTGTTTGCACCTTACTGTATTCTTTTAGATATGTACTCCTAGTTTGGCTTTTCTGGTTTACATAATATCTGTGACATTCATCCATGTAGTTCAATGTACTAGTCTAATTGTTTTTCTCATTATTGAATAGTACTTTGTGATAGGACTGCTTCATAGTTGGTTTATCATCAATACATTGCTTTACATTTAGTTTTTCCCAAGATTTATTTGTTATAAAACAAGTGGTCTGATCACTCTTGCTGATCCTTTTGTGAATAGATGCTTTTTTATGTATTATTACAAGGAATGGAATTGCCTATAGGGCAATCTCATATTAATATCTAAAAAATCTATAATCTATAATAGATTAGTCTTCATATATAATTTAAAATAGAGCTCATGTTTTATTTTTACCATTTGCATCTTCAGGTTTTGTATCTTCATTTATGCAAATATTTATTTTCTTGTGAAAGTACTTTGTTTTGGGGGATTGGTTTTGTAAACTAAACTATTTCCACGCTTCATTCTACTCTATTAATATATTTTAATAGTCTCATGCTAAAATCATTCTATTTTGATGATTGGTAATTTTATAATTAAATCTTAACATCACAGGACATAGATTCTCTATTCTAGATTATTTCAAGTTCTATATATCTTTTTACCTTTAAAAAGTTGAGGATTTATTTATTTTAATTTTATAAATATATTTAAATGTTTTTAATTAACTATATTATTTTATAACCATGCTATTTTTAATAACATGGCTAATTGATTGACATTACTTTGAATTTGTAGATCAATTTGGAGAAATAAATATATTAAAATAGTGATCATTACATTCTATTAACATGTTATATTTACTCCTTTATTAGAATTTCTTCAGCTATAGTCATCAGTGTACATGTGTTCCCAATGTTTGTTATGCTATAATTAAAAACTTTATACATTGGGGAACAGTTTTCCCTGAACTTCACATAATTTTGCTGATTCTTTCATACAAATGACAAGGTATCTCCTGAAGGGTACTTGTACAGTAAACAGCTTTGGAGAGGTAATATCTGATTCCAGGGGGAAAAAATCTCCCAGTCTTAGTCATTATAAAAGGCCCAGCTTCTCTAAGTTCAGAATTCCTTTCTTGCAATACAAACCACCACACTGCATTTATCAGTAAAAGTATGTCATCTATCCATCTAGACATTGCTCATAGGAAATAAATTTTGGCAACAGATACAGAGTTGCCTGTACATGCACACAAACACACACACACACACACACACACACACACACACACACACACACACGGAGAGAAAGAGAGAGATTTGGTGTTACATCTGTCTTTACTTTCTGTTATTCTTTGTTGGACCTATAATGAAATGTAAAATATCTTTCCCTTTTTCTTATTGTATGGGAAGAAAGAATTATATTTTCTCTATTAAAAATGATATGATCCACTAACAAGAGAGGAGGAGGAAAGGAAAAGAGGTGGGGGAGAGTGGGATGGGGAGAGTAGAATGGAGGATAACAGGGGGAAGGGAGAAGAAAGAGGAGAAAGAAGCTTGTATAACTAGGCAAAAGAATATAATGATACAATATGATCGACATATGCTTGTTGATATCATTTAACACACCAAATAATTTGCATTGTATTCATGTTTGCAAAAGATTTTATTACAGGGATGTTGAATTTCAGCAAATTGCTTTTCAGTCTTCTGTTCACATCATTATCTGGGTTTTCCCCGTTATTTCTTCAATATGGTCATTTACTTTAATTTTCCAACACAAAAGAACTTTGTGCTCTTAAAAATTATTTTTAAAGTGCCTCATGGTCACATAAGCTTTTGGTAGTATATATAATAGTATCTTTAAGAGGCCATCTTTGCAATATAATATGATTTCAGAGCTTACCCATGGTTTATGTCTTATAATCCCCAATCCTAAAGGAGCCAATCAAAAAAGACCATATATTGTCCAATTTCAGTAATGCAAACATACATAATGAAGAAATCCTCAGAGATCTGCATGGTATTGTCAATCAATTGAGGCTTTTCCTTTCTGTGCAAGGGAGGGAGTCAGGTTTTGGCAGAAGTTGCATTTAACCTGCAGAACACGGACACAATAGTGTCTCTCAAACCACGAATGTGATTTTCCCACTTGCTTAGGTCTTTCAAATCCTCTAAACAATATTTCTGCAGATTGTAATGTAAAAGACTTTCATCCACTTGCCCAAGTTTATTCCTAGATATTCTATCTCTTTAGATGTTATTGTAAAGGTGATTATTGTGTTTCCCTTCTGAATTGCCTATTTTATGCATACAGATATATGATATTTCTATAATACTAATTTCTGTAAGTTGACACAATGCTGAACACTGATTTGAATTGACCATTGTAGAATTTTGGCAAGGATTTTTATCACCTCAACATGACAAAGGATTTTGGTATATAATTTTATTTCTTGCAATATTCCTACTTGATTTGATGATAGGATTAATGGTATGGATTAGAAAGCATTTTCTTCATCTTATTTTTAGAAGAATTTCAGAATTATTATGTTAATTTTTTAGGTTATGATAAATGCCATTAATGAAACCAAATCTACCTATCAGTGAGATTTTGGTTACTAATTCATTCCCAATATTTATTAAAGTAAAGTTGAGATTTGTATGTTTCTAGGAAGTTGTTCATCTGTGTTATGTAATTTAGGGCCTACAATTATTCATAATATTATAATTTTATCATTTTGTAGAATCAGTATTGACATGGTCACTATCACTGGTGATTGTATTTACTACATTCTCTTTTCTTTGCCTAAAGGACAACAAATTTTATTCATTTGTTTTCTCAAATCACCAATGTCTAAGATTTTTGAAACTTGTTTTTCCTGTTGATTATTTAATCATTAAATTTTGTGATTTCCTTCATCTGGGAATATTAAATAAAGAGAGTTCATATTTCTCCAGTTATTTCTCTGTGCTGTTGGGCTGTGTAGTGTCAGTCACAATGTACCATAGAATGGCCCAAAATTTATGTTCTTGCCTCAGTTGCTAGAATTTCTGTTATAAGGAGTATGCTGCCTTCCAGAAAAGCTTCCATTTTCAATGTAGATATTAAAGCAATAAATTACTATTACTATTTTCTATAATTCTAATAAATTTTGGAATACTTCGATTTAATTTTTTAACCTCTTATTACTTCCTAATAGTACTACCAATTCTAATACTTCTACTTGGTGTTAAGCTTGGAAAATTGAAGTTTCTATCACTATGGAACTGTTCCTTCCTTGATTCAGGCATAATTTTTAGATTCTGTTTTCTGGCATATATATATAGAGAGATATATAGATATATATATGTCAGAAGATCAATCTTTTTAATCATATCTAATGCTTCTCTTTTTTATCAAAATTAATTTGTCTGCTCAAACATCCTTTTGTTTTTGTTAAATCTTTTTCTCATCATCTCACTCTCTACCAACATTCCTTGGGATGTGTACAGAATCATCCAAGACTTCAAAAAGTTGAATGAGTTTTTGTTGTATGTTCATCTATTCTACCAGTCACTTTCATTTGATTAGAGAGTTTGATTCATTTACTTCTTAAGTAATTAGTGATAACCCAGTGCTTCCCTCTGGCATTTTGCTATATCAAATATACACACACACACGCACACACACACACACATATATATACATCAACTTTTGTTTCATCTTTAGTTCAACTACTTGGGCTATAAAATTTTCATATGTTTTTTCCATGTGGTAAAAATGGAGATTCAAATTAAAATCCTAGACTTATAATATTTATGTTGCATGGTTTTTCATATCATATGACACTCTGTTAGAACCTTGCTCTTCTTGTTTTATATTGACTGTCATAAATCATAACCCTGCATATTATTATTCATCAGTAACAAAATTTTGCAGATATTTTCATGCATTTGTGTTTTAAAATCCTTCCGGAAATTTAAAATATTTAGTTACCAACAAAAACTACAGCAATAGTGACTTTTATATGTGACCATATGAAATTACTTCATATGGCATTGCCACACTTTTTAGTGACTTTTGTTTCAACCTGGAGGATTTTCTTTAGCATTTTACTTATAGAACAGTATTTTTGAATGTGGGATTTATTAAATTTAGCTGTAGTGAGTTCAAAAGATCAAGAGATGATTGCTTCTATAATACAGTTTGCTACTATCTCAGTTCCTAAAAGCAAGGAGTCCATCCTACTTTTCAGGGCCACGTTAAGCAGAATCAGAACAGATTAGGAGGCTGTGAATGCCAAAACCAAGGACAAGGATCTTTCCTGTTATTTCTATAGAAAAGAATAGATGAAACAGGGATATGCAGAATTAGAGTTGGCTAATTTGAATAAACTCTGTGGTTCTGCAGTATAAAACATGCCCAGAATTTTCTAGAACCCTATTATAAAGTTATTAGAACAAGGCAATATCAGCCCAAAGTAGTCTATCAGAGAAAGTAGAAGAAAGGGGTCCAAATTGATTAATGTGCATATAAAATTCATGACTGATCATAAGTCAATAGCGTGTTGTTATTATAAACTAACTATCCCCAAGAAGGAGAATCTTTCTATGGTCAATTAAGCACCACATGTCCAAACATCACAATAAAAAGATATAGTAATTTCAACCTTTGTTAAGAAGTGTTAATTTAAACTGTTTCGATGTGGATTCTCTGATGAAAGTGTTTCTCTAAGTATTATTGGTTATATTCTCTTTTGTATAATTTCTCACAAGAAACCAACCATTTATCTTATCAAAAATGCTTCTATATAATAAGTTACAGCTTTCTTGATGCTTTCAATATTCTTCATATTCAACTTTTAATTTTTGAAAATTTAAATGTGAGTCATTGTGGTTTCTTTCGGTGCATCCCACAGAGTTTAAGTGTAGAGATTTATAGATCTGTGTCTCTCATAAAATTTGAAGGATTTTTCTAACAACAATTCTCTTCAAATATTATTTTCATCTCTCTTCTTCCCATATTTCCATGGTGCATATGGCTGATTCTCTGATTGATGTATCATAGTCTCTTAGTCTCTGTTCACTTTAATCCTTTGCGTTTTTACTCCTCAAATTTGTTCATTTCATTTATATCTCCTTGTACCATTCACTTTGTCCATGTTTCCATTAGATCTTTAAAGACACTTAAGGAAACTTTTTTAAAACTATCTTTCCATTATAAGTCTGATGTTTGGATATAAACTAAAGATGGTTTATATCCATTTATTTTGTTCCAGTAGATAGGACATTTGCCATCATTTATGTAACTGTGATTACTTATCTTCTATTTTGCTGAGAAATGAATCTCTCAATATTATAATGTGGCAATGCTAAAATTCAGAATATCTCTTTTCCCTAGAACTTATAGTATACATATGTGTGTCTTTAATTAAAAACTATAAACCATCCCTTCCTAATTGTTCTTTCAGAGATAATTTCTTATATGCAGTCACTTAATCTTTAATTTGTGTTCAGCTAGCATTTTAGGAACCTCCTCAATATATACAGTAAAAAATTACAACAAAATGACAAATTTTGTCAAATATAAAAGAAATATAAAATCTCAGTTCCTAAAAGCAAGGAGTCAAATATAAAAGAAATATAAAATGATACTTCCTCCAGTCTTTGCAGACTGTCTAGTGTCAAAGTATTTATCTGCTTAGAAGTCAGGCTTCAATTGAGGCAAGGTGAAAACTTGAAAACTTCTTTGGTACATTATAAGCATGCATCTTACACTGTGCAAGCATAGTCTTCTAAATTCATGCATATACATGAGTATGTTTACATGTCCTAATTTCCTGAAGAAGCTTTAACTGTCTCTTTCCATAAGTATTCTTCTGCCACCTGTTGTAATTTTTTTTTTTGAGGATGGTTTGGGAGCTCTTTATTGGAACCTGATGGATTCATCATTCAGCATGCGACTGTATAATAAGATTTCCCATCTCCCAGAATCTATTAGTTGCCTACAGTTCAGTAGCACTTATTTAATATCACAAGGTAAACCCATATCTAGATATCATACTCTGTATTATACAATATTTTTGTCATTTTGTTGTAATTTTTTACTAAGCTTTGTTCTTGGAGTCTGTGAGCTATCAATTTTTTTTGTCTTTCTCTTTTTAGCAATACTTGTTTTTCTAGGCTGAGTTTCAAGCTATGTACCAGAAATCAGTACTTCTTCAGTAATCTCAGTTATAGAATAGATAGACACAATAACTTGCAAATAAGGTCAGCTTTGATTCTCCCAGAACTGAGAGACCAGGGTCCCTCTCTCAGAAAAATGGAATTTTGTCTTTAAGACTATTACATTGCCCAGGCAAGATAGGTGAAGAATAATAAAATTCAAAAAAAATGAATAACTTTTCCTTCATTCAGTATTTGTATTGTCTCTGAAAACCTTTGGGTTTTCTTCTAGTGTTCCTACAAAAATTGATCCTTACAATTTTTGCTTGATTTTTCAGTGTTTCAATGTGGGTAGGGAGCTCACAACTGCCTACTTTGCAATTTTGTTGATATCAGACTTATTTGTTTTTGTTATCAGAATTTATATTGGTTTTGTCTATCATTTGATATGAGAATCTCTACTTTTATTAGAAGGTAGCACTTTAAATTTATTGTTATAAACAATATGCTATCTTGTGTCTTCTTAACTCCATCATATTTTTAGTGACTTTATTGGTGCATTCCTGTTTTAACTTTCTCCTGTGCTTGCTTTGAGCTATTATTATCCTTAGGTTTTCCTTTCCTCTACACACTTACCTTGCAATCCTGATAGTACCAGAGTGGGATGATCAGGAACTGAATCAGGCTGGGTCAAGAGAGGACATGTAAAAGCCAAAAACCAACTCACCTTTATTATGGAATCTAACCTCTTATATAACATGAATTGGGGCAGGGGGGGACATCTGTACACTTCAGAGAGGGATGACATTAATGGTAGCAGACAGAATACACATACGAGGTCAAAAATAGATGGGGCCATCACCAAAAATACAGTCCTGCTGATCCAGTCATTTTGGAGAAAGAACAGGCTACTAAAAGGTCAGGAACATGGTGATACAATTACAATGATAAAGTTCTGTGCCCATCCTTTAGAAGTGCTAAATAATTTGTAGATAGCTTCCAAAGAATAGAAACCTCTGACCTCGACTCCATTTTGAGACAGAACAAGATCTATCTCTGCCCCTTGCAGGAAAGTCAACAGGAGTCAGCCTTCAACTATTGCTGGCATAGGAGGCACACTGCAACTGTGACTGCAAGGAATGTCCTTGGCATCCGTCTTCTAGAACTGGAGGTCTTGAGCTTGAGTGTTCCCTACACCTTTACATTTAGAAATTGCATATTATAATACTACTATTTATGAACTTCAATTTTCAAAAATGTTCTTCAATATCCTTTTATCTCTTTATGAAGGCAAAGTAAGAACGAATTGCTCCAATATAAGAAAAATAAATTTTACTTTTTTACCCAACACCCAATTTTTTCTAATATGAGGTGAAAAATAAGAAAGCAGGTCATTGCTTAAAGTTTGGATTTCTAGAATCCATGTAAAAGCTGGACAGGTCTTGCAGCTGTTAGTAATCCCAGCTGTTGGACAGCAGAGGAAGGAATTCTCAGGATAAGCTGGCTATCTATCTGATTGGCGAGCTCAGAGTTCAGTTGAGAGATCTTTAAAAATTAGAAGTGGAGGGCCATCGAGGAAAACAGAATCAAGCTGGGCCTTCTACCTGCATGAGCATACATGTACTTAGACGCACTCAAATATATATGCATACCATATACATGCACATGCGAAAAGACTCCATGAAATTATTATTTGGAATTATATAGATATTACTTATAATTATCTGAAAATCACCTACTACCTAGTTCATGTCAGCTGCCACAACGGAATAACACAGATTGGATGACTCAGAAATATGTAGGTATTTGAGAAGCTAGAACTTAGAGATCAGGCCGCATTCTTCTTTAAGGCTTTAGTTTCTTGACTACCAATCTCATCTACCATTCAAACACAATAATTTCCTTTTAAAAGTGCTATCTCCAAATACCTTTGGAATTCAATATGGCATTGAGGAAGGGGAATAATATAAACATAGTCTTCAGTACATACATAATACAATCTCAGAGACTTTTTATGTTGACATCACTCTCAGTTGACTAGAATATGTCTGTAAGTAATTTTGTTTTAATATATGAAGATAGACATGGTATTTACTCATTGCAATCACATATATTATCTCTATACACAAATAATAATTTTGTTGATCTAGGTCATATTTCTTTCACTTTGGGAGCTAATGCAGGCTTCTATAATTTTTTTAAAAAATAAAAAAGTGACCAAGACAGAATTATTTGTGTTTGCCTATAGATACACAATTTTCCTGCTAATAATTTTATAATTTTTCATTGTGCTGACATTTGAACATTTAGCTGCCCTATATCTAGATGTAATCTTTTTTCATTGACATTTCTAGGATATTTATAACATACATTGACCTAAGTACACATTTTTAATGTTTAGAAGGTCTTTTTGAGTTATGCAAAATTGCAACTTCCATCCATTGTTTGGACTTCCTTCTAATAAATACTATAATTTAAGTTGGATTATTTCTTTATCTGTCTTTTTTAACTTTTTTTTTCAATTATTTAAGATCTTTATTAACAAGTGCTTGCAATTTGTTGACCTTTTCGAAACAAGTTGTAAACTTTTATTTACAAATTAAAAATGAAATTCTTAAAAAATCTCAAAAAGAGACATCTTTAGGTGAAAATAATTAAAACCTCACACTGCATAGACAATGTAGACAGTTCTGGTGTATCTGGTCAACCGGCAAAAAAGCAAGTACTTAAGGCTCCAAACTTTTATTCATTTCTTATTGCTGGAATTTCATATTCACTTCTTGCTGGATGACTAACGGGATGGTGGTAGAAATATTGAGCCAGCTTTTACTCAGCCCTGCCCTGCTCAGCCTCAGGAGCTGACCAATTCTCAGTTAGCGGATGGGCTGTTTTTGTCTCTTTCCTGTCTTGTGGTTTAGGGTTTTCTGGGCGTCTGCACCAGTAGTTGAAGTTGCGGAGATATCAAAGTTGAGGTGGCCACTGACCTTGGGTCTCGTCTCCTTGATTTTCCTTGTCTTCTTCATTGCCATCCTCTCTAGGCTGTCATTGGAGAGGAGGGTCCCTGTGGAATTATGGTCTATAACCCCATTCATAGTCTGCCTCACCGGTCTACTTCGTTTTCCTGCACCCTTGATCACTTCTTCTTGCACAGGAGAGTTGGAATACTGTGGTCCACGCCCTCAGGGTCTCTGCATGAAGTACGGTGGGAATCTTGGTCTGTTGTAGGGCCACTTTGCCGGGCGTGGCCTTCAAGAGTGTCCTTAGATCCTTTGTTCTTTTCCTCACTCTCACTATTCTGTTGGTAATTGTGTGGAGGACCCCCAACGACCATGGATGGGTACCGTCTGATGCATATATTCTACCTTGAACTGGAACTACATTAGGACCTGCATTTGCAAATCCCTTTTCTCCTTCAACATCACACTCCACAGTCTCTCCATCTCCTACACTGCAAAGCTGCTTCCTGGGGTTATTCTTCTTCATGGAAGGTTGATGTACAAATACATCTTCCTCGGTGTCGTTCCTGTTGATGAAACCATACCCGTTCCTTACATTGAATCATTTTACTGTTCCCAAAACCTTCCTAGCCATGACTTTCTTGTTCCCACCCGCAGGCGCCCCCCCACACACACCCTGCTGCTCCCACCCCTGCTCATAGTACCCCATTTGGTGTCTGCAGCACTGAGGGGGGCGGGGAGGGAGTGCTGGGTCTCTGCCTTGCTGCTCATGGTTGCAGTATGGTGACTGATGCTGGCCTGGGGAGCTGTGGCTTCTCCTCGGGTGTGATGGTAACTAGGCCCTCGGAGGCAGTGGGGCTGCTCGTGGCTCTCTGGGGTCCACTCTCTACTCCTGCTACCGAACGAACTGTGTTTTTATAACTTTTGATTTGTTAATTTCCTTTCCTTTTACCTTCTAGAATATTTTTGTTATTTCTAGCCTTACCATGGTTTAGCATCTTGCATTGTGTTATTTCTTCTTATTTAAAAATCAATTTTAACACAAATTTTGATCCTTTCATTCTATTAATTCTCTGCAATCCTCATGCATCATACCTCTCATTTTAATTTTAAATTTTAATCTATCAATGTTGACTCACTTAACCTCACTGTAGGCGGTAAGTCTTCGCTGTTCATCTCATCCATTTTCCTTTTGACATTTTAAAGCCTGGGCTCCTGGTTCATCTGGAATATTCTCTGTAGTCTTCCTGACCTGGAAAGTCCCAGGAGACAGATAGCATCTCTATGCTATAGTGAAGCAAGAAAGATCCGGGACTGACCTCACTAGACATGGAAACAATAGGATGTGCTTAGTGAAAAGAGACTATTTTTTTTTCTCATTGCCATAAACCTAAAGGTGTGTCTGGAGCTTTTGTGGCTATGCTTTTCCTAAAGGGAAAAACTCAGGGAGGAAGCTGGCTCTCTTCTCAGAGACATGGACAATGAGAAATCAGTTTTTGAAAACACGCATTTGCTCTTCTGTGCAGCATAGTAGAAGGTCAAAATGCCCCCTGAATGGTTCATATACAGGAATTAGTTGGCCACAAAAGTACCTTCATCAACATAATCTATCCTTTGGTCATTCTTTTCTGGAAGGATTTTCTGGAGGTCATATTGGCCCCAATAATAAAATGTCCTTAGGAGATTTGCTGCTCCACTGAGCCTGCAGGATAATATTTTCTGTTCCAGATGCTCCAAAACAAGAAGGATTTTTCTTCTTTTTATTGCCTAAAGATATTGACAGCATGTGGATGCCTGTCCCTCCTCAGAGGCTAATTAGTGCAACTCCAAGAAGTCCCAATGTTCAACAGCATTCAGTGATGCTCTTCTGAAAGGAGATTCCACTTTCTCTATTGGGCATATCTGCTTCCCACAGTGTTGGCATAGCTGCAGCTTCCTAGAACATTTAGAAAGCATGTGCCCTCTGATTAGAAGTGAGTTGCCAAGGCCAACAGTACATCTAGGAAACCTGGCAAAATAGAAGGAGAGGAGGCCTCCGGTGGTCCAGCTCTAACCGCACAAGGTGTTGACTGTATGGGAAGTTTGCCAGATGTTCAGATTCTGCTTTCTACATAAAAAATAAATCTTCCAGAGTATTCCTTGTCACACTTTATGTGCCATATTTTTGAGGACTCTGACACACTTTCAGTGATACTTTAGAGAAAGCCCTCTCAAGCTTTCAAAGTCCCCATTCATGCTTTCCTTAGTCGTTCCCCATTTATCACACACCCCAAAAGCAGTGGCCACAATATATGTAAAGATCTCATCATTCTTTTTGACAGCCAAATCATAATACTATTTTGTCCCCATATTTCTACAAAAAGTCTCTTTGAAGCTCATATTCATCAGCTATGGTGTTAATCAACTTTCTCCTTGCTGTCAAACACCTGAGAGAAAGATTTGTTTTGTTCAGTCTTGCTGAGTCCTTTGCACTTCGACAGAACATCATGGAGATAGAATATGTGACAGAGGAGGTTCTTCTCCTCATGATAGACAGAAAGGAAAGGAAGAGGGTGGGACCACCAATAACTTGCAAAACCACACTCCCAGCAACCCATTTGCAGCAGGTAAATCCCATCTCCCAGGTAAATCCCATCTCCCAAAGTTCCTACCTACACCTCTAAATGGAGTCAAGCCTGGGGGAGAGGATAATGTCCTACTCAAATCACAAGGTACTGAAGGTGTTTTTAAAGATCATGCACTTCATATTGTCTTGCCTATATTGTAATATATGAAAGGGTTTGCTTCTCTGAATGTATCCTCTACTGTGAAGACTTGTCATGAATCAGTCTTCCTGTAGGTCACTACATGTAGGCCAGTCCTAATTGAGAAGACTGTACCTGCTTCTTCCCCAAGCTAATCGCTAGTGTGGGGGGGTGTACTTGTTTCATTTTTGTTTGCTGTTGATGATGATGATGATGATGATGATGCTACTTTAGGCACACCACACTCTGCCAGGTACCAGATTGGTAATTCTGTGGAGTAAGAAATGTATCATATTCTTATTATTTAGAAGAAGGTGGAGCTTTTGTATTATGGGACTAAAGATCTATTATGACCTGCTTTTCTATTTCAATCATTCACCTCTATCTTCCTTCCAATTGAATATTTGTGGAAATTCTTGTCTACCTGCCTTAATTTTCCAAGGAAGTCTAAATTTTCATGTTCATTTATTCCCTAAGTGTTTTGTGGAGAACTTACCAGAGGTTGCTAAGCAGAATTCATTTTGAGCATTAACCTGAATGATATCATCTATTTCAGTATAGCCTCAAAAGTATACTGGAAGAGGGAAGATGACATGATGAATTATCCCTTGAGGTGACTGCAAGGGTAAAATAGATGACATTCAATAATAGAATGTGTACTAGACAACCTCACAGACACTTCCTTTCTTTTTTTTTTTAATTTTTTTTATTATTATTATTTATTCAACTGTGTGCATATGCGTGTGTATGTGCGCGCGTGTCTGTCTGTGTGTGTGTGTGTGTGAGCGTAGAACCACGGACGAATTCGCGAACCACCAAGGACACCTCCACCTCCTTCTGCCCCGGGATTCACAGGCTCCGCCCTACCAGGACCAGAAGCGCAGGCCGCCCCCGCTTCCGCCTGGCGTCTATACGTGGGATCTGGGATCCGAACTCAGGACCTTCCGCCTGCAAGGCAGAGGCTTAACCCCTGAGCCACCTCTCCAGCCCACAGACACTTCCTTTCTGTAAGTCAAAAGAAACCAAGTTTCCATAGCTCCTTCTCGTTTGTTCGAACCTGGTGTTTCCACATCATGAAAACTTCCCCAATTCATTCCTGCTCAGAGCAAGACTACAAAAAGTTCTTCAGTGTTCTTTCATTCCAATCAGTCCAAACTTATACAAACAGCCTCAAGTGACTGGCTTTATCATATATCCTATCTCCCAAGCTCTTGTGTGGAAAGTTCTGAAAGATTTGTTGAAAGCAGGCAAAAGTCAAAAGTCTTGGAAATGTCATAACAGATTTAAAGCCATTTTCAGGATCAAATATTTTCAACAAAAAAATGCCCTAACATTATGAAGGGTAACAATAATTGAAACTATTTCAGAAATTCCCTACATAATATTTGATTACACCAATAAATGCAACTAGACCCATGCATAGGGCAGACCCCTACAGCTGAAATGTCTATGAAAATGAGCATGTTTTTGGCCTCTTATTTTCTGCTTGGTATTTTATTACACTTAGAAACTTGAACTGCGCCTGCTTTACATTTTGGCATTTGAAAATAAGACTACTTTTATGGAAAGTGCTCAAGTTTTAAAGGTGATTATGACTAATGAAAAGCATTAATGTTTAAAAGTTTAGAAGTCATGCCAAGATCAACATTAGGGTTTTCTACTAACACAATTGAGGTAGGTTTTATGTTCCAGAATTAATTGGAAACCATTGCTCTAATCTCCTTCACTGTGAAGCCCATTGAACAAGTGAGGCCACCTGACATAACATACAACTCAGCTTTCCAGAGCTTTCTGCCCACGAACTCTTGTGCCGATTTGCTTTTCGCTGAGATTACATAGGCTTTCTTTCTGCTTTCAAACCAGTATTATGTTCATACAGTTGCCTCTTTGAATTTCCAGGGTTAGCAAACTAATTTCTCTCAGATTTAGCAAAGTTGATAAATCTTAAAGCATTATTGACATTTTTATTCAAGAGTAAAGTTGTAAATATTATCTTTAGGATAGCTAATACAAACAGTTTCTTCCATTGCTTATGATGTCTTTTTTATATGCAAAATCCCCCATAATCCACAGAATATGAAACAAATGAAAACCCAGGTAAAAGTGTAAATCATGGCAGACAAAAAATAAAGGAAAACTGAAACAAGCTGTCTGCAGCACCTGGATTTGTTTCATTTTTTGTATACTACCCAGAACCTGAGGCAGATCAGGGGCACAGAAAGAAGCACATTAAACTAAATTAAAATCTAGGACTGAGGGGCTAAAGAGATGGCTTAGGGGTTAAAGTCTTTGCGTCAAACCAAAAAGAACTGATTTCAAATCCCCAGATCCACATTAAAGTGCCATGTAGCTATTGTGTCAGCCTGTAATTTTAACCCTGGGAAGCAGAGACTGGGACACCCCAGAGCAAAACAATAAGAAAGTAAAGCAATCCAGAATAATTCCTGATGTCATCCTTGGATCTTCACATTCATGCCTTCTTGTACACACTCACACACACAGCTGACAATCCAAACAGTCCCTGACATTTATGAGGTGCTACTCTATCTCCAGATGTGCATTTGCCACAGCAGATTGCTATAGCTTGAAAGTCTACAGAGACTTCCTGTAAAATCTACAATCAATGGTCATTAAAGTATTCCTGTCATATAATGCTGATGCCTGCATGGTGATGAATATGCTGTGTATAAAACCTCATAATATCACAAATATTTTTCTACTCAACCTAAACTTGTTATCTCATTAATAGCCAGAACTTACTGAGATAAGTATTGTTATATTGTTTTTCTGACTTGGCAAATAATGCTTCTAAGCTTGGTAGATCTCACTGCTTTCCCCAATTTGCATAACTTAGAATTAGAATTTGGACCTCGTGGTCCAACCTTAGCCAGCAAAGCTATATCATCTGTTTGATTGGTACTAATTCTCTAGTGCTGCTATGATACCTGATGATTGCAGCAACCATGCTAACCAAAATCTCTACAAATGCAAAGATGAAGATTCAGAGACAAAGCAATAACTAGGTAGACACAGCAAGGCAAGAACCCCAGCCTTGTCCTGTCTGAAGCAGGATCACAGAGATCACAGAGTATGCAGAATTGATGTTCATTTAGCCAGCACTTACCTCCATACCCAAGCGCACAGGATAAAGGAGCATCCTAGTTACCATTGTAATGCAATGAGCTATTTCTGCATAAACTGAAGACTACCCACTTTCTTTTTTTTTAATAATTTTCTTTTTTTTATTATTTATTCAATTGTGCACGTGTCTGTGTGTGTGTGTGTATGTGTGTGCATGTATGTGTGTGTGTGCGTGTATGTGTGTATGTGTGTGTAGAACCATGAATGAATTTGGGAACCACCATGGACGCTTCCACCTCCTCCTTGTTTACTCTGCCCGGGATTCACAGGCTCCGCCCTACCAGGACCGGAAACAGAGGCTGCCCCCGCTTCCGCCCAGCGTCTATAAGTGGGGTCTAGGATCCGAACTCAGGACCTTCTGCCTGCAAGGCGGACACATAACCCCTGAGCTACCTCTCCAGCCCCTACCCACCTTCTTAAAGGCATTGTGTATAATTAGTGGATTCATTTCTCCTTTTGAATGACTTATGTGAAAGTGGGAATAAAATCTTATGTACTGCAGGTGGAAGTATATTTAACTGATCAACCTCCTCAGTTAAAAACACTGTTTAGTCAAAGAGAAAAGAATTAGGCAGAATCACTGTTGCAGTTAGTCTGCATGGTTGCTGATAAAACTCACCATCAAATGGCTTAAAGGAACAAGGGGTTTATTCTCTTATAATAGTCTGGTTACAGTTCTTAGTCCAGCTTGACAAGAGAGCTCACACCAACACTAAGGCCAAGAGAACTGGACACATCATCTCCACATAACAGCTGAGAGAGAGAGATGATACTTTCCAGACCAGCATGCCTAGCCAAGTATCCATAAGGATACTTCCTCAACCAGCTCTATATATTTTATTCACCTGTCCAGGGCCTAGTTCTACCACCATGGATTGGGTCTGCCCAATCAACTAGACAATCTCCTGTAGGTTTGCTCTGGGCTTAATTTAAATACTAATTCTCTAAAAATGTGCCCCAAGCTCAAACCCTCAACTATCAAGTTTACACCTGTGCCTAATTATGACAATCACCAAACCAGAAAAGAACAGTTTCCATTTATAATCAGTGACAGAAAGAGAACTGACACAATTGCTTGTGGCTTCCTTGTAGAAATGTTTTGTTTGGTATTGGGTTGTAGACATAGGGGAGAAATGATGTCCCTAAAACTATCACTTCTGCATAAACAATTCCAGAGATATTCCTGTTCACTAGAAGTTGACATATGAAGGGTTAGTAGATAATAAATAAGCATTTTATGTGAAAAAATGGATGGATGAATAAACACATTAGATTATCTGAAAGCCAAACTACTAAACTTTAACACTATCTGGTTAAATGGTGTTGGTACCATTGGTCACAGCATGTAAATTTTGAATCAATTTCCTATGATTGCCATAATAACAAAGTCCCACAAAATCAATGGCTCAGAACAACAGAAATTATTGTCTCTTAATTTTAGAGGCTATAAGCTCAAAACCAAGATACCTATAGAATCATCCTTCCGTACCCCTTCCAGATTCTGATAACTAAAGACACAGTTTGGCTGGGGTAGGGAGTAGGCAATATGCTAGTTTTTGCATGGTATCTTCTTCTGGTATTTCCTCACATAATCTTTCCTACATGCATGACAATGGTTACATGAACTAGATTCATCACTAGTGATATCATTTGAATATAATTGTTTGTGTAAATTTCCAGTCAATGCATAAATTTACATTCTGAGTTACTTTGAAAACTTCAAAATATTTTCATTTTACATGCTTTCTCTCACTACAATAGCACATCTGACACAAGCGACTCATGAAGAAGTTTATATGTTTCAGAGGGTCACAGTCAGTACTGCATAATCCAAGCTTCATTGACTGTACCCCTTGTGGCCCAAAGCAATGGTGGGAGCAAGTAGTTAGATCTTCAATGGAGAGCAGAGAACCTGAAACTAGGGTCAAGTGTCAAAAAAAGAAAAACAATCTTTCCCCAAAATATTACTATGGAATCACAGGTCAGTTTCCTCAGAAAACATGCCCTCATTGCTCCAAGAACTTCCTACTTAACTCTTCCACCTAAAGATACTACAACCCTTCCTACTACCATCACTTTGGGACAAACTTCCAAGAATGGACACAGATACCACATCACAGCCATAACACAAACTCTGTTGTAAAGTTATAATTTCAACTCATAAGAAGCATCTGTCCATTAGGTGAAGACATTGCAGTTGACTGGGAGAAACCCTTCATATTTAGTGCTAATGAAGAGCAATACCCATGAGTCACATTCTTAGACCATAGCACAGGCATCCTAGTCACTCCATACTGTAGGATCTCAGTATCTGCTTTAGTCTTCTCCAACCACATTCCTTCTGTCCACAATTTTTAAAATTTTTATTTACTTATTTATTTGCTTGTTTATTTATTTATCTATTTATTTATTTTTTATTTAAAGAGAATAGGCATTCATGAGCTCTAGCACACATGTGGAGAGAAGTAGACAACTTTTGAAAGCCAGTTTTCTTCTTCCACCATGTGAATTGTGAGTTCTGGAGATTAATTCACATGCTCAGTTTCTCACTAAGCCATCTGCCTGGCCTAAGTCTTCAAAAGACCCTCCTGCCTTCTGAGTCATTCCTTATAGAGATCTTTTATCCAGATGACAGATGGGTGGGTATCAATTTACAAGGCCAGGTAACGTACACTCTTGATTTTTCATGATTGATATGTATAATACTAATAAAGAAATAGAAATTTAAACCTGGTAAAAGGTAAAAGTGAAATTAACTTGCAAAATAGAATTAAGAATCCCCACACTAAACTGCTTTCAGAGACTGATCAGCCTTGAAGGTTGATTACTAATCACAATCTCCAATGGAAAGGTCAGAATGCAATCAAAGATTCACATGGAACAAAAAAAATAAGATACATGAAATCTGAAAGACCAATAATTAGAAACTGACCTAACAAATTGTGGTATATGCAGGTGATGGAATCAGTGGCATCATATCTGAAGCACATTTCAATGCATATTTGATAACAAAAGATAACACAAAAAGTTGAAAAGCAACATATTTAATATAAATTTTTGAAACATGTATTTAATACATTCATACTACTTACACATTCAAAGAGAAATTAAAAGGATCATACATCAAAATATTCATATACATATACCTATTTACATAATAGTGAATACATTCATTGACTCTGCCTATAGTGTCTTTCTACCATTTTTCAGTATATCACCTATTTAGCCACATGAGACAATGACTGATAGATCTTGACTTCCCAACTTTATCACTCTCTCACTGCTTACCCAGTGGGAATCTGGTGCTAATGGTTTATAGAACTGAATTTCAGGTATTCCTGAACTACTCATCTTAGTCCTAGTGTCTTAAGTCTCTTTTAGCTGCAAGACTCTTACCATACCAGCCTATCCTTTTCCTTCTACCCACATTCAGTTGTGTGTGAATGAGTCTGCCCATTTACAGCAACATTCAACAATATACATTTACTGTGTGTGTGTGTGAGTGCATGCATGCATGTGTGCATACATGTGCGTGTGTGTGTGTGTGTGTGTGTGTGTGTGTGTGTGTATCAGAGTCATTTGTGTGGCTATGGAGGTCAAAGAGTGACTTCAGGAATCATCATGGACTGCTTTATCTCATTTTCGAGATTCTGCCTTCCAGACTTTGCCTTCCAAGTATGGAAGTGCAAGTCACTGCCATTTCTGCCCCATGCTTTTTAAAGTGTGATCTTAAGATCTGAACTCAGATACTTCTGCTTGATAGGCAGAGGTTTAACCTATGATCCATTTCTCCAGCCCCTCAACACATATTTAATAAGCAATTATTCTTTCAAGTTTAGCTCAATGCCAGAGATGCAAAGATGACTTAACAACAACTTCCCTCAGAGTACATTGTAGGTTTGTGGACTGTCATGTACAGAAATCATATGGGATGTGTTTTAGAAATATTCATTAAATGATGAGTGGATTTGGACAAAAACATAGTAGAACAACGACCATGTATTTTGATCACAGGTAGAAGGGACTTCAGGCAGAGTTAATGAGCACAGAAAGGGTAGGCTTTCTGAAATATGGAGACACTGAGACCTCCAAACGTTGGTCTACCTGTCCCCTTTACTTTAAGCCTCTTGAGGACAAATGACATGCCCCAATCATTTTTATAACACCAACATCTACTCCAGTGTTTATGACTTAATGAGATTCCAATGAATCTTAGTCATCTACCTGGCCTTCTACTGAATATAAATTTCATAATATAAATAAACAATAAATCATGAAACCAATAATTTCTTTCATAATTTGCTCCTAATTATGAAATATTTCCATTGAGAGTTAAATGCAAATAATAACCATAAGTATGTGTAGTGACTACATTCTATTGCTGTGACCAAAACACTTTTAGAAACAATGTAAGGAAATGAAGGATTTATTTTGCTCATTGCTCTAAAGATTCAGTATGTGGTCACATGACTTCATGTTCTTGGACAGAACATTGCAGCATAGTGGACAAGAAGATAAGAAAAGAATTAAAGTTTTTAGAAACTCCCCAGACAGTAACAACTAGTTGTCAACAAACCATTTAACTCATAACCTTTTGTGGAAGAGAGTTTCAGAATCAAAGCATAGCCACTTTGCCATGGTTCAGAATGGTAACATGGTTAAGAATAAAGATGAAAATCTATTGAACTAAGAAACACATAGTCTCCAAAAGTTTAACTCATTTGGTTTAGAGTCATTTTCTTTCTGCCCTCTTTCTTATGCATAAAATATGTTAGTGTTTTCAGGCTACTATAGTGAAGTGACATAGTCTTCAATAGTTTATTGAGCAACAGAATTAATTTCTCACAAATTTTGTTCCTATGGTCAGGTTCGAGCAAGTTCTCTTATCTACACACAACCCACTGACTTCTTTGTGTTGCTGCATGCTAGGAAGAGGGTGGCAGATTCTTGGAACTCCTTTAAATTTTTAAAAATGATTTATTCAATTGTGGGTATATGCATGTGTGCGTGTGTATGTGTGTGTGTGTGTAGAACCATGGACGAATTCGGGAACCACCATGGACGCCTCCACCTCCTCCTTGTTTACTCTGCCCCGGGATTCACAGGCTCCACCCTACCAGAACCAGAGGATCTGGCGGCCCCCGCTTCCACCTGGGGTCTAGGATCTAAACTCAGGACCTTCTGCCTGCAAGGCAGAGGCTTAACCCCTGAGCCACCTCTCTAGCCCCTTGGGACTCCTTTAGAAAAGCTCTAATTTTATTCATTAGGGCTCTTTTCTTATGACATAATCACTTTCCAGAGGCTACCTCCTCCAACCATCACGTTCAATATTAGAACGTCAGTATACAAATTTAGGAGCAGTACAATCATTCATCCCATGATACAGGCAAAAATTACTGTTTCAATGGACCCAATTCTCAGAACGTTGTAAACAAGAAATACATTTAATGTGAAATCAGAACTTCTCACACTAGGAAGCTGATGTCATCCAATAATACCCTAGTACAAGTGTTTAAGTTGTTTTGTTACGTTATTAACAAAAGAGTTATTAGGTATATAGATACAGCTAGAGAATTCTGACATTAGCAAGCTCAAAGTTGCCTACTAAAAACTCATTCTTCTCACAACAAAAGCAAGCCTAAGTAGTGTAGCATCCACTATCTTGGCCAAAAACGTGGTTTTTAGACACTTTAGATATCTAATCACACAGCTATAATACCAGCCAGGGTAAATTTCAGGGCTCCTGTCATTCATGAATGTCTTAGAAAGTGGAAACAAAAAGCGTGAAATATTTACAGATGGACTTAAATGAGCAGTTATTGTTATTTACCCTGTTCTGAATAGTAGTGAACAATCCTTGTACCAACCATGTTGTCTTATGTTTATCATTCTTATTACAAGAATGAAAAACTAGTGGCAAGTTTGAAAGTAAAAATAATGTATTTACAATGTGATAAGTCATATATGTCTACTCCTGGAAATGATGTCTACATATATGTCTACATTGATGGAAATGAAGTCCTCCTTTGCTCACACAGTTTAAAGTATTAGGTTTATATTATATTTGTATATCTTATCTGTACATGGATTGACGTGACCGTGAATTAGGCATGGAAATAAATGAATTGTACCTCTTGCTTAAATGTATAGGTAACATTTTAGTTTTGGCCCCTTGAGCTTTTTCATTGCTTTCCACATAAGATAAATTATTTGGACATATACTTGGAAACTTCACTTCACAGCCAGCCTTTTTTTACTTTTTGTTTCTTTTGGCAAAGCTGAAGATGGGACCCAGTGCCTCATACATATTAAGCAAATGCTCAATGAACTGAGCTTCTTCCAAAATCAACCATCCATGCTTGATTGACTCTATTCAACATTTAGTGTGCCCCAGAAATGTTCCAGACTGAGAGACATAATAAGGGTGAAATGGGCCAAAGCAGCACTCTCATGAAGTTTGATGCATGTGGTTAAGCATTGTCTTATACAGCTATTTGTTTCAGTTGTGCATTAAAATATTGGCATCCCATTGGGTATTAGCAAAGCAATTCAATCATGTATCAGTGATCATGGAAGGAACTTTTAATATTAAAAAAGTTACATTTCTTTTATCCCAGTCCCTGTTTTAGAACAAGAAATTCTGTAGTTTACTAGCAGCATGCAAGCCTAGGATGATTATTTGTATTATTCTAGCTTTAAAAATTGCTTATTTTCATAGTTACACAGTACTAAGGAATACTGTAGAAGCTACTGGGGTGAGAAATAATCACAAGCCACAGCAATGCCATGAGATCTGTAAGTTGACATATAAGTCACCATGACAACAGGTGACCACCAGTGTAATAGTGGCATGAATATCAAGGAGAAAACCAACAGTTTTCTGATTGGATTCAAGATCCGCTTGTTGGCATGGTACACATTCCTATTACTTTAAACTGGAACAAGAACCTAAAAATGGGGAAGGAAATAGATCAATAGGGAATACAGCCAATAAGCCTATAGGTAGGAAGACAGTGCAACAAAGTGCTCTGTAGATAGCTGTTATTATACCCATAGAGTGGGCATTCACAGTGAAAATCTTTGGGTCTAAAACTGGATGAGTGAAGGGAAATGAACAAATCAGTGGGCGGCCTAAGAGAGGTAACATGATATACCACGGAAGCCTGAGCCCCCACATGAGTAGACAAACTAAAGTGAACACTGGGATCCATAGAAACATACAGGTAGAAGGGTGGGAGAGAGTAGGAGGAATGGTAAAGGGAACGGAAGGGATAGAAGAGATGGGGAAAGGAGAGAAGCTGAGACGAATACTCAATATGCTTGCAAAAGTAGAAGAATAAATTTTAAATAAAGTGCTCACTTTCAACGCAACATGATCCAGAACTCTGCTAAATATGATAAATAATGTATGCTATGAAAGAAAGAGAGAGAGAAAGAAAGAGAGAAAGAAAGAGAAAAAGAGAGAGAGAAAAAGAGAGAGAAAGAGAGAAACAAAGACAGAGAGAAAGACAGAGATAGAAAGACAGAGAAAGAAAGAGAAAGAAGAGGAAAGAAAGACAGAGAGAAAGAAAGAGAGAAAGACAGAGAGAGAAAGACAGAGAGAAAGAAAAAAGAAAGAGAAAGAAAAAAGAGAGAGAAAGAGACAAAGAAACAGAGAGAGAGAGAAAGAAAGAGAAAGACAGAAAGAAAAGAGAGAAAGAAAGAAAGAAAAGAAAGAGAGAAAGAAAGAAAGAAAGGAAGACAAAAAGAAAGAAAGGAAAACAGAAAGAAAAACTTTGTCTACCAACTACCAAGTCTGTCCTTTGTGTTGTATACAGGAACCTAGTCATACGACATAGAACTCTGAAAAATAACCCTGTTTTCAAATTGCACATGTGTAATTCTAATTTAAACTAGTTGACCCGCTGTATTTGAGCTCCACTCCTGCTGCCAAAGGTCTTCTTCATAGTCCTGGGGTCCTCTTATTGTTCCTCTGCTTGCTTTCCAGATATTGTAAGCAAAGATGAGGGATTCATTGGGCTTCTCACTGAGAATACTGGGTTGATGTTGACTGCAAACCAGCGCAAAAGGCCTCTCTACACAGCCGCAACCCCAGGGACTGGGTGAAGGCCCCGTTTGGAGATATTTGGAGAGCAACATCTAAAAGCATCTTTGGGACAGAAGGGTAAACTCTGTAGAACTCCAACATCACAAAGTCACCAACGTAAAGGCCACAGCAAAATGCACCAGGGAGACAGTGAAGGAGAGAAGAGAAGAGTACCACAGGGAATGTGGATGATTCCTTAAGGAAAGTTACCCATTAGAGCAGACAGAGCAAGGGCAATGAGGGCACCCGAGATAGTAATCATCACATTCTTAGAAAGCAAGGGAAGAAAAGGGCTTTGAAGAACAGCAGGCTCTCACAAACCCCTTCAACAAGTTCAAAATGGTGCTTGCCTTAGCTTTCAGAAAGCCTTCACGAATTCCAGAATTGTCCCATTGAAGGAGCTTGGCCTTAGATGTGGTGGGAAAGGAAGGACTGACCAGCCAAGGCTTGCTTGCAGCTTGATCACAGAAAGGAAGGCAAAATCAAGCACAACATTGGGAAGAGCTTTTTTTTTAAAATTACTTTTAATGTACAAGAAATCTGATGTGTTTATAAATTGTAAAGATAGTGTTCAAAGAGAGGAAGCTCTGAAATAAGAGAATGGATGACTGATGGAGTGTGACCATGCTGTAAGTGTAAGAGACTGCATTCCGAGCATGAAAGAAGGAATCATCCTTGAAAATGATAGAAGAGAAAGGATAGCCGCAGGCTCAGGCTGAGCAAAGAAGGAAAGTGCTTCCCATTCGTGTGGATTTCCTACAGATGCCACACAGCTTTCGTCAAGAGCTGTTCAGCTCCTGCAGAGTAACACACTTCAAGACATCAGCCTTTTCCTTTATATTGCCTGAATGAATGAGTTGTGCTAACCCAATTTTGAGCCATGATTTAAAGTTTAAAAAATAAAAACTGGATCTGGAGAGATGAGTCAAGAGTTGAGCCTCTGTCACACAAGCAGAAGGACCTGAGTTTGCATCTCAGATCCCACATAAAATCGTGAGGCAGAAATGGCAATGGCCACACTTCTGACCCTGGAAGTCAGAGACTGGGAAACCACAGAGCAAAGCAGAAAGGAGGTAGCGAAATTCAGGATAATTCCTAAAGTCACCTTTGGCTTTTTTTAGCCACATAGTACGCATTTATACACACAGGCATAATATAAACACACACACACACACACAAACGGGCATGTGTGTGCAAAAGAAAATAAAAAAGTATAATGACTAAAAGAACTGAATTAAGAATTCACAGCTTTAGCAAGCAAAAATATTAGCTGCAATATTGTGGGCAATAATTTGGTCATAATATTTGGTTGTTTATATGCTTAGTCTACTGGTGATCATGAAGAGTCATTGAAATTCTTTGAAAAGCTTTTTCCACAAGGAATAGATTTATATTAGTCATACTAACACTTTATCCACTTTGGCAGACATCTATAACACAAAGATGGTAGATTTTAGGTTTCTAGAAATGCATTTATTGTTGGCAGCTAGGTAATGCTGGAAAGTCATTTGTAAAATCTAAAATGCCGGATGTCTATTGATTTTTTTTAAAGGAAAGAAGATAAAGCCACCATTCTGCTTACTTTTAAAGCTTTAAGACTAATGTCACATTCTCTTATAAGAAGAAAACTGCACTTTGCTGAGGAAACCAAGCAGAAGAATGACAGCTTGGCATGACAAAATCCTTCGTGAAAGGTAATCTGTACTTGTTGACACAGGTGCCCAGCCACTGTGTCCTCATGTTCTCTGGCAAGTCCAAAACCACCTTAAAATGCCCAAATAAATGCCCAGGCCGTTTTGTGACTATCAGAACTGTACAAGTCTCACTTCAATCCAGTGCTGCAGAAGTTGCTGTTGTCAGCATTCACAGTTGAATTGTGAAGTGATTGCAATCTAAACCCATTCGAAGTCTCAGAAGAAAATTTTGCAAGTTCTCGCTCTGCATTTTGATGAAATTATAAGAACGGCAAGTTCCACGTGTTCCACATCACCACCACCCTCTCAACTCCGCACATTTTCATATTTTCTTCTATAATTTTTCAGTTATGGGCACTGTATCCCTCAGTCAGTCCCTTAAAAATAGACCAACTTGTTGTTTTCTCAGTTAAGAAAGTGATTAACTATCTACTCGAGGTAACCAATTGAATCCCCTTCCCTTTACAAGACAACAGATTCTCCAGCTCAGCAGTGGGCAAATGCATCCTGGATTTCTCCCTGTTCTCAAAACCTGGTCCTTTAAATAACATTCTGAACAACTTAGACTCTGCACGAAGTGGTGTCTAACTCTTTCCTGCCTTCCAAAACACTAGCAGTACCTCCAAAATACATAAAATTAAAGGCTATCTCAATGCTTAGTCAGATCCTTGAGTTCTTCTAGCATTTTCCAAACTGATGTGTCTATACTCTGGCACTCTGTACGTTAAATTATAAAAATAGATTTCAGGTTTCCATAAATCTATCTCTTTTTTCCATTTAATGTGATGACCTATTTGGGTTCCAGCAGCGATGGAATTCAAAGTGCACAAATGAAAGAGCATCTAAAGAAGACATGAAAGTACCTGTCTGTCCTTGTTGCTCTCATGTTGGCAGCCAGTACCTAGTGTCCACCCACACACTGCAGTCATGTGGTGCTGGAAGCTAGGTCAGAAGCAGCCAGGCTCCAGGGCACGCCAGCTGGTAAGTTCAGCTGGGAGGTGGTGGGCTTTTCTGGTATTAAACTGGCTCCTTGATGCAACCCAGGAATAGCCAATGGCTCTCCCAGCTCTCTGGATGGACTCTCTTTGTGGGAAGCAAGCATGCGAACTTGTATCTTTTTCTGATAAAAATATATAAAATTTTTATCCTGTTTTAAAATCACAAAGTTGTGTGTTTGCAGTCTTTTTGTTGATGAAATGTGATAGAAAAGTAGCAATTGTCTATGAAAATTTCAAAAGTGTTAGGAGATTAAAAAGATGAAATTAGAGGCAGCTCAGCCATACTTAAGTATAAAACCAGAAAAATTAGCAAAAATGTTAAGTCTCATGTAAAAACATACAGATGTCTTCATTCATAGAAGTACCAGTAGCCTAGCAAAGTTTCTGTAATTTGTCCTTTAAAACAAGTGAGCCACAACGGTGTGGGACAGTTTGGGCATGGATTCTTTGGAATTTGTTACCAACATATAGAACAAAACAGAGAAAAAGAAGCTATGAGTGTGTGTGTGTATGTGTGTATGCATGTGTGTGCATGTTTAAATGTATGCGTGTGTGTGTGCATGTGTGTTTGTACATATGTTTGCACATGTGTGTGTGTATAATATTGGTATAACAGACACCACTGCTGGTCTCTCGGATACATGTCTTTTCACCAAGGTGAAGTCCCAGCACAGAAAAAAGAAGTTCATGTGAAAACAGTAACTGAAAAATGAAATAAGATTCTTGGTATTTGATACCAGTGTATGAAGAAGTGAAAACCTCCTAAAATGAGTCTGACCTGTATCTTTCGGCTGGAAGCTAAAACATGTCCCTCCACAATTCACATATCTTAACCCTGTACTTCAGAGTGTAGCTATAACTGGAGACAGTACTTTAAAGGTAATTATGGCAAAATGAAGCCCCAGAGGAAGGGTCCAATCCAGTATTACTCTTGACCTTCTCAGAAGGAAAGGTTAGCATTCTGATGAATTGATCAATGTGCAGGGAAATCCAAGTCAAATCATAAGGGCAAGATGGCCATCTACAAGACAAGGAGAGGGGACACCAACCCTAGTGACACCCTGATGTTGGACAACTGACCCTCAGAACAGTGAGGAAGTCAATTCCTGTTGGTGAAGCTGTCTAAACTCCATACCTTGTTTCAGCAGTCCTGGGAACACTACCATCTCCTTGATTGGCTCCCTTGTAACTACTCAGTCCCTCTCCTTCCGAAATAGAGTCAAGGCCTTTCCAGGTTTGATGTCCGCTCTCAAGCAAAGAGACCTCCCTACTCTTGTGCCTTTCAAAACAAAAAATTATGGTCTTTCCGATATCAGAGGAAGCAGATTGTTGTAGTAAGAATATCTTCTCTGCCTTCATGACACTTTCCCTAAACTTTTGTACTATCTCTGAATCATTCAGCTGACTGTTAACAGTTCACAACTTCCATAAGAGTGAGACATAGCACATCTCTCTCAAGAAACAGGAACATGTTTTTATCAGTGGAAATGAATCTCTATAACACCTTTGGCAACACAATTATTTTCTTTTAATAGCATCAAAAAGCTCTCTTGAAAGAACTGCAAAACATTTACAAATATAAACAAATTAAATGAAATAACAGGGGTGGGGGGTTGCCCCTAAACTCTATTGTGCAATGAGCTTTCATACTGGGCATTATTTTTCTCTTATGGAACATGTCATTATATATGCAGAGTACTAAACAACAATCTCCCTGGTAGCAAAATCCATCTACATAAATTTTATGGAATTAGATTGCTTGAAGTATTCAGTAGTATCATCAGGAAAATTATATGTATAACAAGTTAGAAACTAATCAAGGAAACCAACAGAAGATGTAAATTTGTCCTTCATTTCTAGTCATAAGCAATGACAAAGCTCAAAGTCATTCATCCTTTACAGTGATTTCTGGTCAAAGTAAATTAACTTTCAAGTCTTATTCTGCTTTCATCTCCACTAAAATCTTTCTAGACTATCTTATATTTCTTCCTGAATTATGGGAATGACCTGTTTATAATGAGATGAAACTGAACCTCTTTGGTGTGAAATATGGAGTTGCTTGTAGAAGAGTATATGAATTCTTGTTAAAAGATATTGATGAGATGATACTATCCCTTATTATTTATTTCTCTCCTGAATATACCTGTGGTCCTTAGAGCTTTGCAGCCTTCTTATGACAAAAAGGCAATCTGTATTTAAATAAACAATGAACACATCAAAGATAGTGAAATAGAAAGTAGAAAAACTACATCAAATGCTGCATCCATTTATTTTCAGACTTCCTTGTACATGAGAAAAACAAACCATTATGCTCCTTTAACTGTATTCGTTCCTGATTATATCCCAGTTATAGGTTTTCTCTTGTCCATAAGATTACTGTGTTATCTCCACCTGTTAATCCACACACAGTGCCCACTATGGAAAGTAGAACATCCCATTCCTTCTTTTACTGTTGGCCTGTTGATCATGTACTTTAATCAAGTTTCTCCTACTATCTTATTCTTATCCCTAGGCCATGAGAATGGTATTATCCACCATGAAAATGGCTGCTTCCTCCATGGTTGTCACAGGTGCCTGGGGAAGAGGTGGCCAGCATGAAGTCCGTGATATTTCTGGACTTATTTACAAGGACACACCTCATACCATAAATGGGTATGGCCACGAGATATGCTGTTCCAGACAGATCTTCTCTCTTCACTAATCTTATTTTTTTTTCTTTGCCTTGGAAGACATTTGTGGAACAAATTCATGATGCTTAACTTGAAGCAGCTAATGCAAAATATGAGTATAAAATAAACATTGCTATAATCAGGTATTTTCATTTGCTATGTCACAGCAGAAGTAATATATCAAATAAAGCCTCTCTCTCTCTCTCCTTCTCTCCTTCCCTCCCTCTCTCTCTCACCTTCCTTTCCTCCTTTCCTCTCTCCTTTTCATTAGCCATTCTTAAACTTCAATCATGTATCCTCATCCTAGGAGAAAAAGCAGCAGAAGAAAAGATGTCCTCCCATGTGCCTCTTATCACCTCAGAGATTTAATGTGCTAAAGTACATTGAAGATTTGAAATCTATGGGGGCATGGTTTTCAGGTCTTCTAAGCTTCTTTTATCTTATGACAATTCAGATAGGTGTTTGATGAAAAATCAAGAGGGCTCTTCAATGAAAAATTTTATTTTCACAGCATCTCTTAGAAGACTGTTACTTAATATAATTTGGAACACGACAAAGCAACAGATATTAATAAATAGTCTATATAACATTGACCTTGGGATAATCAGCCATAACCATCATGGCTCTCCCCAAAAGGTTGCCAGATCATGTTCAAGCAGCAAATGCCTTGAATTGGTTTAAAAAATCCCCTGTAGTTCAAAGAGAAATCTGAATGGTAAGAGAACTCAGCATTCCAAATGGCAAGGAATGCAAACTGCAGAAAGGAGGATATCCTTCAAGGAAGAATAGTAGAGAAGGCAGGCTTTTCCAGAACTTATCAGAGAAAAACACATTTTCTATAGAATTGTGTAGTCATTGAGATCTGATACTCAGAACTTGTTTAGATAAGTACATAATAAAAAACCAAGAGTGCACTTTAATGAAAGAAACAGACAATCAGGGTATTATGGAGGATTGAAAAAGTATAAATATGAAACATAGGTCAGAGAAAGAATGCAGAGAAATTGGAAGGAAAAGGAGTAAAAAAGACACAGAAGAAGAATGAAGACGGAAAGGAGACACTGAGCAAACATTAGCACTAGCCCAATCAGTTAATAGGAAATCATGATTCATAGTTTTGTGATAGATGTATAGACACTCCAATCATATGTACTCATTTATGGACAGAGGAATGAAGGGAGATGTAAATTTCCAGCCTTGCTTTTCAATGAAACTCAATGAGAGTAGACAGATTTCTAATTAGGTCAAGAGGGAAAGAGTTGTATCCAGAATCCGGTGCCAATGGGCTCATGATAGATGAGACATTAATGTCCAGCACCCAGTGCAAGGATCTCACAAGAGAGAATAGATTTGTACCACTAACAGAAAACAATTGAATCATGACAGCATCAAGTGTGCTGAGAAGTCCATAAGAAACATCCAGTACAAAGACGTAAGTACAGTGGTTGCTGGAATGGCAGGTTTCCTGAGGCGTGTAGGGAAAATGATTGTAGTTTATGAAATTTTCATGTTTCAAATACTTGCTTTTCATGACTAGTATCATGCTTTGTCTGGAATTTCAACGTAATATCTCAGGTGCCATCCATTTATTGGTTGGTACCCTTGTGGTCCTGTCTAAGAAGGATGCTGAGCTCTGGTAGAATTATAAGCAGCCTTGAGTGGAGCAGCCTCTTTGGCCTCTTGAGAGGTACTGCAAACTGACTTGCCAAGGTTTGTCCCAAGGTACTGTGCCAAGGTATCATTTTTCTTAGTAGATCCTATTGAATACATTTAAATGCTCTAAGATGCTTTCACAACCATGTGCCACCTAATGATAATTTAGTTAATAGCAGGTCACATGGTGGTGATTACTAAAGATTATATTGCCCAGAAGTGCTGCTTCTCTCTGAGTTTATTAAAGCACACATCATGATGTTCACAGATGATGAAATCACCACATGATGAAATTCTTGGATCACTTCCCATCCTTACGTGACCCATAACATTAGTGACAAGATTAATACAGTGGTACAAATTAGCATATTCATTATCTCACACAGTTACCTATTTTAGTAGTGGCATGGCATGTGGTCCAGCCTTGTCAAATCATGGAGACAGTCTAAAACTGCTCAAATTGTCCAAGACAGTTTCAAATTGTCCAAGACAGTTTCAAGTCTAGGCCTAAAGTAATGCAGTTTTCTTCTCTTCCCAGTGCACCATTTTCTGTCCTTTATCTGCATCTCTACTCATGGTGGTGGATACAATTTTAATCAAAAGAAAGAGTTAAAGCCATTGTTAGCAGCAATATACGTACAGGCAACACAGGCGAAGAAAAATGTTTCCTTGTACTGTTTTAGGTCACCTGGCTCTTCTACAGATGAAATTTACATAGACAATTTAAGCAGAGAAAAGTAATGTAAGCTGTGGACATACAAACAACAATAAGACACTCAAATACCAAGAGACGATTAGAACCTATTTTACTGGAAACACTGGTCCTGACTTGGGCCTACAACACAACTAAAAATAGGACAAACACCCAACGTCCACTTTCTCCTTACATCCATCTTCTCTAAGCATCGTGTTGCCTGTGAGCTCTCAGTGTCCTGTTCCAGACTCCCAAAGGCTCCTAAACCTGACATCTTGGATTCCAAGGGCAGCAAAACTGACTAATGAACACCATTATGACAAGAGACTGAAGCTCCCTGGAGCATCAGTGAGCCAACAGGCTTCACTCCAAAGGAAGAAACAATTGTTCACAATGGCAGAGGCTGCACCCGATTGCTTCCTTCATGCAACAGGACCTCTTGGAACCATCTTGCAGAACACGATCTGAGTGAGTAGTCAACAGCAACGCATGAACAAGACTGTTCCACTGTTCAGACCTCCAGTCGCTACCCCAGTTCTTCCTTTTAGACCTAAAGCTTGTGCTAGCTAGTGCCTCAAAGATGACAGACACTGGCTTAGCACCTGTCACAATCACCCCTCTCTGCTTGGCCTATTTGAATCAGTGGCCATCTTCATTTTAAAGCTCCAATGACATAATAAACACAATGTCAGGCAACAAGGAGAGCTTTATTTCAGCTTATAATGTCAGGTTCCATTTCATCCAGCAAGGAATTGGCCACATCTCGTCCACATTAAGAGGAGAGGGAGCCACAGACCAATAGTGTCTCCAAGCTTGTCAGCTTGCCAAAATGTTAAGCAGTTCTCTCCATCTTATCTACCTTTTCAGACCTTTTCAGCCCAACCATGTTGTTCACACACTGAATATAATTTCCTACAGACTTAATGGAGAGCTGCCTTAATTAATTTCTCATAGGAGTGCCCACAGGCTCACCTCTGGAGTATCAAATTGATAGCCAAAACCACTAGGATTCTTGGAGCTCAGGTTTTGGCCCTAACACTGTGATAACAAAAAGAAGCATGATTGGAACCGTATTAGTCTGAACTTCTGAGAGGAGAAAAGGACAGGGCTGTATAGAGATAAGGTATTGGAGGAAAGGTAGAAGATGTATCATCAATGAGACTTGTTATGTTGCTATAAGTCTCAGAAAATAAATGCTATTTTGGAATAGCTGTTTCCCAGCATAGATACTACTTTTTTTTTCTTATTTGAATTCACTCTAGCCTTTTCTTTTTTATATATACATGTTTTATTATTATTTCAGCTCATACAAACTTAATAGGTACACCAGTTCCCTCCCTCCCTCCTCCTCCCCCCGAACCCCCTGCTTCCCTTCCCCTCCTCCCTCCCTCCCCATCCCCCAGTGCCTCCTGCCCCAATTCCCAGAGAGTCCTTTCTTATGCATGCCTGATTCTCCTCTGGGCTCTCCTCTCCCATGACATACAAGGACCCAGTGGCCTTTCCCTGAACCCTTTCCCGTGTTCACCTTAGGTATAGGAACACTGCTGTGGCTGCCAATCCTTTACCCCCAAGGCTCTTGGTGCCTTTAGCAGATGCTAGACTTTGTGAGGTCAACAGTGTGTTGGACAATGCGCAGGGCATGCAAAGTCCAATTATGATTGCTTCAGCCCTAACTAGTATAGAGTATCTTATATATCATTGCTCCTCCCATCCTGTTGCTCTTACACTCTTACCGCCCCCTCTTCCGCAAATTTCCCTGAGCTTCAGGATGGGGAGAGATTAGTCTGGCCTAGTTCTAGGTGGTTGATATAGAGTCTCTGAAGTTCTGGATTGTGGTTTGTTGATTTTCTTTTGCAGTTTTGCTGCTCCTGCAATGCCCTTCATTCCATCCTGATGGGCATTGTATGTCACCCCCTGGCCAGAGACAAAAAGCTAGATACTATTTTTTAAGAAAATTCTTTATGTAAATGGGAATTTCCTTTTTTAAAAGCAAGAATTTAAACATTTACTTTGATAGCAAAAAAGAAAAAGAAAAAGTGGTAAACATCTCTTCCTCCCTTATCTGGTCATCGATTTCCTTCACTCTAAATAATCTCCATGACAAATAGTATGTTTTATGCTGATAGGTACTAAGCCTCTTCACAAATTAAAAGGTAGGGGTAACAGACCTAAGACATATTGCTGTTTTATTACCTGCTTAGTTCTAAAGATGCTAATGAACCAAAGCATCCAGTGATCTCAGTGGGGAGGAAGGAAGACAGAATCCACCTGAAGCTGGTGGTGAGGAGAGAAGGAAGAGGGTAGGAAAACTTCAGACATCCCTGAAGATTGACAACATGGAGTGAAAATATCACTGCGCCTTCTAAATATGCCCTACACTTGTGATACACACTAGCAAAAATATTTTCATCAGATAATGAATGCACCCATTCTCATATACCCAGCCTTAAGGTCCCTGGACTGAGATTCAGAACTAATTAGTGGTAGGGACTAAAACAAGGAGATAGTTTTTAAAAACTGCAAGGACTTCTGTTGTTAAACCTTTATAGCTCCCTCATTTCAAGTTCTTCTCCTTCATGTTTCTGTTCAGATGCTAATTAAGGACTTCTGTTCCTCTTACCTGGCTGTTATATAAATGATAACACTTGATACCTTTATAGTTCCCTTAGATAGAGTTCCCATTCTAATAAGGACCCTGTCCAGCTCTGAAGTACCTAGAGAGACTCATTGCCCCATCTCCCTCCTAGCTAGTGGGTGTTACCTCTGAAGAGACGAGAATTAAAAGAAACATAAATACCCAGAAGAGGAGGGCATATAGTCTGGCAGATAAAAAGTAACCATTTTGCAAATGGGTGACAGACTCCTCCCTTACTGTGGTTTCCCACTTTTATTACATCTACCTTTGAATGTGCTTTTATCACAAGACTCTAACAGCTTTTTGTCTCTGGCCAGGGGGTAACATACAGTGCCCACCAGGATGGAGTGAAGGGCATTGCAGGAGCAGCAAAACTGCAAAAGAAAATCAACAAACCACAATCCAGAACTTCAGAGACTCTATATCAACCACCTAGAACTAGGCCAGCTTAGTCTCTCCCCATCTTGAAGCTCAGGGAAATTTGCGGAAGAGGGGGCGGTAAGAGTGTAAGAGCAACAGGATGGGAGGAGCAATGATATATAAGATACTCTATACTAGTTAGGGCTGAAGCAATCATAATTGGACTTTGCATGCCCTGCGCATTGTCCAACACACTGTTGACCTCACAAAGTCTAGCATCTGCTAAAGGCACCAAGAGCCTTGGAGGTAAAGGATTGGCAGCCACAGCAGTGTTCCTATACCTAAGGGGAACACGGGAAAGGGTTCAGGGAAAGGCCACTGGGTCCTTGTATGTCATCGGAGAGGAGGGCCCAGAGGAAAATCAGACATGCACAAGAAAGGACTCTCTGGCAATTGGGGCGGGAGGCACTGGGGGATGGGGAGGGAGAGGGGTGGGGAGGAGGAGCAGGGGGTTCAGGGGGGAGGAGGAGGAAGGGAGGGAACTGGTGTACCTAATAAGTTTGTATGAGCTGAAATAAAAAAAGAAACATAAATAGAAACCAATAAGTAGTTTAGGGTTTGGGACATCAAAGACAACTATATTAATCTTGTCTTCAGCCACAAGCAAATATGTCCTTAATTTTCTCTTGCTTAGCTTAATCTATACTAAGTTGTAATGAACTTCATAACAAGCTCCCTTCTAAACTCAATGATTTATCTGCCCAAGACAGCCTCCTCTACAAAATAACAACTTATTCCTTCATTGTCATTTAAGCAAATGAGAGTCAGAACGATAGCTACAGCCACCATTTTGTAAAGCCTCCATCTTAACTAGACAGGCTACACCTCACTCTCCACTCACTGCCCTTCTTCCCTAGTACTTCCCTTAGTACTTCGTTAGTAGCTGTTGGCAACTTCTTAGCAACATTTGAGACCACCAAAGATTGTTAACACACCCAGCATGTCTTCTCAGGTTTTCTATGCTCTTGTCTCTCTTCTTCCTCCACTCTCTCCACCCACCATGCCATCATAGAAGCTATCCCTGTTCTCTCTGACTTCAAGATAGTTATTCTGTTCTAAAGTTCTCCTACCATAAGCAAAGCTATGACTCTCTTAGCCACAAGGTTTCCACTCTAAATAAACCCCTATTTCTCAAACAAACAAAAAACAAACAAACAACAGACAAACAAACAAACAAATAAATAAATGTAAAGATGGTATGGTATAGAGGAAGAACAATGGAGGGATAAATAACACCAAGGATATAAGAAAGAGCCACCATTTTATTACAGGATACCTCCATAACCAATGATTGGTTAAACACATGAGGGAGCTACAAAGTACTAATGAAAAATGGGTAACCCAAGGTTCCGGAGCAGGGGCTGAAAAATACATCTAGTGATATGGGTATCAAGTTCCAAGAGAAGACACGGATTCCAGAATTACATGAGGAGTCTTCATTAAACCCAGCATGCAGAAACCACAACTAAAAGACTTGAATATGGAAGAAAGACTAGACGAGAAAGGGATGGGAAGGGAGAAAAGGAAATGGAAGAGGACAGAGGGGAGAATAAATCAAATGTTTTACACATATATGTATATACGATAGTGTATGTGTGTATATAATATATATAATACTACCACTGAACAAAATCATCAACCAAAGAGTAATATCAAGTAGGTGTGGTAAACCACCTGTAACCCCAGACACAGAATGTGGAGCATGGGAACCCAGAAAGCATGCTGATGAGCCAGACTAGCCCTATGCTTTAATTTGGGGCTTATTTAGGAAGCCATCCTCAAAAGAATAAGGTGACAGTTTCCTGATATCAACCTCAGGTCTCTATACATAATGTTACATACACATGTACCCACATATATGCAAACACACATAGAGATATAAACCCCTACACACATACACACACTTGAAAAAGGAAAAACTAACAAATTGAAACAAAGAAACTGTTAGAGCTTTATTATCAGAAGGCCCAGCAATTCTAAATAATATCAGTGATATAAACACTTGTCCACAAAAGTTCTTTCAGATCTAAACTATAAATCACTGCTATACTTCTTATTCAGCTTATTATTGAAAAAAACAGTATAAAACTGACCATTTTCACTTGCTCAACAAAGTTAATAATACCAAAGAACAGACTATAGACACAGTGAGTCATAAAGATGTAATTTACTTTTATGAGTGATTTATAAATCCAGCAGTGTATTCTACAAAATAAACTGGAGTTCCTCCCAATTAGCAGAACAGTGAACTTTTTTATAGTGGCTTGAGCCAGGACAAGGAGACCACACAGTACACGAAGAAGGCTGGCTAACAAGCCAGCACGTCATCTAACGTTTTTGAATTAGTTTCTGTGCATCTTCTAGGGTTTGCAACATTTCTCTACAGCTATGTGTGGCTCCTTAGCCCCCAGTTGAACCTCCCAAGTTTGGTTGGTCATCATGAACTCATGCGGAAGTAGTAGCTCTGTATTTTAACAGTGTACTCACATTGTTGGGCCACCACCATCACAATCCATCTCCAGGATACTGCTTATTATCAAAACTCTCGTGCTCTAATCATTAAATAGCATCTCTCCTTTTCCTCCCTTCCTTGCCTCTACAACTATCAATCTACTTTATGCCTCTATGAGACTGATGACTCTGTGAGTCACAAGATGAACTTCTATGTGTTTTCCTTTCTATGACTGATTTCTTTTTCTTCACACCGTGCTACTAAGCTTCAGCCATGGTGTAGCATCTGTCAGAACATCCATCCTTTGAAGTCTGAATACTGTGTGTTTACACAACATTTTGCTTATTCCCTATCTATTTATGGACTAGACGGTTGCTTGCTAGTTCCATTATTAGTGGTTGGAGGCATATCATCAATCATGTGTCTTTATACTTTCCAAAGTAGCTGTGCTATTTGAGACTCTCCTTAACACATGGGGTTCCAATTTCTCCTAATACTTTCCAGTGCTTTCCATTTTCTCTTGTGTCATTTCATAAAGCCATTCTAATGGCATTAGATAATACTTCATGGGGGCTGGATGTGTATTGCATTTTTAATGGATAATGTTGAGCATCTTCTTGTATGCTTCATGCCCATTTGTATGTCTTCATTAGAGAAGTGCTTATCTTATATAAGGCATTATCAACTTTTTGAATATATTGTAAGCTGCTTTTGTATTTTCAAGTTTACATATTTGCATGTACTTTGGGTTAGTCTGTCTTCATTGTTTGTCTTTTATAAATATTGTTTTTCATTAAAAAAATTAATTTAGTGATTGCCAGTCTGCAGACTCAGTCTCCAAGATTGAAAATTCAGCAATTTATGTTCTAGATTATTTGCTGTATATTTTATTTCTCACTATTTCTCATTGGGGAGCACCATATCCCTAAATCTAATATAATTTCTACAAAAATGATAGTACAATTTTTAAAAACATGGAAAAAGAATTCTAGTTACTTTGTTATTGCCATTTTATGCAACCACTTGGAGTTTTCACTTAAATTTGGGATAACAAAATAGTATGCAACATTTTATTAGGTAAATACATCTTTAAATTATCTTAATATTTTATTGAAAATGAATTACATATTTAATTGCACATATATTTGCTTTGAAGCATTTAAAAATGTTTCAGGAAGGTAAAATAGAATGTTTTAATTGTTTGTGATGTATTTGTATTATTGGATTATACTTTTCTTAATACTATTGATTACATTGGCGTGATTAGTAGACTCAATAAAATAAATATTTTATTGCCTGAATTTCATTTCTGAATACTATTAAATTTCTTTCTTCAGCATTATTACTGAATATAATTTTAGTCCTACAGAGAACATTCAAAATGTCTGCCATGGGTATTACACCCAAAAGGCATGTGACCATTCGTCACATCCATCATCTCATTTTTGGCTTTCTCTTCATCAGGGGTTAAAAGACAACTTTCTTATATTCTGTTCCGAGTTATTCTTGCCACAGGAAAGAAATCTTACAAAGGGGTCCCCAAGGTCCCCTCAACTAATATCCTCGGCATAATTAAAATCATCTTATTGGCACAGTGGTGTGTGCATGTGCATGAGACTGTGTGTGCACACATACACAAGGGTATGCGTGCACAGATGCACATGAGGGTCAAAGGTCTACCTTGCAAATCCTTCCTCAATCACTCTTCATCTTTATGTTTTTTGAAAGCATTTTTAACTGAATTCTGAAGACCTTGAAGCTCCCTTCAGCAAGGCAGTGTGCTTCAGGGGTGCTCCTGTGTCTGCACCCCAAGTGTCCTCATGCCCAACAGTTGTCACGTGACTTTAGGAATCCAGACTCAGGTCCTTGGGCTTGTGAGCAGGTGCTTTACCAACTGAATCATCCTCCAGCCCCAGAGTGATCTTTTGATTATTTTAAATATGTAAATAACCAAGGATGGAAGAGGAGAAAGAATCAGGATGGGAAGCAGCTGATCTCATTGCAGTCCCTGCCTCCCAGCAGTCCTGCCATAGAAGCTCACGCAGATTTCCTTCATGGGAGGGGTCTCCTGTGAACCATGGTACACAAACCACTGCACAAGATGTATCTAAATTGGAGCAATCAAGAGTACTTAGAGTGATAGTATCTCAGGCCATCATCCATGGATGAAGAGGAGGCTGCCAGGACCGCCTACAACTGTTTGGAAAGAATCATGAATCAATCTGCAACATTCCTGGTGGAAGCTCTGTGTCAGGTGATGACTGATGAGCTGTGAAATGGCGGCTGCTGCCAGAGTCAATTTTTCCCATCCTTTTAACTGGCTCCAAAGAGTGAAAAAGCAGTGAGTTTCTTTAGACCTGAACTGCCTTAGGGGTCATCCAAATTGGCCACTATACCTTCTGTTCCTTTCTACCAAGGGCCTTCGTCTCCATTCCTTTTCAATAAAAAATGTGTATTTGCTCTTGGTTTGTTTCTTAACTTATAAGAGAGAACAGAGGAGAAAATGGATATTCTTTAAAGGAGTAGATATTCTGGAACCAAACTCTTTTGTTTTGTTTTGTTTTTTTCTATTTTTACAAACATACTAAGTCCAAACTCATTTTTAAATATCAGACCAACTACAATGTACCATAAAAATACACACAAATGTGAGATCAACAGCTTGCGAGATTTCCCTGGGTGAACTTAGTCTCATAGCTAATGCCAGGTTAAGACTGTTGGTAGCATCCTGGCAAAGCCATCCTGGCAGAGCCTGAAACCCCTTCAAGATATTATTCTTTACTAAGGGAAGCAATATCCTTACCCTGTTAGCATTCACAACTTTTGTCTGTATTGGACTTTATAAAATTTTACTGCATATATTTTTTACATGACTGTCTCTACGAGCCTATGATTTTGTATGCAAGAATCATCCATTTTATTATGTTTTTATTTTATTATTTTATTATATGTTTATTCATTTTGCTTGTTATATGGTATACCATTAAGAATAAACACAGCTTTTTTTCCAGTTTGCTTGACATTTAGGATGCTTTCAATCTGGATTTATTGTGAACAGTGCTTCCAGAGGCATTCCTGCACACAGTTTTAGAGTCACAGAATAGCCATTTATGCCCATAGTAGTCATCTTTAGGAGTGAAATTGCTAAGTCATGTGATATGCCACATTCATCTTCATAGCATTTAGTAATAATATTGTAGTTTGCACTTTCCCTGGTGAATAATTAAATGAAGAGTCTCATGTTTATTGGAATTTCAGAAGTCTGTTTAAAGTAATTCCACTCTTTTCACTCTCTTCTCTAGGGTTCTCTGCCATGTTCTTATCACTCTTTGTAAGAAACAGTAGATAAATATGAATATTTTACTTGTAACTTGTAGATATCTCCTCTGATTCCATATGGTATATTTTCATACTCTTAATAATGTATTTTATGAACAGCAATTATTTTATTTTATTAAGCAATTATTTTATATTTTAGTCATCTATGTATTGTATTCATCTATATGTAAAATTCATTATGCTCATATTCACTTCCATTTTACTCCCTCATTTCTTCCCACTCCTGGTGACCCATTCCTTCACAACCAGTCCAGGTCTTGCTTTTATGTCTTTGTATCTGCTTGCTTGTTTGTGCTCATGACAGATGTGACACGGATGTGGAAACCTTTTACTTGTCTTCTTCAGATCTTTGATGCTTGGTGTCATTCCTGTTCTAGAAGCTTGGTCCTCAGTGGCATGACTTGAGAAATTGTGGATTCTTTTGGAGATGTGGCCCACTAAAACTGAGTGGAGCTGTGGAAAGCATTGCTGTCAGGAAGGTTGAATGCTGAATTCACTGAGTGAACATTAATCGAAAGAGTTCATTGTTTTGGAACAGTAAATATGTCCCCCAAATCCATCTCTGGCCCCCATCTTGCCGGTGTTCTCTCACATGCCATGAGGATCTCAGCTAAAATGAACAGATGCCACTAAATCTCCAGAAACGGGAGCAACATAAACTGCTGTCATTACAGAATGTATACAGCTTCAGGAAAAAAAAAAAAAAAGAGTAGCCTACCTAAAAAAAAAAATCAGGCTTGCTAGCAGTTTTTACCTTATTCCAAAGCTTCTGTCCCCTTTGGTAACATACTGAGCTCATTTTTTTTCTTTTTCTTTTTTGTCTTTCTTTTTAATTGAGATATTTTCATGTACAACCAAAATGAGTTTATGACCTTGCCCCATCCCCCTCCTTTCTAACCCCCTTTGTTCCCACCCTTTTCTCCCTTCACCACTCCAGCCATGCCCCTCCTGTCCTTCTGTTCCTCAGGATGTGTGAATCACAGAGGTCCCTATTGAGCGTCTGTGCTGATAAGGAACCAGTTCTCTGTGGTACTATATGTGATTCTTCCATGAATCACAAGTGGGGAGTTTCCCTACTTTTGTCCAGTACCTGCCCTAGAGATTCTTTCTGGGTATAGTTGTTTCCTCCTGAGATCTTTGCTGGTCCATAGGAGAGTGTTGATATGTCAACCATTGTAGATCTAGTGTTAGTAGATCTCTCTGCAACTTTTTTTTTCTATCAAAATGCGTGAAAACTAAGAACAATAGTGTCTAATTCCATGAGTTTCTCCACCTTACTTGTAAAGTAGAAATTTCCTAGTATAAACTTGCAGCTTCATTCTTGAATTATTTTCATGTGTCATACATCAAAGTGCTCTCTTTTAATATGTGGGTTGCATCCAGGATACAAACAATGCCACCTGAGATTTGAAGTTGGAAAAGTACCAACTTCTACTTGCAGTTTCTCCATTTGCTTTTCATAGGTCATTGTAAAAATAACAAAACCTAGAATTTCTGTACTTCAGTTTCCATGTCAAAAAAAGAAAAATAATTAGAACTGTTAAATGTGATAGTACCTGAAAATCGTTGCATAATCTAATACACATATGCACACAATGAAAGTTATCCATTTTATTATTATAATTATGAGTTTTCAACACCAAAATTCATTAGCTTAATACAAATACCCAACATTCTTTCTTCTTACTGAAAAGTAGTCTTCACATTCTTGTAAGTTCCTTATCCACCATTCAGTCAACCACATATCAAAAATATCTCTATTGCAGTCGCCTGCATGGCTGCCAATAAATGACTATCAAACACTTTAAGGGAGCAAAGGTTTATTTCCTTACTGACAGTCCAGTTACAGTTCTCAGTCCAGCTTGAAGGGAGAGCACGCACCAACACCAGGGCCAAAGGAACTGGCCACACCATCACCACGTAACAGCTGAGAGATGGACAATCCTTACTTGCCAGACCAGCATGTCTGGTCAAGTGAACATAAGGATGCCGATTTTCTCAACCAGCTCTCCGTGATTTATTCCAGGACCTAATCCCACCCACCATAGGCTGGGCCTTCCCCATCAGCTAGACAATCTCTTGTAGGTTTGCTCTGGGCTTAACTCAACCATTCTCTACAAATGTGCCCAGAGCTCAAAGCCTCAATAGTCAAGTTGACACCTGTGACTGACTATGATACCTGGGAAACAAATTGCATCTCTATTGGGCACATACTTATTACTATTACTCTCAAATAATGTAACAACTATTTACATTACATTTACATTCTATCAGGTAATGAAAGTAATCTAGAGATTAAAAGTACAGGAGAGCATGTTTATATGTAAATATGCATTATTTCCATGCAATGAACTCATATTATGGATCTGTATTAGTCAGGGTTCTCTGAAGAACAGAATCTCTAGAATGTAATATAGATGAATAAGTTTATTAAATTAACTCACAATAAAAAGTATCCTTCAAGTAGCCACCTGTAGTTGCTTCATTCTTAACTAGAATGTCTCACAAAGCCAAAAGATCCTTATAAAGTCTCAAGCCTCTACTTCACTGGAGGGTCAAAGATGCTGCACTCTGATGACACCAAAGAATAACTAGATTCTGAAATCATGAAGAACAGCTGCACTCCTATGTCAGCGTGAACAGCAAACTGCAGCAAGGCATAAAGATGGCTCAAAGACAGCAAAATCGGCGGCAAGGTGGAAAGGATGGAATTTTGACTCAACCAAGGATGGAGGCAGTAGCAGTAGCAGCAAAAAAGAAGGCAACTATGGTCTTAAAGTCAATGGACGCTATTAGAGTGAACTCAACAGCCAGTTGATACAGGATAAGGAAAGAACAAGTCCCCCCTCCTAGCACTTCCTAATTATCCGGTACCACCCACTATAGTTTGGTTTTCCACATCAATTAATCAAGTACCTGTAGACTTGTTCAGGGACCTGCTCCAACCATTGACTCTCCACAGCTGTGCCCCAAACAGTCTACAACTGTCAAGTTGACATTAAAATGTAACCATAACAGGGTCATAGAAGTAATCTCCTTTGGACTCTGAGTAATAGATATATTCACAAAGTGCTTTTATAAGTATGTTACATGGGCTGGACAGATGGCTCAAGTGTTAAAGCCTTTTCCTTGAAAACAAAAGGACCTGAGTTTGGAACCCCAGATCCCAGGTTAAAATGGCTGATTGTACTGCCTATGGCCTGCAATTTCAACCTTCAAAGGCAGAGCCTAGGAAAACCCAGAGCAAACCAATAAGGAGGAAGGGAGATCTAGAATGATTCTAGATATCACCCTTGGACCTCCACAGGTATACACACTCAAGTGTCCACTTGCACATACACACAATAAAAAAGAGTGTTACATGGTTTAATGCATTAAATTATCAACAACCTATTGGCATGACATTTCTACAGGAGAAGACAGGCACAAAAATATACAGTGATTGAAAGAAAATCTCAGTTTTTGAACTCAACAGGATGCTGACTAAGGCAGACGGCCACATGATGCTCATTGTCTGGTCTTATAGACAGACTTATAGACAGACTTATAGACAATCTTCAGCCCTATGGTAGAAACAAATGGAAGAATATAAAGCATCTGGCAAATGCCATTGCTAGATCACTTGTATGAGGGTTTCCATCCCAGCGTCTCAGATCAGGGAAGATAATTATACGTAAGTCAGTTCTATGAAGTTGCACTTTCATGCTCTGTGAAAAGATGAAGCAAAGACTATCATCTCCCCTTTTCATATTATAAAACAAATATCTATGAAGATGTAATGACTCACATTCACTGAATACCTAAGTATATTTAAAATTTATATGAAAGATTTCATATGTTTAGAATTCTGAAATATATGTGAAGCCACTGTATATATAGGCTTATAAAGCCAAAACATATATCAAAAGGTTTTATGGATTATATCAGCAGAACAATCTTGTCACTTTCAGGTTGAAGGCCAATCTAAAAAGAGATAGCAGTCACTATATAGGATTCCAGGAGGATTCACGGTCTTATCTATCATGAGGATTCATCCAATGGGAGATTCTTTGCCTCCTCCTAAGCTGTCCAGACCAGATACTGTGTACTTATGTTACAGGAAAAAAAAAAAAAAAGTCAGAGAGCTGGTCGAAAAGATGGCTAACTACAAAATACCCAAATCCAAAACAAAATAATAGTCTTGACTTCACTCTGACCAGGCTTCAGTGGGTGTGTTTTCCTGGTAACATTGGCCTGCACCTTCTATCTGTGTGCCATGCAGTCCTCTGCAGATCCCACCATGTCTGGAGCTTCCCTACCTTCTTTGTCTTCAAGAGAACTGTGGAAGGCGATGTCTGCAGTAAGCTGGTCCAACTACTTCCCTAGCTCATGGCTCAAGGCTGCCCCAGGGAAAGTTGAGATTTATCACTCATGTTGTCAGCCAGCTGCACAGGAGAGAAGACTGAAGCTGACGCATCTCCCATTAGGCTCTGGGAATTGAATTGGTGATTCTTAAAAGGTCACATGAAAGTCAAATGAATGTGCATTTTTAGTGCTACTTTATATTTGGAGGTAATTTGCAAGGAAATAGGTCAAACAAAGGTGAATTCAACAGAAGAAACTTTTGGAAATCTTTGGTATTGAGGAATAAAAATCACATAGGAAAGAAAAGTCCAAAGGCTCAACTATAATTAAATAACATCTGTGGGAACAGATTGTGGAAATGTAAAGCAAACACTGGGTGAGAAAGGCATCTTGCTGAAATGGGTTTGGGAGAACTTGAGAGAGCTAGACTGTTTCAATAGGCAGAACAATGAAATGGAGAAATAAGACAGAAATAAATAAAAAGTTAATAAGTTAGGTGGCATTTATGGCTAAAAGATTGGTTCACTTCCTCTTTATTTTCAGAGTTGGACATCTATCAATGGATTATGTGCCTTCTGCTGACATGCACAGGTTTGTTGGACTATCTCTTTTATTGTTCATTCAAATCTTTAATAACAACTGTAATGTCTGTAACCATAAAACTCTCTCAGCAAGTACTTTTGCTCTGTTTCTCCCCCACATGCACCCGCCACCCACAGGGTTCTTGGACTCAGTTATCCCTTACTTCATTGTCTGTCCCTTTGTCTTAAAGTATATAGCAGTAGGACGCATGGACTTCTCTCTCCCCACTATACAAAGAATATTCACATACACTAACCATTCATCCAGGAAGCAGTTTCTGGAACTGGACCCTGATCATATAGAATGTTCATATTAAGCAGGTCAAGGAGCTGCTTGATTTTGTAGGCAGTGACACTGCACACCATGACCTTATCTTGTGGGGTGGGGTCTAATGAGAAAAGCATGGGAATCACAGGCCACTTTCCATACAGGTACTGATCCAGGATTCTGAATTCATAACTTACTGCTGTAAGTCTCAAATTTCTGTTTTACAATAGGAGGTTGATCTCACCAGTCAGGGAAGGCATAGAATCTGGCAGATAAATGGTAACCATCCTGCGTATGGGAGACTGAACCCCCTCACTTCAGTCTCCTACTCCTATTCCATCTACCTTTGAATCTACTCTTATAGTAAGACTCTATTTTAACAGCCTTTTATCTCTGGCTAGGAGGTGATCTGCAATATCACGCAGGATGGAGCCAAGGGTGGTGCAGGAACAGCAAAACTGAAAACAACAATCACCCATAATTTCAGAACATCAGAGACCCTACATTAATCACCGGGAACCAGAGCAGCCAAATCTCTCCCTATCCTAAAGCTCAGGGAAATTTGCAGAAGAGGGGGCAGTAAGATTGTAAGAGCCTAAAGATGGGAAGGATCAATGATACTCAAGATGCTCCACACAAGTTAGGGCCACAATAGCCATAATCAGACTTTGCATGACCTGCACAATGTCAATAACCCTCCAAAGTCTAGCATGGATCACAGACACTAGGATCCTTAGAGGCAAGGGATTAACAGTCACAATAGTGTTCCCATACTAAAGGGGAGCCCAAGAAAGGGCTCTGGGCAATGCCACTGAGTCCTTATACCTCATTAGAGTGGACAACACAGAGGGAAGTTTGACCTTCACACTAAAGGATGCTTCAGGGAATAGGAGGGGGGAAGAGGGGAGCACTGGGAGAAAGGGAAGGAGAGGGCTAAAAGGAAGGGGAATGTGGGGGTAAGGGGAACTGGGGAGGGGTGGAGAGAGGGAGGGGATGGGGTACCTATTAAGTTTGTTTGATTGGGAAAAAATAAATAAACATAATAGAAAAAAAAGAAACAATGATATTGATCTCAGTGATATTAGCTCACAATGAAAAAAAGTCCTGGATTTGAGTCTTAGTAAAATGAAGAAACTTTTTAAAAAGCAACATAATCATGTATCTCAATCCAACTAATAGAATTTGGAAGACTGTCATTACCATGATGTTATCTCCACCTTTTCCACTCTCAACTAAAACTCTCCTTTCTCTCCATGATTACAAGAATTTCTATGTCTTAAGGAATGACTCAAAGAACTTGAGAATTCACTGGATTGGAGAAAGGAAGATGAGGTACGTATGATGAGAAGAATGTCTATGTTCATTTCATCTTAGTCTCAGCTCAGCCAGACTAAGTTTGCAAACCAGTTGAAAGATTGAGGTTTGCTCACTTTTAGCTATATTCAATAATGAAAGGTTCAATTTTGGAGATCATCCCTTACATGTGACAGTTTCTCTCTAACTGAACCTGTATATTATAGAGGTCTGAGTTGACCAGAAATTAGAAAAATCTGATTCCAGCCCTAGTTCTTGCTTTGTAGCCCTGTGTGCATGGATACACATGAGGGCAAGAACTTTCTTTCATCCCAGTCCCCATTCACAGTCTGAAAACTCTTCCATTAATATTTTAGCTCAAATTCATTTGTACTCTCTAACCAACCATAAAGTTGATTTGCTACAGGTCATTTTAGCTGTCTATTGGGGTTGTGAGAGTAAAAGACGTAGATGGACATGCCCACTGATGCCCCGCCCCTTTCCTTGCCACTGGAAGCACAGTCTTAATAACATGAGTCATAATATTTGATTCAAGTTATAAGTCTGTGTTTCTTGATTGGGGAGTTGAGTCCATTGACATTTAAAGTTATTTTTGAAAGGTATTTAATGATTCCTGACATTTTGTCGATCTTGTGTTTGCCTTTTTTAGTCCCTCTGTGTTCCTCCTTCTTTTCCATCTTGTGCATTTCTTCCAGTATTCTCTGTAAGCCTAGCTTAGGCCATGTAGTCTTTTACTCTGTTTTTTGTCATGCAATATTTTTCTTTCATTTTCTATTATGACCAACAGTTTTTCTGGATATAATAATATGGATTGGCATTTGTGTTCATTCAGAACTTGTGTTGTGTCTCTTCAGGCTTTTCTGGCTTTTACCATTTGTATTGAGAAGTTGCTTTTTTGGTGGGTTTACCTCTAGATGTGACTTCTTCCTTTGCCTTGCAGCTCTTAAGACCTTGTCATTAATATGTATATTTGGTGTTCATCCTATTATATGCAGTGGGGTGTTTTTTTGTCCTGAGCATTTGGTGTTCTGTATTCCTCTTCAATCAGAATGGATATCTCATTTTTTATCTCATGGAAATTTCCCCTATTATCTCCTTGATTACGTATGCTTGATCTTCCTCTCCTGTGTCTGTTTCTGGGATATCAATCATCCTTATGTTTGGCCTTTTGATGGTGTCCTAAAGTTCCTGTATGTTCCATTCAAGTGTGTTTTTTAGTTTATCAGTTTCTCTTGTTGACTTATGAACCTTTTTCTGTCTTATCTTCTAGTTCTGAGACTCTGTCTTCTACATGATCTATTAGTTCTATTTTTGAGACTCTCTACTGAATTTTTAATACACTGTTTAGATATTTTTTTGTTCCAGTGTTGTTCCAGTCTGGGTTATTTTCAGCGTCTCTGTTTGTTTGTAGATCACTCTTTTCTTTTCCAGTGTTTTCAGGCTCCCTATTTCCATTCTATTTTCATCTTGTTTGTTTGTGTTTTCTTGAATTTCTCTCCTGAGTTTGCTGTGTTCTTAAAATGTGTTTCAGCATTTATCTATGTCCTCTTGGAGTTGTTTGAACATATTTATAATTGATCATTGCAGTTCATTGTCTTAGTTATTTTTGTCTTCCAAAGGGCTACCCTCTATGGGATCTGAAGCCTTGGAGTTGATGATCTTTAGAGGAGACATGTTTTCTTGGATTCTTGTGTCTTTCCTGTGAGATGTTGGCATTTTTAGGATGAATATATGTTGATTACAGTTTTAGCTGAAGTCACTCTGGGATGCTATTTTTCAGCACTTAGATATAACATTAATAGTGTCTAAGTTTTTCTGTGTGTTAGGTAACAAGTGTTTGTGTGTTCACTTGCCAAAAACGAAAGAGAAAGATAGCTAGTGATTCTAGTGTTCTCTGACTGTAGAATCCTGTTGATGTGTCTCAGATGGATCTTCTGAAGTGACTATTATGTTTCTTTCAGAGGCCTTTTTTTCTATATTCTTAAGATTGGTGTTGTATGAAATTGTCTACTTGGAAGAGAAAAGCCTCTGGCCAACAGGTAGGCTCATGCACAGTGCTCACCCAATCCTGCAATGCGTTTTTTAAAGGCAAACTATGCAGACTGGCAAATTTACAAATTTAGGTTTATGCTATGGTTAAAAATCTAATTTTCCATCAGGTTACTTAAAAAATAATTTTTTTCTACCTTGTGTATGTATGTGTGTGCGTGCGCCTGTGTGGAGACCCAGGGGTGACTTCTTAAATCTTCCTGGATTTCTCTTGTCTTATTTTTGTTTTGTGCTGGAATTTCCCCAACTTCACCTTTCAGGGCCAGATGTGCAGGCCATAGCTATTTCTGCCTGACATTTTTCACATGCAATATGGGATCTAAAATCAGGTCTTTCTGCTTGCAAGGCAGAGGCTTTAACCCTGAGCCATCTCTCCAATCCAAGTTTATTAATTAAGAGGTCTTTAAATTTTTATAGACAAAATAAGTTGTATCTGCTCCTTCCCACCCTCCCCCCTTCTTTCTTACACTCTTCTCCCTTCTCCAATTTATCCCTATCCCTCCTGTCTCCATAACTCTCTGCTTGTGTGGACCACAGTGCTCCCTTTGGGTTGTCTGTACTAGCAGGAGACCAGGCCCCTGTGTCAGTATAAATGGCCCTTCAATGGGCAAACCCACAAGTGAGGATGCTTCCCTTCATCTGTCTGGTACCTGTTCTATAATTCCCACTGAATGTAGTTATTTTTCCTGAGCTCTTTGCTAGATCATGGTGGAATATTGATATGTTGGTCATTGCGTAGATCTGGTGGGGATGGATCTCATTGCAGTGAGAGCCTGTGTGCAGCAGCCCTGTTGTAATATGACTGACCTGACATGTAGTGAACCTCCCCACCTTAAACTCTTACCATTCCCTCCTCTGTAAGGTTGCCTGAGCCATAGGATGGGAAGAGAATTGTATGGCGTGATTAGGGCTGCACATTTTTGAAATTGCTGATACTCTGCACTCTGGTTGATTGTTGTCTGTTTCACTGCTCTTCCATTCCAATAAGCTGCATCTGGGTTGAGTGTTGAGATCTTTTCTTATCTAAGTATATAATGAGGGGTGTTGAAGGGATGATTTTTTATCACATATTTGTGGTTAATATTAAGACATTTGATCCCTTCTAGTGACTATTTTTCCCTTTCTGCTGTTATTTGTACAGGTTTAAAATATGGGGATGTGCTGCCTGGCATTAAGGATGGGGGAGTTAGAAGCTAGCTACCAAGTAATTGGTTATCTAAAAGTAATCCCACTCCTTACTGTCCTATCTCCATTCTTCCCTCCCCTGTAAAATTTTTCTTTTGTAGATGCCTTATTCAAACATAAACATTTATAACACCCACAAAATGACAAAGGGACATCCAAAATTCTTAAATTCTTATAAAAATAATTCTACCTTCAGCAAGAAGTTATGTTGTTGTATACATATTCTATAAAGAAGCAGTGACCTTCTCCCATGTTTTATGCAAATTAAATATGCAAAAAATTTAACTCAATAGGATCAAAGTTTGGTGTTTCATCAGTGCATGATAGCAATCTATTCAGACTAATAAGAAGAAGAAGCAATATTTTAGAAGCAAATAATGAAACAAACTATCTTCAAAGCAAATTGAATACAGACTGTTAGAGGATTTCCCACATGATAAGAAATTAATCCTTTGCAAACCACAAAAATAAAAATAGTTCTCATTTCGTTTTTAGACCATGGAGCTAATAAAGCATTTTAGAAAATATGGATTTTCATGGGAGATCACGCACAAATCTTTCTGGAAGAGATTGGAGAGTCAAATATCTTTATTTTGATATGATCAAGCTTTTCCTCTCCAGTTTTTGAGCTACTGGCTTGTGCTCAGGTCTGCTCTCTAACACTTGCCTCAGCTGCTACTCCTATCCCCAACTGAATCAATTAGCATCTTATGCTTTGCCCAGTTCATCTCCTGCTTGTCACCTAACATTTTATTCTAATCATTTTCAGATTCTCTCTCCTGAATAAACCTATACTTATCCTATGATTGGCCACCAACATAATCAGTCATATTTGTTCATTCAGTCTTTCTGCTTAGATCTCTCTTTGGCAAAATGAATACCTTGCACTTTAAAATTATGGATAAAGCATGTAAATTTGTGCAGGTTGATTTTTTCATAAATACTGATTGCTATTCCTTGGCAGAATTGCTGGAATAATGGTGTAAATACATATGTGTATGTACACATAGAAACACACTTACACAAAGAATAGCAAGTTGCTAGTGGAAAAATGAACAATAAAAATTCACTACTTTATTAGAATTTGTATTATCTATAAATATTAATATGTATTCCCTTCCTGACACTAATTCATTTTCATAAAAATGTACAAGAGAATGTTTGAGGAGATGGCTCAGTTGTTAAAGTCTTTGCCTCACAAGCTAACGAATCTGTGTTCAGATCCCAGGATCTCAAGTAAAATTCCTGGATCTGTGTGGTGACCTTCCTGATATTCTAGCCTTCCTGATATTCTAGCCTTAGAAGGCAAAGGCTGAGAATCCCCAGAGCAAGTTGTCTGGCCAGACTAGTCCTCAAGGCATGCTGTAAAGACCTAGGCTCACAACAATGAGATGAAAAAATAATGTGTCCGGTGGATCTGTGACTTGCCATGTGGATGATCCCCATATCATCCTGAACCTTCACAAACACACACACTCAAATGCACTAATGTATGCACATCTATACACATACACATCCACATGAAACACACACACTCACACTCCCAATATATATATACATGAAAACAAAAAATTTGTACAAAATACAGAAAATAAACATAATTGAAATATTGTATAAACCATTTCTGAGATTTCCTTTTTGCTTGTCGTTCCTAGCAATCAGTTGAACTGGTCAACTATATGCATAAAAGTTTAGAATGTATTAAAGAAAGATGGGTATAACGGAAAGTAGTACTGGAGAGTTTAGTATTCAGCATCTGATACTCACAGTATTCCACAAAAGCACATGAAGCTTGAGGGTCAAGCATGGTGGAGAGGGAGATGATGTTGCAATGGCTTTGTCTTCCACCACAGCATGTAGAGTATGACTTATAAATGTATGACTCATAAATCAAAGACATGGAACTTTAACAGAGATGAAAGTTCACATTTGTGCACTGTAATACACCACATGGATTGAGATGTTAGTTATGTTTTCCCAGTGATTATTCATAGGAATTTATAAGAAATTTATAAACAAAGCAATTGTATTAATGTTGTCTTTGCTAATCTAGCTGTCATGTGATTTATAGTGCTTAGTGCACTAGACAAATCATCCTAAAGTTGATTTAAAAGAACGCATGATTGGGAGTCGAGGGAGGTGGAGGGAGGGAGGGGACCGGTATACCTGTTAAGTTTGTATGAGCAGAAATAATAATAAAAAAGTATATTTTACTTTAAAAAAAAAGAACACATGGTTGATGGTTGAAGTGATATATGTTGCTTCAATTAAGATCTCTGTAGGTCACTACATAAGCAACTTTTTCCAACAGTTATCACTTCTTAGTTCTCTAATACTATCTCGTCCAATGCTAACTATGAATACTTGGAGTCTACACAGACCCTAGAGCTTAACGTCCTATTCTTACACAGTTCCCCTTACTTCAGTTGTTAGTCATGAAGTCTATTACATGTGTATTTCCAACTACAAATGACCTACTCCTCAGGTCCAACAATTTGTTGAAATGGGTCAGAGCTGTAGTAAAGAATTTTCTACATTTACTGATTTATTGCAAAACACACAATGTGTAAAAAGTACTACAGAAGAAATGCATAAGGCTATGAATTGCTACATGCAAAGCTTCAGTGTGACCCATAGGGTCACCTTACCCCACCACCTGAAAATGTTCATCAACCAATCCCAATCTTGTTATTCAAGAGTTTCTCTAGGAAAAAAAAAAAAAAGAGTTTCTCTAGAGCCTAACCCATTCCTTTCCTTTCCTGTTAGGTCACTAGTGGAGGTCAAAGTCCCAGCACTCTCATGATGGCAGGTCCTAATGAGGCTGCCTAGGATCTCTATTCCAAGTCAATCGCTTGGCATAAACTCAGAAATTGGTTGACCTGTCTTAGAATACACAAAGCTCATACAAAAGTCAGGCACTGTAATACCTGTCTATAATCCAAGTGATCCTATGGGTAGAAAAAGCAGAAACAGACAAATTCTTGGAAGTCCACAGCCCAGCTAGCCTACCATACAGGCAGAGGAGCGCAGGAAAGACCCTGTTTCAAACAAGATGGAAGGCATGGATCTATACATCTTGGTGTCCTCTGACCTCCAGTGCTTTCTGATACACACACACACACACACACACACACACACACACACACGAATAATATACTTGCGAATGTGCATGCACATGCAAATGCACATACACACACATGCACACATGCACAAATGCCTGTACACACATACATACACAGCATGGCATACTGTTATATATACATACAAACACACCCTAATATGCGTACATACACACAAGAAAATATACAAAACACACAAATAAACACAAAAGAATGATACATTGCCTTGAGAAGACATAGATATTTGTGAACTCATCCCTATGGGTTCTTTCCTTTTTATAATATAACATTTGCAAAGATGTCTGCAAAGTTGGCGGAATGCTCTCAATTATAACCACCATCCAGCTCCAACACTATCAACTCATTGTTACTCTTGTATCTGTGCTCACATGGGTTTCAAATTATTTTTCAAGTTATTTTGAAAAGATTTACCACACCTTACATCATTTGAGAGCAAGTAATTTTTATACATGCTCCTGAGAGTTAAGAATGATGAGACTTTACACAGAGTTAAAAAAAATTGGACATCAGGCATTCTTTGATATTATCAATATCTAGTAGTCATTCTAATTTCCATGACCATCCTTTTTCTCATTAGTTGCTTGTATTGGTATATCATATCAGGACATATCAGAATGCTGATTGCAGCTGTCTGCCATATCACAAATCTCTCTTGCTCTGAGGAGTTTCTCAGCATATCTGTGCAATTTTTTGTTATTGTTGAAGAAACAGAATTCCATCTGTCCTAGAAAGTTTCATATTCTACATTTTTTAACTGTATCATGGATGTGATTAAACAACTCCTCTGATTCCTTCCTTATTAATCTAAATCATATTTGATCATTAGTTAGATCAGTAATTCATTATATTCATGTTCAATGTAGAAGAAGAAACTACTTTATGGGCTGTTCAGTACAAATATTATTATGTTTACTGATTTTCAAACTGTTTTATATTGGTGTATAGAATCTTTTTGAAGTTGACTCCTTAATCTTTGTGCCAAGATGTTAGCTACCTTGATTGGTTTATTTGTACTAAATATGATAACATGGTCAAGGTGTCAACCTAAAAGACAAGCTGAGGAACTCAAGAATAAGAACCAAGAGCCAAAAGGATGCATTCCCCGGCAAGATGAACTTGAATCGTTTAGAGTTAGTGATCCCACAAATGGCAGCTGAATAGTCTGGGTTTCTTATAGATTAAAAAAAGGTAGCTGGTTCTGTTTTATGACATACTTTTCTTTTTTGTAATTTTTTATTACTTATTATTTATTCAATTGTGTGTGTATGCATGTGTGCACGTGTGTGATGTATGTGTGTATGTGTGTAGAACCACGGACGAATTCGGGAACCACCATGGACTGCCTCCACCTCCTCCTTGTTTACTCTGCCCGGGGATTCACAGGCTCCGTCCTACCAGGACCAGAAACGCAGGCCGCCCCCGTTTCCACCCAGCGTCTATACGTGGGATCGAGGATCCGAACTCAGGACCTTCTGCCTGCAAGGCAGAGGTGTAACTCCTGATCCACCTCTCCAGCCCCATGACATACTTTTCATATTTCTATTCAATAACTTTTATAGAGATCATAAAAATTCCTTCCTCTTCCCGTAGGTCACTAGTACAGGTGAAAGAAAAAGAATCATGATTTCAATATTATTATTGGCAAAATAATGAACTCAAGGGTAGACTGAACCACGTGAAATCCTGTCATAATAGTGATAATAAAAATATTATTATAAAGTTGGAGGATGGCTCAAGAGTTAAGACTCTGCCTCATAAACAGAACATCCTGAGTTTGAATCCCAGATCCCATGTAAAAATGCCAGGTGGAAACGGTGGTGGACTGCACTTCTGGCCTTAATGTGGGTAGCCTGGGAAATCCCAGAGCAAAGTAAAAAGAAGGTAAAGATAAGCCACACTTATTCCTAAAGTCACCCTTGGTCCACACATGTGTGCGCGCATGCACAAAAAAATAAAAAAATTGAATGACAACAAAACTTACAATAATAATAATAATGAACTAAGTTACTACAATACTATGAACCACTTCCTCCCATCGTACAAGTTAACAAAAACAGCATAGGATGGTGACAGGAAGACTAGTTATTCTTTATACTCTAGGTAAAATTGCAGTAACAAAAAGAAAAGTCTTTTGCGGAGATTATTTGTGAGTTCTTCTAATGTTAGATAGTATAGCTCTGTGCTAGATCATATCATTTACCTAGGTGTAAACTTAATGCCTTGTTTTAAAGTTTTAGTATTTAATTCCTGCCCATACTTGAGTTCTGGAGCCTGGCATAGGCTCTGCCACAGGCTGAATTTTCATCTCTGCAAATTCTTATGTTGAAACTGAATGCTCTATGTGACTGAATGAAGAGGAGATACCTTTAGGGGGTGATTAAATAGCTACAGCTCCGCCCTCTAGAGTCTCATTAGTATCCTTGTAAAAGAGACATCATGGATCCTCCTTGGCTTTCTGCCATGTGAAGACCTGGAGGTTACATCTTCGGAGATATAAGCCAACTCTCACCAGTCCTAACTGTGTTAGGGCTTCTTTGCCTCCAAAACTGTAGATAGTAAATTATGCAGTTCAATACATTTTGTTGCAGAGTAGTAAAATAGCTTTAGAGTATTTATTTAGCATAAATCTGTATTGTAGGAGGACTCTCAGCAGTTGGGTTGATCTTATTTTCCTCTTTTTTTTTGGTGGAAACAACTTAAAAATCTGTATCTTGAGAGAGATATCATGAATTTATATTGAAATTTGAAGCTGAAAATCATCTTACAAGACTTTTATAGATAAATGTCTCTTGGTAACCATAGACGATTGGTTCTAGGAGCCTCACCAGAACTCCATGGATAGAAAGATCCAAGACTGCTCAAATCCCTTAGATATAATGAAGCAGTGTTAGCATATAACCAGTACATATACTTGTATATACTTTAAATATCTCAAAATTTACTTTCAATATCTTTTTTTAAAAAACTTTTTTGTATGTAATGTTGAAAGTAATGTAGAGATGGTTTAAAGAGTGTGTGTGTGTGTGTGTGTGTGTGTGTGTACGTGTGTGTGTGTGTATGTGTGTGTATCAGGGGGCACTGTGTATCCCTGTGGATGACCAAGAGTGACTTCAGGAATTATCCTGGATTGTTTTACTTTGCTCTGGGATTTCCCAGGCTCTGCCTACCAGCAGTGGAAGTACAGTTTCTGCCTGACGTTTATACATGGGACCTGAGATTCAAACTCAGGACCTTCTGCTTGTGAGGCAGTGTTAACCCCTGAGCCCTCTCTCCAGCTCTCCTTTCAATAGCTAATGGAGTAACAAGAATGTCTGCCCATGGCCGATACAGACATAAGTTTATTTCAGATGTACTGTTTGTGGATACGGAGAGTGAACTATAATATCCTTATTTTAGCTCCTTAATTGATAATCCCAGCACTTAGCATCAAAAAACTAATCAATCCATTGCTTCATGTCATCCTGTATACAATCTCAGAGTAGCAAAACAACACTTCTACCAAAACTTTGTGATTTTGAAGGGAGTGGTTCTTTTCTTCGCCCAGGTATATTCTTACAGGCATGTATAGTCAATTTACTGTCTCCTTAAACACATTTCACATATTCTCTGGGATTACACCACCATTTGTACATGCCATTAAGTTCAATTATTTCATCTTTATTTTGATATTTAAAGTTTATATTTAAAAATACAAATTTCCTGTATTATTACTATTTTGAAGTCAAATCTATGAAAGAATCTGTTTCTTTTTGTACATTGAAAACATTGATTTTTTTATTTAGTTTTCCTTTTATACAGCCATGAACAGTAGTTGTCCCTGCTTCTCCCCTCACTCCCCCTTCCTCTCCCTCTCCCATCTTCTCCTCTCTTCACCAACCCAACCTTTTCCCTTCCACCCTGGTGCCTGTCTGCTTATGTGGTCCCTAGGGTTCCCTTCTGGTTGTCTATTCCAGTAGGGGCTAAGGCCTCTGTAGCAGTTTAAGTGGTACTTCAATGGGTAGACCCACAGACAGGGATGCAACCCTTCACCCATCTAGCCCTTGTCCCTAATATTCCCACTGTGCGTAGCTATTTCTCCTGAGTTCCTCACTGGTCCATGGGCAATGTTGATATGCCAGCCATTGTGCAGGTCTGGCGAGGGTACCCCTGCCTGTCCTGACTGGAGTGATCTGGCCGGCAGTGGACTTCCCCACCTTATAGACTTACTGCCTCCTTTTCCACAAGATTCCTTGAAACTTAGACTGTGAAGAGGTTTGGATGGCCTTTTTGAGGATGACCGTTTTAAGGTCTTCGAAATTCTGCACTTTGGTTGGTTTTTATTATCTATTGCACTCCTCTTCCATTGCAATAGGCTGTGTCTTGTTTGAGGGTTGAGATGTTTTCTTATATAAAGATATAATGAGAGGTGTTTAGATGGTGGTTTGCTATCAGGTATTTGTTGTTAGTATTAAGACATCTGATCCCATCTAGTGTTAATTTTCTCCACATCTGCTGTTGTTTAGACTAGTTTACATTACTGTGAATGTGTTCTTTGTCATTGACAGTGTGTGTGTTGGGGGGGTTTAAAGGCTAGTAAACAGATGGTTGGTTCACCTGAAGGCTAACCCCACTCCTTACTGTGTCCTATCCCTATTTTTTCCTCCCTTTTAAGACCTTTCTTTCATAAATGCCTTATTTATCTCCCCATGTTCTTTTGTCTCTCATCTTTTTGAATGTTCTTCCACCTGCCTGTCTTACATTCCTCTGCATTTGTGGGTATTGTAAGAGTTTCTGTTTGATTGCATCAAATTGAAGCTTTAATAATAAGATCCACTTATAAAGGAGAATATGTATCATCTGTCTTCTCTCACCACTTCTTTTTAATATTTTACTTGAAGTCTTAGCTAGAATCCTAAGAGTGGGAGAAAGGATATGACTTGGAAAAGAAGAAAACAAGTTATCCTTATTTGCAGATGATATGATTGTATACATCAAAGACCCCAAAGATTCTGCCAGGAAACTCATAGAACTAATAAGGTCAGTAGAGTAGCAGGATACAAAATTAATGTTCAAAAATCAGTAGCTTTCTTATATACCAAAGATGAACAAATCAAGAAAGATCTGCAAGAAACAATATAATTTACCATAGTTTCTAAAAAAATGAAATACCTTGGAATATCCCTAACCAAGGATGTAAAAGATATATACAATAAAAACCATAAAACCCTAGAAAAAGAGATTACAGATGACACCAGAATGTAGAAAGACCTCCAATATTCTGGATTTGCAGAACTAACACTGTTAAAATGACCTTTCTACCAAAAGCAATATACAGATTCAACACAATGCCAATAAAATTCCAACCCAATTCTTCACAGAGGTTGGTAAAATAATCTCAAATTTTATATAGAAGCATAAAAGACCCAGAATAACTAAAACAATACTAAATAACAAAAACTCTGCAGGAGGTATCACCATACCTCACTTTACACTAGACTACAAATCCATAGTAATTAAAACAGTATTGTATTTACTCCAAAAATAAATAAATACCTATGAGTTAGCACTAAAGACCCAAATATAAGTGTATATAACTGTAGGTTATAGGTGCATAAAAAAGAACCCATGAAAAAGGACAGCATCTTCAACAAAAGGTGCTTGCAAAATTGGATATCTACACGAAGAAGAATGAAACTGGAAGCTTATTTGTCGCCCTGAACAAAAATCAACTCCAAAGGAATCAAAGATCTCAATGTTAGAACAGAGACTATAAAGTTACTAGAAAAAAATAGGGAATACCCTTGAACTGATTGTCCTTGTCCAGCATTTCCTTAATAGGACCCCAAATGCATAAGAAATAAGTCCAACACTCAACAAAAGAAATTTTCAATCGAGCAAAAAGGCAACCTATGAAATACAAAAATACCTTTACTAACCACACACCAGAGTACACAAAGAACTCAAAAAATTAAATACCAAGAAGTAAACAATCCTTTCAAAAATGAGATACAGAACTGAAAAAAAAAAACTTTCACAAGGCAAAATTGGAAAATCTAACAAAGGTCTATTCTTTTGTGCTCCCTTTTACCTTGGTATACCAAAATCTCAAGTTATTACGTATTGCCTCATTTTAATATAAATATAAATTCATCTTCTTGTGCATTTTTGAAATATTTTACCAGAAGAGAAATGCAAACTAAAACCTCCCTGAGATATCATCTCACTCCAGTCAGAATGGTTAAAATCCAAAGCACAAACAACAGCAAATGCTGGCAAGGATGCAAGGAAAAAAGGAGCCCTTATATATTGTTGGTGGGAATGTACAACACCTTTGGAGATCAATTTGGAGTTACCAGAAATGCTATTCAACACAGTTATACCACTCCTAGAAATATTCCCAAAGAACACTGCATCCTTCAACAGCATCACATGTTTATAGCAGCCCTTTTCATAAATAGCAAAGAAATGAAACCAGCATAGGTGTCTAATAGTTGAAGAATGGTTAATGAAACTGTGGTACATATGTACAATGGAATGTATTTGCTGTTAAGAAAAATGAAATTTGCAGGTAAATGGATGAAGCTGGAAGAAATTATACTGAATGAAGTATCCCAATGCGGAAATAGAGATCTAGTTTCTGTACCTACCCTCTTTTTTTTCCTCCCTTTTATCTTGGTATACTAAAATTTCAAGTTAAGACTTATTACTTCGTTGTAATATAAACTCATCTCCTTGTACACTTTGAAATATTTTACATCAATCGTTTTTTACAAAATATATCATATTCATTATTTACTTATTTGAGGGAGGGAGAGAGAAACAAAAAGAGAAGAAGAGAAAGAGGAGTAAACATGTACCATAGCAGTCTTGTAAAGGGGATCCCCTTGTATTGGGGATCAGGCTAACTTCATAAATATGCACTCAGGTGCTTTTATCTACTGAACTACTTTGCCTATCTTTTATTTTGAATCAGAGTCTAGCCCTTACTTATCTTCAATTCCTTTTCAATTTTTGACTCTCCTGTATTCACCTCCCAAGTATTGGAATTATAGACATGGACCACCACATTGGGTTTATGTCATGTTAGGCATTGAACCCAAGATTTCATGCTAGGTACGTATTCTACCAACTGAACTACATTCCCATCCATTAGAAATATATTCTAGACATTGACTTAAAGCCATACGTGGAGATATTCCTCATTCCATGTGAAAGATGAACAACACTCTACCACATGACTATTCCAGGTATGCTATTTGTATATTTACTTTAAGTTTCTAATTTTTACACTGCCTTAGCAAGATACAAGTAGCACAAGACTGATTTTTTTAATATAATCAAATCCCTTGCATCCTTGACCCTTGTTTTTTATGAGCTTCACACTATGCTTTAAAAAGCTTTACTTACTAAGATATAAAGAATCCCTTTGTATTTTGCCTAGGACATTCTGATATTGTGTTATTTACATGTAAATTTCTGATGTATTACTAATTTGTCTGAAGTTCAAAACGTGGAACTGATCTTTTTCCAGCACTGATTTTCATAACTCTATTCACCTATTAAGACTATAACTATTATTCAGAAATTCATGTAAGTTGCTGCCTGTATTGTATTATGAAATGACTTCATGTACACAAATATATTGCTACATCTGTGTGTTCCACTGCTCAGTTTAAACAAGGCAGTACCAAACCTCAGTTACAGAGGTTTTTTTTTTTTTTCTATCTTTCAAAAGACTGAGAACAGCCCAATCTATTGTTTTCCCTAAGAAGTTTTCCAAGTATTCTTACTTATTATCCTGTAAAAATGAAGAGAAGAAATGAGCTGGATAGTGTTCTTATATATAGATCATAATAAATATTGTAAGTCATTTTTGGAATGACCAATATATTTCTGATGCTGAAAATTTCTATTTACAAGCACGGTATGTCTTTCCATGCATAAAATTCTTTGGGGGTGTTTTGCAGTTTTTCTCAGAGACACTGAAGCTAAAACCACAGTAATTTGTCTCCTTTTTTATTGTCTTAAACCTAATTTCTATTCAGTTATCTTTAAACTTGTTTTTGTCCAACACATGAGTTTATGAAACTTTTTGTCACACGCTACAAATTTTCTTTAAAAAATTATTGCATTATTTAAAGTAACTATTCTTTTTACTTGTTGCTGTTTTTCAAACATATATGCTTATTCTCTTCAAGTTTAGAGTTTGACCTTACTCTTTCCAACTCTTATGCTGTTACTGTTCAGTGTTCAACTACTTCTATTGAATAATTTTGTAACAATGTTAAATAAGATATTGTAAGTACCTTCATCATTCTTTTGACTTTGCAAGAAATCCTTTGGCATATATCTTCATAATGCATGAAGCTCTTGAGCATGAAGAACATTAGTGCACATATACTAACATGCTCATCCAGGTGTCCTGCCTCATGAGTTAAGGAATTACTCATCAATTTCTGCTTCATTGAGTCTTTTTCTCATGAATGGATATTGAATTTTGTCAAGCACATTTGCTGCATCTATGAAAAGAATTATTTTTTTCTCCTAAACCATAAAAATATGATGGTTTTTACAAATGGATAACTCAATATTAGTCTGTCCTTTCATTTCTGGGATAAGCCTTATCTAGCAAAAGTTTCTTGATTTTAACATAATATTTAATTTATTGACTGATATCTTAAGATATTTATTCAGATGATAATGCATGAAATTAATCTTTTTATGTTTTAATCATTTTAATGTAGGAAATAATATTTTCAACATGTCATAGAAAGAAAGGAGATTCCTATCATTCTTTAATAAACTGGTTTAGATAAAATGGAATTAACTATCTTTACTATTTTGATAGACACTCAGTGAAACATCAAAGCTACTGTGGGGTGGAGAAGTTCCTTAACTATTTTCTCAATTTTATTTTATTATTAATAGTGTCTTTCAACTTCCTGCTTACCTATCCAGTGTTAATGTTTCATTTTCATTGAATTATTTACCAGTTTCATTTATGTCTCCATGTGATTGTTTTGGCCGTAAAGCTTGGTACTCATACCACAGCTGGGGCCAGAGGCACACTCTCCGTGGAGGGTTGCTGCACTGGCTGTGTCAAAAACACCAGAAACTTTCACACGATGGAGCCCGTGTTCACCTGTCAGAGCATGAAAGCTCACATGGGAACAAGCTAAGATATCCATCATCTGGCCATCTGAAATGAAACATTCTCAGTTTAAGAAGACTCTGCCTTGCCACTAAAAGCCCAAGAAAGATAATCTATGTTTTTTTTTTTATTTGTGAATGTGGGGCGTGTGTGTGTGTGTGTGTGTGTGTGTGTGTGTGTGTGTGTGTGTGTGTGTGTGTTTCTGTCTGTCTATCCATCAGAGGGCACTGTGTATCCCTGTGGAGAACCAAAGGTGACTTGGGAGCCATCCTGTTTTGCTTTTACCTCCTATTTGCTAGGCTCTGGGATTTTTCTGACTCTGCCCACCAGGACCAGAGGTGAGGCTACTGTTTCCACCTAGCATTTTTAAGTGGGACATAGGATCCAAACTCAGAACCTTCTGCTTGTGAGGTAGAGGCTTAAGCCATGATCCATCTCTCCAGCCGCCAAGAAAGATAATCTATAGAGCCCCCATCAGAAAGACAAATAGTTAAACATAGGGGGAAAATGATTATTACTTTAAGCTGATAATTTGGAATGCAAAATAACTAATTGGTAATAGAAATCATCATTAAATTGATTTAAAAAATTATACCATATTGATATTTACTAGAGAGAAGTCACTTTAACAAGACTTCGTAGAATGCCCGGCAAGTCCTTCCTGATTGATATCTGAAGCCAAATTCAGGGTGGCGTTTCTTTCAGTCCCCTCAGAAGCCTCCCTGTACTTCACCCATATGAGGGACCAGAATTCTTTCTGGAGCCAGCTTACCTTCTGATGAAACAAATAGTCTTGGGCCTCCATTATAAGTCTTCAATTCTTACATGCATTATGTCCCTAGAAACTGGCAAACACTGAATGTGCTTTCTGAATGTATGTTAAAGGCTTGGAATGATTCCATGTACAGCACTTGCCTAGATTGCATGAGAACCCAGGTTTAATCTTTAGTATCATCCCCACCCTAAAGACCATATATTGAAGACTTACAGCCGAGAACTTTGGAATGAGACTAATTATTGAAACTGGATTCTCAAGAGATAATTGACATAAAATGATATAATTAAGCCAGATCCTGATCTACCAAGGTTTATAAAGAGGAAATTAGGATAATCACATACACAGAGGGAGAGCCATGTGGAAGTCATCTGCCAGTTGAGCCAAGGAGGATGCCTCTGAAGAATCCACCCTTCCTATAGCTTGAATATGACTTTCAGCCGTCAGACTGATGATGAAGTAAATTATTTTGGTTAAATTAGTCAGACTAAGTTACTCTGTCATAGCAGCCCTAGCCAACTAATACAGAAGCACAGAATAGACAACATACATGACATGTATTGTGGTCAAGTAAAACTAGGTATGGGTACCATCCCTGCAGAGACAAGCATGCCTCCACTTTCCTTTGTCCATGCATGTAAATGAAAACAAATTTAGTGAGGAAAAACTGATCAATATAAAAATCAATTTTAATAGGCAAAGTAATACCATGAATATACTCGTTTGGAAATTAATATGAAAAGTTGCAATAATAACAAGAAATAGTATAGCAGTATTAGTAAACATATTACTGAAAGCAAGAACTAGCTACTGTGCACAAATTACTACTCCAATATTGCACTGACATGTTTCTGTCATTATGTTTGTTCTAATCCATTTTCACAGAGAGGGAAACCAAGATTCACAGAGTACTTAACTCACCCAGATCATCTCAGCTAACACCTAAGCAGTTGTTAGACAAAGGGCCTGAACCCAAAGCAATATTCTTTCCTGGAGAAAATGCAGTTTTTAAAAAAGTTTTCTTCTTCAGTCACTTTTCAGCAGCTAGAAGAAACTCAAACAGGATTTTCAGTGTACGTGACTGTTAACACTGGAAATGATTTCAGAGCTTGCCCTCTGAGAAAGGCAGGCCTATAATCAGTGTGAGATAAATCATCTTTATCTTTCACAGAAATTACTATAATCAAAGCTGTTCTCCTAGCTCAGTGATGCTGACCTGCGTTTTAATGGCTTGTATTTCAGACTTGAGCTCAGACACAAACTGAAGACAAAATGGGAATTGAACACATCCGCATTAGTCAAAAGAATTTTCACACTACCTACTATTAACAATTTTATGTTCTAAGAGTATAGTCTACTCTTCCTACATTAAAAAAGAATGTAAAAATTATTTTAAAATATTATCCAGGATTAAATGTATATAAAAACCTCTAATCCCTATAAAACTTAATACAAGATGATAAATAGATTATAGTTATAAAAACATTGAAATACCAGCTAAATTCATTATATCAGAATGCTTAAGGGGTGTTGTTTTTTTCTGTTTTCTTTTTTTAATCTGAGAGGGTTTATTCAATTTATGTTGAGAGAACAGGAACTGATACAAGGAAGCCACTAGAAGTTGGAAAGTACAAGAACCAGCTGGGTGTCTCCAGGATGGGTCTGCCAGCAACTACAGCAGCAGGTGACCCCCAACAGGAACTCAACAACTTTCTAAGATGACACATTCATGTTGCTTGAAGCCACTCAGTTTTTGGTTATTTATTCTAGCAGAGACAGGAAACTAACACAATCACGATGGTCTACATCAACCAGACCCTCAAGCCCTGAGAACCCTAACAGTTCCTGGGCTGCTGAGAGCAAACAGTAATTCTGAAGTCACACTGAATACAGAATCTAAAAGGGTACAATCAATCATGTAGGAGATATTCACTAGTAAAGTGAGATCACACACATTTCACCCAGTAGTTCTTTTCTTGAATATACATTTTACATAAAATCTTGCAGAAGTGTCAGGGAAATATGCACAGCAAATGTAGTAGAGGCATTGTTTGTAATATAGCACACCCTGAATACCCATGGAGCATAGATTCATGCAAGAGATTACCATGTCCTCCAAAAGAGCATACACCAGAGCAAAATGCATCATTCTGGATGTATATTCATGATAAAGAGGCATGAAAACGGACTGATGATAAGACCCTTCTTATAGAACCTGAAAAATGGGAAAACTAAATTAAAAATTAGGGACATTAATTACTTGCAAAAGAATAAAAGGAAATGTGGGGATAGTTAGCAGGAACATCCAGCAGTGGGTCTTGAACAGAAGAGGCAGGAAGTCACTCTGAAGACAAGAGCAGCTCTCTGCAGCATCTGAATTTGTGTGATTCTAACCCAATGATAAGTGCTACATAGATGTATGATTAAGCGACAGCTAAAACTAGTCTCTAAAAATTGTTATGATTTATCTCCGCAGATCTATTTTTGTCATGCAAAGAATATAGAAAAAGAGGGTCTATGTTTTCATATCAGCATCAACCTCATTGCCTAGGAACTATTGCTATGGTTATGGCAATAGTAGGTAATTACTGAAAATATCCAGAGTATCATTAGGCAACACCAATAATTAGTGTTCATCTGTCATCCTTTGTTTATGAGCAGTGCCTTTCCAAAAGTGCATCAAGTACCCAAAATTTAGGGCTAAATCTTTGTATTAGGGGTTGAAGATGTAGGTCAGGGCAGGTCCAGCTTGCACAAATCCCTGAGGTTTATTCCAAACACCACAAAAATCTGCTTGTGGCAATACACTTCCTAATCCCAGGATGATCTGACATTCAAGGTAATACTCAGCTACAGAATAAATTTGAAAATAGCCTGGCTACATAAAACCTTGTCTCAAAAAATTATATTAGATTTCTTTTCACAAGTCCAGAAAACGTACATTTGCCCATTTCTTACCTTAATTTTACAAAAGTATCTAGCAGAAGGTTGTTAAACTTCTCTGTCAGCCATAAGTCCTCTGTACCCATTATCGACTATGCTCATAATTCCTTCCCAAGTGTTTCACAAGGAACAATGGCTTACAACTGTTCTACCTGCATTTATGTTTTGAGGACTTTTCATTCTGAAACTAATAGAAACCTAGTATCAGAGTTCTCTTATTTTTATGTAACAAAACTTAGTTTGACACCAATAGATCAATAGAGGATGTATTTACTTAATGACGGATCTTAAACATGGGGAATGTCTGATGTTCATGTCAAAGTTGGGACCCCAGACTTCACAGCCATGACTTTTCCAAGCTACAGAATGACATGGGGTGTAGAATGCCTCAACGGGAGGACCGTGGACAGCTGCTCCTTGAACGCTTCCTTACTCCATCCACTCCCATGTCCAGCCTCCTTGTGTTCAGCTGAGAGCAAAGTGAAGGACACTGAAAGTTACTGTTATTTACTGAGTTTTTGCCCTAAGTACCACAAGGTAAGGTTAAGTGGACAGATGGCATTAGTGTTTGCCAGGAAGGTTTCAAAAATCCACAGAAGAACTAGGACGTTTCTTGGAGCAAAACAATTGGTAACTAGGCTGCAGAGAGAATAAATAAAATATTCATTTTTCACTACCAATAAAATATTGATAGAATAACATTTTCAGATCCTATTTGTTAAACTGTATAGTTCAGAACCCTTTATTTTTCTGGACACAATGAATATAATCTTTGAAAATTTTTGGCATAGGAAAAAAGAATATTGAACCTTGTTTTGTAAGTTTAATAATAAAAACTATTGAGGCTGCATTTAAAGAAATGTACATACTACATGATCTGGAAAAAAACAGTGAATCTTTTGACAACTCTTACATATATACTGACTATTTTTGCTCTCTCTATGTAGTTTCAGAAATATAATTTGTGTCAACAGTTTTATAAACTATTATTGAATATTTTAAAGATTTTTTCTAAGATTTGTAAACATGCACTTTGTCAATTTAAACTCCGTGGTACAACAAGCTAACACAGATATAGCATCCATTTACTTGCCAAGTTCATAAAAGATATCCATTCTAGATTGAGGCAAACAAAATGATTTTATATTTTTTATGCTGTCTTTACAGCACTAGCATGGAAACATTGCAGAACATATTCTGTTCTTTTTGTCTTTTCTGTAGAATGTTCCTTTAAGAACTAATATTTAGTTTAAAATGTTCTTATTACTTGGTAAAATATAAAGAAAAGACAGTGAGACACGGCCTTCAATAGGAAATTAAGTCCTCTACTCTATTTCAATTTCTTGTACTTTTACAATTATACTAACAAAGCAACAGAAATAAGACCATCTATCTAAGTTTAATAGAAGGTTTGGGTTACTTCTTCAAGTTTTAATTGTATTCATTTTTAAATAAACTTTAAAATGTTAATACAATTTCAAAATTACAGGAAAATAAGCAAGATGTTAAAGGGAAACCACATAGCCCACACCCAGCTGTCTCATTACCAACATATTGGAACGGTACATTTCTTATAATTAACTAATAAATATTGATATAATATTGTTAACTAAAAACTCACATTGGAGACTTCCTTAGAGTTCACTTAATATGCAATTCTGCAATCCCACATTGTTTAGTTGTCATGTGTGTGTGCCTGTGTGTGTGTGTGTGAGTGTTGTGCTTATATGTATTTGTATGTCTTGTTTTCTTACACTTAATTTTGACTATGAACATTTCTTAGAGATTCCCTTTAAATTAGATTCACTGCTTTCTTTGCTGTTTTGCTTTGTTTTGTTTTTGAGGCAGGTTCTCACACTACGTACGGCCCAGGCCAGCCTGAAACACTGGGCAACTATCCTGCGTCAGCCAATAAGAGCTAGATTACAGTGCAAGTTGGCATACCAGGTTAACCTTCCCAGTGTTGAGGTAATGGTTAGGAGTTTGGTGAGCTGCTGGAGATGCTGATTTGAACAGGTGTATGAGGTGGCGCTTGCCTGGGTTCAGTCATGTGGCTCTCCTTGCCCTTAGCACACAATGCTTCTCAGAAGGAAATCATTATACACAGCCCATATCTCAAGTGCAAGCAGCTGTTCTTCACTTCCTTTAGGATGAAGTTTCCATATTAACTGTTTTGAATTCTTCCACCTATGAAATTAGTTGATTTTCACTTATTTGTGTATTTTAGTTATGTCAGCATGGACTCAAATTTTAAGTTGTAAGGCAATATTATTAAATTATGTTACCCAAATTACTTTAGCTTTAACCAACAGGAGTAGTTTCAAATTGCTCTCTTGTGACATAGTTCCATCATTATGTGAGGGATTGTTGTGCTTCATTTTACCAACTTTTCATTTTCTAATGTGAGAATTCCCAGGGTACTCTAGCATCATCTTCTTCAGGTGCCACTCATGACAATTATTTATTTGTCCAAGGGCCTCTATTTTCAAGAATGCTATTAGAAATCAGAACTTGGTATCTCCAAGATGCCATTGCTTTCCAGTTGACAAAGCAAAGAAATAAATGTGTGCACCCCAGTCTGTACACACACCTTCATCAACCAGCATTTCTTTATCTACAGAATTTCTGTTCTAAGCCTCTGAACCTATATTAAGATAAGCATGAGACTGCATGTCTCCAACATGCACCTTTTAGTGTGTGAATAATTTTAGCTTTCTCTCACATATTGAAACTTTCCATTCCAAGAGTAAAATAAGTGGCTGCCACCATGTCATTGTTTTCTAAACTCTTCATTTCCAGTGCACATCTATAGTTGAGTTAGAATTGTAACCTATATGCTCACAGCAAACACTTTTATCAACTGGAGAGCATATGCTACATATGGTTTCTTTGGCCATTTTCTAGACATCGTTTATTTCTAAAATTATTTAGGTCAGTCTCACTCTACACATATGAGTACACCATTGACTTTGCTTTTGAAAGGAATAGAAAGCAGGAGATAATTAGCGGTGAAACTTGACACTTTGGCATTTTACTTACAAAGGCAAAAAATGAAATAGGAATTAAGAACTCAACATGCAGACCAGTTTGAATATTTTATGTCAAAAAATATCCTTCAGAGCAAAAACTGGACCGGTGTGAAGGAGAATATTCTCTTTTACTTCAAAGAGGATTTAGAACAGAAGAATACAGGATATTAATTTTATTTATGCTTAATTTTAAGTTCCTAATTGTTGCTCTGGGTCAACAGACCAGTTACACAAATAAAAGTCTAGCCAACACAGAGAAAATTTCTTTGCCAGCAAGTACATGTCATTTAGATTTTGCATTCAATACAATTCTATATTTAAGTAGACACCTTTATTATGCTTTTAGCTAACAATAATGAACCATGAACTAAGAACATAAAGTTTCCTTGAGCTATAAAACTTTAGAGAAATATTTTCATTGTAAGTTTGAGTGTACTACTTATTAATATGAAGAATATTTTTGATGAAAAATAATGATGGGACAACTCAGCATTTTAATTACTAGGTGACTGCTTTGAGGTCCATATGATTTATTATAAATAATGCTTTCCCAAAATTAATATCTTCTTTTTTCAACTACATGACATTTTTACCTGAATAGTCTATTTTGAGCAAATATGAATAAGTTGAAAATATTTGTCATAATTGTGAAAGGAAAGATAATATGCTGAATATATGATGTAACGCATGTTGTTCTGGATCACAGAAGAACTACAATAACAGCAAAATCTATTTTTTATATTTATTTTTTCCTCAGTCATACAAGCTCAATAGGTACCCCCATCCTCTCTCTCCTTCCACCCCTCCCCAGTACCCCCTTACATTCTCCCCCCTTTTCCCCTTCTTTTCAACCCCCTCTCTCTCCTTCTCCCAGTGCCTCTCCCTTCTCCCTCCCATCCCCTGAAGAATCCTTTCGTGTGAATGCCAAACCTCCCTCTGAGTCCTTCACCCTAGTGAGATATAAGGACTCAGTGGCATAGCCAGGAGCCCTTTTTGGGCTCCCAGTTAGTATGGAAACAGTACCATGACTGTTAATCCCTTGCTTCTAAGGATCCCACTGCCTATGATCCGTGCTAGATTTTGGAGGGTTTGTTGACATGTTAGTCATTGTGCAGGTCATGCAAAGTCCGATTATGGTTGCTGCAGCCCTAACTCATGTGGAGTATCTTGTATAACATTGGTCCTCCCCACCTTTAGGCTCTTACAATCTTGTTGCCCCCTCTCCACGAGTTTCCCTGAGCTTTAGGATGGGGAGAGATTTGGCTGGTCTGGTTTCAGTTCATTAATGTAGAGTCTTTGTTGTTCTGAATTATGAGCAAAACCTATTTTTTATTATTATTATTATTTCCGCTCATCCAAACTTAACAGGTATACTGGTCCCCTCCCTCCCTCCACCTCCCTCCGAACCCTTTGCTCACCCCTCCCCTCTCCCCTTCCTCCCCATCCCGCAGTGCCCCCCTCAATCCCCTGAGCATCCTTTAATGTGCATGCCAAATTCTCCTCTGGGTGCTCCTCTCCGATGAGGACCCAGTGGCATTTCTCAGAACTCTTTCCTGTGTTCCCCCTAAGCTTAGGAACACTATTGTGACTGTCAGTCCTTAGCCTCCAAGGATCCTAGTGCCTTTAATCCATGCTAGACTTTGTGGGTTCAATAATGTGTTAGACATAGGGCAGGTCATGCAAAGTCCTATTATTATTGCTTCGGCCCTAACTTGTGTGGAGTATCTTACATATTGTTACTCTTCCCATCCAATCGTACTGCCCTCTCTTCCACAAATTTCCCTGAGCGTCAGGATGGGGAGAGATTAAGCTGGCCCAGTTCCACGTGGTTGATATAGAGTCTCTGATGTTCTAAATTATGGTTTGTTAATTTTTTTCGGTTTTGCTGCTCCTACAATAGCCTTGGCTCCATCCTGATGGGTATTGGAAGTCACCCTCTGGCCAGAGATAAAAACTTGTTAAATTAGAGTCTTGTTATAAGAATATATTTAAAGGTAGATGGAATAAAAGTAGGAGACCTCCGTGAGAGAGGGGTTGATCACCCATTTGCACAATGGTTACTTTCTATCTGGCAGCCTATATGCCCTCCCCTTCTGGTGAGATCATACCCCATCAGTTGCAAATGATCCGGAAGGAAAGTCTGTGAACTTAACCAGATGTCTCTTTACTTACTTGCAATCCTTGATGGTGGCCTATTTTCTCTGCTGTAACATAGTCCCCTCTCTCCTTGGCAAAACCTATTTTTTGAAAGAGTCCCTTCTTTCCTTGTTTATGTGATTAAGATATAGTGTCTAACCCAACTTGAACTATTCCAGTTGGAATATTAGTAAGATTTTAATATAAACTTCCTTATTTGAAGTAGTTTTGAATTGCTAAAATTAACTCTAAAAAAATCTCCAGCTTTCATCTTCTGTCATCTTTTTTTTTTTCATCTTGTCTCTCATGTCTGTAGAAGCAGCAAAAGAGAATGAACTACTTTTTGGTATTTAACATCAAACAGTTGTCTGAAACTTTCTATTGAATTTATTTTTTAAATTTTTTATTATGTATTCAATTGTGCGTGTATGCATGTATGCGCGTGTATGTATGTGTGTGTGTGTAGAACCACTGACGAATTCGGGAACCACCATGGACGCCTCCACCTCCTCCCCGTTTACTCTGCCCCGGGATTCACAGGCTCTGCCCTACCAGGACCAGAAACGCACGCCATCCCCGCTTCTGCCTGGCGTCTATACGTGGGGTCTAGGATCTGAACTCAGGACCTTCCGCCTGCAAGGCAGAAGCTTAACCCCTGAGCCATTTCTCCAGCCCTCTATTGAATTTATTGACTTCTACTGAAATAACAGATTATCCTGCGAAACAATGTCATAACAGAAGTGATCAACTTACTTATCCACAGGTATTTTTGTCTTAGAACAAACATGTCCATAAATACAGATCATGTATTGAGTCATATGTAATATCTAGGCATTGCTTCCTTTCCAAATTGAAAACAAAAATTCTGAAAATAGAGCATTATCATAGAATGATATTACTGCAATCTACGAGTAATGCCTTATAGTAGAGAGAAAACAAGAAAGAGTGACAAAGGTATTATATTTACTTTGTCTAGTGTAATAATACAAACTGTTTTTGATGGACTTTACCCATGATTTAGAACCTAGATAATAACATTATTTTAGCTTAACCTGATGTTGTGATCTATTGTTTTACCCAAGACCATTTCCATATTTATGATCCAACAACAGCAATTTTTCTATTCTATATAACCCAGAATTGTATATTTAATTAAATTGATTAAAATTTAAATATTTAAACTAAAAATACAAAATAAAAACCAAACCAAAAAGTAATGCATCAATACAACGTATTAATAAAATTGTGTGGGGCAAATTCCTAATTACCTTTCACTAAGACCCATTCTGTGATACCACAGTTAGAATTCAACACTATGACATGTTGGCAAATCATGTAATTTCCCCCATTTGCATGCAAATGCCACTCTATCCCCTTTATAAGGAAATCTAAAGTCTTTACTATGACCTTTGACTCTCCATGATCAGCTTTTGACCACCTCCTGATCCTTCTCCCACCTCCTATCTACTCTAAAATCTAACTAGATTAGAATTCTGAAAAGAGCATCTTAGATAAAGTTCAGACATGTCTGAGATTCTACAGAGCTTCCAATGCTTCTGACTGATCTCCTTGGTTCTAAGCATATGCTCAGGTTCTCATATAAAAATATATTTGCATATGACTCAAGCACAGTTTCCTATTAATCCATGTTTAGATCATGACAATACTTGTTATTTCAGAACATGTAGGGAACAAGAAGAAAATTGAGCCTCCATCTTCTGCAAAGATTGCATTCGTTTTTCTAACATTTTCAATCCATGGTTGTATAGCAGTTCACCTGCATGGTTGTTGATAAATGTGACACCTGTGCCTAACTATAACAGTTGCTTATATTTCCAAGTGTAAACCCTATGAATATAGAAAACTGTTTTTTATGACTTTTCCACCAAGATCGGGATGAAGTATATTGTTTTTGTTTGCTGCCAGAATGTGACACCTACGTGGCACATGACAGATGCTCAAAAAGACTAGTAAATAAAAAAATCTTCTCATAAATAACTTCCGTTAGCATTCAAAACTCTGCCTAAACCACAGAGGCCTCATACTTAGTGAAAAAAAAATTAAATGTACCATGAACCACAGGAGCCCTACATGTCTGGGTGCAGCAAGCACTCACTTGGCCTTCTATGGTACAAGCTCTCTCGACTCACCATAAGTCCAGGGACAGACCTCTTCAGAGTTCAAGATGACCCAACACAGGAATCATATTTTCTCCAAATATATTTTTTCTGAATGTTGTCTGAACTCATGGATGCAGCAAAGCATTCAAAATGATTATATATAACATTTTGCCACAATCCAGTCTCCCCAGTTTAAAACTATAACTTGTATATTCCAACACTACAAAATGAATCTACTTGTGATTCCTGTCACTATGTTCTTATTGTAATAAAAATTAAATGAAAAACAGATCTAGAAAACTGTTTTTTATGACTTTTCCACCAAGATAGGGATGAAGTATATTGTTTTTGTTTGCTGCCAGAATATGACACCTAAAATACTACGTGGCACATGACAGATGCTCAAAAAGACTAAGTAAATAATAAAATCTTCTCATAAATAACTTCCGTTAGTCTCATACTTGGAAGAGACTGTAGTCTCTTCCATCTTTCAAGGCTTCAACCTGAGCAGATGGAGATCTTAAGGAAAAGAGAGCATAATCTGATGGAATAACATTGAATTTTAATTAACAACACATCAAAATCTAAAGCCATAGTTTTTCTTTTGTTTCTTGTTTTATTGTTTTTTCTAAATGACACTATGAATCTAGACAGAGATCTCACTAAATGAAAGTCTGAAAAATTGGGTTAGTCCTTGACTTGCAGGTCTTGGTTCTTTAAGGGTGGTGAGGTATGGTATGAGCAAAGCTGTCCCTCTGCTTTATCATCAGGGAGACTACTGAGGGTTTAGACTAGTAGTGTTGAAAGAGGGATCCTAGAAGCAGAGACCCTGTTGGAGATACAGTCTCTCCTTTGGCAGGAGTCTTTGAATAATTGGATCAGGAACTCTGGACTCGAGCCCAATGCTCTGTTTCTACAAGCCCTGGGGATGATTCTGCTGCAACCAGGCTTCATAATCACTAGTTTACAAGAATTAACTAAGCCCTCCCGGAAGATGCTTACAATAGTCTAATGCCAGGGCAGTGGAATATACTATGAAGTCATACAGCACACCACCAGCCATCCAGGTTTGCCTGAGAATATGATGATATGAGCAACAAAAGTCTTGTATCCCAGGAAACTACATCAGCCAGGCTAATAGTTTATGGTCGGAGTCACACAGTAATTTATGTGAGCCATGAAAATGCTAGGAATGCATTATCATAAGATGAAGTATTCCTTATCTTCACTATTTTTCCCATGTAAAAAGAAATTAAACCACTTCCATGGACCCCTGCATCCGTGATTCTCTCTGTGACTACAAACCAACACCTTGTTACAGGACCCACATCCATCCTTCAACTTCTCTTCGGAACCAATTCAGTCTGGCAGTTTTCATGATGTTGATTTCTTTTCATACAAAATTCTCTTCAGATATTAACATTCTCATTGAATTAAGTTCTAAATCTAGCTTCCAGCTTTATGTCAAACTACTATTCATGGTTTTATTTGAACTCATACTCTGGATCCTACACAGCATTCCAGCCCACTCTACATAGCCACAGCTCACTAAAACCATTTACCTAGTCCTTCTTTCAACTGCCACTATTCTGCCACTCATCTAAGAGGTGTGACAGTTATCCCTTCGCACACCCCCTTGCCTATTCAACAATGTTCAATCATTACTCTGCTATAACTGTTTACATCACCTATATTTACAGCATGTCCCCCCACATATACACACACGAACACTAAAGTTATAAAATACATTTAAAATATCATTCTAACCTGATAAACTTGAAATAGCCTTGTCTTCTTTCCCAAGGTACAATTGACATATTTGTTCAAGCCCTTGGGCTCTTAGAATCTGTACAGTCTTTTCTGGAAGCTAACTACTGAAAGTTACAGTTGCACATTGTTTTGGTCACAATTTGCTGTCCACAGCAGAAACTTGGAATAATTTATATCTGATCTTATGCTTGAGGCTGGAATCATTGAGTAGCTGATCCAATGCTTACAATTGTTCTTTCACGATAGGATATAAACTTCAATTTTCTTCAAATCCAAGCATCTCAGGTGCATGATAAAAGGTATAGCAGAACATATGGACCTGTTAATAAGAATATAATTATGTTCATAGGAACTAACTGCATGTGTTCCACATTTACTTGAACTTGAAATAAAAATTCTTTATATTTAATAAGACCTTGAGATACACTTGATCGTATTATGTTAGCAATGTTAAATATTCATGAAAATATTATCATACTGTTTACAACTTTTGCACCTGGAAATAAAACATTAATAATCCATTTACAACTTTTGGGAGTATATCAAACAGGATGCTTGAAAAGCCAGAATGTGAAAGTTTGACTAAGAATGCAAGAAACTCACTGAGACAGCAGTACTCAGCAGTAGAAACTTTGCAGATATAAATGGACTTTAAATTATGGCAGTTTCAGAAGTTAAAACCTGGTAATAAGATAAATGGAACCTGTGGGACAGGGAATGTAAGCACTGGAGAGAAGAAAGTGCATCGTTCATTTTCTCAGACTGTTCTAACTGATAAAACCTCGCATCTGTCCCCCAGGTTCATTTAAAGATAATATTTTGTTTTAAGCTCCAATTTCCAAATGGAAATAACGAAAGGAGAAGTTAAATGCTGTGACCAAGTGCCCTAATTTTTCCCAGTCCTTAGCTTGCCTTCACAATGTACAAATAGGCAAATCTTTGAATTATATTTCTTCTGCTTTGTCCTAGCAATATATTTTTAAATCTTTTTAATATTTTTAAATCTTTTACATAAGCAAATAACAACTAGAGATATGTTGCAGTGTGTTTTCATGTTGCTGACAAACTCATGACCAAAAGGTTTGGGGAGCATGGGGTTTTATTCTTTCTTATGAATCTCAGTTATGCTTCTTAGTCTGGCTTAGCAGGGACTTAAGAAACCTGGAGCCTAATTTCTCCGTTGAATCATGCTCATTTGTCCCTTTTCTCTTGAGGTCATTGTTATCTTTCCCTCCTAGTTGTAATCTATTGTGGTTATAATGGGTGTTATACAGTTTAAGTATGTCAGTAGGATGGTTCAGAAATAGGATCCACTAATAAGGAGAACATGCGGCATCTAACTTTCTGTGCCTGGGATACTTTGCTCAACATAATTTCTTCTAATTCCATCCATTTACTGATAATTTCATTAATTCATTTTTTGATGGCTGAGTAGTATTTATTCCATTGTACAGATGCATCACATTTTCGTTTTCCATTAGCCAACTGTTGGGCATTTGTGTTGATTCCATGACCTTGCTATTGTAAATAGTGCTGCAAAGAATATGAATGTACTCGTGTCACTGAAGTAAAATGATAAATTTTCAGGGATTAGGTCCAATAATGGTCTATCAACATCACAAGGCATGTCAATCCTTAACTGTTTTAGAAATCACCATACTGATTTCCAGAGTGGTTGTTACAAGTCTGCATTCCCACCAACAAAGTATAAGCATTCCCTTCTCCCTACATCCTGTCTAGCATTTGTTGTTTGAATTTTAGATTTTCACTAACCTGGCCAGAGTTAAATGGTATCTCAGGGTAGTTTTGATTCGCATTTGTCTGAAGGTTAGGGATGTGGATTTTTTTAAGGTATTTGGTAGACATTTCAGTTTCATCCCTGGAAAAGTTTGCTTTAAGTTTTACAGCCTATTTTTCTAATTGAGCTATTCGTCTCCATGTTGTTTATTTTTTTAAGTTCTTTGTTCTAAGTTCTGGATATTAGACCTCCATCAGATGTGTGGTTAATGAAGATTTTCTCCCATTCTGTGGGTTGTCTTTTTCCTTGGTTTACAATCTTTTTAGCTGAACAGAAACTCTTTAATTTCATAAGATCTCATTTGTTGAATGTTGGTTCTAGTGCCTGTGCTATTGGGTTTCTGTTTAGAAAATGTTAGCCCAGCCCTATCAGCTCGAGGGAATTATCTACTGTTCTCACTAAGGTCTCTGGCCGTATAATAATGTCCTAGATCTATTTGGAGTTGATTTTTGTGTATGGTGACAACTACAGATCCAGTTTCAATTTTCTGCATGTGGATATCCAGTTTTGCCATCACCATTTGTTGAAGATGCTGTTCTTTTTCCATTGAGTTTTGGGCCCTTATTTCAAAAATCAGATGATTGTAATTGTGTGGACTTATGTCTGGGGCTTCAACCCTTATCCATTGATCTATGTGTCTATTTTGAAACCAGTACCAGGCTGTTTTCATTACTGTGGATTTGTAGTATAAGTTTGGTATGGTGATACCTCCAGCAGGCAAGTAGCAAGACATTTGTTACAACTCACTGTCACTTCCCTTCCTGTTCATTTGGGACTAGGTGGGTTTGAAGAGCTGGGCACATCTCCTAAGTCATGGAGTGGATAGGGGATGGCAGGTAGATGGTAGCCAACTCATTGGTATCTGGGAGACTGATCCCACTCACTACTGTGCCTTGTTCCTATTCTTCCCTCTGCCTTTAAGCCTCTTCATTAAGACCATCTTTTTCTTTATTTTTAGTGTGTGTGTGTAGTGTGTGTGTGTGTATCAGAGAGCACAATGTGTTCCTGTGGAAGACCAAGAGTGATTGACATCAGGAATCATCCTGGATTACTTCTATGTCCTTCTTGATTCATGCTAGGATTTCCCAGGCTCCACCCACCAAGGCCTGAAGTGTAAGCCACCGCCATTCCTGCCCGGCAATTTTTTTTTTTTTCACAAACAGAACCAATTTTACTAGAGGAAATGACAAATCCCAAGCAGTATCTGATGTGGATTCATAGGCATTTATGCTTCAAATCTAGCCAAAAAGTTAGTTTTAATCTCTTTCAGTCTTGCATCTGACTGTTCTGAGATTTTCCCATCAGCCCTGATGTTGTTCAACAGGGATTGGTGTTGGCTGATGAAGAAAGCATTCTCAAACTTTGCGATCTTACTAGGTTCCAGTTTATCAAGAAACCTCCTCACACCTGCATAGATAATAGCTACCTGTTCTTCAATAGCCATTGGAGAATGCTGTCCTTGCTTCAACAGCTCAGTCAGATGGACACCAGGACTCAAGAGTTTCTGAGTGGCAACATCCAGATCAAAACTGAACTGCTGCCCAGCATTTTTATGTAGAACCTGGGACCTGAACTCAGGACCTTTTGAGTTCTACAAGAATTCTACAGAGTCTTAACTCCTGAGACATCTCTCCAGCTTAAGATCATCTTTTAAACAGTCTTCTATCTTTGGTTATGAGAAAACTACAGTACCCAAACAGGATGGAGCCAAGTGCAGTGCAGGAACCACAAAACTGAAAACAATAACCGACCTTAATCCAGAATACCAATGACACTGCGGTGTTCACCCGGAACAAACCAGCCAAATCTCCCCCCACCCTAAAGCTCAGTGAACCTTGTGGAAAAGGAGGTGGCAAGATTTTAAGAGCCTAAAGATGAGGAGGACCACCGATAGACAAGATACTCCACTCAAGTCTGGACTTCAGTAGCCAGGACCTCACTGCATTGTGATTGGACCTTACCTGAACTACAAAATAGCTGACATGTCAACAAGACCCCATGCATTAGTGTGTATCTCAGGGGAGATGGCTTCAGGCAGTAGGATCCTTAGAGGGAAGGGGTTAAACAGATAAAATGGAGTTCCTACATTAGTAGACAGCCCAAGAAGGGGCTCCAATGTATGCCACAGAGTTCCGAACCCTCACTAACATAGATGACTCAGAGGGAACTTCAGGGCCCATATAAGCTGACGTTCTAGAAGAAAAGAAGGAGAAGGCAGGAAACATCAAGAGAGGGGAGGGAGGGAGGGAGGGAAGGAGGGAGGAAAAGGAGGAGGGAAAGAAGGAAGTGTAGGAAACAGTTCAGGATGGGGGACAGAAAGAGAGGAGGAGCAGAGAGAAGGAGGGAGACTAGTATTCCAATCCATTGAGCTTGTATAACTAGGTTAAAAATTAAATTAAAATAAAAAAAGAAACCAAGAGCCAAGAAAATTGGCCAGGCCATTTCCACAGGGATCGTTGAAAGAAGGGCAAACGTCACTTGCCAGACAGCAAATCTGTTGAACTATGCTGAGGAATACCAGCTTATTGAGCCAGCTTCTAACATTTTATCTACCGGCTCAGGGAAGAATAGTCCCACCCACTATGGGCTGGATCTTTACACATCAATCAGACAATCTCCTGCAGGCATGCTTAAAGGTTTGCTTTAACTATACTAACTCTTCACAAACTACTCAGCTTTCAACTGCCAAGTTTACACACACACACACATACACACATATACTTATGTATATATGTATGCATGTATGTATGTATGTATAACCAAGAGAAAGTGTAGACATATCTTCCATGGACCTTGCTTGATATTCCCTTTCTACTCATTTACTATACACATACTAATTAAGGTCTTAACATTATTCCTTATTTCTCCATGGAATAAAATTCTAAGGCAAGGACATTAAACCCCCTCTAAACCATAACACACAAGGTCAATAGTGCCAGAAGAGGTAACTGCTATGGTTTGGGTACATGTCCCCCTAAAGGTTCATGTGCTAAAGAATTGTGTGTTTGTCAGACTTGATATTTCTGCAAATACCTGAGAAGAAAAGAACAACTCAAAAGCGATTTATTTTGAATCCTAATTTTAAAGGCTTCAGTTTATCATGATGAAAATAGGAGAAAGAAGTAGAAAAATTCACATCTTGGAGGTAAGGAAGCCAAAAAAAAGATCATCTATACCACTAGTTTTCTTCATTCATCCCTTTTTATTTATATAGGACCCAACCTACTATATGCTAGCACTAACATTCACAGTTGGTCTTCCTCCCTTATTTCATCTGTAACAGATATACCCAGATGTACCTCACTAATCTCCTAGACATCTCTGAATTCAACTGAATTGACATCACAGTTTGGTTCCACTCCGTGATGTTACTAGCAGGCAATGGAACCTTTCAATAGTAGAAACCTAGTGAGACGTCTTCTAGTACTTGGGGCTGTACTGTTAAAGAGAATATTCAAATTCTGGTCCTTTCTCTGCATCTCACTTTCCATCCTGATCACACATTCCTGCCCTAATACAGTTATTTGCCAAAAGCAATAGAACAAAATGGAAATGAATGAAAGTTCCAAGTTGTGGTGGGGATAAGCCTTTCCTGCTATAAATTGATTGTGTCCAGGACTTTGTTACAGTAATGGAACACTGATTAGCACAGTGACTTAGTAACTTCATTATACTTCCTACTGGAAAGCATCTAAGTTAATCATACTTTAAATAGCTTTAGAATATAACAACCATTATTCTTCATATGAGGACAGACTGTCACAAGGACTCACCTGGCACAGGTGAAATTTTTTACAGTTCAGGTGTTTATATATTACATACTATTAGAAAATTGTCTTTAATTAAGCAGACACTACAGGTAGACTGTGGAGGAGACCATCAAGACAAAGATAATGTGCTCTGAATACTCCAGCCAAAAGAAGACTTGAATCAGCCTGTTCCCTTCCCTGGCTCTGGTCTAACACTTCAGCTCTAGAACATCTCAAGATTGAGTGGCCACCCATGAACAGGAATATTATATCAGTTTCCATAATGAAAGTAAAAGGGTGAGGCTTCAAAGTTCTCTACTCTCTTAGAACACAGAAAGGAATATTCAGTAAGAGAAATAAAATAGTGTCACCATCAATGGCATATGTAAAGACCAATGTGAATGAAGGAGGTAGCCATGTGAGTTTAAACATTTAACAAAGACAAAAACTCAGTGAAGAGGCCCCGCATTCCAAGCACATGGCGAAGCATGACAGACAATAACCGGCAGGTCAAAGAGCAGATGTAAGCTTTCAACTATCAAGTAATTAAACTATTAGAGATGTTTGTGGGTAGTTTAAAATGCAAATCAAAATATTTGCACCTTTAAAATTGGCACAAAATTAATTTAGATGATGGATTACTCAGTGTGACAGGGATATAAAGAGATAAATGCCCTCCTACATTGTTAGCAAGACCACAGATTGGCATCAAACTGCTAAATTGGGTAATCTGGCAGTATCTCCAAAGTTACAAGTGATCTTACTGTCTGAGTAGGCAATTCCAAAGGTAGGAGTACAGGCCGAAGACATAGTCAGACATGTTTTCCACAGTATAACTAATAGACATTTTCTTCATTGTGCATTTATTCATTCCACAATTATTTACTTGGCATCTATAATGTTCAGGTAATCATTGTCAAAGATGTTGTTTTCAAAAAAAGAAAACATGATCCTCAGACAAATACAGACCAAACATGGCTCAGATTTCATTCAACTCATTCAGTGTTAAGATAAGCAGTAATGTGGTTAACGTCCTGAAAAGAAACTTTGAAGAAAAGAGATTATATGATCTCTTAAAGAGGAAATATTAGAAATATTAAAAACATTGCTAAAATATTATGAACTATTGTCTTCTAATTAGAAATAAACTGTACAGAAATAATTTAATTTTTGACTGGACACAATAAACTAAAATAAAGTTTTTACAGAGTCAAATCCCCTGACACCAGGTAATGAAGTCAAATGATCTATTCTCCTACAAAATTAAATATTTTATGGGTGAGTATGATATTGAAAGAATATGTAACAAACTTTTAAACTGATTTCCAAGTTCATGCAAATCTCTTAGCATGGCCTATGTGCATAACATAGAGCAAGAAAAAGGAAAATGAGATTCTTACTATGATGGTAGGTAACTTGACATGATCTGGAATTACCTAGGAGACAAACTTACAGACACACCTATGTGACATCGTCTTGATTAGATTTAGCCTCTGTCCATTGAGACATCATCTTGATTGTGTTAACTGCAGTGGAAAGAACCTTCCTCTTTAAAATAGGCAACATTACTTCTTAGGCTTCACTATTGGCCTATAGAAAACTAGTTGAGCATAAGCATTCATTGCTCTCTTCTTGGTGGAATATGACATGACCAGGTGCCTCAAAGCCTACCACCAGGATTTCCCTTCTAAGATGGACTGTATCCTTGAACTGTGAACCAAAACAAACGTTTTTCTCCCTTAAGTTGCTTTTCTCAGAATATCTTATCACAGCCACAGAAGCCATGTTTGGTCTGTATTTGTCTGAGGATCATGTTTTCTTTTTTTGAAAACAACATCTTTGACAATGATTACCTGAACATTATAGATGCCAAGTAAATAATTGTGGAATGAATAAATGCACAATGAATAAAATGTCTATTAGCTTTCCTAAATCTGGCAATGTCTATAGTGAAAAAGAATCAGCAAAAGGAGAAACAGAGAAGAAATGACAAGGGCCACCAATCTAGGCGACAATTGAATGAGTGATGTCACTTGATATTGTAACATTTGATGTTGCAAAGTGATTGATATGAGGCTGAGATGGCTACAGTGTTGGGATTTTTCTTTTTTTTATTTTTTTATTATTTATTCAACTGTGCACATGTGCGTGTGTATGTGTGCGCGCGTGTGTGTCTGTTTGTCTGTGTATGTGTGTGTAGAACCACGGACGAATTCGCGAACCACCATGGACGCCTCCACCTCCTTCTGCCCTGGGATTCACAGGCTCCGCCCTACCAGGACCAGAAGCGCAGGCCGCGCCCGCTTCCGCCTGGCGTCTATACGTGGGATCTGGGATCCGAACTCGGAGCCTTCCGCCTGCAAGGCGGAGGCTTAACCCCTGAGCTACCTCTCCAGCCCTGTTGGGATTTTTCTAAGTAAACAAAACCAAACTCAACGTAAACAGTAATATAAAACTGAAGTTTACACAATCAGAAACCACTGATTAACTTATAATGACACTTACTGCTACCCACAAACCACCAAATCACTGCTCAGGGACTTTCCCTGGTATGAATCAAACAAGGCTGCACTTTTACAAGTCAAATACTTTGTTGCCTTTTGAAATACAATATAAACATTTTGTTGCAGAAGTTTGGGGGGGGAGGGGAGAGAAAGTCACTGTAGCTGAAGCATGCCTAATTCAATTGCTATCTGCTACAATAAACTCACTGAAGACTTTAAAATGTCTTAGTTTCCATTGAAACAACTGTCACATCTGGGATGCTATGTGTGCTCTAAGAGGACTAAAGTGGCCTTTAACTGTTGATAGCCAGAAGGATAAGAAATGGTTTGCCTTTTATTTTCTGCAAGAAAGGAACACCTTGCATATTTGACTATGAGCAGTATTCAGAATTGGGAATTACAGTTGTCTCCATGTCGTCCCAAGGTGAGTAAGACAAGTAAAAAGCAACACTCTTACATGAGCACGCCTTGCAAAGCATGGCCATTAGAGGTTTTATGAAATAGAACCTGGGATTCTTGTCTTGATTCCAATCCTGGGATTGGAAAATGTGAATGGACTCACTGAAAACTTGCAGGAGGAAGGATAAAGTAAATATAATTTTGAGCAAAAACAGAGGGTGATAGAAATTCTGAAGGCCAAAAGAGCCTTGAGGAATAACCAAGGTCAACACTGGTGGGACTGATCAAAGATAGGGACAATTTGACTCCATTTTTCAAAAGCATCAATTAACTTCCAATATCAGTATCAACATGAAAAAGTCTGGAAGTTGTCAGTCCTGTCCTTCTGATAAGGAAAAGCTCCACAGACTGGGAAAATCAACGGCTTTCCTCAGGTCTAACAAACTGTCACTCAATAGTACAAAAAGGATAGTATAACTAGAAAGTTTCAAAAAACAAGTCTGACCATCTGGAGTTATAAACTGAGAGGAATACTTACAAAAATAGGAACTGTTCCCAAAATGCTACAGGTTGAACACAGGCATGTCTCATTTCACAGGGTTTTCTCTCTAGGATGCACACCAAGCTCTCATAACATGAATCTAAAGAAAAGCTATGTAATGATTCTAGTTAGAGAAGAGGTTTAGTCACTGACAAGACTGCCCAGTGCCATCTCTGTAACAAAGGCCTACTGTTCAAGTGAAGGAATTTTGCAAGATAGCAATTCTCAAACCTTATCTCGGCTGGATGAAAAGAATTCTTTCCAACCCCAGCCCCCTACAGATTTATTATCTCCCCTAAAATGAAAAATATGCATACACACACACACACACACACACACACACACACACACACATACACACTAAAGGGAGACTTCAAGAAAACAGACATTGAATGATACAATCAATGACTGCAACATGAAGCACATGAAAACAAAAACTGACCAACTGCAAAACATAAGATCAGAGGTCAGAGATACAAACTTCCAAAATATTAATTATAACTGGTCTCTTTTCCTATACTAAATCTCAACAGTCAAGTTCTATTACAGTTCCATAGATTTCAGTCAAATGAACTGGAAGACAAGGTATACTCTGAAAGACTTCAGAAGTCCACAATGAAACCAAGATGTAAAAACAAGGACAGCAGAGGAATTTTTTTAAGTGAATGTCAGCTAATTATTTTATTGTCTTCGTAACAACATCAGCTCAGTACTGGATCACTCGGCACTTTCTCTTCTTGTCACCTCCCAGTTCAAAATGTTCACATCCTTTACTAGCCAGAATTCGCTTAGATCTAGTTGGGTTCCACACTTCAGCTTCAGCATGATCTTTGTCATTTTAGTCTTTTTCCAAAAACAGGCTTGGTATGCCCACCATAGCCATTCTGCTTTCTAGCATAACGCCACTTTCCTTGGGCACAGAGAGTCCTTCTTGTACTGTGTCACTTTGTGAGGTTGGTGCTCATCACATTTCTTGCAGAAAGTCTGACAAGTTTTAGGAACATTCACCATGTTTGCTACTGACAGACAAGTTTTAGGAACATTCACCATGTTTGCTACTGACAGAGAAAGAAGGAGGTTAGGCCAGAGACGAAGTATATAGGATGTGATGAATTTAATGCTGGCCTATCTGTAGCTACAGAAAACATTACACTACATACAACCCTCAGACATTTAATCCCACTAGCAGACCCTCACAATAAAGGCCTATTTGGAACCCACGTACCCCAGGATGTCAGGAATGACTTCTGTACTAAGAAAGAGCTGCTGCTGCAAGAACTCAGGGCACAGACCATCCACATGTCCCAGATTTCTAGGAACAACCTCATGCCTGGTAAGAGCCGTGAAAAGCCAGGACAGGGAACACCCATATGACCCACACCCCCAGAAATGACCCCCAATTCAGATAAGAGTCCTAGAAGCCAAGGGGTACCACCCTCAAGCCATCACACCTCTCAGGTTCCAAGCCTGGCACCAGGGAACAGCCATATCACACAATCAGTAGATCCCATCCAAATCCAAAGAAGCTTTCTCAGCCACAGCCAAAGTCAGACAATCTCGTGTGATTCAAGAGAACCAAAAACAACTATCCTGGAAATCAGTCACAGACTTAACGGAGGATACCCAAGTCACATCATAAAACCACAAATACACTAAGTACCAGGAAAACACACACACACACACATAATCCCTAGAATAGCCCAATCAGAATAACCTCATGGATACCAGTCAGGAAAGCAATATTCAGAATGTCCTCCAAAGAAATGTTATTGACATGATCAACAAACCAAGAGAAGAAGTATGAAAGGAGTGTGAAGAAATCAGAAAGGAAATGAGTAAATGTATAAACTCATATGAACAAGAAAATAATAAAAATTATCTTAGATGAAAAAGGAAATAGAAGAAATAAGAGCACATTTGGAACAGGTGAAAAAATTCCAAATCGAAATTCAGCTGACATTAAAAGCTAAGCTAACTGAAATTGAAAGTCCAACTGAGAGTTTCACACACAGAATGAATGAAGCAGAAAATAGATTATCAGAGCTGGAAGATAAGCTGACAGAATAGGATCATTCAATTAAAGAAGCTGAAAAGTCTAAAAGAAATGCATGAAAGGAATATGCAAGAACTATGGGATATCATGAAGAAGGCCAACCTACATATTCATGAAATCCCAGAATAAGAAACGCAAGAAAACACTCTAGCTCAGACCTTTAAGTCAATCATAAAGGAGAACTTCCTACACCTAAGAAAAGAGCACCCCATCAAAATACAAGACACATATCACACACCATCCCAGATGTGACCAAAATAGGAGCATAATGAGGCAAATAATAGTAACATCACAGATATAGGACAAAGAGAACATTCTGGGAGCTACAAGAGAGAAAACCCAAATCACATTTAAAGGCAAGTCTATTAGAATAACAGCTGATTTTTCAATGGAAACAGAAAAAGCCAGAAGAGCCTGGAAAGGCATTCTTCAAGTCATGAAAGATCCCAAATGCCAACCCAGGCTGCTATATCCCAGCAAACTCTCAATCATGCTTGAAGGACAAAGGAAAATATTTCCTGACAAAAGTCCTTATCTACCAAACCAGACCTACAGAAGATACTAGAAAACATTCTCAAGACAGATGAAATTGATGAACACACTCAAAGAGATAAAACGGGAAAATAATGCCAACACAATTATCAGAATTGCTGAATGAAAAAAAAAACAATAAACTCAAAAAATGGCAGCAATCAACAAAATTTTCTCAATTACAACTTTAAACATCAATAGGAATAATTCCCCCAGTCAAAAGAAACATGCCAACATAGATTTAAAAGCCACAACCCATCAGTATGCTGCCTCCAGGAAGGACCAGCAGAGTCTCAGGGTCAAAGGATGATCAAACTCCAAGCAAATGCACCTAGGAATCAAGCAGGAGTATCCATGCTAATATCCAACAAACAGAAGAACAGACTTCAAAACAAAGCAAATCATAAGAGATACAGAAGGATACTATTTATTCATCAAAGGAGTAATTCTAAACATATATGCTCCAAACATAGGCTCACCCACATTTGTTAAGCAAATTTTACAATTCATAAAACAAGAAATCAACTCAAACACGATAAGCATAAGGGATTTGAACACCCCACTCTTACCAACAGACAGACCAATAGGCTAAAATTTGAACAGAGACATACTGAAACTAAACCGAATATAAACCAAATGGACCTAACAGATATCTTCCAAACATTCCACCTTAACACCGAAGAATATATTCTTTTCATCAGCCCATGCAACTTTCTCCAAAATAGACCACATACTAAGGCATAAAGCACATCTTCACAAATACAAGAAAATCAAAATCACATCGTATATTCCATTTGACCACTAAAGAGTAAAGACTAATATCCAAACCACAGAAAATACACAAACTCTTGGAAGCTTAGCAATATGCTACTGAATGAGGAATTGGTCCAGACAGAAGTAAAAATGGAAATTAAACAAATCTTAGAACTCAATGATAATGAAAACACATCATATCAAAACCTTTGGGATATGATAAAGGCAGTCCTAAGAGAAAATTCATAGCACTCTACATAAAAAAAGAGGGAGGAATTCATGAGTTGGAAGTGTGGGTCCAACAGAGGTAAACATGGCTGCCAAAGCGCTTCAGTCCATCAGCAAGTATGGCCTGGATTTAGTCGTGGCAGAATGTTTGATGAACTTGCTATATATAATGTGGATGCTGGTCACAGAGCTGTAATCTTTGACCAATTCCGTGGAGTACAGGACATCATAGTAGAGGAAGGGACCCACTTTCTCGTCCCTTGGGTTCAGAAACCAATGTTTGCAGAATGTCAACATCACACTAAGTATCCTCTTCAGGCCCATTGTCAGCCAGCTTCCTCGAATCAGCACCAGCATCGGAGAGGACTATGACAAACGAGTGTGGCCTTCCATCACTACAGAGATTCTCAAGTCCATGGTGGCTCGTTTAGATGCTGGAGAACTGATCACCCAGAGAGAGGTGGTCTCCAGGCAGGTGAGTGATGAACCTCAAGGATGAAGCAGCGACCTTTGGGCTCATCCTGGTTGACGTGTCCCTGACTCCTCTGATCTTTGGGAGTTCACAGAGTTCACTTCACAGTGGAAGCCAAACAAGTGGCTCAGCAGAAAAGATCAGATTTGTGATGGAAAAGACCAAGCATCAGAAGAAGGCAGCCTTCATTTCTTCCAAGAGCAACTCGAAGGCAGCTGAGAGGATTGCCAACAACCTGGACTCTGCAAGGGATGGTCTGATTGAGCTGTGTAAGCTGGAAGCTGCCAAGGACACTACCTACCAGCTCTCTCACTCTGGGAATTATCACCTACCTGCCGACTGGGCAGTCAGTGCTACTCCAGCTGCCCCAGTGAGGCCCGCCCTGCCTGCATCTCTGCAGATTCTGAACACTGCCTTCCTTCTGCCCCTGCCCCCCTAGAAATCACTGTGAAATTTCATGATTGACTTAAAGTGAAGGAAATAAAAGTGAAATCACTTGAGATCTCTAAAAAATAAAAAATGTATACATCACAAGTGAATGAACGACCTAAAAATGCAGCTAAAGCTTCAGAGAAACAAGAACAAACCAAATCCAAAAGAAGTGGACATGCAGAGATTTGTAAGATCAGAGGAGAAATAACTGAAATTGAGACAAAAAAGAAAATAGAAGTAATTAATCAAACAAAAAGCTAGTGATTTGAAAAACTTAACAAAAATGACAAATACTTAGCCAAATTAACCAAAGCCAAAAGAAGAGAAACCCAAATTAATAAAATTAGAGATAAAAATGGAGTTTTTATAGCAGAGGTCAAGAAATTCAGAGGATCATAAAGTCATACTTTAAAAAGTTAATACACCAACAAATTTGACAATAAAAAAGATATGGATAATTTCATAACATACAACACAATAAAAAAGATATATAGACCAAATAAATTTAAGTACACTAGATATAGCCAACTGATTTTTGACATAGATGCCAAAAATACCCACTGGAAAAAGAACAGCATGTTCAACAAAAAATTGGATACCTACATGCAGAAGAATGAAACTGGACCCTTATTTGTGCCCTTGCATGAAAAATCAAGTCCAAATGGATCAAAGACCCTAATGTAATACCAAAGACTATAAAACTCATAGAAGAAAAAGATAGGGAATACCCTCAAATAGATTAGCCTCAGCCAGCATTTCCTTAATAGGACCTCAAAGGCACAGAGAATAAATACAACACTAAACAAGTGGAGCTATATAAAATTAAAAAGATTTTGTTCAGCAAAAGAGACTGTTAAGTGAGTGAAAAGACAACCTGCAGAATAAGAAGGCATCTTCACTAACCATAGATCCGATAGAGGTCTGACATCCAGAGTACACAAAGAACTGGAAAAATTAAATAGCAAAGAAGTAAACAATCCCATTAAAAAGTGGGTTATAGAACTGACAAAAAAAAAAAACTTCTCACAAGAAAAATTCAAATGTCTAGCAAACATTTTTAAAAATGTTCTACCTCCCTAGTCATTAGGGACACGCAAATTAAAACTACCCTGAGATATCATCTCTCTCCAGTCAGAATGGCTAAGATCCAAAACACAAACAGCAGGAAATGCTGATGTGCATGTGGGGACTCTCATACATTGCTGTTGGGAATGTAAACTCGTACAGCCCCTTTAGAGATCAATTTAGAGGTTCCTAAAAAAGTTAAACACTGAAATTCTGTACAACCCAACTACAACACTCCTGGGAATATTCCCAAAGAACACCATCCTGCATCAGAGACACATGAACAACCATGTTCATATAAGCTCTTTTCACAACAGCAAAGTGGAACTAACCTAGATGTCTAAGAGTTGACCTATGCTTAAAGAAAATGTGATACATATATACAGTGAAATACTAGTCAGTTTATCATGAGAAATGAACAAATGAAATTTGCCACTAAATGGATGGCACTGAAAGAAATACTGAATGAAATATTCCAGACACAGAAAGACAGACACCATAGGTTCTCCCTTATAAGTGGATCCAAGCATTGAACATTCAGTTTGATGTAATAAAATAGAAACTCTTACAACTCCCAAAAATGCAAAGGAACACTAACCAAGGGGTAGAAGATTCCCAAAAAAGTAGAAACAAAAGAATAGGGATGAGAGCTTAAAAAGGCTTTTATGTAAGAAAAGTCTTACAGGGGAAGGAAAAACAGACATAGGACACATTAGAGAATGAGGTTAACCTCCAGGTAACCAACCACCTGCTTGCTTACTAGCCCCTAACAATACCACCCCCGTCACAGGAACCACACGCCCAGCACTTTAAATCAGTCTAAACAATGGTGGACTGGAAGAAAACTTGCAATAGACAGGATCAGAAGCCTCAATACTAACCACAAAGACCCCTCATTTTATTTTTACATAAGAAAAGATCTCAATATCCAAATAAGACACAGTCTAGCATAATGGAAGAGCACTGAGATAGATAACAACAATCGACCAGAGTGCAGATTATCAGTGACCCTGAAATGCTCAGCAGGAATGAAGCTAATCAAATCTCTCCCCATCCTATGACTCAGGGAATCTCATGGAAGAGGGAGTAGTAAAATTGTAAGAACCTAAAGATCAGGAGGTCCACTGTTGGCCGGGGCATTCCATTCAAGATTAAGAATTCACTGGAGTGAGAATTATCCTCACCAGACCTGCACAATAGTCGACATATCAACATCTCCCACAGACAGGTGAGAAACAATTACATGCTAGGAGAACATTGCAGATTAGAACTAGACAAGTGAAGGGGAGTGCCCCTATCAGGGGTTCTACCCAAAGAAGGACGACTTAATCTGCCACAGAGGCCTGAGTTCCTACTAAAGCACACAAAAACTCAAAAGGAATCCTGGGGTGCATAGAAGCAGACAGGCAGGAGGATGGGAGGGAGAAGGATGGGTTGATAAAGATAGAAAAGGAAGGGAGAGGAGGGGGAAGAAAGGAGAGGGAAAGCAGGGAGGAAAGGACAACTACTCATTATGTTTGTAAAACTAGAGGAAAAATAACTAAAATGTAAAAAGTAAAGGCCTATTTACCTCAGTTCTTCTTACCCAATCAATACAATATGTCTGTAATGCAATAAGAAATTACAAGACATACTGAAGATAGAAAGAACATATGGATATATACAGTCTGAAGAGACAAAGAAATCATTTAAATCAAATCCCAATGTGACAGATGTTGGAATTATCAGAATTTAAATAATAGCAGTTAATACAGCAAGTACAGAAAAATATGTGATATATCAAACATGGATAATATAATCAGAGTGAGTAAATACTAAGAAAAATATTAAATGGAAATGCTAGAAATTAAAAAGCCCATACAGAAATAAAAATGCCTTAGACAGGCACATTAGAAAACCAAATGTGCAAGGAAAGAATCAATGAATGTAGGTAGGTTCCTACGAACTTATGAAACTGAAATGTGAGCATATAAAAGAATAGAGAAAACCAAATAAAACCAAATAGAACAAATCATCGACAACTAAGTACAACTAGTATTAAAGGTATAACAAATGCAATAGAAATATTGAAAAATGAAGGAAGACAATGAAACAGAAGGAGTTGACATGATAATTATTGAGAATAATTATAAACTGGAGGCAGACTCCAGACCCTGGATTCAGATGCAGGAGACTCAGAGACCATTAGACATGTTAAATACCAAGTAAACGTATGTAAGGAACACTCAAGCTCGAGATCTCCATTTCTTGAAGACTGATGCCAAGAGCATTCTTTGCAGTCTCAGTTGCAGTGTGCCCCTATGCCAGCAAAGTTGTAGGCTGACTCCTGTTGACTTTCCCACAAGGGGCAGGGATGGATCATGTCCTGCTTCAAAACGGGTCTGGGACAGAGGTGTTTTTTTACATATTTCTTACTGTTCTTTGGAAGCCATCTAGACATTAATCAGCCTGTCTAAAAGGTGGTCACAGAGCTTTATCATTGTAATTCTATCACCAAGTTCCTGAACTTTTAGTAGCCTGTTCTTTCTCCACAATGAATGGGGACATAGAGCATATTAACATGTCTAAGGATTGGCAGGGCTGTATTGTTGGTGACCCCACCTATTGTTGACCTTGCACGTGTAATCCGTCTGTTACTATTGATGACATCCCTCTGCGCAATGCACAGTCACCTCCCCTGTTTCATGGAATACAAAAGGTCAGATTCCATAATAAACTTGACTTGGTTTTTGGCTTTTCCAAGGTCCCAATTGACCCAGCTTGATTCAATTCCTGCAGATCCCACTGTGGTATCTATTAGGATAGCAAGGTAAGTGTGCAGGTTGTGGAACCCCACAAATATGCATATGAGCTAACGAGGTGGTTCAGTAATTTAAAAAAAAAAAAAAAAAAACGGTTACTGCACAAATCTGAGGACCTGAGTTTGATCCCCAGAACTCACAAAACCTGGATGCAATAGCCCAATCTGCAATTCCAGGACTCTTGCAATGAGACACTAGGTGGGAAAAGAGAATTGCTTTAAAAATTAAGGAACAGCTAGCTTTTAGTGTACAAAGCAACAGAAACAACGAGAGAAGCCCTGCCTCAACAAGGTGGATGGAGTGAACTGACTCCTATAAAGTTGTCCTCTAACCTCTTCACATGCACAGTGGCATGCATGTGTTTGCACTCACATTCACACATATCTCACACACACACACACACACACACACACACACACACTTTCTTTTAGAAACTGGAAAAAAGTTTTGGAGAGATGATTCAGAAGTTAAGCCTTTAAAAGCAGAGCAGAAATGGCAGTGGCCTGCATTTCCAACCAGGAAACCCCTGAGCAACATTCCAGGATGATTCCCAATGTCACCTATGGACCTCCATAAGCATACACAGTGCCTTCTTTGACACACAATTACACACAATCTATACATGGGAAGAAGAAAAGAAAGAAAACACAGTTATAGGCAGTAATCACTTGCGAAAGAAGCAAACTGTGGCAGTGACTCTAGCAGTCAGGAGTTTTTCGACATTGGCTGAATTCCTTCCTGCTTTCTCCTTGCATGTCAAATTGTTTACAAAATTTGCCACCTCTCTCAGAAACTACCTCACTTCCAAGCTCACTTTTTCCTTCCTGCTGCTGCTTGCTGAGGAGTCACAGGCCTCCTCGCCGATTACTGGGATAACCTGACAATCTCTCTGGTTATCAATGCCTTTCCTGAAAATGATGGTCAAAATTACTATCCTGAAACTTCTACTTTTTTATACATTTATTATTATTATTTCCACTCATACAAACTTAATAGGTACACCAGTTCCCTCCCTCCCTCCTCCTTCCCCTGAACCCCCTGCTCCCCCTGCTCCCCCTCCCCTCACCCCTACCTCCCCACCCCCCAGTGCCTCTCGTCCCCATTCCCTGAGAGTCCTTTCTTGTGTATGCCTGACTCTCCTCTGGGCCCTCCTCTCCGGTGATGTACAAGGACCCAGTGGCATTTCCCTGAATGCTTTCCCCGTATTCCCTTTAAGCATAGGAACACTACTGTGGCTGTCAATCCCAAACTCCACTGAAAATCTCACTAAACTTTTACTAAACTCCCAGACACTTAAACTGGATTTAGTACTGCCTTTCCAAGCCTTCACATGACTTAGTCCCTGTGCCTGGACTATATCTCACTCCATTCTTCATCTGCCAATCTTTATCTATCATTCCATCTCCAATAAAAATACCACTTTCTCAGTGAGGCTTTCTCATATCCTACAATTACTTTGTAGTAGTGCACCTCAATGGAGCATGCCAATATTTGTTGAAGCAGTTATCATGTCACATTAAAAAAATAAGTTTTTTACTTATTAATGAATGACACTAGCATATGAACTCCACAACAGCAGAGGAATGCCATGTGCTGGCACTACATAAAAGAGTTCAAAAAAATAAGTAAACATAATTTTTGAAGAGATATTGATGGTTAAAGACATTGATGTCAATGGTTTTTTAAAAAGGAAGCTTTTTGTATGTAGACCACATCAATGGGGAGAAGACCTTGGGCATTTAGCAATTAATATAGAATAAAGAAGATTTTGCACTGCCCAAGAAGGTAGGTATCCACAGCACTTCATGGTATTAAAACAATTATTAATTTGTGGAGGGGGACATACATGCTGACTTGTGTGGCAGTTAGAGGATAACTGGAATAGAAACAGGTTGTTGTACTTGTGAGACAAATGTATTCATGTTGAAACATTTTTCTGGCCATATCCTGGATTTTTTTAATGTAAAAGAGAAAGTCCTCAATATGTGTAATGGTTAGCCTTAAAAGTCAACTCGATAGGATTTAAAAATCAACCTAGGACACATGCTCCTCTTCAGCATATCTGGGAGGTTTGCAGTGAGTATTAACTGACAGAGGATCTACTCTCAAAGTGGACAGCACTTTCTGAATGGCATTCAAGGATAAAGCATTTTAACTAACTGGTTTTTTTTCCATCCTGAGTGTATAGGTCTATAGCTGCTGCTGTCCTCTGCTGACAGCACCATTTTCCAGTTTCTCAGTCTTCCACTGTGGTTTCAACTCCAGTGGGTCTCCAGGGAGGAAGGTCTAGGCCTCTAGCACAGGTTTGGGCTGCTCGAATGTGAAGTTTCATGGATTCTCTTAACAGAAGAACTCTGCAAGGAGGTGTATCCTTATACACATCTTCACCTGATGTCCCCAACATTTGGAAGCTGGCAATAAGATACCTCTGGGGAAGAAGAGAATGTAGAATTCATGCTCTCAAGTATTTTGGACTGTTTAGCATGGGAGAAATTCTATCCAGGAGACTGAGGACAGTTCTCTACACAATTTTCCTCAGGTGGCAATCATTAGATGTTCACAGAGACTTTAGGATGGGAGCAAAGAAACAATAAAGGAATTACAAAGAACTTACGCAGAACACTGACAGTATCTACAGAAACTAAGCAATTTTCCAAGACAAATCTGAAATTAACCATAAGCTTTAAGAAACTTAAAATATTGCCATTATGTTGAGGCTTCCATTGTCTTTAAACCTTACCTTTTCAAAATCTTCCTGTTATTCTCCTAACTGTGGTATACCTGTGACTTAACTGCCTCTCATTTAGCAAAGACCCAGTTCAAAGCCACACAAGGTCACCTACCACATTCCTAAGGATATAGCAATATACCGTGATACCCCGATTGCAAAAAAACATAATAAATAACATACTTTGCCACGCCACTGTGATGACCACGGCTTCCCTTGCAGTGACACAGACTGGGACAGGAGAATGAGTCCAATGATTATGGACAAAAAGAACTTGAAGAGAATTGCTAAAGTGAGATGAATTCACAGGAAATGAAGCTTCATTAGCTTCAATCCCTCCATATGGAACTACTTGTTAGGTCAAGAGCTTTCCAGAAAGCCATATGAAACCCTGGGAAATGTCTGCTTTGGATGCAAGAAATCTCCAGGGATTTTATGGATTCAAATCTTTGTTATGGAAAAAGAAACACTGAGCTGGGCCTGGGAATTTTGCTTTCTGGGATATGTGCCAAACACAAGCTGATGTGATTTGCAATAACCTAGTTAATCAGCCATAAAAATCAAGGCTCCATCGTTTCTAAAGAGATAATCACACACTGTAATTTTGAAGAGTAGGACTTATTGTGAGAAAACCATGCACTTTAGCTAGGGTGTATGTTTGCTTAAATGACTACTAAATAAAGAATTTTAGCCAAGAACTTTCTTTCTATGTAAACAGACAATACATGGATTTTTTCAACCACATTTGCCCATATTTTTAAAAGATAAAAAAATATTTTAGAAGCACTTCCAAGACTTAAGTTTGGCTTCAATAATTACAGAGTCATTTTTTAAAAAGAAAATAACTTTATCTGACAGAGGAGAGAAACTCATTCATAGTTTATGTATAGAATGGAGCTGAACAGTTATACAAAGCCAGAATTCTGAAGATAAAACATATTTGAAGATAGCAACCATGTTACGAACATGGTAGTTGAGACTATTTCTCTTACATAATCATGATTTTGAGCAGCTTCTATCTAGGATCTCAAGATGCAGGATTTTTTTAGTAAAGAGCTTAGCAAAGCAACATTGAATTTTTGAGGGAAAAATAAAAGGTTGAGGGTATAAAGATATAGGTCAATGATAGAACACTTACCTAACATAAGAGAGGACCTAGTTTCCATTCCTAAGATAGAGGAGAGAGCACAAGGAAGGGAGAGGGAAGCAGACAGACAGAGAGAGAGAGAGAGAGAGAGAGAGGAGAGGAGAGGAGAAGAAGGAAGGAGAAGAGAAAGAAGGGAAGGAGGAAAAGAAAAGAAGAGAGGGAAGGAAGAAGGAAGAAGGAAGGAAGGAAGGAAGGAAGGAAAGGAAGGAAGGAAGGAAGGAAGGGAAGGACGGGAAGGAAGGAAGGAAGGAAGGAAGGGGGAGGAGGAAGGAGGGGCGGGAGGGAGGGAGGGAGGGAGGGAGGAAGGAAGGACAGGAAGGAGGACGAAGGAAGAAGGAAAAGGAAGGAAGGGGAAGAAGGAGGAGGAGGAGAAGGAAGGAAAGAAAAGCAGATCCAAAATGTCAGTACCAACAGCACTAGTAAAAACAGTGAAGTTGATTTTTGGGTTCTCTGTCTCTCACTTCAGATTCCACCACTGCCATCCCTGTCCAAACATCTCATTAATTATGTGAAGTAGCACAGGAACCTACAGAACATCTCAGACAGATCCACACAGAAGAGTGACCTATGTATGAGTTATGAATTTAAATGTATGAATACAAGTTCCTCAGTCTTTGTATTTAGTGTGTTCTACATATCCCTTGGGATCTCTGAGACACTATAAAGAGGTCACAAGGTCAAAACTGTCTTTCCAATAATAATAAACTGTTATTTTCCTTTTCACCCTAGAGTTATAGAGACTCCATAGTTGTGAGATAATAGCAAATTAAAGTGCTAAATGCTCCCCTGTTAGGCATCACAGAATAATGCCTATCTTCTCAATACTGCTTCTGTCATTCAAATATAGTTATTGTCCACAATTGTCCTCTTACAATGATAATATACAATATTTATTGTTTTCAGATAAACTAATATATATACTTAAAATTTCTATTTTAATCTATGGAATTACACTGTATAATGAAATTCTGGTCATTGTCGAACTGCATATATGAAGGTATCATCTAACACTGAACAGAACAAGCTACATCATCTAGGTTCAGGTAAGTATACTTCATGATTGTTCATAGACCAAATCCCTCCTGATGAGGCATTTATCAGAATGTATCATCATCATTAAATGATGCATGTTTATAACTAAAATCTATATAAACACAAAACCTCTGAGACCCTCAGGAAATTCTAACCGCTAAGGTATTCCTAAAGCCACAAACTTTACTAAGTACTAGTATAATAGAATTTTCTTCCAGATTATAACACTAATGTGCTTTGCAAGATGTAAACCATGATTTTAGATGGGCTGAAAATAGTGAGCAAGTGTGAAGGCACAAAATAAAGTAGAAGCATGCATCTGAAGACTTAAATAAGCTCCAGAGTTAGTATATTCTGAAAATACCCATTCAGTCCCTAAAATCTCAAGCTCCAACTTGGAAGGTTATAGAGAAGCCATTGGGACCACAAGCCATTGGGACCATACGTGAAGAGACTAAAACGCTCTTATGACAGACACCCAGTGGGATTTTTCCTTAATGTGTTATTAAGCAGAAATCAGTTAAACACTCAGAATGGGCTCATCAAGAAATGTGCTACTCTGAACTTTGTTGCTTGGAGTTCAAACCCACAGAGGCGCTGCCATGAAGCATTAGCAGTTCACATTCATCCCATCTGTGTCTTCTGAATGAGCACATAGGGAGAATTTAATGTAAGGGTCTTTACAGAACTGGAAGAACCCAAGAAAGCTTAAAAAGAATACAATGTGTAATAAATGACCACATGAATGTAAAAATAAACACATGATATTTGTGGGGGGGTCAGATCTCAAACAATGCCTCTCTTGTAGACTCTGTAGCTTACTCAGGAATGTTAGCACAGTCTCTCATTCAGGGCAAGGTAGGTCAATGACCTCACCACCCATTTACTTCCAAGCAGGTGCAGAAAGGGATAAAAGTAGGTGAAAGGCCTGTGAGGCTGTCACCTTGAGGGAGATGTGAGAACACATTGGTCTACAGAAGTCAAATGGAATATATAGGTAAAAGGTCAGACACTTTATGGTCTTCATGATGTGGTTGGTGTCCTGAGCCAAGAAGAAGAAAATCTTGCATTGGTCACCCAAATGACACCGTAAGTCTTCCAAAATAATAAATTATAGTATGTGCTCCATGAAGAACAGCACTTGTTAGTAAAAAGTTGTCAAGAGTGAACAGATACCTGGGGCTGGAGAGATGGCTCAGAGGATAAGCCTCTGTCTCACAAAGTGAAGGTCTTGAGTTCAGATCCCAGGTCCCACGTAAAAAACCCCAAGCAGAAACGGTGACCTGCACTTCCAGTCCTAGTGGGCAAAGCATGGAAATGTGAAGCAAAAAGGAGGTAGAAGCAATCTAGCATGATTTCCAAAGTCACCCTTGTCTCCCCCCTACGGGGACACACAGTACTCTCTGATACACAATAAATAAATATGTTTAAAAAAAAGAGTGAATAGATTCCTGAAGAATTCAGTTATTATCTGAAATCTACAGGACAATAAAACAGAAGTAATACAGGGGAAACTGGGAAATCTTTTTTCTCCCCCCACACAGCTTAACAATAATGGATCTCACCATGAGTAAGAGTGCAGGAGTTATAGAGTACTTGATGGGCTAATTAAATAGTAGATCAGTAATACACGAAGAGACAAACCACAGCATGAAAACAATATCAGAATATACTATCCAGGTACAGTAAAAAGGACAAAAGAAATAAAAAGTACTAAAGAGATTAAGGGATATAAAGGATAAAAATAAAAAGGTCACTGTCTTCTATTTGGAAGTAAATACTACAATGAACAAAGAGAATAGACTATTTGAAGAAAAACCAGATAAAAATCTTTTCCAAAATTATCAAAAAATATCATCGCACTTCAGATACTAGAAAACCAATGCTGTATCTTGACACATTTTCTCAAAATTATTAAATAGTTAAACAAGCTGAAAAACGAGATACAAACACACAAAATAGGTAACTCAATCTCAAGAAGACAAATGATACATGAATTCATTCACATACGGTATCTAAAATATTCAAACTCACAGAACTAGACAACCAGTGGGGAGTGGTTGCTATTTATTTGATATAAAGTTCCAGTTATGAAATGAAAATAAATCTTAGAGGTCTTCTGTAAAACATTGTGTTAGAAATTGAACTTTATTATTAAAATATGTTAAATATGTAGATCAAGTGTGATGTATTCTTCTCATAACAAAATTGAATTGAATTCAGAAGAGGATTAATGAACACTCAGAGAGAAATAAAACATGTTCGAACATATATGAGACACATTTACTTTAAAACCTTGATATTCTATTTGTCAGCATTTCTGAAGGCAAAGGACAAAATAATGACATTTCTAGAAAGCACAATCTAGAGGTATTTACCAATAGATTCTCACTAAGAAAACGCAACAAGACTCTAGTTTAACAGCTTTTTATCTCTGGCCAGGGTTGACATACAATACCCATCAGGATGGAGTGAAGGGCATTGCAGAAGCAGCAAAACTGCAAAAGAAAATCAACAAACCATAATCCAGAACTTCAGAGACTCTATATCAACCACCTAGAACTAGGCCAGACTAATTTCTCCCCATCTTGAAGCTCAGGGAAATTCGCGGAAGAGGGGGTGGTAAGATTGTAAGAGTACAAGGATGGGAGAAGCAATGATATGCAAGATACTTCACATAAGTTAGGGCCGAAGCAATCATAATTGGACTTTGCATGCCCTGCGCAATGTCCAACTCACTATTGACCCCACAAAGTCTAGCATTCGCTAAAGGCACTAAGATCCTTAGAGGCAAGGGATTGACAGCCACAGTAATGTTCCTATGCTTAAGGGGAACACAGGAAAGGGTTCAGGGAAATGCCACTGGGTCCTTGTATGTCATCGGAGAGGAGGGCCCAGAGGAGAGTCTGGCATGCATATTAAAGGATTCTCCGGGGATTGGGGGGGAGGCACTGGGGGATGGGGAGGAGGGGGAGGGGAGGGGGAGCAGGGGGGTCAGGAAGGAGGAGGAGGGAGGGAGGGAACTGGTGTACCTATTAAGTTTGTACAAGCAGAAATAATAATAAAAAATTTTAAAAAAAAGAAATAATTTGAATGAAAGAAAGCATACCCAGATGAAGGCTTTATTTGCAGTAAAGAATGACAAGTGAAAATACTGGTAAATATATGGAACATTCAAACATTTACTGATCATGAAACACCATTCATTGTAAAAGGTCTAAAAACAAGATAGAACCCAGGCATGTCTGTGCCAGCCATTAGGAGGCTCTAAGAGCAGGGTTATGAGTTCAAAACTAGTCTGTATGTACACAGTGAGAAACTAACAAAGAAAAAAAAGGAAAAATAGGAAAACACAGCACAAAATAGCACGAAATTTTGAAAAGTATAATCCACTTGGGGAGTAAGTAAATATTACTGATTTTTTTCTTGACACAGAACTTGCTAATTAAGCATATTAAACCTAGCTAATATAAAAACTAAATAGTTAATGATATAAAACACAAAAAACATTAGTAAGTATTAACCTTTCAAAAATTAAATAAAATTTTAACTCAAAAGAAGATTAAAAATTGGGACAGAGACAGAAAATAAAAAATAAGTAAATATGACAAAATAGAATACATGTGTAGGAGTCAATAGTCAAATGTTTACAGATCACAGTAAAAGTAAATGATAAGATCATTAAATTCAAAGACAAAAATTAGACAATTTTAAATTATATGCTATTTATAAGGAAGAGTAAAAGGGGATTGAAAATTATAACCAATGGAACATGCCTGGCCTCAGCCAGTTTATAGATAGGGTCTGCAGCTACATTAATTCTTTGACATTTAAATGATTGGAAGAAAAGACACAAATCATACGAAGCCTACAAAGGTAGAAGTACTGAGCATCTTGCAGAGAAAAGCTTGAAATCCCTGTCCTAAAATATAAGACTATGAAATCCAAAGTAGAGACTGAGCAAGGTAGATATACTAGATTTAGAATGAGTCATGATTCCTTTTGAATATCCAAATATTAATCTGAATACATGCATGTCTTCTTAAGCTTCACATTTGTTTATCTCTCTTGTAGTTAAGTATGGACAATGAGAAGAAATTCAAATGTCTAATACAACTTCCTGGTCAAGTCTTTAAAACAAACTCTAAATTCTTCTTAAAAGAGAAAAAAGGTACTCAAGGATGACAGGAGCTTTTACTGATCATCTGGATAGATCATCATTTCAAGCTGACAAATCAGAGAAACAGAAGGAGCCAGGTTTTGAGGAAACATATAGACCTTGTGATGCTCTTCCACATCATTGTAGATTAGTGAAAGGGTTTTCTCTTTAATTAATTCTTTGATATGTTTTTCTGTAATTTAGTACATACTCTAACTGATCTCTGAATAAAATACTAACACAAAGAAAGTCAGGTGTCTGTAGGAAACAAAAAACTGCCCGAGCAGGCTCACTACTGTGGATATAACTACAAGAAATAGACAAAACGGAGCTGAAGAAATGGCTGACTAGGTAAAGACAATGATAATGTAGATTTTTGGGACCTAATTTGGAATATCCAGAACCCACATAAAAGCCAGGCGTGTAACACAGGCGTCTGTAACCCCAGTATTCTTTCACAAAGATGGGAGATAGAGATAAGAGCATCCCTGAAAGCTCAGAAGCCATCGGGTTCATAGAACCAGCTGTGTTCAGTGGAAACAGTGAACTGTCTCAAACAAAATGAAAAAACCTGTTTCGCAAAGCACTAGAAAATTGGAAGAAGATCCTGAGTTCAGATCCCGGATCTCACGTAAAGTTCTAATAAGAACTTCAGTAGCACAGAAATTCCAAGAATTGACAAATACAAGTTAATGAAATTAAAAAGCTTCTGCACAAGGAAAGACTCCATCAGCAGAGTCACAAATATAATCAGTAAAATGAAAATCTTTACCGTGTATATATTCAACATATATTCAACATTCACAAAAACATACATACATACATATCTGAATTTATAAAGGAATCTAAATTTAAGCATAAACAAACAAATCAATCAATAAAAGGGCTAATGAATTAATTAGGGAATTCTCAAAGGAAAATATATAAATAGCCAATCAATATTTGTGTGTGTCATGAAATAAAATAGAGATTATGGAAATCAACGTACAGGTTCCTCAAAAATAAAGTTTAACTACCACATAATCCTGCTATACCATACCTTGGCATGTATTTGAGGAAAATTGCTACTGTAATATGATCCGTGATACAGAACTATCCTAGAAGTCATCAGAGATTTATGAAGAACTGCATGTGTATACACAACAGAAGGAGAGGAAGGGACCTAAAGTTAGGGGGAAGAGAAAACAAACCGAAACTTGACTATTTGTGAGGAGGAAGGGGGTTAGCAAAAGGGTTCTAGAAGTACTGGGAAGGGTAGTGGAAGGTGAATTAAAAAACAAGTATAATACCATGTGCATATGAAAACTTCATAGTGAATACTGTTAATGTGAATGTTAACTAAAACTAATAATATTTTTATAAATAAGAACTACAAGGACATTTCAGATTTTTTCAAAGTACAGTAAGATTCAGAATGTTCTCAGACCAACTAGGAAAGTAGTTATATAGATCATGAAATGAAACAGAGAAAAAAAACATTTTCACACAATTAAAAAAATGGACATGGGGCTGGAGAGGTGGCTCAGGGGTTAAGCCTCTGCCTTACAGGCAGAAGGTCCTGAGTTCGGATTCCAGATCCCACATATAGATGCCGGGCGGAAGTGGGGGCGGCCTGCGTTTCTGGTCCTGGTAGGGCGGAACCTGTGAATCCCTGGGGCAGAGTAAACAAAGAGGTGGAGGCGTTCATGGTGGTTCCGGAGTTCGTCCGTGATTCTACACACACACATACACACATACATACACACGTATGCATACACGCATACACACAATTGAATAAAATAATAAAAAAAATTTTAAAAAAGGACATGACACAGAAAATGAAGAAGACAAAACTATTTGTCTATTATTTAAAGAATTTATGTAATTGGTAGTTCAAATCCTATACAACAAATCTCATCAAAACCAGCAAAAGCACTGATGGTGACAAATGCAGTCTTATTCCCTTGATAAATCATAGCTCAGATATTAAAGTTCACATGTATAAGAGATTTAATCTATTCATTATTCAGCAAAGGAAGCAAACATATAGTACAACTTTTCAAAAAAGAACACAAATCACAAAGTCATTTATAGATTAGGAGTAGTGATATAAAAATGTGAAAATGAAGGCAAAACTTATTTTTTCAGCAGAGGAAGAAGGAGGTCATCATCCAACCTGCTATGGGCACATAAAATCTACTTGTCTTTTTTAAAAACCATAATTGAGGGGCTGGAGAGATGGCTCAGGGGTTGTGACTCTGTCTCACAAACAGAAGGTTCTGAGTTCGGATCCCAGGCCCCATTTAAAAAAAAAAAAAAAACCAAAAAAAACCAAAATAAAAACCATAATTGAAAGGGTAGGGAACTCTTTCGAGCTGATTGGGCTAGGCCAACAGTTTCTAAACAGACATCCAATAGCACAGTCACTACAACCAACTCTCAACAGATGGGATCTTGTGAAATTAAAGAGCTTCTGTTCAGATAAAGGGATTGTAACACGAGCTCAAAGGCAACCCACAGAATGGGAGAAAATCTTCACTAACCACATATTTGATAGAGCTCTATTATCCAGAGTGCACAAAGAACTTAGAAAACTAAACACCAAGGAAACTAATGGCTCAATTTAAAAATGGGCCTCGGAACTTAAAAGAAACTTTACCAAGGACGAAATTAAAATGTGGAGAGAGGGGGACTCTCCTCCTACATTGCTGGTGGGAGTGCAGTCTCATACAACTACTCTGGCGAGCCGTCTGGTGATTCTTAAAGAAGTTAAAGATTGAAATGCCATATGACTATGCTATTCCACTTTGGGGAATAACCCCCCATATAGCAAAAATTCACCTCGATAGCACAAGCACGACCATATTCATAGCAGCACTGTTTCTTATCCAACAGTTGATGAGTAGATAAGGAAAATGTGGTACATTTATACAATGGAATACTACTCAGCCTTCAAAAATGATGAATTAATGCAATTTGCCGGGAAATGGATGGAATTAGAAACAATTATATTGAGTGAAGTATCCCAGACATATGGTGAATTATACTTCTTGATTTGTGTATAATTGAACCAAACTATTGTTTCTGGAATAAATCTAACCCGGTCATAATAGATGATCTTTTTGACATGTTTTTGAATCCAGCTTGATAAATTTTGCTGAGAATATTTGCATCTGTGTTTATAAATGAGGTTGACCTGGAATTTTCTTTTTTATATGGTTTGGGAATCAATATATTGCTGACTTCATTTGGAAGAGTTCCTTTTCTATTTTGTGGAATAATTTGAGGGGTAGTCATGTTAGTTGTTCTTTGGAAGTCTGGTAGAATTCTCTGTTGATTCCTTCTAGTCCCAGGGTGTTGCTTGTTTTTCTGTAGTGAGATTCATAATTATTGCTACAATTTTATCACTTGATGTGGGATTGTTCAGATAATTAAATTCGTCATGATTCAACTTTGGTGTGTTATCCGTGCTTGGAAATTTCTCTCTTTTCTCTCAGTTATCCACCACTTGTAAAACTGCAACATATGTGAAAGTAAATGAAAAGAGGGAATTTAGTAACCAAGAAAGGGATGTTGTGTAAGCAAACAATGCATGGTTTTCCTTTCCCTCAACAATCCTCCTTAGGATCAAAAGTCCTATCAGAGGAAGATCATTCATGATCACAAAGTAAGGCTGCTCTCAGGTCTGGCAGGATTATTTATAGGGGTCCAATATAGTGCTAATTAATCTTCAAGCCCTCTTTGTATTTGTTTTGGTGTAATGTTCTGTGTGTAACTCAAGAAGTTTTAAAGAAAAACACTCCTGTAAAATAATGTAAGCATAAAAGCTGAGATATATAAAAACAAGGGCAAAGATCATGAACTGTAAAGCAAACAGCTTTTATGTAGGAACCCCAATGACTAAATGCAGGAATTAGAAACACATCATTAAAATGGTTCATTGGGAACTGTGTAGAAGACTCAATGGGTAAAGTGCCTGCATCACAAGTGCTGACCATGAGGATTCAAATCCCATGTGAATGCTGGACATAGCAGGGTAAGTGTCTGTAACCTCTGCACAACTACAACACATGCAAGGCAGAGACACAAGAGTCTACAAAAGCTCATGGCCCCAACAAGCCAGGTCTCTAAAAAGAGAAAGGAAAGAAACAGTATCCAAAAGTTGTCTTCAAATTCCATATATGCACCGTGGCAGTTACCCTTACTCATACATACACAACTACACACACACACACACACACACACACACACACGAAAAAGCCCTTAGCCACCACATAGAAAATATAATGTTGCAGGGTTTTTTTTTGTTTTCTTATAATTTTTTTATATTTTCCTAGTTCTACAAGCTTATTGAGTATGTATCCCTGCCTCCCTTCTTACCCCTCCCTTCCATTCATCAATCATCCTACTCCCTCACATCCTCCTGCCTGTCCACAGGCTCAGGCCTCTGTGGCATACCCAAGTACCCCCTCCTTAGGTCACCCCACTGATAAGGGCACTCCCCTTCACTCATTCAGCCCTAGTCCCTGAGATTTCTACTGTATGTAATTATTTCTCCTAAGATCTTCACTATTCTATGGAGGTGTGTTGATATGACAGTCATTATGTAGATCTGGGAAGGATAAGTCTCATTGCAGTGAGTTTCTGATTGTAGCAGCCCTGCTTTGAATGGAGAGTCTTGCCCAAAGTGGACATTCCCATCTTTAGGCCATCTCAGAATCTTACCTCCCCCTCTTCTTCAAGGTTCCCTGAGAGATTAAGTTGGAACTTGAAGACAACAAGTTGGCTAGATTCTGTGTGAGCATTGCTGATACTCTGCATTCTGGTTGGCTGCTGTTGTCCACTTCACTGTTCTTCTACTGCCCTAGGCTGCATCCTGCTGGGTGTTGAGATTCTCAACCTCTGTTGTACAAGAAGATTCTAGTTTGAGTGCTGAGTACTCTTCCAATCTATATACATATTTACGGAGTGATTTAGTGTACTATCTTCCTACCTATAGGTTCATAGGCTATTCTTTCCTAGTAATCTATTTCCTTCCCTTTTACAGGTTCTTGCTCTAGTTAACATAACAGGAATGTGTTCCATTTTGACAAGCGGGTCTTGAGTCCAATCAGAAAACTGCTGGTTATCTCCTTATACTCATACCATTGCTACACCAGTGGTCACCTGTTGCCATAGCTATTTTTATTGCTACTTGCAGATCTCATATGTTGATGAGGCCTTTGCTTATTTTCTTTCCCCTTAGCTTTACAGTATTCCTTAGTACTGTGCAAGCTATCCAACAAGGAGGAAGCTCTCAGACCAGTTCTAGTTGACGCATTTGTCTATGTTCTGTGATCCACATGTATTCATTTTCATTAATTTTAGAGTTGTCAGTATTCTGCATTCTGTTTAGTTGCTGTTGTCTATGAAATCTATACTCTTGATTTGTAGGGTGCATGAAACTGCTTAGACACTATAAGGTACCTATGCCTTGTCTTACTAACAAAAATCCATATATGAGTCCTTTCACTGAGTTCAACTGACCTGCTTTGACCACGAACCTCCTGCAGGGAAAACACAAAATTTGAAGCTAGGCTTGTTTCTACTACTCAAACCATAGTCATTCTATATAATCTATATTGGCCAATGGGATGGCCTGTTTCACAGCTCACAGTGGGATTTTCTTATATACTTACTGCTGGCTGATCAGTATTTTTCCAAGAAGAGTCTTTACAAAGTAAATCTCCTTCTCCCACAAAAGTCTCTTCTTACAAAAGGAATTTTCATAAATCCTATCTAAAATCAGAGAGAAGGATTTTCCAAATCTGGATAAAAGTAAGCAGGGTTATTATGCTAAACCTTGGCAGCAATTCCTTCTTTTCCGAGTGGTAGTGTGTTTTGAATTCATCTGGCATAGCAAGGCTTCTAGCCAGAGTCTTTCTAATGAATTATGTCCCAGTGGATTTTTTCTTAAGTAATGTTGAGTTAGATTTAATCTGAAAACTCCTCTAGCCAGCTTAATTCTTATACTTAATAGTGAATATTGAACCAAATCCATCTCTTCTGTTTCCCTTGATACTTTTCATATGAAAATAACTCATCTAAATCATCTAATTATTCTTGGATTTGAGTAAGATCTTTAGGGTCAACATGACTTAGCATACTACTTGCAATGGAAGTTAAAAAAGAAAGAAAGAAAGTAAAAAAGAGCTGCCGGCACGAAAGGAAGAGGAAGGAATCAGTAGCTCTTCTTGGTGACTTAATTATAAATAAAAAATGTATGACAAAAAAATGAGGACTCTCTTTGATACCACATTGCATAGATGGTAACACAGGTTATACAATACCTCTTAATATGTACTCTAAATGGTTATCACCATTGTCTTGGAATCTGCTACTCAAAAGTTGGTGTGTGGAAGTAATAACCTATGTTAACTTTTTTGGATACTTAGTAAACCCCCAAACCTCATATTCTAAGTTGAATTACCAGTTCTCTATCTTCCTACTTTACCTCAAGTTGTGTCTTTTTAACTTCTCTTTCCCTAGCAACAGCCACAGTATTTCCATATTGAACTTGAAGTTTATATTTACTTTCAGAAGGAAGTATACTAGTTGCCATGGTGATGGACCCCCCATAATCCTAGCACTTGGAAAGTTAAATCTTGCCCTATACTTTAATGGTTGTCTGCAACTATTCAAGTTATTTTCACCAGCAAGAGCTTGAATTTCTTCATCTAGAATATAAGAGAGAAAAGTGGCCCCACAGCATTACCATCAAGACTAAGTGAGATGAAACACAAAGAACATCAATACAGGACCACATATACATGAATATTAAAAGTGATTTAAGCTCTCTGTGCACAGCTCTCTCTGCTCTAATAATAGGCTGGGTGTCTTCTACAATAGAAACTTATTTCCTCATAGTTCTGGAGGCTGGGTGTCTGAGAACAGGGTAACACTGTGTCCAAACTCTGGAGAGGACTTTATCCTAGCCTTTAAGCATTGGCCTTCTCTCTCAGTTCTCACATGGGAGAGGAGGATGTGCAAGAGATAGCAGAAGAAGGACAGGAAGAAAGTGAAAGAGAAAGGTCTCTCTGGGGTCTGTTCATCACAGTCGTCCACAGGCAGAGAGAGAGTGAGACACGGGGGGGGGGGGGCTACAAAACCTCAAGGCCCATCCTCTGTGACATGCCTTCCTCCAGGAAGGTTCTACCTCTTAATTGTATCACTTTGACCTTCCCAAACATTAATACTAAGTAAAGATTCAAAGGCCTGAGCCTATGGGGGGAGGGCAACTTACATGCAAACAACCACAAATATGGAATGGAAACAATTCTATCCATAAGAGATTGTTATTGAAAAAAAATCAACAAGTAACACTGAAAAATTATGCTTGACTTCTTCCAGAATCATGGAGTTTATAAATCAAGTCTGAAAGTACACCAATAACCTTTTACAAAACAGTGTAAGCCACATCAGAGAAATGACTCCACAGAAATATTAAGAAGGAAGCATTTCGGTGTATGCATCCACTACTTTCAGATGGCCAAGAAAGCCTAGAGGGAGCAGAAACGCCTCATCCAGGTAAAATTATTCATAAAGCATCTCCCCTGACAAGTCCAGTGGTGAAGGGCTGAGTGGGGACTAAGACTCTCAATGTATCACTCTTTCCTTGAAATAACCATTTCACAGGATTTTTGACTTTGCCTTTGACTAAATGTTATGTCACAGTGTCTTGTTTTAGGTTGTTAATGGCTTACCATGTTTGATATTCATAAGCAGAACATGTTGATGTGTGTAGCACATCAAATTCAGCATGGTGAAGCTCATACAGTGAAAAAGCTCCTACAATTTTTAAGAAAGTCACTTGTAATAGGGAACATGATAGCCTCCTACTTATGTAAAGAGTATTTCTTTTTACATAGTATCTCCAACATAGCAAGTGCTAATAAATCATAATTATCACTGCTATTTAATTCTCTGTGGTGAGTCACTTGGCAAATCCTAGATATTCCTCCTTCCAAGTTTCTCCTGTCCTGTTCTACCACAACCACCTAACTGAGTCTGGCACATTCCAGAGCTTGATGAGTCAGCTTGATGAGTGATCTTCAGTTCCCAGACCCTTCCTTTAATCACCTCACAACTATGTCAAACCCCTGAAATGCCAAAATGAGCAGAACCTTACATCAATTTCTTTAGATATCTAAATATAGACGCAATTATGTGTCGCCTTTCTAGACTGCCTCTGTCCAGTCTTGCTTCCTCTCCACAGCTTGCCAGTATGAGTTCTCCATTCTGAGTGAGTCAAATCTTTCACAGATGTTTGAAGGGCTATTGAGAATTTGAGAGTAATATTTGGAGTTAGGAAGCCATGTTTTTCCTACTTTACCCGTCCCAATAATCTTGCCAGTCATCACTGTCTATATCAATTGCTTCCTGTCTTAAAGTAAAATGTTGGGTGGTTGTGGCAGTCCACTTGCAATTTCAGCCCCAGAAGGCAAAGCCTGAGACTCCTTAGAGCAAACTGATGACTACCCAGACGAGTTCTATAGGTGAGCTCTGGGTTTAATTAGAGACCCAGCCTCAAAAGAATAAGGTGGAAGAGCGATCAAGGGTAATTCCAAATATCAGCCTTAGACATCCAAATGTGCTTGTGTACCTGTACATACATATGTGCACCACGCAAGTGAAAAAAATACACACAAAGAGAAGAAGAGAGAGAGAGAGAGAGAGAGAGAGAGAGAGAGAGAGAGAGAAAAGATTAGTTCAGCAACCATAGATTATAAATAAGCATCCTGGCTTGGTTTCAACATATGTAAGGAGCAACTTACATTCCTATATTCAAGGATCTTAAAACTATGAAAATTTTGGCATTTATAATTGCTTGGGTTCTGTTTATTCTTATTTCATTTTACAGAGTTCCACCCAACTTGTTTCAGATAGTATCTAGAATATAAAAAGTTGAAACACTACATGAGGTCTATTTTTTTCTGACAACTATATAACTGGTTCATTTTAATTTTTGCCAACAAGATTTGTTAAATATAGTGATTTAAAGAACTTAATCTCTGAAATGCTTAATATTTTTAGATGTTCAATTTACTGGATCACACTGCCCTGCTATAAATTAAATTTTCGGCAATTCTCTTAAAGCTGTTTACATCAAATTAGAAATTAGAATCAATTCTATTCAAAACTTTGTGCCAGCATTCAAGGAAATACAATTATTATAATGGCTTGAACTATCTCTTACCTGGAAGTAAAGGGAAAACCAGTTTATTCTCATTAAAAAGATGGAGTAAAAGAAAAATCTTTCTTTTAAAAAATGTGTTTGGAGTTGGTGAGATGGCTTAGGAGTTAAGACTGTCTCACAAGCAGAAGGTCCTGAGTTTGGATCCCAGGTCCCATATAAAAATGCCAGGTGGAAGTGGCTGCAGCCTGCACTTCTGGCCCTGGTGGACAAAGCCTGGGAAATCCCAGAGTGAAGCAAGAAGGAAGTAAAAACAATCCAAGATGAATCCCAAAGTCGCCTTTGGTCCTTCACAGGTCCTCTGATACATACAAGCACATGCACACACACACACAATAAATAAATGAATGAATGGTTTTTAAAAACGTTTTTAAGGGCTGGACAGGTGGCTCAGGGATTAAACCTCTGCCTTGCAGGCTGAAGGTACTGAGTTCGGATCTTTAGACCCCACGTATAGACGCCAGGCAGACGCCGGGGCAGCCTGCGTTTCTGGTCCTGGTAGGGTGGAGCCTGTGAATCCCGGGGCAGAAGGAGGTTTAGACGTCCATGGTGGTTCCCAAATTCGCCCGAGGTTCTACACATACACACACACACACATACGCACACATACACACACATGCACACACGCATAACTGAATAAAAAATTAAAAAAACGTTTTTTAAAAAATGGGCTTGTTAAAAATGGAAATCAGGGGGCTGGGAGATGGCTCGGCAGGTAAAGCCTTTGCCTCATAAGAAAAAGTACTTGAGTTCAAAACTGCAAATGCCACAAAAAATGCCAGGTGGATATGACCACAGCCTATAGTTCCAACCCTGGAAGGTAGAGCCTAAGGAGCCTCAGAACAAAACACTAAAAAGGTAAAACAATCCAGGATGATTGCCACTGTCACCCTTGGACCTCCAAGGTACACAAAACTTTGGACTTCTTGTATACACACCCACAAATGTGTACATACACATGTATACACAGAAGGAAGGAAGGAAAGAAGGGAGAGAGGGAGGGAGGGAGGGAGAGAGGGAGAGAGGAAGAGTGGAGGGAGGGGGAGGGAAGGGGAGGGAAGGGGGTAGGGGGAGTTAAGAGTAGGATGGACGGGGGAAGGGAGGTGAGGGAAAGGGGTAGTAAGGGAGGGAAGGGGGAAGGGAGGGAAAGGGGAAGGGAGGAAGGGGGAAGGAGGGAAGGAGGGAAGGGGGAAGGGGGGAAGGGAGAAGGGAAGGAGGAAAGGAAGGAGGAAGGGAGGGAGTGGGAAGGGAGTGGGGAGGGAGAGGGGAGGGAAGGGGGAAGAGAGGGTGGGGAGGAGAATGGGGGGAAAGGGGAGGAAGGGGGGAGGGGGGAAGGAAATGTGAATCAGATAGCACCTGCTGCGTTGGGGTTTCGAATAAGCCAAAGCCACAAACATAGACAATGGGCAGAAAGAGGGAGAAGCAGACGCTGGAATCCCAGAAGGAAGGAATAGTTGCGCTTAGAGCTCACTATTGATGAAGGATTCCTGGAGAAGTGCAGTCTTCAGAAACACTTAGGATCATAATGTGTACTGTTGAGTGTTTACAATATAGTCTACATTTCATGCGTAAGTGTAATAACTGAGGTGACCATGTCTACCAAACTTGCCTTAACGTCTCAGTTCTGTCTCTGCTTAAAAGAGAAAAAAAAAAACATGAACCTAATTCAGTCTCTAATGGAGTAACATCAGGGAAATTTGTTCAGAACACTGCATTGCATCAGTCCCACCGCCTGCCAGAATATTATGCCTTAGAATGTAATTTGGCAGAGTCTCTCTCCTTAAAAGTGCCTCCAGAACATTATTTCTTCTTTCTTCTTCCTCCAGAAGACAGTAAAAGTAAAACATCCCTGCATGTGAAGTGTCATCGGGACAAGAATAAGTCAAGCCATTTTAGCTTGCACATGCTCAACTCACATCTGTTGCAAAGTGTCGGCGTCCGAATTGAATTCAGTGAGTGGCCGTGTGACTTCTGGTGGGAACTCAAAATTCTGCTGATTTGTGGCTTCTGCTTATCACTCTCAACTAAGTCTTGCATTTCAGACATTTTTTGCCTTGAGAGAGGCAGAATCCCCCTTGGCTCCCAGCTGCCCTTGTTAGGGAAAGAGAAACATTTTCCCATGCTACTACTTGGGTGACCACTTCCTCTTGTGCATTTCCCCACACTAAACTGTGAACTTCTCTGGGCTATGGTCTGAATTCCCCACAGTGTGCTTGCATTCACCTGCAGCACCTCTGTCCTCCTCTGCAGTCAGATCTTGAAATTGGAAGCGTTTAGACTCTTGGCTTCATGAAAGCTGCTGAAGCGCCGCTTCCAGTTGGGGGACCACTCCACTTGCTTCACCTCTGGATCCAGCCAAGCAGCTTCAGACAGTCTCCCTAAGGAATTAGGCTCTGCCACAACTGAGCACAGTGCAGTCATTGTGAAATCTGTAACCAAGAGTCTGAAGTCCCTCCTGAAGCTCTGGGGAATGAGCTTGGAGTCCTTAATAGCTGTGAGGCTGGGTTTTAGATTAGAATGAGCCTGTCACTAGGATGGGACAGAGGCCCCCTCTGCTCAAGGCTGATTATGAGTAACTGATAAGAGTGACCAGGATAAGGTCGTTCTTTGATAACAAGACCCTTTGAACCAGTGAAATGCTTTTTTTCTAAGTATAAGAGATAAGTGGTATCTCATTGAGTTCCTGGTCTTCTTGTTAGGGGCCTGTTTTCATTTTTCCAACAAAAGTGATTCATTCTTGATTGTGCTAGTGGCAAAAACAAAGGAAAGCTTTGAAAAGAAGAATCTTTATTGTGATGAAAGTATTTTAAAGGGTAAACAATTGATTTCAAGGGGAATAGCAAATATTTAACAATTTTCTCTTTGACTTCAATTATCAATATACAGAGGTTCATAAAGTACAGGTAAGGAATTAAAAAATAGTAGGTGATAAGATAGAACAGAAGAGGGAAGAAAAAGGATGAGAAAAAAAGGAGGGAAGGAGGGAGAAAGGAAGCAGGACATAAAGAAAGAAGAAAAAGTAAGAGGGAGAGGGGAGGGAGGAAAGGGAGAAAGAAGAGAGGAGGAGGGAGAGAAGAAAAAAGAAAAAAAGGGAGGAAGGGAGAAAGAGGGAAAGAAAGGAGAGAGGAGTAAAGGAAGGAAAAGATGGAGCCAGAAGGAAGGAAGCTTTTGCACTTTATCAGTTTGAATTGCCAATTTTGTGCATTCCAACACAATAGCTGAATCATTAAAAGTGTCAAATTAAAACCAGTATAAATTGGTGTGTAGATTATGCCACAATAACATGGATGCGAAAGATTTGTAAGACTTGATTCTGACTTAAATTTGAATTAGGAATCTAGGTTCTTCCAGCAACAAATTAATTCTTAAATCAGTCAAGCTAGTCATGAATGGACATGACTTGTGGAACTGCACCAATTTATGAAAACTTTCCACACATGATCTCAATGGTTTTGTTTTAGCCTGTAACATTTCTGAATCTGTGACTCTGAGGCTAGCACCATGCTGTCAGTTCATTTAATGCTTTTAATAAAGGGAAACCACTTTTAAATTGCATTATAGTACTTTGGGTTTATTATTATTTGTTTGTTTGGGTCTTTTTTTAAACCATAGGTTGTAGGGACTTTAGTATTAGCATTTAATCTAAAAAGCATTTGGAGGGAGGAGCTGGAGAGATGGCTCAGGGATTAAGACTCTGCCTTGAAATCAGACCTGAGTTCAGATCTCAGATTCCAAGTAAAAAAAACACCAGGCAGAAATGGCAGTAGCCTGCACTTCTGGTTCTGGAAGGTGGAACCTGGGAAATCCCAGAGCAAAGCAAATAGGAAGCAGAAACAGTCCAGGATGATTCCTAAAGACATTCTTGATCGTCCACAGGCACACACAGTACCCTCTCATTTACACAGACACACACACACATGCAAAAATAAATAAATAAAATAAAAATAAACTTGGAAGCTTTGAATTACTACATTATTCAACAGCATTAATTTCACTTGCTAATAAAAAACGGTTCTTTTTCATTCATAAAGAATGGTTCTTAGCGTTACAAAAAAGCAGAGATATTCAAATATCTTTAAGAAAGTTTTAGCTCAAAAGCACTTGTGCTCAAATGTTTAATTCTGATAGGCGCTCTTTTTCAAATATATATTTTTTACATCTGTGTTTAAAATAAAATACTAACCAGCTTTTAGTGATCATCTTTTCATACAGTTACTTTGATAATTTCATTTTCTTTATCACTAATTGATCTTCTGAACATAGCAGTTAAGGAATCGAACTGTAATTTACTTTGAGATACTGTCAGGTGGCTGTCAGTCAACACAATTAAATGAGATTGTAGTTGTCTATAGAAACCCTGGATTGCAGAAAAAACTGGGTCAATAAGACATCTAAGATCTGAAAGAGAAGGGGAAGTTCATAAGCAACTCCTGACAAATTCTAATTTTTTTTGTGACATCACAGGCACAGAAAGATAAGCACAGGCAGCTACTGAAGCCTGTTGTGCTACAGAAAGGCACAACCTACCTGTTAGGGATTCTTGACAATATTCCCACACGCATTTTCAAAACAGTACACACAAAAGTTGTGTTTGCTTCTTAAAATATATGCATTTAGATTTTTAATTTAGAAATCAGTGAATCTAATAAAGCCACAGGTAACTCAAATCTAAGAAGCTCCCTAGATTAATCAATTTAGTCAGCTGTGAAAAAACTACTAAAGATGTTTAGTGCTCTCACATAAGTCTAATGTTGTCATTGGATAAGCATCATGCTAATAAGCCAAAATGAAGATTAGCCACTTGCTGGAGGGCGATGAGGGAGCTTGCTTTGTTCACTGCTTGTTTGTAGTCAAGTGAAATCAGAATGGGGGCACTCACTGCCAGATTCTAAGATGCAGGTCTGTCTACACACAGCACTAATTTAAGGCCCCCCTGCTCTGAGTGGAAGTGGTTTGCTTCCTAAGGGCTCCCGGATTGAAAGGTTTGCTGACCTGTGATGTTAAACTGTGAAGTGCCAGGATTTTAAGAGCTGGAGATAGGGAGAGAGTCATGGTTCTTTCTGGATTTCTCAACACCCTGAGTTAGTTCTGCTGAACGTGGGCTGTAGAAATGAGCCCTAACCAAGTCTCTTATTTCTAATTTGGTAATGTGCTCTCTCTCGCCAGCTCTGGCCAGGAGGTTTTCACCAGAGCTGGGGTGATGTTAACAATTCCCTTAACCCTCTGGAACTGTGCACTAAATGAACTTTTTTTGGGGGGGTGCACGTACGTGTGTGTGTGTGTGTGTGTGTGTGTGTGTGTGGTGTGTGTGTGTGTGTGTGTGGTGTGTGTGTGTGTGTGGTGTGTGTGTGTGTGTGGTGTGTGTGTGTGTGTGTGTGGTGTGTGTGTGTGTGTGTGTGTGTGGTGTGTGTGTCTGTGTGTGTGTGGTGTGTGTGTCTGTGTGTGTGTGGTGTGTGTGTCTGTGTGTGTGTGGTGTGTGTCTGTGTGTGTGTGTGCGCACATGCATGTGTGTAGTATACAAGAGCACACTTGAATGTGTGTGCCTGTGGAAACCCAAGGGTGAGTGACTTCAGGAGCCAGTCTGGATTTCTCTACCTCCCTGATATGTTTGGGGTTTCCCAGGCTCCACCTTCCAGGTCCAAAAGTGCTAGTCCCTGTATTTCCACCCTATATTTTTACATAGGATCTGGAATCTGAATTCAGGTCCTTCTGTTTGCAAGAAAAGGGCTTAACCCCTAAGCCATCTCTGCAGCCCATGAATTTTCTTTATTAAGGATCCTATCTCAGATGCTCATGTCATGGGCTAATATTCTTTGTTATCCTTCAATTAGTCACTGCTCAGGTAGAAGTCCCACGTTGCTGCTACTTCTTGGAAGCCTTCTGTCTAGAGTCACTCTTGAAATGCGCCAAGATGTTCCAATATGCTCTCTAAACATTGCCTGTCCTCTCTCTTGTTAGCACCTATTCCAGAAGCATTATCCCTATGAGAAAAGAAACCTCACCCATCTTCTTTAACACATTAAAAATCTCAACAGCTACCTGGAATACTGTGCTGAAAACCTTCCAGGTTAGTCTAAGCTCTAGTCTGTATATGTATAAACTCATTTTTTTCAACAGTCATGAGAAAGGCAATATTCTTTTTGCCCTTTTAGCAAACAGGGAAACTGAAACATAACAAGGTTGGGATGCAACATGCTAAACTATTTCATATCTCTCATACAACGGATACCAAACTCAGTAGCACATCAAGATTACTCATTTTCTCAACCAACTAAAATTAGTAGGAATAGCTTTTTAAAGTCTACCGTTCCCTAACAATTTATTAAAGTCTACTGCCCCCTAATAATTTATTCTTGTAAATGATGATGATCATCACTATAGAATCTCAACAACACAAATAGTATTTGGTGTTTAGACTTACTGCCAGATTACCAAAGCTCTGGTATCCACAAGATAAATCTGGGATAGAAGCTTTTGGCCACATGACTCTGGCCAGTGACATGAATCGCCAAGAGCATTGTTTGTTCCACAGCTATAAGAAAAATTACCACTTGGTGTAATTCCAGTTGTGGACTATCAGTAAAAAAAAAAAAAAAACAAACAGTAATCTTGTATTCCCCTTTTTCTTTCTGTCTAGGTCTACTGGTGGATAACAAAATGGTTATGCTCTTGTATTAGTTTTCTGTTGTAACCATAACAAATCACCAGCAATTGAAACAATGCAAGGCAAATGTGTTGTCCCTGAGTTTCAATTCATCCTTGGGGCTTTTTGCCTGGCAAAAATCCAAGTGTCAGTAGGGTTGGGTTACTCGTTGAAGGTACTAGGGATGAGTTGACTTTGACCTCAGTCAGGAGCTGACTGGGAGCAACTCAGAGGTCCTATTTCTATGCTGGCTTTCTGCCTGGGTCCTTCCCAGCTTATAGAGCCTTCTGTCCTCCTCACCGGCAGCTCAGGGCTCCATCTTCAAGCTTGCCACAGAAGAGCGGGCTAAACTGCTGTCACTCCTGAAATTGCTGAATATCACTTGTGTTCAGCACTGTGGCATCTTTGCCTTGCTTTTATCATTTAGGTGCTGGAAGGATCCCAATGTGTCTCTGAGGATAATCCATGATAATCTTGCTGTGTTAAATTTAACTGATTAGAAACCTTAATGCCATCTAAAAGTCCCTTCAGAACAGGGTCCATATTAGTTTTTAATTGAATAACACAGTCTTGAGACGCATTTTAGAAATTCTGCCAACCACACATGTTGACCCTCTAAACATAAGCATAAGGATATTTTCTTAGCCACAAGTTTTGTGTCTTAGTTTTGCTATTCTATATCCCAAATTTTCCAAATACATTCCTGCTGGGAACTTAGAATGCTAAAATTCAGATAAAAGATGTTTTACTCAGCAAATACATTATTTTGCATGGCATTGCTTTATAATTTATAAATATATTGAGTTAAATAAGATGAAACACATGTATTTTCAATGTATTAAAAACCATATAAACAATGTGTTTGTTTTAAATCTCAGAGAATCATGGTTATGTGATAATTATGAATAATGCTATTTCCTATAATGATATCTTTACATGGAACATGTGAGTTTGTGAAAAATACTTTCATGTTGACCATCAATAAAACTACCTATGAAAGTAATTTAAACATAACGAACTCTATATCAGCTAAATATGCAGAGATGATAAGACAGTTAAGATAAACTGCATTTTAGCTTGGACTGAACATAAAACCAATTTATTTCCTACAGAAGCAACTTTGTGATTTTTAGTTAAAGCGTCTTATGGTAAGAATTTCTTTCAGAAAGAATTTCTTTGTCCCATCAGAATATCTGAGGTCAACTTAACCTCAACATGAACATAGCATAGAACACAAAAGAAAAAATTTATTCTAAGCCAGGCAATAACAATATCAGATACACAGTCACTCATTGTAGTGATGTAATTAGCTCTGATTATGTTTCTGGTAGATTAGGCTAGATTTCCAAAATAAAATATATTGTCAGGTTGCATATCCTGATTCTTTATACAGCTGTAAATATTGCTTCAAGTATCAGTATGTTGATCATTGATACTGAGATTCTTGTTTGATAATGCTCTTGCTTTCTTTGTCACAGAAAGTAATTTCAAACTCTCATTGAGTATTAAGTAATTTCATGTCAGAGACATTAAAAGACTTTGGCAATTTTCCATGTGAAAAATATTTGTAAGTTTTATGTCTTTCAACTTGTTTTCATTTGTATCACATAGCATGATTTCTCAGATTATATGAGAGATGATTATTTTGTATTCAATTAACTGGAGGACTGTTATTAGTAGACTTTTTGAACTATAACATTAATTCAAAGTGACTGGGGAAATAAAGAAATTGAAATTATATCTAAAACATTCAAATGAAAATGCTTCCCAAAAGATTACCATGTTATAAATGTGTCTTTGTCTATCTACCTAAATACCTATCTACCTATCAACTATATCTTCATAACGAAACTAAATTATACAATAGCTCATTGAAAACAAGATGAATTACCATATGTTTTCAAACTTTATTTAGAGAGAAAGAGAGAGAAAGAGAGAGAGAGTAGTGTTAGATGCACTGTGTGTTGTTGTAGAGGCCCAGGGTTGACTTCAGGAATCTTCCTGGATTGCTTCTACTTCTTTTTATCTTCGCTCTGGAGTTTCTCAGGCTCTGCCCACTAGGGCAGTAAGTACAGGATGCTGTTATTTCTTTTTTTTTTTTCATTGAATAGTGTCCAATTTAATTTATTATCTTTTACCTAGTTATAAAGCTCAATGGGTAGGTATCTTCGCACCCCTCTTCCCTTTTTCCTCTTCCCCCTCCCTTTCCCCCATTGTCCCTCCATCCACTCTCCCCCCTTTCCTCCCTTCTCCTCTCTTGTTTCCTGCATGATCCCTCCTAGCCTCCAGAACATCTGTTAAATGGGTGTTGAATTTCCCTCTAAGTTGTCTACACTGATGAGAGTTAAGGATTCAGTGGCATACCTTGGAGCCCCTTCTTGGGCTGCCCACTAATATGGGAACTCAGTTATATCTGTCTAACCCCTTTCCTCTAAGGCTCCTACCGCCTAAAGCCTTCTCCCCTGAGATCCTGCTAGTCTTTGAAGGCTTGTTGACATGTCAGCCACTGTGTGGGTCAGGCAAGGTCAAATTACATTGTAGCAATATCCTGGTTGCCCCAACCCAGGCTTCAGTGGAGTATCTAGCATATTGTTGGTCCTGTCCATCTTTCGTGCTCTTGCAATCTTGCCACCCCCTCTTTCCCAAGATTCCCTGAGTTTTAGGATGGGAAGAGATTTGGCTGGTCTGGTTCTGGGTGAACATTGTAGGGTCTTCAATATTCTGAATTATGGTTGATTGTTGTTTTCAGTTTTGCTAGGATGCTGCTATTTCTGCTGGTGTTTTTTACATGGGACCTACCTGGGATCTGAACTCAGGAACTTCTGCTTGTGAGGCAGATTCTTTTTTTTTATGTTATTATTTATTCAATTGTGTGTGTGTGTGTGTGTGTGTGTGTGTGTGTGTGTGTGTGTGTGTAGAACCACGGCAAATTCGGGAACCACCATGGACCACCTCCACCTCCTCCTTGTTTACTCTGCCCCAGGATTCACAGGCTCCGCCCTACCAGGACCAGAAGCGCAGGCCGTCCCCGCTTCTGCCTGGCGTCTATACGTGGGGTCTAGGATCTGAACTCAGGATGTGAGGCAGATTCTTAACCCCTAAGCCATCTCTCCAGCCAAAATTGCTGTATATTTATTCAAAGCTTTATCTATATAAGAAATTTTAAAAATCCGAATAGATGAAATAAATTTAGATAGTTAATGCTAAGATTAACTTGTTGACATAACAAGTTTTAACTTGGCTCTTCCAAGTTAAATGATGACAGAACTAGTGTTTGAATTTGGATTCCAAGATGGTTGCTGAAATATAAAAATGATTGCTGTCCTAAAGAATGTGAATTACCTTACTTTAAAAGTGGAGGTTTCATCCCACTTCTGTTTATACAATTAAAACAAACTGGCATTCCCGACTGCCCCCTAGTCTCTACACAATACACCTTCAATTCCTTGATGCTCTGTAGTAATCATTTGCTCTTCAGTTACATTTGTTTTTTTTTCTGTCTTCCCTGCCTACATACTCTATTTGTTCATATTACTTAATTTTGAGAAAAAAATCATCACAATAAAACAATTCAATATGTACTACGATTCTGGTGAGGAGAATCTAGGGCAGCAAAACTGAGATATATAAGACCCATGGGGCTTCCAGTTTGGGACACGGGGACTGCCACAGCCGTGGGAGAATCGGGACTGAGGAACCATGCGTCTTTTACAATGTGTCCTCCAAGTACAGAAGTCTCTAAAGTGGGGGCTGTTGACCTCTGTGTCCTGGTTACTGCTTCAGATGAGAAGAGCACACAGTAATCTCCCTGGTACCTCATGTCTTGGTCCAGAGGGACAGACTTTGAAAGTTCAGAAAGATTTCAGCTCCAGGCTGGCCACGGGACCGACTTCTCAGCATTTTTTAAGCAGTGCTTCAGCTCCTCAAGAGACACCCTCCTCCTCAGAAGAGGAGGATCCAACCCCCCCCCCCTCATCTCACAGAGAATGAACTTCTAGGAGGGCAGAGAAAAATCTATCTTGAGACTTATGGCTGCCAGATGAATGTGAATGACACAGAGATAGCCTGGTCCATTTTACAGAAGAGTGGTTATCTGCAGACCAGTGACCTGCAAGAGGCTGATGTGATCCTTCTTGTCACATGTTCTATCAGGGAGAAGGCTGAGCAGACCATTTGAAACTGTTTACATAAACTTAAAACCCTGAAGTCAAAGCCGACTGAGCTCCTGGGTACCTCTGCCCATTGGGATTCTAGGATGCATGGCTGAGAGATTGAAGGGGGAGATTCTCAACAGGGAGAAAATGATGGATCTCTTGGCAGGTCCTGATGCTTACCTGGATCTTCCTCGATTGCTGGCTGTGGTGGAGTCAGGCCAGCAAGCACCCAATGTGTTCCTCTCTTGGATGAGACCTATGCTGATGTCATGCCAGTTCAGATGAGCTCCAGTGCCACTTCAGCATTTGTTTCAATCATGCAGGATTGTGACAACATGTGCAACTACTGTATCGTTCCTTTCACACATGGTTGTGATAGGAGTGGGCCTGCTGCCTCCATTCTAGAAGAAGTGAGGAAGCTTTCTGAGCGGGGCTAAAAGAAGTGACACTTTTTGGTCAGAATGTTAATAGTTTTCAGGACACTTCAGACATCCCCATTCAACAATGCTATTTCTACTAACCTTAGCAGTAGCTTCACTACCAACTATAAAACCAAACAAGGGGGACTTCGTTTTTCTCATCTTCTAGATCAGGTTTCAAGAGTAGATCCTGAAATGAGGATCCGTTTCACCTATCCCTACCCGAAGGATTTTCCTGATGAGGTTCCACAGCTGATTCATGAGAGACGTAACATTTGTAAACAGATCCATCTGCCAGCCCAGAGTGGAAGCAGCCGTGTATTGGATGCCATGTGGGGAGGATATTCAAGAGAAGCTTATTTGGAGTTAGTTCATCACATCAGACAATCTATTCCAGGAGTGAGCCTCAGCAGCGATTTTATTGCTGGCTTTTGTGGGGAGACAGAGGACGATCACCTGCGGACAATGTCTTTACTTCAGGAGATTCAGTACAACATGGGTTTTCTCTGCCTACAGCATGAGGCAGAAGACACAATCATTTCACAGGTGGAAGGATGATGTCCCAGAAGAAGTAAAATTAAGGCGCTCTTTCGAGAAGAAGCTTCAAAAGCCAACAAAATCTCTGTGGGTTGTACCCAGCTGGTACTGGTTGAGGGGTTCAGCAAACACTCTGCTACTGACCTGTATGGCCGGAATGATGGAAACTTGAAAGTGATCTTTTCTGATAAAGAGATGGAGGATTTTGCTAACCCTGGGCTCAAGGTCAGTGCTCACCCTGGGGATTATGTGTTGGTGAAGGTCACCTCTGCCAGCTCTCAAACTCTCAAAGGACATGTCCTCTGTAGGACCACTCTGAAGGACGCATCAACATATTGCTGACCTGGGTGAGGACATTGGACAGTGTTTTCCAACGTGGAGACATGACTTGTCACTAATGAAGAAGTAACATCATTTTGGAAACAAGACATAAGGGGCAGAACACTCTTGCACCAAATGGAAGAATGCATTTTTGCCTTGCTATGTGAATAGCTTTTAAAATAAATTTTCATAAACCAGGAAAAGAAAAAGACCCATGGGGAAACAATTACCATCTGAATGGGTTCTAAATCCTTTAATGTCAGGGAAATCATACCTAAACTACCCAAATAACAGTAGAAGGGAAGTAAATAGAAAGGAACAGATATCTTGTTGTCAATTATAAAATAATCAGTAATAAAACACCATCCAAACACTTCTTTTTAACCCCTAGGTAGGAAAAGCTCTCAGAGCTCAACCAAGTTACACCCTATTACAATAGAAGATGAGTAAGGTAGAAAACCACATCATCCAGAGTGCAGAATATCTGGCGAACCTGGAATGCTCAGCCCTAATCAGCACATCAAAACCTTACCCTACACCAGGGCTGGGGAGCCATGTTGAAGGGGGGACGGCAGGAGTGTAGGGGCCTAAAAGATGAGGTGAGATACTTCTAACCAACACACTCTAGCCATGGCAGGGTTCCTGTGTCCAGAAACTGCCATGAGAATTTTTATCACCAGATCTACACAATGGCCAACATATGAACATTTCCCAGGATCTCAGAAGAAGCAAGTGTTCTAAGAGAATGTCTTAGGGACAGGTGTTGGACAACGGAAGAAGAACTTCCCCACTTACAGCTTTGCCCACTGAATTGCCATGTATAGTACAACAGAAATCTGGCTCCCTTACCAAAACAGGCACCCCAAAGGAAGCCTTGTGATATGCGTAAGCATGGGACAGGAGAGGGAGTGGGACATGGCAGGATTGATGAAGGGGAGAATGAAAGAGGGAGAAGGGAGATGGAGGGGAGAAGGCTGCAGCAAAGAGATAAACCAATTTTGTTTGCAAATAAAATAAAATAAATTCTTAATAAAAATGAAAAAAGATAAAATGTATTTTAGAGACGTACTAAATTATGTAAGACATATGATTGTTACATGGTATTAATGAATACATCAAGGATTTGAGAACTCTGTCTTCTGAAAAAGAAATCACCTGTTTCCTCCAATCTTTTTTTTTGACAATTTACAACACAAAATAATGCTTATCATGCTTGCAAATGAGTGAATGAGTGAGAGAGTGAGATCAGTGGTGACAAACATTTACTGACATATTCCATAAAATATTTAATGAAATGAAATAAGAATTAACCCATCTATGAAAGAAAATTACCATTAGTTGCTCACATCCCTTCCAGCTTTGAGACTTTTTAAAAAGATTTACAATTATCTTCATTCTCAGTTCCCACTGTCTTATCCAGGACACTCACAAATGTTTTTATGCAGCAACAGTATAAACAAAATTGTTCCTGAGGAACATTTTTTAAAGCAAATAAAACAAGGTTTATTATAAGATTCAGTCAAGAGCATAAGAGAAAGATACATTTTTTTCTTTCAGTAGATACAAAATGCCCATGATATTGATCAGTGATCCTAAATGGCAAGCAGAGGCACTGGGGTTAGAAGAAAGGGTCTGGCATCTGTACCAGGTCTCTGAAGGTGTAGTCTTGGGCTAGGCACCCACCCATCCTGGGGCACAGAAACAAAGCAAAGCAAAGTATCACTTTACTGAAGTGTGAGAGAAGCCAGGCTTGTTAATGAAAGGAAATTTCATTTAAACTTTTGGCCTTAAACTTTTGGGACTAGGTTGTTTCCCAAGCTGGAGCTTCATGGACAGTGTGCTGCAAATTGGGAAGAGAGGCCACAAGTGTTAGCTTCTACATTTTTTTAAAATTTCAAACTGATTATATATCAAAAGATTGTACTTCCCGTAAGCATTTACGCCTTGATCTTTAGAGGAAGACATATTTTCTAACTCTCTAGGAATTACTATACTGTGACAGACTCTCATTGTCCTGTTCTCTTGCCTCTGACATTCCTGCTGTTCCAATCAAAGGCCATTTCCTCTTGGTCTGTCAACAATGGAAATTGAAAACAGCTGCTCCCCAACCTTCGGATAATACTTGTTCTGTGCAGATCCTGCAAGCAGGCCTTAAAGGCCACTTTCCACACCTAGAGAGATCAGACAGGAGAGCCTTTGAGTTTAGAATAAGCTTTCATAATCATGGAATCTAACTTCCTCAGAGGTAAGTTTCATCTATGACATTTATCCTTAGTCTGCCTTAGGCCCCGGCATAAATACTACCAGGGTAAGGGACACACATCACCCATGGCAATGTCTTCTTTTAAGCCACTTGACTTGTAAGAAATATTATCCTTATATTTATTAAGTACTGAAAGCTTGTTGTAGTTACTACTTATTCTGTTATCTAGAATTGATTAGATGTTTGACTATATGAAAAGAACTTTTGTATTCACCTAAAAATGAGTTGTTTTGGCTTAAACATGTCATCTCTTGACACAAAAAGGCTTGCATTCATGCTACTAGCCCTTTTCATTAATGCCCAATTCATGAATGACTCTCTTACAAATCACTCAAACAATAGAATACTGAATATAATTCTGTAAAAATTAATGCCCTCCAATCACAGACAAATCACAGCTGAATCTCACAAGACAAATCATCGGTGGCATAAGCAGGGCACACAAAAGAGCATAGTTGTTCCTGTTCACATAAATTCTTAAGATGAGTTCTCTAGGGAGACATAGACTGATGATACACTTGTAAAGAAAAGGCAGTTGAGTTTTATAAAGTACATGATGATATTTACCCCCTAAGGAAGAATGGAGTTTGATTAGGGCAAGACATGTGGCTACATCCAAGAATATTCTGTTTCTTAGCTAGCAATGAAACATTCAGTAGTCCCAAAAAAGTGATATTTTAACTTCATCTGTTGATACTTTTGAAATATGTCTCCCCATTTATTCTTCTTGTGTTTATAGTGCATCTTCTTGTGGATTTAAGTGCTGGGAGCAGGCTTCCCATGATAGAAAGTGAAGATTTTGCTCTTCCACTTAACTCATCTCCAGCTCCTCCAAGCATACGTTCCCTTCCTCATGACCTTCCATGTCACTTATCTGCATTTTTGCTTACAAATACTTATATTGATGGAATATATAAATATTCATACATATTTATATTATCATGACAAAACATGAAGTGATCACCAGTGGATCAGGTAGTATCTATCTTTTCCTGAAAGTTTTCTTTTTTTAAATTTTTCTTGGAGTTAATATGCACTTTCATTTCTTTGATTGGCTTTCCATGTTTTCTTTCCTATTTGTATTTTTAATTTATCCAGTATATGTGCATTTGTCAGCTTTACTATTATTTTACAAAATCTTTTTCAGATTAAATAGAAAATATCATGTTAAGTCAGATAAATTGTCCAGAAAGACAAACACCACATGGTCTCACTGACATGTGGAAATTGAAGCAACTGATATTGTAGAGGAAGAGAATAACTTAGCACTTAACCAGAGACTGAGAAAAAAAAAGAAGGTGTGGAGAAAGGATAGAATGGAGGCAGGAGGAGTTGGGTTAGAGGAAAATTTCTAATATATGTAGCAAGAAGGATAACTACTATTTATCATAATTATGTATTTGAAACTAGTTTGCAGAAGTTGGTAACACAAAGAAATGAGAAATATTTAGAGCAAGAAATACAATTTTCCCTGATATCATCATACATTGTACAGATGTATCAAAATATCACACACTAACTTGTAAACATGCACAATTATCATGAGTTCATTAAAAATTTTAATATACACATAAACACACATGTACACACTCTGTATGCACCCCCCCACACACACACACATACTGACTGCTTTTCCCCAGAACTTCTGTCTTTGATCAACCCTGGTTACTTGCTTATGTTCTTTTGTCCTAACCTTTGGTCTTCCTTTCTCTGCTTTTTGTTGACCTTCTATTTCCTGTATCTCCTTTGCTGTTTAATTCCTGCATTTTTTGTAACATATTCCTTTATAGTTCACTGTAAAGAAGTACAAAGTAAATAATCTACTTGAAATGCTAGCTATTTAAAATTTTTTTATTCTGCCTTCTCCTTAATTGATGTCTTTCCTATATGCAGAATTGTAAATACCAGGAATATCATTTGAAAGTATTTCTCAGCTGTCTGATCTCAGTCATATTTAATGGAGTTATATAGTATTGACTTATAATTTTCTCTTGGATAGTATAACCATTTATCACCAGGACTGTGAAATTTTACAGTTTGTCTTGCTATGCAAGCATTTTCATCCACATCTGATGATGCTCTGAGCCTTCAGTCTAAAAACTTGGAACTCTTCAATTCTGAGACACTATCCTTGGTTCTTTCTAAACTGTTCCCTCATCTCTATTTGTATACATCTTTCTTCCTCGGTCTTCCATTCACACTCAAAGTCTTCTCGAATAATCTTTTGACTTTTTTTGTCTTTCTTATTTTTTAGGACACATTCTATATTTTATTTATATTTTAAGACTGACTTTAATCTCAAAGTTACATGCCTGTGTACCTACATCCTTTCTGCTGATGCCACTTAAAACTTAAATGCATGATTTATTAAAAAAGACTGGAAAAAACAAGATTTTTCATGTTGATTACATGTAACAAATATGAACAGTGTTTGATAGAAATGCATCAACATCCCCCTATCTTTTTATTATAAATATAGGTATCAAAACAATCCTGAACTTAGTTTTGATACCACTAGTAGTAAGCACCCACACTGCATCAGAATTAACACAATTTGTGACCATATTCATTGTACCTATTACTTTAAACAATTTCAACAGCTGCTATCTAGAATGAACCAAGCATGCCTTTTGCATTTTTCCATCTTGAAATTTTAGTTCTCTGAGACGTGCAATCCCCTCTGACATTGGACACTCCTTGCTATGCATTCATCTGGTGAACCCGAATCTGAGTGCTCACATTTAAATCACAGGGCCTTAACAAGAGAATGGTAAATTGTGCTGCATTTTTACTCCTGTTTCTTAAAGACATGAGCATACATACATTAATATATTCTTACAAATGTCTAGATCATGGTTATCAACTAAAATTCTTTTACTTAATGTGTGGGTATTTTGCATTGTGATGTTTAATCAGACATAAACATGAGTAGAAGGTTGTTGGTTTAAGATAGTTTGAAATCCACTAAAGTTAATTGTTGTACGTCTGTCCTTCTGGTGCCTGTGAAAGCTTCATATTTTCTTTGGCATCATTAGGTGTCTTAACTCTTGAAGCACAATTTCAATGTTATATGAGTTTTGGCATTTTGCTAACACTGGTATGCCCCATGGACCCACCAATCCACTGGAATTATTTATTCCATTCATATTAAATTTTGTTATAAATTTAACTTATGGAGGAATTTCTGAGTATTTAAGTTCACATTTTGGGATATATATTCTGTTTTCATAGTTTGTCCTTGGAGGCCTAATAATCATGCCTTTCTGTCTTGTAAGTGTCATACCTTCATCATCTTCAAGGCTCCAGCTAACCGTACCATCACCTATTCCTTTTTGTCCTTCTCCGAGTTGTTCCAACAAGCAGAAATCATGAGGAACTTCAACTTCTATGGAAACTGCCATCTTCTTCCGTAGTCTGATATCATTCTTATTTTTTCTATACTTTGTAATCTGCTATAATTTCTGACAGCTGCTACCAAACCTGTTGTCATTTTTATTTTCTTAGAGTGAAAAGAATCAAAATATTTTCTGTTAGCTTTTTGAAATATATATCATATTATTGTTATATGTAGGATGTTATTGTGCAATAGCACCCCAGAATTTCTTACTTCTATATAGCTGCAGCTTAGTTATTACTCATTGTTCAATGAGTCTTTGAAATTTAATTAGCACATGACTATACATACTATGGGACAACCCAACATATAATAATGAGTGATGATATATATCAGTGTCATCAATATTTCTATCTGTTGAACATTATCGCTTTTGTGTGTCCAGAGCTTTCCAAATCTCATAGGAGCATTTGTTTAACCCACAAATGTTTCTTTTTTGCATAGTGCCCCATTCTTGCTTTAATGGTGAAATAACTTCTTATTTCTTATCTTTTCATTTTGTCGTTATGGCTTTCCTCCATCTCTTTCTCTGTGTCTCTGTATTTCTGTCTTTCTGCTTCTCTCTGTCTCTCTCTCTCTATCTATCTCACTCTTTCATTTTAGTTTTTGTCTTACAAAAGCACTTACTTTCCTATAATACCCTTTTTACAGCAAAGAATTCCAGCTCACAGTCTCTGGAAGTTCTCCTGTTTAGCTGGCAGCCGACTGTGTGACCCTCCCCAGAGACTAGCATTAGAGTTTTCTTCCAGAGCAGCAAAGCATTCTGGGAGTTGCCCGTTTCCTAAGGAGTTTTTCACCAAGCTCCCCATGTTGTTCTTCCTCTTCCAGCCATCTTCCAAGGGTCCTTGGAGCCACTCATTTTCATTTCGAGGTATCACTTCCTTCATATCAGATTTCCAAACTATTTCTTAAAGAAAAGCAAAACATGCATATGTCCTTTTATTTTCTAACCTCGTGTATGTCACTTTTCATTGGGAAATTCAGTGATATGATAGAAATGACTGCAGTAAGAGTTAGAGTTCCATTTTAGGTCTATAAGACACCATACTAAATCAAATAGATACTCCTCTCAACTTGGTAACTTTGTGTTATCTGCAAAACATATTTTTCATCTTTATTTAAAAGCCATCAATTCGCCCCTGGGACAAACCAATCTGCTGCCTGTCATCAGTGTGACCAGGGCACAGACATGCTAATCTGCCTGCAAACTATCTCTCTGACTGTTTTTGTGTGATAGTGGAAAAACCAAGTTGTCCTAATAGAGACCATCTGACTCGCAAAGTCTAAATTACATACTTTGTGACCTTTTCCAGAAAAAAATCATTTGTCAGCATCTGCAATATTTCTTTTCACTTACTGATAAACTATATTAAATAAGACAAGATTAGGTCTTTAGCCTAATGAGGAAGTCCCAACCCTCTGTAAAGGCTGAATCAGAACAGTTTAACAGTAAGTCCACTTACAGTTATGAGGTTTTGGTTATGCATATCAAGTACAAAAAACATAAGGAATGCTGAGTTTTACAGAATAAGAAACTTCCTATTTTTATGTGTTTACAGAGTGATAACATTCCAACACAGAAGAATCAATGTAGAATTATTCATGTATACAAGACCAGGAACTCAATACATGGGCCGTAGGAGATTTTAAGAATTCCCAAAGTGAGTAATAAAAAATCACTAGTCTATGAGAGGAGAAAAGATTAGTGCTATAGAAAGTTTGTTCAATATTGTTAAAACATACTCTTTCCAAGTATTACAATATGCTAGTACATGAAAGACAATGAGAATTCATGTCAAACAGAAATCTAAATAACTATGTTAATACAAAGATTAGCATTAGGAAATAGCCATCCAGAAGTCCTAACAGTGAGATTCTGCAATTCCATCGTAACAGTTTTCCCTGTGGTGAGGAACAGTGTCAAGTGTTATACTGACATCACTGGATTAATGATGTTTTCTATGGTTTTCAGAAACTTAACAGTTTTATGGTTCTTTGTCTATTACTGCAAAGTTATATCTGGAATTTAGGTCAAAAGAAGCCAATAGTTTAAAAAGACAGAGGCAAAGACCAAGTCCAATGGTGTTTGCCAGTTCTTGCTTCCCTCTCCATATTCTGAGTCCAATGGAAAAGAACGGGGAGGGAGTGGGGCGAATAAAAACAGCCCAAGCCGAACAAATAGGATTACCTGTACTTGGCAATCAAGGAGTAAATGTCAGGACAAGTCCTTCATCGGATTACCATAAAGCCTGTCTATCCAGATTCGGACAATACTCTCTACCTAATCTATAATATAATTGATATGAACTGGCGTTCTCTTAAGAAGTTATTTGCATGATGAGAATCGAAACCACTTTATAGACTAGAACATCATGATTTTGGAGAGATGCAAAGTTGTTAGATCCACTTCCAAAGTATCTCTTAACTTAAATGCACTCAATGATATTTACCACCAACTTTTGATTATAACCCACATTTTTGTGGCTTTTAATTAAAACTTAGGAATGAATCACTAAACTTAAACAACTAGCTTCAACTGTCCATAAGTCTAAGAATGTTCTTGCATATTAAACATACAAGACAGTATTCTCTGTTCTGCTGTATCCCACAAACTTGAAGCCCTACTGATGTATTTGCAAAAGGCATTGCCTTAAGGTTTTCTTTTGTTGGATGAAAATAAAAGTCCATGTTATATCTTCCACATTGAAATCATCGTATTGATCCATGGTCACTTACACCTGGCACTTACACCTGTCTCTTATTTTCTTTGGAGCAAATAAATACACATGTTCAATAAAAACAATGTCTTGAGTTAGAATCATCAGAAAAAAAGAAAAGAAACATAACCTACCAGGAACAGAAATGAAAGAAAGACAAGATGTTTAAATTTATAAAGCTGATCACTATCTGTCCATATTAAGCTACCTTAAGATGCTAAGAGAGTCGTAGGAATAAGAAAAATGTTTTATTGTATGCAAAAATTTGGATAAAATATACAAATGATTCAAAATCCAAAATTGTCAAAACTGAATAAGAAATAGAAAACTTGGTTAGTTTTCTAGGTAAAGATAATGAACTACTTGCTATATTTAGAAAATCATTTAAAACTTGCCTTACAATCTTTTTAATTGAATTCTACCAAAAGCTGGACAAGAAGACAATCTAGACATTTTTAAATGAAAAATAGAGCAAGAAATGTTTCAATCTCATTTTGTGAATCCATTGCTTCTCTGATTCTTAAATCAAAGGCAAATAAGATGTTCACAGCTTTTACCATAAGTAAATGATAAATTTTGAAAAGATGGATATGTTTAATCTAGTTGAATCAGTTCACAATGTATAAATATGTCAAAACATCACATGGTATCACATAATATATGTATATTTTAAAAAATTTATATCAAGTAAAAATAAATTAAATTTAAACTAAGAAGAAGTAGGGGCTAAGGGTGCACTTCAGAGGCAAGCATATGCCAAACATGCATAATTTAAGAAGAAAATAAAAATATTAACTAGGAAAGAAAATGATAATGATATTAAATTTTAGCTAAACAGAAAATTCAATGAGATGAATATAAAAAATATGTTTCTAAAAATATTAAGGTACCCAATATAAAGTTTTCTCATCACAGAAAAAAACTTGGAAAACAATTTACATATTAAGTAGACAAATTTGATCATTCCAAAATGAAAATATGCTTCAAAACAGCATAAGTAAGAAGTAAACACATACAATTTTATGAGTCAATTTAAAAAATAATAAATTATGAAAGAAAACTACAGAAGTGTTGTTTATAAACATACCACAAAAACTCCATAATAAAATTTAAAAATTAGGGCTGGAGAGATGGCTCAGGGGTTAAGATTCTGCCTCAAAGCAGAAGGTCCTGAGTTCAGATCCCAGGTCCCACGTGAAAAAATTCCAGAAAGAAATGGTGATGGCCTGAACTTCCAACCCTGGTGGGCAGAGCCTGGGAAATCCGAGTGAAGCAAGAATGAGGTAGAAGCAATCTAGGGTGATTCCCGAAATCATTCTTGGTACTCCACAGGAACACACGTGTATTCTCATACATACACACACACTAAATGAATGAATGAATTTTAAAAATAAATAAATAAATAAAAATAAATTCAAAAATTAAACCTTAAAATGCATAAAAATACAAAATATCAAGATCAATTGGTAATTACTAAACATTACAACATTTAACACTAAAGCATTCAAAATAATAGATGATCATACTAACAGGCTGAGAAAGAATATCACCAGATCCCCAGGATATATGTAGAAAATGTATTAGACCCAGTTCAGCACTCGCTTATGACAAAGCACTTCAGTAAACTAGGGACAAAGAGAACTTCCTTAACATGATAGAGTACACCAGTTTTTTTTTATTTAAAAACATAATTAATGTTAAAGTTATAGGTAGCAATATGATTCTGTCGCAAAGCACTGATCAATAGAATCAAAGATGTCCCGTTCAGAAATCTCCATGGGTTGTATTATGGTCTATACAGGCAAATTCTAATATACACAAGTTCAAAGGACCTAAATGGTCAAAGTAAACGAGAAAAAGAAGAAAGGTTTATGATATATGCTCCCTGACTTCACAAGTTACCATAAAGCTATAATAATGATCAAGGCTGTGCAATACACAGGAAAGAAAATAGACTCCAGATTTAGGACTACAGATCTACGAGCAATAGTGTCAGCAAACTGTTGCATCACTTAATGAAAAAAAGTAGTTTTTTAAAAAAATCAATGCCCCTGAAACCATTATATATATATATATATATATATATATATATATGCAAATATTAAGATAAGAGTGAACTTCAGTCCTATGTTGCAACGAATATGAAAATTAATTTGAAATGGATCACAAACTAAAGTTTAAAAATAATGTATTAAATTTCCAGAATAAAACTCTGAGGAAAATATTCATGAGTGTGAGATAGGAAAAGAACTTCATAAAATGACCCCCAAAAATCATAATTCTAACTTTATCAGAAAGATTTCTGTTCACTGAGAAACTATATACACTTTGAAAGTTGTAGTCCAAATTCATAAATCTCACAAATATTTGTGTTCAAAATGTATAGACAACTTCTATAATTTGCTACATTGGAAAGTTAAAACATAAGCAGAAGATTTGAATTAATCCACCTTACCACAAAACTGTATTGATTAAAATTAAAACATTTGTCATCAGTAGTCATCGGGGAAAGGCAAATTGAAGCTACAATGTCACATCCCACTAGAAGCTTAAAATTAAAAAGATCCTCAGTGCCAAGCATTGACAAAGATTTGGAGCCAGTAGGAATGCTGTACATGGCTGTAAGAATATAAAGTAGAACAAAGAAGGAAGTTTGGCACCTCCTCTAAAATTCACCGTCAATTCACTATGTGATGCAGAAGTCCAATGCCCACCCAAAATGCTTTTTTCCCCACAAAGACTGATGCTTGAATCTTCACCAGACTATTTTTAATGGTAACAATTAAATAAATATGACGTATTCTTATATAGAATGCCACCTAGCAGTGAAATCAAGTGAATTACTGATTTGTCCAACCATATCGTTAAAGCTAATGGAACTAGCTGCATGAAACTTGAGAAAAAATGAGAGCAATATACTGTATCAGGCAGCCAATCAGTGCATGCCTTTAAGGCACAGGTGGACAGTGATGAATACTGTCAAAACGAATCTTTCAAGGGTGATTTTTAAAAATGCCCTACATCTTAATCGTGGTGGGATTTGCATGGTGGTGGTCATTTATTAGAACTCATCCAAACAACTCAAAGTAGTTAAATTTTACTCAGTGTAAGCAATACCGAAATATTGTTGATTGCTTTAAAATGTATAGAAATATAAATAGAAACATAAGTATTTATATCAGGGTTATTCTTTATAGATGGTGGAATTTTGAATGAATTTTAATGCTTTTATTTGTTTTACTGTATAATATAAATTTCCAAAATGTTTCCATAAATGCTAGTGATGTGAACATTATGAAATGTATACATCTACCAAAGCAGCATATGATTCTATAAAAGTGTACTTTTATGACTTAAAACCAAAAGTTAATAAGAATGACGTGTATATGTGTTGAGGAGTGTAAGTTATAGAGGAAGAGAAAAAGCAAAGAAACCTAAATTAGGGTTTAGGTGAGCCCAACTAGCACTAATGTTTATTTAACAAAAGACCTCTCAGTAATATTTTTGTTCTCATCCTGTTGCAGTACTCCAGGTCCCTGCCTTGTTTGATATTCTGACCCTGCAGGACAGAGTCCCTGGCCAAAATGATGGAGGACATCAATGTCTGGGGCATTAAACACAGGGGAAGTGCCTCTGAACAGTTTTCTTCATTCCCTTTGCACTTCAAAATCTTTTCTTTCTCCTTTGGCTAGCTTTGGCCTTTGTATTTTGACTCTGAGAGAAACCCCTCTTTCTACCTAGGAAGAGTGATGATATCTACACACTGCCTCCTGTATTCTTGCTTTTCTTCCTCCCTCCTCTGTTCTGGTCTCCTCCTTCATTCTCCTCCACACTTCTCCTTTTAACACCTCCGACCTCCTACATCCTTCTCTGTCTTTCTCAATCCTCATTTATCCTTCCTCCTGTATCCTCCTGTAACCCTCTCCTTCTTACTTCTCCTTCCCTCTCTGGTATAGTAGTTCACACATGGGCTGTGGATACACAGCTTCTTCAAGTTAAGTTCAAATATGTCATCCACTCCATAGAACACAGAGTGCTGCTTTAGGACCAGAGTAACAGACCAGAGGAACTCTGTCAGGGTCATAGTCTGACAAGTATAGTCCAGAGCAGAGGTTAGAAGGTGTAACATCTGCACAGTGTAACTGAGGTCTTATACCCTTTTGGCCATATTTTTGCTCCTGGGGTGAAATGCAAGTACTACAGAGGCCAAGGGGCTGATGAATAGGAAGGACACAAATCTAATAGCTCTGAGTGATAGTGACATAGAAGTGAAAATTATTTGGAACTCAGAGTTGCAGAAAATAGCCCAGCTGTCAGAAGCTTCCTAGGCACATTTAATTAATGGGTATATTACATTGACTATGCAACATTAATATGATACATTTCTTTCTCAACTTTAAATAAGTGGGAGTTTTATGTAAAATAAAGTTTTTCTTTTCCCTTTTTCTCTTTATTCTTTGAAATTTTCATATATAAAGAAAATGAGTTTGTGCCCTTGTCCCCCAGTCCTTCCTTTCCCACCCTGCCACCTCTCCCACCCCCCTTCAGTTTACCTGTTCAGCCACATCCCTGGAACACGTCAGTACACAAAAAGGAAGCCATATAACCATGAATTGTTGTCAAATAATTTGCAATTGCTCTCATTTTTGTAGGAAATGATAAGTCCACTTCTCATTCTAATGGGGAATTCCTGGTATTTGAAATGCTCTGAGACTATCTGGGTCACTGTTCTATGTTCTTGTTGCCCCTGTTTCAGAAAGGTATCTGTACATGATGAAATGGTCTTTGGTGGGAAAATAAAACCTTTGTTCCACAGTAAGTGGGCTCCACGGGAAGAGTATCTGGGGTCTCAGTAAGTGTTTGGACAAGAGAGTCACAGTGACATTTATTGCCCTATCATGCCAACTTTGAATCCAAAGGTTTGGCAAAATATGTACACTCTTCTTTCCTTTGTATCCTGTGCCATGAGTGTGACTTGGAATGCACAAAGGCATTCATTAGCACACTGATGCAGCTGCTCACTAGCAAACTTTGAGATTGTGCTATAGTTTCATCCCTTTGGTGAAATATTTCATTTTTTTTTTTTTGCCTAAGAAGAAGACAGGATCAGTTTAATGAAGTATGAATGATTAGATAGCTATTTGTAAGTTCTTAATTACTAAATAAGATTGAAAAACACATTAATTCACAGGAAAACAGTCACAGGAAAACAATGTGCCTTTGGAAATTAACCTTCTGAGACTGAGGAGATGGACAGTTATTTAAGTACTTGCTGTGCAGACATAAGTTCCTCAGTGTAGTTCCCCTGTGAAAAATACCAGGCATGGTGGCACTTGCCCATAGTCCTCACTCTGTGGGGCCAAAGACAAGAGAGTCCATGGAGCTTGCTAACAAGTTAGCCTGACAGAATCAATGAATTCTCAGTTCAGTAAGAATCATTTATTTCTCAAGAAGTAAGGTGGAAAATGATAAAGCAAGGCATCTAACATTAATGCCTGGATTCCACATGCATATACGTATACACAGGCATGTATATACCACATATGCATAAGCAGCAATAAAAAATACATAAGTTTCTTGTGGCACTTGGGATCAAACCCATGGCTTCACACGTACTAGGCAAGTGGTCTACCACTGTATTACATGTCCAGGATAAAATCAAATATTTTTATTTCAGATGTTTAATTATATGCAAATTAAAATTTACTTACTCTAAGAGTACAGTATATACTCCTATAAATAAAAAATTCAAAAAAATTTAAATATATTATTGCTCAACTAGAACACAATTATGTAAAAAGCATATGCACAATCTGCCAGCTTCCCCACCTCAACTGGAACTTATTCAAGGGAAAGAAAATGCAGTAAGATGATTTCAAGAAACAAAAACAAATTCTGTTTTTAAATATAATTCATGTATTTTTGGAGTTACTGGAGAATAATTGATTCTGTTCATTAAACTAATGAGATAAATAAGCTTGACGTGTTGACAGCTTAAATGTGTAATTTTCATTTTCATCAGATTATGACTCTTCTGTCTAAGTCCATAATGAGTAGCTATCTTGGGATTGATTGGCACTATTATGGAGAAGGAAAAAGTGGGCTACGTTAATATTAATCTGTTACCTCTATGGAGAAAAAAGAAGTCACTAGTAGTCTAATCACTAAATAACAGTATTCTTCTCTGATATTTCCTTGAGAGATCTGTCTAGGTCTCATAGTCTAGACAAGCAAATTAAACTCCACTTACTGATGGAAAAGAACAATTGCTTTGGATGCATTTTGTCCTTTGTAGCTAATGAAGTTCTGCCTACTGGCAATGTTAAGATGTTATAATAGCCAGCCACTCTGATGTCTACTACAGTTCTAAATAACTGAGAAATAAGGCAATGGGATAAGGGAGATAAAAAGTAATATGAAGATTCCCTAAAAATGAAAAATATGACACAGTAGCCCCCACTACTAGGTAACTGCAGTAACCCAACATACTTTGGTATGTTTAAGAGTTAGTAGGATGTCCGTAATGACTGAAGTGTTAGCCACAATACCAAAGGAACAGAACCAAGCTAAGTGTCCATCAACTAATGTCTGGATAAACATGACATGGTATACATTTGCAATAAACTACTATGCAGCCATGAAAAGAATGAAATCCAAAAAGTGGATGGAAAACGGAGAGCGTTACACTTAATGAAATAAGCTAAGCACAGAAAATCAAGCACCACATGCTCTCACTTCTCTGTTACATATAAAAATGTGGGTCACAGAGAACTTGGGAGTAGAACAGTAGTAACCAGAGGTTAGGAATAGTAGGAGGACAGAGGAGATGGGAAAGGTCTAGCAATGGGTTCTAAGATATAATTAAAAAGAGTATGCTACACATTCTTTCACAGTAGGCAGTTAGAGATGTCTATAATTCACTGTACAATTCAAAAGCTAAAATATAGTATCTTGAAAGTACTCATTGTAAGATATAATAAAGGTATGAGTGTATATGTTTAATATGATTCAAGCATCATACATTGTGTGTATGTATCAAAACATGTCTTTATTTCATGTCAGTTAAAAATAGACTTAAATTTTAGAAAGAAAATGCATAATTGGAGGATATAGCACATGTCCTCAGACATATGTGCTTCTACATTTTTTACTTTTCACATTGATGTGACAAAATACCTGATAACATAACTTAAAAAAGAAAAGTTTCATTGGTTCACAGTTGCAGAAGGAACTTAGTCTATCATAATGGAGAAGTCACAGAGGAGCAGCTCCAGGGTGGTGGCAACATGTGGCAGAGGTTCCTTACAACTTGGCAGATCAGGAAAGAGCCTGAAGGTGGAATAAGGAGCAGGTATAAATGCCAGGTCCCACTCTACTTATCCTAAAGGCTCCAAACTTTCAGTACATACTATTAGCTTTGTGCTAAGTGCCAAAACATGAGCTTGTGGGGGGACACTTGAGAATCAAAGCATAACGCCTACTTAACACTGAAGTTTAGACCTCATCCAACTCAGGATCAAGTACCAACTAGAATAGGAGTACTTCCAGTTACTTCCCAATCCTATGTCCCTTACAAATCTTATCTCTGTAGAGAGAGTTTTGAGGATGCTTATTCCTCATAGACACCTCATCCCAAATGGAAGGGACTAAACTAATGGGCTCAGAATTGCCTTCTAAAAAAAAAAATCACTGTATAAGTGGTATGTCGAGGAAGAGAATGGTTAAGTGACATAGAAATAAATTGATGTTCTGGTAAGTCTTGCCTCAAGAGATGAGGTGACTATCATATTTCTACTTTTATTGTTTAGTCCAAAGAAGGCAGGAAGTTTCATGTTGTGTGACAAACCTAACTTTTAGATCCCTTCATACAGTACTAGTGGCTATGAATACTGAACACATATGTACCCTCTATGATAAGGAGCATTCACATACATTGATATGATCAGCCAAAAGTAAGTCTGTGATTGGTGGCAAGGCATGCACTCCAATGTCCCTTTATAACCCTGTACAAAAGACCGTATGTATGGAGCTCCGTGAAGATAGAAACTGTCCAAAGAGGAAGAGAACATCCTTGGGACTTCAAATCTTGCCCATGTGGGAACTCCCTAGAAAACAACTTCATTGTTTTCCCCCTTGCTTGACAATCACATGCATAGTAACAACTGACCACTAACATTTCCCTCATGACTTGCTAAACGAATCAACCAGAGCTCTTCATCTCCCTCAAAATGGATGCAGCTGCATCCACAGAATTCTCCAGCACTAACAGTGGTGTCTTTCCTGTAGGAAAAGTTAGGAAGCAAGGGTTCTGTGAAACATTTCAAATTGGTTGAACATTGTTGAGAGAGGGCTTACAGTTTTCATCAGAATTTGCCAAATACTTTAACCACACAAGGGAGACAGTTCTCTTATCATGGCCTCTGGTTTGGAAAATGGGATGAATCAAATTCATGGCAAAACATGCTTTCTGAAAATATCCTTGATATCACACTTTGAGCTAACCACTTTCCTATGGGGAAATATGTCAAAGATGATACTTTTAATCACAGGCAGAGCACAGAGATGTTTTGCATGTTCTGGCCTCTTGAAAGTTAAGAACTGAATGTGAAATGTCCACTACAGACACATGCTTGAATACTTGGTCCTTGTCATAGTTAAGCACAGGTGTCAACTTGACTGTTGAGGGTTTGAGTTCTGGGCACAGTTGTAGAGAGTTGATGGTTGAGTTAAGCCCAGAGCAAATCTGAAGGAGATTGTCTAGCTGATGGGGAAGGCCCAGCCTATGGTGGGTGGGATTAGGCCCTGGATAAATCACAGAGAGCTGGATGAGAGAGTCGGCATCCTTCTGTTCACTTGGCCAGACATGCTGGTCTGGCAAGTAAGGATTGTCTATCTCTCAGCCATTATGTGGTGATAGTGTGGCCAGTTCCCTTGGCCCTGGTGTTGGTGCATGCTCTCCTGTCAAGCTGGACTGAGAACTGTAACCGGACTATCGTAAGAAAATAAACCCCTTATTCCCTTAAGCCGTTTGATGGTCATTTATCAGCAACCATGCAGGCTGACTACAACAGTCCTCACCTGGTGGTGCTGTTTGGGGAATATATGGAAACTTTGGGAGACTGGGTCTAGTTGGAGGAAGTACGGTCACTAGGTATAGGCCTTCGGATTTATAGGCCCATTCCTTTTCCTCTCTACTCTACTTCCTGGCAGCCAACTGAATGTAATGGCTGTTACATGCCCCTTGTTTTCATGGAATTGATCATTGCCATGCTGGCAGCATCCCCTGAACCACAAGCCAGAATAAATTTTTCCTCCGTAAGTTACTTCTTTCTGTCAGCTATTTTGGTCATAGTCACAAAACCCTAACTAATACAAAATTATCTCTTTATCATTCTAAAGTTTCTATGGCCTCCACTTTCCTTGTCAGATCCAGTGTATCAGTCAGATATACCTGATTCTGCTCAAATTTTTGAGAACACCACCAACCTTAGTGGCCAGCTTCTAGAGACAGACACTGATACTCTCTTGATCTTTCTTTTGTGCTAATCATCCCACAAGGGAGACAAAAGTGAATTCTGGTATGGTATTGAATTTCTCATAAAACTAAAATTTGGGTGTGGGGAAAGGCTAGTAGGTAAAATGTTTGCTGTACAAGTGGAAGAAACTGAACTCTCCAGAACCCATATAAATCTGGACAAATGAATATATGTCTGTGACTCCAATACTTCTAAAATAAGTTCAGAGACACAAATATTCCTAGAAGTTCATGGCCTGGAATACACAGTGCAAACAACAAGAGTGTATCTCAAACAAGGTGGAAAGCAAGGAGTAATAACCTAAAGCTATCTGATGACTTCAAACTATATACCATGGCACCCACATCCTTGTACACATAAATGTACATGTACAAACAAAAACACACCACACATATGCATCATATAGGCACACATAAGCATCACACAAAATTTTTTAATTTAAAAATATTTAAAATGTTATTTCTGACACCAATAATTGAAGATGTGATTGCATGATTGATGAACTTTAATTATTGGCTCCGAGTATTGCTTTCTTATAGTTCACTAGATTTTTTAGCACAACACAAATTAAAATGTTTCCATGATTTAAGAATCCACATTATGATAAAAATCTTAGTAAGCAGAAAATAATTTTTAATGCCGAATGTTTTGGATATGTGGTTTTATACAACATGAAATTTTGCCTGGAGTTCACAATACTTTGTAATGACTCAGAAACGTCCATTTTGCAAGTGCTCATATGGATGAGCACTTATGGATGCTTTTGTAGCACAGACAACACAGCAAACCATTGTTTATCCGGGTTCTCTACCTGTTTCTGGATGAGCCATTTACCAGATCACTTTCTTCCAACACCTTTCAGAGCTTGACCTTTAAAAGCAGTAATCAAGTTAAGGGGGGAAGCTTAAGGCTGCACTTTTTTTTTTCATAAGCTTCTAATATATCTGGCTTCCCCCTTAGCTATGATATAATGGTTTGTTTTCATTGTAGGTAATCCCAATTTGAAAACATAAGAGAGGTGAAACCTAAAAATAAAGACAAAGAAAACAAAACACATTGTCTTAGACCTTCAATTGATGGAGCCGAAGCCTTAGCAAATACTCTTGAATTTTACAAGCAACACATCTTGGAAAACACAGTCCAAGAAATGTTCCATTCCATTTGGAATGAATGAAAAGAAACCCTGGAAGTGGGGTGAAGATAATGCATAAACATAAAACTTGACTCAAGGGTTCTCCTAGATTCTTTCTTTCCTTTTACTTTCTTCCTTGAAGTGAAAAATTTCATTTAGAGTTAAATCTTAGTACAAAAGGAGTCTGCATGGCATCACTGTTCACAGTTTTCTCCATTTCTCCCTCCTTCCCTTTCCTTCTTTTTGTCCTTGGGCATTTTCTCCATCAACTCACCCCAAATCTAAATCATTATGTTTCTAAATAGTCTAGTTACAATGCATTTTATTCAAGATGTAAAAATTTCTGTCTTGTAAATGCCTAGAAGAGTTCACTGCTTTTCCTAGGCCTGAAGAGACGGAAGCTCATGGAACCCACTCGGCCTTGTGAACTTTTCTTTCTTCCTTTTTCTTTCACTTCATGGTCTAGAAATGTATTGTTCTCATCTAACCTGTGGTGATCCATGTAGCATTGTTCTGTTAGGGCAACTCAAGAGCAAGAAAAAGACAAGACATACACAGAAAATGGACTGGGGTGATCTGGTAGCTCAGATGAAGACTTAGTAGCAACAGCTTATTCCAAGTTTGTTAATTTGTTTTATTGACAAACTAAACAACAAGAGTGCATTAACAGGTTACAGAGACACAGAAAAGAGGACTGTGAATTTCGTGCAGCATGCAATGTACTCTGTAAGAAGGTCAACCAAGTATAAACAACTTTTATCTGGAGAAAGGAGGCAAGGAGACAGGCAGGGCTTTGCCCATGAACATATCTTAGCTCTGGCTTTGGAGTAGGCAGGGCTTTTCCAGGGCCAAGTCTTCACTCAAACATTGCCAGTCCAGAATCTATCTGATTATGACATGACTTTGATCGTGCTAGACATATCTCCTAAAATTTTTCTTCATTGCAACCAATCTCCATGCTTACCTGAAGGAACAGGGCAGTTGCTTGGACATTTCCTGTGAAAGTACTCTCACTTCAGTCTTGTCCCCGCGCATACAGATGGCACCATCTTTAGACTTTCCTCTGCATTCAGAATCACCTACACACATGCAGATAAGCATGCACATACATACATTCACACACCCATACGCACTCTTGGCCAAATCTGTTCAACCTCAACTGGACTCACAATTTAGAATTTGGTAGGGTCTGGGGGAGTCACATCTATTGTCCTCTCTGAGGAACACACACCTAGATGCAACTTTATCACCAAGCAAGAAAGTCAAGCATAGTTGAACTTGAACAGTTTTTCACATCAGAATTCTCATAATCCAAGCTGAAGCTCCAAAATCTCATTTGGGTTAAATTCATGAATTTCCAGTCAACAAAAGTGATAATGTCTCTTTACTCAAATTGGGCCATATAAAAATAATCTGAATTTTTTCATTGAATAAAATAGATAATTAATTTGTGACATTTGTAATAGTGTGCTTATACTGTCATTGATAGTGACATAAGGTTAAATAAATACTCCATTTCTATTTCCATTTCCATAGTTTGGTAACAAAGAAAACCACTTAAGAAAGCTTGAGACACCCTTGAGTAGCAGTAAGAAATATTTTCAAGGAATTTCTTACTTGAAATGTTGTACTGCATCTTTACAGAGGAGAATCTACTATAAAAACATTTCACTGACTAGTGAAACATTCACAAATTAAGGAGACCACTCTTGTATAAAATCAAAATACACACAGCAATGAAAAAAAATCTTCATTTCTACCATTGTCTTTGCACTACTCTCAAATTAATATTTTCATATGCAGAAGAAAAAAATTACCCAACTTATAATACATTCTTATTTCCATATCTGCCTGCCATTTGCAAGCCCACTTCAAATAATGACAAAATTAGACATTACAAATTGTGTGTGTTGTCTGAAATTAAAGTTTTAAGTTTCTCTGCATTGTTACTCTGCAAATCTTTCCTTTGATAAATTTAAAAATGGCATAATCTTAAACATGCATCCTCAGCATGATAATATTGAACCAAATTCCAATTTTTAGTCTAAAGTAATATGTGTATGTTTTAATGAGAATTTGGACTTGAAACATAAGGATTGCATGTCTAAATCTTGTACTGTAACAGCGATCTTGCTAGCAAGCTCTGCAGATGACAAATTAAAATTACAAACTGAACCCCTCCAGGTATAATGGATTGAAAATTCCCATGGCTTCTTTTGTTAAGTTTAATCCCTATTGTGAAGTATTAACAAGATGGAAACTTTATCCAACTATGATGTTCACAGATAAGGTTTGGGGGAGTTAAATAAGATTAATTAGAATGAATCATGTTGACTTTGTAAAAAGAAGCAGAGAGCCCAGGGAACATCTAAATCCATACAAACACACACACACACACACAAAGAGAGAGAGAGAACATTTTCTTTCCAATTTTTGCCATCTGATATCCAGTACCACCTGGTATTCAGTCTCTGAAAAGGCTAATATCAGATGTGACTCTGAAACTTAAAACTGGAACTGTGAGTCAGAACACCCTTTTTCCTTGAGATGTCCTTGTACAGTCTGTTAGATCTGTTTTCCTTACTTTATTTCTTCCTTCCTTTTTAATTTTTTGTGTTCTGCATATATGTGTCAATGTTGTTTATCTTCTTCTATTGCTCTCCACTTTATTTCTGACCTAGGGTCTTTCAATGAAGCTACAGTATGACATTTTGATTATGTTGGCTGATTAATGGGTCCCAAAACTCACCTGTCTATCTCTGTACTAGTGTTGCAAATGCTGAGGCTTTTATGTACATTCTGGAATTCCAAACTCAGGGTCTCATGATGGCACAGCGAGCCCTTTACCCATCAGGCCATCTCCCCAGCTCATATTCCCGTTAACAAAGTGACAAAGATTAACTTGACTTTGTGGGATCATTGTTGTTCCAGACTCAATCTGTATCAGTATGCTAAGGGTCTGCCTTGTATCCTAATAAAGTCATTGTAGTTAATGTCAAGATGATGTCTGCATGTAAGTAGGCAGGGCAAATAAGTACAAATTGCTCTGGCTAATCAGCTTCAAGGTTAGCACATTAAAAAGTCTTGGTCTATTCAATCATATTAGCTCCAAAGCCATGATATTGAAAGGCCTTGTTCTTTAGAATGATAGACCTTGAACACTTTGAATTTAAGACCATATGAGTGATTACAACCACAGAATAAATGAGTCTTCTACTGGAACGGATTGGAGCTATGAGCACCATGACACAACTTTCTCCATCTAGGAGAAGTGGAATTCTTTCTTATTGATGGAGCAGCTCATATTCTGCCCACTTCTATTAGCCTGTTAAATGGTGATTTAACAAGCAGTGTGTGGGAAAAGTTGGTTCATGGAATGAAGAAACTGGAAGAATTTAATCCCTACCATCATATGATAATATCTTAAAAGGATGTAACTCAATCCAGCTACGGTGTCTAAAGGTGAGACCCTTGAGAACTAATAAGGACTTTAAGTCCTTTGGGTACAGTCCCTAAGATGCAACCTCATTGGCTTTGTTATCAGAGAGAGACAGGCAAACGGACATGCGTGCTTCTTTCTTCATTCCTATGTGATCTACTGAACCATGTCAGCAGTGTTCTGGAAAGAACACCATCAGAGATGAGGCTTTAGACCTTGAACCTCCAGAAGTAGAAGCCAAAATAATCTTCTTTTCTTTGCAAAGTAGTCAGGTATATCATTATAGTAGTCAAACATGGTACTAATACACTACATTTCCAAACTAAATTGAATCCTGTTGACCAGCAAATATAATACGCTAAACTTTGACTTCTACTTGCTTTCATATCCTTATGAAACATTTAACATTTGGTCTGTGACATGTATTTGTCTGGTTGGCCTTTGAAGTGCTTCTATTCACCGTGTAGACAAACACTTTAGAAGCTGAAGTCTGTCCTTCAGATACCTGTTGCCCACAACCATGCTGTCATATGTTTTCAGACCAGTGCTCACCTGTAAATAAAAGAGGTCACAGGATTGTTTTTATGACTAAATGAACAATATCTTTAGACGTGCTTGGTAAATTACTGAGTGATTGCAAATACCAATTGTTCTAACCTCAAGAAATGCATTTCACACAGGAGAAAAGCCCAATGCAGACAAAATAAATAGAAAGCAATGTAATACCAAAGGTATGACCCAGAGTACAATCATGAGTTCAAACAGGCTAATATAAATTTTAAAAGATCAATCCTTGGCTCTATTTTCAAACAGCCTTTCAGTAGGATAAACAAGATGTCTTCTAGACTACAAGAAATAGGGAGATGCTTCGATTAGTAAGTTCCTGATGCACAAACATGAGGAGCTGAGTTCAAATCTTCAGCACCCAGATACAGAAGTTGGATATTGTGATGTGTACTTATAATCTGGAAGGAGGAGACAGGAGGATCCTGGGAGTTCATTAGTCAGCCAGTTCAGTTACTCATTATTTCTGTAACAGTTACTCTTAACTGTTGCTGTAAGAGAACACCCAGAGTCAAATAACTTAAGGGAGAAAATGAAATTTATTCAGCTGACGGTTCCAAAAGAGAGAAATAGCCTTTCATGGCAGAAGCGACATGGCTGGTAGCTGAAGCTGGAAGCCGGCTAAGTCACTGCAAACATCCAGTATGCTAGTGGGTGACAGCTGAAGGGTAAAGGATTCCTGGAGAGTCTCTCTTCTTTTCAGTCTTCTGTTTTGTGGTTCCTTTTATCTGGTCCACTACTGGGAGATTCCTATCAGATCTAGGAAGGTTGCAATGGGATCTAGGGCTGGTCTTATATTGTAAATGTATTGATCCAGATAATCTCTTCAGGTGGTCTTAGCTAATCTTAGTTAATGTCAGGTGTGGTCAAGCTGACATCCAAGATTAACTATCACAATTTTGGTTACAGGTTCTAGAGAAGATAGAGTATACCAGAGCACCATTAACTGAGGACCAAGTGTTTCAAAGCATGAGCCTGTGGGGCACATTCCACATTCAAACTACAACACACAGTAAGCAGAACTAGAAAGTGCTTAGGATTTGAAGAAAATCTGACATTTGTCAGATACAACTTGACCAACATCTAGGGATCATATATAGTCTTGAATTCTTATCCTAGAAAGGAGGGAAATCTGAAATTTAGCTAGATAATTGTGATAGTCAAGATGTTTGTGGAAAAAAATTGACTTGAAGAAAAATGAAAGCAATAAGGTGATGCAAAGAAGAGCAGAAAGACTGGTTCAGCAGTAAAGGCATGGAACACGGCCCTGGAGGCCTGAGTGCAATCCACAAAGCCCACCTGGCTGCAGCAGAGAACTGAAAAACAGTCTCTGACTTCCACATATTCTCTCTCTCTCTCTGACACACACACACACACACACACACACACACACACTATTTCAACAAGTAAAAGAAGATATAGCACTGGATACTTTCTAAAAATAAGAAAATAATACAGATGATAACATACCTATTGCATTTCAAACAGATAAAATTGATTCTGGAGGATTCCATCAGGTGAGCTGCCTGGCCAGAGGCTTTTCCCAGGTCCTGCCCCCTGCGTTGCCTGAATGTTTGGATTCAATCTGGGTAGCCACATATCTGAGTTGCTGGGCCTGTCTGCATTTTAGGTGGAGGCTCCTCCACCCACCTAATCACACACAACCAGGAAATAAGTTGAAGCAGAAGATTTCATACAGCACCGAAGAATAAAGAGAGAAAAGGCCTCCATAAAACAACAGAATAGTCACCTCAGAAGACCCATCTGAGAAATTAGAGAACATTAGAATCACTACCTTTTTTTTTGCAAGTGAATGCCCAAGCAACTATTACTTAAAACAAAGAAAAACCTAGATATTGTTATCATCTAAGTGCTAAAAACTAACATCGCAAAGTGACTTCAAATAAAACTACAATCAATATCTGTTCATCCTAAAAATGCCAACATCTCCCAAGAAAAAGAGAAGAAGCACAAGAATCCAAGAGAACATGTCTCCCCTCAATATCACCAAAAATAAGGCTTCAAATCCCACAAAGGATAGCCAATTGGAAGGTATCCAAAAGAACAATAACCAAGAAAAGGAATTTTAAAGATCAATTATAAATATGTTCAAACAGCTGGGAGAGGACATAGATAAATGCCTAAACACATTTCCAGAAAAACACAATAAACTCAGGAAAGAAATCCAAGAATATACAAATGAACAAGACACAAATAGAATGAAAATAGAGAGCCTGAAAACAGATCTAGAAACACTGAAAAAAAAATGCAAGTGGATTTACAAACAAACATAGAAACACTAAAAATAACCCAGAATGAAACAACACTGGAACAAAAAAATCTGAAGAGTGTAAAAAAAAATTCAATAGAGAGTCTCAAAAATAGAACTGATCATGTAGAAGATGGAGTCTCAGAACTGGAAGATAAGATAGAAGAAGTTCATAAGTTAATGAGAGAAATTGATAAGCAGAAAAACACTTGAATGGAACATACAGGAACTCTGGGACACCATCAAAAGACCCATCCCATGCATCCCAGAAACAGACACACGCAGGGAAGATCCACCATGTATAATCAATGAGATAATAGAGGAAAAGTTTTCTGAGCTACAAAAAGAGATACCCAATCCTGATTCAAGAGGCATGAAGAACACCAAATACTCAGGACAAAAAAAAAAAAAAGGAACATCCTGTGGCATATGATAGGCCACATATCAAATATACACGTTAAAAACAAGATCATAAGAGCTGCAAGATAAAAAGAAAGGGTCACATATAGAAGTAAACCCATCAATAACAACTGATTGCTCAATACAAAAGCCAAAAGGACCTGGAGAGATACAATACAAGTTCTGAATGAACACAAATGCCAACCCAGATTATTATATCCAGCAAAACTGTTGGTCATAATAGAAGGTGAAAGAAAAAAACTCCATGACAAAAACAAACTGAAAGATTATATACAGCTACTAAGCCAGGGCTACAGAGAATTCTGGAAGAAATGTGCAAGATGGAAGATAAGGATTAAAAAAAAATCTAAAGGGAATAAATAATATGAGCACAAGAGCTGAATGAGGGACAAAAGAGGTAAACACCACGAGATCAACAAAATGTCAGGAATCATTAAACACCTTTCAATAATAACTTTAAATGTCAATGGACTCAACTCCCTAACCAAGAAACACAGGCTTAGAACTTGGATCAAACATCATTGATCCATCACTGAACACTTTCTCAGGGTAAAAAGATCATCAAAAATACTCCAACCAAATGAAAAGAGGAAACGAGCTGAAGTTGCCATCTTAATATCAGACAAAATAGACTTAAAACTAAAACAAACCATATGAGATACATATAGATACTACATCTTAGTAAAGGGAAAATTCCAGCAATAAGATATTATAATCTTAAATATATATGCACAAAATATGGAAGCATCAAAATTCATCAAACAAATACTACAGGAAACAAAACAACTAATTAACTGAAATACTGTCAGGCAGGATTACAGCAGCTATGCTGGGATGGGTCTCTAAGGTATTAAGGTTTTTGGAATTCCTGAAGGTCATCCCCCACTGCTGGAATCTCCCTGAAGGTTCACTCCTACTGAGGAACTGATTCCAGTCCTCCCAGAGATAAGATGGCCAAAATTCCCTATGAAAGGATTATGGAGATAACCCCTCCATATCCAACAAACAACTTGGTCTCTAGTTCCAAATGGACCCCTGAACAGCTATTATGACTGTTAATCCCTTGCCTCTAAGGATCCTATTGACAGTGATCCATGCTAGACTTTTTTTTTTTGGGGGGGGGGGTCTTTGACATGTTAGCCATTGTGCAGGTCAGGCAAAGTGCAATTATGGCAACTGTAGTCCTAACTTGTGTGGAGTATCTTGCGCTTCATTGGTCCTCCCCATCTTTAGGCTCTTAAAATCTTGCTGTCCCCTCTTCTGTAAGGTTCCCTAAGCTTTAGGATGGGGAGAGATTTGGCTGGTCTGGTTCCAGGTGATTAATATTCTGAATTATGGTTTGTTGTTGTTTTCAGTTTTGCTTTTCCTGCACCACCCTTGGCTCCATCCTGATCGGTATTGAAGGTCACCTCCTAACCAAAGATAAAAGGCTGTTTAAATGAAGATCTTAATATAAGAGGAGACTCAAAGGTAGATTGAAAAGGAGTAGGATGCCTCAGTGAGAGGGAGTCAGTGTCCCATTTGCAGGATGGTTACCATCCTATATCTGCCAGTCCCTATACCCTCCCTGATTGGTGAGATCAAACCACTTCAGTCACAGGTGACTGTTGGAACCGATGTTCCTTCAAGTCACCCGCCCCGACCCCAAAAGGAGACACGAGGACCGAGAGGCTGATGCAATGGCAATAGGCGAGTTTATTCTGGCATGCCAGGACCCCTCCCCCTTGCAAGCAAGAGAAGAGCGGCCTCGACTGAGGTCGGGGTAGGGTTTTTATAGGGTATAGGGTAGCAAAACATATTTTTCTATAGCACTCTTTGGCACAGTTTTTACAGCACACAAGGACGTTGAGTCGGCCAATGCACCAGATGTTGGAACCGATGTTCCTTCAAGTCACCCGCCCCGACCCCAAAAGGAGACACGAGGACCGAGAGGCTGATGCAATGGCAATAGGCGAGTTTATTCTGGCATGCCAGGACCCCTCCCCCTTGCAAGCAAGAGAAGAGCGGCCACATAGAGGTGGAATGGTTTGGTGACATCTGGCAGGCCTAAAGCCGGTGCCGACATAAGGGCCTTCTTGATATTATCAAACGCCAATTGTTCTTTTTCAGTCCAAGTAAAAGGCTTAGTATTCTTAGTCAAAGCATATAATGGAGCTGCTAGTTCTGCAAAGCCTGGTATCCAGAGCCTGCAAAACCCCGCAGTTCCCAGAAATTCCCTCATCTGTTTTGGGTTCTGGGGTGGCGGAATGTGAAATACAGTTTGCTTCCGTGCTTCTGAAAGCCACCGCTTTCCTCCCTCCAGTAAGTACCCCAGGTAACTGACCTTTTTCTGGCAAATCTGGGCCTTTTTGGCTGATGCCCGGTACCCCAAGTTTCCTAATTCCTGTAGCAGTCGCTCGGTGCCTTCACGGCACGTGGATTCATCAGGGGCAGCCAGCAGGAGATCATCTACGTATTGTAAGAGAGTTACCTGTGGGTTTTGGGCTCTGAAAGGCAGGAGATCCTGATGTAAAGCTTCGTCGAAGATGGTGGGTGAGTTCTTGAATCCTTGAGGAAGCCTCGTCCAAGTAAGTTGCCCAGAAGTGCCTGCCTCTGGGTCCTTCCATTCGAAGGCGAAAAAGGGTTGGCTGGCAGGGGCCAGTTCCAAGCAGAAGAAGGCATCCTTCAGGTCCAGTACTGTGTACCAACTCTGGTCTGGAGGAAGAGAGCTCAGGAGAGTGTAAGGGTTTGGAACAGTCGGGTGGATGTCTGTTACCCGTTTATTTACCTCCCGGAGGTCCTGTACTGGTCTGTAGTCATTAGTTCCCGGCTTTTTCACAGGCAGTAGAGGTGTATTCCAGGCCGATTGACATGGACGAAGGATTCCTGCTTTCAATAATCTAACAATGTGTGGCTTTATCCCTTCCTTAGCTTCTGCAGTCATGGGGTACTGTCGGACTGCAATTGGGGCTGCCTGAGATTTAAGTTCAATGTGGACTGGGGGCTGTTGTATAGCTTTTCCTGGACCCCCTGTCTCTGCCCATGCTTTGGGGAATCGACGCAGCCATGATTCTATCCCCTTGGGGGCTCTTAGTGGGGGTTCAAATAATCGGTGTTCATCTTCTAATTTGACAGTTAGAACTTGTAGGGGCCGCCCTTTAGGGTCAGTTACTGTTGTCCCCTCTGGGGAAAAGTGAATATGAGCTCCCAGTTTGGTTAGCAAGTCTCTTCCCAAAAGTGGGTAAGGACAGTCGGGAATGACTAGAAATGAGTGGGATACCCGGCCCACTCCAAGGTCCACCGTTCTTCGGGTAGTCCATAAGTATTGTTTGTTTCCAGTGGCCCCTTGTACCCAAGATTTCTTCCCAGAACGCTTTCCCTGGTCTTGCAGTAAAACAGAATGTTGAGCCCCGGTATCTACAAGAAAATCAGTTTTCTTCCCCTCCACACATAAGGTTACCCTGGGTTCAGGGAGGGGTGCTGAACCCCGTCCTCCCTAATCGGATTCTTCCCCCAGGGCTAACACTCGAGAGGAGTTACCTGGCAGGCGTCTTCGGAACGAAGGTTTCTTGAGGCAGTCCTTTGCCCAATGTCCTTTTTCTCCACAACAGCGGCATTGATCCCGGTTGATTTTCCTGTTCCCTTTATTGCTCAGGTATCCCTCTCTCTCTCCCTGCTTATCTTGTCTGTCTTGTATTACTGCAGCCAGGATTTGAGTAAGCCTTTTCTCATGCTTTTTATCCCTGCTGTCTTTTTCCTTTTCCCTCTTCTGTTCTTCTATATCCCTATTATAGAAGACTTTTTCAGCCACCTGTACTACATCTCTCAGTGACTTATCTTGTAATCCTTCTATTCTCTGTAATTTCTTTTTAATGTCTTTGGCTGACTGATCTATAAAAGCCATCATCACTGTAGCCTTATATTCTGGGCTAGTAGGGTCAAAAGGGGTGAACCTGCGAAAGGCTTCCATAACCCGCTCAAGGAAAATGGCAGGTGCCTCCTCTGATCCCTGCAAGACTTCTCTCACCTTAGTCAAATTAGTAGGTCGCTTAGCCGCGCCTCGGAGACCTGCCATTAGAGTCTGGCGGTAGACGTTGAGACGCTCCCTACCTTCAGCAGTGTGGTAGTCCCAGTTAGGTCTGGTCAGGGGAGATGCTGCATCTATGAGGGCCGGAATGATGGTAGGCCTCCCATCCTCCCCAGGCACATTCTTTCGAGCCTCCAGTAGGACCCGTTGTTTCTCTTCAATAGTGAGAAGAGCTCCCAACAGTTGTTGGCAGTCCTCCCATGTTGGCTGGTGGGAGAAAAGAACTGACTCTATGAGCGAGATCACAGCATCAGGATTCTCCGAGAAGGGGGGGTTCTGGTTTCTCCAGTTATACAAATCTGAGGATGAGAAAGGCCAATATTGAAGGGGTCTATTTCCCTGTTCGTCCGGAGGACCATATTCTCGCAGGGGCAGTGTGGGAATGGCATCTTTATGCTGGAGCCTCTGCCTGGTGCCTGCTGCAGGTCCCTGGGTAAAAGCTGTTAATGAGGGGTATTGGGAAGGAGGTAAGGGATCAGGCGGAGAAGGTGGGGCAGAGGCAGGAGATGGGAGAATTCCAGGGGATTGAAGTTCTCCTGGTCTTTCTGGTCTCTGCTGGACATACGGGGGTGGTTGGTCCAGCAATCCCTTTTGCGTCCCATCTTCCTGTAGAACCTCTGTTTTACCCCCTTGTTTGGGGGACAGGGTTGAGAAGGCAAGAATTGGGAAAGGTTGGGGAACAAAAGATTTCATCCAGGATGGTGGATCCTGCACCAAGTCTTCCCAGGTCACTATGTATGGTACCTGGTCAGGGTGCAGCGGGTGTCCGTGCGGTCCCTCCTGGAATATCTGTTTTTTAACAAGGGAGATTAATTCTTTTTGAAAAGATCCTTCAGGGGGCCATCCTACATTGAAGGAGGGCCATTCATTCTTGCAGAATGTCTGCCATTTACTCTTTCTCAGTTCTAAAGAGAGATTATGTCCTCTTTCCCTAACGTCCGTCCAATGGTCAATCGTCAAGTCAAGGGGCGTTGATTGAACCTGCCCCATGATATATCTAATTTCCTGAAAACAAAAATACCCTAAGAACACAGAGAAAGAGACAATAACAAATCCAACAATTATCTGAGACGCCCGGCCCCCGAGCGCTCGCTCGAGAGGTCGCACTCCCGGGAAGAAAGTGAAAGTAAAAGAAGCCGGCAACAGAGGAGCTCGGAGGCCCGCTGCAGTTCGGGTATGTCCTCCTTCTCCAAAAAGTCTCACCAAGAGCCCAGTTGGGAAAATCCCATCCAACTGCGGCTTACTCGACAGGGTTGGGTTCAATTGGGAAAATCCCGTCCAATTGCCCAAGCCTTATGAGGGGTTCAGCTGGGAATATCCCGTCCAACTGAGCCCAGCTGGGAAAATCCCATCCAACTGCGGCTTACCCCCTGCTGCCCCCGGGGTCGGACCGTCGTCCTTGCCCCCCTGCGAGGTCTCGGACACGTCTGTCCACCTCTTGACGGGTACAGCCCCAATTTCGTCCCACCTAGGTGGCCTGGAAAAGAAACTGACAGAGAGACCACAGACACAATGCACGAGACACAAGACAATTCAGGAGCTCCACTCACCTTCAACCTGGGTCGTCGCTTCCCCCGGGGTGGGTTGGGGCCTTCCCGGCCAACGCACCAGATGTTGGAACCGAAGTTCCTTCAAGTCACCCGCCCCGACCCCAAAAGGAGACACGAGGACCGAGAGGCTGATGCAATGGCAATAGGCGAGTTTATTCTGGCATGCCAGGACCCCTCCCCCTTGCAAGCAAGAGAAGAGCGGCCTCGACTGAGGTCGGGGTAGGGTTTTTATAGGGTATAGGGTAGCAAAACATATTTTTCTATAGCACTCTTTGGCACAGTTTTTACAGCACACAAGGACGTTGAGTCAGCCAAGGGTGACCATCAGATGTTTTAGTCGAGGTCTCGGTCTGCACGTCCGCGGCAGAGCTGACTTGTTTGGTAGCGGTGGGCTTGGGGTGAAACTTCGGTCATAGTTACAATAATAATACTAAGGCGTTGGTGGTGTTTGGGTTAACTGCACGTATTGGGAGCATTTCCCGGAGTTTTGTGTGGGGAGGGGGCAAGCGGGCTTAGACAGCATATTGAAAACATTTCTCTGAAACCTTGAAGGGGGAGGTCTGGGTGGTTTGGCATTTGGCCCTCTTGCAGGGACCTTGAGAGGGAAGATGTTTTTCAGTCTCTAGCCACCTGTTGTTCTCAGAACTCTGAAAACTACTGACCACCAAGCTCAAGGACATAGACATTCCTGCTTTTGGGTCTGTCTAAAATTTCCTTTTCTTCCACAGTGACCAGGAAGGGAAGTGAGAGTGAGCTTCACCAGATGTCTTGCTACTTACATGCAGTGACCTATTTTCTGTACTGAAGCATGATCACCTCTCTCCTTTTTTTCTGAAGGGGGCCTCCTTCCCCTTTCTTCCTATTTATAATCTTTGTGGATTACAGTAGGTATTACAGAGATTTACCTTTGAACATGTCATTAAGTGAGTTTGATACTAGAATCTACCTATTAGGGAACACATATAGTGTCTAATTTTCTGTGTCTGGGATACTTCATTCAATATAATTTTTTCTAATTCCATCCATTTCCCAGAAAATTTCATTAATTCATCTTTTTTGATGGCTGAGTAGTATTCCATTGTATGAATGTACCACATTTTCCTTATCCACTCATCAACTGTTGGGCATTTGAGTTGATTCCATGACTTTGCTATTGTAAATAGTGCTGCTATGAACATGATTGTACCTGTGTCACTGTACTATATTTTTGCATTATGGGGGATTATTCCAAGAAGTGGTATAGCAAGGTCATATGGCATTTCAATCTTTAACTTGTTTAGAAATCAATAAACTGATCGCAAGTGGTTATATAAGCCTGCATTCCCACCTGCAATGTAGGAGAGTTCCCTTCTCTCCACAGTCTCTCCAGCATTCGGTGTTGTTTGTATTGTGGATTTTTGCCATTCTGACCTGGGTGAGATGATATCTCAGAGAAGTTTTGATTTGCATTTCCCTGATGGCTAAGGATGTGGAGCATTTTTTAAGATATTTGTTAGACATTTCAATTTCCTCCCTGGAAAAGTTTCTTTTGAGTTCCCAAGCCCATTTTCTACTTGGGCCATTTATCTCCTTGATGTTCAGTTTTTTAAGTTCTTTGTGCTCTCTGGATAATAGAGCTCTATCAGATATGTGGTTAGTGAAGATTTTCTCCCATTCTGTTTGCTTTTTTGCTGGGTTTACAATCTCTTTATTTGAACAGAAGCTCTTTAATTTCATAAGATCCCACTTGTTCAGTGTTGGTTCTAGAGACTATGCTATTGGATTTCAATTTAGGAAATGTCGGCATAGTCCAATCACCTCAAGAGAGTTTCTTATCCTTTCAACTAGGATTTGTACAGTCTCTGGTCTAATATTGAGGTTCTTGATCCATTCGGAATTAATTTTTGTATGTGGTGACAAGTATGGGTCCAGTTTTAATCTTCTGCATGTGGACATCCAGTTTTGCCAGCACCATTTGTTGAAGATGCTGTTCTTTTTCCACTGGATTTTTTTGGGCCCCTTTGTCAAAGATCAAATGGCTGTAATTTTGTGGGCTTATATCTGGGTCTTCAACCCTTATCCATTGATCTGTGTGTCTATTTTGGAGCCAGTACCAGGCTGTTTTTATTACTATGGATTTGTAGTATAGATTAAGGTTTGGTATGATGATACCACCAGCAGTGTTTTTGTTACTCAGGATTGTTTTTGCTGTCCTAGGCCTTTTGTGCTTCCATATGAATTTTGAGATTGTTTGGTCAATTTCTTCAAAGAATTGCTTGGGGATTTTGATTGGTACAACATTGAATCTCTATATTGCTTTTGGTAGGATGGTCATTTTTATGATGTTGATTCTGCCAATCCAGGAGCATGAGAGGTCTTTCCACCTTCTGGTGTCTTCTGCGATTTCTTTCTTTAGGGTTTTAAAGTTTTTATTGTAAAGGTATCTTACTTCCTTAGTTAGGTTTATACCAAGGTATTTCATTTTTAGGGGCTATCGTAAGTGGGATTGTTTCTCTTAGGACTTTTTCACTTTTTTCATCCTTGGTGTATAAGAAGGCCACTGACTTTTGCACATTTATTTTGTAACTTGCTACCTGCTGAACTTATGTATTAGCTCCAGGAGTTTTCTGGGGGAGTTTTTAGGATCATTCATGTATATGATCATGTCATTTGCAAATAGAGGTATCTTGACTTCCTCCTTGCTGATTTGAATCCTTTTTATCTCCCTCTCTTGTCTTATTGCTCTAGCTAAGACTTCAAGTACAATATTGAATAGAAATGGTGAGAATGGACAGCTTCAAGATTTTCCCCATTGAGTATAATCCTTGCTGTTGGCTTATTGTATACAGCTTTTATTATGTTGATAAAGGTTTCTTCCATCCCTATTGTTTCTAGGGTTTTAATCATAAAAGGATATTGGATTTTGTCAAAAGCTTTTCCTGAATCTATCACGTGGTTTTGAACTTTGGATTGGTTTATATGATGGATTACATTTATTTATTTGTGAATGTGGAACCAAACTTGTGTGCCTGAGATAAAGCCTACTTGATCACAGTGAATGATCTTTTTGATATGTTTTTGAATCTGATCTGCTAAGACTTTGTTGAGAATCTTTACACCTGTGTTCATCAAAGAGATTGGCCTGTAGTTTTCTTTTATAGTATATCTTTATTAGGTTTTGGGATTAGTATTTAATTAGCTTCTTGGCAGCATTCCTTCCTCCTCCAAAATTTGATGGAACATTTTAAGGAGTATTGATGTTAGTTGTTCCTTAAATGTCTGGTAGAATTCTGTGCTGAATCCATCTGGTCCAGGACATTTTTTGGTGGGAAGATTTGTGATTACTTCATCAATTTCCTCATATGATATAGGACTATTTAAATAATTCAAAACTTCCTGGTTCAATTTAAGTAAGTTGTGCTTACTCAGGAATTCATACATTTTTGTGTTATCAAATTTCATGGAGTATAAGTTTTTGACATAGGATCTTAAAATTCTCTGAATTTCTTGGGTATCAGTTGTGATAATTCTAGTTTCATTTTTAATTTTGTTAATTTGGCTTTTCTCCCTCTTGATTTTGGTTAATTTAACTAGGAGTATATCAATCTTATTGATTTTTTTCAAAGAACCAGCTTTTTGTCTGGTTGATTCTCTGTATCATTTTCCTTATCTCAATTTCAAATATTTCTTCCCTGATTTTGCTAATCTCCTCTCTTCTATTGCTTTTGGGATGAGATTGTTCTTGTGTCTCTAAAGGTTTAAGCTGTATTGTTATTTACTTGTGATGTTTCTATTTTTTCAATATAGGCATTCAGAGCTATAAACTTACCTCTTAGGATGGCTTTCATTGTGTGCCAGAGATTTTTGATATTCTGTATTTTCATTATTGTTCACTTCTAGGAAATCTTGAATTTCCCTTTTGATTTTTTCTTGAACCCAATTCTCATTCAGCAATATAGTGTTTAGTTTCCAAGAGTTAGTGTATTTTCTGCTGTTTGTTTTGTTGCAGATGTCAAGCTTTAGACCATGGTGGTGTGATAGGGTACAGGCTACAATTTCAACTTTCCTGTCTATGTGGAGATTCATTTTGTGGCCCAATATGTGGTCTATTTTGGAGAAAGTTCCAGGACTGTTGGTGTTTGGATGGAAAGTTCGATAGAGGTCTGTAAGGTGCATTTCAGTAAAGGTTTGATTTAGTTTCAATGTGTCTCTGTTGAATTTTTGGACACAATTTATCCCATTTGAAAGTGTAGTATTAAAATCGCCAAATATTATTGTTTTGGGATTGATTTCTTGTTTTAGACATTGTAGCATTTGTTCAATGAATGTGGGGGAGCCCATATTAGGTGCATATATCTTCAGTATTGTGAAGTCTTCCTGGTGAATTGTACCTATAACTAAAATGTAATATCCTTCTGTATCTCTTATAATTTTTCTTTTGGTTTGAATCCACTTTGTCAGATAGCATAATTGCTATCCCTGCTTGTTTCCTGGTTTCATTAGCTTGAAGAATTTTGACCAGCCTTTTACTTTTAGAATGTGCCTATCTTTTTGTGAGCTGTGTTTCCTGAAGGCAGCAGATGGATGGGATGGGATTTCTAATCCATGTTTGCAATCTGTGTCTTTTGATTGGTAAGTTAATTCCATTGACATTTAGTGTTATAATGGAGAAATTACTTTTAATTCCTGACACTTTTGTGTTTATTGGCTTTCATAAGTGTATTATTTAGCTTGTTGGTTTTGGTGGTATTATACTTCCCTTCTGTCCTCATGGATATACTTGTTCTTTTCTTCAAGCTTGAGTATTTTTTCTAGCATTTATTGAAGGCCTGGTTTGGTGGTAAGCCTTCAAGTTGTCTTGGAAAATTTTTCTTTCACCCTCGATCATGACTGATAGTTTTGCTGGGTATATCAGCTTGAATTGACATTTGTGCTCATTCAATACTTGAAGTACGTCTCACAAAGTTCTTCTGGCTTTTACTGTTTCCATTGAAAAATCATTTGTTATTTTAATAGGTTTACCTTTAAAAGTGACTTGTTTTTATTCTCTTGAGGTTCTCAGCACATTCTCTTTGTCTTGTATGTGTAGTGAGTGTTTTGACTATTATTTTTTATGGCGAGTTTCTATTTTGGTCATATCTGTTTGAGGTGTGGAATGCCTCTTGTATTTGGATGAGCCTTTCTTTCCTTAGATGAAGGCCACTTAATTTTGACAAAGGTGCCAAACCTACATGCTGGGGAAAAGACAGCATCTCCAAAAGTAGTACTGAGAAAATTGGACATCTACATGTAGAAGAATAAAAATTGACTTTTGCCTCTCTTCTTACACAAAAGTCAACTTCAAATAGATCAAAGACCTTAATATGAAACCAAAAACTCTGAAATTATTAGAAGTAAAAGTAGGAAGTACACTTGAATGATAGGCCTAGGTAAAGATTTTCTAAGCAGAACAACAAATGCCCAGGAACTAAGGCCAATAATCAGCAGATGAGGCTTCACGAAATTAAAAGACTTCTGTTCACAAAAGAAACTCTTAACTGTGCAAAAAGACCACCCACAGAATGGAAGAAAATCTTTGCCAGCTATGAATCTGACAATGGATTAATCTCCAGAGTATACAAAGAACTCAGAAAATTAATCACCAAGATAACAAATATCCCAATTAAGAAATGGGCCCTCGAACTAAACATGGATTTCCCTCAAAAAAAAAAATGAGGTGTCAAACAATTACCTTAAAAGATGCTCAGTTTCCCAGAATATCAGAGAAATGCAAATCAAAACAACCCTATGATACCATCTTACCCTAGTCAGAATGGCTAGGATCAAGAATACAAACAACAGAGATTGTTGGCAAGGCTGTGGAGGAAAAGGGACACTTATTCACTGTAGGTGGAAGTGTAAAATGATACAGACTCTGTGCATATCAGTGTGGAGGTTCCTCAGAAAGCTTAAAATAGAACTGCCATATGACCCAGCTATACCACTCCTAGAAACATCCCTAAAAGACTCGACATCTTATTACAAAGACACTTGTTCATTGTAGCGATTCACAATAGCAAAAAAATGGAGTGAGCCAACATGCCCATGACCAGAGGAATGGATAATGAAAATGTGGTGCATATAAACAATAGAAGATTACTCAGCCATCAGAAAGGATGACATTATGGAATTTTCTGGTGTAGCAGTTTGCCTGCATGGTTGCTAATAAATCACCATCAAACAGCTAAAGGAAACAAGAGGTTTATTTTCTCTCACAGTTCTCAATCCAGATAGACAGGAGTGTTCACACCAACCCCAAAGCCAAGGGTATTGGCTAAACTATCTCTGTATGATGGCTAAGAGATGGACAATTCTTACTTATCACAAAAGCATGTCCGGCCAAGTGTACACACTTTCTCAACCAGCTTTCTGTATTTTATTCTATGGCCTAATCCCACCCATCAGCTTCCCCATCAGCTAGACAATCTCCTGCAGGTTTGCTCTGGGCTTAACTCAACAGCTAATTCTCTACAAATGTGCCCAGATCTCAAACTGTCAACTATCAAGTTGAACCTGTGCCAAACGATGACATCTGGTCATTGTTTGGCATGGATGGAACTGAAAACAGAAAGTTAAGCACCACATATTCTCTCTTATATGTGGATGATTGAACTGATATCCTTGCCAATGTTTTTGGATTGGAAACTCTGTAAGAGCCAGAAAATTTTAAAAAGACCTATGAGTGGGAAGATGAGAAGGGATGGTTAGGGTGAAACCTTTTAAAGTGGAGTTTTAAGATCCCAGGACAAAGGTGAAGGAGGGAATGACAGGATGGAAGATAGGAGGGACATGGGAGATAGGAAGGACGGAGGGACTTATAGAAAAACCCTAAGATTGTGGGACGTAAACCCAAAGGAACATCTTATGCTAGTTACATGTCAAAAAAAGTCTTTTAAAGAAAGGAATGAGAAAAGGAAGTCCCTATGCAGCTCAGCATAGAATGAAGAAAACAAGAGGGAGGACCTTAAACTGATCCATTTAGAACCCAGGGGAAAAGTTATACTAAAAGTAATAGAAATGTGGCACTTCCTGATAAAATGTTGGTCAGAGAGGTCTTCAGGCCCCCAAACATTATAGGCTTTTGCCATTGCTCTTGGTTGTTCTCCAAAAACAGTCAGTAAGACTCTATTACTAAAGATGCAACACAAATGGGTCACAGAATGTGACAAAATACATCAACTGGAACCGGTCTAAGGACTTTCTCCTTGCTGGATGGCTCACACAGTACCAGAAAATACTGTAGAAGCTGCTGGGAGAGAGAAACAATCACAAATCCTATCAACAGCATGAGATCTGTAAGTTGCAATAAATAATCACCATGGCAACTGGTGACCACCAGTGTAATAGTGGCAAGGAGACAACCAACAGCTTTCTGATTTGATTCCAGACCCACTTGTCAGAATGGTTCCTACATTTGAGAAATGAACATGCCAGTGGGGTGGTCTGAAGAGAGGTAACTTGAAATACCATGGAGTCCTGAGTCTTCTCAGAAATAGACAAGGCACAGTCAACCATGGAGTCCATAGAAGCATATAAGCATAAGGGTGAAAGGGAGTGGTAGGGAATAGTAAAGGAAAGGGAAGGATGGGAGAGAGGGGGAAGGGAGATCGTTGGGATGAGTTCTCAATATGTTTGTAATAGTAGAAAAAATAAATTAAAAAAAAACAGCTTCTGGAAAGATCACTAAGGAGGATTAGCAAAAGCAGAAATGCAAACCTTAAATAGTGTATATTATTTCAAGAAATGAAATCAGTACTTAACAATCTGAACACAAAGGAAATGTCAAACTTAACTCACTTATGCCTTACTTTATTTTTAATCTTTCAGACGAGAGAAAGATAAGGAGTATTTAGTAGGTGATATAGTAATACTAAAATCAAACTGGTGTCAAAATTATACAAGCATGCAAACAAAAAGTAAATTATGCTCAGTTGACTCACATACTCACATGCATACTCAAAAATGCTCATTAGCCAAATGAATTGCAGTGTACAGCACTGTGAATAAGCCCATTGCTACATGAGAGTATTGTGCCACCTTAGTCCATTTGCTCACTGTTGTCTTTCAGTACTTGTTACTGTATCTTGAGCTGGGGGACAGCTCAGTGAGTAAAGTTCTTGCTCCTCAAGAATGAAAACCTGAGTTTGGACATAGGTGGATCCTGGGGACTCGTTGGCCAGCTAGCTAGCCCCAGTGGAGAGCTCCAGGTTCAGCGCAGAGATTCTGTTTCAAAAACTAAGGCGAGGAGTGAATAATCCAGAAACTTGCTCCATTATCAACCTTTGCCCTTCACATGCAACCCACAGGAGAGTGTACATATTCACACACACACACACACATACACACACACACATGCACAGCACATACACATGTATGTATAGATATGCACATGCAGACATACATATACACAATGCTTGTATGCACATGCACATATATTCACATTTAATATATCTTTTAAAAGTTTTTCTGGAGAAAGTTGGTTTCATAACTAGGAAGTTTTATGATCGAATTAAAAATATTAGAGTTTAGCAGAATTACACAATCATCTTCAAGTAGAGAGGCTTTGTTGCAGTAATATACAAAAATTAAGATTTTTGCAGGAATGAAAAGCTGATCTAACATTAGAAAGCCATGAAAAGAATTTATCACATTAGTATTAGGAGAGTAAAAGATACTAATTTTTAGAAATTCAGGCTATACCTCAAAAGCGTCTCTGTGCATTTTCTTTGTTTATTACAAACTACTTGATGCTGGGAAATATTTTTGAAGGTACAAGTTTTGTTGAGTTCACAGTTCTTGAAAGTTCAAGAGCATGGTGTTGATATCTTCTTGGGCTTGGGGAAAGATTTATGGCACCAAATTAGTAGGACACGAGCAGAAAACATCATGCAGTGAGACAGAAAGATTCAGAAGTGTTGCCAGGATTACTGAAAACAGTCTGCTTTCCCAACACCTTGGAGGCAAGAACACACTCCAAAGAAAATCCTTAATCCTCCTCAAGGGCCAAATCACTTCCCACTAACCCTGGGCCTTCAAGACTCTATGGCTGCTCAATATCACCACACAGGGAAACAAGCTCCCAGCTCATGAAGCTCACACAGGAGGACAAGTTGAAATCATATGTGAGCCATAGATGGTGATCACTCTCCAGCAATATCACACACATCTGCCTCTACTAGCCAAGAAAGGCTCATGTCTGCAGCCACCAATGTGCTGCCACATCTGTAGCTGCTGCTGGAAGACAGGAAAGATGTATATCTCACTTTAAGACACGTGCTTGAAACTATGTGACTCTTTGCCCACTGCTTAGCATAGCCATGACACATGACAGGAGGAGGTGTTGGTGTATCACTTAGTGTGATATATTCTGGAAAGATAGTTTCAAGAGACTGAATTAGAGATATTGCTCATTGTTCATTTTGCCACCGTAAAAGACAGAGGACATATACCAGGATATCTGCTCCCAGCAGGCCTGTTGTATTACAGGGAACAGAGATCCACCAAAGAAGGGAGAACTAGGGAGGGGGTCATTTAAAGCATTACCAAGTAGGGCTACAGGTCCACAAGAGTATAAGGCAGTGCCTTGATCTAAGCAGTGCCAGGGCTTCAGCACCCTGAGGCACATTTACTGCCACTTCTTCGCATGTGGTGGGAGCTTCACCATGCTGGATGCCCCACTTGGTTTCTCTCTATAGAGTCTTTGATAGTTTTATAGAGAGCAACTCACTTAAAAAGACAGAGTCTGGGACAGGAAAAATGATCCAGGATTGGTTGTTGTTGCTGTTGTCTTTGCCTTGCAAGCAAAAGGACCTGAGTTCAGATCCCACAATATTACACAAAAGTGTCAGGCAAAAATGGAAGCAGCCTATAATTCTGGCCCTGGAAATCAGAGCCTGGGAAATTCCAGAGCAAAGCAACAAATAGCTAGAATATCCAGGACACCCTTGGGTCCTCAAGGCACACATATTCAAGTGCCTTGCCCCATACACACATACAACACCCATATATGGAAGGAAGGAAGGAAGGAAGGAAGGAAGGAAGGAAGGAAGGAAGGAAAGAAGGAAGGAAGGAAAGAAGGAAGGGAGGGAGGGAGGGAGGGAGGGAGAGAGGGAGGAAAAGGAAAAGGAAAAGGAAAAGGAAAAGGAAAAGGAAAAGGAAAAGGAAAAGGAAAAGGAAAAGGAAAGGAAAAGGTATGATTGTTCCAGTCCCAGTAAGATGCTAGGGGTCAGATGTCTTAGAATCCTTGTCTGTATCCATCCAAGGTTGTGAATGGGAAAAGATTAAAGGGCATGTGTCCAAACAAGAAGAATACTACTGGAGATATAAGAGAACTGTAGGAAAGACAGAAACACCCACACACATATCATTTAACCATCACCACCACAAATACACAGCTACAGCTGCCCTTTGTCAGTTACAGCTGTCTGTTGAAAATGTGGATGATTAAAATTCAAAAAAAATCCTCATAAATCCAGCATAAATGTAAAGGTTAAAAATCATAAAAAGCAAAAATACCATCTGGTTGGTGTAATATAAGCATTTACTGAGAATTTTTAATATAATTATGCTCGAAATCTAATGTCACACTCGCGGTATTTGACTGTTCTCTCTTCACCTCTATTCTTTTTGAATCTTTAAGAAATTCATTGAAATATCTTTGTTTCCTTCTTTTCCCTCCACTTCCATTCTCACTGGAAGGTTGGTTTGGCTCTACAAAGGCACCACATAAAGAAGGACTCCTTCCTCATTCTCCCACTTCAGGGGGTCTTAGCAGTTTTACTCTAAAAAAGATACCGTGGGCCTCACTTCCCACTCAGTGGGAGGTCTATGTTTAAACACTAAAGAAATGAGAAATAAATAAAGAAATAGCCATAAATTTGAAATTCCCAAACCAGACCATTCCCCAAATGGTGGCTTGGCTAATAAGTCGCCCTCAGCTGTTCTGCTCATGCTTGGACAGGAGGCTGAATGTCAGCTACTCAGCATGACTTGGGTCCCACTGCGGTGCAAGGCCATGAGCTAGACAGAACAGGGCCTGGCTTTGAAGAACTTCCTTCCAAAGATTAAGAGCAGCGTGGAGCAGGACAGCACAGCAGTCTCCATACAGACTGGGAAGCTTACACATGGCTTGGGGACATGTGCTGATGTCATGCTTGGCTGCAGCACGTTTGGATGTGGAACGGTTCTCCAGGGAACAAAAAGAGAAAAACAACAATACCAGTACAAGGAAAACTATGTGTCCTAGGGGTCTGGAGCACAATGGCAGGAATTTTTAAGATCTGTGACAAGGAAATAGATAAGAACTGAAGTAAGAAGTGCAGATGGACCATCAAGATAACTCAGTGAGGAAAAGTGCTTGCTGCAAGCCCAATGATCTGAATTCAATCCCAGGATGCCACAGAGGCAGAAAGAGAACCACCTCCACAAAGTAGTCTTTTGACTTCCACATGTGCACTGTACACACACACACACACACACACACACACACACACACACACACACAGCAGCAGCAGCAGCAGGTAGACTATCATTTGAAAGGCCCTGATCACAATTCTAAGATTAACTCACAAAGCCTATGTATCAAAACTTTTCTTATCATTGTAACAAAGTACTTGACAGAAATAACTTAAGGGGGCAACATGTATTTTAGTTCATAATTTTAGAGGGTTTGATACATCATAGGAAATAGCACTCTCTGCCATAGCAGTGGGAACATGTGGAAGGGGACAGACATTTCACAAGTTGGCAGCACAGAAAGCAGAAGGAAGATTAGAACCAGAGTGGATGCAGTTTTAAAAGACCCATTACTAATTACCTACTTTTATAAACTATACCTATCTTTCAAAGGTTCTGCATCTTCCCAAAATATAGCCACTTTCTGGGCAACAAGCATTCAAAATATGATTCTATGGGGTTGGTAATCATTAATATTGACTGTTAACTTTGGGGGCCCTAAAATATGTAGGCAGCAAGTGTCTTGGCACATTTGTGAATGGTTATGTAGATTAGATTAACTGGATGTGATTTAAAACATAAGTGACACTATTCCCTAGGCAGAGGTCCTAGGTTGAATAGAAAGGAGAAAGTGAGCTGAAAACTAACTAGCATTCATTTCCCTGCTTCATGATTGCAGATACATGATCAGTTTCAAGCTCCTGTTGCCATGACTTTCTAAGCAATGATGGATTGCACCCTTGAACTGAAAGCCCAAATAAATCCTTCCCTCTTTAAGCTGTTTTGCCAGATATTTTTGTCTCAGCAACTAGACAAGCAACTAATTCAGGAATGGGAGTCATTTCAGACTCAAACAAAACATCCAGGGCTGGTAATCATGCAGGTTTATGCAAAAGAGATTTGAGACATGCTACAATAGTGATATTGACTAGATTTTTCTTTCGAGGTGAGACAAGAAGCATGTTTGCTTCTCCTGGGTTAGCAGCTTGCAGAATAAAGTTGATATAGGTTAGAGGAGTTTGGCTGAGGACACAGATGGGGAAAGAAAGAATTGATGGTGAACTAGGACAGGACTTAGCAGCATTTAACATCAGGATAGATAAGCCTAAAACTATATCAAAAGCAATACTGCTACATATTTCAAATGGATGAGTTGTCTAGTACATGAATGTATCTGAAGTTTTTGACATGTATCTCTTAACATATATAAAAACAAACTCAGAATGAATTGAATGCTCAAAACTATGACACTACTAGAAGAAACATATAAGAAACACTTGGAGCATTGGTATGAGTAAAGTTGTTTTTAGCATCACTACAAAAGCAATATGAAAATCAAAACTATACAAATGGGACTGTGTCAAAATAAATTTTGTGGTTAGCAAAGGAATAGTCAGGTGAAAGAACAGACAATATGATTTTTTAATTTTTTTATTTATTATTTATTCAATTGTGCATGTATGTGTGTGTGTGTGTGTGTGTGTGTGTGTCTAGAACCATGGACGAATTCGGAACCACCATGGATGCCTCCACCTCCTCTTTGTTTACTCTGCCTCAGGATTCACAGGCTCTGCCCTACCAGGACCAGAAACGTAGGCTGCCCCACTTCTGCCCAGCGTCTATATGTGGGGTCTAGGATCCAAACTCAGGACCTTCCACCTGCAAGGCAGAGACTTAACCCCTGAGCCACCTCTCCAGCCCCAAGAACAGACAATATGAAAATGACAAAAAATGTTTGAAAAGCCATTCATGTGACCAGGGATTTGTATCCCAAACAGATGAAAGATAAGGAACTGAAGCAACTCCCCAACATATATATATATATATATTCAAAAATGGACAAGAGATGGGAGAACACTGAGTCTGTACAAGATGCTAGTTTTAATCTCCAGCATCTTAAGAGGAAGAATATATAAATCTCCAACAAACATGTGGAAAAGTCGTCAACATCATTAACACTGCAAATGTAAATCAAAGCCTCCATGAAATATCATCTCACCCCAGTTAGGATGTATATCATTCTAGAGATGAAGAAATGGCAAAGGTTAGCAAGGAATCGAAGAAGGGGGAACTCTGACTGTTCATAAGAATGTGGGTTAGTAGAGCAATTATGTAAGACAGTATAAAGAGGGTTCAAAATTCTAAAAATCAAAGCAGCATAGCCTCCATCAATTCCAGTACTGGGGATGTATCCAAAAGAAAAGAAGTCATTACTGCAGACACATCTGCTTGCTCATATTTACTGTGGCACTAGCTGCAGGAGTCACAACATGGAATCAGCTCAGTGACTCACATTGTTTCAGGAACCTTTTTTGGAAGAATGTGAATAAAGGCCTCTTACCCCAGATGACAGACAGGCTTACCTCCAAGCCTGACTTGGTGGATCTGCAAGTTTATTGGAATTGCTTACAGGAGTTGGGTGAGGGATTGCTGACAGGACTGTGCATGACTCCCAAACAAATACACCTCTGTTGGTCCCCACCCCACCGTAGACAATGATCTTATGGATGCTACATGGTCAAGTCACTTTCAGTAAATTTCCCATTTCCTCTACACTCTCAGACTCTCCCCACCTCCAGGGTCACACAAGGCTTGAAGGACACCAGAGAGTAAAGGCTGACATCCCAAGTAGAGATTCTTTGGCCTTCCCAACCCTTTCTCCATGGTGTGCCCACAGCTCTACATTACCATTGGAATGTCATTGCCAATTCTAAGATGGGATGGGATGGTAATGTTGCTTCTGCCCCGGGGATAAAACCAAATTACAACAATGGTATTTTCCCCTTATTATGACCAAATACGTGACATGACTTGGGGGAGACAAAGCTTTATTTGGGCTCATAGTTCCAGAGATTCCGCTGCCAGATCCTCGGTTCTGTTGATTCTGGGTTTATGGTGAGGCAGACCATCATGGCTGTTGGACCATGTGGCATAGGAGAATTGTTAACCTCATGCAGACAGGAAAAGGAGATAAGATGGGAAGAGTCCAGAGAGGGACATGATACAACCCACAAGGACCCATCCATAGAAACTAAATTTGTGCCTAAAACAAACCTTCTAAAGCTTCCAGAACCTCCAAAAATAGCACTAAGACAGTGAAGAGAGACAAAGTTATGAGGACACAGAAAGAGAAAGGAGCCCCTCACTCTGGGGTCTGTTGAAGCTTCTCACCAGTGAGTAATCAAGTATTAATTTCAACATAAAATTGACAATTTCTGCTGTGAAGCTCACCAACGCAAAGGCAGTGTTTCTTTTTACATTGAAAAATTAAGTGAGAAGACCTGTGGGGATGTGCCTTGGCTCGGGCCTCTCTCCTCTCCAGGATATGTCTGAGATTCCCACAAACACGGCAAATAACTTTTATTCGCCATGAAGATGCCTTAACTTCCTGTATCCCTCTAACCAAGAGTTTGGCCTTTTCCACTGGAATCCTGCCCAGGCATTCCTCAAAAATCACCTGTGAGCTCGCTGAAATTCATTAGTAACCCTTTAAAGATGATAACTTCAAAGCAACACAAAATTGAGATATAGTGGTCTTGAAGTCAATGAATGGTGACTTTTTGAGATGACCACACCTGTGCCTTCAGGACTGTCTGAGGGTCTCTCTCCCTACCTCAGGCTTAAATGATAAAAAGTGGCTTAAAAGTCTAACTCTGGTTCATGCTGACTTTCCCTGAAATTTTTTTCCCTCGGGAAGACAAGAGCCTAAGAGGGAAGAGAACTGCTCAAGCTACAGGGGGTTGCAGAATACGGCTGGGTCTCTGTCCCACAGCTACTGACAGCCCCACCAGCTGGAAATCAAACTTCCCACATATGAGCCTCTGGGGTGTGCTTCATATTTAGACCATCACAGTAGCCATAGATTGGTAAAAGGGAAAAAGCATGGCATGTATACATGCTAAAATCTTATTCAGCCATAGAAAAAATGAGAGCCTGTCATCAGAAACACCAGAAGTGGAGTTGGAGGATAACATTCTAAATGAAGCAACCCAGAAACAAAGTCAAATGCCAAATGTTCTCTCTCAAGTGTCAATACTAAAACAAATTTATTTCATTCAGGTAGAGAGAAGTGGAGAAGTTACTAGAGGCAGGAAAGGGAAAAGACAGGGAACTACAGAGGGATTGATTAATAGAAACACAAATCAAGTTAGTTACAAGGATCAATTTCCAATGTTCTAGATCCTAGAAGGGCAAGTACAGATAGCAACGACTGTTTATTTCTAAATATCTAGAAGAGAGAATTCCAAATGTCCCTAGTTCAAAGACAAGCAAACTCTTTGAAGTTACAGGTGTATCAAAACCTTGGCTTGATCATTATATATCATATCACAATATCACAGAGCACCCCCAAAATATGAACAGTCATGTGTAAACTTAAAGATTCTAAAGTAGAATGGAGCTGATTTGCTAAACACATTCTGTTTCTTTGAGAGCAAGAGCTCCCAAAGAGTGAAAGAGAGAAGTTACACACGTGCCACACATAGCACGCAAGTAGAGGTCAGAGGACGACTTTCAGCAGTTGCTGCTCTCCTTCCATGTGAGTTTGGAGAATCAATTTCAACCACCTGGTTTACACACAAATACCTTACTTACCCCGGGAGTCATCTCCCTGGCCCCAAACTAAATTTTGAAGCAACAAATCCAAGGATCAAGGAAACAAAAAAGTGACAGTATAAAAAGAGCCCAGAGTCCCTGTTACGTTACACTTTCTTTTCTACATTCTGAAAGCCCTTTGTCATGGTTTGAAATGTGAGTTACCCCTACCCTAACTCCCCTCCCATACAGGCTTATGTGTTTGAATACTTAACTGTTGCCAGTATTTGGGAAGGTCATGGCACCTTAAAGACGTGGAGCCTTGTTGAAAGAAGGTAGTTACAGAGGGGTTGGCCTTGCGGCTGGCTGACTCCTGTTCACACTTGAGTGAGTGAGTCTGCTCTTGAGCTTGCACGCAGCAGCTCTCTGCCTCCATTATGGGTGTAACTTAGGCCTCCTCCAGCTTCTGCCGCCAGCCATGCCATAATGGACTGTATACCCCTACTGGAACTGCAAGCTGAGTAAATCTCCCTTTCTCCCGTAACTTGTTTGAGTTTGACTGGTGTCTCACAGCAACAGAGCTGTGTAACAATACATCCTTGCTCCATCTCTTTCATTCCTATTCTATTTTTAAGCTCAAGTTTTCTATTTTTGCATTAGAGCCACCGTAATGAAAACAGATTCAGTGTAAACTCACATTTGCTCCAGTTCCTCATAAAGGGAGCTGCGAATGGACACAATCTGCTATTTCAAGTTCCTTGGGCATATACAGAATGCACAGAAGCTGAACACAGGCAACAAAGTTTAATATCGTGTTGGCTTAACTTTTAAATGATTTTGAACAACTATAGGAGAACCTTTCAAAGGTTAATCATTTAATTCAATAGACAGGAACCAATATAAAAATATTTAAAATATTGGCTAATGAAAGTCATCATATTAAATAAATTCATGATCCTGATTGTCTTTATATCAATGACAAGCATTGATTCATCCACTGATGTATAAGGAATAGGAAACATTATTTTAAAATAGTTTATCATATGTATACATGACAGAAGGTAAGGGCAGAAAGCTTTCCATACAAAAAAATAAAATTATCAAGATAATGGCACTGGACTATTGTTAGGCCCTGTTTTGTTTTGTATACGTGTGTGTATATGTGTGTTTGCAACATGTGGGTGGGTAGAGGGCACTCAAGTGCATGTACCTATAAAGGCCCAAGGGTGACACTGAGAATCATCTTGGATTACTCTACTTTGTTATTGTCTCTTCTGGAGTTTCCTTAACTTCACCTTCCAGGGGTGGAACTGCAGGCTGCCACCATTTTCAAGCAGCATTTTTTATATGGGATTTGGGGATCTAAACTCAAATCCTTTTGCTTTTGAGGCAAAGACTTTAACCATTGAGTCATCTCTCCAGTCCTGGACTCTAATTTTTACAAGGAGGAAATATTATGGAATGCATGTTTAAGGACTTTGAAATTCCAATCTGTCACATTATGATATTTGAAGATGGGTCTTTGGGAGGTGAGTGAATTTAGATTGGTTATAAGATTGGATCTCTCTCTCTCCTTAATCCCACAGACAAAGACATGGTAAGTAAACTAGTGCTCACCAGACAGAAAGAGGATCTCATCCTAGAACTGATTCGGCTCACTTGTTGGTCTTGAAGATCTATAAGAAGTAAATAGCTGGTGTTTATAACATGCAGCCTAGGCTAGTTTTGTTATGGTTGCCCAACTAAATAAGTCAGGTCAGGAAGGAAAACTCCAAGTGAGAAAAACTGCTGATAATGTAGGATAAGTCACAATGATGATCATGTGGCTCCTTCACTGCAGACCCTCCCCGGCCTTCCCAGCTTACCCAGAACGGAGCCAGGGACCTTCCTCAGCCTTCCTGCTTCCATGCTGCCTGTGCCACAGCCTCTTCACCTCCCAGACTTGACCTCACACCCTCTAGCACTCAAGTACTTCATGCATTCTATCTATAACAGGGAGATAAGTTTATGCAAGTGTATTTTAATGCAACCTATGGCTCATTTTGTAAGTATCAACAATTGCATCAAATGTCTATGAGAAGCTAACAAAATGAAAAAAATGCTGAAATTCTCTGTGTATTCAACAACTTTAAATAAAAACTATCTGATAAACATTGTGAATAGTTTCACATATATACATATACTTTTTTCTGAATAGCTTCTTTTAGTTCACAGTTGTTAACAGTGGCTACAAAGAACATCTTAAGTTTTAAGAATTACAACCAAGGATGTCTATGATAGACATAGAAAAAGACATCATAGACAAGACCGAGAAAACCCCGTGGGGATATTCCTGAGACAGTACCAGTAGGACTTTCTTATGGTCATTTTTTCTAGTACTAGCTTCCTATAGAGCCATGCTTTCATTACATCAGCAAGTAAATAAATAATTTAAAAGTCTTTAGTATTTACAACCTTTCAAAAATAAAATCCTTCCATCATGCCACACATACACACATATATGCACACAATCCATGCACACACACACACACACACACACACATGCATTTCAATGAGAACCTCCACTTCAGAATTTGAAGAACATCTGGTTAATTTGCAATCATGTATCAGTCTCAGAAATGTGGAGTGGTTAAAACTCAAGAGAATTAAGTGCAGTACAGAATATATTTGGCATTATTGGAAATATGTGCTATTGTAAAACAGTAAGGATTTGTGACTAAGTCATGAGGATTATCAATATACAGGTTTCTCACTTTCTTTCATAAATAAATCATATTAACAATAGTTTTACAAGACAGCAGTTAGGATAGTATAATTTTAAGTCACATAATAAATGGAAAGCAGAAACATTGCTAAACTGATTAAAATTTATATTCAAAAATGCTCTAGTAAACTATAATTATTTTAGGATATGTGGGGAAGGTTTCCGGTTCTTTGTCTTGAATTTAATTATTACTTAATGCACTTACATATATCTGCTAAAAATAAAAAAGTTTTACACATATTATTAGTAATATGATATGTGCTCATCTAATTCAAGATGTATAAAATATATTAAAATAAGGATAGTAGCCAAGAGTAAACATTTGCTGCATGTATAAATACTTTTTGTCAAGGACAGCTTCTCTGAGAATGAATACAGGAGGTTTACGATGCCATGAACAACAAACTTGGATGTGGAAAGGGGATTCAGTGATAAACTGCACTGGAAGAAATATTTCAGTGTTTATGACAACTACTCAGATTGTGTCATTTCTATGCATTTTAAGAACATGAGTAGCATCTCAGTACAATTCCCAGAGCCCTGTGGCCACCGTGGGAGCACACAAGTGTTTCAGCCTGAGCTCCGTCAGAGCGTTGTACCCAGATGAGCGCTGGAGGCACATCTGTTGGGTTCCTTTGCCTTTAAATCCATTTTGTCTTTCACAGAAGTAAACACAAGACATTCACAGAAAAGTAATGGAAATACCAGGTAATATTTCCCCTTACCCCAGAAATTCCAAGATCTGATGAGAACACTCTGTTGTAAACAGGACCAAATTACAAACTGGGAACTCCTGGAGGGTGAAATTGCTAAAACGCCCGCTGTGAATAATTGTGGAAGACATCCCTTCCAAGAATTTTCCCAGCCTCTGAACAGCTCCTGCCTCCTCACTTAGCATTTGTCATGAGCACAAGAAAGGGAAGAGACCCCTAACTCATGTGGACAGACCCTCCAGGTTTGTTTAAGGGACAGATCACAGAGAACTTCTCTCACCCAGCATCTTCATGAGTAGAAACCCTTTCTCTACCTCTGTCTTTACAGCAGTGCAAATCAGCCTATGCTGTAAATTTGGAGATATTGGCTGATTCTATACAGATATTCACACCTTTGCCTTTCTATAGCTGCAAAAAAGTTAATGGAAAACTAGAAATGTTTCCAGACTAATATGTCTGATGAGAGCAGGGATCAGGGTCTTCTCTAGAACACCAGCTTGCTAGGCTTCCCTTATAGCAAGGAAAGGTCTGGTTGCTACCTAGTTTCCTTATCCCCAAATGTCCACTCATATCCCCAGACAGTAAAGTAAATCCAAAGCTTGGATCTATGTTGAACTGAATTCAGTGATAATGGTCAGAGTCTAGTGCAAAAGCTTCCTACTTCTTCCATTAATAGTGCTCCACTGAGAAGCAGGATTCACAGAATGGATGGCTGGAGGGCAGGCAATACAGTCCACATCCTTTAAGTCAAAGAAACTTCAAGGAGTAGGGAAAAGAGTACCAGAAGAGAGAAGAGTTCTCAGAGAAATGCAAGCTAAAGAATCTTATCTTTCATGTAAGAAACCCAGACCAGAAAGAGCCATTTTCTGAGTGCCAAGGAGCCATCAGGTGAAAGAGAGAAACAAAAGCAAAGGAAAACAATTGTCACCTCTCACTTCCATCTAAATACGGCACAGAATGAATATTGCATTGCCATGCCTGCCCCAAGTGACAGAAAGATAAATGACCTTAAGCCACATTGGGAAAGCTGACAGCTCAGTTCACTCCTTCTGCCAAGGGCAAGAGGTGAAGCCTCTTAAAGAACCAAGGCACTGTCCTTCCTTCCTTCTTTCTTTCTTTCCCTCTTACCCTCTCCCTTCCTCCTTTGCCCCGTTTCTACTGATGTCATTCCTTCCTACCTCTTTCCCTCTGTCATTTCACCTTTTCCTTTCTGTGTGCCAGTTTTTTGTTACACGAATCAGATAATCTCCACAAATGGGCATTCCTGCAGCCCTGTACTTACATCCCAAGGTGGCAACGGTAAAAATACCATCCCCTGCATTCCTGGAAGCAGGCACAGAGCAGCATCTGTGGCCTGGGAAGAATTGAACTTGGTCACGTGCTGCCCTGTCTGCTGGAGTGAGAAAAAAGTAGCAGCCAAAGGAAGAGATCCACACTGTGGGAGGAAAAGATGACAGTATGTGTTCTCTACAGAGCACCAGAAATTGTGTTTACTTTTTTCAGTTTGTATTAGTTGGCATTCCATTGTAACAAAACCTGAGAAAAGGTTTATTTTGGCTCGCTTTTAGTTTCCAGCTCATGAGCAAATGGTCCCACTGCTTTGGCTCTGTCACAACAGCAAAATTTGCTTTGTAGACTCAGGGGAATGGCCAGGTTAGGACCCACTGTGTCCTTGGAAATTTCAGGGATATTCTACTTCCAAACTGTAGCACAAGCACAATTTTTTATTTTATTGCATAAAATTATTGTTATATTTTCCAGCTATATTGAAGGGTAATCAATTTCAAAATGCTTAAAATATACACGCCGATAAATTTTAGTATATGTGTACGGCCTTGAAATCATCACTGCAAACAGTCCAGTTGTTACATGCATGGCCAATGAAAGTTTCCTGGTGTCACTTGGTAATTTATCCCTCCCTGTACCTCTTACATGGTCCTGCTCCCAGTCACTGCAGATGTGGTTGCATGTTTCAGAACACCATGCAAACAAAACCACTTCAGTTCAACTTCTTGTAGTCAAGATAATGACTGAGAATCATCATGGGAGCCTCCATTAATACTTTTTTTTTTCCTTTTTATCCCTTGATAGTATTTCCTTATCCGGGCATATTATCCTATGTTTATCTGTTCAGCTGCTGAAAGGCCTTGGGTTGTTTTCAGTTTGACACTCTAGAATTAAGGTCTCCTAGAGTATTTACATATGAGACTGTGTACTGGCATTTGCTTTTGTTTGCCCTGGGTAATTACCTAAAAGTAGAAAAGCTGAATTGTTTAGTGACTCTAGATTTAACTACTTAAGACACTTCAGAATAGTTTCTAAATGTTTTCACATTCCTTAAAAGTTTATTTTCTATTTGAATATGGTGATGTGTGAAATTCTAGTTGTTTCTGGCCTTTATCAGTACAATCATAATCAATCTTCAAATTTCAGTCATTTAGTTGGGTGTACTTTGTTATTTCATTGTTCAAATCACTTTTAACTCACAATTAATGATAATGGAATGCCTTTATATATAGATACTCAAAATTAATGATATGAAATGTGTTTCTATACAGATATATATACACATATATAGTATTCCTTTCTATATATTCTTTTTTACTGTACATTGAAGTCCTTTTTATTTAGTTTCACTTATTATAACTTATAATAGCCAACATAATAGGCTTTAATTGCAAATCCTTTGTCTAATATGCATTTCATGTTTTCTAACAGTCTACTAGACTTTCATTAGACAAAAGATTTTTTTCTAAGAGAAATTTTTATCTTAGTGACAATACAATTTTTTTCAAGTTTTTAGTTGTCTGAAGATTTTTGGTCTACCCCAAATTTTCAAGGTCTTTTTCTTCAAATTTTATTCAAGAAATTTATAGTTTTAGATTTTTATATTTATCTCTGTGACCCAATTTGAGTTAATTTTGGTTCATTATATGAAATGTCAGGCGTATTTTCTGCGTTCGTACAATATCAAGTTGTATGAACTTTAGAATGGAAGCATTCTTAAAAGTCTCATCTTGGGGTTGGAGAGATAATCCATCATTAAGTGCTACAAGCCAAAGGACATAGAGTTCAGATCCCCAGATTCTGTGTAAATTGCCAGGCAGGCATGGCAGTACCCTTGTAACTGAAGACAGTACCCTTTCCCAGAAGACAGTCTAGTGATCCCCAGAGTTAACTGGTTAGCCAGACTAACCCTACCAATGAGCCCTGAACTCACAGACCCAGCCTTATAGCAGTAAAGTAGAAGATAGAGGATGACTCCTGGTATCATACTTGGGCCTCCACATGCACTTAGGCACATGCACAAACGTGCATGCACACCCTATACACACATACACACATGAAAATAATGGAAAAAATAAAAGTCGTATATTTTTCATAGACTTTCCTTGCCATCGTTCTCTCAAATAAATTGAAAATTATTTATAGAACATGAAAATAGTTGGAAATGCCCAAGGGACTCTCCTGCATCCCAGGAACACTGTTTACTCTGTCCTTCTGATCCACTTGCTAATTTTTCTGCCCAATGTTAAAATGTCTGAATTATAATACCTTTAAAGTCAGAAATAAATAGCTTAAGGAAAATTTTAATATAGATCATCTTTATAAAATGGTTTAACATACTACAGATATGTAAAATTCTAATATGTATTTAGAGTCGTTTTAAATTTTCTACAAAGAAAAGCAAACTGCATTTTTAGACCTTTTCTTATCATGTATTACATTACATAATAAGCATCATTATGAGATTTTCATTCACAAATATAAATATATTAATAATATTTACCACATGATTACCCTCTTTTGTCCATTCTCCCTTCCCATGGATTTTCTTCCTCTTCCAAACTTTTTTTTCTTGCCAAGTCTAACTACTTTGCTAAACATGATGATCTCTGCTTCCATGTATTTTCCTATAAATGACACAATTTCATTTTTTATGGCTAAACTAAACTGTGTATATATAACCTGTCTCTTTGTCCATTCATTTGTTGGTTGGCATCTAGGCAGATTCTTAAGAGTCTTTCAGGTACATACAAAGGAACAGTATTGGTAGATCACATAGTGGTTTTGTTTCTCAGTTTTGAGCAACATCTGTCCTGATTTCCAAAGTGACTGGACTAATTTATCTTCCCACAAGCAGTGTATAAAGATCATACACACACTTCTTCCCCAGCATTTGCTCATGTGCTTTTGATGATGGTCATTCTCACTATGGTGGGATGAAACCAAATTATAGTTTTGATTGGATTTCCTTGAGGTCTAAAGATGGAGGAGAGCACTTTCTATATATTTACTGGTGATTGTGTTTCTCCTTTTGAGAACAATTTATTTGCTTGTATACTGATGTGCTTATTATTTTGGTATTTAATTTTGTGAGTTTTTTATATAAACAGATATTAATGCCCTGCCAAGTGAATTAATGCTAAGATTGCAACGTTTGCAATGATTTTAAAAAATTTTACTATAATCAATCACATTTCAATGTTTAATTTTCCATGTAACTTTTAATTTTTCTAAATAAATCAAAATGAATTTTTAGGCAATTTGATTATCATTCTTCCATTCTGTAAACTGTTTATGCATTCTTATGATTGGCTTCTTTGCTGTGCAGAAGCTTTTTAACTTCATGCAATTTCATATGCAGTATTATTTCCTGCACTATTAGAGCCATTTTCAGAATGCCTATGTCTCTATATATATTTCTCTAGTTGTTTTTCTCTAGAGATCTAAAGTTCCATGTCTTTAATGAATTTTGAATTGATTTTTGCATAGGATGAGAAATATGACTCTGGTTTCATTCTTATATATTTATACATATACATGATAGATAGACAGACAGGCAGATAGTTGATAAATAGATAATAGATATATACCAATTTCCCCAACATTATTTGTTGAAAACATGTCTTTTCTCCAGCATATGTTTTTGGTATTTTTGTTGAAAACTTGCTTCTAGGTCCTCTGTTCTGTTCTTGTCATAGTTAGGCACAGGTGTCAACTTGATGGTTGAGGGTTTGAGCTCTGGGCACATTTGTGGAGAATTAGTGGTTGAGTTAAGCCCAGAGCAAATCTGCAGAAGATTGTCTAGCCGATGGGGAAAGCCCAGCCTATGGTGGGTAGGACTAGGCCCTGAACAGGTGAATAAAATACTGAGAGCTGGTTGAGGAAGGCGTCATCCTTCTGTTCACTTGGCTAGACATGCTGGTCTGGCAAGTAAGAATTGTCCATTTCTCAGCTGTTATGTGGTGATGGTGTGGCCAGTTCCCTCGGCCCTGGTGTTGGTGTGTGCTCTCCTGTCAAGCTAGACTGAGAACTGTAACCAAGAATCGTAAGATAGATAGACTAATAGAAGGCAACCCTGAACACTTAGATCACAGTGAAAGCTAAAGGAAGATTTAAGGGAAAGTAGAGCAGTTGGAGTTAGGTGTTGCCCATGCCAATGAATCATGCCAGCTGATGAGCAGCAAGACAGTTACAGAAGGCATCTGTGCAAAGTCTAAGTCTCCACCATGTGTGCAAATAAACTACCTCTTCACTACCAAATGAGATAATCTCCTATGGACCACCTTATGTTGATGTGATATGGACATACATAGGGGAAGGAATTCTGGGAAACAGGTTTATCAGATTTACACATGCAATCAAAGCATGCTGATTTAAACCATGTTCAGTTTTCAAGTGAAAATAAAATCATATTTCCAACAAAGGTGAAACAAACAACAAAACCAAAGCATCTCTTCTAAGCTTTTTCTTAAGTTAATGTTCTGTCCTATGTTTCACTGATTCTCAGTCCTCATTAGGCATCCCATAGTGAGACATAAAGAAAATTTTTATCTTCTTTACACATCTCACATCTTGTTTTTCATGGAGAATACTAGAAAAGAAAATAAAGCAGGAATATTAGTTAATAGATAAGCACAATCATTTCTCTAAAAATAAAAATTAAATACTCATATGATCATAGTTCTCAGTTCTCTAGTCATTTGATTCCTAGTGCCCATTTTGTGTTTCCGAGGTGCTTGCTAACTTTTGGTGATCCACACTTTGAATCTTGAAGGATACAGGCATTAGGAATCCTGCCTGAATAGAATTCTGTAGCCTCCACTGGTTTTTATCTCAGGGATTTCAGAATGCTCCAGGGAGCCTGCATTCCAGGAATTCTGCTTCCTGCTCCCACTGTGGAGTAGCAACCTAACTGTCCCCTAAGGGTCCAGATCAATCATCCATTTAGTGGAGTAAATATCTTTTTGTACCACTTGATTGACTACCTCCAGGATCCCAAGACCAGATGACTGACTGTCAGTGCACTCATTGTTGTGGTCTCAATGGAAACCTCACTTCTTTGAAATCCAAGATTCTAGACAAACAGATTCTGAAGTCGTAAGAATGAAAGGCACAACTTTTGACTCATGACTCACTGAGAGTAAGATTACTAAGAATACAGTAAAAGAGTTGGAATTTCTGTTTTCTCGGGTTTGAATCCCGGGAAGGGGGGAACACAGAAGTAATGGCAAATCAAAATATTGATCACAATAGCTAGAACTACGGGAAAAGGGAAAGAACAAACTTACATTGTAGACTTGCACACATTTGCCCCCTTCCAGGAATGTTCTGCTGGCAAGAGTGTCAGCATAAAGTTACTCTTTGGAGTGACTGTGTGAGCATACCATCTTAGCCAGCATCATCTTCCTATCTATGTTCAGAGCATCCTATGGTGACCTTACAGTTTTCCTGCCATTTACTAAAGTCCAGCAGGTTTTATTCCCATGACTTCAATTGGAACATAGCAGGACTTCCTGTTTGCCCAAGTCTGCCTTACTGGCAAACTCCTTTGGTGGTGTTCATCCATAGCAGCCTGCTCCCATCTGACACAGCCTTGACACACCGTCTTCTCCACATCAAACTCCCTTCCTGCTTTTCAGGAAACTGCAGTCTCCAAGTTTTTCCCTTCCAACTGCAAAGAGCACTTGGTGAAAGTAGGAACTTAAAGGATATGCCGACGACGTTTCTGTTTTGCTTGGCAGCACAGAAAGGAGAAATTGCTGAAATCTAACCTTTATTTTTGTCAGTAGCTTTGTTCCATTCATCTGATCCAATAGCTTTAGGGTAATGACTGCAATTCTAATTCAATTCTCCTGATTTATAAATACTTCATGGAAAATTGTCTCACTTTTGGAATGAGTTGACTGACAGTTTTGGTCTTTTTATTCTATTTTTATCTTATTTATAGCTGTTTTAGAGAAAGGTTAATGAAGTCACTTAGGGCTTCCCTTTCACAGCTTCAACCTCCTCACTCGTAATTCTTGGATGTCTCTGAGTGCAATGCAATTCACTTAAGGAATGACTACCCCTGTCCCTTGACGATGACTATATACTTTTACCTATTATATTTTAGATTTAGTTTGTTCTCCCTATTTTCTAATTGTTAAATTTTAGATTTGGTTTAGTCTCCCAACGTGGTGAGAGATCTTCATAATTTATTGCGGTCAATTTTTTTACTTAATTAAATGCATCATTATGTTTTCTGAAGTGGACATTCTGAAATTATTTAACTCCCTCCTTCATGTATTTTAAATAGAATTTTACCTGAAAGATAACTTATAAATTTTACAATTACTTATATTTAATTAAAATGTAACCTGATGAGTGTTCACTAGGTGAATCTCCATGTAGTCACTACTCTAAAAAAAATTAAACCTCATATACCCTTAAGCCTCTCCCTTTGCTGTCCCATAATTGCTAATGCTACCATATTGCTACAGTTTGCACTCTGTTGCATCTGCTTACTTTTTGATTATGTTCATGAGTTCCATGGAGGAAGATCTGCATATGTCACTAGCTATTTATTTTCACTCTGCTTTATATTCTGTTGTACAAATAAACCACCACTGGTTAGAGGATTTTGCTGCTAGGAGATATCGGCATGCTGCCAGAGTTTGGCTGTCATAAACTTTCCAAGGTATGTCTTGTGGTTCACTTATAGACTTATTTCCTTGAGACATATACTGAGAAATGAAATTGTACATCATGGAGTTAAGGTTTGCTAAAGGCACTGACGAAGTATGAGTACAAATTTACAGCCCTGCTCTGTGTTGCAATTTGTAATCTATTTTTTTTCCTTTCTATTGTGATTTTTTTTAATTTCAGCCATTCTATGGTAAGTTGTGATTGCTATTTGTATTTCCCTGATGATTGGTGAGAAAGAACTCTTGGTGAATGTCTATCCCAATATTTATCTACTTCTCTTTGTTATCTGTCAGGTCTTTTCTTCCCATAAGAATTTCTTGTCAGTCATAAGTACTGAAAGTATCTTCTCTTCTATAATTTACCTTTTCTGAGTAAACCTTCTAATATTTATTCATTTTTTCTCTTTCATGCTCAATCTTGATATTCCAACCTTTTGTCTTATATTTTAAGGTGATTTTAAGTAAAACCATGAAGATTTGTTTGCTTTCTTTGTCTTCTTTTTGTTGGTGATCTCATGGTCTCATATGGCCTAAGCTAGTCTTGAATTTCCTGTGAGGCTGAATTTCTGATCCCGCTACCTCTATTTCCCAACTTCTAGGATTTCAGGGATGCAGTACCATGCCTGATTTACTTGGCGCTGGGATTTCAACCAAAGGCTCTGTGCATACCAAGCAAGCACTCTCTCAACTGAGCTACACCCCCAGCTTTGTGACTTATTTTTCAAGATTATAATATAACTCCAGTATAATTTTTCCTTTTTTCCCTTTTTTGTGACATGTACAAGTGATTTGGGGGGAGAGGAAACTGCAAATTATTTAATTTAGCAATCTTAAAAGCTTATTAATTTTAACTTTTTAAATACAGCTGTTTACTATCAAAATATCCAAAGATTCAACCCATTTTTAAAATTATAATTTTTGTAAATATCACTTGTAGAAGAATTGGTAAATAGACTCACTCAAGACTACACTAAATCCAAAGAATGTAACTATGACCTGGTATTTGAAGCTTTTCACCTATTTCTCCAGTATTTCAACTTGCTATTGCCATTCAATTATTTTATTTCACTTAGTAAAGACCAATGATCAGGTTTTTACATTGGACATTTCCTTCTATGGTCATATCAAGTAAATTTATAAATATGCACTACAGCCTTTAAACATGCGACTAATGTTGAGTCACGTTTCTTACAAAAAGTTCTGTACTAAATATCTATAGCTTGATGGTTTAAGTTAACAAGACCTGGAAAATGAACCAAATCCCAGATATTCCCACAAATCTTATGAACTAAAATTAAAATTTTCATGAGGTCTTAAAAATATCTCTAACAAAAAATAGGGAACTTCAGTGATTACATCAACACTATTAATAGATAAGTGATCACAACAAAGGGTCTACTCATATTCCTGAAGTTTAAGATTTATCCCAGTGAAGTCTAAAAACTGAGCAAAGATGACAAGATCCTAAATATCTCTCTCATTAAAATAATCATTTCTATCTTTCTATCTTCCTTCTGCTGCACGAGCAGCCAAAAAAGTCAAGAGAGAATTGTTTTTGAGCCAACCATGAAATTTTTAAGAACAGGTATGTATATTCCCTGTTATTTGTTCAGGGCATTATTTATACATAAAAAACTTCCAAAAATAAAGTTATTTAGGTTTGTGACTATTTTAAAGTAAAGTTTCTTGAATATCCATGACAAATTCTTCTAGCAATTCAGGTCTTCAAACAGTCAACATTTAAAAGTTTCTCTGACACGGATCTACCCCATGGTTACAAAAGCGGCTTCCTCTTTGTTGAATGTGAGAGCAGCTCTTGGTTCCTGCAGTACCCCTAAATAGTTCATTCTAAGTCATCCTGACACTATGTCAAATTGTAGAGGGACCCCTTTAGGAGCTATCTTTATGTCAGACTGTTTTCATCTTGTCAAGAATGAGGAAGGTGCAGCAGTGTGGGTCAATCGTAGTTTCTGAGTTATTAGGATTGTCAATGGACACAGTCAAAATGCCTCCATTAGTGGTAGAAGTACACTGTTGACAAGTCCTCTTTGCTACCACTTCGTCTAACAGCTGTTCTGTATTCAACTGGGCCTGAACCTTTAGGCCTCTTCTGAAAAGAAAAGTTGCCTGACAAGTATCTTTCTGATAACTTAATTTTTTTCCACTCCTGGTCTCTGGAATGTTATTTTTTCTGTTTGACGGGTTAGGTCCCTTGAGAACTGCAACTGGTTTCCTTTACACTTCATTTTGTCTCAGAGGTTTGTCTTCCTTTCTAATGCTGGAAAATATTGTTCTATATATTGTAGTCACTCAAAAGTGGATGATTCATAGGACAAATTCCTTTTCCAATTCAGTTGCTTTCCTAGCTGCAAGGCCAGTGATAAGTCCATAAGGACATGTCTTTCCAGGAATTACTCTCCCTTTGCGGCTCACACTAGTCTTACCAAAACCAGAGTTCTGTTGGATTCCCCAACCATGCTCTCATTCTGAATTGCCAGGTACCATTTTGTTGGAGTCTTGGAAATTTTTGCTTTTTTTTCTTCCTTTCTATTCAGTTTGATTATATCATCCAGAGACATGTAAGATCTTGTTGAGGTTTTCGTTGCTGTGTGTTTTCTGCAGCTCTGGGGTCACCATAGCACCTACCAACCGGGTACAGAACTGTTCGTGAGCTGGAACCTTTCCTACGTGCGAATGAGCTGCACCGAAGAGCGCTGCTTTTTCTTTTTCTTTTTCTTTTTTTGATAAAGCATGTCATGAGCTACTAAAAAGCAGCATCATTCCTTCCTTCCTACAATTTGTGAAAATTTCACATCTGTTTAATAACACTTTTCTTCCTCTGTTAACTAGATCAAATCCCTTGCTGGCCTCAAGTGGAATGAACAGCGTTTCTGGGGCAGTTTGACTCATACTTAGTCACATAAGGCAACTGGGAGAACATTTAAATCACTCAGTGGACAGATAAGCCTGTTTTTAACACTCAAGAATCCTATGGTCCTCTGCTTTTGATAGATGGTCTTAATTGCCCAGAACTAATTGTTTTCTAACAGACTTAAAGAACTACAAGACTCACAGAAATTCAGAAGAATTTTACTTCTTAAATTCAACAAGTTCTCATGACAAAATTGAATGCTTTTGATTCCTGCTCTGTCACTCCATCGAATCTTCACAGAAGTGAAGAATAAATGGTCAGCCTTCTGTTCGCTCCCAGTTCCTAAATCCTTATAAATTTTTAAGAGTTTTCTCTGCTCTCAATTCTCCTGAGACCCATTTCCATCCTCTTAAAATTTCTACCTTTAAATTACAATCATACAAGCCAGAAGGAATCTTGGGGTTCATAGAAGCCGTGAAGCAGAGGGTGGGAAAGAGTAGAATGGATTGATGGGAAGGGAGGGATTAGGAGGGAAGGGAGATGGAGGGAAGCAGGTAAAATTTTAAAAAATGAAAATTCCCAGAGGAGAGTTTGACATGCACATTAAAGGATGCTCCGGGGATTGGGGGGATGAGGCACTGGGGGATGGGGATGGAGAGGGAGAGGAGGGAGAAACAAGGGGATCTGGGGGAGTGGAGGGAGGGAGGGGACCGGTGTACCTGTTAAGTTTGTATGAGCGGAAATAATAATAAAAAAATGAAAATTATAGTCAGAAAATTGTAAAATAAAAAGACCAGAGAAAAGTCCATTTTCATATTTAAAAATTAATATTTTCTGAATATTCCCTTCAATGCCATATTGACTCAGCTTGTGGTCAGCTAAACTGGATTGACCAATAGTAATGAAGTAGTTTTCAGAAGTAATTAATTATCATGGAAGAGTCTATACTGAAGTTTCTGGACCATTTACTCACAATGACACAGCACTTTGTGACATTCCACTAAAACACCTTCCATGAGAAAGCCTGTATCACTTGAGCTCCAAGTTTATTGCCAGCATTTCCTCAGTATTTATATTACATTTTATGTTTATCATTAAGGACAGTCACTTTCTCTACTTGTCCATTCCTGCCTCTAACACATATTCTGTCTTCAAGATTGAATGACTCTGCTCGAAAAGTACAGGCCAGGGTTGTAGAGATTATTCAGCTGGTAAAGTAATCATCCACATAGACATGAACACCTGAGATTAGAGCTTCAGCATCCATATAAACAGCCAGGTGTGGCTGTAATCTCAGCCCAGGGTGGCAGAGACAGAAGGATCCTGGCAGCTCGTTGGCCAACCACTCTGCCCAATTGGTGAACACCAGGTTCATTGAGAGACCCTGTCTCAAAAAATAAGGAAATCACAAAGTCATCACAAGATGACTTTGCAGGTAAATGCACTTGCTGCCAAACCTGATTGGCCTGAGCTCAGACTCCAGAGCCCTTTTCATGACAACCCACTCCCACAAGTTGTCTTCCAACTATATATATACAATGGCATGCATTCCCACATACATGCTAAACATACATGTAAACAAAAGTATGTAAAGTCTTTTGAAAAGTCATGAAGCTTTTCTTATCACTTCAAAATAATGAAATCTAAGTAAATTAAAGGAACAGAAGCTAGAATTACACAGGCCTGTTCATGACTGGATGTATTTCACTACTTGTATATTATGTGGTCTATTTACCTCAACATGTGGAAAAATATGCCTAATCCTTCATTGTGTCAGGTGTAGTTATGGTACCATGTAATTTAGACAGTTATACATTTCTGAAAATATTTTACAGAAAACATGTAAAATGTTGAGATAATGAATAATTAATATCTACTTACCATAAAATTATTGTTTTTGCTTACCACTGCCAAAAAAGTTATAATCCTATAAATATGGGAAAAATGCCATTAATTTTATTAAAGTTATGCCTTTATGGGAGTACATGAAGTAAATCAGATTTGTAGAATAGAACAAAAAGGAAGAACTGTGAGTTCCTGCTATGCCAGAGTTGATTACAAAAATGAAATTACAACTTTTCTAAATAGTGTAATTTTCTACCATTATTGGTATTACATTGTTCAGTTCATTTAGGTTCTATGATACATATATATATATACATATATATTAAATATATATTATATATATCTTATATATAATTACATTTTCCTTATGAAATATCTAAAAAATAGCTCCCAGAAATTATTTAACTTACTTGATTTACTTTCTTACACTATCCAAAAATTCATAAATTGAGATGTTTTAGCACTGGGACTACACTGTATGTTGTCCAGGGGCTTCTTACTGCTGCCCAACCCAAGGACTGGGACAACGAAGGCTGTGTGGGTTTGTAGGGAAGTCCTTGTAAGAGCTGGGGACAGCCAGGAGAAGGGCTGAAAATTTTTAAATTTTGGCATCGGTCCTTATGTGAGCAGTCTTGGAATTCTTGAAGATCTGGTCAGTCTAGTTATGATCCATGATGTCAAATGCATAATTCTGGGTAATAATCCAAACTTTTAGAAAGGAAAGATCAAAATGTAACAGTAAAAGTAAATGTAAAAATTAAATATGTGAATGAAATTGAACAAAATGATAAAGCACAAGTATATGTTCAGCCGTCCAGAATCTAAATATTACTTTCCATAGGATAAATTATCTACACATATGTCGAGACAATTCAATTTTAAATCACTAATATGAGATTTCATTTCAAAGTAAGAAAATAGTTGTTGTAATGATACTTTAATTTCTAACTAACACCATTATTTAGGACAGTTAAAATGAATTATTTCCATTAAATTAATGGCAGATTATGGACTTTCATATTTATTATATATTTTAGATTATTTCTAAGACAACAACACTATTTTTAAACATCAAACCAAATGAAACATATTTAACATCTAAAGTTGGTATCGTGTTGTTACAAAAGAGATACTTTCTAAACTTAAAGCCATTTAGAAGTTGAAGCATAGGGAAACATGGTATCCATTTCATCTATATCTTCTTGGTTTAGCATAAAGTAAGGAATAGGGTGTGTGTGTGTGTGTGTGTGTGTGTGTGTGTGTGTGTGTGTGTGCAGTTTATTTTGTATGTATAAAGCTACTTGGAAAATTCAAAAGCTGAAGCAGTTTATAAAATGATGGAAAAGGCTGTGGGAGAAGTATATACCTGCTTGATTTAGCCAATAATGTAAAATATATATTATAAATACAATTGCTGAGAAGCAGTTACAGCTAACATGGACTACATAAGAAAGTGTCTTTCAGGATCTTTAGAATTCAGTTTTTCTTTTTCCTTACACTTTGGGACTAGTTCATATTTTCTTTCCTCTCACATTTTATTTTTTCCCTAATCATACAAGCTCAATAGGCACCCTGTCCTCTCTCTTATCCTCCCCTTCCCCCTCCCAGTTGTCCCTATTGCACTCTCTCCCCTTTCCCCTTTCCTTTCACCCCCTTCCCTCTCTCCCCTTCTCCCAGTGCCTCCCCCTTCTTCCCTCCCATCCCCTGGAGCATTCTTTTGTGTGAAAGCCAAAACTCCCTCTGAGTCCTCTACCCTAGTGAGGGTTCAGGACTCAGTGGCATAGCCTATTGCCCCTTCTTGGACTCCCCGTTAGTCTGGAAACACTATTATGGTTGTGTTCATCCTTTTGTAGGATTAAAATTTCAATTTGAGAAATTAGTGCAAGTGCCACATGCTCTAGTGAGTGAAGGAGGGATCAGAAAGTAGAATCAGTTGGTAAGTATGTGCAAAGATCATCTCTCCCTTAAGGTTTCAACATTCTGAAAAGCCCATTGTCCTGTAGCTTCCTTACTCACAGGCTTGGGTAGGTGGCTCATATCTGGTTTGGGTCAAGAACTATTTTCTTAAACATACTATTTGCATACAGAGAAAATAACACCACATTTAATGGAGAGTCACAGGAAAATTTGATGACTCAGATACTTAAGTATGTGGTTTCATAAGTCATTTTTAGTCCAATTCATGGATCTTTCTATGATCCCCACATCCCATTCTCTGGTGGATTATGATGTGCATCCCTTGTGGAACAGGTGACCTGGTCACTATCGGCAGCTGGACTGAGATTGAAAGCTTCTCCAGGATGTCTGCACACCACTTCTCAGGGCTTAGTCTCACAGAAGATGCTGCAATTCAAAGACTCTCTAAAAGTTCTTAAGCATAACAAGGCCACACATATGAAAGGACATGATAATTATGACACTATTAAAAATGTATTATTTGTATTAATATCAGAGGATATTTGTCAGTTACTCTGATTTTGCAACATGTTATGGAAAATTTCTAAAGAAAGCTTCCTGCACTCCCTGTCCTCATGTAGCTTATAGTCCAATAAGGTTAATAAGCAGCCACCAAGATCGTATTTACTACTAAAGCATCGGATCAGTTACTAATGCATGAGATTGTGCAAGATATGATAAATAAGTCATAAATCCAATGTCAGCTAGGAAGAGCTTCTAAGAGTAGCATGGTCATGGTCCTTGTTTAGAGTGGGAATCCAGCTGCTTCAGAATTTATGAGGATAATATGTTTTATGCTTATGAGAAAATTGTTCTGTTATTTAAAATTCCTCTTCCCACCTCCCAACCTCAGAGAAGTGGAGGCTATTGGAGAAAAATGTGCACATGAGTAGCTGTCAGTTATTTTTGCAGTGTATGCTGGTTGTATTCATATTTCTATCAGAAACACAAAATCTTCAAGATATGCTAATTTTCCACAAAATATGCCAATACACTCTAATTGGTCTTTCTTACTTTTAAGGGAGGAAGAGTTTACTTTGGCTCTTTGTTCCAGAAGGTTACAGTCCTTCACAGCAGGTAAGGCTACAGATGGGAGAAGGTAAAGGCATAGTCTTACTCTTTTTGTGATACTCTCAATTGAATTCAGAGCTTCACATGTGTTAGGCAAGTCCCCATTCCTTCCTGAATATTCTTCATCAGCACATACATGAAGACTTTTGGACTGAGTGGAAAGGTGAACTGGACCACCCATATTCTCCTTTCAGCACATCTTGGGACTTTCCTGACCTCCCCCTCTACTCAATCCTCTACTAAATTCCTCTTGTCAGACAACTTGTATGGAAAGTTTCAAATGGGGACAATCAAATTGTTATTTATTTGGAAGTTTTGATTTTCAAACTTGTGAAAACTTAGGTTGTGGGACATGTAAGTAAAAAAAGTGACACTGGACAACCTAAAAGAATGAATTTTTTAACCAATTTTAGAAAGGGGGAAAACATCAAAGAAATAAAATAGACTACTTTACTGAATATGCATATAGCCGGGAGAACTATTAATTGTACTTACCATGGAAAGTGTGAATGATAAGGCAAATGAGCAAACAGGAGAGGTTTGGTGATTGAATGAGTGTAGGAATCATCTAAGGTTCACATCCATACCAAAAGCATTGTGACATTTTGTTGCAATTTCCTTATAATTTGCAGGTGATTTCCACAAATGTCTGAATTACCATTGCTTGTCTTTTAAATCAATACCACATGAATTAAAAGGTATAATTCTTATATGAATTTTTGATTGTATAATCACCAAATATTTAGGAATCCTAATATGCATATCAAAGAGTGTAGGAAAAAAATGCACTGTGAGCTCCCAGACTAACAAGTCTACACACTTACTTTCAGTGGAGCACGAGACTTGTCATATTGGGTTGGTAAGTCAGTGACTCACAGGTCTGAAGTTCCCCCTCTTACTGTTTTCTCCTTGTGTTCTCGATTTTCCTCATTAGTATCTCAGATCTTTTTTTTTTTTTTCATCATTCTTTGAGCGATACAGTGCAGCAACTTGATCAGAAAGTGGCTTGAATGAAATTAGGACCTTCAGTTATTTGTGTCGCCCTGATTTTCTAGTCTTGGCAAAAAGAGAAACAGGAAGTTTCATAGCAAACATGGGCTCTGCTATTATCAAGGAACAAATCTAATGTCCTACATTCACAGAAATGTAAGTTTATACACACTTCCTACATTTGGAATCATATTTTGTGTTGTTTATGAGAACATGGGTAGGATATTTGTTAACCTAATGTTCTATGTATGATAGCAGTAAGTTCTGATGGCATGACTCTTTCAAACTCCCTTAAAACCTGTAAGTTGGGAGGAGTCTCAAGTCGGGTAAGCATATGAGCTCAGGAAGGTATCTGCTGAGCGCCCTGCTCAATCATATAGATATGCTGAAGACTCCATGGTTACCCTTTTATCCATAGCCTTTCTGGTCTGTAGGTTCTATGCCCAGGGATTCAGCAAACCCACAGACAAAAAACATTTGAAAAAAAGTTGTGTCTGTATTGAACATGTATAGATATTATTCTTGTTCCTAGTCTCTAAACAATGCCATCTAATAATTACTGGCATTCCACTCACATTGCACTGGGTTTTATATTCCTATGTAAGACACAATTTGAAATATATAGAGCTCTATGCATAGGTTGTGTGCAAATACTCTGCTACTTTGGGACAAGGATTTGAGGATTTATGGGTTTTGGCATCTGTCCCTATATAGGGACCAAGTGACAACTGCATGTATTATGTGGGAAGCACACTTCGTAGAAAAGTTTTCTCTTGTTTGGTTTCAGTGACAGATTAAGAGAATCAGTTCAGTTCAGTTCAGGCGGTATCTGTGCGCTGGTGCTGCGGACTTCTGGGACGGCTCTTCTAATACTTGATTGTCATGAGCTCTGGATAACGGTGACATCGCCCGCTTTGTCCTTGCTCGTGGGGGAACAGTGTCCTGCCAGATCCAGGCTCTCATCTTTCACAGTTCTCTCAGTTTCTCGGGCCTCTCTGTACATAGCTTCCAGTATTAAATTTCTTGATTTCGAGGAGGTCCTGCCTGATGCATTAGAGGAAGATGATAACGTTTTACCACAGAAATGAGTACAGGGTGTAGCGGATGCCCTGGTAGAGGTGACACAAGCTTTATTTTTTCTGTTTCAGTTTTGAATTTTTTTCTAGCAGTACTTCAGTGCTTCCCATATGCTGGACAAGTGTTCCACTGGTAAGCTACGTCTCTGCTCTTCTTTTTATGCTTTATTTTGAGTCAAAGTCTCAGTAAGTTGCTCAGGAAGGTATTGAGCTGACTTTGTAGGACAAGCAGGCCTCAAACTTGGGATTCTGCTTGTATTTCTGCTTGTAAGTCTGAATCACCAGGAGCAGTTTTTAAATATATTTTTTATTATTTTATTCAGTTGTGTGTGTGTGTGTGTGTGTGTGTGTGTGTGTGTATGTGTATGTGTGTGCATGTGTATGTGTAGAGCCACGGGCAAATTCCCAAACTACCATGGCCCGCCTCCACCTCCTCCTTGTTTACTCTGCTCCTGGATTCACAGGTTCCTCCCTACCAGGACCAGAAACGCAGGCTGCCCCTGCTTCTGCCTGGTGTCTTTATGTGGGGTCTAGGATCCGAACTCAGGACCTTCTGCCTGCAAGGAAGAGGCTTAACCCCTGAGCCACTTCTCCAGCCCCACAGGAGCAGTTTTTAATGTCTAAATCATATCAGTCCATTATTTGCACACTTATAGTAATATGCAGGCAATGTTAATATACTGTAAAGTTTTCTTAGAAAAAGAGTTTTTGCCTTTTAACTCACTTTCCATTCAAACAGTCCCAAACAATTCACACACCACAGTATCCAAAGAGCTCTTTGAGGAGACTCTTGGAGAGGAAGTTAGGGGAAAATATTGCTCTGAAGATTAGTAGAAGAGGAAGAAGCTGGAGATTAAGTTCTGGAGTCAACAGAACTATGGCCTATTCTGCCTTTGAGTATCTGTGTGTTCTGTATTCTGAAATGAAAAACTACCAATCAATCAAAACTATTCAGATCACGTTGTATCTGTACTGAACACTGCAGATCTTTTTCCTTTTCATAATCCCTTAAATGATACAGTATAAAAGGTGTTTACATAGCATTAATCATTCAGAGTAGCAGAAATGATTAAAAGTTTATAAAAGGCTCTACATACGTTATAAAAAAAAAGTATTAGAGTGTTTGATACGAAGAATTTCAGTAGCTCACAATGGAATTTGCACAACAGATATGTGGGTGTCCTGGGTCCAATCCGCTATGATCCATAAATGACAACTGTGTTTGGAGACATGGAGTTAGAATGGGACAGTCATTGGGAGAGTAAATGAATGGACCAGACTGAAGAGGGCCAAGATAAAAGCTAAAAGTGCATCATAATTCAGCCAGAGGGGATCAGGTGTTGTATAAGAAGCAAGAAAAGATGATGCAGCACCGGGATACTGGAGGGAAGAAATGAACACATAGGCCAGCAGTATGCCCTGTGGCTCCTTTCTGTCCTGCATGCCTTACAGTGACCCTCAGGTCAGACACCCTGCTATGAAGTCCAACACAGAAACAATCACTTCACAGATGTGAACACCAGCGAATTAGAGTTATTTACTCGAAAGAGTCACCGGGAATTCTGCCTCAGTCAATAACAGAAATAGGTGAAGGGCCATGTTACCCAACAGAACTATCTATCATAATGGAAATGGTTTTTGCTTGGACCATCCAACAGGCAGCCGCCAGTGGCATGTTGCTACTGAAAAGTGCCTAGTATGACTGAGAGCATTTTATGTCATTTACATTTCAAATTCAAAGTTTAAGTCAATAGAAATCAATGAATTTTAATATCTTAAGATGCTAACTCGTTCAAATCAAATAGCCTCCTGACTGTCTCGCTGAGTGGGTGTCTGTTGAGATTCATAGGCAACTTTGATTCAGTGTAAAAGATGTATCGGCTCTGGTCTGATAGAGACCAGCTCTTAAGTCAACTAATTGCTAGCTCTGTAAACTCATGTATGTTCTTTATCTTTCCTGGGCCCGAACTTGCTCTTTGAGAAATGGACTTCATAATATTTACATTTAGGGCCCCTGCAAGAACTGAAAATGAAGCATTCAAATTGCCTAACAGATTAAGTATTTAGTGACTGGCAGCTATTAGCATGAAGTGGTGAGGGTCAGCGTCCACCAGTAAAACATTCTGCAGATTATCGAATGGTAAACTGTGAAGTAGGAAAACCCGACTGTTGCCAAGGGGAAACTGGCCTCTTGGTGCAGTAGCTGACAAGACTTCAGGTTAGCAGTTCTCTTATCTTGGCCTTGCTGGGAGCTGTGCTTTTTGCTTCAGTGTGATTGCTTCAAGCTAATCCTTCTACTCCTAAAATACATTCCTCTTCTCTTTGCTTATTCCATCATCTGGGAATCAGTGTTGAAAGGAAAGGACAAGTGAGCTCCTTGTTCAATCCATAACTTCACTTTTGCATACAATCTGATGTCAGTAGAGTCTTTGAGGGCTGAGGGGTTTCTCAAGTTTTTTGTTCTGCTTTGTGTTTATTTTTACTTGGAATGAAGAGCATGGTTATAACCCTGAAAAATCATCATGATTTCTTGGGAAATGTTAAAAAGTACACCTGCTTGTCTCATTTCTGCTAACCTGAAGGATGGGCAGTTAGGAACTCCAGGTGAGTCTGCCTCATGCTTGAAACCCACTGGATGATGCTGTGATTCAGAGAGAGTTTTGAACAGAATGAGGTCTTTAACTTCAACTTAACTGAAAAATAGCTGCACCATGGCTGGGCAAAAAAACAAGGAAAAACTTCACAGAGATCTAAGCCATGAATGTGAAGTACCTCAGATACTTGGCTGAAATTCTCCCTGAAACATTGGGGGCAAACATGTGATCAAACTGCTGCCCAGAGCAGCAGGGGTTCCAGAACTCGTTTTTCTTCTTGTTCTGCCTAAAATGGCCTGTCATGTTTTCTTTCTTCTCCTGTCTTTTGGTGGAGCACACATCTGCTTATGGTACATGACAATTCAGTGCAATTGAAATTTCTCTAGCGATTGAGAGACTAGGTGCTTGCCCATGAGAAGAAAAACTCATGGAACTCTGATCACCTAGCATTTCATTGGCTTATTATTTTCCCATAAGAAAAACTCAGCAATCAGACACTGTAGCGGAGACTGGAGGAATGTATCTGCCATTCACAGTCCTCTGGAGTAATGGTTAAGCAACACACTGACTAAGGTAACATGCTTGCTTGGACACTAACCAAACATTGTTGCATGTTTTCAGAGACAAAGGTCCCGTAAAACAAAAGAATTCCATGCCCACTTCTAAACAATCCTCAGCACAAGACATTCAGTTCAAAAAATAAATCTCAGCAGTCTCCAAAAATCTGTAGTGGGCCTTGAGATTTAGTCTGGCAAAAAAGAGTTGCCCTAGATTGGCAAATATTAGGGGATTGTAAAGAAACATTTTATTGAAGTAAACTGATAAGACAAATAATCTACTAGGTTTTGATATTTTATTGCTTGTCTCTGGTTCTTTGACCTCAGCTCTTATTGGTTTTGGGGTTTGATAAAAGGCACTATAGAGATAAGAGGTCTACATTGGGAAGCAGTGATACTCTAAATGAGAACCTTAATCCTATTAGAAGTTAGGACTCATTGACTCATTGACATGCACTTAATTACAAATAAATAGCTTAGAAAACCTGATTTGCAAAGCATAGGATAACTTTTTACGATTTTCTAGGAGAAATTTTGAATGGAAATGATCTCCAAAACAGCATGAACAAGAAAGACAGTTCCCTGGTGCCTTTCTTCAAGGTTGTGCTGTGACTAGTTTGAGAGATGGCTGCTTAGAGTAGATCCTTGGGATCTGTATTTTTCCTGACTTTTTCTCACAATAGTTTCACTCTAGTCTGGCTTTGTTCTCTAGGTACCTTACATCCAGTGAGATACGGCTGGCTTACTAATATATTAATAAGAAAGAATCACCTTGATTTCCCTGAGTAGGGTCATGACTCCCTGCTTCCCATCTTTAAGCTCAGAGGATGAAAGGTACTTTTCTCCCCTTTTTCATGTATGTGTGTATAGGGTATGTGCAAACTTACATGTGGGTGGATATATGTATACTAGTGCACTTGAGTACCTAGTAATCTTGCTTCTGGAGATTCCCAGGCTCTGTCTGCCTTCCAGAACTGAATTATAGGCTGGCCTCCATACCTGCTTGGTATTTTCACATGGGATGTGAGGATTCAAACTCCCTTTGCTTGTGAGGCAAAGACTTTAAGCACTGGACCATCTCTCCCGCCCAGTCCTGAGCCGAAGGGATGGCATACTGTAGGAAGGAAGGAATTCCCTAAAGAAAGGATTTGGGGGAAACAAGTTAACAAACAAATGAACAAAGAAACCCACTTTGGAAGGAAGTTGGCTGTGTGTGCTTTGGCAGTGATGAGAAATCACTTCCTTTCACTCTTACCTGGATGTTTTGAAGTAAAGGGAGGTGGCACTCATTCATCTGTGACAGCAAGGAATGAGCCAGCAGTTGGAAGCCCAGCATCTTGTCACTTTTTAACATGAAACACTCTTGCAAGCAGTCAGAAATTCATTATAAAACTTGTATTTATTTCTGAACTGGAATAAAACAAAGCTGCAAAATTTAAATATGCATAGATGACCTTTCTGAGAAAATGGTATGGACTGCCCATTGCATAGCAAATTCACTGAAGGTCATCTTTTAAAAAATGAAATTTCTGCTTAATATTTTTTAGATTGTTTTGTGAAGCCCTAGGTCATTACATTCAATAATTTCAGGAAATGTGGATTTCAGATAAACACCCTTCAAAGGAAAAAAAGCAAATTATTGAGCAATTTTTAAAAATCAAGCAAAGAATAGCATTTACTTATTTTGAATCATCGACCGGCCCACATTATGCTTGATTTTTTAAATTCTTTACTAAATATTCAAACTTGTGTTATCCACCTATGTGCGAGTTAGAAACAGGTCAGGTCATCAAAATTCTCAGAAGGGGCTTTTTGGTGGATTTATCACCTTGATCATACAGGATGTAGGTGGTCAGCCAGCCTGTGCTACAATGGACCGGGATCCGGTTGTCTGAGATCCACAGGACGCATCTGTAGGGTGGGAGCCAGTGGGCAGGTGCTACAGTGGGGCGCAGGGTGGGCGTGGAGCCGAGGGAGGTGGATCCTGCTGCAGGTGGGCGGGGCGGGGAAGAAAGGAGGGGTAGCGGGTGGGAACAGAGAAGGTGGGGTGGGGGCGGGGCGGGGCGCCCGGGGGCGTGTCCACTCGCGGGGGACACGCGCTCTGGGCAGTGGCAACTCGCCTTAAGTTCCGTGCCTGGCTCCCCTGCGAAGCTGGCCTGCTCCCTCCCACTCCGTGCGGAGCCGCGATCGCAGCGGCCGACAGCCCAGTCCTCCGCGGTGGCGCGTCCTGGGCCCGCTCGGCCGGCCGGGACGGCAAGGAGCCGGAGGCCGCAGCGGTGGTGAGGACCCAGCGGCCCCAGCAGCCCGCGCCCGGCCTGCTGAGCTCTGCTCGGCCCACGCGGCCCTGCCTGCGGTTCCAGGAGTCCGTGCGGGGGAGCGCGGCCGAGGTAAGCCGTGGCTGAGGGTGGTGGGGCCGCGGTCCTCGATCCGCTGCGATCCTCGCCTGCGCGCAGCGCTTGGCCGGGGCCGGGCCCGGCGGCGCCCAGCGGGATCTGCTCTGTGCCTTGCTACTGCGCCTGCAGACCTGCTCGGCCGACCCCCGCCTGGGGCCGCGCAGCCCCCTCACTAACTAGCGTGAGGGCCTCTGGAGAGCCTAGGAGCCGCTGACCGCCGGTTGCTCGGTGAGGCCGGCGTGGGCCGGGCTGGGGCCGCTGAGCACCCGGAGCGCGCTCGCTGCTGGGGGCGCATCCGGCGAACTGGGTCAGGACTCGGCCTCGCACCTCAGGCATCGGTGTCCTTCAGATCTCGGGCTGCTGCAGGAATGCAAATGCCCAGGCTCCGAAAGTTTGTTTCCTTTGGGCTCTTTCTTTCCTCCCACTCCTAATCCCGTTCCTTCTGTGACCTCAGTCGCCTGCCTATGTTTTCTTTGAAAGCTTGCTGCTTGGAAATAGCTTTCAGTTCGCCCTGGCTGGTTCGTGTCCCAGTCCCCTGGCGGGACTCAGAACTTGGCCACCAAGCCAGGGCGGGCTGCAAGAAGCCTTGGGGCCCGCTGCCCAGCCTGGTGCCCTCCCTTTGTTAGAGCCCCACGGTGTCAATGGCAGTGACAGGTCCCCCGCAGGCTTGCTGGGCAGGAGGATGTAGACAGAGGTAACTTTGCTGTGAGCTTCTTACTTACAGAAGTGAAAACGAAGCACCTGGAGCTCGGCTTTATTTTAACCTTTTCAAGCTATTTTGCGGGTTTATTGAGCTGCCCCCACGTCTACCCCCATAAGAAAAAAGGACAGGCTTTCTCTCCTGCCTGAGATTCAGGGAAACTCTTGAGTTTTCCCTCACAGCCAAGTTATGTGCTGTGCAGAATCTGGAGCACATCTGTCACAACAGTGCGTGGCTGGTTTGCGAGGACCGCTTAGTCTATTTTTGCAAAAAGAATATGATAGTAGAATCAGCATCATTGCAGTACGAACAGCATGACTTCCATTTTCAGTTTCTCTGTTGGCGTGGGACATAATTATTTACCACCCACCTCCCCCAGTTCTTGTCAAGGTACCTCTGTTGTTTTTTTGTTGTTGTTGTTGTTCTCATTTTTTGACATTGAAACCTGGCCATTCAGGTGAAATGTTTATTCAAATCAGTTATTTTAACATAAGGCTGAACTGAAGGTAATGTGGTATCTAGCCTGTGGCATTGCTATATAGCGTCCCTCATAAAGTCATTATCTGACCAGAGAGGCAGCTCCACCATTCTGTTGTCCTGAAAATCAGTAATGACATAGAGCCTGGTATAATGTTTGGTAAATGTCAGCTTTATTTTTGTTTTTAATCCGTGTTTCTTTTATGCATTTGGGAAAAAATGTTCTTTTGTTTGTTTTTATCCCAGATCTTTTAAATCATAGTTTATTTTAACTCTGTGGTTTAATTTTGGATTGGAATTGAGGATGACTTGTTGTTTTGCTCCGTTCTGTGTATTGTCACCAGCCAGGCAGGGATGATCTGGTACGTAGTGTACAGCTGGGCTGTAAGGGCAAGATCCAGACCTGAACCCAGCATGGTTTGTTGTGTTTCATAGTAGGAATGTATTATCCCCCTAGGACCTAATTGTCCAAGGAGACCTTAGTCCTTAGGGAAAACCTCACCGAGAACCCCATTCCCAAAATACTCCCTTTCTTTTCTAGGTTTATAATAAATAATATTTGCAATTCCTAGTTGAAAAACTTATGTTGGCACAGCAGTTAATGTCCATAGTGCTAGAAGATGATAAAAGGTAAATTTATCCACTTTTGATGCACACCATTACTATAACACACCATTCATTCATTCTCAAGTTTAGAAGTCTTGAGAGCAGGATCAGTATTTTGACTGGCTAAGAAAAAGTAAAACTACCTATTTACCATGTTCAGTAACCAAAAGGTTATTTATATGACTGTCAGTTTCCTGTCATTTCAACCTCCTCTCTTGTTGACTTCAAAATGACGTTTTTCCATTCGTAAATATTAAGCTTAAGGAGACTTTCCATGAAATCTTGGGGCCCTGCAAAACAGAGTTGCTGTAGAGGCAGTGGTGTGACAGTAGGTGTCACTGTGAGTAATGCTGCTCGCCCAGGCTTAAGTCAGATAGAGGGATCAGTTAAACAGTTTCATTGCTTGGCCAACCTTCCATTCACTTAGGAATGATTTGATTTTTCTAAACTTTGGTGTTAATATTTTCAACTTTCTAGGATATTTACTTGACCTTTTGTATCACTGAAAGTTCTTCAGTGTTCTAGATATTACTTATAAAAATTATTGGTCAGCTGAAACTTTTATTTTTCTTTTATTTGTGTGTGGGGGGAGCAATGTTTGTCCCTGGAGAGGACCAAGGGTGGCTTCAGGAATCATTCTGGATTGCTTCTGCCTCCTTTTCACTTCCCTCTGGGATTTCCCAAGCTCTGCCCACCAAGGCCAGAAGTACAGGCCACTGTCAGTTCCATTTGGCCATTTTACATGGGTTCTGGAATACAAACTCAGGACCTTCTGCTTGTGAGTCAGAATCATAATGGATAAGCTATCTCTCAGCCCTATTTTTATTCTTTAATGCTAGAGTCAGACTCATGGTAGAGGCAGGTGGGTCAACCCCAGCTGAAAGCATGATCAGATAACCTGAACCTTTTGTTTTTCCAATACGCAATTTTCAACTAAGAGAAACTAATGATACAGAATTTATTAACATCTTGAATTTTTTGAGAAAAACAACTCTCCCCAATCCCCCTTTTTGCTTTTTGCCATTTTCCTGGATTCTACTGGATACAATGTGCAATGAGAACTGATATTCAAGATGAAGGTCTGAAGCATTACCAAGTCAGGACTCTTCCAAGAGAAATATTCATTCTGTGCATTCAGGCTTCCAGGCCAGGAAGTGGGTAAGTGCACCCAGAAAAGGGTTTCTGGCTCATAATCAGTTACTTTTAGGGGCTGGCTTCCCAAACAGCACTTTGGTACATCCCTATCCAGTTGAGTGTGTTTCCTCTTTAGTCCTCCAAGACACTAGTTGCTGTTATCAGATTTTGCTGGCCATGTGAATGCCTTCTCTCAGGTACATGGCTAAGAAGCAGCAAGGTGTGTGTATGTACTGCTAGAGCAAAAGTTTCCTTCTCTCTGGAGGAGCAGCTTTTACGTCTTTCAGCCCCTGAAGCTAGTGTGCTATCAACAAATCTCTGGCATTCAGTGATAGGATTTAGATTTTGTGCATAGCTTTTGGTCAGCCATGGGTCCTACCTAGAAGGTATTAAGTTGTTCATTTTTAGAGGAAAACTCTAGAGACCTCACAGATACCTTGTTAAAGATTGTTTTAAGGGTTGAGAGAGGTTTCTGCCAATTTCTTTAATGCAGATCAAGTCTAATAAAGATGGATTCAATGTTGAAGCAGCAAGTTGGCCTTTTTTTTCTTTTTCTGGCTTTGTTTGTTTTTTTTTTGACTCACGTGCTCTGGGGACAGACCCTGCTTTCTATGTACTCCATGACCACAGAATGAATGCTTTAGATACCTTACAGCAATTGCCCTTCTCTGTAGTCATTGTATGCACACACACACACACACACACACACACACACTTTTACATTATGATTGAGGCAGAACCTAGCTCATTTAAAAAAAAAATACGCTTTTGAGTTTACAAACTTAGAGTAAAACAACACAAGAAATAAAATTTAAAAAATGTGATATTCAAGGGGCTGGAGAGGTGGCTAAGGGGTTAAGCCTCCGCCTTGCAGGCGGAAGGTCCTGAGTTCAGATTCCAGATCCCACGTATAGACGCCAGGCGGAAGCTGGGATGGCCTGCGCTTCTGGTCCTGGTAGGGCGGAGCCTGTGAATCCCGGGGCAGAAGGAGGTGGAGGCGGCCATGGTGGTTCCCGATTCGTCCATGGTTCTACACACACACAGACACACACACACACACACACACAGGCATACACACGCGCGTGCGCACATACACACGCACATGCGCACAGTTGAATAAATAAGAATAATAATAAAAAATTAAAAATGTGATATTCAAGAACTGTTAAGAAGAATCAGCTCATACACGGGAAGCTTGGTGAGCTGAGTGATTACAATGGCCATGGAAGATTTTTCAAGATGGTGATGGGAAATTTTTTTTTCTTCATGAAAAAGCAGTGATTACTGTAGTGACAATAATACAGACTTTTCCAAGTCACCATTTCCTTTCCTGTCTTGTATGTAGGCAACTTGGATTGGTTTCTTCATGACCTTTTTGTGATTGTAAAATTAATGAGCATAAATCACTGATACCAGTTTGATGCCTTTGGTTTCTTCCTGCTTATGAGAGAGACTGGGAAGGATTGCAAACCTTTTGCATATTGTGAGGGTGTCTTAGGAGGAGACTCCATAGAAACCTGGTATTCAAAACTGTGAGCCCTGATTTTTTTTTTTTAAATCAAATTGTCTCCTTTTTCTAGCCTCGTTGATGGCAAAACAGTGAACATATACATGATTAAATAATTTTGAACTGGCAGCAAGTTTAAGATTTTTTAAAACAGCAAACTTATATCTCTTAAACATAATGAATGGTTGTCTCTGCCCTCCCCCCACCCTCCCTCCTTCTTCCATCTCTCCTCTTTTCTCCCTCGACCTATCCCTTTCCCTACTACTCTCTGCCTGTCTGCTTGTGTGGGTCCCAGGATTCCCTTCCAGTGATCTGCTCTAATAGGGGTTCTGACCTCTATGGCAGTATGGCCCTTCTTAGACCACCAGTCTAGCCCTTGTCTGCATGGTTCCTGCTACATGTAGCTGTCTCTCCTGAGTTCCTCACTGTTGTGTGGGGGAATGTTGGTATGTCAGCTATCCTGAAGATCTGGTGAGGGTAGGTCTAAAATTGCAGTAAGTTCCTGGATGCAGCAGCCCTGTCTTGACTGGAGTGACTTGGTCAGCAGTGTACTTCATCACCTTCAGGCTTTCACAGTCTTACTGCCTTGCTCCCTGAGCCTTTGAATGGGAAGAGGTTCGGTTGGCCTGCTTTGGGGCTGTGTGTCAGACTCTTCAGCTCAAGGAAACAGTATATCATTTGGCAGGCAGGTTTCTGGAGGGACTATGGTGTGGTTTGTGCACAACCCAAAATAACTGGATTTTGTAATTGTCCAGTTCTAGATAAGGATCTTAAAAATGAAATCCCCGAGCATATGAGGAATTTTGAGTGTTAGTGTTATAAAATGTAAAGCCTTTTTTTTGTTGTTTCCTTTTTCATTACCACTGAAAACTCTTTTTACCGTCTTAGTTGTTTTTCTGGGATAGAATCAGATATTAAAATGGCCTTTTTTTTAAAAAAATCATTTATTATTTACTTATTGAGAGAGAAGATGTGGATTGTGTGTATATACAAACTTGTACCAAGGCACACATGAAGATCGAAGGACAATTTTCAGAAGTCAGTTCTTTTCTCCCACCTTCTGAGCTCCTAATGAGTTCTGGTCATTAGGCTTATACCAAAAGCATTGCCACACCATCTCAATCCCCAAATAATCATTCTTGACTGTGGTCTTTTGGTCCCATTAACTGGAAACTAAGAAAAAAGAAATTATTCAGAATAATAGATCTTAATAATTTCTCCTATAAGGATGATTATGTCAAAAGATATTTATAGAGGACTTACGTGTCAGACATTTTTAAACTTTTTTTTATTATTTATTTTACATGTGTGTGTCGAGTGTGTATATCAGCGGGCAGTGTGTGTTCCTGTAGAGGACTAAGGTTGACTTTGGGAATCATCCTGGATTGCTTTTACCTCCTTTTTGCTTCCTTCTGGGATTTCCCAGGGCCAAGGCCAGAAGTGCAGGCCTCTGCCGTTGCAAGCTGCTGTTTTTTACATGGGACCTGGGATCTGAAATCAGGACCTTCTGCTTGTGAATCAGAGTCTTAACCACTGAGCCATTTCTCCAGCCCTAAGACCAGACATTGTCAACAATGGCTTGGAAACATAAATCATTGCCTCATTGAGGCTTTGTAGTATAAAGTGGTAAAACAGGAAATAAATTAAATGAATATATAAAAGCCTAATTGAAAGTGATGGCAAGTACAGTCAAGAATAGAAAGATTTTCCCACCAAGATTGGGTAGTTTGGAGGGTCTGTCATGCTGAGCATGTAAACGAAGGCACTATTCAACGTCAAAGCCCCTTTGGTAGGCAGAATATGCTTTAGTGAGTAGAAAGAGACAGAAGCAAAGAATCCAGGTTACCAGGGCCTTGAAGAACGTGGGGATTTACCATTGTTCTGAGTGTAGTAGAAGTTGGTAGAACATTTGATTTCAGGAGGACCTGACTCTGATTTGCAGATTCAGAAACTCACTGTGTATATACAGTGGAGAAAGGGTCATAAGAGAAAACTGGAAACAGGAAGTCACTATCAAGCCATCAGGCCAATGTTAGATGAACTGAACTGAGACGATGTATGGGCCCACTATGCCAGATTCTGGATTCTAACAGGCGACTAACTAGGGTAAAACACACATGCAATTGGGATAAAATACACACTGTCACTTAGTCATGATGTAGACCCTGATTTCAGGTTATGAAACAGGAAAAAAGGCTTGTTGGTCATCTGCAAAATAAATATGCTGGAGTTCCAAGCTAAGTGGACTTATTGACTTGTATCTTCTTTTTGCCTGTATCAGACTGATATAAGTTGAGCCCTGTGTTTAGAAGAACCTCAAAGGGAAAGGCCAGGACTTGAGAAATTATCTGTCACCAGCATGGAAGCTGGGTATATGGCATCGTCCTGATACTTCACACATAGTGGAGGAGGTTTGCTTTGTGTTGGTGTGCATGTGCACTGGGGACTCGGAGATCAGGAGGCCAGTAAGGCTACATCTGCCAAGACCCTGGGCATTTCAAAGTCTACATGCACTTTTAGGGTCTGTTCGGTGTCTGTGAATGGCTCCAAGCTGTGGCAGATCTAGAAGATGCCATGTGGTGTTCATTGAGTTCTGGAGAGACTGACAGCTTCTCATAGCACTGGGCTTCCCAGGTCCTAGACCTGCTGGTAGGCCAGCAACTGATTAAGTAGTTTCCTGTGGATGCACAGATTGGCTTTGTATGAAGCTTGGGGAAACACTGATTCTACTGGGCCTTCATTTCTCTTATAAGATGGGGATGGCTGCAGTACTTCTCAGTGGACAAATAGATATGCCTGAAAAGGCCATGACGCTCCTGGAGACCACTTGCTGTTACCACTTCCTGTCTTGTGTCCCTGACTCATTCTCTCATCTTGTGGGTCACAGGACAGAAAGGCCTTTCGGATTTGCCCTAATTGCTGAGGCAGGGGGGGCCACTTCCCCAGTCACACTTTTCCCCCTTGTCCTGTTTGATTTTATCCACAGCACTGAGCTTCACACTTCATTTCTCTGTTGCAGGTACCTTTTTCCAAGTTGAAACTCTTTCCAATATGATCTGCCCCAACTCTGCAGTTTGTGCTGCCAGGTGATCAGGGTCTTGAGCAGTCTGTCTGAGATTATTATGGGCAGAAAGGTTTGAAGTGAGGAAGAAGCTGTGTGGGTTTCTTGCAGGAAGTAGTTTTGCATCTGCTTTCAGAGATTGTGGCTTGCATGGCCTTTGAACCGCAGGTCACCAGGCCTGCTTTCAGATTCCTGATGTTACAGGAACACCAGTAGGGACGTGTTACTCTTGTGAAAGTGAGCAGAACTTGTTAAACTGCTCAGACCACCTCAGAACCATGCTGGAAGCCCTGCACGCCCTCTACCTCCAAACACACTTACTTGAGGGTGAGGGTAAGCCGACCCTCTTAACTGCTGCCTGGCACTAGGATCACCTTCCTATCCTCCCTGCCCCCTGATAAGCTGTTTTCTGTCATTTATGATATTGAAACTCATTATTGTGACTTGTTAGTAAGCTCATTTTGAGGTTATGTGCATTTTTCAAAAGGCAATTAAGTTCACTTCAAAAGCAAAAATGTTAGGCTGGCAAAATGGCTTAGTAGGTAAGACACTTGAAGGAAAAAACTTGATAACCTGAGTTCTATTCTCAGAGCCCACATGGTAGAAGGAGAATTCTGGAAGTTGTCCTCTGTCTCCACACATGTGATACTGCTTGATCTCTTGATTTCTCTCTCTCACATATATATATATATATATATATATATATATATATATATTTATATTTGAGAAATATATATTTGAGAAATATATATATATTTGAGAAATATATATATATTTGGATTGGAAACACCAATGAATTATGCTAGCCTTTCTGGGATCTGAATTGGGAAGCTCATTGTATACTTGGCTGTGATTTGGGGATTTAAAAATACTTTTAATGTGTCACTGGCCTGTGTTCTTTCAAATGATCATTAGTTGGAAACTTGTGAGTTTTGAGATTCATGTGCTTTTTTTAATCAATTTTTCCTTGTTTAGTGACCATCAGGAAAGAATAATTGGGACTATGTTGGTTTTTATGATGGGTCATTGATGCTTTTCAATGTATGTTGCAAGATGTGCCACAGAAGCCATTTCATAGCATTTGGGCCAAAATGTTCCTGGTATTTGAGGGACTGACTGACAATACAATGACATAGTTCTCTGATTTATAGACTATAAGGGGAATATTATTATCACCATATAAATGTATATTTTGTAGGTGCTTGAAATATTTTTTTAGGTAATCATCCCAGAGATTTATCAGCTCAGTCTGTATTGCTTGAACATTTTTTAAAAATTATTTTCTTTTTTCTCTTTCTTAATTCCCATTCCCACCCCTCCTCCTTCTCCCCTGACAACGCTTCATCTTTTAAAATGAACTTTTGTTTAGAAGTGTAGAGGCCCTACATTCAATGTGAGTATCACATAGCTATGTCTTTTCAGGTGGGCATGGTTCTGCTCTTCCTTCATGTGATATGTGTCTCAGCTCATGTGACTGTCCTCCTCCCCACCCACATACTTATCTGATTTTTCCAACAGGTTTTTCTCCTTTCCTAATGCACTAGCATTGGGCTGAACTGTTCTGCTGGCTAGTCCCCGATTTTTTTCCTGCAAAGTTTTTCCAGAGTCCTTTCTCATAGGAAGCATTCCAGTGTTTAGATCCCCAAAGTCAGTATGAAGAAATCACATGGTAGGGGCTCTTAATTAAGCATAACAACACAGCACCAAATCTGGATGTATTTTGCATCAGAAATGCAGATCTTCATCTTCCTTTAAGCTTTGCATTTTATCTGAAAGCGTGAATACATACACCTCTGATGAATCAGTATTTCACAGAGAAGCAGAACCAGTAGCCAGACACACAGGAAAAGATATAGAGGGAGCCACTCATACAAGTAGGGACTCTGAATCTCTCCCCATCCTGAAGCTCAGGGACATTTGCGGAAGAGGGGGCGGTAAGAGTGTAAGAGCAAAAGGATGGGAGGAGCAATGATTTGCAAGATACTCCACACAAGTTAGGGCCGAAGCAATCATAATTGGACTTTGCATGCCCTGCGCAATGTCCAACACACTATTGACCTCACAAAGTCTAGCATCTGCTAAAGGCACCAAGATCCTTGGAGGCAAGGGATTGGCAGCCACAGTAGTGTTCCTATGCTTAAGGGGAACACAGGAAAGGGTTCAGGGAAATGCCACTGGGTCCTTGTACATCATCGGAGAGGCATGCACAAGAAAGGACTCTCTGGGAATTGGGGGGGAGGCACTGGGGATGGGGAAGGAGGGGTGAGGAGAGGGGGAGCAGGGGGGTCGGGGGGAGGAGGAAGGAGGGAGGGATCTGGTGTACCTATTAAGTTTGTATGAGCTGAAATAATAATAAAAAATGTATTAAATTAAAAAAAAAACAAGTAGCGAGTCTGAAAAGGCCACGGTGTGCAGTCTGTGAGCTGATGGTGTAAGTTCCATGATCAGACAAACATAGATGTCTCTGTTCAAGCAGTCAGGCACAGGGAGGACAGTAGATGAAGGGATTCTGTTCGGAATGGTTGTATAAAGTCTACCCACTTCAGTGAGGACATTTGTTTTATTTTGACCACGGACAAAATACCTATCTCCTCCCCAAATACTTCCAAACACAGCAGAAATGATGTTAAGTCAAATATCTGACACCCTGTAGCTCATTCAGATTGACACTTAACATTAACCACCACGTACCTGCAGTATGAACAAAGTGTCTCAGTAGTCAGGTCAGTTGCTTTCAAGTCATTTTGTGAAAGTGCAGTTTCCATAGTCTCTTGAGAAGAAATGGCTCCTCCAGTGTGATGGCACCAGAGTGCCCTAAATCTTGTTGTTCCATGAAGCCTTCCTGGGTTGTTCTTGACGCATTACAAACTTCTCTTTCCATAAACAGTTCTTCATTGACTCAGTTGATCATTGCATCTTATGGCACTGTCTTAGTTTTGTGAGTATTGCTTCTGTGAAATAATATGTTCATCATGGGTAAAGGCAGCCCTGTATTTACTCTGGGTATGTATTGTCTCTAGGAAAGGAAGAGGTTGTTGTCATCGATACCTCTCAGAACAGGAGATGATGTTATGGCTACAACATCTAATTGGTTCTACACAGACTAGGTGTTCACTTCACGGTTTGTTCCCAGCAGAATTTATATTCAAGTTGAAGGTCATCCCAGCCACTTTGCACAATTACACTCGATTTGCACCGCTCACTCTTATTCTTTGTATTTAAAACAGATAGAGAAATGTTCAACATAAAATAGCTGTTGGATTTTTTTGGTAGATGTCATTTTGTCTCAGCATGGTGAACATAAGAAAGAACCAAATATTTTTTTATCATTCTTTTTCAAAATACTTCATTATTTATGAATAATTTTCTTCCCTAAATTCATCTAATAACTACCAGAAATTACTATTAATGAAGCGATGCTTATATGTGCAAGTTCTTGGGCGTTGTTTCTGGTGCTATGTCAGTATTGTTTGTACTTGCATGACTGTGGCCTTCTCATGTTGTATTTGGAAGTCTTGATGTACTTCTGCTCAGAATTTCCAAGGTTTCAGTGTTGGGAGATGGAGCCCTTAAGAGGTGAAAAAGTAAGGAGGTATGATGGTGTTGACATCCTTGTAAAAGAAAGAGGCCCCACTCATTCCCCCACCTCCTCTCCCAGAACATAGAAGTCATAGTGTACAAAGCAGGATGTAGGCCCTCAGCACACAGCAGAGCTGCAGAGGCCTTGATCTTGTGCTTCTAGCCTCCAGACCTGAGAGAAATCAATTTCTGTTCCTAAGTCCCTCCATTTGAAGTATTTTGTAATAGTTAAGATGGTGTCAGGCGTTATTCTTTGAACATATATTAATTGAACAAAGCACAATATTATATCAGAGTGTATGTTTCCCTTGCATTTCATATGTAAAGTAGCAGCTCTTGTAGAAACTTCCGTTCTGCATGTAAGGGACTGTATTGTTCAAACCCAAAATAGTAAGTGGGGTTACAAGCCAGACTCTGTTGTCTGTACTCAGAGATCCGCAGTAGATTATGAGAAGCTCTGCAGAGACATGGGGAGCTTGCCCTGAGAAAGGGTGAGCTCTTCCCTGCAGCTTAGCCGGGCTTCTCAGAAGATATGCACCTGGGAGCCTGGATTTCCATGCTAAAGACTGAGGGGACGTCAGAATTTCTCAGACCTATTTCTTAGCAGCTACTGCAGCCTGAACCCTCTCTGTGTCCCTCATTCTGATTTTCCCTATGTTCCTGGGATTTCTGCATACATCTATGTGCATTCCTGGAGTCCTCTCCATATTAGTGCAGGCTTTGGATATTCTGCCCACTCCCCCCCCATCAGCCTCCTGTCACCTTCCTTAGCTGCCATCATGCCTAGAACAAAGTTTGAGGAACTTTGTATATCCTCCCAGGCACCTCCAGCCCTTTTCCTATCACCTCTCAGAGTCTAAGTCACTGTTTTCCTTGGTCTGAAGTCCTGATTGCTCCTTTTCTGCTTTATACCCTCTAAAAGCTTTCTTCCAAATTTTTCCTTGATCTAAAAAAAAAGAACAAATGAAGTAATCACATCTTCATGAAGCCCAAGTAACCTTGAGGCACAAAGCACATTCCTGCTGACTTGGCCAAGTAGAAGATAACAGTCTCTCAGACCAGAGCTAGTAGAGTCCAGTGGCATCTGTTTTAGTGTTTAGCCTCCCTAGTAATCTCAGATTGGGGTTCATCTGCCCCTGGGAGTGAATCACCTCTCCTCTGCTGATGGAGTCTGCAGCTGGGATTGGGGAGCCACTATGGATGGTGTCTTGAGACTGTGGGGAACCAAGAGGTGCCACAGTGAGGCCGATGGTTCTTTCAGGAAGCATCAGCATTCTCTCCGGACAGTTTGGTGGCCACCGGCCTTATGCAGCTACACAGCATTGAAAATCAGCCCACCTGAACTCAGAGGCATTCTAATTGTGAAAACACTCAAGTCTGAAGATTTAGTTTGCAAAAAGGGCATAGAGTAACTATTGTTTCCTATGGAAATTGTGTGTTGAAGTGAATATTCTAGGTTAGGTTAACATGAAGCTGTCACCATTCTTTCCTTTTTTTCACGAGGCTGTGGGAAAACTTGAGATGAAATGCGTGGTTCACATCTGTGGCTTGCATTATGCCTGCACGTGGCAGTTCCGTTCTAGGCTCTGCAGTTCCCTGACTTTACTCCACGTCCTTGGCAGTTTTCTCAGGCACACTGTTCAGCAGATGGCTGTGTACTGCAGGAAGAGAAAGTAGTAGTAACTCAAAGCCAGCGTGGTTTCCCAAAGAACAAATCCTGCCACGCTGACTTCTTTTTTTTCTTTTTTCGTAATGTTACTAGGTTAGCCGATCAGAATGGTTCCGTAAATTTGAATCTGGGCTTCTGTAATGCGCTGAAAGATTCCCAAGAGGCATAATTTAAGAGAACGGAGTGTGGGGTCTGCTGACTGTGGGTGGAAGTTCAGTTCTCAGCACTGAGGATTGATTGATGTGTCAGGAGCAGCTCGGGGTACACATGGGCTCCCCATGGTGCGTGTTTACTTTCAGTGCTGGGAACTATCTGTGTTTGTGAGAGATGGAGACTCTCAGGTCTTCCGGGATCTAACAGACGTTGTCCCACAGTTGGTGCCCTGAGTTCATTCATGAACACCTTTATCGGGAACATATGTCCTTGGGAACATATGCTGTGTGAGTGGCTGGGAGGAAAGACGAGTAACATTTTTGTCTCCAACCTACACATTTTGTCTAGTGGCAAGAGAACCATTGAAATAAAGTTCTATCCATGTGGTGGGTAGCACACTGATGGAAATGTGTATACCCATGTGTTCCATGCATGGACCTCCCTCCCCAGTTCCACAGACGAGATGCTACTTGATCTCATTTTGAAATAAAGAATGGCTGTGTATTAATTAGTTGAAAACTAAAGTTACTATTGATGATTCATGTTCTGAAGTTCAGCATGTAATAACTTATGCAAGATCATTCTATATCTTTGATAACAGCAATTCCTGCTTTGAAAAAATTCCAACACAAAAGTGTCTGGCCATGCCCTTTTGAGAGTCACTGGGTCTATATGTTGGAACTGCTTTCAAACTATTGTTTCTTTTTTTTATTATATTTATTTATTTTTTTCCAGTCATATAAGCTTAATAGGTACCCCGGTCCCCTTCCTCCTTCCACCCCTCCCCAGTCCCTCCTGCCCTCTCCCCCGTTTTCCCCCTTCTTTCACCCCCCCTCTCTCTTTCTCCCCCCATCCCATTCCCTGGAGCATCTTTTAGTGTGTATGTCAAACTTCTCTCTGTGTCCTCTATTCTAGGAGGTGTAAGGACTCAGTGGCATTGCCCAGAGCCCTTTCTTGGAGCTCTTGACTGTTAATCCCTTGCTCATAGGGATCCTAGTACCTGTGATCTATGCTAGACTTTGGGGGGGGTCATTGACATGTCAGTCATTGCAAGGGTCATGCAAATTCCGATTATGGCTACTGCAGTCCTAACCTGTGTAGAGTATCTTGCATATCATTGCTCCTCCCCATCTTTAGGCTCTTATAATCTTACTGCCCCTTCTCCCGCAAATTTCCCTGAGCTTTAGGATGGGGAGAGATTTGGCTGGTCTGGTTCCAGGTGATTAATGTAGGATCACTGATGTTCTTTCTGAATTATGGTTTGTTTCAAACTATTATTTCTTAAAGAACATTTTGGTGTTGACTGCAAAAGAGCCACTTTAGCCACTTGCCTACTAAAGTTAGCAAACCTATACTGTAGTCAAATGTTTTCAACATTGCCTAAAATTAGGTATCTACCAAGTTCCTATGTGTGTTCCGTGCATTTGCACATACATGCTTGCATATATATCTACTCTTGTGTGCACTTTTACATATATGTATGTTAATGGGTATATTATTTTCTCTTTGTACTTTTATTATTAAGGCAGGCTCTCTTCATTGAATCCAGAGATCACCTGCCAACTTCCTCTGATGTGGGAGGAAAGAGAAGGTCTCCCACCTTTGCCTCCCATGTGCTGGGATTGCAGATGGCTGGAATGCCTGTCCATTTAAAAATCTGAACTCTGATCTTCATGCTTGTACAGCAAATACTTTATCCACTGAGCCATCTCTCTACTCTATATAGAGCTCTTGATCAAAGAGACCTTTTTTTAAAAAAAATTCAATTATTTATCTATTTATTTATTTACTTACCTATTTATTTATTTAGTGTGTTTCTGTGTGTGTGTGTGTGTGTGTGTGTGTGTGTGTGTGTGTGTGTGTGTGTGTGGTGTGTGTGTGTGGTGTGTGCACGCATACTGTGTATGTCTGTGTATATCAGAGGGCACTCTGTGCGCCTGTGGAAATTCCAGGGTGACTTCAGGAATCATCCTGGAATGCTTCTGCCTCCATTTTGCTTTGCTCTGGGGTTTCCCAGGCTCTGTCTTTCAGAACCGGAAGTGCAGGCTGCTGCCATTTTCACCTGGAATTTTTATGTGGGATTGGGGATCTGAACCCAGGTCTTCTGCTTGCAAGACAGTCTTAACCACAGTTTGTTTAGTTAGTTAGTTAGTTATTTTTTGTGGGACATTCCTTCAGGAGTTTACATACAACATCCAGGATTTGCTTTTATCCATTGTGATCTTCTAAGAACAGAATAAGAGGTTAGCAACCCAAGATAGTAAGGAGTTCTCCTAGACTTCTGTAGAGTGCTGCTTTTGAAAGAGTAGCCCCCCTCCCTGAGGCCTATCACATGTGTTCCTCTTTGGCATAGGGAATCTCAGAGATAGTTACATGGTGCCTCTCACTTTGGTTGGTAGAGATGTTGAACCCTCATGCATTGTTGTCTAGTGTTACTTACAGTGTGCAAAGCTCAAAATGTCTGTCAAAAGATGCAAGTCGATCAGTTTTCCTCAGGCAACAGTAAGCATACCACAGCCACTCAGTAGGAGATGTGGCAGCATTTTCTGTCTCTATTTCTGTATGCTATAGTCAAGTGTTCTTTAGGGTTAGAAGTTTTTATTTCCTCTTTTCCTCTAATTTTTACCTCACATAATTAAAACTAAATAACAAAGTAGATACTGCAAATTTGACAATGTTGAATATTTAAATCAGAAGTGGTCAACTTTCAATTTTTTAAAGATATTGCTTGGGAAGTTTAAAGTAGCATTTATTTAAAAGTTTTTTTCCCTACTGTTCAAATTTAAAGCTCAAGAGTGTCCTGAAGAAAAAATGAGTTCTTACTACTGAATAGTCTCTGCCAGGGCCACATAAGGGCTCTCTGGACTCTGGTTGGTAGTTGCAATGTGCAGTGACAGAAGAGTGAGGACATTTGTAATCATCCAAAAACCCCAAGTCTAACTGCTCTGAAAATCTGAAGTTTCCAGAAACTTACCCTCTCGAAATGTTTGAGATGTTGGAGTATTTTAGAGTTTGGATTGATAGATTTGGGATAATCCACCATCACATCTGGGACCGATGATCATCTTTCTGTCCTGAGTATTTTGACTGAGATGGAGCATCCTGGTACCTGCTGGCTTTATCCATTCCCTATGGCAGATGCTCTGTCTCTACTACCATCTTTTCTAGGCCTCGTTGTGGGTTGATTTCATCATGCCTTTGAGCCTCTGAGCCCGCGCCATGGTAGACTTCACAGAGTCTATTCAGAGCACTCTCTGGGGCACAGTGTTGTGAAATAAGGTCACATCTCCCTTTAACACTGAGATGAACTGAAAAATACTTGCAAGCAGAGTGCAGAGGGGCTGAAGCTTTTGCTGTCAATTCTGGGACGCCTCCTCCTACACTGGTTGTGACTGGAACATGGGTCTCCTGTGAGTGGGGCTGACTATGCACTAAAAAAGGCAGTTTTGCCTTATGTTCTCTGGCCTGGATGAGGCCCAAGCAAAACCAGCACTCTCAGGGCTAAACGGCATGATGGATAACAGTGCTGTCTGGAAAGGCAATGACCTGTTTCCTAGTTCTGATTGTGAACTCAGTGGGAACTCGTGGTTTTCTGGGCTTTCCTCTCTTGAGTGGGATTGCTTGTTCATTGGAGAGTCCCGTGGCACCCATGCAACGGAGGCTTTAGGAAGCCTGTTCAGGCCAGTGCTTGACCTGCTGCTACTCAGCAGAGTCACCCGCAGTATTGCTCAAACACACCGGGCATTCTACCTGAGCTAATTTGTCTGTCTTGGGAGGATCTGGGAACTGGCCTTTCTCACCTGTCCCTTGGTGATGCCAAACTGGCCTGAGGAAGTCTTTTAGTGAGGTGCACCGAGTTAGATCCCAGACACCATGCAGACACCAAGCACAGCCAACAGGGGACTCTGGGCAGGAAGAAAGGCTTTAAAGGTGGGTAGCCTACAGGAAAACACGGTGAAGGGTCGACTGGCTAGTCAGAGTACATGGCAGGCTTTAGCCTACTCATTAAGAGTAGTCTTCAGTGTAGTCTTAATAATCTTCCTTATATACTTACTTATTGACTACTTTTTCCATTTTCTTAAGATAGTCTTGCCAGATAGCCCAGGCTGGACTGGAGTTTTCTATTTAGTCCAGGCTGGCTTCAAGTTGTGACCCTCCTGCATCAGCTTCTCTACTTCGTAGTGGAAAATTTTTGATGATTAAGCCTTGTGTGTATTTCCCAAATCACTCTGTGCTTGTTTTAAGCATGTGTAGATTTTCATACTAAGAGTACTGCTTCAGTTTTTAGCTATCATTTGCTGAGCATGTTAGAATCTTTGCCACAAACTTATGATCTTCAGTTTTCACTTTAAATGAAAATGTAATTTTGTAATATAACCTGAATAAAATATTTTAAACTGGAACAATTATAATCAAATGTTACTGACATCAAGACCTTAGGCTATAAAAACCTAGTACTTACCTTATTTGATAAATGTTTTATGCAACCATTTCCTTTTCTTAGGACTTTTAATTATTTTAGTTGATGAATTGATGTTTTTGTATGTGCACATACACATGTGTGTATATGCACGTGTATGCATGTGTGTGCCATGACACTATATGGAGGTCATAAGACAATGTATGGGAGTCAGTTCTCACCTTCCACCTTGTTGAGGCAGAGTCTCTTCTGTTCCACCCCTGTGCTGGACGGGCCTGTGAACTTCCAGGGCTTCTGGAAGTTTCCATCTTTCTGCAGAGTACTGATAACAGATGAATGCCACTGCCGCCAATTCTTTCCATGTGGGTCAGGCTTGTGCAGTATTTTTATACATCGAGCCATTTCCTTGGAGGAAGTTTATATTCTTTGTTTTCATAAATCCTAGGTGGTATTTGCTTTAAGTTAGATGTGTTAAATTCATATTCTTGAAATATTTTTCTTATTGCAACCAAAATTGGTATAAACTCTATTGTATTGATTAGATATGCAGGGATGCGGTGAGATAGTTTCCGGACTTAGTCTCTGGTGCTTACTTCTGAATGCTTTCAGTGAAGCAAATCAATGCTTTTGAAAAATCATGAGAATTTTAAGTTGGATTCTAATGAAATGCATGTTCCATAATTAAATTAGCCTTACTTAAAAACCAATTTAACTCCTACAAATTGAACTGTTTATTATTACACCCATTCTATTTTTGTATTTTAATTATGTAGTTGACCCATTTAATCAGTCTCTCAAAACAAAACTAAGAGTAGGGCATATTTTAATCAATTTTAGTGTTTGAAAAAACTGATGTGTTTGGAGAGAGGTAGGGCATTCCTTGTGTCACTTAGATGAGTTTTTTTAGTCTATGAAATACTTTTAGATAAACTCTTATACTGACCAGACAGAAAGCCAGGATCTGAATTATTATCCATTGTTGCATAATGAATGACCCTCAGATGGAATAGCCAGAAAACGCTGATCCTTCACATCTGTTAGCACTCAGGTATCTGCCCTGGGAGTTCTGCTCCTGGTTTCTTCCCAGCAGCCCAAAATCAAGGTGTGGCTGGGGCAGCTGTGGTTGGTGGGAGGCTTGGCCCCTTCCCAGTCACAGCCCTTCTTGACACTGCTTGAAGGTCTTGGTGAGATGTGAGCCTGAAGGTATCACTGGATTGTGTGAGCCTCCCGACTCCAGATTCAGCAAGCCTTTCCTAAGGTGATGTCTTATGCTAAGTACCCCTAGGGAGCCCAGGGCTCAGAAGAAGAGGACCAGAGGAGCAGATGGAGCTTATTCTGAGTTGGAGAAAGATGTATCCAGGGGGCTTTCCTGGAGATCAGATCTGAGCCCAGATTGCTTACCTTTGAAGGCAAGTTGAATGTCAGTTAAATGAACAGATGGAGTGGATCAAATCTGGGAACTGAGCCCTGGAACAGCATGGTGTCTAGGGGGCTGAGCGGTTGTTTTGCAGTGTTGGATGAAACCCTTGAGTCATGGTATATACAAGGAACAGAGACTAGTGTGGCAGGTAGGGAACTTAGGGCTTTATCCTGTAAGTTCCTGCTTTCAATCAATGGCCATGTAGCCACTTGGTGGATTTTCTCTTGCATTCTATCCTTCAACAAAGATTTGAGTGTCTCATTAGACTGTTTCATTGGATTCTGCAAGATGTGTCTGCAGTTCATAGATGAGAGGCAGATTGAAGCAGGTGAATTGATTTACCCAGGCTCATGTGGCCATTGAGAATCCTGGGCTGAGATTTACCGTGCATCTGTGAAAACTTGAAGGAAGAGTTAGGGTTCAAAGCTAGTATTTCATTGGTTGTCACTGGAGACAAGTGAAAAGAAAGTACTTTAGAGCTCTCAGATTTATTTATGTGAAGAGGAAGGGCCCCCAGAGCTATTCGCTGTGGCTGACTCTTTACCTTCCATTTGGTTGCATTCAAGTATGAATCCAAGTATAGAAGAGCTGGGAAAAGGTGGATGTGTTTTATTTTATATTTGGAGGAGCCAAGGATGGAAAACTGAGTGACACTGTAGCCGTGTTTATTCATTTACTCACTCACTCGTTCATCTATTTTCTATTTGTACCCCTATTTCTTTCTCCTCTTATAGTATTAGAAATCATACCCTGTTCTTCTCACATGCTAGCCACTTGTTCTGCCTCTGACATACACTCCGAGCCACATATTGTATATAAAAATATAAGGAAGATACCCATAAGCCTTACTGTCCTAGAAATTAACAACTTGATAATTAATATTTAAGTTAACTTTTGATATTTCACATAAAGGAGCTGAAAAGTACTAATGAGATACTTAAATTTAGTAGCAGAACTGAAATTGAGGTACGTGAATATAGCAACCTAGACCAGTAATAACATAGTAAGGTTCTTTAAGAGTGCAGAAAAGCAAAGAGAATTGCTCACAATGTTGCATAAGGGTACTTTTAATTCCCTAATGCACTACTATTAGCTCTTTATATCTATCACATCACTTATCCTCAAAAATAAAAAATAAACTAGGCTTCTATCTTAAGGATTATCGAATGTGAAGAACATGAAAATAGCCATTATTTCATTTTTGGATTCTAGAACAGATGCATCCAAGTTTTTATATCTTTATCAATTTTTTAACCAACTGTATGTTAATTCTTAAACTGAAGGCTTCCAACTGTAATTTTGGATTTGTCTTTTTGTCTCTTTGGTTCTTCAGAGTTTCCTTCATTTAGTTAAGTTCTTACAATAAGATGTGTACACATTCAGAAAGCTCAAGTCTCCTTGCTCACTAGACTCTTGTCCTTGGGCAATGCCTCCTTCTTATCTCTATTGACATTTACTTTGTATGATACAGACATTATGCAGTACTATACAGGCAGATAATCATTGACCCCATTGATTTAAGGCTGAAATACACTTACCTTCAGTGAAAGAATCTCATAACTTCGCTTTTTCCTGGTTTTTGTGCTATCATTATGTAATTCTAACTTCTGGGTGCATTAGCTTTGCTTGCTTTATCAGTTAATTTCTTATGTTAAGAAAGGAAAATATGTATATATCTGTATTTTACATTTCTATGTACTTCATTCTTTCCTGGATACTTAAGATATTCTATTTGATGTTATTCTCTGTGATTGTTGTTTCTTGTAGTACAGACCCACTGATGGAGAACTTTCTTAGGTTTAGTCTAGTCAGAAACATCTGGGGGTGTACCATGTCTCTTGTAATCAAACTCATCTTTAAATTGCCTTCACTTTTCAAGGTTAAAATTTCAAAGTATAGTATTTAGGACAATTTTATCTTTTAATACTTTATTATTCGATTCTGGCTTCCTTTCAATTTTTATGTGTGTAACTAGACATGTGCATCTGTGCATATATGTGTGTTTGTTTATATGTATGTGTATTTGTATGTGTATTTGTATTTATGCATTTTTCTTTTTGTGTGTATATGTGTTTTTGTTTGTACTTGTGTGTGTGCATGTCTTTATGTGCAAACATGTGTATTTGTTTACATTTATTTTTGAATGTTAATATGTGTTTGTGTATGTGTTGTGTGTGTTGTGTGCGAATGTGCGTGTATATATGTGCTGCGTCTACATGTGTACTTGCATTCACAGAACTCCAAGATGACCTATTGTAATCATATTGATCTGCTTGGGGTTCATTGAGCTTCTTGGTTGGTAGGCTGATTTATTTTTTCCCTTATCTGGAATATGTTACTTACATTTCTTCAAATATTTCTAACCCAAACCTAACTTCACATAATTTTAATAGTATAATTCTTTCCTCCTATAGTTATGTATCTGTCATATTGTTTGCAGTAATTTTAAAAGCCTCTGTTGCTTAATTATTATTGTTTTATTATTCTTAATTATTCTTGTTTTTTCTCATTAATTTGGAAAATTTGCTTATTGTATTTTTTTTCTGAAATATCAGGTTAGCAACTATAACCAATAAATTTTTGATAATAATTATTGTTGCTTTCAATCCTTTAGAGTTTATAACTTATTTAGGTTTTTAGATGTTTTATTTAGAGCTTACATTTTTCTTAACTTGTATTAACATGTTTCACAGTTTGAAATGTGTCCCCCACAGTCTCATGTATTTGGCGAGGTCATGGCACCTTGAGAGGTGGAACCTTGCTGGAGGAAGGCAGTCACAATGGGTGAGCCTTGAGGTGAATTAGTCCCACCCTATCTCCAAGAGAAGTCTGCCTTTCCAGCAAGCAGTCTTACAGCTCTCAGCCTCATAGAGATGTCTGTAGTCACATAGCCTTCCTCCAGCTTTGGCCAGCCAGCCATGCCACCTCTGCTTTGAAAGATTGTTATCTCCCCTCTGGAATTGTAAGCTGAATAAATCTCCCTTTCTCTCTTAAGTTGATTGACTTTGAGTGCTCTCTCACAGCAATAGTAAAGAGTAACTGTTACAGCATGTATTTCTGTTCTAAGATGTCCCATCTCATCTATCAGGTAGTTATTTTCCTGTGAACCTTAACATGTGCAACTATTTTCTTGAAGTCCTTAAAACTAATCTAATGGACATCTACAGTTTTTGGTTTAATTACTGTGTTCACTCTTGATTATATATCGCATTTTCCTGTTTCATTGTATGTTTTGTAATTTTTAGTTGTGTTCTTGGTGTGGTGAATAAAGTAAGGAGAGACTGAGCCTTGTGTATAGCCATACTTCGCTCTTTTTTTTTTCTAGAGAGCAAGCTCTTCCTTCAGAGATACTGGAGTAAAGGGGGAGCAGAATTTCATGTTACATCTTTTGTTATGTGGTGTTCATCTAATCAGCCTTTATATACATTTTTTTAAAAAAAAAAACCTTCGTTTCTATTTCAACCTTAAATTTCAGATCTTTTGTTTGAAGTGTGGTGAGAATGAGCATTTTTCTTAGCTTTCCAACCTCTCACTGTTGCTTGGGATCTGGTTTTGAGGAAGAGGGTAGATCAAAGACTTTCAAATACTTCCAAATTCAGTGTCTTATCAGTCCTTGTTGCCCTCTAAGGCATGTCTGGCTTCCTAGTCCTCCGTGATCTGTCTCTGAGTTTGCTCCCTCCTGGTGCAGGTCCTCAGGTATGGACCTCAAGTAGGGTTGTTCCAGGAAGGGCTTGTTCCTTGTTGCCTGTTGACCTTCATGTTGGTTGATCTTCATTGACATATCGGCGGGATTCAGAGTCACAAAGGAAACATATCTCTAGGTCTCTATCAGTGTGTTTTCTAGAAGAGTTTAGTTGAAGATGGAAGACTCACCCTGAATATTATTACATGGGGTGAGGTCCTGAACAGAACAGATAAGAGAAAAAGAGCTGAATACCATATGCATCTCTGAGGGTCCCTGACGGCAGGTGCGTGCTGGCTCAGCCCGTACTCCACACCTTATCCACAAGGATCAGTCACATCCCTCCTTAAACTGAGCCAACACCCTTCCATAAGTTGCTTTTGTTAAGATATTTTGTCATGGTTTGGAGAAAAATAGCCAATCAAGGCTTCTTGGTGTCTTATTCTTTGCTTGAGCCACAGAAAAATATGTGTTTATCTATCCAGATGAAATTTCTTATAGCCATGGCATCAAAGAGCTTTCATGAGCTCTTTCTTAATTAAACATGGAATCTCATATGCGCTTTCAAGCAGTCATGATCCCCAAAGGAGAAATTGATGATGAATTCTTTGCCTTTTGGATTATGGTTGGACTTGGCGAGTAGAAAGCATTGATTGGTGACTAGAGCTCATTAAGGAACATTTTACTATGGTCTTTTTACCCACCTGAAATCCATGGCATCTGTATTTTAATGAGCCACTCCTGCTTATCAGTGCCTGCCAACAAGGTGGGCTACCTGAAAGGGAATGAAAGTAAAACCAGTGGTCTTTTAGACTCGTCCTGAAACACACATTTTAGTAACGAAACGGCACAACTACATGGAAACAAGTAGAAAACATGAAAAGTTGAAGATATTTTGGTATACTTTCCCATGGATTTTTTTTTCATGTGGCTACTTTCTTATGGATTCATGACATTACTATAGTGGCTAAAATGTAAATGTATTTACTGCTTTAAGAACTGTGTCAACAATAGTAAATACATTGTTATTTTGTAGTCCAAAGGACTCTGAGAAGGACTGACATTCCAGTTGGGGGTTATCTGATTACAGAATGAGTATTTGGACCACTTCAGCTCCAAGCTCTCCCTTTATAAGCAGTTGTTGACCAACCAATAGTACATTACTTGTCACTTCTGTTAACTACTGCAGATGTTAATTTGAAAGTGGTGCATGGGCAACAGGACAGAATTCAAGCTCATTTTTGTGAAGCAGACTGGGGGGAAAGCAAGCACAAGAGACCAAAGAGTGCCATGCAATAATAGTGTGATTTATGGAGGGAGATGTATTTTTTTACATCCTTATACCTAAACTTCTAAATGCTCCAATCCCCATTCAAGCCTAGAGCCTCAAGTCTGATGATTGGGTATACTCACACAAAACTATTCAAGTACTGTATAAAATTATCTTCAGGTTATGTGTAAAGATATGTGTAACACCCAGGGAATTTCCTGTTCAAACTTGAATCTCATCCTTAAGAAAACGTATTTACATGAAAATAATCAGAAATCTGAAATACTTCTGGTCCCAATCATTTGGACATGAGATTCCTACCCTATATTACCTCAGATAATAAGACTGCCTTTAAAGTAATGGGAACAATGGTCTGAAATTTATATTATGGAGACATTGGTTTGGATCCTACAAGTTTTCTTGGCTAGTCATCATTATTGACAATGATTTCCTTGAAGACTTGAAGGTAGCATGTAGCAGACACTAAATACAGAAAGTTTAACCTGAACAAAACCTTTTCCTGACTTATTTTATAGACACACCATATGGCTAAGCTCATGCAGACTTCTTGCTGTCTTTCTGTTGGGTGACTACAGGGAAAACCAACAAGCAGCATTGTTTTCCTTTACAGGAGGGTCTGTGCTTAGTCTGTCCATTTGCAAGGTCTTAACCTCTGAGAAGCACTTTGTGTTTCTCTTCTGAAGGTTGTGTGCCCTAGACACAAGATGGAAGAAGTGTCCTCTGAGACACATTTGATCTGGGTGAATTACAAGGACATGCTAAGCAAAAGAAGCTGAAGGGACAGATATGACATGATTGCACTTGCACCAGTACCCAGTGTCATCAGCGGTGATGGAAAGCAGAGGTGATGGAAAGCAGAGGTCGGCAAGGCTGGGGGGTGGGAAGAACGAGGGATCGTTAAGTGAACAGAACACTTTGCAAGAGGAAGAGTTATGCAGCTGGCTGCTGACAGTGAGTAAAGCCAGTGCATTAAGTGCCACCAAGGGGTGTCCTTAAAGCGGCTAAGACAATGGAATTCATGTGGAACATACTTTATCACATTGTTTCCCATCACATTGTATGTGATGGGGGAGTATGTGAAAGTGTATGAGGTTTGTGTGTGAGTGTGTGTGTGTATACAAATACATATGTGTGTGAGCATGTGTGAATGTGGAGCCCAGAGGGTGGTATCAGGAATCATCCTTCATCACTCTTGCACTGTATTGTTTTGAGTCTGGGTCTCTAAACCCAAAGCTTGCAGGTAGGGTTGTTCTGGCTAGCCAGTTTGCTTTGAGGATTTCCAGACTTCATCTTCTCTAGGCTGGAATTACAAAAGGGCTGCCATGCCCACTCAGCAGTTTACCCTACTCAGCATTTTACCTGAGATCAGGGATCCAACTGGTTTTCTGTTTCTTTTGCAGCAGGACATTTTTAACTTCTGATCTCCCCAACCTCTTCATCAGAAATTTTAAAATGTATTAATTTGTACCAAGAGAGATGGCTGAGGGCTTAAATCCTTTGTCTCTCAAGAAAAAAGACCTGAGTTCAGATCCTCAGATCCTATGCTAAAATGCTGCAGAAATGGCAATGATCTGCAATTCCAGCCCTTAAAGTGGAGCTGTAAAGCAATAAGGAGGTAAAGCAATCAAGAATGATGATTCCTGATGTCACCCTTGGACTTCCACAGGAATGTACATTCAAATGTCCTCCTGTATGTATACACACACACACATACACACAAACACACACACACACACACACACACACACACACACACACTATAATAAGCATGATGTCTCAATAACCTATGTTTAAATCTTTTTAAAAAGTGTGCTCAACTGGGGCTGGAGAGATGGTTCAGGGATAAGACTCTGCCTTGCAAGTAGAAGGTCCTGAGTTGGGATTCCAGGTCCCATGTAAAAATGCCAGGCAGAAATGGCAGTGGCCAGCACTTCTGGCCCTGGTGGGCAGAGCCTGAGAAATCCCAAAGCAAGAAGGAGGTAGAAGCAATCCAGGATGATCCCCGAAGTCAGCCATGGGACCTTCACAGAGACACATAAAATAAACAAATGAATGAATAAATGATTTTTTTTACAAAAGTATGCTCAATAGATTGCCCTGTATTTTCATAATGCTGCACTTGATTTTGTAGGACAGCAGACAGTGCCAATGTTGATACTGGCATGTTTAATGCTTGCTCACTAAGATGAATAGCTTTTCCCAGGGAATGCCAAGAGTTTCTGTTTTTTGCATGGAAACAGTATCACCTGCTTGGAAAAGCACCTAAGGAGATCTCCAGTTACACAACTAAGGTAATCAGGAGCCAAGTTTAGTGTGGTTAGGAGCAGTGAAACTGGGCATCAAACTGTGGAAGTCTTTCAGCCGCCTAAGGATGTCCTCACTGACCCAGTGAAGATTATGTTGTAAACTTTTTTTCCCCATAGTTTTGGGATGAAACCCAGGGTCCTATGTAGGCTAGGCACTGAGCTTTATCTACAAAACGTTTTTTATGTATATGTGTCTTATGTGTGTTTACATGTTCATGTTACATGCTCCCACGTGCATGCTTGTGGAGGTTTGCGGATGTAAGAGAAGATTTCAGATGTCTTCCTCAGTTGCTCTCCATATTATTTTTGCTTTATAAATGTTTGATTTTCGAAAATATATTTCAAAATATATGAGAGAGAACTGAGGCAGGGGACACACACGTGCACCAGGTAGGCTTCCAGTTGCCAGGTTTGCAAGTAGGCATCTTACCTACTAAGCTGTCTCACTGGCCCTTCAACATTAGTTTTTGAAATAGATTCTCTCACAGAACATGAAGCTCACAAGTTTAACAAGAGAAAATCAGTCTTTTTTTTTAATATTATTTGAGAAGTTGGGGGAGGATACAGTGTAAAACTGGAAGTCAGAATACAACATTTGGGAGTCAGTTCTCTTCTACAACATGGAAGCTGGGGAAGCAACTCAGATCACCAGGATTGCACACAGAAATGTTTGCTCACTGAGCCATCCCACCAGCCAATCAGTACTAACTTTTTAAAGGAAAAAAATGAATATTTGAAATTCATTGACGTTTTCCCTTTGGTATTTGAAGAGGCCAGGCTTGAAAGGATGAAAAATTGCCAGCTTAAAATAATAGAAAACAAACTTGTTGACACAGTCTCTTGGCATCCTAATCTAGGGTGACTTAAATAATGTTTAATATTTATTTCTCAAATAACACAGTGACAGTAATAGCTAGCTGTCATTTAATGATAATGCTTCAAAGAGCAGCCTCAAGGTAAGATCAGTTCTGCCTTACATGACTGAGAGTTCTTTAGTCCTGTGTTTTTCTTTAAAGAAGTATTTCCCATAAGTTAATGAGGATTTTAATTATAGAAATTAACAACTACAAAGCACATATTTTCTGTGATACTGTTGTTCGGTGGAGAAGTAAAGTAACTACGGGAGAACTTGGCTGACCATAATAAAAATTCCTCTTAATGTATTTTGGATCTCATAAATCTCTTGGGGTCAAACCAATTAAAAACCTCTCAAGGTTTCTCTCCTGTCTCCACCCACAGTAGTATGGCAGAGGAAGGGTCGCTCTTGTTTGGATTCCCGTAACTGGATCTGAATCACACACACTTTTAACTGCTTCTGGCCTTTGACTGGGAGCTTTTTTAAAAAGCTCATTTCACAAGTTCTGTAGTCTTTCTAAATGAGTTATTTCCAGCTCGTGACTAATAATCATCAAAACTCTGGAAAATGAGAAAATTATTGAGTCATATGAAAGCTAATAATGTGTTACCTTTCAAATCATGTGCTTGTGAAGTCAGCTAAGTGGCTGATACCATTCTTAGGAGTGTTAAAATAAGCATTTGAGATATTCTTTATCATTAAAATTGTGTTCAGTGCTGAGGAGATGAATCTGGGATTAAAGCCTTTACTTCATAAGCAAAAGGACTTAAGTTCAGATCTTTGGATCCCAGGCAAAAATACCCAGAAGATATGGTGGCTTCCAATTCCAGCCTTGGAAGGCAGAGCCTGGGAAACTCCAGAGCAAAGCAATAAGGAGGTAGAACAATCCAGAATGATTCCTGAAGTCACACTTGGGCTTCCACAAGCACACACAGTGCCCTCTTTTATTCATATGCATGCATACATGTACAGCCACACTTATACATGCAAAAAATAGGTGTATGTAAGCTTTGATTGTAGAAGGCTGCATGTGTGTAACATCCATCTGTAAAATCTGCTGTCAAATGTATCGTGACCAGCCCTGTCACTGTGATTTCACTCTGCATGAGAGAGGAAACCTCTGTCTAGGTTAGGCAAGTAAAACTATCTTAAAGTGTATTCCAGTTTCTCATGGGCCTTAATCATGTCCTCTAGCTCTATCAGTGAAACAAAGGTAGATTATGTCCTGCATAACTTTGATCAGTCATTAAGATGAGTCATCAGTTAGTGCTTCTGTTTGTAATATACTGTTTTTATTTTACACCAAAATAGCAGAAATCATAGCCTCTAAAGAGGTGGTTTATGGAAGTTAAAAATGAATTGTAGATGATTATATACTTTTACCATTTACTGAAGATAAAAGGAAGTGTGAATATGGAAAATGATGAGCTTCACTGTAACACTGGTTGTCATCTAGGACTTCAGAGAGCTGAGGTGTGCAGTGTGGCTTTGGAACAGGCTCAGCTACTCAGATCACATTTTCTTATCTTTAAAGTAGATGAACTGGGGCACATAATAAGACCTCCAAGTCATGATAAAAATTATATGAATTATTATCATGGGATACATTAATTTTAATGTGGGAACTTTGAAGATTCTATACTGAAAATTCTATACTGAATTTCTTATGATAATTCTCTTATCAGTCATACTTGTGACCATGCTCTTTCAATCATAATAGGGTTTAGATCTTCAGTTTTCCCTTATTTTAAAAATATGAAAAGATAAAATAATGATAAAAATGTAATTGAATTTTTGAAGCACCCTCCAAAAAAACCAACTAATTTCACAACAGTAGATTACAAATCATTTGTTATTATGAGACACAGTCACTTAAATTGGGCTCATGGATCTTTATTTTTTAGATTAAAATTACTCTAAAGTAATATAGGGCTGGAGAAATGGCTCAGGAGTTAAGACTCTGCCTCGTAAGTAGAGGACCTGAGTCAGATCCCAGATACCATGTAAAAATACCAAAGTAGAAATGGCAGTGGCCTGCATTTCCAGCTCTGGAAAGTGTAGCCTATAAAATCTCAGAGCAAAGCAAAAAAGGCATGGAAGTAATCATAGATGATTCTGGAAATTACTCTTGGGCCTCCACAGGCACACATACAGCACACCACATGGCATACACATACGCACACACACACACACACACACACACACACACACACACACACACGCACACCACATGGCATACACACACACACACACACACAAACCCCACATATATTAACATGTATGTTTGGGACTGGCAAGACAACTCAGCAGGTAAAGCACCTGCTGACTAACAGACCCAGAAGCCAGAGTGTGAAAGGAGAGAACCGATTCCGAAATTTGTCCTCTGACCCCCACCTGTGCTCCAAAAGCATGCATATACTTGATATCTATCTATCTATCTCTCTCTCTCTCTCTCTCTCTCTCTCTCTATCTATCTATCTATCTATCTACCTACCTATCTCTGTCTCTCTCTGTCTCTATCTATCTATGTATCTCTCAAATGAATATTTATTAAAAAGTGTAGTTTTTTAAATTTTAAATTCATATAATGTTTCTACAAGGAAACAAAATATTACCATTAAATTGCACACACCAAAGCAACGGAAAGAGGCACAGAATTTGGAGTCTCTACTTCTATTTTAATCTTGTTCTAAATTTTACTTTATGTTCTTTTTGAGCGTTGTGAGTGATGGAAGTAGGTTGTTTGGGAAAGTTTTGCAGGGGAGAGTGGGGGAACATCACTCTTAGATGCTATTGGAACAGACAGTTTCAGGGTTTTTCTTCTTTTTTTGAGGCCATACAAAATCTGGGTTAAGATTTTCAGCCTCACTGATAACCTTTATGCCTGTAGTTTATTGCACAGTGCCCTAGAAAGTAGAGCACACTGGTTGGGATCCCAGATCCAGATGCTGAGATTCTTGTCATTGGCTCTTGCAATTGCACTTTCTTGAAGTACTTTCTTAGAGCCATGCAAAGGGTACAGTGAATCTCAATAAAGAATACATCCGTGCAGCCAGAACTTTCCTTCCCACTTGAAGTAAACAAAGATAGCCACCAGTGTGGTGACGTTCAGTGAAAGCACATGTGGGAGGAGAAGAAAGTTAAAATTTCAACCCTGGAATCATCTTGTGAGTTGCCACATGTCCGAATCACAGCCACTTTCTTGATTCATTCAATTCTGCCCATATTAAAAAAAAAAAAAGCCATGGATCCAAGTAACTGAATAGCCACTTTTTCTCAGGTGGGCTGGGTTTCTTGTCCCCATTTTGAAGTGCAGTTACATTGGCTTGAGGCCAGATACATGCCCAGTCAGTGTAAATTTTTTCCTTCCCGAAAATGAAATATCATACACTTAGATCTGAAGTGGTATAGTCCAGCCTCTGTGCATTACTAGCAGAATATTCTTTTATGTGAGTTCAGGTCAGATTAGAGTTTGACAGGCAGAACAGGCTGTACATGCTACTTTCTTCCTTTGAAGAAAGAACTGAGTCCCCAAGTACTAACATCTGTTCTCTTCTCTAGTTTTGCTGTGGCATGTGAGGAGCCCCATCCTGTCTTGCCTGGGCCTGTGGGCAGTTGGTCCTGTGCACGAGCTGGTGCTGTGCTGGCTTGTCCTCAGGGAACACTACATGTGCAGTGATGCTGCATGCATGGTGCTGCAGTCCACCTGCATGATTGCTGATGACCATCAGACAGCTGAAGGGAACAAGGGGTTTATTTCCTTACGATAGTCCGGTTACAGTTCTCAGTCCAGCTTGATGCACCAACACCAGGGCCAAAGGAACTGGCCACACCATCTCTACATAACAGCTGAGAGAGGGATGATCCTTACTTGCCAGACGAGCATATAAATGTTTACATATAAATATATTCATAATTATTACAATCCTTTACATGTTGAATAGACTTTAGGATCTCTTACTCTATCTTTTCTACCTTTTCTGTTTTTATTTACCTGTCCTTTTCCTTCTCCCTGCCCTCCCTGCCCTCCCTGCCCTCCCTGCCCCCCTCCCCTGCCTGCCTCCCCCCTCCTTCCCTCCCTTCCCCCTCCTTCCCTCCCTCCCTCCCTCCCTCCCTCCCTCCCTCCCTTCCTTCCTTCCTTCCTTCCTTCCTTCCTTCCTTCCTTCCTTCCTTCCTTCCTTCCTTCCTTCCTTCCTTCCTTCCTTTCTTCCTTCCTTCCTTCCTTCCTTCCCTGTTTGCTTCCTTCTTTAAGATTATTCATTCAGCAAACGCATGTAGAGCCTCTTCTGGGCCAATGCCTGTTTTGGACACACACATACTATCTACCTCTTGTATCCTGTGTGGCATAGAAGGGGCTGGCACACTTTTGAATGTGGTGACCCCCCTTCCTACTAGATGCTGCTAACTACATCTAGTCTGGAGGCTGTTCCAGCACCTTCCCTCCTCTGATTGTCTCTGTTGGCCCTGAAATGCATTCTCTTCTCCCAGTCCTCCCTGTTTTGTCCTGGGTTTTACTTACAGTGGTTTTTGTTGAAATTTCTGAGCATTCTTTCTCTCTTCCACAATTTGGACTGTTAGTAAGAATTACTCATGTAGTAAGTAAATCAGTGAGTGTATTACTCTGAGATAGTGAAAATATTCATGGTTACCCTGAACCTGAGGCCTATTTTTTTATTATTATTATTTTTGAGAGAGTCTCATTGTGATTTGGGGAGTTCCCAAACTTCCAACTCATTTGTGGTTAAGAATGACCTTGAATTCCTGACTCTTCTGCCTGTACTTTGTGAATAATGGGATGGCCAGTTTATGAAGTGCTAGTGATTAAGCCATGGCTTTCTGCTCATTTTCCCCCAGTTATTAGCACAGCACATAGATAGCATAAAGTTAAATCACTGTTACTTCAGTTTCACAGCAGCAACCCACTTCTCTGGCATCTCTCTGTTTCACTCTCATATCTCTCTGCTGTAATAAGCATTTCCCCCACACAATTTAGGATAAATAAGGGGAATTTATTAGCTCACAGTTTCAGATTACAGTCCATTATGGCAGGAGAGTTACCAGTAAGAGCTGAGGGAATTGGCCCATTATATCCAAAGTCAAGACCAGAGAGGATAAGAATCAATGCCTATCAGCTCACTTCCTAGCATGCCAGTCATCAAAATGCCAATGAGCTCTCTGTGTTTAACTACCTGCTCAGGAATTGGTCCCATCCACATTGGGTAGGACTTCCCACTTCAATTAAAGCAATTGAAACAATCTCCTACAGAGTTGCCCAGAGGAATGCCTTAACTAAATAACTGCTTGGAGGTGTGCCCAGAGGCCCACCTCTGAAGTGTCAGATTGACAAGTGAAAGTCACAAATGTGTTGCCTAATTTAAAATTACATCCTAGGGAAGCACTGTTTAGATTTGGATAAATCTACTTAAGTAGATTCTCTTGTCTATGCAGACACTAGTGTTATTTTTAAAGGCATTCAGTCTCTAAGAAGTGTCTTTACCCACTTGGGTAAAGGTACTTGTGATAAAGATTATTTCATATTGCTTGCTAAGTACTTGTTCTTAGCCCTTACTAAATTAAAAGATGGTGTTTATGACTTTAATGGAAACAGCATGGTTTATTTTGATGTTACTTTTCACATAGTTGTCCTCATTTATCCATGGTTTCACATTTGAAATTTCAGTTCTCCAAGGTCAGCTGTAGTCTAACAAATAGTAAGTGGCCCAAAAACATCCTATGCTAGTAATACGTTAAAAAAATAAAAAAAGTCTTTTAAAGAAAGAAACAAGAATGGGCAGAGGAGCATAGAGTGAGGAAAACAGGGAAAAAAACTTGGCCTTGAACTGACCCACTTAGAATCCAGGGACAAAATTACACTAGAATTAATAGAAATGTGGCATTTCCTGATAAAATGTTGGTCAGAGAGGTCTTAAAGACCCCCAGACATTGTAAGTTTTTGCCATTGCTCTTGATTGCTTTCCAAAAATTGTCAGTAAGACCCTATTACTAAAGATGCAACATAAATGGATCATAGCACATGGGCAAAATATATCAACTGGAACTGGTCTGAGGACTTTCTCCTTGCTATATAGCTTACACAGTACCAAGAAATATTGTAGAAGCTGCAGGGGAAGAGAAAAAAATCACAAGCCCCATCAACAGCATGAGATCTGTAAGTTGCAATGAAAATCACCATGGCAACAGGTAACCACCAGTGTAATAGTGGCATGAGTATCAAGGAGAAAACCAACAGCTTTCTGATTGGATTAAAGACCCACCAATCAGAATGGTACCCATCCCTGTTACTATAAACTAGAATAAGAACCTTAAAAAAAGGAAGGAAATAGATCGATAAGGAAGACAGATAATAAATCTATAGGTAGGAAAACAGTACATCAAAGTACTCTGTAAGTAGCTGTTATTATATCCATAGAATGTAAACTTATAAGGGAAATCTTTGGGTCCAAAGCCGGATGAGTGAAGGGAAATGCATATATCAATGGGATGGCCAGAAGAAAGGTAACTTGATATACTACGGAGGCCTGAACCCACACACGAGTAGACAAGCCAGAGTGAACCTGGAGGTCCATAGAAGTATACAAGTAGAAGGAAGAGTGGGAGTGGGAGGGAATGGTCAAGGGAAGGCAGGGAATAGGAGGGAGGGGATAGGGAAGGAAGCTGGTATGAATACTCAATATTCTTGTAAAAGCAGAAAAATAAAAAAAAATGTAAGTGGAAAACTCTAAGCAAATAGTCTCATCTTTTTTAGATTATATGGTGTCCTGTGTGCTACTTGACCATATGCACTGTGATGAGGCAACAGGTGATCTGATCAAGGCAGCCACTTAGTGACTATCAATGCTATCATGCTGGACAGGGCTGACTGCTATCATGCTGGACAGAGGGCTGACTCACTTTCTGGGTAGGCTGGATTTCAACACTCCACTCAGAAAGGCTTTCTGAGGGTTGAGGAGAGGTCAGCAGTAGCCAGAGCTCCCTCACCCCATTTGTATCGTTTGTCTCACTTCAACCCATCTCCGAGGTGCGTATCATCTCACATCCTTACACAGAGAAAGGGCATTGCTGTCCAGTGTGATACTGAGAGAGAGAGATCACATTCACATAATTTTTGTTGCACAAATTGTTGAAACTTGCTTCTTCCTTAGTAATTAATCATTTCTTACTGTGTATAATTTTGGAAATCTGGCCCCTTCCCTGTCTTTATTACAGGCCTGAGGAGCCACTTGCCTATGGTTGAGGGTAGAGTGTGAGCTTGGGTACTGAGACCTGGATCAACTCCTGGGCTCCACCCTATCCAGCACCTGTAGCCCAGGAAGGTTGTTGGCTGCCTGTTCTACCCTCCTTATTGGCATAGTAATCACAGGACCCTCATGAGGATTTAGCGAGTTAAGTCCTACATGGATCAGTGCATAGAAAACATGTACAAGTTTAGTATTCATGATCTGAAGCCTGAAATGCTCTGACATGACACCTCTAATGGAAAACAACTCCACCCATGACCTTATGTCACAGTTACAAAGGTACACTACAAAGCACTTTGTAGATGACCTCCTGGCTCTGTCTATAATGAATGTGTGGAATACGAATGAATTTCACATTTAGACATGTGTGACATCCTCAAGTATGTATCAATGTGTTACACAAGTATTCTGCCATCCACAAATATCCCAAATCTGGCATATTTCTGGTCCCAAGTGTTTTATATGGAGGTTGTTTAGCCTGTACATGTTCATAGTTCATGTTACTGTGTTCTTCTGCCAAGTGCAGATACTAACACTTATTCTGAGGGTGCTGTACACAGTGAATCAACTGATGCTGTGCACATAGCACACACTGCAAGAGGGAGCCCTTGGCAATCATGACAAAATAACAGTAGTGTTAGCATTTGATGTGTTCATAATCAGGAAATGGTCATGACCCTGCATGCTGAATGGAGCCTGATACTAGTAGGAAGAACAGCTAAAGGTCAACATCTCTGTCAAATCATTAGCAGTTGCCTCCACTTTCGTTAAAAGGTCTCTTCATAGAAGCTTTGAATGAGATTGGAAAATTAGAGTGAATCACAATGTTGTGTGTTCCTGAAATCCATTTATTCTTACTAGTGTTCACTTTCTAAAATATTTGTGAAGTTTTGAAAGCAGCCAGAAAGCAAATACTGTAGATTTTTTGAGTCATATCAGACTGCATTAGCCTATATATGGCTTTGATGCTTCCTACTAATAATTATTTTTGTTCTCATTTGTTAGGTAATGTCTCTTGATTATTATAAATGAAATATTGGAATATTTTCACCTTTATTATATGTTTTTCCAAAATGTAAAGAGAGCAAGCAGAGTGCAATTGAGCAACATTGGAAACAGCTATACCTAAAGGAAATGAAGTTAAAACTGTAGCATTCTCCATTTTAATGTTTCATTTACTTATTGGAGGTAGTGTAGAAGAGGAAGAATGCTCAGGTGCATGTGTGCCATGCTACATAGGTGGAGTTTAGTTCTCTCCTTTCACCATATGTGCTCTGGGGATCAAACTCAGGTCTCCACATTTATACACAGTCACCTTATCTGCTAGGCCATCTAGCTGGCCCCAACTTTGGCATTCTTTCTTTCCCCCGTTTTTTTGAACTGAAAACATGGCTGAATCCTTCATGTACTGTAGAATTCTTTCATGGCACTTGCATTGTGCTTACTTAAATCATATTTCTTGACATACTAATGTGTAGAACCAGGGCTGTGGCTCAGTGAGTCAGTTTGTACTCAGTATACACAAGGGCTTAGGTCCCATACCTATCCTCTCTTCCTCTGTAAGCCTGAGTGACAGTGCCCTCTCCTGCAGTCCCTGCTGCTGTGGCATGTGTTCTAGAAAATCCTCTGCTAGGCCGTGCCAGGGAAAAGGGCAAACTGGCACTTGGGGAAATCTCTGGTGGTACTTCAGACACTGACTGCCCTTTGCTTTGTCTTTTCTCAGCTAATTCAGGAAGGATACATTCTGCCTTCACTTACGTCATAGTAGATACAGTGGTCAACAATGATTGTCAAGGGTTTGAGCTCTGGGCACACTTTAAAAGAAGCAGTGGTTGAACTAGGCCACGGGCAAGCCTGCAGGAAATTATCTAATTGATGGTGGGGTGTAGCCCATGGTGGGAGGGGCTAGTCCCTGCACAGGTGAGTAAGATGGAGGGAGCAAGTTAAGGAAGCTGGCATCCTTATGTTTACTTGACCAGACATGCTGACCTGGCAAGTGAGGCTTTTCCCTTTCAGCAGTCCTGTGGATTTTGTGTAGCTAGTTCCCTTGCCCTTGGTGTTGGTGTGGACTCTCCTGCCAAGCTGGACAACAAACTGTAACTGAAGAATCAAAAGCCAGAATAAAACCCTGTGTTCCCTTAAGCCATTTGGTTGTGAGTTTATATGCACCATGCAGAATTGGAACTGTTTTCTGGCAGAGAGTTCTGCTGTGGTTAAGTTTTGCAAGTCTCTGCATTTCATAAGGAAGGACCAGGCTTGCCTTCGGGTTTACTTTGTGTGAAGTCAAGGCTTATTACCTTCACTGGATAGAACTCATTTCCAAGGTAGAAATCTAAAGCTAAACTGGCTAAGCATTCTTCTCAACAATAAGCATCAGCATTTTTCCATTATTATCCTTAAAGTATATTTGTATGACTTTATATTTTGTACTTCATTAAATGAACACAGAGGATGGTTTGTCCTAAGAGCAAGCAAGTGAAAAAAGTGTTTCTCTCAGAAATATGTTTAAATACTAAGAGAAAGCCAAGGGTAGTGAAGGCTGCTTTCCCTGCACACATGCACCCTCTTTAGATGGTATGGCTTTTGTGTGATCTATTCCCCAAACCTCCTGTGTTGAGCTGAAATCCCCAGCTGATGGGGTGTTGAAGGCATATCTAGAACATGAAGCTACTAACTCCATCAGTGGGTCAGCTCATCTAGAGCTTACACTCCATGATTTGATAGAAGGTGAGCATAGTTGGAGGCAGTCATCACAAAGGTCATGTTTTTAAGGAATACACTTTTCTCTGGTCCCTTTCTGTCCCTGCCTGCTAGCCATTAGGAGGGAAGAGCAGCTTTTCTCCACCATTCGCTCCCGCCATGGTGTTTCTGTCTTTTCACAAGCTTTCACACAATGAAAGCAAGTTGTCCATGGGCAGAAACCTCTGAATGGGAGCCAAAGTAAATCTTGCTCTTTTAAATTGTTTATAGGTGCTGCATTTTGCCACAGCAAGGAAAAAGTGCTAATACATAGGGAACCTTTGATTTCATCTTTCATTAAGTTTGCCTTTGTACCTGTTTTTATTGATCTGACCTCTGTACCATAGAAAAGCACACTAAGCATGAATGCTTTTTAATGTGTTCTTTAAAATTCGCCAAGGATAAGAATTTAAATTTTTTTTTTCTCAAAACATACTGATTTTTTTGATCTCCTCTATTATGATCTGAGATCTTCCTCGATTGAGTTTCCATGATTGTATATCCAATACTTACAATTGCTGTGTCACCCCCTTTCTCTCAGAAGCTTATGTCTCAAGACTTCCTCCCACCTCCCCACCCCCAATAGATACCTGAATCAGTATATATTAAGGAACCTTGTGTTTACTTTTTTTTCTGTGCACAAATGCTTCTGGTCAAGTTTAGTTTATAAATTAGACACAGGCACAGTAAAACATTAACAAGCAACATGAAACAAGAGTAGTTACAACAATATGCTATGATGAAAGTTTTCACTCCGTGAGATAGAGATTGATCTGACACATGGCCTGAAATAGCAGAACCGTCATGTGATGGCTGAGATGACTGCTGGCTAGCAAGTGACCAGCAGGTAAATAGAACACAGAGCACGGAGCAGTGCACAAGGGGTGACTCACGTTCGAGTGGAATGACTTCATGTGCTTTCGGCATGCTTTCCAGAATGGTGTGAAATTTAAAACTTGAGCTAGTTTATTTCTGGAAATTTCCACTTAATATTTTTGGACAATGGTTTCCTCACCTGCCACTGAATCTGTGGTGCATGAAACCATAGAAGGGTACTGCTACTCCCCTTGTGTCATGTTGGTTTCCAGGCAACAGTAGTCCAAAGGCATGTTTTGATTTTTCTGATTTTTGTTGAGACCATTTATGTTACAGGTCTTTCTTGACAGCTCAGTATATTAGTTTTTGTTTTTGTAGCATAGTCTATAATCTAGGTTGATTAGGCTTCCATAGAAGTTACTTGGGTTCTTTCTGTTATAGGATTCCTTTTAAAAAATTAAATAAAATAGAATAAAATAACTGGGCTGAGGAGATGACTGAGGTGTTGTAGTCTTTTCCTCCCAAACAAAAGGAGCTGAGTTTGAATCCCTAAATCTCATGTAAAAATGCCGGCACATATGGCAGTGGCCTATAATTCTAGCACTTCCTGGTGTCACATTTGGGCCTCCACATGCACACATACTCAAGTATGCGTGTGCGACACACACACATACACACACCCCAAAGCTGCTCTTCCTTTAGTCATTTATATATGACTACATACTTTTACTTCTCTAATAAAGTATTTGCTTATAGTATTGCTTTAATAGTCTCCAGTTTACCTGACACGTGTCAGTCATACACGCCAAAGGTGTGTTTTAAGTGGGTGTTAAAGTTGTTCAGTTCTTCCAGCTCAGTCTCTTTTCAACGAGCACGGTTCTTGGCAGTGTTTCCTTCTTGTTTCCTCAGCTTAATAGAATTGGAGAACAGCCATTTCTTCTCATTGTTATGGAGGCTACCAAGCCTGGGTATCTTAATTGTCCCTCTGTCCCCTGCCCACTGTAGAGGACAGTTTTATCCCAGGCTGCTCTTGTTTCTTTTGAATCATCAGCTGGACAGATAGGCATCACTGCAGCCCAGCCCAGGCAGGGATTGTCTGGGGTTGAAATGCAAGGTGCACTGGACCAGATGAATTCTCGATTGTTCTGCTTAGCAGCTCGTTCAGTTTCTGTATCTTAACCTTCAAAAGGTACTGTAGGAAGATAATTGCATCCATTGAGGAGAAATGTTCACCTTGCATCCCTGTGAGATTGCAGACACACATAAATGCATGGCAGTCTTTTTTGGCTTAAATATTAAACCTAAGGCAATACTCCTGATCAGGTGACGGAGCTGCCATCATTTCTGGCTGTCAGAACTGGGACCATTATTGGTGACTGCTCTCTGCTCAGGACTGTGTCATTTTTTGCACATGAAGCCATGAAACATTTAAGGCAGAGATGTTGCAGATTTAACCCTAACTTCTTGATTTGACAGGGGAGAAAAATGGGGACTTTTGCCACTGCCTGCTATTTAGCATATTTATAAGAACATAACAAGGAGACCTTCTTCTAGGTGTATTCTTCACATAGATATTATTTAGAGATTAAAATAGCTATGAAAGTAACGGTTTTATGAAGTCACATATTGAAAGCAACCACCTGCTGAGTGTGGGAGGGATTTGCTTTATCCAGGAACTGCAGTTATGCTGGGTGCAACTGTATTCAAGGCACACTCAGAAACATCTTTGGAATACTCCTAGCCAACCTGCCTGTGTTGCTATGTAACACTGTAATTCTTTGCATTTGAATAGGACCATAGGGGTCATTGCCATCTGTGGTACTTGGGATCAGGTTGAGTTGTCCTGACCTGGGTTAGTTAATATCTCCCTCACCTCCCTGTCTCACTCTGATCATCTCGTTCCCAGAACTTCCTATGTTCGGTCTTGCTGACAAGGCAATGTGCTGTCTGACATTAGCTGACTTTGGCATAGATGGGGTCACGTTCCCCTAAGTGAGTGTAACATGCCTAGTCTCGGTGCTATTGTTGGTTATCAGGCAGTACAGGTTTCTAGCGTGTACTTAGAGACACCAAGAATTTGGTCACTGGTTCTGTTTTCTTTACTAACCTTTGATTTTCTCACTCTGCATGAAGAAAAAGGTTTACTATCATGGATCTCATCAGGGGATTTCATCCCCTACTACTCTCTCACAGTTAAACAGTCATTTCAGAAATTACTTTCATTAATGGGGCTGTGTTAGGTACCAAACCCTTTTGGATGGTAGGAAGGGTCACAGGAATTCCATTGCTGTTTCTGGTCTGATCTCTGTACCTGGTTCAAGTCCCCAGAGGGAGTTGACCTCCTCCTTGGAAAGGTCTCATCTTCCTGAACAGATGATACCCATATGAATCTGCTTGGTGAATGAATGCTCTCCACCTTCTCCTTTTCTTCTTTAATTATATACTCTTTTGGCTATGGGCTCATATAATTTGTCCCAAGAGAAAATCCATCTGCATTCTTTGACCATCGATGATGTAGTAAGCGAAAGACAAGAGCAGTTTGTTTTTTGCTAAGTGTTATGATCATAATGAGGAACTTGTGTTGTTGACCTGTCCTTCCATAGCAGTTCTCCTGAAGGCTGGTTCATGGCCCCTGGATCATCACAAGCACAGAGACCTCTTTGTCTCCCACTCCCTTTGTCCTAGAAGAGAAGGAAACTCATCTCCTTGTGGCACTAGTCATCAGGGCAGTGAGAAGACTGCTTTCACCAGGGTGCACCAGGAATTCAGGGAGTAATACCAATTTTCCCGTTTTCCCCCACAATACTGGAGATTGAACCTGGGGCCTGGGGCCTGCTAGACAAGTGCTCTGCCACTATACTCTATTCTCAGCTCCAGCCACATCACTCAAAGCACGGACTTGTTTTTTCTTCTTCTTTTGCTAACATTTTATCACAGACTTTAAGATTATTTTTTAATTTTAAAATCTAGAACCTTATATTAGGACACATAGAAAAATTAATTGTAAAAGCGCAGAACCAGTTGTTTTTCTTGCTTAAGTTTCCCATGAGGTCAAAAGCAGATGTTTTTCCTTTTTCTCCTGTTCTTATTTCAGCAGCATTGTGCGAATATGATTGCTTATTGCTAAATAAGTTATAATTCTAAATGTCATTTGCTTTTTCCTTCTCCTGATTTTCTTGCTTAACCCAATGCTGGTGAAGAAGAGCTGTGGATGCCAAATTAGTGTCCTACAGAGAGGAGACTGTGGGCAACATTGGTCCTGTAGTTGCCTCTCGCATGCCTCCCACCACATTACTCAAGAGACAGAGTCTAGCAGGTGACCAGTCATCCATTCCAGTATAAGGAGGTCCCGTGTGTGCACCGTTCATGCCAGCATTTTAGTCACAGACTGGATGTCTAGCGGGCTAGATGTAGATGTGAGTGACCTGGAGGTGTTGCATGTCTGTACTTAGCTTTCTCTTACAAACATGCTTCCTGTGTGTGTTATGATTTTACTATTGTACAAATTGTATCTGCATCAAGACCAGTTATCACATCTATGTGGGGGTTCTATACAAGTATACAATGAACAGTATTATCTGGTCAGCATGACATACAATGTCTGACTCCCAACCATCTGCCTTACAAAGCTCCCAGGTGTATGGACTTTGTCTTCCAGGCAGTGTCTTGTGTCTGTGCAGGAGTTTGGCCATTGAATATGGTGACCTTGAGAAGAGTGCCCCAAGGGCACTCTCATTCTTATTCTGCAATAAATCTAATTCTTACACCCATCACGACCAATTGATTATCTCTTTATGTGTCAGATTTCTCTCCCAGTAGTCTAGTCCCACACCCTCACACTGGTGTAGCAATTAATGCCCTGAGCACCAGTCTAGTGATTTCATGTCTTTTACCCCACTGAATATTCTAAGTGCTCAGTTCAGATCCCCTAGTAGACTCATTTTTTTTAGATACAGAAACTGGCATACAGAAAGATGAAGTCATTGGTCCAGGGTCACAGATGAGGTGACATAGAATGTGAATCCTACTGGATTGACTTCAGAACTGTTTTCATAGCTGTCTTGCTGCTCTATCTTTGACAAATGCTTATAGGGAATTCCTGGTTCCTTTGTGTTGGGTGTGACTGAGTGACTATGCATTGCCCTTTTTCAGGAAGGTTGTGCACCAGTGGTTGTGATATAGCTGCTCTGATGCCTGCATATGCTCAAGAGAGCCTGCAGCCTGCATAAACCCTGTCTGAGCTGCTTAGGAAGTATCCATTCACACCAGTCTCATGACCTGCCCAGAGGCATTTGTGTACATGAATCCATGCAAGTCTAGCAATGCCGCTCACACAGATAGCCAAGGATTGACATCCTGAAAATGTGCAGTGTGTAACCAAATAGTCACGCGTGCTGCCATTTACAGGATCTTCTTGAACCACTAGGAAAATTAATATATTTCACCATTATAAGCTTACCGGTGCATCAGAGATTCCATTCAGTTAAGAGTGTGCGATTGATAAATAAATATTTGACTTCACATTGTCAGTTTCTCTATATTAAAATGTCTGTATAAAAGCAGCAGTAACATTATAAATAATGGTGCTATTAAGGTCACAATGGGACGAGCAAAATAAGTGTCTGTAGCCATTTCTAATTTACATGGATATAAGTTGGCTAGCTTAAATGTGACACTTAACAAAATAATCGGCTTTGTAGACTCACTCAGCAGAATCACAGACTTGAGGTTAATTTAATGTATTTCCTCTATGATTTGTCTTCAGACATGAACATTTCATTAGATTTTAGGGATTCATGGATAGTCTTTAATAAAGCCTGGTTGTGGTTAAAATTCAGGCAGCACTTCACTTGATAATTCAGAAGCAATGGCAGAAGACTTTACAGATGAATGAAAACATTACTTAACTGTCTCATCAGTTAGGTATGTTCAGTATTGGCAGGTGACATGGAATTTGTTCTGCTTAGTTTTAGGAAATAATGTGTTAAAGGACTAAAATGAAAACTCTTTTTAAGGAGTTTTAATTGGTTGAACATTGAAACTTAATGGTCTGTTAAAGAGTTATTTTAAAAACTAGTGGAATGAAACTAATTGTAATCTCCACTGTGAGCTGGTGCCGTGTAGGTCCATGCAGTGAAGCTGGGGAGTAGAAGACAGCGCTTGTGGTCTGCCATGTGGCTGCAGCGCTCGTGGTCTGCCATGTGGCTGCTGAATTTTCTTCGTAATTGAAGCAGCGCTGCATCTGCCAGGGGGAACGAGAATGCCTGCAAGGGAGTCCTTTATCTCTGACAGGGTGGTCACATCTTGCGTGCCTTGTCTCGGAAAGTTAACTGTGTGACGTCATGCATGGGGCACACATCTGCAGTCCCAGCACTTGGGAAGTGGAGCTGAGAAGATCAAGAATTTATGGCTGGCCTTGGACACACGAGTTTAAGACACTGCTTCTAAAAATTTAATAAAAAACAAACCTTTACCTAGATATGAATACATAACTACCTTTTTTAAAAAAAGTATTTATTTTTATTTTTCCTAGTTCATTCTCTCCTCCCTTCCTCCCTCCCTTCCCACCCTCTCTCACTCCTTCTGTTCCTCCCTCTCCTCCCTTCATAGAGACAACCTGCTCCCTCCTATCCTCCTGTCCCTCAGCTTATATGGGTCCCTGGGTTCCCTCTGGATCATCTGCTCAGGCTGCCCAATGGGGGTTCAGGCTTCTGTGGCAGACCAAGAGGCCCTTCCTTAGGGGGACCACTGATGTGGGTACTCCTCTGTCTGACCATTTTCCCCTAAGGATCTTATTGCTTGAAATTATTTCTCCTGAGATCCACACTAGTAAATGGGGATGAGTTGGTATGCCAGCCATTGTGCAGGTCTCATAAGGTCAAATCTCATTGTCGTGAGTTCTGGTTCTGTCTTTAATGAAGTATCTTGTCCTGCAGTGAACTTCCCCATCTTTAATCTCTTACGGTCTTAACACCCCTCTTCCTCAAAATTCCCTGAGCCTTAGGATGGGGAGAGATTTGGTTGGCCTGGTTCCAGGTGAACATTGTAGGGTCACTGATATTCTGGTTATAACTACAAAATTTAAAGTAAAATCAAAAAAATTCAGTCTTCTAGGACTTTTGGATTCTCAGAATTCCTTTGTACAACTGTGGTCATCCTGAAAAGTGCCCATTTTGCAGATGAGGATACTGAGCCACAGGCAAGTTGTGAAAAATCTGGCATTAATCATCAGATATAAGTTTAGAACTTGTGGTTCCATGTACCATATTCTGTCTAGCATACAGTGAATACCTTGAATTCTGATCAAGTACAATACAACCTTCTGTGAGCATACCTGACATAAACAGATACATATTTGTGTGCAGCTTGCACACCCAATTTTTTCTTGCTCATTCAACATTGGGATCTGCTTTTGGAGCAGGGACCCAAAGAAGGAAATCTCTCTACACATCTAATCCCAAGAACAGCAACCTTTTTCTTTTTTATTTTATTTTCTGTATTGCTGGGTCTGAGACCCCCAGACTTCTGCACATGCCAGGAAAGTGCTCTGCCACCAGGATAAACCCAAGCTTTTCACAAGAGCGTAGCTTCATCTCCAACTTCTATCACCTCTTTCACTGACTTTGTAGGAAGTGATCTAGCCCACTGCTAGTGGGCAACTTGAAATACTTGCCAGCAGCCTATGATAGACTGTTTAGTCCTCCCAAGCAGTGGTTGGGGATACTTCAGTGATCAGGGTCAGCTGTACAATGTTTGGTGGTGACCCAAACACTGGGAAGTTTTACATATAGTGCATAGGCTCTCAAGGCCTTGGGTCTTGACTCAGAAGACTTGATCTGTGAGACATTCTAGAACTGTGCTGCCATCTGTTATGCTCATGTACTTTCAAGCAAGAGAGTTATGGGGAGAAAATGTTGATGGTAGAGGAGAGCATTCTGAATACTCTTGCAATCACTCCCAGAGTAAACCTAATTGATCAGAAAGTTCTTTCCTGTGTGAATACAGAAGCATGAGGTACTCCAGTTATTCAAAGCATTGACGCAGCATCCTGCAGAATTCCAGCTTGCTTCAGCCATGCTTGGAGCCCGGCCTGTCCGTAGGGAAGAAATAAATGACTTGCATATGAAGCTTTGGCCGTGCACTGTGCTTGGGGAAAATGTGGCTGCTGAAGTTTGGGATTGTGGTATGTTTTATAAACTGTACTGGATCTATGCGTGAGCTGTGCCTGAATCTGCCATTTTGTATCTCCATGAACTCAGGGGAGAAGGGTCTGTGGTGATTCATCCATTCCTGGAGCTTCTTGGAGACCACATGGTCAGGGGAGTGAACTGGTACGTAGCCACTGACTACAGACTTATCAGACCTCCCTCCCTCCCTTCCTCCCTCCCTGCCTCCCTCCCCCCAGTTAGTCATAGTACTTGTCCACAAACAACATTTGAAGAATCATGTCTTTATGTATTTTGCTTTGATAATACCACATAAGTGGTTTGTGGACTCTTTAATGTACATAGTGAATATAGTGAATATTGATGTTTTAAACTTAAAAATAAAAAAGCTTCTTTGTGTTGGAGTTAGGGTGTTTGGCGACCACTGTGGGAATTTTGAATAATAATTGAATGTTATAGTAAGACTTAAGAATTACCCTCTTCTGACTCCTCAAAATGGTTACTCATGTGAAGGCCTTGCAGTTCTCAGTTCTTACTGCCTGGGTCCCTGTGTGCTGAGATACTCCGTGCTGAATTCTCGAGCTGCAGCTGGTGCTAGGTGCCTGCGAGTGGCTCCCCATTGTGAAAACTCATTTGGCATTGGGTTATTCAGCCCACGGAGCTTGCAGTGGTTTTTCTATACTTTAGCCCCTTTCAGACACATCTGCAAACTTTTTTTTCAAGAAAAATCATCTGTTCATATTCACAAGGATAAAAATAGAAGCATCAAATGTTTTTTAGTGATGGCTTTGTGTATCTCCTGTGGTGGTAGAGAATAATTTTTGCTTAAGAAGGGCTTGGAAGGCTGTGTCCTGCTGATTGAGACCCCTTTACCCTCCAAGGCAGAACAAGGCATTTTCACACTCTTGCCCCTACTTTTTTCCAACCTCCCCCCAAATTAAGAGGTGGCCAAAATAGCATCTAATTTGTCATGCCATTCATCTCTACATACACAGTTCTAAGTGACATTTTATTTTTGTTTATGTTAGTACTGCCCCTGCCTCCAGTCAGGAACCATAGCCTCTGGCTTATACTGTGACTTTCCAGCGTCCCCATGCTTCCTGGCCATGCTTTGTGGCTGACTTCTATACTGCTGGGGGTTTCTGACTGTGGGTGTCACTTTGGTGCCAGCATTGCACTCATTGTGCATCTGTCATTTTGGGAGCTCCACTTTGCACCATTCACTTTCGTCTCACATGAGGCCAGTGTTAGATATCAGATAGGTGAGCTGAAGAAATTATTGTTGGGAATAATTTTCAGTAGTGGAGTTTGCAAGCATTTTGTGTGAAGGGTCATGTGTCAGCCTTTTGAAGGGTCATGTGTCAGCCTTTAAAAAATAAATGCCAGGGCTGGAAAGATGGCTCAGTGGTTAAAGCTTTTACCTCACAAGCAATCCTAAATTCAAATCCCAGATCCAACAAAAAAAAATGCCTGGCAGATATGGTGGCAGCTTGAAATTCTGGCCAAGGAAAGCAAAGTCTGGAGATCTCAAAGCAAAGAAATAAGGAAGTAGAACAATCCAGAATGATTCCTAATATCAGCCCTGAACCTCCATAGGTACACACACACACACACACACACACACACACACACACACGAATATACACTCATGGTAAATAAATAAACTTTATAAATAAATAAAAGCCAAATAAGACTCTGGTTATCATAAGGAAATTTCTCACTGGAAAAAAATCATTTAAAAGATAATTAGTATTTAGACTGTTTTTCATTTACTCTCAACAAGACCATGTGATAAATACTGTGTGTGTTTTCTAGAACTTTAACTGTATCACTTTCTGTTTGATTATTCATTTTACAAATACATGTATTTTTGTATATATTTCCAAGTCAGGAATTTGAATTATCTACAGAATACTCAGATATTGCACTATGTTCCTAGGGAGTTGATTTGATTTTGATACAACTTTCTATTTTGGGAATTTTAGAATTGTGGAAAGATAGTACATGGAAATTCCATGGTGTTCACAATGTATATTGGAGATGTGAGGCAAAATTATAGCAAATGTAAAAATGTCCATTGTTGTTCATATCTAAACAACCTACAACATATAAAACTATTTCTTGGAAGAGTAGTTTAGTTTATTTAAATATAAATATATAAATTTATTTAAATAAGTACATACAGAGAGCAAGATATATCACATTTGACTGTTTGAACTCCTCTTAGGTCCAATGATTTTGTTTCACTTATGATTGTCTTAGATGGATTGGTGGGTAGAAGGACAGGCTAGTGGACAGAGGCATGTAAATAAATATTTTTTCATGTGAACTCTTACCTTAATCTCTGGTGTCGTGTACTTTCAAGGCTATCCTGAGTCTTTCACATTACAAATGCTATTAGTATGTCACTGATTGGAATTGTGTGTTTCAGTTTCTGCTTTGTTTCTCTCTCTTTAATAGGCTCTAAAGAGCAGAAACTGACTTATTTGTGGGGGATTTTAAGGCCTGTTTCTGAGTAGAACACAGAACAAGAATCTCTAAGTTGAAATGACAGTAAGTTCACTAAATGCAAGAGGGTCCAAAGTATTTACATTGTAGTAGTTAATGTTTGTCTTAAGATCAGTGGACAAAATATCCTCTAATGTTCTTTCTTATAATAAATGGAGATTAGCATATCTTGTTAACATTACCTGGAATAATTCTATAAGCATTTTTAAAAAATCTTTTCTACGGTACATAATCAATATTTTGGTGAATAAAATATGAACACTTTTCTAAATATACATCACAGAAACGTAAATAAATTATATTACTGATATCCCTGTCACTGATAATGGCATCAATAAAATATCACAGAAGGAGTGATTTCTATTTTAGCTCTCGGAGAGAAATGACTTGTCCATTGTGATCTTTAAAATGATCGCTACTGCAGTTTGCTTGCACGTTGCTGAAAAATTCTCAAACAATGAGCTTAGGGAAACTTTGGGGTTTTATTCTTTCTCAGGGTTCTCCAAAATAGTTCTTAATCCAGTTTGACAGGAGAGTTCATACTAATACCAGGGGCCAAAGGAATCATCAATTAGATTCTCTCCTACAGGTTTGCTTAGGACTTCCTCTAAATGCTGATTCCTCACAGATGTGCCTAACGCTCAGCTGTCGATTGTCAAGTTGACACGTGTATCTTAACTAGTACAATCGCTGTAAAAATGCATATGTAAACAAGGTGTTTGTTTCTCTCTTGACAAGTTTGCCTGTTCTTCTGCCTGCAGACTGCAACATTTTCAGGAGGGGGTAGATGTTTTCTTGACAGCTGCTCATGTCTGTGGTGACAGTTGACAGTGCTTGCTGCCTGGCACTTTTGGGATGATTTTTGTATGAACACAGGCTTATAGGAAAGCATGTTGGTTTTCTATGTCTTGCAGTGGAAAACTCCACAAGTAGCACCAGGTCTAACAAACTGAAGCCCACTGTGGATCCGCCTGTTCTCTGTCGGGACCTGACACTCTCCGCATTGGTCAGTATCATTGAGTCCATTCTTGGTTGTGAGTCTGCTCCTAAGTTCTTTCCTTGCTGTTGACTGAGGGCCAGCACAGCCTATAGTAGATCTCTCATCAAGTCTTCAGAGTTCAGGTTTCTATGGTTTCTCTTTAAGGACTCTCCAGACAAGTCTTTAGGGATACAGGACAGCTTACCATGTAACTCTTGATAGTCTCACAGCATATATGTGCACAGTCTGGGGTGGCCAGGTTTTGGCGAGCAGAGGCCTCCTCAGAAGTTTGAGGAAGTGACTGGGAAATGACAGCTTCATCCTAATGCTCAAACAGCCAAGAAGCACATTGTCTGACTTCAGAGCAACACTGTGCAGCACACTTACATAGTCCCAGACCCTAAGATAGGCAGTCACACTGGCCTCAAGATGTGGGGAAAGTGACACAGTGAGCAGATGTGAGGATCTGCTTAGAGTCATGAGGCTCTTTCACCTTCTGCCTTGAAAAAAAATGTATACCATGTAAATAATGAATAAAGTAGGAGAAGGAGGATTAAGCTTGAAAGAATTAAAAGAGTCATAGTATACTTGTCCATAAACAAGGTTCAAGTTATTCCAGAGTTGGGGGGCAGCAAGATTGCAACTTGCAGATCAGTTTGGGCAACTTAGCAAGTCCTTGTTTCTGAATTAAAATATAAAAAATCAACAATTCACCATGGAAAGGGAGAGATACTGAGAGGGCCCCACACCTCCATGAGAGATTGATGAGGGTAAATGATGATGGGGACCTGGAAAAGGGAAGATGTTTTCCTTAATATTGTAACTACTGATATATGAAATTCATGCTCCAGCAATTACTCATGCTATGAAAATAAATCCAGATGAAACTCAATGAGTCACACATGCAGAAAGACATGAAAATAGGAGAAAGATTGGTAGGGAAGAAGAAGGAATGGGGAAAGGAAGGGGATGGGATTAAGGTGTGAAAATATCAACAATCCAGTACCATCAATCTGGGAAATCTACAAGTTGCAATAATAATCATCATGGCAGCAGGTGATCTTATGTATAATAGTGCATGAATATCAAGGAGACAAATGACCAGTTTCCTGATCAAATTTAAGGCCTCTTTGTCAGAATGAAATACATTTCTCTTGCTATAAACTAGAATAAGAACCTATGGAAGGGAAAGACATAGTTCCCAGGGCAAGAACAGACTACGAATTTTAGCTAGGAAGACAGTACACCAAACTGCTTTGTAAGTACCTGTTATTATACCCATAGATTGGGAAAACACTCACACTCAACCTAGAAGCCGCCTTCTCCAGAAGAAAGTGTTTATTGATGAAAAGCATTAACTCCCCCAAATGCAGAAAATAAATTACTGTGGATTTCTTGTCGCTAAATAAGACATATATACCATACCCACCCCAACCGCAAGGCTCAGGAAGCATCTCAGAACAGAAGGCAGTAAGATTGTAAGAGCCTGAAGTGAGAAAGCAGTGGACATGAGAGAGTTGCAATAATATACAATTTCATGGTAGATAAGTACACTTATGCAGGAATTCCATGGCGTCTGTCTCAATATCTCACTATGAAAGCGGAAAAGATCTCAAGAGACCTACACCTGTCTGAAAGACTGATGAGGGCTAATACTGATGGAGATGAAAAAAGGATGCTTTCCTCAATAGTATATTTACTGATCTATGATACTTATTGGAGCATCAACCTTGTCAGGCATCAAAACAAACTAGATGAGACATAGTGGGCTGCACTATAGGAGGGAGCATCTAACAGGGCAGATGAAGGATTGTAAGGGGGAAAGAAGGGGGATTGGATTTGGGACTAAGAGGTGAAAATTGGAAATATGAATTCATTATATTTATGTGTGCAAATGACTGAGACTTCTACTCTACCATATATAAAGCCCTGAATTTGATCCCCACAACTGAGAAAAGTATGTAAACCCGCAACAGTATTTTATCCTCAAGAATACTGTGCAATGCGTAGCTGTTTGTGTCATGATTTCCTATGACTGACAGCAAACCAGGTGTATGCACTGGTGTTACCACAAGCCCACCACTTCCCTGTGTTGCATTAGGATGGCTACAGGATTGGGGAAATGGGAATTTTTCAGCTCAGTCATATCTTAGGGGATCACTGTTGAGTATGTGATGATCATGACTTGGCCATGATTATATGGTGCATAGTTCTGATACTTTTACTTAGAAATGCTGAAGACTCTGTTTAATGGGCATTCTACCTTCTTAACCTTGCTGTGCTTCAGTCTGAAAAAGGAGCAATATTCCCCTTTGTATATGGAGAGGTTACTATTTTCATTCAACAGGGCTGAGCCTGTGAGTCAATAATTTTCATTTGTTATTTTTATTTTTCAGTCTGTCAGCTCTGGGTTAGTGGAGGCCAGATGAATCCAGTATACAGTCATGCAGGCAATACTGCAGCCAAGTAGGTCCAAATGAAGGGTTTAACCTAGGTTAATCCTGAACAAAAAAGGCCAGAGGGAGAACATTGAACTTGACAAGCTGGACCAGCTAAGTTGGTGATCAAAGGGAGACTTGCCAAGAATCATTGTTTTTGGCAGACTGTTCTGGAAACTATTGATGGTAAGTGGGAAGAAGCCAGAAGCATAAAACAGCCAAGAATTTAGACATGAACCTGCATTCATCAATGGCAAAGGAAACTTAGAAGTGCATCATGTCCATGAATTACATTAATATTAGTGCTAATGAAATCAGAGAATGGATAGTTATATACAAAACAAAAGAGAATATGTAGCCACTCTTTGGGGTCCCTAATGACCTGGGTAGTCTTTGTCGCTCATAGTGGGAGAATCTAGGAGGGATAAACAATTGACTATCAGTTGGTTTCATGAGTGTTTTTTACATGCATATGTTTTTGAAATTACCTTAGATAAGTTGTCAAGCAACATATGAGTTGAAATGGATTCCATATTTCTATATTACAAGGAGTTGGGTTTCATGTTTATGGGATTTGGCCTAACATGCTCCCCTACCTCTTAAAAAAAAAGTAGAATTGTTTTACATAACATGGGTAATGAATGGGTAACACGTATTCCTCTGGCAATAGACTGTCCACTGCTTCTCATACAGCTGACCACAAACTTGTGGTTTTCTTGGAATTGGTCTTCAAAGGAAGTTTGACTTTTAACTTCCTTTTCTTTCTGTCATCTAATTTTTTTTTTTAATTACAAAATGCAACAAACATTTTCTGGAGCCTGGGAACCTGACAGCGAGTACATCTGTTTTCACATGAAGTACTGGCTTTACAAATATTCAGTGTTGGAGTTCTTACCACCGAATTGAATAATATTTTCCATGTCTGCAATGGAACCTGAAGTGGAACTAGAACTATCTCTTTTTTACATGGGAAGGGTGATATTTAGTGTCATCAGTTTGTGGTCAAACACTTTTGATGCAGTTCATCGACAATAAAAAGAGGACTGTAGTTTCTAGTCCACCTTCCCCCCTGAACTGCAGCCCGGCTCACACAGCAGCCAACTCTGTCCATCTCATCTCAAACTGTGCTCCTGACCCCCTGGTCGTCCACCATACTCTTCTCTACTCGTGGACAAAAACCAGCAGCAGCTTCTCTGGCCAGAAACACTCATTCTTTGCTACAGATCCTCTTTCTATCATGCTGCATGCCCGGGTTGACAAGGTACTTCTAGAGGTAACCATTGCTCATCACGTATGTAGGGCCAAATTCTAACTCAGTCTTCGATTAACACTCGTGGCTTCAATTAACTTTATCCAATTCTGTTTTTAATGTAACCAATTTGGTTATCACTTTTTTAACTGTGATCAGGACCTATATCACCCCCAAATGACTTCCCATCAACTTCAAACAAAAGCTGGAACTTACGTTGGCCCAATTTCACTCTGGCTCCCAGGGAACTGTCTACCAGTAAAACAATAGACATCGAGGTCAGGAAGCTTTGATAGAAATTTACACAGTGGGCGGAACACTAGCTCATTCACTGTTCAGTGGTATCTTGCTATAAACCAGATACTACACTGGCTGGGGATGCAGCAGGTAAAATCAGAGAGTTCCCTGAGTTTCACCTTGTCTGAGGTAGGCTCTTTTGTCTGCAGCTACATGCACCAGGCTACTGGGCCCACAAATTTCTCAGGGATTCTCCCATCTCCACCTCACATCTTGCCTTATGAACACTGGTATTATTTGTGATGCTGTATCCATCTTTACATAAGTTCTGAGGCTCTGAACTCTGATACTCACACTTTCACAGCAAGTTTGCTTTTTCCACCTTCCCAGCCTGGCTGTGCATTTTGAATTCCAAGTGAGGAGGGACACAGGAGGAGAAATGTACCCTCCAAAGCAAAGCACTTCTACTTGTGTGCAGATCTGTTGCTATAGAAGAGATTCCCTGACATTCATGAATTTCTTTTGCAACTTAGTTATATATTTACTAATTCATCTTGACCCTCTGTCAGTCCTTTTAAAAGTTCTTCTTCTCAACACAATGTCATCTGATGAACTAGTTAATCTAGTGTTGAATTGCTACACATGATAGATTAATTCTCCAAATGGCACTGTTTATCAGAAGAATCACATAGTAGGTGATAGAAAATCTTTGGGCACTAAGCTAGTCATTTATACCCTCTCTTGTTCTGAAAAAAAAAAAAAAACTGTTCAAGCAACAACTTCAGGAGTTGAATTTCAGGTCTGTGTCTTCTGCAGTGAGGTCAACAGCCCTCATTGGGTGGGGCAGCCCTGTCACCCAGGACGTTTAGCAGCAGGCCAGAGCAGTAAGGTGTCACTGTCGGACTTGAGGACCCCAAATAACCATCTCTGTGATCAGCCAGGACCATTTGCTCAGATGCACAGGCAGGCAGTACTCAGAACCTTATTTTAATCTTAGCATTAATGAATCAATTTTAGTAAATCTCTCTTATACCTGGATACCTTATCTTTTTTTGTGTCCCCCACCCCTATTTGGAATTAACTGCTTTGGGGACCTTTAAATAGTCAGGCACAGTGGTACCAGCCTTGATTTCCAGTATTCACAGTCAGGATGATTGTTAAGATCTAAATCAATTTGAGCTACATAGTAAAACCCTGTTGTTAAACCTACTATCTATTTCTATCTATTTTTCTGTATGTTTGTATCTATCTTTTTGCCTATATTTCTGTCATCTTTTATCATCTACCTAGCTACCCATCTGTCTATTATCTATCATTTGTAATCTATTAATTGTCTATCATCTAACTAACATCATTATCATTTACTTTCAATATATCATCCATCTATGTCCCTCAAACATTTATTATGTATCAATCATTCACCTATGATGCTTGACATTTATCATGCAAAGATAAGAGTTTATTGTTATTTTTGTAAACCCACAAACACACCTTTTCTTCTGTCATTTGAAAAGGCCACATCCTGATTTTACTATTCCCCCCTCTATTTTGTGTGTTTTTCAAAACATGACATTGTCAGTGTCCTGCAAAGGCCAAGTGGACTGTGCTGTTCAGTGACAAACATGACCTCTTCCCTTTCCAGGGTGCACTGGGCAGATGTATTCTCTTCTCCTAAGTGCAACACCCAGTAGCCATCTTGAGTCACAGGGAACATGTGCTGTCTTCAGTTGTGATTCGAATTAACACTTGTTAACTTTCTCATGTGGAAAAGTATACACTTAGCATCTTTCAGAAACACAAGGGAAACCGCCCACATCAGCATTGTACATTTGGGTACAAGCATTTCTTAATTACAATTTCCTAATAACTCAGTTTCCATTTCAGATATGTAATGGAGACTGAACCCCACATAATGCTTTGGTTCTATGTATATTAGCAATTGGCAAACCTATGATCTTTTGCTCAAAACCTGTCCACTGTTTTTTAACTGAAGTTGTATTGATCTGCAAATATAATTTGTTAGGACTTGGGTGTGACTGATGTTACGCTGTAGTGGTTTGAAGGGTATAAACTATTACTTTGATCTTTATGAAAAATGTTTTAACCCTTTTCCTTAATGTAAAAATTAACAATTTTGGAATATGTGGTATTTTTTGTTTTTTAAATTTTTCGGGATAAGCTTATCTTGGAAGTCAGTCAGTGGCCTAAAATGATATTTCAGTGTTGTTTGCCTTTCTAGAACTATTTGATTTCCTGTAATTTATTAAATTTACTTAATCTAAGAATTTCAATATGTGTATGTTGGGGATGGGACTCAGTGGCTAAGGTACCTGCTCCCAAATCTGACCTGAATGACCTGAGTTTGATCCCCAGAAGCCCACATGGGAGAAGGAGAGAACTGACTTCCGAGTTTTTCTCTACCCTCTACCCGTGTGCCGTGGCTTGTATGTGCCTCTCTCTCTGTCAAATGAGAAGCATCACACAGATGAAGACAACACTGACATTTTACTGGGCCCAGCGATGCAGACCTGAAATCCTAGCTACCAAAAAGGTAGAGACAGAAGGACTGTAAATTCAAGATTAACTTGGGTTGCAGAATGAGTTCAGGACCATCACGTGTTGCTTAATAGGACTATGTCTCAAAACAAAATACAAAGATACGGATGGGAATATAGTTCATGGGCAAATGATTAATGTCTTTATGGTCCTGGATTTAATAACCAGTTCTTCAAAAGAAAAGAGAAGAAAATTGACATTTTGGGTAAACCTAAGGATTACATTGCATTTTCCTAGAGCCAGGTAACATTTAAAATGACAATCTCCATGAAGACATAATTCACTGATATGTTCAAGCCTTCCTTATAAATTACCCAAAGTGACATGTTTATGATCTGAAGTAAAGGTTGGATTTGCTTTGACTAAAATCAAATGAGAGCTTAGTTTGTTCAAGGATTTTTTTTTGTTTTTGTTTTTGTTTTTTTTTTTTGTGTATGTGTGTGTGTACCCATATGCATTCATATGTTTGCATATGGGAATATCACAATGTTTTTTTCTTATATACTAATTAAATTTTCATAGGAGTGCAGATTTTGTACCGACCCTCAGTTGTTGGTAGTCAGAGCATGCTCCGACATGACATTGGCAGCTGCCCCGTGTACCAGTCCTTCTTCCATCCTCACCCCAGTGTCCCTGTCATACAGTCTGGACTTCCAGCTCTATCAAGTATTATACCTTTTCTCCTTTTGGCCTTGCTGTAAGGGTTAAGGTTGGACACAAAGCTCAAAATGAGAAAGCCTATGTTCTTAGTGTAAATGGGCAGTCTAAACTGGCAGAGGTTGACAGAAATACAGTGTTCAATACCGCAAAATCTCATTACTGTTTGATTTATGCTTTCCATGGCGAAGGTCAAGTTTACTGCCACAACATACTTGACTCTTGTTCTAGTCTTGTAGCCTGTGGTGGGCAGCTTGAAGGTCTCCACTGTCTCTGGGCCCTCGTGATGGGTCTCCCCTCTTCAGTCAGAGCACAGGATAACACTCCCAGATCCCTCAGGCTGCTTTTTCTCCAGTGCAGCTTGAAACATGCATTGGTGCAAGTATGGGGCCCCATTGATAGAGGATTGCAGAAGCAGCAGACACCTACATTGTGCATGTGCACACGTGCGCACACACGCACACGCACACACAGCTATCATGATGCACACATGCACAGAAGCACCTTTTGCAGCTGAATGCCAAGTTTTCAGCAAGATTATTCTCTTTCCCAGATATTAGAAAGTCATTGTTTACTTCCTAAAGCATATCACTTTCAATATCCATTTGTCTTACTTCGTACTTTAAATTTTCTCATCGTAAATTAAATTTTCTCATTTCTTACACTACTATGAGTCATAAAGAGCCAAATCTCTAAAACAAACTGTTTTAAGTTATTATTTCTCCTCTCCTTATCCTTCCACCCACTACCCAGTCACTTTTCCTGAAAGACCCTGGGGAAACCCTGCAACTCAAGAAGTTCTGGGGCTTGAGATGAATATACTTCACATAAATATTTGAAAGCACATCTTTGGGGTTCACTGTTAACATTCCCCCAAATTCTTACATTTACCCTTTGGTCTGGAGGAAGTAATTATGTCTCTGTAAGTTTTCCTCATGGTCCGCAGTGGTGATCTGAGGAATGGTTGCAGACGGTTACGGCCGTTGCCATCTCACATGGCTCAGGTACCCACGCAGCATATCCCAAGGCCAGGACTGAAAAGACTTACCTGGGGTTGCTTTTCTTGTTCATTGCAGGCTGGCAATACCTCCAGTAGTACTGGGAGCAGTACACATGAAGGAACATTTTTTCCCCCAGTGGGATGTTTTAGAATTTGCTGCATGTGACCTTCTTAAGTTATTCTTCAATTTCTTTACACACAAGATATCCCCTTATCAGCTGCAGGGTTCAACTTCAAGCTCTTTCTTCTCTTGAAAAGTATGAAGTTGCTATTATGATCCATATTTTAAGAACAATTATATCTTAATGAAGTTACTTAACTTAAAATCACAGAACTTCCAAGACCATTTGTCAAGTCTTCTTCCTCCTTTTTTTTTTTTAACATTTTTTATTATTATTTCCACTCATACAAACCTAGTAGGTACACCGGTTCCCTCCCTCCCTCCTCCTCCCCCCGACACCCCTGCTCCCCCTCCCCTCACCCCTTCCTCCCCTTCCCCCAGTGCCTCTCCCCCAGTCCCCAGAGAATCCTTTAATATGCATGCCAGACTCTCCTCTGGGCCCTCCTCTCTGATGACATACAAGGAACCAGTGGCATTTCCCTGAACCCTTTCCTGTGTTCCCCTTGAGCATAGGAACACTACTGTGGCTGTCAATCCCTTGCCTCCAAGGATCTTGGTGCCTTTAACAAATGCTAGACTTTGTGGGGTCAGTAGTGTGTTGGACATTGCACAGGGCATGCAAAGTCCAATTATGATTGCTCTGGCCCTAACTTGTGTGGAGTATCTTGCATATCATTGCTCCTCCCATCCTTGTGCTCTTACACTCTTACCGCCCCCTCTTCCGCAAATGTCCCTGAGCTTCAGGATGGGGAGAGATTAGTCTGGCCTAGTTCTAGGTGGATGATATAGAGTCTCTGAAGTTCTGTATTATGGTAATGTTGAAATCAAGAAGAAAAAGGGTTATATATATACATATATATGTAAAATTTTATACTACTTACTGTGTTTTTATAAAATGAATACTGATTTCCCTCAGAAAATGAATACTGATTCCCCTTATAAATATAAGATAAATTCAAAACAAATGGCAAGGTAAAAGCTGATCAATTAAACATATCGGTTGAAACATAAAGGAATACCATAAATGAGTATTAACAATGATAGGCTTTAAAATGTGGCTTACATAAGGATAGAAAAAAATTTCAGATCCTTATAATCTAACTCAATATAAAGGTACATCACAATATGACATTGCATAAATCATATCTACATATAATATAAATGCATGTAAAAATGAGTCATCATTTGCTTATGTGCATATTTGTAGATACACAGCCCATTACATATAAAGGAAGGCTTAATGGAAGTCAGAATAGAAGGTTATGAAGATAATTAAAAGCTAAAATCTTTTAAAATCCTATATTGGTAATTTTTTTACATAACAGAGTTTTTATATAATTGTGAGTATAGAGTGTATGCATTCTGATAAATATATGCACCACAATACAGACACAAGGTGTTTAAAACATTCCCCTTCCCAGTTAATCTCTCTTTACCTATTGGGCAAGAAATCATTGTTTCCATTTCTGACAGCATGGGTCAGTGGACCTGTCTTTAAATTTATGTGAATGAAATCATATAGTAAGTGATCTTCATGCTAGCTGCTTTCATTCGCTAGCAAGTCTTTGCATCTGACCTGTGGATCATTCCCTTTTCTTTATAGTATTACTCTCTTGCTTGCATATTTATTTCACCATCTCTTTATCATTTCTCCTATCAGTGGTGTTTCAATTGTTTTCATTTGTGTGTTTTAAACAAAGCTGCTGTAAACATTTTTGAGTAGCTCTGTGTGGACATATATTTTCAAGTCTCTTGTGTAATGGCCACAAGTGAAATGGACTGGTTTAGGTCTATCTCTATTTTTGGTGTAAGGTAGGGGTTCAAGTTCACTGTTTCTCCAAATGGATATCCAATTATTCTCTGATCATGTGTTTTCTGTTGAGTTGTCTAAATGTATGTGTCAAATTCAGTTGCACATATGCATGTAGCTTTGCAGATTCTATTTTTACTTGTGTATTATTCTTGTCACCATACAATGCTGGGATGACAGTGTCTTTATGTGACAACTTAATTGTCCTCAGTTAGGAGGATCCTTTTTTATGAGTATGTGCACTGATAACCAGCCATCTGCATTCTTCCTGGTGGCCCAGGTTTCCATGAGGAACATTTCACCAATTCATGACTCAGACATTGGATTCTGCAAGTGGAGTGTGTGCTTTGGGTGCAGTACATTCCATTTCACTGATTTAGGTCAGAAAATTATGCTGAAAAAGAAATATGTATGAGGCCTGAATGAACACAGACTGCAGAGCAGCCCACAGTAGTATATCAAAAGGGAAGATTGAAATTCCAGTTAATTTTGCAACACTGATACCAACAGATATTTCAAACAATATTTCAGTGTCATTTTTTTTAGTTACCAATGGACACTATTTTTCCTTGTAAAATACATTTGTCCCAAAAAGTACACAGTATATAGCTATGTTGAGAAAACAGAAATTATTTTATGAAAAAGAAGCACATAGATGAAATCCTGGGTAAGTTCTGGGTCCGAAAGCAAAGATGTTTTAAGAAAATAACAATTGCAAATGAAAACTAGATCTTCCTTCTCTGTCCTTCCCCCGGGTATGTCTCTGGCTCAAGAGTAAGGAAGGAGGCCCCTATCTGTCAGTGCAGAGGCAGAGTTGGAACACTCATTCTCATGAGCCAGACCATCCACATTAACACAGAGGAGCAAACCCATAAGATCTCCTTTTGCTCAGAGCAGCCTAGATACATTCTGTTCTGAAGGAAAGTGGCACTAACTAATGCTTCCTTTCCATATCTGGAATGTTTGAAAGATACATGCTTAAGATTTACTTCTTAGATTGATGGTGTTGGGACACTGGTGGGACCTATTAGGGTAGGCCTGGTGGAAAATTGTAGGCCATTTGGTGACCTTCCCTCACAGGAAATCATTGGACTCCTCTCTCCCTATAGTGGTCCCGGTCACCATGAATTGAACATCTCCACTGCCCTTCACCTCACAGAGATACACTGCTTCCATGGGCCCAGAGTCATGAGTCCACACAAGCACAGAGACCCCAAATCTGCAAGCCAAATGAAACCCTCTGCATTGTCTTTAGATAGAACTGAAGTCTAACAAAAGCAAGAGCATGTTCTTCTCCAGCATAATTTGCTGAACATAAGAGGATACCAAGTTACCTTTTTTGTAAGCTGATCGTGGAATTTCTTCATGTGTTCAAATCGATTTGTGTTGTTAGCAACAGAAATGAACCTGAAATTCCCACTCACCCTTTGGGGAGAAAAGCAAAGGCATGAAAACATCTTTGATCTAGAATTTGTGCAGAATATCATCACCATCACAGCATCCTGAGGGAAGGTCTTATCACTGTTCTCTGAATTTCCACAGGGCTTCTCCAAGTTGGACCACTTATTCCTATTATAGAACATTTCTGGAACATAAATTTAAAAGCCTTAGATGTAATTTAGTGCAGAAATCACTTTAGTGGGCTTGATTTAAACTTCATGATAAAAACCATTTATCATATGCTCTTCCATGTAAGAGAAATTGAGACTCTCCTCTTCATGAAGGCACTTGCTTGCAGTGGAATTAAAGTGTCTTGTCTCTGAGTGAGAGCACTGGCTGGCGTGGGTCATGAGCAGTCATTTGAGAAGAGTGTAATGAAATACTTGAAATTTAAATCAGCTTGTAATCCAATTTTAAAAATAAAGTGCAAGAGAATCCCAGGCAAGATTCTTTCAAAAGGCAAGGTAATGTCCTTCAAGTCACTTCCAGTTTCAAGCTAATATCATACACATAATCTTGCCATAAAACTTTTCTGTGTGCTTGCTGTCCCTGATACCCAGTCTGTGCCCTACATAGGGAGAACCCCATGTGAAAAAAGGACTTTCAGTATCACCAGAGACTTACACACTGCTCCAGTGATGTTTGGAGAAATTGGTATTACTATTATCATCATCATCATCATCATCATCATCATAAAGTGTGTATTGTTAAGTCCAGAAAGATCCCTAAATAAATAACACAGACTTTCTTCTTTATTTTGAAACTATTTTATGGTTCACATTTTCAAAGGATTCTTCTTTTTTTTTAATAAATAACTTCTTTCACCCTCTTGAAGGGGAAAGATTTATGCAATCTGAAAAGAAACCAGAGTATCTCCCTCTTGAAGGACACAATACTTTTCTTGCTAAAAATCACTGAGTAATTAATAGTTGAGGAGAATAGCACTCCTGAAATGAAAAATGTAAATAATTACTGTCACTGCTTTCAATAGGATTAGTAGTCAAAAATGGTTTCTATGTTGTAAAAGAAAAACTTGAAACAATGTGCCTACCAGTATTATTGTGTACCAATAGAAACCAGGTGAAAAAATAGAGAATCCACATACAGTATGAGAAAACAACATTATAAAATAAAACTGGGGACAGTTATTTTCCATAGGAAAAAAAAAAGGCTTGTCTTTATTGGTAATCCTGAACTTAACCACGTAGATGGAGTACAGCTCAATGTGCTTGAAGGCAAAATTCTGCTAAAAAAAATCCTACTTGTCATTAATTTCTATAATGGAGCTTAAAAATGGTTCATAGATAAAGTACAATTAACCATAAAACACACATAAGTGGAAATAACCACTCTGATATTTGAAACCTGGTGAACCATCATTTTGTACTGATACTGAGCTGTGATTCACTGGAAAATGAAGACATAATTTGTAGAGTTTGACACACTGAAATAAGATTGCTTTTCTTTTCCACATTGTATATTGAATTCCTGTGATCGTTGAACTAACAATCCATAAAACTCAGAAACACTCCACCTTGAATCATGCTAATATTACTAACTTTATATCAAAATAGATTACTTTCCATTCTCCCTATCACTTAAACTTTCTGGATTCTTTCCAGACACTTAATTCTAGCCATATATTCCAAGTGCATAAGAATCTCTTTAGGTTAGAGGAGAGCATTGTCCAGGTATCCAACAAATGAAGCATCTGGGGCTTATTTAGCAGTGAGATGCACACCATATCAACAGAAGCCTGTCATAACGTCTAATAATGATCAACAGGTCGGCGGGCAGTTGCTTCCCATTCAGTCACTTTTGTGTTGCTGTGATAAAATTCTACTCTGACTCAAGCTTAACTTAAGGGAGAAAGGGTTCCTAGTTTGGGTTAGGGTTCTGTAGGGGATAGACTCCTTTATGGGGGAAGACACATAGTGGCAGAAGCCTGAGGCTGATTGTTACATTGAAGCTGCACTCAGGAAGCAGAAAGAACACAGGGTTTGGGGCCAGGTTATCAAACTTCAAAGCTGGCCTCCTGTGCAGTAGTTTCTTCAGCAGGCTCCACCGTCTAAAGTCCCTTGACCTGCTAAAAGATCAGCATCTGGGGATCATGTATTCAAATACATGCTTCCAGGAGGAGAAACATTTCACATTCAAACCAGGACAGTATCCAACCTCTTTATTTAATACTGGGAGTGGGGACCCCATCAGACTGCCACTCCTGAGGCCACGCCTTGCCGCTAAGCTATGCTGTGGAGAGGAATGATGGGCCCTGTCAGAATACAGAGCATGAGGCAGTAGGAATTGCTAAGCCTGAAACTTGCAACTTGGGAACTAGGGGTGTAGCTCAGTGCGAAGCCTGTGCTCAGCACGCCAGACTTCCCCAGGTCATCATTCCCCAAAGGCAAAGTTTTTGTAAAGTTCTCCCTTCCGGTTTTATTCTTTTCCTTGAACTTAAACAGGGAAATGCAATTTTATAAAACTTTATAGTCAGTGTTAGTAATGACATAGAAAAGTGAAACAATTCATAAGCATCAGCCATTTCTGCTGTGCAGTGATGAAAAACTGTTCACACTTTGCTTGACCTAGAGCTTTCTTTGTATGCTACAGAGATACATGCACACTAATAAAAGAGTTACAGTACACTGCTTGATGACTCTCCTAATATTCAGTCAACTGCAACTGTAATATTGAGTGTGAGTGACTGCATATTTTTTGAATCTTATTAATATGCCATCGTTTAATTATCCAATTGGCTATTGTTGAGTGGTAAGATGTTTCCAAGTTTTTCTGACATTACCAAGAAAGCTATGACAAGTACATGAATGTCCAACCTTAGTTATTTCTTTGGGTGAATTTCCCAATATGAACTGATAGAGGGCAAAAAAAATGCACATTTGTAAAACTTGGGTTTTTTTGTCACATTAATCCAGGGAGAAAAAGTCACACATATTTGAGTTTCAAAACTTCAAGATACATTATCACATTCTTAGCAGCATAACATCTCTTATCTAGTTTCTGCTGAGGGTTATGGTTATATTCTGTATTTCTGGAGGGATCACTTTTCTAACAATATTACTTTATGTAATTGTTTTTAATGTTATAAGTCAGAAGTTAAACAATCTACCTAAGACTACTAACTAGAAAACAAAGCATAACAAAATGCTAGTTCAAGATAACATGAGGTAACAGGAGAGAAATTTGTGATGACATTGTCCAAGCAATACAATGTCTCCCAAAGAATATCACTCAGCATTTAACCTCTGGGATTTTCCTATGATCCTTTTCAAGACAGGTATGGTTTAACTTCAACCGCTCCACATCTCTCACTTGAAGTCCCCAAGTGATTGTTAGAATAAATGTTCCTAGTTAACCTGTTTACTTTGATATAAAGGTCTTATCTTTCATAAGTTTACCCATGTTAAAACATAAGTGTACTCACTCAAAGTTTTCCATGAAGAGTTTTGTTAAACTAACAGCATGCATTGCATGTAAGATCACATGCCTCCATGTCACTGGGCAGAGGCACACCAAGCTGTTGTTCATGCTGCAAACCGCTAAAGGTTGAGGATTCTTCATGAACACAGGCACTTGGGCCAAAGTGTAAGGCATTTGCTTTGTTGGTTTTTGTTTGTTGTTGTTTTTGTGGAGTTGTTGTCTTAGTCTTATCATTGCATTACTGTAATAAACACATGACCCAATCATTGAGGAAGAAAAAAGGATGTTTATTCATGTTAAATGAGTTCCTGTTACAGTTGATCACAGGGGCAGAACAGTTCTCCCAGCATTAGTAGCTGAGAAAAAGGGGGCCACACCACAACCACAGGATGGTCTCTGAGAGGGGCCAGGACTCCAGCGTACCTGCTAATTTACCAGTCCAACAACTTGCCAACCAATTTTCTCTCCATCTTCTCTCTCTGTCCCGGGAGATAATGACCTGCAGGCTTATACAGGCTTTCTTTCACTAAATGATTCTTCATAGGTATACCCAAAGGCTCGGTTTTCAATTGTCACATTGATACCTCAAAAATAACTGACACAGTTGTTTATGAGACAGGTTTTTCTGTGTCGGTGAAACTGATCTGGAACTCGCTGTGTAGACCAAGTGTGATAGTCCTGCTTTTGCTTCCCAAAAGCTGTGATTGCAGGCATGTGTCACCAGTCATTTGCCCATCTGTTAAGATTTAACTTACATAGGAATTTCTGTGCTCCATAAGGATTATGGAGATGATGCATGAGGCCAGCCCTCTCGCATCCTAGGTGTGAAAAATATGATGATCCTTCAACATCCAGAAGTATAATGTGGCTTGGGGACAGAGAGATACTAGGCATTTGAAATGATGCCCACAGCTTTTCATAGTGCTTGGCAGATGATAATGTCTATTTATAATTATAATACCGATTATTATTAGAGTATTCTTTCTAATATGACTTTGTGATAGATTGTCTAATAATATCTGGTTATTTTTCCCTTAGGACAATTATTTTTGTCTGTAGGATCAAACATGATAACTGGGGATAGCATATCTCCAAAGTAGCTTGTGTAGCATACATGTTGTCCTAGATTTAATTGACAGCATTAAAAAAAAAAAAAATCTTCTGAGGAATTAACACCATGTCAGGAAAAGGAGGAGCAAAATCTGAATGAGTCAAATCCCAAATCCCTCAGCAGGGCCTATACCACCCCAGACCACTTCTTTCTTCTCAAACACAAGTGCCAAGAGTAGTGCCAATCAGACAACATTTGGGGCTCTCCAGTTCATGCCATTTTCTTGCTTTGTAGTTCTCCTTCCTCTCTCGTGCTAACACATGCATTGACAGATGATAGGTACTGACTATATATGAGTTAAATGTTTTTATGAACAGGGGTAGAAAGAGGGTCGATGACAGGGAACCACATTTGAGAACCAAATTTCAGTCCCTGGCACAAAAGCAACAGTGGAACAGTGGTTTCTCAGGAAGATTTCTCAGTACTGCCTGTGCAGTTCTTATTTGGTTGCTATAAAGTCTCATGAAGAAAGCTTCGCTTATGTCCTTGCCTGAATAATGAGTTTGTGAAATTCAGATGAGATGAAATAGCTTGAAATGACAGTCCAGGACATGTCTAGTCTGAGTCCATGGGGTGTACCTAACCATTGCCCATTGGACCAGTGATTTTAAGTTGAGAAGTTGGTTTTGTCAGTTTAGGACACTGTGGAAGTTTGGAGATCAGGTAGACTATTGTGTCCTGCCATGGGAGTGGGGGGACGACAACCTCTTGGCCCTTTTAGAATCTGGGACAGAATTGTTAGAGATGAGGAAGAACCAAGAGAAGGGAATGAAACATTTACATACAAAATTTGTTTAGATCTTTTTAAAGGCAGTTGCATTCCTGGGAATTTTGTTTTCTCTTCTTCTATCGTGGACTTTTTGTATCAGGGTGAGAGGAAGCAGCCATATCCTTGTTGCATAAGCATCGCTGGAACACTGCTAGTGTGCACAGACTGCACAAAGCCACATCCAAGTGTAGAGAGCCAGCAAGTAGTTCATTGGCAGCAGGAGAGAGGCAGAGGTGACTGTTACGCAGTTTCATCATAAGGAAACCCAGCACGAGAGAGAAGCCCTTAGAAATGGGGAAGAGTAGCCTCTGTTGGGCAGGGCAATCCTTCCTAGCACTACAGTCAGGCTCCATCATTCAGCCCTTGCTATGCAGTTACACCAAGGTATATGGCTCATAGGAAGTTCCTCAGGTGCATGAGTAGTGTGGGGTCCTCAGTTTACAGGCAGATACTCTTGTTTTTTAAATTCAAAACTGTCAGAGCCTCTGGACCTAAGATAGTGGCTAGCACTTACTAACTGTTCAGAACAGGCCTCTGTGGACCATACTTCCCAAGTAAGCTTCCTTTCCAATTAAAATCTCACCTTTCTTCCTTACACATTTTCCTTTTTGTCTGTGTTCAGGAATTCTAAAAAGTGGATCTCTCAAAGAAAAGTGTGATGCTACACGATGTATAGCTAACTTTTAACCATATGGTTTTATTACAGTATGGGCCTAATAATTGGGAGGAGGGGGAATTACAGAAGTCTATACACAAATTCCCCAAACTAGCTTCTGGCATGAGCTCCACAGCTGAAGTCTGCCCATGTAGCCTGACAGGTTGACTGCCTGGCACACCATCCTCAGTAGCGCTTCCCAGAAGTTCTGAGAGCTAACCTGTGTTCCGAACTGGTACACAAAGGACCCTCTGGGGATGTCCTCAGGCTGCACAAGTCACCTCAGAGACCAGCATAGAAGGTACCCATCACCTATGGAGACTTTGAGCCTGAGTGCTCTGAGCCTCTAACATTCTACTGAGCATCCTAACTTTTAACCATATTGTTTTATTACAGCATAGGCCTAGTAATTAGTGGGAAGGGGGGAGTCAGAATTCTATACACAAATTCCCCAAACCCAGGTCACTTGCTGTTATTCCTCCTCCAGGGTTACAAAACCAGAGTAGAACTTAAGGAAACTCATGCTGCAGGGATGTTGGAGGGCTTCTGTTCCTCCCCAGAGCCAAGCAGGAAACAGGCGGGGACAGGGATGGTTTGCTCTTGAAAGACTGTAGGAATTTGTTCTGAGAAGATCTACACAGACCAAGCCAATCAGGATTCAGATTCCTAAAGAACTCAGCTATTCTTTTCCAGATCTTGATCTCCTCTTGTGTCTCCTCCCCTTTCTGCAGAGTCTGGCCTCTTTTCTCTCCCCGACCTTCACAGCTCTTGAAAGTCACTGAGCCCAAGGCTGAAAGAGGCAGAATAACACAAGGCTGTGCTTTCTGCCCTGGAGTCTTGCACCACACTCCAAGTTCTTAAAAAGTACTTCTTTATCCCTTAGCCATCTTTCTCATTAGGGAAGGAGCTTTGTCAAGAAGCTGGACACTTCTTTCTTCCTTCAGTGTACCCAAAATCTAGAGCAAATCCTCCCATCTAGTAGGTGCTCCAAAGTATTGAAAGTAAACAAAAGCTTTTTCAGAATCAAGGAGGAGTTGAATGAAATTCAAAGACAAGTGCTTCTCAAAAAGACCTAAATGGAGGAAGGAGAATGGTAAGGAAGAAGAAAAGTTCTAATGGATAAAGGAGGGGGATTTGATTTGGGGATAAAACTAAAAATATCATAAATTCATTGTTTTCCTATATGAAACTCTAAAAAAAACCCTAAAAATTAATAAGAAAAAAACAGCTCATTCCCAAAGTATGTGTATGCATACATCAAGTAATTTTATTGATTATGCTTTGTTATTTATCCATAGACTCTCTTCATAGAGTGTCCATAAGAAAGAACACCAGCGAACTGTTACTCGAGTTGAGAACAAATACCCAGTTTGAACGTGTAGGAGGTTAAAAATCTAAGAGGGGACAGTTGCTTCCTTCCCTTTGAAAGTATCTGTTTAATGTCTTACACAAAACAAACAAGAAACAAATGAATCAAGCAGATTTTTTAAGATCTATTTTGAGCTAGCAGACTGTTAAATGAAGAGGAAAGCGGAAGCTGTTAGATGTTTCCTAGAGAAATGTCTAGAAGTGTTACTAGTCTGTAGCATCCACTTTCTGTGACATAGTTCTCTTCATCCTATATTTCCAGGGTCAGTGTGAACCCCTAACTATTCCTTATGAATACTGAAGTAAGATGCAATTTCCAGTGGACTATGCTAGCTTTCTGTAAAGGTTTTCATCTTTAAAGGAGGAGGAGGAGCCAGAAGAAAAAGAAAGTACAGCGATAAAAGATTTGGGGTTTTTTTTAATCATTGAATTGGAACTTTTGTTAATGCTTCTTAAGCAGATAAATGGATTTGCTTCACATGAGCTACAGGTGATTCTCTACCACAGGCGAGTCTATAGAAGATATTAGGAAGAAAGAAATGGTGTTAAGAGAGTGCAGACAGGAAAGTGGGCTGCAAATACACAGCTGACCTTGCTCCTTTCCCTCCTCATATAAATTTTTCAACTTAAATATCTCAGTACTAACTTTTCCAATTTAGATTTTTTTTTGTTTAGAGTGTGTGTGTGTGTGTGTGTGTGTGTGTGTGTGTGTGTGTGTGTGTGTGTTGTGTGTGTGTGCCTGCAGAAGTCCAAAGGTGATTTTAGGAATCATCCTCAATGCTCTACCTCCTGTTTGCTTTGCTCTGGGGTTTCCCAGGGTAGGAAGTACAGGCCACCTCTATATCTACTTGATGTTTTTATGTGGAATCTGGAACCCCAAACTTGGGTCCTTCTGCTTGCAAGGCAGAGGCTTAACCCCTGAGCTCCAGCCCTAGAATACACATTTTTGAAATGTGTATTATTTAATCAATGCTGCCAGACATTAGCTCAACACATTTATGTCAACAGTGTTCTAAAGTTTCCTTTTGAGATCAACTGTTCAGATTCAAGTGTGATCAGGACTCTTATAGATCAGAGTAGAAATGAGAGAGGACCTGTCTTTTTTGTTCCTGTCCTGTGAGTGCCAGACATTGCTCCTTGTGGCCTTTCAGGTCAACCTTAACATTGTCACCATTTATCACTGTGATGGGGAAGTGTTTGACACTGGAAAGAGTCGGGAAGCTGAACAGAACTGTAAGATTGACTTTGAATGTGCTCACAAGCTACCCATGCCCGCTCAGTACTAAGTGCTCACACAGCTCACTGATAGTGACTCCTCTTACTAAGAGACATGGAGACATCAAAATACTTGCCTAAGGTCACACAGTTAGAAAACAGAACTTCTGGACTCAGAGAGTCAGGCTGTTAAAATGCATGATTTTCACCAGTGCACTAAGCTTATCTCACAGGATTTGGTTCCTTCAACTAGTTTTGCCATTAAATCATGTAGTGGGTATATAGGTATTTTTTAAATTGAATTGATCACTTTTCTTTCTCTTACATCAGGGAATGATTATTAATCACTTCATCAAGATGATGATCTTTGACACCTTGATTAGCACACTCCCACTATAGATGAAAATCTGCATGGCATTTTAAACTGTATTGAAGAGAGATTAATTAGCACTTTATGATAAATAAGTGGCAAATTGCTAATCAGGGTAAATAAAGTGAGACTCAGATTTTATAGCTCTCCCACAGTATTTCCCCAGTGCTGACTTGATTGTTAGTCTTTGGTGCTGGGATCCCTTAATTATAAGTAAGCTGGTAGCACTCGATGTTGATGTAACTCTATGTCTCTAGTTTGGGGGAAAGTAGGAATGCCTTTGTAAAATCACTTACAGCTTAGAAGGTGATGTATTCATCCTCAAAATGACAGTAAATCAAGATGATTTTGACCGTGGGTTTAATTTATTAAAATTTAATTTGCTCCCGTGCCTTGCTCCAGTAGTTCTCTGCTAGCCAACTAACTATAATTAGATTAGCAGCCTGCTCAACGCCGGTGACAGCCTGCGCCTCAGAGAGCATGTGCTGGCCTCTGCGTGTGCCTCATCCTCATTGGCTGACGTCGCTGTGATAGGTTTCCACAGTAATCTTTATGCTGCATTAGAGACATAGCTACAGAGGCTGTGGGCTGTGTTCTTGCAGAACACAGGCAAGGTGCTTGGCTGGTAAAGCTAAGGAAGGACTAAGGCGAACAGCAGCCGGGAGCTTCTTTGTTGCAACGCTGCAGGGGAGGTCAGTGAAGGAGTCTCAATTTACGGTAATTACTTAAGTCTTTATGTCTTACGAGAAACACAGCCATGCGTGAAATGACGCGTGCTCGACATGTCATCTGTCTGATTCGGTCTTGCTTTGTGGATGCTGGTGTACTCCTGCATTCCATACTAAAATGTGTTCTCACCGGGAATGCTTGCCTGGTAAACAGCTACGCTGTTCAGGAAGGAACGTTGTTTTCACCTGGATACAAGGGTACATGTGCTTGGAGTGATTCTTATTGGCTCCCTTCTGTTTGGGAAAGCCCAACGTGGCCACCATCTAGGTGCCTTTGTAGGTGCACTTCAGAACTGTTGACTTTGTTTGCATCGATTGCAAATTCTCAAACAATGAGAGATCAGGAGTATTGAGCAGATCACACTTTCATTATTAGTTCACAGCAGCTAGGCTTTGGGTTGGAGCTGGCTTTTAGCCCAAGAAGTAATGTGCTATTGTTTCTTCAAACATGTGTGCAGCCTTCATTTTGGATGGCTTTCTTTGTCTCACCTTTCATAATTTTAACGACACCTCTTTCATCTACATACTGTTAATATACCCTATTCTGCCAATTGTGTACGTATGTATACAAGTATGTATCAGCCAGTGAAAAAATGTTTGACTCCTGGCTTTGTTTAACAGGGATCCTGCCTTTGGAGGTGAAGGAAAAACCAGGGTCCTTGCCTCTTACTTTGTCGGTTTTCTGACAGCACTTTTCATTTCTGTTAAGGATTACCTGCTTTATTTTCCACAGCAAGCAGTAGAGAACCTCACATTCTGCACTAAAAGTAGCACATTCTGAAGGAAAAGCAGTCAGCAAAGCTGAGGTTCCAAAACAATCCTAAAACACCCTTCGTACACCCAGAGAGTCACTGCTTCCATCCCATCCTCAAATTTAAATGCCGATGTCCTTCTGTGAGACCACGGACTCCACAGAAACTTGTGTTCTGAGTCACCAGTCACAGGCTTGGCCAGCTGCCACCATGCGTCTGCTATCTGCTATCAGCGGAGACTCACAGATTCTGGAAGAGGTGGAGATTGTTTTCCCCCAGCTCCTGAAAAGCCCAGGGTTTCTGCTTCCAGATTCTGTGAAAATACCTGCTGTCATGTGGAACCTAACTGTGCTTAAATGGGTTCGGTTTATTCTTCGACAGGAAAACTTCAGATTGCTCACTGTACCACATCCCGAGCCCAGTTCGTCCCGGGAAGGAAGCAATCACCCACCGTCAGTATTACTGAGATAGCAAATTGGAGGGGAAAGTGGGAAATATCGTGACAGTTCGCTGAGACCTGAATGAAGCCAGGTACGGAATGAAGTTTGCTGGCATTTAGGGAAAACAGTGTTTGTGCCTTGAGTCTATGGATAATATCTTCAGCTTTTAGGTATCTGAAGTGTGGAAATGAACATGTAGTTCCTACTTCACATTGTATTTCCTGGATATAAACCACATGTCATTCCCATCGTGGACACTGCGCATCAGCACACGCCCCGGCCAAGAGCGCAGTTTCAGCCGGAATGGTTTTGTTTTTCTTCAGAAGTCCAAACATCTGTTTCTCTCCATCATTTTTGGTGCAGACACGGACGAAACCCTTCTGCCTACTAACAGGCCTGGACATGTTCATTTGGGGAGGGAGACAGATGCAATTCTATGACAGCCTCATTTATTCATTCATTCATTCATTTACTTAGGTATTTACACAGTATACTTATATGTTGTTCGTCTGTTTGTTTGCAATACTGGCAAAGGTTGCACCACTGAGCTACACCCCCAACCATTCTTTCTGTCAATCTCATGGAATATTCTCCAGCTTTCAAAGAGGCAGGCTACTGGAAAAGTAAATTACTGCTGTCTTTTGTTTTACTCACTGCCAAAGCATTAGCACATGTAAACATCACGCAGGGCGCCTTTCACAAGCCGAGCAGGGAGCTGTCTCAGGAACAGGGAAGTAATGTCCTTTCTTGGGGCTGGCTTTTCAAGAATGTCTGAGCATGAAGGAACTTCTTTAAAACAAGTGCCTATCAAGTATGGCAAAGACACTCCTGTCGCCTGCCCTGTCCAGAAGGTCACTTCACATAAAGAACTGGACAGTCAGTAATAGGATACATTAAGTGTTGCTGTTGTTTTCAGAGTATTTAGGATATACTCTTTTATCTTCAGCTACTTTTCTTAACTTTCTTGCTTTGTCTACATTAGTGGGAAGCAAGAAAATCAAAGTGGATTTCTTGGACATTTAAAAATTTTGTTCTTTCTCCTTCTTTTAATTCTATAGCTTGATACCGATGAGAAAAGTAATAATTCTGGCCAACCAAAGATAAATCTATCAGTGCAAATGTAAACAAATTATATTTTAATAATGAAAGCATTTTCAAAACAATTGTGGTCAACAGAAAATAAACCTATCAACAGGAACATAAGTGTACTGTATTTTAAGAGTGAAAACATTTTCAAGGCTAGAGATAAGGCTCAGTTGGGAGAGTGCTTGTCTGGTATGTAGAGGCCCTAGGTTCACTCTCCAGCACCACACATAAAACGTAGAGTAGAACAGTTTGAGTATTGTATTTCTTGTCTTTTTCTCTTAGGAGTTTGTAATCACAAAAATAGAAACAAGTTTAAAAATAAAAGAGTCTTTCTGTATGGAATATTTTCTATAGACTATAAACAGGGATGGAAAACAATTGCAAAAAGAAGAAATGGGCAGTAGGCTGCGCACACAGTGCTCCAGTGAAGACTTTGAACTCTAAAGCACCAAGAGAGAAAGATGTCATTACCAGTTAATGAATATTTCAAGACTGACACTTCTGAATTTGCCTGACTTACAAAAACGTACTAAAGAGGCATTAGGTCCTTCATCTGAGGATAGTGATTTATTTTTTTCTTTCATTTCCTTTTTCTGCAGTCATGGATACCTGGCACGAGTTAAGCTCTATTAACCTTCATTGGTAGAGGGATCGAAGGCCTACAGAAAGTTCCTACTAAGGAAGAAAGAAACTATAGAGCTATGAGTAGGAATGCAAGGAGCAGGTGGCACTTGGTTTGGTGATGCCAAAGGAAAGGACAAGTTTATGCAGGAGATGTGTAGAGTAGACTTGGGAAGAAGAAAGATGGGGCTTGGTCCAGAGCTTCCTGATTGCTCTTTTTTGAATACCACCGACACTGTTGGTGTTACCAGCAGAGGCTCATTTGGACGCATATTTTGAAGTGTCATCTGTTACTTATATAGATATGGAATGTAAACTGTCATTTATGTTCTTCTCCCTCACTCACTAACTTTTCTCACAATGCATACTTGATTATTGCTCTGAAATATTTATACTTTCTTCTCATATCTTTTTAAACTTTTATGTAGAATATATTCATTATACATAATAATGGATTGATTATGACATTTTCATACATGGACATAGCATATTTTGAGATCTATGTCACATGCAATTCTCATTTTTTAGAAAACTGAATGTAATAATTTTGAAATCTATCTTGAATAAATCGTAAAGCTTTGGTTACATTTATGCTATGAACAATCCGATTGTTCATAGCAAATCCCTCGATTGTTTATATTGCTAAGAATCCTATCCTAGCAATATAGTTTACTCTTGGGTACCAGTGGACCCTTGGAAGTCATCTAAGTTTTGTTTACCTAGTAAAGACAAGCTTGTAAAATCCAGGTTTGGATAACGACGCTGGCATTCCACCTTTCTAAGAGTAAGTTATCTGCCTTTCTGACAGAAATTTCTAAAAAATGTAGACAGTTGCTTGCACTTTGAGTTGAGATGTCTTTTTAATGTTACTGAGTAGAATGTCGGTCATTTATTTTTCCATTTTTATTTTTTTTCTACTTTTACTAACATTGAGCATTCATCCCAGCTGCCCTCCCTTCCCCCTCTCCCATTCCCTCTTCTCTCTTCATCATTCCCTCCCACTCCCTCCCACCCTTCCATTTGTGTATTTCTATGGACCCCAGGGTTCACTCTGGCTTGTCTACTCCTGTGGAGGCCATTTTAAGAGTCAGATGTCATCACACAATTTTGCTATGAGTAAGAATCTTTACACAAAGCAGGTAGGTATGTACTTCTTCCCTGGAGCCTAAGTCAGGGAAGCTGCTGCTACCTGACTGCTTTCAGTGAAGTGCCTGCCCCTAACTGGCTTTCAGTGAGGCCCCCAACTCACTGAGTCAGCACACGCCTGTCATAGCTGCTTCCCTGGAGAGCCTATGGCACTCTGGTCTGCTGAACTCTCTTTATCCTTTATGCCTTTGTGTGCCCCTCCCCAGCCTGTTGCACTGCCTGCCCACATAGATGTTTTCCATGTTCCAGGTTCCATGTACTTCCTGTCCTTGCCACTCATTCCCTGGGCTCCATGAGCTCCATGCAGTCAGATCATGGCCTCGGGCCCTTACTGATCCCCCTTCCTTGTATGTGCCTCCCTAGATCTATGACTTGGTCCCATGGGGGTTTTGCTGAAATGCCTTATCTCAGTAGTATTTTCTAGTATCTATTTGGTTCTTTTTCCATCACTCCTCTCCAAAGTGAAAATTCTACCAGGTCATAAATTTTGATCTTTGTGCCAGAGCCTCGAACAATAGTTAGCTTGCAGATAATGCTCAGTTGGTACCTGTTGAACGAAGGAATGGATGGATAGATGAATGAGTGAATAGATGGATGCATCCATGGATGGATGGATGGATGGATGGATGGATGGATGGATGAATGGATGAATGATTTCTGGCTAGGAAGTCTTACTATGTTCCTGTAGCTATCAGTAGCTCTTCCTCAGTCAGCTAGCTCCTCCCATAGGTGGATCTGGGTTTCCTGCTATGTGAATAAAGAGTAAATAACAGGCCAGCCAGAAGCCCTCTGAAACTCTGGTGCTCTATCACAGCTTCAGAAATGAAGTCACCGTGCGTGAAATGTTATCTATGTGATTTTTCACAATTCGATGCTATATTTTTCTTTCTGTATAATGGATATCTGCAGACAAAACAAGGCTGCAAGTTGAAGTGCACAGAATATCTTAATAAAGCATGTAGAAAAGAATGCATTTGTATTACTTGTATGTGTACTAATTTTTAAAAGGACTTAGCATTTCCTGTTATTAAGTACACTTAATACTCTACCTCTCTTTGCTAAATTAAAAAAAAAGCAGTTACAGCCGTGTTTTCCTGTGTTTTTTAGATAATTCTTGCTGTGGTGAGTACTTCAAGAAAGGAAGGCTTCCCCTGACTTCTGCATTCCATAAACTACTCATTCCCTTTGAGGTAAGTGTATGTCTTTGCTTCTATCCATTCTGAGCAGAAGGTATTGATTCTCTCTGAAAACACAGTGGAGTCTGCCTATATACAGGTAAATGTGGGCTTCAGTGTTATTGACAGCCTTCCTCCAATATCCATGTGTGAGGTGCCATTATTTATGTGTTTTACAATCTTCTGAAGGATACTCTTGGTGGATATCCCTTCACCAAGAATCTGCGATCTAACTCAGGTGGCCAAATAAGAATCAGCCTGGGCCCTTACTGATCCCCCTTCCTGGAATGTGCCTCCCTAGATCTCAGGAACAGAAGAATTAAAAGGCCATGGATACCTCCCACCCCCTCAGTGCTATGCCCTGAAATTCATCACACTTATCACCAGACACAAGTTCTGACACAGAAGCCAGGACCTCCTGTTGTCTGCAAAGAATTGGATGAATTCCCTGTGTAGTCCTGGGAGAGCTAAAGTTGTAGAATTACACAGGTGGGTTTCATAAGGAATGACTCCACTAGCCCTGTGTTATTCATTCTGTATCATTCTAGATGTGTAGTAGGGACTGAGTCCTCACAGTAGGCCCACGATTCAGGAGTTTCCTGAGGCCTAGGATTTTCTATGCTAAGCTCGAAACTTTTGCCAGGCCTCCTTGCAATGCTGGCCCTTCTCTCCCTTCTGAGTGACTGTGTGAATGTTTATGCCCCATAAGTAACCCCTGGCAGTGGTTGCATTTGTATTCCTAGATGCCAAGACAGAACTGCGAAGCTCAGTTCTGCTGCTCCTTAACTGTACAGATGTACTGCTCTGGTCACATTAGCTCTGTGTCCCTTGGTACTCACATCTCAAAGGAGAATAACAGCCAGCCAGTGCCAAACTTGGGAGGATATTAAGATGCTGCAGGAGGAGGTGTGGGTATAGCACACACAGGAGAGCGGAGGAAGACCTTGCCTGGCTGATAGTTTAGGGATAGCAGCTCCCTCCAGGGGTTAGGCAACTGTGACACTTTGTCAGTATCATTTAGCTAAATTCTGTGTCACAAATGTTAGAAAAGATTTAGCCATGTGGCTTATCCGTGAGCATCAGACTGTGGGCACCAGATCTTAGCACTACCTTTGGCTAATTCTTCTAATGTCAGGCCAATGTGAGAAAGTTACTTAGAATTGTTTTTATAGTTTAGTCTTAAACAACGTGGAAGCCATTATTGTTTAAGTATTCTAAAGACTTGTAAAAAGCACAGTTTTTTTTTTTTTTCTCTTACCCTGTCCAAATGCTTTTACCTATTAGGTTATTATTACATTTAAAGCTCATTAAATCTTCGTTTCTTCCTAAGTTCTTTCATGATAGGTAAGCAGCATATGGATGCACATGTATTAATATCACTAACATGTTTCATTGTTTTCAATGGTGCATTTGAGATCACATTGTTTTTACAAGCTTGATATATCTTTGACTTGTATATATATTCATGGGGTCTGTGTATGTGTGTCTACATGTGGCTGGGCACACATATGTGCGCAAGTTCATGGCACTTGAGTGCATATATATGTGGAAGTCCAAGAGTTATATCAGGAACCATCCTCGGCTGTTCTTCTGCCTTGCTGTTTTGAGCCTACTCCTCCAACTAAACCCACAGAATGTCATTAGGGCTGGAAAGCCAACTTTCTCTAGGGATTCCAAAGCTCCTTCTGCTAATTATGAGCAGTCATTACATCTGCCTGGCATTTTACACGTGGCCTGAGAATTCTAACTCAGCCCCTTTTGTTTGCCTGACAAGATCTTTAGCCATTTTAAGTGGCTCCTTGTTCACAGAAACTACAAGGGAAAGTGGAGGCATGAAACCAAGTGACCTCACTTCATCCTTCCACTCTAACGCCTTTTGAATTTATCTGTCCTAAGACATGAACCCTCTGGAGCATGTGGAACCAAGCCATTTTTTCAAGAGCTGTACAAGTACCAGTTTCTGTGATGCTTTCACGTGGCCAAAATTTCAGGAAATAAGCATGAAGGTTCACTTTGCTTCTTAACTTTGGTGTCTTAATCAAACAAAGTCAGTTTCTCCTTGAAATTTTTCCTCTTTCAAAACTTCTCTGAAATAGATTTAGCCTTTCAAATCGTGACTGCTGGACGCTCAGGATACTGCTGGGAGCAAAGCCAGTCCTTATCCACTTTTTAGTGACCAGAAGTGTGCTAGGCTTCCCCGAACACCCATTTTTCTTTTCCGGTGCTTGCTCCGTAAAATGCGGCTTGCTCCTTGCCTGTGACTCACCCGCCTCTCACTCCGGCACCTCTGGCTTCTGCCTCTCCCCACATCAGCTCTTTGCCAAGAGAATGACTCAGAGCTCAGGTTCCCCAGCATGATCAGCAGGGCTGTCTCCCCACCCGCTCAGCTGACCTTGAACACGGCTTCCTCAGGAACCAGGGCAAGCCAGGCAGGGTAAGGAGACCCAGTATCTGTCTGACCAGCTGGAAATTTTTTACAGGAAGAGGGAGAAGAAAGGGCATTCTCTTTGGAAAAGAGTTAGGAATTTAGGTATTTTGTGTTCCATAATTATAAAAATTCTATAGGTTTTTATAGAAAGTTCACTAGAAAGTGGGATAGCCCCTGCTCTTAGAAGAACGACCCCCTATACTTAGCCAGAAAACAGAACACTTATATTGAGAGTTTAGTACACATTTATTAGAGTTGAAAAACTATTAATCATAACTGTTAAAATGCCCATTAAAATCCCTTTTTTAATTGAGTGAAAGGCAAATTCTGTTTCTTTATGTAATCAGTTGTTAATTACTTGAAGTTATCACCATAGAGACATGACAGTGTTTGTATTATAGTCTGTGTAATCGTTGGATTCTTTATAAGGATAAAAAGAATGATGTCTGGGCTGCAGTTGGACTGTTGAAGTGAGAGCTGTACTGGAGAAGATGGTGCATGTGTCTTGAAGAGAGAGAATTAGAACCTTCGTGTATATGAGGGAGATAGGACTGCATTTGTCAACTTTCTACCACTGTAACAAGATACCTGGTGACTGACTTTATAAAAGGCAAAAAGTTTATTTTGGTTCACAGTTTTGAGTTCTCAATCTATGATTGGCATATCCATTGCTTTTAAAGCTCTGGTAAAGGTGCCAGATGGCATTAAAAAGGAATGTGTGGCACAGAAATATGCTCTCAGTGTGGCTATAAAGCTAGAGAAGAGTATTGGGTTTCCAGATCCTACAAAGACACATTCCCAATGACCTGTCTTCCTATTAAAGTTTCCCTCATGGCCAAGAATGTCATCCTGGGAACCAAACCTTTGACCCACAGGCCTTTGGACGACCTCAGGCATCCAGATGGCACTAGGGATCAAAGAGGTTAAACCTCAGACCACAGGGCAACCATGAGATTAAACAAGTCTACTAAGGTTCCTACATCGAAGTTGGAACACCACATTACGATGTTCCTTTGCAACAAGGACAGCACAGGTGCTCTGGGAGGTTGGCTGCAGGATGCTGGGTAGTGGAGAACTGTCCTTAGAGAGGAAGCCCCACCCAGCAACTCACCCTCACAGGGCACTTTGGCCATCAGGTCTTTCGGCCTCCTCTGAACCACCCTGCAGTCAGTACCACCTTCCTTCTTCAGAAACCCCTGTCACTGAGTAGCGCCCTGTCAGTGATCTGCCTCCGCCCTCTGCTCTCACACTAGGGCATTAGTAAGCTGAAAATATTCGCTTTGTCACTTTCCCTCTCCCAACTGCTTCGTAGTTACCTATGTATTGATCAGTTCAAATTCCTAAGACTCATTTAAAGTCTCCAGACTTAGCCAAGTCTGTCCATTGTTTTCCTGTCCTTGATATACCTGGCTCACTGCCACCTAAAAACAGCTTCTAGCCTCAAATTCCTTATCACTTCTTTTCTCCTAATAAGCAGACATACATTTTAGAAATTACACTTTCCAGTAAATGTATGTATATACAATTGAGCAGAATCCAAAATTTTTAACATCCATTTATTCAGCCAATTTTTAATTCATATTTTCTTTTCAGTTTAATGTATACTATATGCATTAGTCAGCTTTCTATCACTATAAGAAAATGCCTAAGGCAGGCTACTTGGAAAGTATGTGAAGTTCTATTTAGCTCAGTTCTGATGACACATCATGGAGTGTGGACAAGAGGAAACAACACATCCCGAGTCAGAACAGAAAGGGAAAGAACAGACAGGTGCCCATAATTACTACTAAGGTCCATCTCCTCAGAGTCCCAAGATTTCCACATAGCACCACTTTGGGCATCAGACCTTCCCATGGAGACCTAAGTGGGGGTACTCAGTACCCCAAACCACAGTACCATTCTAGATTAAAAATAGTGTTCAAATTATCATTTGTTTCTTTAAGCATTTATATGCTTTGGCTTGAATTATGTGGTAATTCATTTAAAGCTTTCCTTTAAAACAAAGAACGTAGGCTCACAGATGTCAGACAGGATGAAGAAACAAGCATGTCCTTACTGCGTAGGCTCTGTAATGCCCTGCGGTAGATTCAAGGTGTGGCCCCAGCACCGTTCTGAGAACTGGTCAGCTTCGTACAGGGGACGGACAGGTTCACCAGCCAATTTCCGGGGCTGGAGAGGTGGCTCAGGGGTTAACCCTCTGCCTTTCAGGTGGAAGGTCCTGAGTTCGGATCCTAGACCCCACGTATAGATGCCGGGCGGAAGCGGGGGTGGCCTGCGTTTCCGGTCCTGGTAGGACGGAACCTGTGAATCCCAGGGCAGAGTAAACAAGGAGGAGGCGGTCCATGGTGGTTCCTGAATTCGTCCGTGGTTCTACACACACATACACATATATACGCCCACACACACACACACACACACACATTCGCGCACAATTGAATAAAAAAAAAAGTAAACTAACAATTTCGGGGCTGGAGAGGTGGCTCAGGGGTTAAGCCTCTGCATTGCAGGCGGAAGGTCCTGAGTTCGGATCCTAGACCCCACTTATAGACGCCGGGCGGAAGCGGGGGTGGCTTGCGTTTCTGATCCTGGTAGGGCGGAGCCTGTGAATCCCGGGGCAGAGTAAACAAGGAGGAGGTGGAAGCAGTCCATGGTGGTTCCCAAATTCGCCCGTGGTTATACACACACACACACTTACACAACACACGCACACACGCATAACTGAATAAATAAAAAACATTTAAAATAACAATTTCATTCAACAATGCAGAATGAGAACTACTATCTGTTCTTAAGTGGCTATAGCGGAGTTGTCTTAGTGGACATAAAGAACAGCAGTGGAGAGAAAGAAAAACACATGTCCTCTGGAAGTGTGCAGGTCCACCCACAGCAGGGGCAGTCACAGGTTCAACCTGGAGCCTGAGTCTACTTCCATGAATGTTCCGCTCCAAATTCCCTCTCGCAGCCATAGGCTTCTGACCTCTCTGTTTGCAACTTAAAGTGGTGTTCTGGACTGAGACCTTTGAGACTGACTACCTAGACCCACCATGTCAGCTGTGACTACAGAGAGGAAGACTCCAGCTGGTATGGTGCTACTGCATGTTCTAGTACATAACAGGTGCATTCTAGTATATGACAAGCAAACTAGGAGGAGCTCAGAGTACTGAGACTCTAACATAGAGTCTAGACCAGTAAAGAGGATTTAAAATGTTTGGGGTAATTAATAAGATTAATGTGGATCAAGGACACTAACCCTGTTTCTCATCTGCCCCCTCAAGTTCTGACAGCAGCATGTTCAAGTGAAAATCAGCACACTGGGGCTCAGTCCAACCCTGTGATCTCATGGTCTCACTGAAGGAGGGGCTTCCTATCCACAGTTGAAGAAAGAAAAGGAAAATGACACCAGAAACCAAAATTGGAGGAGGGGGATGTATTACTTATAGTTGATGTCCATTGAACGTCAGAGTGTAGTCATGAGGGCTGTAATCCATTACTGTATATCATGCCCAAGAATTTGGACTAAGTAGATTTTAGCTGCTCTTGCCACAGGACTGTGAGATAATGGGTCTGCTGATTTATTCCAAGGCAGTAACCATCTTGCTGTCAGTATTTCTAACATGCTGTGTACCTTAGACACACACAATAAATTTATTTTAAAATACAAAGGGATTATAAAACTTGGGCTTAAACTTAAATTGAATAAAGGAGTAAATCCAGGCATAATTATCTATTAACATGCTCCTTGAAGGACCTTGTCTGATATGAGCAAGACTCTGGGTTTGATTCCCCTAAAAAACACAGAGAAAGGAGGGAGAGAGACAGAGAAAGAGACTCTGAATCCAATCCCACCTGTACAAACATTTTAGATTGGTTCACAGAATTTAGCTCACACACAAATGTGGTTTTCTAGCCCCAATTGATGCTTCCTTAGGATGCAGAGGTGTCAGCATTCAAAGGTTGAAATTGTGCTTGGCCTCAAGTTCCACAGTTGTCTGCATCCTGCCATTTTGGAAAGATGCCATTCTAAAAATTCATGTATCAAGACCTGTAGAATAGACCCCCCCTGCTTGGGTTTCCAATTGTGCGTTAGCCTCTTTCTCATTCCATTAAAAAACATGTACCAGGTGCACTTTCGGGTTAAATGGATAATCTCCATGGCAGCAGAAAGCAGAAAAGGGGAAGAAAGGTGGGCTTCATTTCATTTTATTCTTCCATTTTACTAGTTTGAAAAATGATGATTATAAGATTTTTTTTTAATTTGGAGGAGGGTCTTAGCCCTCCATCTAATCAATGACAGATTCTGGAAAAGCTGTAACACTCATGAATTTGCCCATGAACTTAGGCATCAGAAGAACGCCAGTGTGAGCTCAGGCCTGCAAAGGTTGGCGGTGGTTCCAAAGGTGTAAGCAACTCTCCCAGAGCCTTCCGTGTGTACTTTCTGGGAGGCACTGGGAAGCTGGGTTCTTGTGTTCTTTCTTCTTCGTACTTTCATGGGCTGTGTTGCTGTTGTGCAGTCGGCTGCATTCAGCTTTCATGCTGTGGTTCATCTTAACATGCAACATCATCCCCAACACTGTTCTTCATCTGTGTGCACAGTGGTCATCTTCAAAGCAAGCTCCCCAGCCCTCAAGCAAAGTACACAGGAGCATCAGCCCAAAGCATGTCATCTCATTTAGAGGCTTCAAGAGCATCTTTTCCTTATTTTTAACAGCCTTTGGTTAGTGAGCATTTGATTAAGAGAAGGTGAGTATGATACAGAAAAAGAACATTAGTGTGTCACTTTAATTCTTAGAGTAAAGCATAGGAAATGAAGAGCTCTCTTGAAGATGTTTTATCCCAAATCAGCAGTATTTTAAGTTTGTCAGTGTACCTTCCTAATGATACTTGACATTACACGTGTTTGCAGTGTACTTTATTAATTTTAAATAACACAGCTGTGTTCCAGAGCATTTTACGATTATTAGACATTTGTATCTAGTTGGTAATCTTATTTTTAAGACTTTTGAAACCTGGCTTTGAAGTGCTATCTGAAGAGTTCTTGATTTTCAGACTAATAAGTCACCTCTTTATTGACATGCCCTCATGCATCACTAGGATCGCTGTGCACATCTGAACCATACGTTTTAAATTTCTGTAACATGAGATTGATTAGGGGTTAAGACTTTTCCTTGAAAGGGAAAGGACTTGAGTTTGGATCCCAGAACCTATGTAGAAACTCCCAGTGGAAATGACAGCCCATACTTCTGGCCCTGAAAGACAAAGCCAGGGAAACCCCAGAGCAAAGCAGTAAGTAGGAAGAGCAATCCAGGATGATTCCCAGAGTCGCCCTTAGGCTTCCACAGTCACATACAGTGCCATCATCTACACATACCCACACATGTGTACACACTCATGCCTACACATTCAAAAAGAAAAACAAAACAAAAAGAACTTACACAACATTGCTCTGGTGTTTAAAATACAACTGCCATCTTTAACTTGCCAATGGTGAACTCAGATTCCTGAGGGTTGTAGTGCTGGGGTTGTAGTGCTGTGTCTCACAGCAGGATGGAATGTTGATAAACTAATTGCTCCATCTGGTAGTGACTTACGGAGTATTGTGCAAGTATTTGCTTCTCATCCATCAGTAATTACCAGGGTCTGGTCCCAGGACAGAGCTTTTGGTGTGTGTCATCTCCCTTAATTCTTGCAAGCATCCTGTGAGCGTGAAGTAGGTCACAAGGCCACATTGGATATTCAAGCTCACCTGGTCTGGGTGCCCATCCGTCCTTCTCCACCACTTTGCCAAGGAGCCCAAGAATGAGGATTTCAGATACCAAGAACTTCTCAGAATGGGAGGGAAACATTTCTTTGTAGTTTAGAATCCATACTGTGTAATAAGATTGGATTCTGTGATTTTTTTTCCTAGATAAAACCACTTGCTTGATTCCACATTATGCCCTACTGTGTGCCATCACAGGTCCAAAGCAGTATGGTAACTGACCATGCATGAACTGAAACCACTGAACCCATAAGCCAAAATCACCTTTCCTCCTTTAAGTTCTTTGCTTTAGTCATTTTATCACAAAACAAAAGGCTGACGTGTCATTCAAGACTCTGCAAAAGACTGATATGCCAGTCAAAACCTCCACTTCAGGTGTTTTTGTCCTACAGTGACTCCAGAGAGACGCGTGCTTGTCATTTCCTCACTGGGGTTCACGGCAGGTCACCTAGTTTTCTGGGGCTCAGCTTACTTGGCTGCACTGCGAGTTCTCTGGATCGAGACTGCGACACAGCAGCAGCTGTATCAGTGAGCCGTTCCACAGGCTTGTACAGTGTACAAAGCTCTTTCACTTCAGAAGCATACACAAAAGTGTGTTCTCAAGTTGTACAAGAAGAGTCAAGCCCATCTAGCCCCCTGCCCTGTGCACACTTCTCCTGGGGAGATGCTATACAACAGTCTGTCCACTGCAGGTAGGAGTTCCATGACAGACCAAATAAATGATGATACCAAGGTCCAGCTTGACGAACCAGTGAGTTCATTGGAGCTACTTACAGGACTGTTCACTGACCTGTCTGTCCCCCTGACTTCTTGGCCGGCCGGCTCAGCACTCTCTTCTAGAGCTGACTGCTCCAGAGTCTTCTTAGACTTGACTCAAACTGCTCAGCAGTTCCCCTGTCATCTGCTTGGCCGGCAGGCTGGTTCCCCCTCCAGCTGTTATTTCATCCTGAAGGGAGCCCAGCCCTCGTGCTTCTCAATTTTGGGAACGTCCTGAGCCCCAGGAATTATTTACTTATTGAGACTGGGGCAAAGCGCAAGATGATAGCCCAGAGGACACCATGTTGTACAACATTCCCTGTTTCAAAACTAGACATCCGAGGTCAGCGCACCAGTGAGGTGGTGAGGATTTCAAGGCTGATAGTGAAGTTCAGGGCTCTCCTTCTACCCAGGCTTCTTGGCATCTGCTCGTTTATATAAGGGTGTTCCATAACATGTCTATTTTTACCATTTTTTTGCTATTTTATTACTGATTTTGTGTGTGTGTGTGTGTGTGTGTGTGTGTGTGTGTGTGTGTGTGCACATGTATGAAGACCACAGGACAACTTCCGGAGTCAGTTCTTTCCTTCCACCTTTTGGGTTGCAGGTCTCCAATTCTGCTCACCATGCTGATGTGACAAGTGCTTTTATCCATTAAGCCATCTCATTGGCCCTCATTTTTATTCAGAGAAACTTTCTACAGCTACACTTTGACAATTACTGAACACAAAGTTATTACATTCTAAGCTCTTTAGAAGCAAGTGCCATTTTAAAAATCAATGAAATGAATGGAAATGTGAGTAAGCTGTTAATGGCAGAACATGATTTGGCTTATAAAATTAATCTGCTGCTTTCCAAAGGAAAAAAATATAGCTATTGGAAAAGGTAATGAGATTGCCCCACAAATGAATACCTAACACCTAGCACTTAGTCCCCGGGCTTACTGTAAGCACATGACTGTCTTATGAGAGGTCCTGCAAATTATGGGTGAAATGGAACTAAATGAAGAAATTTTTACATATGTTAATCAGCACACAGAATACTAAAATTTACTTTGTACCTGTTCCTTTGTGTGCAGGTTATAAATATTTCACAATTAATTTTAAAACGTGAGCACAATTGTAGTTTCTTCATTAACTAGCTCTTACCAAGGTGCATGGAGATACATATGTAGTGAGTCTGCAGAAAACAAAAAAGTCTGTTTCCCACTACTCCTTAGCTCTGAATGTTATTCCACTGACCTGAGGCATTCCCAGTTTTGAATGATGTTTAAAGTCATATGTCTAGGTTATATGCTCACAACATAATGTTATTTCTAGACAGGACCCTTCATCTTTCCTAATGGAAATTTCTTACAACAATACATTACATTGGAAGGGATTTCAGTACAGGGTTTGTTTTTGTTTTTTGTTGCATGCGGCTGTGAATATGAATGCTTAAGTTAACCAACAGTTCTATTCATCTCATTTCCCAACACTTTATGAAAGCTTATGATTGGTCTTTGATAGTGTGCTCTAAAATTTCCATAAAACTTGCAAGGAAACCATCTTCATCTCAGAATTAAGTCCTTCTTGGTCAGCAAAGACAGTTTCTCTTCTCTGGCTGGCCTTTCAATCAGAAGACTTGCAAGGTAAAGAGTTGGTAAAAAGCTGGTAAAAAGCTTGTAACTCGACCAAGTCTTGTAAATCTGTGGCATTTTTGCTTGTTAGCAGTTTTATCCTGTCGTATACATGAATACTTCCCTTGATAGAATAAGAGACTAGCCATGAATATTCCTTGAACAGCAGGGGAAAAAATTACAGTGTAGCCTTGAAGTTTTAGAGTGACAATCAAATGTTCCAACAAAGGACAGGAAAAGCTAAAATAAAAACCGTCTTAGGTGAGTGATTTTCACATCAACCGTGGGGTCTTAATCTGCCCATCAAAGTCACCTCCTCCCCCATTGCCATGAAAGTGTAGATCTTAGTGTGAAGGGCTCATAAAGTATTCCCTTGCTTGAAGGTCGTCCTCGCTAAGCCATAATTCTACAGTACTGAGGAAATTGGAACTCTTCCTCAATCTTGTCACGTGCATTGGGGATCTGTAGGTAGAAATCTTGTCTAACAGCAGCTTTCCTCCATTGTGCCTTAAAGTACAGTGTCTTCAGTTCACACAAATTTGGTCTTACTGTTGTTTACTTGTGAGGACTCAAATATTAGAGTTTTTATTTCCCACCAAAATGTAATAGAATCTGAACTCCAAGGCATTACCTTCTATTAACTACTCAAAGCTCGTCTCTCTCCTTGTCACTCTTATTCCTCTTTGCAGACATGATTTTACTTCAGGATTAAATTGGGTGAGATAAATAGACTAAAATAATAACAAGGATTAGAATCATGACAATCTAAAAGTAGAGCCATTGGGGGAAATTTAAATATTAATTTCCCAATGACATGCTGCAAACTTTTAAGAAATTAATTTATTAAGAAAGGACATGCACATTGATGCTACAGTGCATAGATAGGTTCTTTTGTGACATTCATTCTCTCTTTTCACTCTCCTTCTACCATGTGTGCTTCCGTGGTTTGAACTCAGGTCTCTAGGTTTTGCTGGCCAGTGTCTTACCTTTTCCTATTTAGCCTTCTTTCTGACCCAGAAACAGATTTTTAGAAACGTGTATAACATGAATTGTTTAAATTAGGTATTCATTGTAATGATATTCATAGTTTATGTACATGTTTATTTAATGGGATTACAAGCTATCTCTTAAGACTGGGTTCAGCTTGGTAGAAGAGCAGTCCAAGCATGAACAAGGCTCTAGGTGTGAGCCCTCATAGGGAGACACAAAAAGACAGACAAATTTTGCTGTTATGCATCGCTTAAACACTTGTACCCCTTTTACACGTGTAATATGGTTTCCGTCCTCACATATTAGCAAGGTCCAGTAGCAGCCCTCTAGTCAGGTAGTTATATTCTAAGTAAAGCTTGTGGTATCTGTGCTCTGCAGAAGAGTCTTTTGAGCACTTCAGTGACTTCATCTCATCACTCATAAAGCTGGACTTAGGTTTTCCCCACACGGTCTGGTAAATATCTAAATCTTAGCTATTAATAGTACTAATAGCAGCAATACTTACAGCAGTTACTATTAGCTCTTAATATTAATTATTATTACTATTTGTTAGCCCTTTTTGTGTACTCTTCCCTCTTTTGAGCATCTACCAGATGTTCTCACTTAGTTCCTCCCTCTGGACAGAAGAAGAAACTGAAGGGCCCAGTCAGTCCTTGGGCCCCTGCTTGGAATGGGGCCCCCTGCTTGGGATGGGGCCCCCTGCTTGGGATGGGCAGGCTGCGTAGTCCTAGCTGCTCCCTCTCTGCTGATCACGGTTCTTTCTGCCAATCATGCTCCTTATTTCATCAAACTCTTCACGGAGCAGAAGTCAGCTGTTCTAAAGGGTGACATGCTAGTCAAGGGCGTGTCTCTGGAGTAAGAGTTAGGTTTGAAGCTAAGCAAAATCAGTACCTTGACAATCAAAAAATATTCCCACTTAAGACACCCTCATCCAGGATGTGGGAGATTTCTATCCAGGTTACAGATGAGCCTCCACATTTGTGTCTGGCTAGGGGAGACAACTGCCTCATGTGAGTGGAAGGCATTAAGCATAACTCACCCAGCCTTCAATATGCGAGAAGCTCCACACGGGGTTACAGAGGTCCAGCCTTTGGCTCAGCCCATCTCTCAAGATTCAGCACCTGAAGTGTGTGATCAAGTTAGTTATATCTGATAGTATGATTTATAGTGAAATCTAAGCTTTACTTTCACACCAGCATACTTGAAGAGAAATATTCCACATTTCTAGCAGTCATTGACAGACAAAAGAATAGGAAAAAATTAAGTTTCAGTAACTTGTAAACATTAATGCCAAATTCCTTATTCAACCTTCTTATAAAAATAAAACATTATCCAACGGCATCATTGATGTAGATCCAGAAAACCCAAAATGTGGGTCTCTTCTCCTGTGTAGTCTGTGGGATGTAAAAAAAAAAAAAATGTGAACTCATCTCTCCACCACAAAGCAGCTGTTGTCATGGAAACAGTTTACTAGTTTCTAAACCCTCTGGCTAGTCCCTGGAATATTAACGCTATACCATTTAAAAGAACTAAAATTCAATCTGAAATTGGTATCTAATTTCTTTAATCAAAAGAGCATGCATACCTAATTACTAATAAACTTATTAGACTAATATTAAACTTTCCTTTTATTTGTAGAGTCCCTACCACCAGGAGTCTCTGTGGCTATAATGCACGATTACTTTCTCATGTCATGATTTCTATCACAGTGTTATGTGGGGGAATATCATTTATATTTAATCATACTGCTGCCCGTGTATTACTTTCTCCTTCAGCCCCAGCGTTCTTATGGATGCACACTGAATTTATAACCATCCTCCTCCCTCCAGGGACAGGACTCATAACTGTTCACTGCTCCCCACTGACAGTAGATTTTTATGCAATATTTCTATTCCAGCTAATTCCTTAATTAAAAACTGGAAGTATCATCTCAGGGGACATACAGAAATATTGAAGACTGAATGGCAATAAATTTGATGTATTTAAATATAGTTTTTAAAAATATATTACTAATATAGACTTTGAAGATGAGCCACTGAACTAATTGCAGCATGTAAGTATATATTTGCAACTGAGGCAAGAAGGTATGTTAATTCAGTCTTCTGGGCTCTTACTACATAATCCAGTTCTGACCTTCAGTCCTTTTTGGGTATATTCATATTCACGTTATTTGGCAGACATTTATTGTGAGTTAATACATGCTGTTAAGATGAATTTCTTGATGATCCTGAACTATTTTGTAACTTAATTATGTCAGATCAATGTTCCTAGCCAACAGGATGGCCATAATTTGATATGGCAGGGCACAGCTTCTTTCAATGCGTTTGGACCTCTTAGAGCCAGAAGCTGTAGGTCTGTGCCTGCAGCCAAGATGCAGAGCAGTTGTCTCAGAAGGAGTCCCAAGACACAGGACATACGTACTCCTGGGGGATGCTGAAGCTGTAATTGGACCTGCTGCAATGCCCAGATTATATTTCTGTTGTCCGAGAAATGCTCAACATGAATGCTCCCTGTATTAATTTCATACCACTGCATCTTTTCTGATTCTTTCATTTGACACGTCTACAGAATGCATTTACATTAAAGTAGAATGAAGATGTTAAAAGAGCAGACTTACCATCAGTAATGTCCTATCTGTTACAGACATAGCAGTTCCACTTGTCAGAACTTGGAAAACATAATCCAAATTTCTGCTTTAGAGTGAAAACATTGGAAAGTTATTAGTCTACAGCCTGGAATCTTCTTATTGTGGTATATGATTTCAGTGCTAGAGAATTAACTCATTTAATATAATTTGGTCTTTAATATAATTACATTGTCCTCATGTCTAACATCACTTTAGAAATATTCCCATTAACTGATTAAGAATGTTTCTAAATGTATCCAAAAACTCTAGACCCAAAGAGATGATTCCTAACTATGGAAAGGAATTGGTCAGGCAATTATTACTATTAAGTGGGCAGCATTTATTGCAGATGCAAGTTGATTTTCACATAGGTCCCACAGTGGCCTAGGCATCCATCAGGTCTCCTTACCCCTTCCTTTGCCTCAGTGCAGAGATCTCCTCTCAATTTGTGCCTGGTTTCCATGGGAGCATCTCCATGACTCAGGTTTTCTTGTCTTCCTCCTTTCCAGAGGTGTATGTCTCCTCCTGCACACAGTTGTTGCACATATGATCCCTATGCAAGAGGTGTGCTTACGCAAAGATTTCAGAACCCCAAGAGAGGCTCAAGATGTACAACATTATTGGATATGTATTTTAGAAAATGCTGTGATAATCTCCATCTATGCAGTGATATATGGTGTTATACTTAATATAAAACGAGCTACTAAAGGAAAAGTCTCACAAAGAAAAGTAAAATTCTTATTTCATTTGTGGAATGATCCAGTTCTCAGAATTAGTTGAGTTTAGGAGTCCAGAAGCATTTCTCCAGATGTCTCAGTGCATGTGATGCATACAGGGTAGCATGTGCTTCTTCAGCAGACATCCTTGGTGTTTCCCATACCAATCAATCTTATAATAACCTCTTAGGCAATAAATTCTAATCCCTTCTAGGAGATTAATGATGTACAAATGGGTCATAATGTCTTATAATTCCAACATACGCTGTTTGAAATCTGACCCCCAGGCACTGTATATGAAGATGGGTAGGTATTCAAGTGAAGCTCTTGTCCTTTGAAATACACTCTGAATGTCGACACTTGTCTATAGCACCTCTGTAGACAGCCTCCTCTTTAATGCCTGTCTTTGAAGTTCTCCAGTCTCTCGTCCTTACTGACACACACAGTTCATCACACTACATCTTGTCTCTTGGCTTCCATTGCCCATTGAAGCCATGGTCTGATAGAAGCTAAAGCTATCTTATTCTTTGACCTACTTTTCCTGAACTGTGTTTCTTGGTATTTGCTAAGTAATAACTTAAAAACTAAGAGGATATTTTTGTTTTGGAGTGCTCACATTCATACTTTGACTTTTCTGTTGCACTAGTCTTTCATCATTTACCTTCAATTAAAGAGCCATGAGTGAATAAAGTATTTATCAACATTTAAAGTGAAATTGTGACAGAAAGGGATACTGTAGATCCATCTGGTCTTCTCCAGGAATTGCAACAAAACCTTTACAGCCTGATGTGTAGATTTTAAAGAAGTTGAATAAAAACAGTTGCAGTCTACCTGAAAGTTATCCACTGAAACTACAAACAAGAAATGTTAAAGAAGTTGAATAAAAACAGTTGCAGTCTACCTGAAAGTTATCCATTGAAACTACAAACAAGAAATGTAACATTATGTCTTTGTATATATAAAATTTATTTTCTTGTACATGCTTTTTATCTGTGGATGTAGAGTGAATTAAAAGATAATAATTATAGGAATTTGAAATAGCATGAAATTGATTATGTATGTTAAAAGGTGTCCTAGTGTTGTAAGACAATATTTTTAACTACTTTCAAAGCAATTATATTCCATAATTTTCCTACTAGTCTTCATTTTTATTTCATAGGAATTTTCAAAGGGTCATTATATTCTGTTGTCTCTTACACCATGATTTAAGAATTTGGGGGCTGGAGAGGTGGCTCAGGGGTTAAGCCTCTGCCTTGCAGGCGGAAGGTCCAGAGTTAGGATCCTAGATGCCAGGCAGAAGTGGGGGCGGCCTGTATTTCTGGTCCTGGTAGGGCGGAGCCTGTGAATCCCAGGGCAGAGTAAAATAAGGAGGAGGTGGAGGCTGTTCATGGTGGTTCCCGAATTCGCCTGTGGTTCTCCACACACATACGTACACATACATACACACACGCATAACTGAATATATATTTTGCCTACTTCTCTCTCATGATGACTAATGTGAGGTTTTACAAAAATGGCTACTTTTACAAGATGGAATTGACCAAAAAGCTGGAATAATGCAGTGGAATCAGGAAAAGTGACAATTCTGAAGTGTAATTCAAGTCAAATATATAAAAGAAATAGCTGATGTTGGGGATAGAAACACCATTATTGTTCAAAAACTTTCTCTTGGAGATTCGAGTCAAGAGCAGTTTAATGGAGTCCAAGTTGGTAATTCATGAACAAGGGATATTGTGATACAAAGGATCAAGATGTCCAAAAAAAAAAATAAGATTTGCGGGACATTGAAATCATAAACGGTTAGATGCCAGCTGATCTTGATTTTTGAAAAAATGGTTGGCCAAATCATAGAAAATGTGTTTACCCCATATTGTATGCTCAGTGATGAGATGGGAATATACTGTTCAAGCATCTTCTAATATGTCTTCACACACAATGAAAATTAAATTCTGTTGCTTGTTGATTATACTGTTTTAAGTTATAGTATTCTTTATGAAATATGATTTTAATAAACATAAAAGGTTGATAAATTTTAAAGTCATATAATAGTCATAATTTTTGCCATTAACTACATATGATACAGCTTCTGCCTATAGAGTTAGTTTTATACTCAGAACCAGGCAAAGCAGAGACTGTCTACAGTGAAAAATAGATAATACTGTTGCCATTTGGGTTTTTATTGCTAGAGCAGTAATTCACATATACCCTTTTGTATTTATTAATGTCTCAAGTACACTTTTCTTTTTAAAAACCGTTCTCTATTGGGATATATGGGTGGTTAATTCTTGGATTCCCCTCAGATACTAAAACCCTTAGATGCCCAATTCCCTTATACAAAATGGCATAATCTTTGTGCGTGTGCGTGTGTGTGTGTGTGTACTTATTTCAAATCGCCACTAGGATACTTATAATTCCATAATGCAACATAAATGTTACTCATGCAAAGCTGTCTAGGAAAAATGATCAAGAAAAGCTGTACATGTTTACTACAGGCATAATTGGTGTCATGAATTTGGAGCTGGCAGATGCGGACAAGTAACTTCTTTCACGGGGACGAGTTATGTGAAGCAGCATGTGGTGCCCTTCACTTACAGTATTGCTGTGATCGTCCACTTTTGGCCAGGCTAAATTTTCACAAGTCCAGAGACTCATCTTTCTGTAGTCCTTTCCAGTGAAACATTCTGCAGTGTTAAGATTTGTTTCGTCCTTTGCACTTCAGAAAGAAGCTCTGTGACTAGGCTCTTTACAGAGCCTTACACAGAGCAGGTTGAATGGCAGCTCTGGGCTCTTGAGAGGTGAGAAATATGGGCTCCTTTGGGAGTTTAAGCCAATAAGATCTGGGGTTCATGGTGTAGTTTGTAATATTAGTGGAGAGTGCAGTTATTTTTTAAAGCCTAAAATAATTAAAACTTGTGTCATTCAACCTTGTAATGCGTACCTATAATTTAAAACCTCAAAATTGGTTGGTTTGGAAAGACGTTAGCATAATGAATAATATAAAGGGCCTCCGGGTGTTTTCAATGCATCAGATCCTGTGCTATGCCCTGATTATAGCTTAGGAGACAGTTCCCAGTGCACCCTTCACGCCCGCAGTAGGTACCACCTCATTACTCCGTGCTCCAGGGGGCTTATACCAACAGCATGCTTGGTTACATTCGGTAATGAAAAGCCTTGTTTGCGGAATGTTTGTGATGTTAAAGATTGGTTTAATCACATTCAGGGAATGCAGCTGACTTAAACATAGCTTGGAAGAGATTTGACAGTGGGCTCTTGGACTTTCTGCCCTACCTTTTCAACTTTTTACTAAAACAATTTCCTCAACAGCCATGAAGCAAGAAAAATAGTTGGTTTTGTTCTTTCAGGCATCAACCCTCCTTGTGACGAGTTACTTGTCTGCATCTGTCAGCTCCAAATTCATGACACCAATTATGCCTGTAGTAAACATGTATAGCTTTTCTTGATCATTTTTCCTAGACAGCTTTGCATGAGTAACATTTATGTCGCATTATGGAATTATAAGTATCCTAATGGTGATTTGAAATAAGTACACACACACACACACAAATTTATAATTAGTTTTTTATGTAGTATATTTCATATTCATCAGCTTTATACCTTCTCTCCCAAACTGAAACCCTCAAATTGTTTTTCCCAAAAACTGTGCTCTGATCTTGGGGTGAAGATTATTGTAAAGCACAGTGGCGCTACAAGAATGTAAGGACAGAGGCAGGCATGGAGATCTGAAGGCCCTGCGCTCTCCCCACACTAGCACTTTGGTCTTCCATCCATACCAAAGAGCAATTTCAGGTGGGAATCTAGGAGTTAGCCCCTGCTGATGTGATCTTCAGGATGCTACATGGTACGCAGAGAGCTGTTGCATTCTCCCACAGGTGTAAATCTCAAATATATGGTACGTAGAGAACTGTTGAAGCTTCCCACAGTTATAAACTCAAATTTGACCCCAACAAACTCGTGAAGTCCATCCTGAGCCAGAATCCCACCCGGACTTTCTGGATTGTGCAGGATAATGGACGTCTTGGAAATCACACGGTTCACAGTCTTCTGTGCTAGCTCTTGACTTACACACTCGAGCTTCTATCTCCTATCTTTTCATGGGTCCCAGAGTTACTCAGAAGATTCACCTGTCCAAAGTGCCTGTGCCTCCTCCTACTTCATATTTCGAGAGCTGCGGCTAAACTAGAGAAGGATTCTTTTCTGTCTATCCTGGAAACTTCATTACTTCTTCTGCATGCAAACTCTTCTTTTTTTTTTTTTTTTTTTTTTTTAAGAGTTGAATAAATTTTTTTTTATTTCAGCTCATACAAACTTATTAGGTACACCAGTTCCCTCCCTTCCTCCTCCTGCCCCCGTACCCCCTGCTCCCCCTCCCCACCCCTCTCCCTCCCCATCCCCCAGTGCCTCCCGCCCCAATTCCCAGAGAGTCCTTTCTTGTGCATGTCTGATTTTCCTCTGGGCCCTCCTCTCCGATGACGTACAAGGACCCAGTGGCCTTTCCCTGAACCCTTTCCCGTGTTCCCCTTAGGTATAGGAACACTGCTGTGGCTGCCAATCCTTTGCCTCCAAGGCTCTTGGTGCCTTTAGCAGATGCTAGACTTTGTGAGGTCAACAGTGTGTTGGACAATGCGCAGGGCATGCAAAGTCCAATTATGATTGCTTCAGCCCTAACTAGTGTAGAGAATCTTCAGATCATTGCTCCTCCCATCCTTTTGCTCTTACAATCTTACCGCCCCCTCTTCCGCAAATTTCCCTGAGCTTCAAGATGGGGAGAGACTAAGCTGGCCTAGTTCTAGGTGATTGATATAGAGTCTCTGAAGTTCTGGATTGTGGTTTGTTGATTTTCTTTTGCAGTTTTTGCTGCTCCTGCAATGCCCTTCACTCCATCCTGGTGGGCATTGTATGTTTCCCCCTGGCCAGAGACAAAAAGCTGTTAGAGTCTTGTGATAAAAGCACATTCAAAGGTAGATGTAATAAAAGTGGGAAACCACAGTAAGGGAGGGGTCTATCACCCATTTGCAAAATGGTTACTTTTTATCTGCCAGACTATATGCCCTCCTCTTCTGGTGAGATCACACCCCCTCAGTAGTAAATGATCAGGAACAAAAGTCTGTGAACTTAATCAGATGTCTTATTACTTATTTGGGTCCTTGGTGGAGGCCTATTTTCCCTGCTGTAACATGGTCCCTTCTCTCCTTGTTTCTGATGTGGCCCTCCAACCCCATCCTTTCTGTTCATATTCCTTGCAATTACTGTATTACAGAGTTTTTTCTTTGAGTGTCTCTAGGTGGGCTGGTTGGGTTTGGTACTAGGAGCCACCTATTAGGGAGTACATACGGCGCTTAATTTTCTGGGTCTGGGATACTTCGCTTAATATAATTGTTTCTAATGACATCCATTTCCCTGCAAATTCCAGTAATTCATCATTTTTGATGGCTGAGTAGTACTCCATTGTATAGATGTACCACAGTTTCCTTATCCACTCGTCAACTGTTGGACCTTTGGGCTGATTCCATGACTTTGCTATTGTAAACAGTGCTGCTATGAACATGGTCGTGCTTGTGCTATCGAGGTGAACCTCTGCTGTATGGGGGGTTATTCCCAAAAGTGGAATAGCAGGGTCATATGGCATTTCAATCTTTAATTTCTTTAAGAATCTCCAGACGGCTCGCCAGAGTGGCTGTATGAGCCTGCATTCCCACCAGCAATGTAGGAGAGTTCCCCTCTCTCCACATCCTCTCCAACATTTGTTGTTGTTTGTATTGTGGATTTTTGCCATCCTGACCGGGGTGAGATGATATCTCAGGGAAGTTTTGATTTGCATTTCCTTGATGGCTAAGGAAGTGGAGCATTTTTTCAGATATTTGTTAGACATTTTAATTTCATCCCTGGTAAAGTTTCTTTTAAGTTCCAGGGCCCATTTTTTAATTGGGCCATTGGTTTCCTTGGTGTTTAGGCAAACTCTTCTTAACCGAGGGGACCTCCCATTTGTGGGGTGTGTTAGTTTCATCTTCCCATTGACGCACAAATACAGCACCAAACAGCCTGGGGAAGGAAGGCTTAATTCATGCTTCTGGTTCTAGTTGGAGTTCTAGTCCCGCATGGCAGGAGAGTCATACCCACGTCCAGAGCCATGGGAACTGACCTCCTCATACCCACACAAAGAACTGACCAAGGGACACTTGCTCATTTGCCAGTTTGCCAGCGTACCTGCACACCCATAGGCCAAAATATACCATCAGACTGAGCCAGTTCTCCGTCTTACCTACCTACCCAAAGAATGGCCCCACCACATGGGCTAGCTCATTCTGCATCAATTGGAAAATCTCCCATAGGCTGCTAAGGGATTGCCTTAGCTATTAATTCTTGACAGATGTGCTCAAAGACTCAGTCTTCAGTCGTGAAGTTGACACCTGTATCTAACTGGCACATGGGATACCCATTACACAAAGGCTTGACAAGCATGATGTCAACCCACCCAGCAACCTTGTTGAACCCTATTAGAGATCCTCCTAGGGAGGCAACTGAATTACCTTGCTCAAGACACAGCTGAAAATCATAGATTTGGGATAGAATGCCTTTCCTCAATTATGTCTTTTCTAGACATTGCATTTGCTTTATTACCTGCCTGTCTCATTCTTATTTTCCACACCCGACCTCGAAGTCCTGCCTTAGCCATGTCTCAGTTCCGCCTCACCTCAGACAAAGCTTGGCCCCCTTCTCGCTGCTCCCTTACCAAGTAGTTGCATGGGAATAATTCAGGCAGCATGAAAGATTCAAATCCAGTTTGACAAATTGAATATAATATTTACAAGAATAATTTTCTGCTGCACAAATTTGGCCAAGGCAAAAGTCTATGTAAATAGAACTATTAAAGAGCCTAGGACTTAATTTATTTATTAATCTTAAAGAAAGGCACCATTACTGTTCTGCACAGTGCCCCGTAAAAATGACCATTATTCCTGTGCAGGCTTTACTGGCTACTGACTGGGCTGAGGGAAAGAAGGCTGGGGAAGGGGAGAGCAGATTGGAGGCTGGGGGAGGGGAGTTCATACAAGTCTCCACCTTAGTTCCAGTGCCACAGTTGTAGGAGGATGAACCCAAAAAGGAGGTCAGAAATTTGGACAGTGGCAGCTTGCCCAGGATACCAATGGAGAACCCACAGGGCCAGCAGGCATCCCGTGCCATCAGAAACACCAGAGTCTGTAGCACTGCCAGAGCCAGCAGCCTGCCCTGGATCTTGACCCTCAGACTGAATAACACTCTACTGCCTTCCCACCATTAACCTGCCTTTTAAGCGCTGACTCATTATGGGAATGAGAGGACCCACAGCGAATGGCTCGTTGTGATTTATTCAGTGGACTTATTTAGAGAGCCAGGGACTCGGCCAAATGGAAATCAAAACACCAAGCCCTGTTTCTGCTATGATGCTTCCCTTTAGGGCCACCTGCCAGTCAACATAGCGAGACAGGATTCCCTCAGAGAGAGGGATAGAGGCCAGAAGGCCCAAAGGAAGCCTCCATTGGAAGGAATGCTTTGTGATTTGGAGCCCTGGAAATCCATCCTGCTCTTGAATGTTTTTTTAAAGCATGTTTAGGCTGATGAGAAAGAACTATTTTTCAGGAAACCCTCAAAGGTAGAGGTACCTCAAAGGTACATCCTTGTCTGGGCAGGGTGGGTAAGAGTGAAGTCGACTCCCCAGTCCAGTTTGCTAATCCAGAGGTCCTACTCAACTCTGATTAGAAAAAAAGAGGAAAAAGAATCAGCATATACAGAAAAGATTTGATGACATTAGTATTTTTAATTTTAGAGAAATAAAAGGAAAGAAACTGGTTAAGTTGCTTAAAATTTAAATTTCTACGAAAACTCAATAACTGCTTTACATGACTTAGAAAATATATGTGTTAGGACATAGTTGAAAATAGAAAACAAATATAACTAATCTATGTATAATGAAAAATTTAATTTGGACTTAAGTGAAAAGTAGATATAATTCAAGATATTTGACTCATGTATTCTTTTCCTTATAGTTTCTTTATTTTTATATATCTTGTATTTTTATTTATTGAAATTTGAAAACTTATAATTATGTAAACTTACAAGTAACAAAATAATAATACATATTAATACAATATGATAATTGAACCCAACCATTTAACATGACCATTGATTCAAATTCTTTACTTTTTTGGCTATCATATTTGAGATTTATTATTTTTTTATTATTATTATTATTTATTCAAGTGTGCTCATGTGCATGTGTATGTGCGCGCACGGTGTCTGTGTGTGTATGTCTGTGTGTGTGTGTGTGTGTGTGTGTGTGTGTGTGTGTCTGTGTGTGTGTAGAACCACGGACGAATTCGCGAACCACCATGGAGGCCTCCACCTCCTTCTGCCCCGGGATTCACAGGCTCCACCCTACCAGACCAGAAGCGCAGGCTGCCCCCGCTTCCACCTGGCGTCTATATGCGGGATCTGGGAACCGAACTCAGGACCTTCCGCTTGCAAGGCGGAGGCTTAACCCCTGAGCCACCTCTCCAGCCCTGAAATTTATTATTTTTTAATATTTCATTTATTTATTTGAGAGAGGAGGAGGAAAAATATGACAATTTTCCTACATCAGTTCTCTTCTTCCATCATGTGTTCCCTAGGAATTGAACTCAGGTCTCCAGGTTTCCATGCAGATTCCTTCACCCACTCAGCTGTCTTGCTGGACCCCAAAATTTGCTCTCAGTAATTCTGAAAGATACACTATTCCGTCACTATCTGTATTCACAATGTGTAGTACAGCTTTAAAAAGAAGGTATTTATCCTTGAGATTCAGAGCCCTTGAGGACTGATTGCTTTTTCTTCTAGAAAAGTATTTCAAAACTTGATTTGAACTCTATTATTGCTAAGTGTTACACTTAATTTTTCGTTCAAACACAGGTTAACTGGGAAGAATATTAGATTAAGATGACTACTCTCTTTTTTCAGTTTTTGAGAACATTTGCACAGAGAGACAATTGTATGTACAGTATTTAGTTTTTTATTCAAAAAGTCGTTATAAATTGTACTTAATACTTTAAGGAGAGAAATAGAAGTGGAAGTGTTGATGGCCATTACTTCTCAAATGGCTGGGAAAGATGCTGTAGGAGAACAAATTACAAAGTTCGTAGGACTGGCATGAAATTGTCTCAGTCTTATTTAGAATATTACTCTTCTAAGAATGGCATTGTATATAATTCTATAAAGATGATTGATTAGATACTGCTACTTGAGTATAGTAATTCTTAAAATCTGTGCCAGGAGGGGCTGGAGAGATGGCTCAGGGGTTTAAGCCTCTGCCTTGCAGGCGGAAGGTCATGAGTTTAGATCCTAGACCCCACATATAGATGCCAGGCAGAAGCGGGGGCGGCCTGCGTTTCTGGTCCTGGCAGGGCGGAGCCTGTGAATCCCTGGGCAGAGTAAACAAGGAGAAGGTGGAAGCGGTCCATGGTGGTTCCCGAATTTGCCTGTGGTTCTACACACACACACACACACACACATAACTGAATAAATAAATAAATAAATAAATAGAGAGATAGATAAATAAATAAATTAGAAAAAATTGTGCCAGGAAATATTACCTTGGAATACTGTGAATGAATTAATATTTATAAAGGCAACTTTATGCTTTATGCTCATGTACAAATCTGTGTACTGGTTCTTGTTAACAGAAAGCAGCCTTGTAAGGGCACACATAAGTGGTGTACCAACCCGAACTCTTATTTACCTATACATTTGAGATCAGTTCTGAGCTGCCCAGGACTGGGGACGTATCTCATGATTGAGCTCTGACCTATCATGGATGAGGCCATGAGTTCAATCTCTGACACTGCAAAAAATAAATAAAATACATAAATATAAAGAAAAAGACTGTCTCCCCAGGGCAGCATGGAAGTATTCTGTTTGCTCCTAAGATCCTCTTTCAGTACCTTAGTATTGGCTTATAGTGAAAATGATTTTTTAAAATTGAGTTGTCTGGTATTTTAAGTTGGTAAACAAGGATCGGAAATCGTGAAGTGGACAAGCAGCGTAATTGTGAAGATGTTGGAGACTGCCAGACATGACAGTAATGGCAGTCAGTAGCTAACAACCTGTTTTGATGAGGGATTCCAGAGTTCTTAAAAAAGTAGATAATATAGTATTTATATTTGCTGTAGTCTTTAACAGCTATAAATTATTAATAAAGAGATAACGCAACCATCTCTGAAAGGAATTGATTCCAGGAATCTCTCAGATGCCAAAATTGAAAGTGCCTAAATCCCTCATAAGAACTGCCAAAGAATGGTTCGGAGAGATGGCTCCAGAGTTAATACTCTACCTCGAAAGCAGAAGATCCTGAGTTCAGATTCTGGATCCCACATAAAAACACCAGGCAGAAATGGAAGCAGTTTATAGTTCTGGCCCTGGAATGTGGAGCCTGAGAAACTCCAGAGCAAAGCAAAGAGGAGGTAGTGCAATCCAGAGTGATTCCTGAAGTCATCCTTGAGTCTCCACAGGCACACACTGTACCCTCTGATGCACACAGACAAACACACATACACACACACACACACTCACAGACACACACACACACACACACACACACATAAAAGAAAATTTAAAAAATGTTTAAAAAGAAGTACCAGAGTACTTGCTTGTAACCCATATCCTCCTGAATGATTTAAACCATTTAGATTAGTTAGGATATAGATATTAGGTAAGTAGATATTAAATTGTATTAACTAGCATCCTGTGACCAGAAAAAGACTGCATGTGTCCTTCAATACAGACAGAATTTTTGAAATTAATTTCTGTCTGCAGTTGAATGAATCCACAAATTCAGGAGGCAAATGACACATAAGTTACTTTTAAAGGATTCTGTCAAAAAATGCTGATCTAAAGAAATTGCTTTGGGACTTATATAAACATGTGCTGATCTGGCTGAAGATCATAAACAAAGAGGAGGTAGTGTTTTCTTGTGTTCCCTTACATATCCATCAAGTCCCTCCCTCGCCACCAGAATTGAGGGGTGGATGTGTGCTGTGTTCACACAGTCATCCAGCAGCTTCTTTGTGCTTTCCATCGCCCTCGCTACCTTCCGTGCCTTCTTTAGATGCATCCAGTTCACCCATGAGTATCTGTAGTTTAGGTTAGTTACACCTCAAGAAAAAGTTAATGTTGTTTACATAGCTTTACCACAGATTAAAATTACAGTCTGTTAAAAAATAAAGTTATAGCCTAACAGCAACAGCTTATTGAATCGTCTTCACAATTAACCTCTGACTCAGTTTTATTTGAAAAATTGAATACGTGAGACTTCCAAAGTCCAGTTTACCACTGTCTGTGGTTGGAGAACTACCACAACTGTCATGCTCACCGAGCCAAGCTTCACGTGGAGGTGTAGCTCTCATGTGGCACAGGTTGGTACTGAAGGTCTACTGTGCTGAGCTCTTTACTCAGGGCTCATCCTGCTTGGCATGTGTCCCCCACCTGATGCTGTCCTAGTTCTTGTGAACACTGGTCCCCATTAAACCTGAGAGCAAGTTTCATCAGTGTGTTTCCAGACTCAGTCTCCATTGCACCCAGCTGTAGGATCCCAAAGGTGATTTAAAAGGTTTCTGCAAAATAAATTACTTAGTCCATTTGGGCTATTAAATGAAATACCATATTTTGGCTATTAAAACAAAATACCATAATCTAAGTAACTCCAAAGCAGAAATTTGCTGCTGGGAATTCTGCAGGATTGTCCTTGGTTAAGATGTCAGTAGATTGGTGGCTGTTGAGGGCCGACTTCCTGGTTCACAGGTGAACACCTTTTGATGGGTCCTCACAATACAGAAGGAAAGAACTCTGTTCTCTTCATCACCTTACAAGAAGCTAATCCCATCTGCGAGAACTCTGACTTCCTCTCTTGCTCACCTCCCAAACGTGATCCTTTCTAATGTCTGACATTGGACATTAGGTTCCAACTTGGAAGCTCTCAAGGTTCTCATTCAGACCAAAGCATTTAAGAAACAAACTTTATCTGAAATGACTCATTGATCTGGGATCTTTAATTCCATTGATAGGGTTTCCTCTCTATAACTGCTTCAGGTTAATCCTTGAAACTTTAGAAAGCAGAGAAACAAACTAAATGCCAAAGGAGAACATGAGTGTCTTTTCAGTATCATGCCTTTTTGTGAACCCCATGCCCACTCACTGCCTAAGACCCTTAACTTTGAAATTCTGTGTTTGAAGTAATTCACAGTGCCCTTTCTTAGTGTCATCTGCACATTTGAAATAAGTCTGCTCTGGCTTGACCTCTGGATCTTCATTTAACAAGCATGCCTGTCCCTTAAGAAAAAAGACACTTTCTAATAACTGAAAGGCTAATATTTGTGCAGAAAAACATTTTCCTAGTATATTAAGATGGGTAGGCAGAAACCTACTCCAAAATTGGTGGCAGCTTTCTTCTCAAATACTAAAATTTAGGTTTCATGGGAGTAAAGCCAGAGATTATAAATGAATAAATTTTTAGCTTCTTAGAAAAAGATAAGCAAAAGACAAGTAAGTTACTGTAGTTCTTCTTATAGAGGATTCACTTCGGCTTGCCACTCTCAGAGGCTGAAAGACAGAATGAAATATAGAGCATTGGAAATGGTTGTCTTAACCAAGGCAAGTGTAAGCTTCTCCCGACTGGTGGGCACACCACATTGATGTTGGCCTCCAGGATTTAAAGCCTGGATGTTTCCCTTCAGACCTGAAGAAACAGGCGAGAAGACCAAAGAGTATTTTTTGCCAATTGTGTCTAGAATCCCTTAGGCAACTTGTTTGTGGGGTTGTGGGGTCAATTAGAGAATCTAAGTTTGTTTCTCTGAGTCCAGTGAAGCAGAATGAATGTTGCCCAACCCAAAGAGAATTGATGAGAGTCAAGTCAGTGTGGTACTTGCTAGGTAGTACAGATACAAGAACAAAGGCGACTTGGTTTAAGTGCACCCCACCCCGTGGGATGATCCAAGAGTCAGTCAGCAGTCAAGAACAGTGTTAGAGAAAACCAGAAAGGAGAAAGATGCTCAGAGTGTGCATCAATTGTATATCACCTCAGAGCTGAAGAACAACTGCAGAGATAGAGAATTTAGGGGTAGTACCCCAGTTTTTTCTTTAAAGTTCATGAGAAACACTAATCACAGAGCTAGCATGCCTTGTTTACAAGATTAACTCTACCTCTCTAACATAGAACAGTTATTTTCTTGGACAAATGGCTAAACATCTTGGGACCTAAGTTTTTTCATATGTCAAATGCTTCATCAAGTTGTTGTAGGAGCAAATGTGCTAATTTTCCTAAGACCTCTAGTGATAGTTCTAGTGAACAAGAGGTCCCCTCTGCCTAATGTTAGTTCTATAATTATTATGTAGTAAGTACTAATGAATATTTAAATTAAAAAACATAGTCTGTCATTATATCCAAAAGGCATTTTTAATCCCAATCTCCTTATTTATTCTGAATTAAACTTTATAGACTAGAGATTTAGGTTATCTGTTAACCTCTTTCAGAAAACTAATACATTGAGTGTATTTTATGTACTTAAAACTTATAAGCAAAAATAACATTTTCAAATCTTATACCAAAAAGCATTTGTCTTTATAAATAATAAATCTCTCAACTTCCAAACATTATCAGAAATATTGTAAATAAGCTTTACACATGGACCAGATAGATTCTGGCTATATAAATGCTATCAGTTTTACGTTTTGAAAATATTTACCTACTTGGCATTAATGTTGCTATTGTTAATAATGTAATTTCTGTACTCTAAATGAGTTATTTAGTCTATTCTCTTTTCTCCTGGTCTTCCTCTGTCCTTTTTCCAATATAGTCTATGACACGGTCTCCATACATGTAGTGAATGAACATGTTCTGTCCTGCAGATGACAGTCCCACTGGTCATCTGCCTAGGTCATTGTAGCTGAGAAGCCAGCGTCATGCAAGTCTCAAGAGCCAGCAAACCTTTGGCCTTGTCCTCCCTGTATGGGGCCTGAATGGCCCTGTGGAGCAGAACTATTTCTTCATCGCAGAGACACACCTATCTTGAATACGTAGCCACCTTCAATATATCAATATTTTTTTTTCCTGTCTTTGGAATCCCATCACTGTGACTGAGCTGCCTTCAGCATTAATCTTTCTGGATTCCCTATATCTCTGACATTTTCTGTCAGTAATTTAACTACACTGAGTTCGGTGCCACTCCTTGGTTATCAATATCCACTGGGCTGGGCTGTGTTCAGAATAGATTCCAGGTCTATATAGGTATTTTGCCTATTTGTAGTAGCTTCTAAATAAAATCTGGAAAGAAAGAGAGAAAAATGAAGGAAGAGGAGGACAGAGAGAGCAAACAGTAGCTCTGCAGATGTATGTACTTGCCATGAGAAAGGAAACCACATTCCAGGATATTCCGACTTTAGGCATTCCTCCCCCCATGAACGTGCTCATCTTTTTGGTTTGGGATTGAAGAAGCCATTTGCCCGTCGGTGCACTTACTAGATTAGTGCCAGGGAGGTTGGTTCTTCCAGGAACCTTCCCTAGGGAAGCTCACTTCACTGGGCACCACTCAGGGCAGCTGTGTCTGCAAGCAATGGCCCTTACTTTCAGGAGCCCCGGCTTCCAAAGAGACAGCCCTGAGATGACGGTTACTCAGCATGCTCATGTCCTCCATTGAAAAGCAACAGGGTTTTTACAGCAGCATCAGTTGACATCTCTCAGGTTACCTCTTTAAAAACTCCAAAGTTCCTCTTTTAAACTACAGAAGTACGGAATATGACAGTCCCCCTGCAACACTCTCCCCAGACACACACTGGTGAGTATAGCTTCAGATGTCAATTTGGTACAGCTTAGGAAAAATGATTCCCCTTTGTTACCCAAAAACAAATAGCAACACTTGACCCTGTTTATGCTTCTAGCTGTATACTCTCACCTTCTATTTCAGTGTCACCTACAGACATTAATCTTACATATTACTGTAAACATTCAGAAGTAATATTATTCATGAAATTTCTGAGCAGTTAGGACAGTAATAGCCTTAACCCCCCACCACACACACACACACACACACACACACACAAGAAACACTTCAAGCACACCTTCCAGATAACTTAAGGCAACTGCAGTAAAATCCAGATGGAGCCAGTGATAGGCACGCATCATCACTGACGAGCACATGTGGCTCTGCTACTCAACTTGTTTGCTCTTAATTTGAGAATGGGCCCAGAGCAGGTAGGGGTAGTCAGTTCCTGCTCTGTAACAAAGTGTTGTAGACTAAAAAGTTGATCAAATTGATTTCTCTGCATTCTGGAGACTGAACAGTCCAAGATCAAGGGATCAATAGGTATTGGATCTGGTGAGGCCTCCATTTCATAGATGGCCCCTTCCAGGTGTCCTCGCCTATCAAGGGCAAGCATGCCTCTTGGCAAGGGCTCTATACCTTCTGTGAATGAGGATCCCTCATAAGCTGTCTACTTCCTTAGACACCCACCTCTTAGTTCTGCTGTATTGAACTGCATGCACATGCACAAGGAAGAGGGAACACAAACGTTCAAACTGCATGTCACAACAGAGAATTGAAACATGTAAACTCCCTATCATGACAGAACGTGTATCTCTCAAGTAACCTGTGAAATTTTGAGAAACTGTTTTAAATATCCTGTACCTTTTCTTCTAATTCTTATGGTCTTGTAATTTCCACAACATGTGACGCACTTATGGCTCACAGACATTCCAAGCTGACCTGTGGAAGGAAAGTTGGGATTATCCCAGTTTCGGTTGCTCCTGTCCTTTGCCACTTGCTGTGCCTGGCATCCCACAAGTGCTTTATGCACTTACTGCAGTCCACGTCCAGCCATCTGGTAAGGCCTGTCATAGTCCCCATTCCTTTACTGTCAGGAATCCAGTGTGTGCATTTCTTGTTTTAAGGCCATGCAGCCAGAATGCAAGCACAAGTTAACAGCACAGTCTGACTGCAGGTTCATCAGCACAGTCAGGGTTTGAACCAAACCACAAACAAGTGAGCGAAACACCCCCTCCTGACAGATGGTGACAAGAATACCTTCTGCAAGAGCTCATGGGCCGTAAACAGACTAGGTGGGTGACTAGAGTGCATTTAATAGAAAATAGCCCAACTGCATTTGTACTTAATTATTTTATAGATAGATCAGATGTACTTTGTGCAGCATGATGCCTTTTTACTGAAATTGATTTGTGAAATATGTTTGATATGCTACACTTTCATCTTCCTTACCCAGCTTTCTTGATGAAGTACTCTGTAGACTGTATGGAGGTGAAGAATGACGGGGTGAAAGAGTAAGAGAATATGCTAGTGACATCCTGTGTCGACCAGGAGAAACTCCAAGCAGTACAGGTCAGACACAGATGAATATGTTCCTCTGTGATTTATTTTTGCATTGGAACATGAATGTGCAGATCCCATCCCAGAGAGACTGCCCCTCCAGTGCAGATAAGAATAGGTGTCAAGGAGCACTGAGATGGTGCTACTAGCTCATACTGAGACTTTGATTTATTACCCGAAAGCTGTGTTATAAAGATGCTTGTATTTTAGGTACATACCTTTGGGATCCATGAAATTCCTAATGAGAATTGCTATTACTAGGCTAGATCTAAAAGCTAGTGAACAGGTGACAGAAAAACCTGGCACTGTGGCTGGATTCAGATACTGAGCTCCAGGCTCTACTTTGGAAACAGCACTGTGTGATGAGCTCACTGGTTAGTGATACCCAGAGCCCCGTGATACCCCGTGATCGGTTCTGGGATGCTCACTGAGCAGCTGGTTAAGGACACCAGAGAGATGCCCTTCATCCCTCTAGCTACTCTGCACATTCAGTCATTTGGGTATTTGAATAGAATGGGTGAATAGCAGACATCTTGGTGTGTCCATGGAGCATGCTTGCCTTCTAAGACAAGAGACAAAACATACATTTCAGAGGTTCAGCAAGTTAATAAAGAAAAGCCAATTCTGCAAGAGCGATGAGAGTCTGTAAAGAGACTGAGCAAGGTCAGAGTGAGGGAAGCCAGAGGCTACTGATATCCTCCATCTATATGCAAACGCAAGGGCTTCAGTCCCAAACTGTCTCAACTGACAGCAACATAAAAATGCCTTTGATGTCCTCGCCTGTGAGTCTAAAGTTCACAAAAGTGAAGAAATAAACGTGAGTGTTAGTTAATATATACTTCACAGAGTCCAAGTGTCCTTCTGAAAATCCTAGTTACAATATCTAAAAACCATACCCTCTTATGTATATAAAGTCAGTAGTTATGCTTTAACTTATTTGTGGGTGTTTTTGCCCTTGAGTTGTGCAATAAATATATCAGAAGTGAAAATTCTACATACCTGGTGTTTATAAACACACATACACACAACTGTATATTCTGGTAGCATGCTACGTGCATTCTCCTTCTTTGTGCATGATATTCTTTCTCATAGTTAATGCCTCCTCTTTGCCCTATTTTCTGTATACCCAGAAACACCCCCCTATGTGTCCTGACCTTTCTGTCATATGTGTCTGTGCAGCTCTGCATGCACATGCATACCTGCTCCTTCCAGGGTCTTTATCCACTGGTCATGTATGGACCAGCTCTCTCTCAGCTGCTCAGTTGCTATACTGCAGCCTCTGTGAACATCTGCCTGGAACTTCCTGCGGCTGCTGTGCCCAGTGAGATCTCCTCTTTTCTTGGATGACAAGCCCTTTTCTTTCCAGGTTTGTTTTCTCATAAACACATTCATAAACCTCCTAAATAAAAATGCTGAGAAGTGTATTCTTGAACTCCTTTCTAACTGCAAGTGTTGGTGCAGTTCTCATGTTTGGAGTATTGCTGGAATATAAAGCTGCAGGTTAATAATTGTTTCCTGCTACCAACACCAGCAACAAAAATCGTTCTATCAATATTGAAGACATGGTGGGCTGACCTTAAATTCCTCACCATCCTGATTCTTGGATCTGTCCTGGATGTCTTGGGTGCTGGATGTTTTTCTCTCTGGAAACCAAAATTTTACCCTTGGCATTCAGTACTTGCACAGTGACCCACTTCACCGCAGGTTTTGTTTGTTTGCTTGCTTTCGTCTCTGTCTTTGATCTTTGGATTGGCGATCATGTTCTACATGCCTGACTTTTTCTGAGTTTTTAGCATCATTGTTCTTTCTTCTCATAACAGCCTTTGTTTACTCACCTACAGTTTTTCTTTCTTGAATATTGAATTTTCTAGATGATACCTTTAATTTATATTCTTATTCCCTTCCTGTTTTCTAACTATTATCATTTTCCTCTGCTTCTTGAGAAACTTCCTTGTTTTTTTTAAATTTTTTTATTTATTATTTATTCAATTGTGTGTGTATGCATGTGTGCACGTGTGTGTATGTATGTATGTGTGTGTAGAACCACCGACGAATTCGGGAACCACCATGGACGCCTCCACCTCCTCCTTGTTTACTCTGCCCCGGGATTCACAGGCTCCACCCTACCAGGACCGGAAACACAGGCCACCCCTGCTTCTGCCCGGCGTCTATACGTGAGGTCTAGGATCCGAACTCAGGACCTTCTGCCTGCAAGGCAGAGGCTTAACCCCTGAGCCACCTCTCCAGCCCCAACTTCCTTGTTTTTTTAAGCACCATCATGAATCTTTTTATTTGAAGATATAATTAATATCCAAAATCTGTTTTTGCCCTTTAAGGTTTTTTTAATGCAAATTTGGTTTTTATTTTAGAGTTGCAGTAGTTACACTCATTTTTCTCAACAATGTTCCTGGTCTTTTGAACTTGTCTACATATGTCTCTGGCATCTTTTCTTCTTCAGCCTCTCTTACGTCTGATGAATTATTTGGGTCTTTGGCTTTCATGTGGGAGATTCGGCTGAACAGTCTATTAACATTAATAGGTATTCCTGGGAGTGGATTGCCATCTCAGTGTAACAAAGTGAGAGCTATTGAGGGCCATGTGCATGTGCTGAACAAAATCATATGCATTGTTAACATTTTCCAAATTATAGTCCCTAGCTTCTGCAGGTGTCCTATCAAAACAGTCCTATTCCCAGGACTAACCGCATTCCTCCAAAGGACAAGAATTCTTGCTCTTGAATTTTTGAGACTCTAATATAGGGCAGTAGGTCTATCTACTGCTGTTCAGGGGTTTCTGACCTCCTCAGCTTTGCCTTCCTCTTCATCTGGGAATACTGGGTGTTGTTTAGTAGGGGGTCTGCCTTACAGCCATTTTTGGACCCACTCTTGCTGTGCTTGGAGCTTCACCAGCTCCATACTTTCAACTTTGTGGACAACCCCACAATTCCTTCCTTTCTTGCTCCCAGGTTCTGCCTTTGGGATGTGGTGTCAAAAAAATGCATGTCAAGGCACTTGTTCAGATACCTGGCCTGTAACTTTCATTGTCCTCTAGTTTAGATATAACTTGTTCACCCACTGTGATGATTCATATGTCATCTTCTCAGGATCTAGGATCTCCTGTAAGACAAACTTCTAGGCATGTCTGCACGGGAGATCCTAGATTGGGTTAACTGAGGTAGGAAGACCCACTCTAAATGTGGAGAGCACCATTCCATGGGCTTCCATCTTGCCTGAGTAAAAAGGAGAAAGCAACTGGGGCACAAGCATTCATCTCATTCTGTTTCCTGAATGCAAATTCAGTGCGAACGTCTGTTTCACATCCCTGAACCACAACTTTGCTGTGGTGATGGACTGTAGCCTCAAGCCATGAACCCAAACAAACCTTCCCTTCTTTTTAATTTTTCTTTTTCTTTTTTTCTGCTTTTATTTTTTTTATTTTTTTACTTTTACAAGCACATTGAGTACTCATCCCTGCTTTCCTCCATCCCCCTCCTTCCCATTTTCTCCCTTCCCTTCATCAATTCCTCTCACTCCCACCCTCCTGCCTGTCTGCTTCTATGGACCCCATGGTTCACTTTGGCTTGTCTACTCTTGTGAGAGTTCAGGCCTCTGTGGCATATCAAGTTGCCTCTCTTTTTGTCCACCCCACTGATAGGGGCATTTCCTTCACTCATCCAGCTTTATGTTCTTTTCTTTCTTGAGTTCTCAGATAGTCTTAAAGTTGCTTTTTGTAAAGTGTTCTCGCCACATCCATGAGAAAGGTCACTTTGTACAACTATGTTGTCTTTTTTCTGCCCTTTTTATGAATATATTCTCATTTTAACAGGTGTGGATGAAGTTTTGTCATCATTTGAATCCAAAGTAACATCTGAGTCTTTTTGAAACTTGCTCTTGGTGTATGTCCTGTTGTTCACATAATGGTAGTCAGTCAGCTTCTTACTGATATGCTGTATGTGGTGCAGACTTCAGAGTTGAGTTCTGTCCTATGCCAACATGATCTGCTAGTGATTTTATACACTGCTAGTAATTATGAACTATTTGATTTATTGTGGCTTCCACTTTATAAATAGTAATTGAGAAAAAATTTGTCAGTTGTGCCAGACTTGTTTTCATGGCTGTTCTGATGGCAGATTCTGAATGCTGACTTTCTGCAGGAGACAGAATAAAAGCAGATTTTTAAGTTAATTAACAGAATTTGTGACAGAGTTTTGATTTTGTTCTATTTATATGGAAAGTGTGTTTTTTGACTCTTTAGAAAAGAGGAGGCTAAGTTGTGTAAAAGAAGGTCTTCTTAATCATCTTCTGCTATATCTGATATCTCCTTTTCCTCTTTTCTTTGTCTATTTTCCATTTTTATATGGGTGAGTCCTTGGTTACTAATAGGTGTCAGTCTAGTGGAGAGAGAAAATCATTCAATGTGTTAAATTATTGGAATGGGGCTAATTCTTCCAGTTAGAAATCATATACACTGATAGAACTCCCTAACCTTTGGGGCCTATGTGGATTTCTTAAAGGGTTTGTGAGACCCTCAGCTTCCATGATACCCCAGCATAGTGAGCCGTGGCTAAGAGGAGTTCTGGTGGCTCTGATCTCACAGAAGGATTTCCCCATCAGAACTATTTTCAAAGGTAAGCCAACTTGAAAGGTCAGTTACAAATTCAGGTGCAGTTTCCATTTTATATTGCATGTGTATTTCAAAGGACACTTCTATATTTGTTTGCTGTCTCTAAATCCCACGCCCTAGTAATATATGTGAAGGAAGGTAAAATACAGAAAGATGCACTCTAAACTTTTATGAGACATTTTGAGGGGTTTTGTAAAATTTATTTAGTTTTTAATCATTATTATATGTATTATGTGTTATGTGAATATGAATATGGTTGTGTGTTATCCATGTATCATGGTTCACGTATAGAGGTCAGAGGTCAACTTCGTGAAGTGAGTTCTCTCTTTCTACCCTTATGTGGGTTCCGGGATATCATGGTTTGAAATGTGAATTGTCCCCTACAGGCTCATGCGTTTGAGTCTTCAGTTTGGGAAAATCGTGGCACCTTTAGGAGGTGGAGCTCTGCTGGAGGAAGGCAGTTACAGAGGGCGGGCCCTGAGGGTGGCTAGCCCCACTCTGCTTAAGCATGCAGCAGCTCTCAGCCGCCATAATATCTGTGGCGACTTAAACCCCTTCCAGTCTGTGCAGCTAGCCTTGCCTTTTCTGCCATAATCAACTGTATCCCCCCTCTGGATTGAATAAACCCCCTTTCTCCCTTTAAGTTGCTTGACTTTGAGTAGTATCTCAGCAGCAACACAGCAGAGTAACCAGGACATGGGGATTGAAGTCAGTCAGATTGGACGGACTTGCCACTAAGTCATAATACTGGTACTTAAGATAAGGCTGTGCGTGTGGGAGTGTGCAGTGGGTATATCAGTGTATGATGAATAACAGAGTTCTTCCGTTACTTTTATAAGAAAAGAAAAAAGTATCACTAGTAGATAACAGTCTTTCACAAAATTTAAATGGAGATTGAGCTTGCAATGTATTTATTGCTTCTAAAATATCACCAGTTATCTTATATACATTGTGTTACCTTATATATCATTGTGGTGGTGTATGTCTATAGCCCAAGCACTCAGGGAACAAAGGAAGGATGATCATGACTTTTGAGGCCAGTCTGGACTACATAGTGAGACTGTCTCAAAAAGTCAAGATATAAAAGTTTAAAAGCAAATAAATACACAAGTCACAAAGCCAATGAAGAGTTAGGAAGTATCAAATACGCTCTTGTTGACTGCATTCTGTGTAGTTTGCAAGAATACCGAGCAAGTGATATGTCATCTTAAGTCTGGTAGACTAAGAAATTAGTTCTGATCCAGGTCCTGTTCCTTTGATACTAATTTGTTTCATCTCTTGTCCAACCAGAATTTTTCAAATTTAGAGTAAGACCAAAGTCTGGGATGACTATGCTCACACAGGATTTTGGTTTTTTGTCTTTGAGGAAATAGTTTTATTTGTGCTAGTACAAAGCTTTGTAGGTTCTTACCCCAAAGCCAGAGCCCTAAACAAAGAAAAGTACAACCTTTCATACCTCTTGGTGCTTCCTCTCACAGTCAATCTCTTTATCCCTCATACATGGTGATTACACATTCTTCAAGTTGTGATGACATTACACATTAACTATGTCACATAGCCTAGATGCTGACCTTCTCATGGAGCCTTTGATAAGGTTTTACTTGTGTACTATGTGTTCAGAAGGCCCTCACCACACTTCAGCGTGTGCAACTTTCATGGGATTGGCTGTTTCTGTGGTTCCTAAGAACTTATTAAAAGGTTCTGAGTTAACTTCTTTTTTTTAATTTATTATTTATTCAATTGTGCTTATATGCTTGTGTGTGCATGTGTGTATGTATGTGTGTGTATGTATATGTGTGTGTGTGTGTATGTATGTGTGTGTATGTATGTGTGTGTGTGTGTGTGACTGTGTGTAGAACCACGGGCGAATTCGGGAACCACCATGGACGCCTCCACCTCCTCCTTGTTTACTCTGCCCGGGTATTCACAGGCTCCGCCCTCCCAGGACCAGAAATGCAGGCCGCTCCAGCTTCCGCCTGGCGTCTATATGTGGAGTCCAGGATCCGAACTCAGGACCTTTCGCCTGCAAGGCAGAGGCTTAACCCCTGAGCCACCTCTCCAGCCCCTGAGTTAACTTCTAATAGACATCCCTTGACCTTTTATTTTCTACTTTTGCAAGCATATTGAGTATTCATCCCAGCTTCCCTCCTTACCCCCTCCCCTTCATCGCCCCCCCTTCCCTTCACCATTCTCCCCAGTCCCTCTCACCTTCTACCTGTGTGCTGCTATGGACCCTAAGGTTCATTCTGACTTGTCTACTCTTCACATAGGATTTGTATATGAATGCAACTAAAGAAAACCATGAATATAAGGTACCTTTGGCTTCTGATCTCCCTTTCCATCCTCAAGAGGTCTTCAGGACAAAGGACTACTTGCCCTCCCAGAAGTAGGAATGTTTTATTTTAGAGTTCTGGAGTGATTTAAGAAACACATTCCCATTTCCCTGTTTTGAGTGGCAAATTTTTCTTTTTATTTTCTTACATGAGTTATACTTCTGCTGTCATGTCTGTGAATATTTCATCCACACCCCAGGTTCTGAAAGTTTTTTCTCCTGTTATCTCCCAAAACTTCCATAATTTTATATTTTATATTAAATCCATTGTTTTATCTGCATAAATTTTATGTGTGGTGTATGGTATTCGGTGAAGGTTCATATTTTTGCCTGTGGACATCCATTGGTCTGACACCATTTGTTGAAAAATCTCTTCCCTTTGTACTCTTGTCAAAAAGCATATTGACTGTACTAGCATAAGGCTGTTTGCAAGTTGTTCTGTGTCAATGGTCTGTGTGTCTATCCCTCCATACTACCTACCCTTCATTTTTCCTTTTCAGAATAGTTTTACTTGTACTGTCTCTTTGCCTTTCTGTATAAACTTTAGAACTTTCTTTTACATGTTTGCAATAAATGGTGGAAGGTTCACATAATACTCATTTTTCTTCTGTCTCATTCCTTTAGCTTACTCGTTATTGTATTTTAGTTAACATTTTTTTCGAATAGCATGCAATGCTTTTTTTTTAGTATGATGTTTTCATACATATACATCATTGTACCCTGTTGGTATTTACCCCCAAACCCTTCCCATGGCACCTTCTTCTTCCTGCTGACCAACATCCTCCCCCAAGTAGTTCCCATCCTACATGTGTGTGTGTGTGTGTGTGTGTGTGTGTGTGTGCGCGCGTGCGCGTGCACACAAGTGCACACATATACATGCATGCACATCGAGTAAAGTGCTTTTGCTGAAAGCAAAGGAGTTCAGATCCCCAACACCCATATAAAAAAGTCAGGCTTACAATAGTGTTCCTATACTAAAGGGGAACACAAAAAAGAGTACTAGGCAATGCTGTTGAGTCCTTACACTTCATCAGAGAAGAGGATCCAGAGGGAAGTTTGTCATGCATACTAAAGGATGCTCCAGGAATGGGGGGGAGGGGGCACTGGAGAAAGGGGGGGAGGGAAGGAAGGGGAAAGGGAGAGGGAGCAAGGGGATCCAGGGAGGGCGGAATGGGGTACTTATCAACTTTGTATGAGTGGAAGAAATAAAAAAAATTGGCATTAAAAAAAAAGTCAGGCTCGACAGTGCATGCTGCTGATCCTAACAATGAGAAGGCAGAGACAGTTCTGTGGAGCTTGTTAGCTAGCCAATCTAGCTGCACTAATGTACACTAGGCTCAGCTAAAGACCCAGTCTTTTTTTTTAAATTTTTTTATTATTATTTATTCAATTGTGCGCGTAATGCGTGTGTGCGTGTGTGTGTATGTATATGTATGTGTGTGTGTGTGTGTGTGTACGTGTGTGTAGAACCACGGACGAATTCGGGAACCACCATGGACACTTCCACCTCCTCCTTGTTTGCCCCGGGATTCACAGGCTCCGCCCTACCAGGACCAGAAACGCAGGCCACCCCTGCTTCTGCCCGGCGTCTATACGTGGGGTCTAGGATCCGAACTCAGGACCTTCTGCCTACAAGGCAGAGGCTTAACCCCTGAGCCACCTCTCCAGCCCCAAGACCCAGTCTTAAAAATAAATAAAATAATGTATAAAATTTATTGAAGAATGCAACTTACTTAAACCCTTGGCCTGCATGTGCACACATGATATTTATGCTTTTTAAATATAGATTCCACACATGAAGTGTGCATTTTTTATTGTCTTACACATGTGGTGTTCTTCTTCCCTGCCCTTCTACCTTTTGACTTCTTTCCCTCTCTTGTAGTTCTCTTCTACTTTCATGCTATACATATATATTAAATCTAGATTTAGCATATGGCAGAAAACATGCAGTATTGCCTAAATCTGGTTTATTTCATGTATGTGATGATCGTTGCATCCATTGTCCTAAAATGGTGTGATTTTGGTCTTTATGGCTGAAAAAAGCTCCATTATGTATATATGCCATGTTTCCTTTATCCGTTCCGCTACTGATGGGCATCTAGGCTAGTTCTGTATCTTTAGCCTACTTTTCTTATACCAGCTTATTCTTTTTGTTGACTGACATAATTGTTTATATAGAAAATCTGAAGAAGTTACAAAATTTTATAAATAAAAGTTTCTAGAACTTTCAAGTGACTGTAGGAAGGTATAGGATGTAAGATTAATATGAAAAAGACAATCACACTTCTATGTACTAGAAGGAGAATGTGGAAACCAACATTAGAAGTACAGTGTCATTTTTACAATTTCTTCTTTTGCACAACTACTTCTCCACTCTAAAAATTCCTAGCATACGTCCATTGTGTCAGGCCGTATACCAAGTTCTTTTAGCCTGTGTGTCTCATTGCTGGCACAGTCCCCTTAAAAGGTCAGTGCCGCTGTTCTCCCCAACGGGGAGCACTTAGAGCATTCCAGAGTTCAAGGTCATTGGGACTGGTACTGGATTCAACATGGTGAAAGGAAGGCAGTCGTGTGCCCTGCACTGTGTTCCTCGCTTTCACCTTCAACACTCTCCCAGAGAAAACAAGATTTCAAAAATCACTATGATTTTTATGTCCCTTCACTCCCTAGGACTCTGCAAAAGCACAAAGTCCACAAGTCCCACCTGATGTGGTTAGGAAATTAAACCAGAATTATATTAAATATTGTAGCCATAAGAGAACATTTGATAAATACTTTGGGGGAAAGTATTATCCTTCTCTTTTTTGGAGAATGTTAAAAGACCCTCTCTATCTATTAGAGAGAAGTGATTATTTCTCTTGTGAGGCAAAGGACAGATGCTGCTATAGGTCTTAGGTGTCTGGGGAAATAGGTCGCTTTGGCCTGTTCATCATGATGTTTGAAAAAAGTTGACATTGAAGGATGAGGCACTGATTATTGAAAGTTTTTTGTCTGGAGAATAGAAATGAACACTGGAATACTTTCTGAAACACAAAATAACTTTTTCGTGCATTTTTTATTGTCTTACTAAGCTGAGTTTCATTGTGATGCCCAACTGTGGCTTGATAAAAGGAGTAATTGACATATATGCACCGGCTTCATTTTCTAGGATGTTTTACCAGATCTGTTTATAAACACAGGAAGACTCAGCCTCTTGGAATTCTCCAAATGGCACAGAGAAAGGGGCAGAATGCTTGACTAAGCCAAATGGATGAATGTATAAAAGCCACCATCTATCTTCAGAGCTGTTACACAAAAGAGAAAAATCCAATACCTTTCCCCTAGTAGTCAATAAGAAAGAAGAATGTCACTGAAGAGTTCAATCTCTTTAAACTAATGGAGGAAAATTACAGAACCAGACCATTTCCTTGGAGACAGGGATGTAATGCCCTGGTGGCTGGCTCATCTAGACATGCCAGTGGTCTGTCTCAGTGTGCTGGCTCCTGACTGCAATGTCTGATCACTCAGCTACTAGCCAGCAGTAGCTCAAGTGTTTTTTATAATTAATTTGTGACCACATGAGCTCCAAGGTAAGCCAACACAGTATGGGCAAACCCTACAGAGATCATGAGAATGCCTTGCTTATTCTGGCACTAGAGCTGACAAGGCCTTCCAGGCAGCATCTGTCCCCATCATTGTCCCCGCAGAGCCACCTCACAGAGCATTTCCTCCTAGAGGTCTCCATAGTCAGCCATAAGCTCCCATTGGGTAGCTTCAGAATCTGCACAAGTGTAAGGACTATACAAATTCTGCACCTTGGAAACAATCTGAGTTCATCCATATTGAGGGATCAGCTGGCTCAGTTCTGTGATTGCTGCAACCACCAAGAAGGATGTGACAGCGTCCTGCTCCCTGTCTCCCTTGAGCCCCTTCATCCAGACTGTTTCCTGCACCTTCTTCTGCTTTGCTCTTTCTTGGACTCAATCGCTCACCGGAAGTATTTTTGCCACTTTCTTAATTATTCTCTTCATGATTAATTTCCACGTGACATGTTCTTCTCTCTTGATGTTTTCCTCTGTCTTCTTGCTCCTTCTCACTCTAAAAGTAACAAATTCAGTCTAGGCAGTGAGGAATGCAAGAACTTACTGGAAAGGAACTTGACATTCGTATGATTATTCCCACTGTCCCATGCATTACAGGAGTCCCCTCTGAAACTTCCTGAATGGTCAGCAAACCTGCCTCTCATTATCCAAATCTTTCTCTGATATAAAAAGTTTATTTCTTTGCAAAACAATTAATTTCACTTCTAGATAGTTTTGATTGTTCAAGTATTTTTTTCCCATTAACCTGAAAGCAGTCTCCTAAGTTTTAACACTTCCCTGATAGCATCTCCCACAGTTACCTAGCAACAGTGCCCAACAAGTGTGGCCCCCAGCACTGAGCTCTAGCAGCACCCCTCAACCACCATCACAGCAGCAACAAGGATAAGCAGCCTGAAATTTAGACTGATGAGTATTCAAGATCACGTGGCAGTTAGTGATGGAGACTGGTCAGGATCTTCTGTTACCTGACTCCACATGCCATGCACAGGACCATGTTCAGGGCCATTTCTCCATATGACAAGGTCCTCAGTTCCCTTAGACCAGCCAGAGACTCTTATCAGCTTAACTTTGAACTGTACATTCTGGTCCCTGGAATGTTTGTACATGCCCGAAGGTGCCTAGGGCACAAGGAATTCGCTCTATCTTTTTCATAAGCGCATCTTCAGTACCTGGTACAGGCTTGGCCTGCAGTGCCATATGATCAGGGGTCACGTGAATAAATCAGTCTCCTAGGCATCATGTACCTTGAGTGTGCAGCTCTTTTTTGCCTAGGGTCTCTGGTTCTCGATTGGTAAACTTGAAACTTGCAAAAGCAGTACTTCCTTCCTCTGTCTTGTTGGTAAAATTAACCATTTGTTGGATGATGTGCTCCAGGCAGGAAACTTCTAGCAAGTAGAGAGTTGCAGATTTTGTTACCTGTTGGATTTTCCCTCCGTGGTGGCTCATAATGAAGTGTAGTGTCACCAGCCTCTAGGAACTGCCCCGCAGCAGCAGACTTCTCTGTTGGTCTCAGCACACAGTTCTTTTCTGGGTGGCCTTCAGCTTACACATGCCCGCCCACAGCGGCGTTCTCCAGCACGTCTCCAGAACAGGGCTCCTAAGGTCACAGTCTTGTTAGCGAAAAACTTACCCGGCTTCTTAGACTCATAAGCCATTGTTTTGTTTCCCTCCTCTATTAATTTTCTTACTCCCACTCTCAGCACACAGTACCAAATCTCTCCTGCACCCTGCACTGCTCTTTAGGCCGGACCTTTCCCATCAATACCTATCTATGTCACTTTCTGATACCTTGATACTAACATCCTCTCCCAGCTTACCACCTCCAATTGCTCCCATTACCTCCAAACCCAAGAAATGGTTTATGAGAGTCTGTGGCTGGATTCTAAGTGGGAAATGCAAACCTCCTTTACTCCCCTTGCTTCCCTCCTGTCCCTGGTCCCTGCCACACACTCAGCACAGGTCTTCCTGTGGAATTGGACAGTGCTTTGCACCTTGCCGAAGCCCTGCATTTCTTCTCAGCTCAGCATCTATGCTCACCACACTACTTGCCGTATTTATCTGTGGCGTGTATACAAGCTCCAAGTAGCATTCAGTTTACTCCCCTGCCCAGCATACAGAGACTCTTCGAACATTTCTGAATGAACAGATTCATTGCTAATGATTTCCTGCCTTCTAGCTCTGTGTTTATGTGACTTGATTAAATGTGTCCCTCCCCAGGTCGCGCCTGTGGGGGCAGGAGTTTGCGGGAAGCTGCCTATTGTATGGAGTAGTTCCGTGGGATCCTTGCTGTTCTGGGCTCAACTTCCTAAAATAGATTGTCTCTCTGATTGGGTTATGACTGAATTATTTTTATTTTGCTCCGAAGATATTTGAATTTCCATAACAAGATACTGGGATATTTTTTATAGTTCCCATGGGGGTGATGCTATGACATTTAGAGACCCCTTGGAAGAATGTCACCCACCCAACAAAGAGCTGTCATTGTCCATCCCTCCCCCCAGCCTGTTGGATTCTTTGCTCCTCTCTGTACATTTTATGAATGTCTGTGGTCCCCAGGTTCTCAGGGCCCCTTCCTGCTTCTTGTTTCCTGGTCTTTCCTGTAGGGCAGCAAGCAGTGCTAGTTAATGCTTCCCCCAGTGATATGTACACAGAAATGCCCACAGTGGTGGGAGGAGGCCTGGCCAGGCTGGGTTAGGACCAATGACGAGACTGCTGGTCCCATTTTGTCCCACTTCCTTGCTGACTGATGTCCAGCACTGGCCCCTCTGTGCCTTCTAGCCATAGAGGTTTCATGGCTGACCAAGGCAACATAAGGGTGTAAAATTGAACCAGACAGACCCAAGGTATGAAGGACCACAACACACCAGTCCCAGGCACGCCCCCCCCCCAAGCCCTATACTTCTACTGCCTGTGCATTAAGTGTGACCAGGTCAGTCTGCCAGAGGCCTCTGCGCATGGGGCATGGGATGTGATGGGGAGAAGCAGCAAGTGTTTGTCTGATAACATGTTTCTCTTCTCAGATATGAGGCTGTGGTGGCCAGAATCAGAAGTCTGAGAGATCACAAAACACTAACCATCAGCTGTGACCTCTTGCCCTAAGCAAAATCATTCTCTTCTACTAGAACATATCAGCAAACTTCTCACTATTCAAAAACAAAGTTATAAATTTGGGTGCCAGCTCCCTCTTACATGCCAGGAAATCATTCTTTAGCAAGAAGAAACAAAGAAGTCAGTAAGGCAGAGGCACACAAAGTTGTCATTATGAGACTATGGCAGAATGGTTGTCACGTGTACCTCTGTTTTCATGTATATGGAACACTGGGTATTCAAGAACAGTGACAGATGGGCTTATCTCCCAGTTATAGCTGTGGTATTTTGTTTTAAATATTTATTAGATTGATTTTAATATAGGCACTGGTGATTATGGCCTTAGCAAACTTTCTTAGGTAGGCTTGCTTGCTGTTTTTTAGTTTTGGGAACAGAATAGGTATGGAAAAATCTATGAGTAGATTCTACTAATATTAGATGTCATTATTAGAGTGTGACTCATTTGTCTTAAAGGAGAAACACCTCCTGAGATGCACACATGACAGAGGACAGATGGACACATGTCAGAAGACCGTCGACACATGTCAGAGGAGAGATGAACACAGAAGACAGATAGACACATGTCAGGACAAATGGACACATGTCAGGACAGATGGACATGTCAGAGGAGAGATGGACACAGTCGATGGAGAGATAGACACAGTCAGGGGACAGGTGCACACAGAGGACAGATGGACACATGTCAGAGGAGAAATGAACACAGGAGAGATGGACACATGTCAGGAGAGATGGACACAGAGGACAGTCACGTCAGTACAGATGGATGGACACATGTTAGAACAGATGGACATGTCAGAGGAGAGAGGCAAAATGAGCATAGTCAGAAGACAAATGGACTCATATCAGAGGACAGATGGACTCTTTTCAGAGGACAAATGGACTCATATCAGAAGACAGATGGACTCTTGTCAGAGGACAGATGGACCCATATCAGAAGACAGATGGACACAAATCAGAGAAGAGTCCATGCCCTGGCTCCATGCTCTGTTCCCCATCAAGCATCAGGTGTCATGCTGAGTCATTGGGAGCCAGGCCGCTGCGGATGTTCTGTATTAGGGACCACAAAGGGTGCCTGGAGGGAAGGGTTCAAACCAGAACCACAGGTCAGGAAGACTTCCCCATAGGCTTGGTGAATTGGTCAGATTGGAAAGCTCAAAGAAAGCAAGAGGACCCTGGGGGGGAGCAGGAGGGAAGGAAGGGGGGCACCTCTGTAGGAGTGAGGCCTGCAACTATACACCCTATTCCAGCTCCCGAGGCCATCTCTGCCTCTTACTCTCAAGGCCACGCCTCCTCCCACAGCTGTGGCCTGCTACTTACTGCCTTCCAAAGAGCATGGGAGCAGAGCCGAAGGGTCTGGGCAAGCTGAGGAGAACTCATTAGTTGTCCTAGTTCCTTGTCACTGGAGCTCCAGAATAATATTTCAAGTGCAAATTGTGGTGAAACCTTTCCTTGTACCATTCTAAAGTGGAAGATCATTTTACGTAAGAGTTGTTAGGTGCTAAAAGATTAAAATAATGTGCTACAAAAAATAGGTGTCTGTCATCTTACATGTCTTATTCTGAAGATTATTTTTAGCCCATGGTTCAAAAGGCTGAATCCTTAGAAATAAAAAAAAAAATTTTAAAAAAAAAGGCTGTTTGTCTTTTCAGAGCACACTTGGTATAGCGTACTGGTTGTTCTAACAACATCTACACCAAGAACTCTTCAGGAGCTGAAGAACAACTCTAGGTGTTCGCTGTCAGACTCAATCAAATTTGGGTTTTTCAAATGCTCCTACAAGGCTGTTCTCCCTAGCGTTGATGTCCTTCTGCACCCTCTTTGTGTCTTAGCACAATGCAGTGCTAATAAGCCTGTTCAGTTGTGGATGGACGATGTCTGTGTAGCTGTGTGCTGATGCACCATGATCCCCAGCCAGAAGGTCGTGTCTCCAGCATTGCTTCAAGTCCATGAACACGCTTATCTTCCTTTCCAGGTTTTCCATCTGACATCTTCACTGGGTCCTTATAGGGTAAAAGGACATGCTAGACATTTCACCAAATGCTTCTCACTTTAGTTCAACTCTGAACTTTTAGTGAATACCTCGCATGTACTGAGTCCAGTGGAAAATGTCCTGGTTGCCGTGCCCTTGTGCTTGTCCTGAGGTACATCGAAGCCACCGCCTAGCATCAGGGTGCTTCTTGTTCTTTTTTTACTGTCATCTGATACACTGAACTCTGATAGATCTGCAGGCACAGTGTAAGAAAGGAGATTCCTAACATTGGTTTCCACTCACAGTCACAAAGATTGTTTCCCTCTTCACTTTCTGGATGAAGCTGGAACTGAACATTGACTGTTAGGAACTAAAATATCATGGTAGGTCCCTAAACCATATTATCTGCATGCTACACATTTAAAAATACAATGTTTCATATGTATTTAAAAAAAAAAACTTTGAGTGCATGTGTGCATGCGTGCGTGCGTGCGTGTGTGTGTGTGTGTGTGTGTGTGTGTGTGTGTGTGCGTGCGTGTGTGTGTGTGTGTGTGTGTGTGCTGTGTGTGTCTCAGAAAGTACTACGTGTTCATGTGGAGGACCAAGGATGACTTCGGGAATCATACTGGATTGCTTCTGCCTCCTTGCTTCACTCTGGCATTTCCCAGCCCAACTCCATATCCGCCTGGGATATGTGGGATCCGGGATCCAAACTCAGGTCCTTCTACTTACAAGGCAGAATCTTAACCCCTGAGTCATCTTTCCAGCCTCATGTACAGGTTTCTATTATTCAGTGGTTTGGCTTACAATTTTTTTTTTCTTCAAGATGGTTCAGAAGTGGAGTTTTGATAATCTCCTGGCTAGCAACATACTGTATAATCCTTTCCTGTGATTGTGGGCAGCCACTACAAACTGTCCTCCCTGGGGTCGCAGTGGCAACAGCCTGTAGGCCGCAGTGCTGAGCAGCTAAGGCAGCAGGGTCTGTGGGGGAGTGGATTATTGCCTTTTCCATTTATGACACTTTCAGTTGGGGTGCATGTATCACAATGTAACCTGGTCGTGTGGTGAGGCACATCAGCATCAGGGAGATGGATCTGAAAATATCAAAGCACCCAAACAGCATCCGTGGGTTTCTAGGAACATCATGTGCGCTTAGGAAGCAGTCTGTGTTCACAGGTAATTCTTTAAGATCATTTATACTGAAATATGTATAATGTATTCACAGTGAAATTGGATCTTTTCCCCTTAAAAATGATACTTTATTTTACTTCCCTTCAAGTTTCAATGTTTCACAAGTTTATACAACACATATTTAATTTTTATTTCAGAGCAAATATTATCTTTTGCCTCAGGGCTGTTCAGTGGAAATTACAATTTATTTTTCACATAAATAAATATCCTATCTGTGTTGCCACAGTCATCTTTTTTAGTGGGTATGCTGCAGCTGCCTTGGAGTGCACACAGTTAAAGGAAAAGACAAAATGCAAATACTTAAAAATGGAATTTGGAATGAACCACTGGATACCCACTCCCAAATCCACGTAGCCTTGGAACTTGGTCTGAGCTCTCATTATGCAAGACATCAATGTGGCTGGTTACTTTGAGGGGACCAGCCCACCTGGTAAGAAGTTGGAAACAAAACCTAGATTGGAGGTGACTCTGTGCACTGCTGTAATCCAGGAGTTCATCCAGCTGTAGCTGCTGCTCGTACCTGTTCTTGGTCCAATCAACAGGGGCAGCCCGCTGACTCTCAGCTCCCCAATACCAGAGTGAACTAGTGTTTCTTAGCGGATCCCTTGACTGCTTATTGTCTAGCACTGTCATAAATGGCAGTTACATAACAGTCCACAGGAAAAGGACAAATAGGGCAGACGGTGGGATCATTCTGTGCTTATTTGGTCAAGACAGGCAGTTCTGGATTTTCATTAGGAATTCTAATAACCCTGCTTTCTGGTTAAACATTTCTGTCATAATATCTCCAAATGACTTTGTCACTGACTGCCCATGTCATTGGTTTGCATGATCTCAGGTGCACGTGGGGGTGCAAGTGGGGGTCCTTATCACAACATCTTCCTTACTTAGAACAAGGAAGGATTTGAGCTAGAAAAGTGATTGGGGTGTTGGCTTGTTTATGATTCTCTGTTTCATTTTAAATGTCAGAAAAACAAGGAAACATTTTGAGAGAATCCTGTCACACTTTAATGATTGACACATAGCTGAAAACAAACCTTGAAAACAAGTTTCTTAAATAACCTTGGAGAAGAAATTAATGGGAAGACTACATCAGGGTTGGATTGTGACCTGATCTTTTCCTCCCATTCACTTTGGGTTTTATTTCATTTTTAATAACGACTTTATTGTTTACTCTAGCCCATTTTGCTCATGTAACTGTTTGCTTGGAAATTTGAAACCACATATTTTCTGTGGAACTCAAATAAAAATGGGGTCGTGTGCATGACCTTTTAGCCACAAACTGCCCAGTCAATCCACTCTGGAGGAAATAGTACAGACTGTGTCACATGAGAATAATGGAATTGTTATAAGAAGCAAAGATCAGGCAGTGATGCTCAAGCTTGAAATCTAATGATAGGGGCAATCAGTGCCAAGCTGTGGACACTAGAGACAACAGTTAATAAATGCTCATGCTGACTGAACAGACTTGTGAAGAGATCTATCTGTGCATGTGTAGCATGTTACTACAGAATTAGCATACCAGCCCTGTGAGCTAGGGGAATTGTGATTATCAATGTTGCCTTCAGAAACTGAGCTTGAGTGATTGGCCATGGTCACAGAGCAGCAAGTGATTCAGCCAGATCAAGGAGGAAACATGCTGGACTCTGAACCTCACTCTGGTCTGGTAGAAGAAAAACCAGTCGTGATTGTGCCTTGGATTGACCTCAAAGGTGCTCAAACATAGGCTCCAGGCAAGCAGGCTGGAAGTCAGAGGTGAACAGAAAGAAGCATTCTTCTATTGTGCTGTAAGACTTTGCTTCCCCCTCCTCCCCATTCTCCTTTCTTTTCCTGGGTAACACCTGGGACAGAACTCGTAGCCTTGGCAGTTCGTAAATAATTTAGAGTCCTCAGATCAGTTTCAGGCAAGAAGAATTCTGCCCAGCATTGTGATCAAATCTCCAGCCTTGTGGACTTCATTCGTGCCTCTTCGGCTCTACCCTGGAAGCATCTGGGGAGCAGGGGATTTGGTCAGAGACTTGCTTCCCTCCAACCAGCTTCTCTCCACATCATCATCAGGAGGTCAGACCTCTGGACCTCCAGGGCAGACCCTGTGGAGATGCAAGATATGGAAGGGACAGGCAGTGGGTGAAAGGGAAGGTGGCATCACTCCTTTCCTTGGCGGTGACTGCTGGGATCCGACATCCCTGAGCATAGCACTTTTCAGAGAGGGTTCTCTGGGGAAGCTTCTGTCTTCCCACATAGGAACAACTGGGTCTCGTCCCTAGCTACTGGATACTCAGTCTTCCTGTTTGCAAGGCTCCAAGACATTCTCTCTTCAGGCTTCCAATAATTGAGTTACTTTGCTCCTAACCTTTCTACCTTCATCTTAATACACAGAAACCTTCCCCTTGACTCATAGAAATGCAGCTTTCTCTTGCAGTGTGTTGGTTTTGGAGTCTAGCACAGACTGCCCTATCACACACACACACACACACACACACACACACACACACACATACACACACACACATTCTAGTGCTAAGCTAGTTGTCAGATTCCTGAGGCCCAGGGACCTGTGTTGAATTCTCTGGGTACCCCCGCTATTTGTACACTGCAGCACTGAGCAAAGAACATTAGACTACCTTGTTGCTGGTCTCTGAAGATGGACTTGCCCTCCCCTTTCTCCATCCCCATTCCAGTAAATCTTGCTTTCTTTGCCTGACTGATGTCATAGGAGAACTTTGTGAGTAGGCAATGTCTAGTACTCTCTCCAGATTTGCACAGTTCAGAGTACCACACTCCAGGGTGGTGGTAGGGGGGTAGATTGACAGTTCTTTCTCCCAGGTTTTTGGGACAAGGAGCATTTGAGATTCCTGAGATTTTTGTACGTTAGGGAATATTCATATGTACATAATGAGATGGTTTCGGGGATAAGACTCTAAACAGAAGGTTCACTTATGTTTTGTGTACACTTAGTATACATAGTTTAGATGTAATTTTCCATGATATTGCCATTGTGTCTGCATGTTGACTGGAGCTCATCACAGAAGGACATATGTGAACTTACATTTGAGGTATCATGTCAATAAATACCTAAGAAAATTTCAGATATTAAACATTTTAGATTTTTAGATCACAGATGCTCACCCTGCATGTGTTCAGCATCCAAATTATTTCCCATACTGATCAGAATGCTTGGGTAAGGTTTTTGCTCATATCGTAGTGTGCCTGTGCACGTCACGTGGGAGCTATCAGGTTAGACATCCCTTGATCTATATCCGTAAAAACACTGAAAAGTGAGAGCGGTCTCCTTGGTGCCTGTGCGCTGGCCCCAGCCTTGTCGTCAATCCTCTGATTATATAAAGATACACGTTCTGGGACTCAAACTCAAGTCTTTCATAGCACAGCAGGCATTTTGGTAACTGAACCATGTCCCTGGCCACCAGAGAATTTTATTTGGCCAATTGAAAAAAATAAGGCGAAATGAAAAATGACTAGCATTCTGTCATCAAAATGTAGATATTACTGGAGAAGTCCATGAATTCAACAAATAAGCAAAGCAATACTGGTAATTGGTGTTGGCAAAAAAGAGATTTTATTCTCCTTACAGCTTGGAGCTAATGGCAGCACCGAGAATGAGAGCCAGCTGTCACAAGTATGGATGGTGGGGGATTCCACATGGAGATAGAAAGGGAAGCTGAAAGTTATTTAGCTGTGGCAAAAGCACCATTCTTGGAAGGCACAGTGTTGACTTAACTTTTTTACCTGATTGGTTCCTATCTTTTCTTCCCATAATGGGAAAATTCAATGTATTTTTTCTTTTTTTAATACTTTTCTAATTTCTGTGTGTGTGTGTGTGTGTGTGTGTGTGTGTGTGTGTGTGTCTGTGTGTCTGTGTGTCTGTGTCTATGTGGGTGTCTGTGTGTATCAGAAGCCACTGTGTGTGCCTATGAAAGCCTAAGGGTGACTTCAGGGGGTCACCCGGGATTGTGCTACATCCTCTTTGCTCTGTTCTGGATTTGCCTGGCTTTACCTTCCAGAATCAGAAGTACAGGCCACCACCATTTCTGCCTGGCGTTTTTACATGGGATCTGGGATCCAGATTCAGAACCTTCTGCTTGCAAGGCAGAGGCTTAACCCCTAAGCCATCTCTCCAGCTCCTCAAAGTATTTTTTGAATATCAAAATATTACATGCTATGGTGATTGTATGGAGATCAGACGACAACTATCCAAAAGCAGGCTCTCTCCTTTCACCATGTGGGCTTGGGAGATAGTACTCAGGTCTCCAGGTGAGCCATCTCACTAATCCAAATTTAGTCTTCCTTAATGTACGCTTTTCACACCCACATTTCTTTTTCATTGTGTTCTCTTCCTTTACATTTGCTTTTTTGTTCTATTTTGCTTAGAAAAACCATGAAATTCTTTTCACCCAAGTTCTGGCATCACAGGCCTGTGCCATCACACCCAGCTCACATCTGCTTTCCCTAGATGCTATCACTTCAGTACAAAAGAGGGAAAGTTATTTGTTAGGAAAATAGGAAAGACAAAGACATTGAAAAACATGGCACATCTTATTAATGGTAAATAAATGTCTCTCAAGTGGAATAGCTTGTCTCTTTCAACCCACAGGTTGGGAGCGTGATTTATGATGACACTTCAAATGTAATTATGTGTGACAACTACATTACAGTTAACTGTGATATGTACACAAAGGACAAGCTTTCTGAAGTACAGTTGGCTGTAAGCCTGTTGGGATAGGGAAAGTTGATGTGCATAGATACAGCAGGAAGCCACCATGGCTGTGTCCTGAGCCAGCCTAAGGAATGGAAGGGGCGGGGGAGCCTGTACTTAGAGCAGAGTGTACCTTCTTGCAGACTGCTTCTTAGAAGTCAGCAGAGAACCCTCAGCCACGTAGCACAGGCCCACCCTCCTGTGCTATCTGCCCACCAATTCCTCCCAGTATACCTCATAACATCTCTCAAAACTGCCACCTTCCCCTTCACCCTTAAGCCATCTTATGGTGAAGACAAACATGACTTACAGATCTGTGTCTTGTCAACCCTCTCAAGAACCCAGATCACTGTCCCTAGACATTCACAGGAGCATGGGCCCCCCAGATGTCTTGCATGGCAAATCCAGAGGCTCACATAGAACCTATGCACATCTTCCTGCCAGACACCTCCAGCCTTATATTGTTATTGATGTTGTTGTCTGTAAAGTTCACATTCAAGAACCTTACAGTTAAGTTTTAAAAAGCTCATGATGTTTTATGTAAATTCACATTTTCATATTGGGCCACATACATAGCTATCCTGAGGTCCAAATCACTCTCCTCATGTTAGATACACTTAAATTATCCCTTGATCGTGCATAAGACCATTGCTGTGGTTTTAATGTGAAATGTCTCTCACAGGTTTGGACTTGGGACAATTGTTCCTTAGCCAGTGACACTATGTGAGGAAAGTGTGGAGCCTTCAGGAGGTAGGGCCTCACAGAAACAGAACCTTGAAGGTGGTACCCATGCCCTAGTTCCAGTGCTGTGCTTCATGGTCTGTTGCCATGTGAACAATCCCATCCCTCCATCCCATACACAGACTGAGCTACTATGTCTTGCTTTCCTGTCCATGATGGACTGAGACACTCTGAAACCATGAGCCAAAACACACCTTTCCTCTCTTATTTTGGTTCTCATCACAAGGAAAAGTAATACAACCTAATATTATTACAGTGGAAATTCTACAAACATTGGTGGTACCCTGTGTTGTCTGGGCAGTAAGGACAAGCAAGAAAAGTCTGAACTTTCTGTACAGATGTAGGTATGGGAAGGGGCAGCAGCGGCCAAAGACCAGTGTGGAGGCTGCCCAGGGCACCACCACACTGCATTCCATTCATGTAGCTTCAGCATAGGACTCAGCACAGGGAAGAAACTCAAGTTTTATATTGGGGAAACTTTTAGAAATTTGGAGGATATTTTCCACCTGCAGTTGAGTAACTCTTTTATTTTAAGCTTTTTAAAAGTGTTTTATTCTTCAATGTGAGAGGTCAGAGGTCAGAAGTTGGTTCTCCCCTTTCCATCCAGTGGCCAAGCCCTGGACTGAACCTCTGGGTGTGGACTTAATAGACAGGTGGAGCTAGCTATTCCTTGATTATCTCTACTTTCCAGGTGACTGATTTGCAAGGGGGGTGAAGTAACTTGCCCAAGGCTACTCAGCAGTGACTCAAACTTAAGTCCGTAGACATTGCCTACCAGGAACTGTGTGCTTGCTGAAGTCAGACTGTCCTCATCCTGTCCCTACACCAGTCAGAGCATTTTGTTTTACTTTGTTTTATTTTATTTTATTTATTGCATGTGTGTAGGTGCAAGTATAATACATACATGTAGATGTGAAGGTGTATGTCAATGCATGGGTGTAGAAGAAGACACAGTATTGCTTGTGGAGGCCCAAGGATGCCTTCAGGAATCATCCTGTATTGCTCTACCTCCTCTTGCAGTTTCCCAATCTCCAGGGCAGGAAGTGCAGGCCTGCATTTCCACCCTGCATTTTTTTGTGAGATCAGGGATCCAAATTTAGGTCTTTTTGCTTGGGAGGCAAAGACTTAATCCCTGAGCCATCTCTCCAGCCTGGATATTTTCTTTTAAAAATAAATGTGGCCTTGCTGATAATGCTTCATTTCCCAGTAGATTCCTCTTATTACATGAAGCCCAGTGTCCCTCTGCTTCCCTGACAGCAATCCCCTCTTGCCCTCCTACCCCCATCCCCAGCATCTCACTGGTGTCCTTCAAGTGTGCATGCGTGTGTGTGTGTGTGTGTGTGTGTGTGTGTGTGTGTGGCCATGGCACCATGGTATGGAAAACAGAAAACAACTCTTAGGAGTAATTTCTTTCCCTCTATGTTGTTGAGCCAATGATCTCTTGTGGTCTCTGCCAATCAGCTACTCCTGGCTAACTGGCCCTTGAATTTCCTGTCTCTGCCTACCATCTTACTGTAAGAATGCTGAGAACAATAGGTGTGCACTACCACATCTGGCTTTTTTGGGTTTCAAGGACCAAAATCTGGGCCTCAGGTTTGCACTACAAGCACTTTCACCTGCTAAGCCTTCTCATCTGCTCCCAGGTCAAGTTTCTTGGATGAAGTCAGTGTCACTCCAGTGCCCAATGTGATCTACTGCACCCATGGCCCCTCCTCACTAGCCCTTTATCTGCAAGTCCTTGGTGACCCTCCACCAAATTTTCATTGGTATTATTTAATTAAATATTTAACCAGATTTGTTTGAGGTTTGAATCTTTCTAAATTGTTTGTAGCCCTTCTGCTTCACACTGCTTTAATCACTTTGTTAACAGATTCTAATCAACAGGTTGAGTACAGTTAATATTTTCAATAAGTGTTCTTATACTTTGAGTGTATTCCATTCATTGGTAAAGAATACTAAAGATAACGCTATCATCCAAAACTGATGTGATTATGTTCTTATATGAAGAAATTCCAGAGTACACACATGAGGAGTGAGCACTAGTCATGTTGGAATCTTATTTAAAAAATAAAAGACTTGCAAACTCAGACACTTGCCAATTTGCAAAACATAAATACAGATATTACAGCTAAAACCCAGTGCACCAGAGGGCGCTCTCATGAGCATTGTGAAAGTTTTGTGGTCTGTCACGTAGGAACCTGAAAGAATCTGCTCTTCTAGAATCTTCACTGCAAATGTTGTCACTTCTTTTGCTGTGTATCTCCCAAGAATGTTTTACCTGAAACATTTCCAACTCGCCAGATGCAACACATTTCTATAGATAAGCAAATCAAGACTGAGTCATCAGCGACCCAACTCAGAATTGAAGTAGTCAGACTTGCTCTTGAAAACACAGTCACCCCCTCTTTTCTGCCATAGCACGCAGGAGGAATGACCCACTTTCACACTCAGAAGCCTTCATGAGTGTGTTTAGTTCCCACGGGCCTTGTTCTAACTCTAGTGGATTTCTTTCCTACTTCAGAGAATAATGTTTTTTTTATTTACCAGCAGCACTAAATAAAGGAAACAAAATAAAACAGCAGGACAGATTTGACCTACAGTGTTTTACAGGACAGAATTTTAAGATCAAAAAAGTTTATGCAGGTTCTGGATTTGATTCTAAGGAACAGAGAGCCACATTCCCATCACAGCCCTAAGCTCTTGCAAATGCCGCTTCACACTGCACATCAGCTGAGGGGCCAAGGACCACCTAACTACTTCTGTGAGCTGGAGCAAATTAGAAGAATTCAGTTCACTCTGATTTTAAAGAGCAGAGGTGACAGTTTTGATGTCTAAAAGACCTCAAATGTTTTGTTCACTTAAGAGTCAAAAAGTGTTTGCCCATTTCCTGGGTGACAGAAGAGTCTGGGTTCCAAAGTGTACATTGGAAACATGAGCCTCCTTTCTTTCCCTCTTGCTGCCTCAAGGTGGTAGCATTTCTTGGAATCTAGTTAGAAATGCAAAGTTAGGGGACATCATCTAAATCAAGTGCATCAGACTCAATTCAGTTCAGGTGGTCTTGGGACCATGCATTCAAGTTGAGAGGCCATTGACAGGGGATTCCCACTTATCAACACAGTGCCCTCCAAGTCGCCTTGAGATATAGCTAGAAATGCAGAACTGGGGATGTCATCTAAATTAAGTGAATCAGACTCAATTCGGTTCAAGTGGTCTCGGGACCATACATTAAAGTTGAGAGGCCATTGACAGGGGATTCCCTCTTCAACATAGTGCCCTCCGAATCCCCTGCTGCCCTGGATATAACAGCCCTCCCACCCAGCAAAGACTCCATCATGCATCCAGAACCCCTCCCAGCCCCTTGCTAACTCCAGGCCAGATTACTTGGAGGCTCACATCTATCGTGATATAGCAGGTCTTTGACGGTGACCGCCAAGGTCACTGGGTAGAATATAGCCGCAATGGCAATGTCTCCTTCCCTCGGACTTGTGTTCTTAATTCAGGAGTCTCGGAGGAACAGGACTCTGCACACATTGGGGTATAGTCAATGTGTGGGCTTCACATGCGCAGTCCTGGGGAAGGGAGCCAGTTCCCACTCCCTTGGTAAAAAGAAACAGTATCAGACATTTGCCTTTGTTTCTAGATCTATATGAGACTGAAGGTCAAAATTTTCTTCCCCTAAAAACATGAAGCTTGAGTATCTAGGAATTGATATGATGATCAGTGCCCAGCCACACTGGAGGCCACATGCATGGTGTCGGGAGTCACATGCTACAGTGTCCCTAGAGTACTCCATGGTTACTCTGGCTTGTCACATTCAGGTGTAGCTCCAGGGTACCCACTGGGTCGTCTGCAATTGACTGAGCCTGTCATCTATACCTGGTCCACATCAGATGCTCTCTGTGTAAAGTCCACACTGTGAAATTAAGTGTATATCTCCTGACTTGTACAACTCTGTCCCTGCCAACATGGTTTTCCTGTAGGAAATAAAGAACAGGAGCCAAGGATTAAAAAAAAAAAGGTATTAGGTGAGAGAGCAACCTCCATTACATCATTTTTTGAAATATATTTTTTGAAGTATATTTAGTCTGTTGGCTAAAACAAGAAGAAAACTTCAAGTGTGTCTATTATTATTCTGTAGTATCAAACACTTTTACAGCTTTTCTCTCATTGTGAGTTTTCCAAATGAGAGGGTTTGTTTGATTGTTTGGAGTTTCATCCATTTATGTTAATTATTACAGAAATTGGGAATGGCAAAGGAAGACAGGAAAGAGGTGTGGACAAAAGGAAGTGAAGTGTGGGAATGGTTACAAGTTATTGCCTGTTCTTAGCATAATCCTTTCATGCTGCTTTATGTTGGGTAGTTTTTTCCTAAATTCAGAAGAAGCCAGAGCCCGTCCAGGGGCATAGCTCTTACACATGCCCTGCTGGTGTAGGGAAGTTGCTTCACAGCCTAGGTTTGGATGAGTTAGATGATGCCTCCACCCCAGAAGTGCCCCAGAGTGGGGCTGGAGAGGTGGCTCAGGGGTTAAGCCTCTGCCTTGCAAGCAGAAGGTCCTGAGTTCGGATCCTAGACTCCACATATAGATGCCCGGCAGAAGCCGGGGCGGCCTGCGTTTCTAGTCCTGGTAGGACGGAGCCTGTGAATTCCCGGGCAGAGTAAACAAGGAGGAGGTGGAGGCGGTCCATGGTGGTTCCCAAATTCGTCCGTGGTTCTACACACACATACATACATACACATACATACATACACACACATGCATACATGCATACATGCACAATTGAATAAATAATAAAAAAAAGAAGTGCTCCAGAGTGTCCAGTCCAGTGAGGTGGACCTAGGGTGGTGGATTACCCAACATAAAAACCCAAGGCATTGGTGTTCTCTCCAGCAATTTTGTTCAAAGAAAGAATCTAACTTAATTTTCATGGAAGGAGTTGTTTTTTTTTAACTGAATCGAGGCATCCAAAATAGAGCTATGCAATTAAAGGAAATTATTATGTGAATCACCTTGGGGTTTCTCAAACATTGCATAGAAACATATCTTTATTAGAACAAATCCCTCTGCATATTATCAAAATTGTCTTCAATGAAATGTGATGTGTTATATAGAGATGAAGAGTTTCAGAAGATTATTAGGAGTCAGCTCTTTTCCACTCTTCTTCACTCTCTTATGTGAGAGCAGAGGATTTTAAGAGTATTATCATGTATACATTCTACAGTTCTGTAATGTGAGTTGAATGCATTTCTCCCTTATTATTTCAAATTATAATCAAGACTACTAATAAAGTAGCTCCCCAGATGCTTTGGAATGCTGATGGTTGGTAAACAGTCTCAGCTGTTGGGAAAGTAAATATTTTACCATAGTGTGTGGAGGGGTGGGGGAGGAGTTCTTTTTACCAGTATTTCAGGAATATCTGAAATGTCTTAAATTACAGTGGGGAATTTTGCTTTGGTTTGGATTTAGGGGTTTGTGTGAATCATCAAGTTTTCGGATTGTATATAAGTTCCATAAATGTTTAACTCTTATACAAATATTCCATAACATAAATTAGCATATTTAGGTCTGACTGATATTTTAAGAGTGTATTCCTAGTACTATAGTGGATTTGGGGATATACAGGCCTCATGGAAACTTTCGCCTCCAAAATGCTCATTGAGTATGAGAAATTCCAGAGCATTTAAGGGATTCCTCTAGAAGTATTTCTAGTTTTTGAATACTGAGAAGTAAACTTTTGTTTAAAATGAGCTTCAAGTACATTTCTATTATCCAGGAGAATGCCTTTAAATATACTAACTGTTGGGAGTACACAAAGTGAAACAAAATGTCTTTCTTGTAATTTTTAATTTTCTGCCAGTCCCATTCTTACCCTTTCCAGTTTTAAAATCGGTAAAGAAGTGATTAAGTTGTACTGACAGATGGGTAATAAGCAGTCACAAGTTTTGCTTCATTGTAAAAGGAACCCAAGGCCCCAGTCCCACATGTTCAGCCTAGAGCAGATGGCGGGGGTGTGTTGGGGGGAAGCTGAGGAAGCCGGCAGCATTTAATGAGCTACAGAAGGGATTGCAGCTTGGCCCAACCCTCCTTTCCCATTCAGAAGAATTTCCTGGGTTTCACTCCAAGTGATGCCAGCCGGGCGTGTTCCGGAGGCTGTTCTCACCAATGGGAAGGCAACTGGAAGAGTTCGCGTGGGAAGCCTCAGCCTGTTTCTTTCTTGCAGACGCCCACATCTGGCTGCTGCCGGGGGCAGCGCAGGCTCAGTGCGAGGTCCAGGTCGCCCCGCTGGCGCGGTTAACCGGGATTTGCCCACTTGGCGGGGCTGGGGTGCCGGCCGGGGGCGGCGCGCTGCGGGGTGCTTCTGTTGCTAGAGTCGTGATGTCACCCGCCCCTCCTAACCCGCGGTTGGCTGTTTTGTGTTTCAGCTCTGCCTGCAGTTGAGCACAAAGACCTGGAGGAGACTCCCACCGCCTTCGGGGAAAGAAGAAAGGAGGCGGCGAAAGCGATTACAAAGGAACTCGTGGCCGGTGGCCTTTCTGCGCAGGGCCAGCTGCGAGGGGACAGAGCGCGCGGGAGCCACCACGGGGGCAGCGGACTGTGAGATGCGGCGCGACCACTGCTGACGCCGCTTGCTGGAGCCTGTGCTGCTCTCGGGCTTCGGGTACATGTGTCTCTCCAGGCCGGCCGGAGGCGCCCAGAAGAGCATCCACCACGGCCGCCGGGGAGAGACCGCCCGCCATGCCCACCGAGACGCTCCAGACAGGTAGCATGGTGAAGCCGGTCAGTCCCGCGGGCACCTTCACGTCGGCGGTGCCCCTGCGCATCCTCAACAAAGGGCCAGACTACTTCCGCAGGCAGGCCGAGCCCAACCCCAAGAGGCTGAGCGCCGTGGAGCGGCTGGAGGCCGACAAGGCCAAGTATGTCAAGAGCCAGGAGGTGATCAACGCCAAGCAGGAGCCCGTGAAGCCCGCCGTGCTGGCCAAACCCCCCGTGTGCCCCGGCGCCAAGCGCGCGCTGGGCAGCCCCACGCTCAAGGTGTTCGGCAACCACGCCAAGACCGAGAGCGGCGTGCAGCGCGAGAACCTCAAGCTAGAGATCCTCAAGAACATCATCAACAGCTCGGAGGGCTCCAGCTCGGGCTCCGGCCACAAGCACAGCTCCCGAAACTGGCCACCGCACCGCTCGGATGCCACCGACCTGCACCGGCACTCGTTCGCTGAGTCGCTCAAGGTCTACCCCACGCCAGGCCGCGGCAGCCCGCAGGAGACCAGCTCCCACGTGAGCCGGAGGCTGCTGGAGCAGTCGGCCGAGTCCTTTCTGCACGTCTCCCACAGCTCCTCTGATATCCGCAAAGTGACCAGCGTGAAGCCCCTGAAAGCGATCCCCTGCAGCAGCTCCGCCCCTCCCCTGCCGCCCAAGCCCAAGGTGGCCGCTGTCAAGTCCCCTGAGGCTGACCCTGTGGAACCCGCCTGTGGAGTCAGTCGTAGACCCTCCCTGCAGCGGTCCAAGTCAGACTTGAGTGACAGGTATTTCCGCGTGGACGCTGATGTGGAACGGTTCTTCAACTACTGTGGACTGGACCCGGAGGAGCTGGAGAACCTTGGCATGGAGAACTTTGCAAGGGCTAATTCTGATATCATCTCCCTCAACTTCCGCAGCGCAAGCATGATCAGCTCAGACTGTGAACAGTCTCAGGACAGTAACAGTGACCTTAGAAACGATGACAGTGCCAATGACCGGGTGCCATATGGCATTTCTGCCATCGAAAGAAATGCTAGGATCATCAAGTGGTTATATAGCATCAAACAAGCTAGAGAGTCACAGAAGGTGTCCCACGTGTAAGAGGCACAGTGGTGGAAAGGGACTGGGGCGGGTCTGTCTGTGCATACGCAGTTGTGAAGGTTGTGAGGTCTCCTTGAAGTGTTGTGAGCTTCTCCACTCTTTGTGTTGCTTGTTGTGCAATGTTTTCGAGTTGCATGCCTGTCAACATGGCGACTGGCCTGGCTTCCTTTGGTCACCTTGCTGCAGAGCCTGGCTGAACACGCATCTGCCAAAAGTTTCTGGCCAGAATCTAATTAGGGCTTTGCTCTTAAGCAAAACTGTTTACAGGAAAAATGGTATACGATTTCTTCAATATTTATGTGGTTCTTGTGTTTTTATACCCCGCGCTATTGTGTCTTAATTAAAAGTTTTATCAAACTGGCTTTTAAGTTGAAAGCAGAATCTTTTTGAAATTAAAAAAAAAAAAAAGCCACTTTGCCTATATGGGAGACCTTAGCGGAAAGAATGGTACCTGCTACAGAGAATGACTGACAGCCAAGACCCAGGCTGGAGTTTCTGTGAGATGAAGTGAGCGTGACCTTAAGTGGTTGAGTATTGACATTCCCAAGCCATTTAGTGGAGCTTTTTGAGGCGACAGGGCTACCTTGTGTCCAGTGTGTATGCATTCGTGGTTCTTCCTAGTACTGACCTTTCAAAAGGACAATCAGATATGACCCAGGATCAGTAACCTAGGAGGTTAGATATGGGGTGGGAAATTGATGTTCAGACTGATTAATTCAGAAATGTCTAGCATTAATCTTGATAAGACTAGCTACTCTAAGCTAATTCTGAATGCATCTTGTTAAGACTTATTTTGTGAGGTTTCGTTTACTTTTATTAGGAGAGGGGGGCATGATTCCTTAGCTTTCATTGCGTTTCTGACCAAGATCTGCTGACTCAAGCTGCTTTTTCTCATTTTCTTTGTAGTTGTTCTATTTGGGAAAATGTGTAGGAATTGTGCAGGTTTGAACTACCTGAAGACATGAATGAAAACAGATATACCACCTACAGCATTATAGAGTGTCCCATTCATATATGAATCTTTGATAGCAGAATCCTAAGGAGTGTGATTCTGTTATCTTGCATATGTGATTCTCCCAGGCTGTGGATATCAGTTACAGTCCCAGAAAACTGTAAAAACAACATAGGTTCCTACCCTGTGGTCTCTTGTCCTCTTTGCCCCAATACTAGCTCTCCAGGTTATTTCAGTAGCAGTCAGTCAACTAAGCAGTGTGTTCGCAGCAAGAGCACCAGAGAATGGTCAGCTTTCTGCGGACACTCACCAGGTCTCAGCAAACCACCTTAGACTTCATCAGCTAACAGAAAACTGTCTATGGTAATAAAAATTCTTAAGATTTTTGTATACAATTCAGTTGTTCTCGGGTCTTTAAAAGAAAAAAAGAAAAGTGAACCTACACTAATAAATAGCTCTGGTACAGGCTCTAATGGTGATGATTTCTCATTCTCTTTCGGTCCCATAAAAGTTTAACTTTGGGCTATTGGCCAGGAGCACATTTTTGATAGCATTCAAGAAACATTATTTCATTAAATTGCTTTCAACCTATCTCAATTATTCTGAATAGCACTATTCTTAATTGTAGCCATAGCAGTTTGCTCTTGCTAAAATAGTTACTTCAAGGTTGCTAAAATATGCTGCTGCCTCTTCGCCTGGTTCACACTTCTTTTTATTTTTGCATCCTTAATATTTTCACTTTCCTTAAACATCAGGACTTTTCACATTTTCCAGAAGGGTCTTCAGTTGAAATGTTTTTGAAGTCTTACCACAGAGGCATACCTTGGAAATGGCTAGTCCTGGTTTTACTTGCTCAAGCACAACATCAATACCATTGCCTGAGATCATTCATGTGTCCACTTCGCTCACTGGACTGACACAGTCAACATCAAAACCTTTTTCTCAAAAGACTCAGACTTCCATAGCTGTTGTAAGACAAAGCACCGTTCCTCTGGAGCTTGCCCTTTCCCTTAGTGACTGTTGGCTTAACATTTCTTCTAGGGTTCATGCATTATAGATGCATGGCTTTCAGAAACTAGTGGTGATTATTGCTAGACAAATATTATTGATGCACACTTTCCTTCTAAAAAATAACTTGGTTCCATGACTGCCGATTTTAAGTTCTTTCCAGTAATCTCATTGATGTTCAGTTAAACTAGAGCCCTGCTTTCCACAAGAAACATTTTGGAATGCAGTTGTGAATGAAGATGATCTAGGCATTCAAATAAACAGGATAACAGTAAGCTTTCTAAGACAATTAAATAATAAAAAATGAAAGCAAGTTTTGTTCCCTCAGCATTTGTATACAAATGTGATCTTTTAAAATGTATATGCTCATTTTTGGAGAGATATTGAAATACTGAATATTTCTTAATACCACACTGCTTGCAGTAGTTTAGCCATAAGCTGTGCTTAAGTCTTCAAAGTCAATATTGCATAGACCGTATTCAGAAAGGACCACCTCTCATCCCATCCTAAGATACCTAATCCTCTGGTCTGAGTTGTACAGTGGACAGAGAAGAGTTTTGGATCCTAGGAAAGGTGCTAACCTCTTTTCTGTAGTCCACAAAAGAATCTATAAAAGACCTTTTCAGATGCTTAATATTAAGTTTCCAGAGACATACTTCCTAATTGTGAAGTATGCTACCAAATTCTTTCATTTCGTGGATGTGGCAAGTAGATGCCCACTTCAGTGACTGTAGTCATGTTTACATGACTACAGTATATATAGTTCACACTAGTTTTCCTACCTGATGCAGAATGAAATAGGTTTCCATTCAATGGTTTCTGAAAACTAACTGTTGTTTCCCAAAAGCCACCAAATTTTACCATCAGTTTTTCCATAATCATCCCCTGTGCCATTGTCTTAGTTCTAGTTACCAGAAAAATTGTTTCTAGAAAAGAAATTCTCTCTTCAAACCAGTCCTATTCATCTCATATCAGCCACAGAAAACATTCAATTCTCGCTTTGTCACTCCCAGATACAAAAAAAAAAAAAATCTTGATAACTGGGTGACTTGAATAGACTGTTGAGAGGACAAATCCTAACTCCTAAAAGAACAGAAAATGTTGGACATCTACTTCTCCCACATTCCAGCCTCCAGGGTCCTACAACAGAGAAGTTTCCATTTGGAACATGTATCACTGTACTTATGATCTCTTGTATACTAGATTGATTTAGAATTCAACAGACTTAAAACATTATACCCAAATTATCTAAATGTCCACACTTTGGGAATCTTGGAGTTGGAACCAGGTAGTTCTCCTCAGAGTGTCTCATGAAGCTACTGACTAGATGACGGGCTGCATCATGATTTACAGACTGGAGGCTCCTTCCAACATGGCTACCATGGTGTGGCAAAGGGCCTGAGTGCCTTGCTATATGGGCGTCTCCTTGGGGGTTGCTTGAAAGTGGGGCATCTGGTGGGAGTGGTGAGACGTCAAGGCAAAGAGAAACCTCTGTTGCAGTAGGGCATTGGGTGCAGATCTCAAGATACAGCCCATATTGGGAAGAAAATGAGGCCTTGTGAGGTTTTTTGGTTGTTTTTGTTTATCTTTGCTTTGTTGGATGTTTGTTTGTTTGTTCATTTGTGGTGCTAGGGTTTAACCCACGGCCTTGCACATACGAAAACAGGTGCTGAACCTCAGTTACATCCTTTTAAGAGGCCTCGTGTTTTGAATGGAAGAATATCAGAGAACTGAAGGCCATAATTTAAAACGACCTACTGCTGCTGAGACGTTCAGTAGCTCATCATTCTATGAGGAATGTTCCCTCTCTCCTTGGCATCAGTCACTTGCTCTTTCAAGACTACACAACATCCAGTGACTTTGAGTTTCCCTGCAAACTTATCCCACTAAAATGTGATTTTTATCATGACCATGCACCCAACCTTTGTTAGCGTCAATGATGACCTTATGTGAATTTTTAAAAAGTTAACTTTCCTGAAAGAAACTTATTCTCTATGAGAGATTAGAAAAATAGTCCTAATAATTGTGAAGATTTTTTTGTTGATATGAACCATACTCCTGTGTTTTCAATGTTCCTGGAATGCTCAAGCAATGCTCAACTGTCTGCTAGTTGTGGGGTGTTTTTCTTTGGGGGAGATCATGTTGAGGTAGAGGATTTCTTATCAAAAATGCTTAAGATAGGGCTGGAGAGGTGGCTCAGGGGTTAAGCCTCCGCCTTGCAGGCGGAAGGTCCCGAGTTCGGATCCCAGATCCCACGTATAGACGCCAGGCAGAAGCGGGGGCGGCCTGCGCTTCTGGTCCTGGTAGGGCGGAGCCTGTGAATCCCAGGGCAGAAGGAGGTGGAGGCGTCCATGGTGGTTCGCGAATTCGTCCGTGGTTCTACACATACACAGACACAAACACACACACAGACATACACACGCGCGTGCACACATACACACGGTTGAATAAATAATAATAATAATAAAAAAAATTTTAAAAAAATGCTTAAGATAAACATTAGCAATTTTGAAACTTTATAGTTTTTTTACTATTTGCATAAATTTTGCTTGTGAGGATCCATAATACAAATTTCTGACATCTTGAAATGTTCCAAAATGTCCAACTTTGAGTATCAAGTTGGCTTCAAATTTCAGAATATTTCTAATTTTTGGATTGGGGTTACACAAACTGTCTCATGAGTAACCGTTGTATTAAACTACAAAACCTATCCCAGTGAGCCACAAGTAGCAGTTTCTATCCTTACTTTAGAGGTAAAGCACTTTAGCCTCATGGAAATTAAACTCCTTAACCAAGATCGACAGGAAGCAAGTATCTGAATGCACTTGAACCAAAAACTCCAAATCTAGTCTCAATCACCCTGCAGCCCTACTTATGACCAGGTGAGATTAAGAGAGCATGTTGTAGAAAGAGTAGAGGGGGTCTTTGATTTATCCTGATAGCTTTATCTGCCACAGACTATATGTGTAAATGTGTCCCAACCTGACAGATTTCAACAATCTATCCTTCTCTAAATGGAAGCCCATAAATTCAGAAAAAGACTTCAGCTGCTCCAGTAGGAGTGACATGCAGCCCACTGAGTTCAAAGACAAGGTTGTTGATACTGTATTGTTCCTATTTTGAATGCCATATTTTGTCATGCTGTTTTTTTTTTGGAACAAGAACACTTGGAAAGATAAATAGTTCCAATATATAATTACAATACTGCAATCAGGAAACACGTTAGGACTAAGGAATCAGCATCTCTCTATTCTCCTACGCATGGCGTTCTGGCCGCTGATACATTAGGGAAATACTAAAGAGGTCAAGGGTGTGTAAGCTGAACAGGTTCTTAAATTCAGGAGAGGACTGATATCACCGCCTTCTTGAAAATGGCAAACCTGATTCATCTGCTTAGTGCCTTGGAAAGTGGCAGTGACATCTGTCATTTCTGCAGGGCCCTGAGCACATGCTGCACCATAGAACTCCAATCTCGGTAGCTACATGTGCGCCTCTGTCAGTGCTGTCTTGGTTCAGATCCTGTTTCCTATCAACACCACCCCACTTGGTTCAGCCAGAATGCAAGAGAAGGACACACCTTCTTCAGCCTGTGGAACCCCTTCCTCCATTTTCTGAGCCACCTACCTAAGAGGTAGTTTCCACCCCCTCATCTATGAAAGGGAGGAAAGTGGTCTGCTGGCTGAGTCCCTTAGAGCACCAGGTTTGGAGCATTAGAATATTTATGGAGAATATAAAAATTCTGGATTCATACCATGCCAGCAAGTAGGGGGACAAATGAGGTTTAGTGAAAGACAGACATTTTATTAAATAGCATTCTTTAAATATTTTTATTTCTTGACACTTTCATGCATGAATTTATGTCATTTTCACCACTTACTACATAATCCAACACCCCATCCTTTCCCTCTGCATGCTTTCTCCTACCTAGCCAGTCTCCATCCTGCTGTCATGTCTTCTTTGCACGTGTGGCCCACTGAGCTTTTGACTAATAATCAACCACAACATCTAGGATGCCTGTACTGGCAAGTGCTTGATTATGTGCTAGGTCAGGGATGCCCTGTGTGTGGGTAAATCATTGAGGAAAGTAGCTCCTCTCTTCCTGTCTGGCATTAGCTCTCAGTAGTCTCTCAGGGAGATGCAGTGCCTCTGGAGATCTTTCCTCTTTCATTATTAAATGTTAAAAGACCAACTGTTGTGCAGGTCTTCTGGAAGCGCACCTCACTGCATTGAGTTCCGGGGTGCAACATTCCTATCATGACCAGAAGACACTGTCTGGCAGCCCCTCCCCACCTCAGGCTGATAAAATCTTGCTGCCTTCTCTCCTACAAGGTTCCCTGAGGGTTAGTGAGTAATTTTGATGTCCTGTTTTGGTCTGAGCACTCCACAGTCACTTACAGAACGACATTTTCTTCTATAGCTGCTGTGGAGGATTGGTTGGGAAAGAAATGAAGTTCAGAAAAGAATTCTTCCTGAATTGAAGGGTCCAAAAAAAAAAAAAAAAAAACCATTAGTCTTTCTGGTTGACAGAAACAGACAGATGGGAAGCAGCCAGGCATGCATTGGACCACAATACTCAGGGGATAAAAATGAGTCTTTGACTAGCTGAACATTCCATTTGCCTTGAAATCTTGAAACAACTGTCAGCAAGTCTTAGACGCTATGCTAAGCCCTTTGTCGCTGAATCTCATTCTTGAGAACGTTATACGTACATGAGAATCCATCTCTCTGATGGGGTATGTGAGGATTAAGCTAGTTTTCAAAGGCACATATCCAATAAGTAGAAAAGGAAATATAGGTTAATAAACCATCCTGACTCACTTACGCATCTGAAAATGAAGTTTTAATGTCCAGTGTGGGCATTGTTCCCATGCAGTAAGTTATGATGCAGAATGCTCCTCAGAAGTTGAAAAGTAGTAAAGGTAGTGGTTCCGGTGACATACACATTCTGCTACGTCGAGATTCTGGGCAGTGATGTAAGCCCCGGGTTCCACGAGGCAGCAGCCTCCCAGGGAGAGGCCCACTGCACTACCGAGCTGGGGTTTTTGGAAGATTGGTATAAGGTACACATCTTCTGTTTGTTCTCTCTCTCTGTGTGTGTGTGTGTGTGTGTGTGTGTGTGTGTGTGTGTGTGTGTATAAGTACACAAGAGAGTAGTTGAGCATGTGTGCCTGTGCAGGACTGTTGTCTCTATAACTGCTTATATGTCCCATGGTCTTCAGGAGATCGGTCACCATTTTCTTTTTTTTTTTAATTATTATTTATTCAATTGTGCATGCGTGCGTGCGTGTGTGTGTGTGTGTGTGTGTGTGTATGTGTGTAGAACTACGGGCGAATTCGGGAACCACCAGGGACCGCCTCCACCTCCTGCTTGTTTACTCTGCCTGGGGATTCACAGGCTCCGCCCTACCAGGACTAGAAGCGCAGGCCGCTTCCACCCCGCGTCTATACGTGGGGTCTAGGATCTGAACTCAGGACCTTCTGCCTGCAAGGCAGAGGCTTAACCCCTGAGCCACCTTTCCAGCCCCCGGTCACCATTTTCTAGGCCTGGGTCCTTTATCCATGAGACTCCGTGGATCTCTCCTTCCTGCTGTAGCCTTTCTCTCCATTGCTATCTGCTGCCTCCCCTGCCCTCTCTGAATTGGTAGAACCTGAGTCTCTTCCTACCAAGCTCCCCTGTGGTCCAGGGTCCCCAAGGACATCCTTAGCGGAGGATTTTTCAGTTGCTGTTCTTGCATTGCTGACTCTCATCCTAGATGCCCCTTCAGTCGTAATAACTTCACAGAACTCTTCCAGGGACCTTATGTGGAATAGTATCCTTTGTTTGGTTTAAGCTCTGCTTAGTGTTCCTTACCATCTGAAGTTATCTTCTTCATAAGTCTATTTGGATCACTTTCTCCCTCCTTTGCCTAGTTTAGTGCCTGTCACAAAGCTGGGCCTAACATGTTTCCACGGAATGAATGATCAAATCTTGTTCCACAGATGGGAAGTGGAATTGTCATTCAAGACTTTCCTCCTTATTTGTCCTTGGAAAATAGACAGAAGGATGGGATTAGGTCCAGAGAACGAGCCTCCCTGCTCAGAGACTTGATAAGCAACTATTTTTCTTCCTTTGTGCAGCTTGCTTCTGAGGACGGGATAGGACCAGGGCACACGACAGAGGAAAGCTCTTGCAAGGACAGGACACAGCACAGAACACAGCTATAGACGCCATCTTGATGTGGGAGGGCACCCTTGAACAGTTCCCAAAGGTCAATGACAAACACCTCTCCAGACCCTGCTACCAGGTGCTGACCATTTGCGCCTTCTCACTGGACTGTCTGTAGACCACCCTGGCTCGCGTGCCTCCCTTTTACCCTTACAAAGTGAGCACATTGAAGCATCAGCCCCAGATTTAACCTCCTGTTGTCATGGGTGCTGGGGAGGGGGAAGCCCGTGGGGATGGAAGTGCTTCCTACATGGAACGGGCTGCACAGCGGTGGCTTCCCACAGATAACATCTGGAAGACAGGAGAGAGGCCTCCCGTTACACCACTTCCTGAGATGCTTGGGTAAGCACGTTTTGCCTTCTCCAGGGTAAACAGGTTGAACGTTTCAAGGATCTCGGAGCAGATGGATTACAGTACCAGGTGAGTTCTCTGCAAGGTGACACACACGGGTGCTGCAGATCTCCTGGTCCTTCTCCCTCTCTTCTGTCAAGTGTTAAGCCATCACTTGAGCTACCGAGTGCTTTATTTTGGGAGAAAATGTTGAAATGCACGCGTTTGGTAACTTGATGGGCTTTTCCTGTTTCTTCCCAGAGAGCTGACAGCTGTGCAAGGTTGAGGAATGTGTGGTTCATATCCTGGACTCCAGGAGGATTACCCCGCTTGCTCTGGACAAAGGCCCAATAAGTCTTAGTCCTGTTTCAGATTTCTTACAGCAGGGCAGCTCCCAAGCATCTGATGTGAAGCTGGCTCACCCCCACCCAAAAGACTCCTTTCTCTCTAGCTTTATGAGCTAGCTTCCATTTGTTGAGAATTCTTGGGTGTAAAGTGCCTGCAAATTGAGATCTGGGTAGCGTTTCACATTCCCAAATGTTCTCAGCATTTTCCTCCCCACCTGATGCCTATAAAGCGGGTTTAAGAGTTGAAATGGGCTTTTGTGCTTTCTGCACTTGATTCTTCAGGAATGTATCCCAGGCAAATGTGCTGCTGCTAACATTACACCCTGATTATTTCTAAAATTAAAATCCTGATGATTTTTTTTTTGTCCCTTTCAAGGAGATTTGACCAGTAGTAGAAATGCTGGTGTCCAGGCGAGAAAGAAATGTGAAGCATCTCTTCTTTTGAAGGATTCCTTCACTGATGAGTGAGTTGCTTTTGCACACATCCAGATGTCCGGAGAAAGAAAGAAAATATAGGCATAGTGAGCTGGTGAGCAAGTCCCTTGAACAGTGAAAAGACATAGCTGTGGCCATAGCATGGCTCCACCTGACTATTTTCTCTGCGTGCACACAAGTCCACCAAAGTTCCCCTCGTAAAGACAGAGAACTCAGGATCATTCTGGCGGTCCTAATATGGAGGTAAGACAGAAAAGGGTTTATGGAATGTTCTCTACCCACACTGTCCTGTCCTTGAAAGGCTCCCTGACACATATAATACTGCTCCACATGAGCCTTCTCAATCTTATTTCTGTTTCAGACATTGCTGCCATGTCCCAGGCCTAGTTGTGAGGTTCAGAGATTCAACCTTCCTGGCAGAACAGCCACCCACAGACATGACAAGTTCTGAGATCCTGAACCCTAGTAACCAAAAACTCCACTCTCACCTCAAAGGAAGAAAGAGGTGTTTTATTTTGCTTTTTTTTTTCCTTGAATCAATTACAAATGACCATGGCATAGGAACATGAACTCAGAGTGTACTGGGCTGCCTATGTCTGCGTGGAAATGGTTGCATGAAGTTTGTACAGTAAGGAAACAAAAGGAAGTCCTGAGTCAGGTGCTTGCGGTTGCAGCAAGGCCGGGAACTCTCTGCTGCAGGCTTCAGGTGCTATCTGGTGACATTCTTAGCTTTTGGGTTGGTGGAAGTTGGTGGCCTGTTAATACATTCCAAAAAATTTTACATGAAAATCACAAGGACGTCAGGTCAGACAACACAAGCGAGCAGTGAATGGCTATTAAGTGACAAAAGACAGTCTAAGTCCATGAGGTCCAGATTTGTAGCATTCTGGTTGAACTATAGAAGTTTTGTAGAATCTAGAACGTAAGTTTGGAGCTTTTGTTTTTTGGGAACTTTGGGTCAGAACAGAGACAGAGTAGAGATGAAATGAGCTAAGCAAGTCAGATGTCTATTGGTGTCTGGTGATAACGTGTGCTTTGAAAAACAGAATAAAATAAAACAACATTATGGCTTCTCTGAATAGAACAGCGTGAAAGAAGCACCTTACAGAAACATCCTGAAAAGTCACGCAGTACTTGGCACTTACAGTTAGCTGCAGAGAGGCCAGCAGGCTGAGCGGAAGTAGGTTGAATGGCTCATTCTACTAGCCATTTAGGAATAAAAGTCTAGGGGAAAAAACAAGTTTATACACAAATGTAAGTTACAGATAAATCTATGTAGAATGAGATTAAGCAAGATTTCAAGGATTTTCATTGGGAATTTTAGTCTTTGAGAGTTTCTATTTCCTATTTGAATCACTTTTATGTGCCTCAGCAACTCAGTTCTCTGAAGATAATAGAGGTCAAGGGATGCAGAAGCAGGTAGAAATGGAAGCCAGCCCTGTGTCCCATTCCATTGCCATAAGGCATGGAAAGGAGCCAAGAGAGTTGAGAACCACGATGTTTCTTCATATGTACTGTTTAACTCATCCTGTTATTTAAATCCCATTGTTTAGTCTTTTATTTTTGTTTAATTAATACTATTTGTTTAATAGACAAAAGCAGATAATATGGGGTGATATATGCTTTCATTATTTCAGTTTTCATTTTTCGTGTGAATATTATGTGTGTATTTGTGAAGGCCCAAGGGTAACATCGAGCATCATCCTAGATTCTCTTTCTCCTTATTGCTTTGCTCTATGGTTTCCCAGGTTCTGTCTTGCAGGACCAGAATCGCAGGCCATCACCATTTCCACCTGACATTTTTACATGAGATCTGGGACCTGAACTCAGGTTCTTTTGCTTGTAAAGCAAAAGTTTTAACTCCTGAGCCATCTCTCCAGCCTGACATATGATTTCAAATAAACACATAGCTTTCACATTTAAAGCAATTGTCTGTACTATGTACCTATAGCATATACATGTAGCATGATTTATGTACACATATGTAATATATATAATATATATCATATAATATATGCCATATGTAGCATAAAACACTGTATATGCATACATAAACTATACATGCACGTTATGTGCAAACATGTAACATACATGATATATAACATGCAACATATTTGTATATACATATATAATATTTAACACTACACATGCATCATAATATGTACACATGTGCAGTTACATACACAGTTACATTTGAGTCCTCGCTAGTCTCACTGAAGCTCAGAGCTGTGTTTACAGTGGCAAGTTGAAGAAAGGATCAGCCACCAGCCCCACCTGAAGAGCAAACAAGATCCATGGTGGAGACTAGCAAAGAAGCCAGAACAATCAGGATCTTTGATGGGAGTCAACCAGAGGCTGAAGGATTTCTGAGAACTTGAAACTGCTCTCTGTCACCCAGCCAAACACAATAGCTCACACTCCTCAGTCTGCCCCTGGAACACCCCGAACCTTTCCCACCTTCTCTACTGAGAAAATCAGAACTGCCTTGGAGTCAGAAAGGATTCAATTTCCACATCCTCCTCATGCAGTGGACAACCTCGTGCACTCATGCAGTTCCCTTTACCTTGTATTGTCCTCTGTGAAATGGAGCTGCTGCTGGTGGCTTCCAGCTGTGGGCGTTAGTTCTCTTCTGATAGTGATGTTCACCTACAGCCATAGCAAAACTCAGTTTCACCCCTGCTTCTTCTCACCAGCCACTTAACTGAGGGGGTCATGTTTACTCAGTACAGTATATGATCACCATGGAGTGGGAGAGCAAGCTGTAGGAAAAGACAAGCCCCAGAGACCTTCTTCATTCATACAAATAAAAATGACCACTGTTTATTACAGTTTCCCTGGAGCATCAGAAGTCAGATTAGCCGGAGATACAACATAGCAGCAGGAGCGTCTGGTCATCTTGAAAACTTTATCCCTTCCCTACTCCAGTTCCAGTTCAGATCCTATGAATCCAAATCAAACAGTCTCCTTTCCCAGCCATTCTGTTCCTACCACCCACAGGCAGTGGATCCCTCCTGTGTATGGTAATGGCAAATATTTCTGATGTAGACCGTTTCTCAATAAATCTTGCATAGCCTGGCGCCTGGTGGCTGTCTTCTATTGTTTTTTTAATTGTTGTCAGGGTCAAAGGTTGTTGTTTAAGATTAATACTCTGTTTACCTTTCCCATTGAAAAGGCAGTGGGAACCACTCCATCCTCCACCCCCACCATCCACACATCCCCAGCCACTGACTTCATGTGGGGAACCCCATTTCACATGCACACTGCTCCTCCATTAATGTAAATAAGGATTTACTTAGTAACTCTTCCACTTTTTAAGAAATTAATTTATAAAAATTAACTGTTGCGGGGCTGGAGAGGTGGCTCAGGGGTTAAGCCTCTGCCTTGAAGGCAGAAGGTCCTGAGTTCGGATCCTAAACCCCACGTATAGACGCCGGGTAGAAGCGGGGGCGGCCTGCATTTCTATTCCTGGTAGGGCGGAGCCTGTGAATCCCCGGGCAGAGTAAACAAGGAGGAGGTGGAGGCGGTCCATGGTGGTTCCCGAATTCGCCCGTGGTTCTACATACACACCGCACACACATACACACCGCCACATACATGCATATACACACACACAATTGAATAAATAAGAAATAATTTTTAAAAATTAAAAAAAAATTAACTGTTGCTCCAAAATTGTTTTTGGGTGTAGAGGCCTGTGGATACTCGCATGTAATTGAAAACTGAGATAATCCTCACTGGGGATCACAGGACTCTATCCCTTTCGTAATCAATGCCTGGAGTCAGATAACATTCCATGCAATTAGAGCTTCCATTGTGCTTCTAGGGCTCTATTCCTTTAGGAATTTTAGTGAAATTAGGCAAAGAGAAGAGGAAAGCTTCCAGAATGTTGTACAATTAGTCCCCTATAATCTGCGGGTCTCTTACCTGTGTATACAACCAAATCTGGATCGAAAATATGTTTTAAAAGTGATCATATTGAATATATATGTAACATTTTTCTTGCCATTATTCCATAAAAGTAAAGAGAACAACTTTTTATACAAGTATTGAGAGGTGATGGAAAGTCTGTGGGACAGACACAGTGGTGCCCTTGGTAAGATATTTTCTGGGCAGCAGCCTGGGTCCCAACCAGCCCTGCCCAACCTCCCAGGCCAGGCCTTGCTTCTTCAGGTGGTCCCTGAGCCTCCAGGTGGTCTAGCAACACCCTGGTGGGTATTCGGAATCAAAGTGTGACATTTGCTTTGCTCCTCTTGTGAGTGAGGATTACATCAACGGTACCTGACCAGGACAAAATTCAAATCAATGTTAGTGGGTGTATTCAAAAGTTTCTGGGCATTGCAAGGCAAACAATGACTGTAAGCGATCTGTCCAAACACCAGAGCAAGTTATCACAGGTGCCTCGGATCTTGTCCAGAGGTTGCTGAGAGAACTGAGGCACTGTCAGCAGGTGCTGGAGGACAAGGTGCTGCACCAGAACCACCACAATCCCTTGGGATTCTGGGATTCCCCTGAGCAGGTGCCTGCCAATATCGCTTGGGAATAACTTTATCTTTGGTGTGATATTTGTTTACCCCTTTCAGGGGCTCATATGAGGGGCATGCCATACTGCAGTCTATGTGAGAATGTTACCACATTCACTACAATACTCCAGCTGTCGCTATTGGACTACTGCATAATGCAGTGACCCTCCCTCCCGGACAAAAAAAAAAAAAACCTGCTCTAAGCTTACATGCTTATTCCCCAGCCTAAGATGGTGCCCCGGGCCCCTCTTACCTGCTCTACCTGTTCCCGCTGGGGGTCCCCAGATCTCGCATGAGTCCTTTAGTAGCAGAGTCGTCCCCACCCCCACCCCCCCATATGGAAATATATGGTAAAGTTCAGAATGTTCCTAGTGGAGGCTCCAAAAGCTGCTGCAGCTCCATACATTCGCGCTGAGGCAGCCCTCCTATTCCTTTCCCTCCAGAGGTCTCCAGTGAGGTCTGTGGTCTTTGCTCCTACTGGACGCCGAGGGGGCTGCCTTCCCCTTCAGTCACTGTATTCTTTTGCTTAGTTTTTGGTCAGACCTGTGGTATTCTAGAGGCCAAAGTTACGTTACCTGGAAAAGGTAGCTACACCATCACAGTAACATTGCTTTTAGTGGCCGATTTGTCCTTTTGGTGGAGACTGTGCTGCCATTGATGCAGAGATAAGAATGCATGGGACATGCTCAGGGACTGGCCCCAGAGCAAAGATGGGAAGTCTTGGTTCTCAGCTCTACCCACTGAAGGGATGTGAATAAAGATATCTGCCCAGAAATTAGGGAGGGAGTCAGCCAAAGATGCTTATGAAAGTAAAACCTAGTGAGTTCCAGAAAGCTTCCTAGCTCAGAGTTTTGGCTTTATTGTTCTGTTTTGATTCACAAATGTTTGAAGCATGCTAATTCTGACAACTATTCCTCATTCTCAAATGAACGTCCGCTCCACCAAGCAGAAGGGTTGCTGCTTAGGTCTGATCACTGACTTTGAAAGCAATCTAAAACAACAGTGATCCTCTTTCAGAGGAGCACAGAGCGACTGAACATGATGACATTACACATATAATTGCATCAGAAACTAGGCCACAAGTCCATGAACTCTGTCACATAACCATTAAAAGTGTGGTGGTGGGGTATGAAGAAGAGGCCTGCATGCCAGCGTCCTCTCTGGTCACACATTTCTGTTTATTTCCTGTGATGAATCTATAAGCTGCCTATTGACAGCAATGTTAATTGTGAATGTTTCTTTATGCCTTCGAAAGTCACATTTTTGATTAGTTGGGTTTTGCCTTTGTAGTACCCACCACCCCCTTTCTTGAGACAACACCTGTCTTAGTTACTCATCTGTTGTGATAAATACATGATGAAAACAACTTAAGGGAATAAGGATGTTTTTTATTAGCTTACATTTTCCGGTTACGATTTGTCATCATGGTAGAAGAGTTATCAGTAGAAATTGAGGAAACCGGTCATATATCTACCAGAAAAACTGACACAATCATACTTCTCAGCATGCCAGTCTGCCAAAGTCAACTAATTCTCTCTTTGTGTTATTCATCTGCCCAGAGAATGGTCCCACCTACTATGGAACGAGTCTTCCCAAAGATATCATATAGACTTGCTCAAAGGCTTGTCTTACCTAGATAATTTTCCATAGGTGTGCCTTATGGCTCAGCTCTCAATTGACAACTTGACATCTAAAACTATTGCTACAACACCCCTCATTTTCTTAATGTACTGAGTTTTCCTCACCACTTCCCTTCATCAATTCAGTTCACCACTGACTTTGGGGGTACCTGTTACTCAGAGTATCCCATGTCTAAGACTGTATGAATGTTCCCAACTTTCCCGTGAGTAGAGAAGACACAACTCTACCAATGGGAAGGGATCTTAGAGTTGCTTTCCCCCTAGAAGTAAAATTGAGTAGAGGCAAAACACCATGGTCTGGTCCAATCAGAGTTACCTGCCTAACTCTCAGTTCTACAAAGAGAAACAAATTCTCTCTCTGTTTTGATTAGTCCATTTAAATTGGCTTGCTGTCAGCAAAAGAAGTTAGGTCTAAAGCCCTGCATGGGGTATCATTTAGACAGTGAAGAGCCCTGTAGCCTTTGGGTCAGTTTCTCAGGCTCATGTTCCCTTTAGAAACTGTGTTCAAATGAAGATTTCATTAGTGAACACAGCAGGGCCCTATGGAGTGGATAAACAGAATTGTTAAGAACTGTCTGACCAAAGACCACCACTCAGCCATTCCAGCTAGAGGGTCTTCCTCCACAGGAGGCAAACGGGGCACTTCAAATCAAATCTGTTTAAGTAATGCACAGTGCTGATGAAAAAACTGGAAATGGCAGAAAAGTTTTTAAAAAAGTAGTATTTCTCCACAATTCTCTTAAGACAAATAGATAAATAGGCTGCTAATTCTCATCAATCTTTCTGTCACCCCTATGAACTCATAGACAGGGATACTCTTTTGCACTTTTATAATCACAAAACCTAGCAGTATGCCTGTCTCAAAAACAAACAAACAACAACAACAAAACTACTAGTGCTGGCGAAATAGCTCAGTGGGTAAAAAGCATGCTTGCAAATCCGGTGACCTGAGTTCAATCCCTGAAAGCTCACATGACGGAAGGGTTGTTCTCTCGTCACCACCTGTACACCATGGCATGTGTGTATGCACTCTCTCTCTCTTTCTCTCTCTCTCTCATAAGTAGAATATTTTAAAAACACAATAAGTAATAAAAATAAGGAATGAACGAATCAATTAAATAGTGCAGCACCCTGCAGTACTCCTGAGTTCTCAGAAGAATCCGCTTTATAAAGCACTCAGAGAGAGAGATAAGAAGCTAGCCTCCTCCAGAATCCACAGCCAACTGTGGCCACCCTGCCCTGGACACAGACTACTTTGACATACTTGATAGAATTCTGAACAGAAATTGGGTCTGGAGTTAGATTTTGAGTTTCTCTTGGCTCACAGAGCAACTAGTGTTTTGAGCTTCAATAAATATTAGATTCAGTTACTTCATTGACTGGATTTTGTTTCCCCAGAATGCCCAAACCTAATTCCTCTTTCCACCCATGTAAGGGATCAGAGCTCAACTACACAGTAATATCCCTAGCTCTTTTCCTAGGCTCAAAGACGTGAAACTTTGTAAACTGGAGCCTCATCCTGGTCTGCACCTCAAGGAGGATCTAGCCCACCGTGGATGAAACATCTTCGTACAAAGACCTTGGATCCATTTTGAAACCCATTTTAGATCCCATGGAAGGAGTATAATCCAAGTGTTCAAATTTTAGTTTTTATTTCAGAATAAGATGCAATTATAGAGCAAGTGATACATTGATGGTTCTCAGACTGTTATCTTGGGAGCCATTCTGTAAGCAGAAATCCCATTTATTTTAAGAAGTGGCACCTTGAGGGGGAATGGCTGTGTCATCCCCACAATGGCTGCTCTAGGGGAAGCTTCATTTGCATTCATGATCTTCATCAAGTTTACTAAAAGCATATGTTCTTGTAGTAGGACCATATGATGCACTCATTTCAGAAACAGTCACCTCACGTGAGGCATATGTGGAGGGCTGTTTGTACTAAGGCATTCTCTGTTATTGTTTGTGGGTTTACTGTCTACAAGAGCATTACTAATATTTAGGTTGCTTAACGTTTATTTTGCCCTTGTTCTAAATAGAACTGTGATGAAAGACTGCAAAAGACACATTTCAAACAAATGATTTTATAAAACAACAACAACCAAACTCCAGTAAAGGCTAAGGATAAGCAAGAAGCATATTCTTCAATGTTTACATTTGTCAATTTTTAAATGTAATCATCTGCACTTAAATTCATGTTGTTGCACTTGGAATTATTTTTAAAAATAGTATATGCATCATGCTAGCTGCTTTACCTGGTGCCATCGTTTGAATACACGTTGTCTCCCACAGGCTCATGTATTTGCGTCCTTAACTGGCGTTGATTAGGACAGTTGTGGCGCATTGAGGAGATGGGGCCTTGCTGGAAGAAGATGGGTCTCAATTTACTTTTATTTTCTCTCTCTTCATCATAGGTGCAGTAACCTGAACCAGCATTTTGCTTCTGCTGTGTGATTCCTACTTTTATCCCCTCTGGAACCTTAAGCCAAATAAATCTCCCTTTTTCCCTTAAAGTTATATATGACCATTGTCTCACAGCAACAAAAAAAAGAGTAACGGCAATACTTACTTAGTATATCAAATTTTATCAGAAAGCTATTTTAATAAGTGTAGAATAAAATTGCACCTATGATACGATATTGTAGTATGTATAAGGGCGGTGCTCCTGTTTGGCTGTATACTACATTATCCTAATCCCTAATAATAGTATGTTATGCTATATTTATGATGATCACTCAAATGTATTATCTCTGATGGAGAAAAAGGTAAAGAAAAGCAGAAAAGGAAAATTGGCACCACTGTCTTGTGGGGATTCCTCCAGTACAATCACACTTCCCCTAGGAGCAACCCCGAGAGAAAAACGGCTGAGCCTGCACTGGTTGGATTTTATTGGATTATCTTCAGTCTAGCTCATTACTCAAAGAAAATTGCACTGGCCGAAACCCACCAACTCTGAAGGTACAAGCACATTTTAACAGGGTCTGTCTGGGGTGAGAGGGAAGGCCAGGGAATGCTTCCATCCAGAGAAGCCAGGCTAACCAATCAACAGTTCAGCACAGAGGCCTGCAGGTCTGTATGGTGACTAAGTAGAGGAAAGCAACTTGTGGGAAGCACTTTCTAGTGAGTAAGAAGGTGATAGTGCCATGCTCAGCTTCTGCCCGCGGCATACCTTTGCCCAGTACCTTTAGCCCCTTCCATGTCAGCTTAAACTTCATTCATGTCATTGAACAACCATCCCTGTGAATCTGCCCACCTGATCCAGGTGCTTCGGCCTGATTTCACACATTTGGAATGACTTTCCCTTCCGCTGATTGTCTTGTCTTTGCCAGTAGGCAGTCAGCCTCATGAAGAGGACCATGGCATCTCCCACTGTTTGCCCACAACTTAACCAGCATCCCCGAGACTTAGCTAGGAGTTGAATTTCTGTTGAAGGACTAAGTCAATGATATAAACTCCATAGTCCAAACTCTCTGTATTCTTCATTGCTGTGTCCTGAGAATCCAATCTAGATCATTAATGAGTGTACAAGGAATCGTGGAGTAAGAAGGTCACTGAGATTGAGACAGGCATCATCAATGAGTGTTTCTCATTTGACAAGGAACACAGTTTTACACACACATACACACCATTAGTTGATTATCATAGAATGAATAGTAACATAATAGAAAAACCTGAAGGAGATTACAATCATCTGTGGGACAGCATTAACATCAGCAGTGTTGGGATGAACCAGCGTCACAAGTCTCCAGGAAGAAGCCCCAGGGACAGAATTTACCTATACAGAGGTTATGGGAGCGAGTACTGCGAGGAACTTTTCCTTGGTTCTTATCACAAGCCCAATGACAAGGGGAGCTTGTGGTATAGAAAGGACCTATTCCCATGTCAGAAATGAGGGTCCAGCAAAGGTAGATGATTCAGTTGAACCAGTGCCACAGTCTGACCATGACCAGGATTTCTAGCTCCAACCTGAGTTGTCGCTCCACTTCCTTTGCCTCTCTCAGGGCCTCGAGTACCCGAGGAGAGCAGAATAGCTCCACAAGGAGGAGAGTTAAGTGCTGGCACACATTGCAGATTCAAGTCCTAGTTCTATTTCCCGGACGATCAGGAGATGGGAACACAGTTGATATTTTCACACCCTGGTTAGCTATCACTGATGGAAGTTGGACCACATCTCTCCAAATTTTCAGCAAGTGCTTTGATCCTAGAAAGTACATTTTCTGTCTAGAGGTTCATGTCATATACTTGGCAACCATTTATTTGCAGTATGATCTGAGAAGTTGCTAGGAATGTGTTAAGAGATGCAACTTTCATCAGAATCTGGCGCTTTGGTAAAATGACTGTAATAACTCTGAGACAGGAACAAAGAAAAAAATCAAAGTCTGTGAGTAAACTAACAGAAAACGAACTGAAACTGCCAATACCCTACCCCAACCCTCCACACACTCAACAGGTCAAAAGCTACCATTCGTTTAGTCAGTTTTTTCAGTCACAATTTTCAAAGGTTTATCTCTGCTTTCAAAAATGCTTGCACTATGTAAAAAGCCTTGAAGGGCATAATAAGCTTAAGTCTCTATTGGTTGACTTAAACAGCAAAGGGCCACTGTCCAGATTCCAGAGAATAGAGAGTGCTTCTTTACCTTCATTCTGCTGGCACTTAATAAATAGCTACTGTGCAGGAGGCATTAGGCACCGGGTGTCAGTAGGCTTCATACAGGGTCTGGATCACGGAGGACAAAGGGAGGTAAGGTTGGCATGTAGAATGAAGCTAGGGCAAACAAAGGAGCCAAAACATGGAGTACAAAGAGCCCTAGTCATTCAGACCTTTGCCTATCAAAATGTGTGGTATAACAGTGTGACAACAGAGGACAACAGTGTGAGGAAGGTAGTCGAGAGTTAAGTAATTTTGATATCTGCCTTGTAGTCCATTAGAATTTCTCAAGAATTTCTTATTAGACCAAAAGTTCCATTTTTAAGAGGCTGTTTGTTTAAATGATCCTTTATTAAGCTTTATTAAAGTTTGCTGGCTGCAAACATTTTCAGATATTTCCCGTTAGAGGTAATCCAGGCAGCTGAAGGTGGGACTGCCACGCAGTAAGTGTCTGTGACAGTTTAGCAGATGTTGGCATTCAGCTCAACAGATCTCTGAGGAAAGAGTCCATGTTTCATGCTACTTGTGACTTGTTTGTCCAAGGGAATTAGAACAGAATTGCTTAGCTCTGATGTCCAGTGTATAGTTGTACATGTCTGCTTGCCTCTCTGTGCTTCTGTTGGTATCATGAGGCAAGGACAGTGAGATACAGATGGAGAATCCCTGGATAATTTTCATAACAAAGCCAGCCTGGATCAACCAACCCTCCAAACCAGCAGGCATGTGAAGACATAAGGAATACATATTGCTATGTCATTGGAGGGTTTATTACTTTAGTTACTGACCGCTACACTATTAGACTAGCAAAATGCCATGTAAGAATTTGTTGAATAAGGAATCAGTGGTTACAGAGGCATAGAAGATAGTATCTGACTTAGTAGATGAAAGAAGAAGAAAGCTATGGAGAGCTACTTCTTGAGTTACTTAAGCATGGATGTCGGTTCCCAGTATATAATAAGCAAAAATGATATTTCTATAAGGCATTGTTCTGTGCTATTAACTACTTTCTAGTTTGAAGGATCAATATTATTAACATTAAAACTAGTAAAGTATTAGTGTCCCTAGAGTTCGACACCAGCTGTCCTTCAGTACTTGGACACCACTTTTTTTACTCTCAAAATGTGGCATTTACTCCATCCCTGTACTCGTCCACCCTGCCAGGCCTCAAAGCAGAAGTGACAAAATGCCACAAGATAAACAATTTGCTGGTATTGTCAGTATGAAAACCAGTCAGAGCCACCAGCAATCATCCAAGAAAAGCTGCACTTAAGGAAGATTTTGCCTGGTTTTCTGCAGATGCAAGAGATTTAAATAAACATCCAGACTTTTGCATACCTAGTGAGATTAAGCCTCTGAACCTGTCACATGCATAAAAATCTAAAGCAAGAGAATAAGAAAAGAAGAAGCAGTTCATGAATAAAAATTATATTTAACAGTAAATGTCCGCTTGCTCTTGGTCGCTTCCCACAGAAAGAGGACAGACAATATTTTGAACAGATCATTCAAAAACCATCAGCATATGTAGATTGCATATAAAACAAGGTATATATGCAATGGATCCTTACAGAGACAAACCTATCAAGAAAATGGAGTAGGGTTCTGTGTTGCCACATACCTAAAGATATTGATGGAATAACTTCTGTTTGATTGCCATGAATATTTGATGTGCACATATTCGGGAATTTTCTGTTTGCTGTACAAGCAGATGGCTAGTAGTGAAAAAGCATAGAACTTACTGAAACATCTGAATCCCAGGCCATTTGATTTATCCTGAATACCAAATTAAGCATTGGAATCTCTTAAATTATAGTGCATAATTTTCACTAGCTTGATTATATGTTTAAATTCTGTTCCCAGATTAACTAATGAAATCACAAATCATGAAACCATTTGAAAGTAAAGCATCATAGCAGCTCTTCTAAAAAAAATTAAAATTTTCAGGATGAAAGAACTAAAAAAGTTCTAATAACCCCCGATCATTTATAGAACTCTGATCATTTAACCCCCGATCATTTATAGAACTCTGATCATTTACAGAACACACACAATGGAATCTTACCTTTTCTCTGTGCCACTAAAAATACTTTTTAAAAATTTCATTGTGCATTAAAGCGAGTTTTCCTGTAGCTTCAAAAAAAATTCACTGGTGGTGTGTAAAATTCAATTCACTTTGCTCCATTTAATAAGTGATAGTCCATTTCTTCCACTTATCTCTTTTAAGCAGTTGATTTCTTCCAACGGCACCCCAACTTAACTTGACAAAGATATCGACAATTAGTGTTATACTGAGTGGTTTTTTGGTAAGTAAAATAAGCATGTCTTTGGAGGGCAGCAAGAAACTGAGGCTACTACTTTCTGCTTTTTCCTATTAAAATGGAGGGCTCTTCCACCTGCTGTACATAGTGTCCCATGCCCTATGACTGATCCCTGCAAGCATCAATCCCATGTTACACTCTACTGGGCTCTGTGTAGTGTGACTCAATCAGGTTAAAAGCACCAGAAAACAAGCAAGCCCCCTTCTTTGATGAATCCATGACCTCTTCAGTTGCCCTGTCTTGTTTCTGTTTGTCCAGAGCTAGAGTGATAAATGGCACCTGTCTGTCTCTGCCTTCTCTTTTTTTTATTATTATTTTTTATTATTTATTCAATTGTGCGTGTATACGTGTGTGTGCGTGTGTATGTATGTGTGTGTGTGTGTGTAGAATTACGGACGAATTCGGGAACCACCATGGACGCCTCCACCTACTTGTTTACTCTGCCCCGGGATTCACAGGCTCCGCCCTACCAGGACCAGAAACGCAGGCCGCCCCCGCTTCCACCTGGCGTCTATACGTGGGCCTAGGATCAGAACTCGGGACCTTCCGCCTGCAAGACAGAGGCTTAACCCCTGAGCCACCTCTCCAGCCCCTCTGCCTTCTCTTGTACCTTGAACGTCTCCACCCATTAGAACCAAGCATCAAGTCTGCCCTCGTCACCATGAACAAGCACTCCTTGTAGTCAGCTGCAGTGGGCACTTGGAGGACCTCATCTCCCTCAGTCCATTGAAGTATTCCCGTTCACATTCACCCTCCTTTCTGGACCACCTCCTCCTGCTGGTGTGGCATGGTCCCACACTCCTGTGGGCACCAAGGGAGGCTACACTGGCCATTCCTCTTCAGGTTTGTTTGTCCACACTGACAATGGTGGAGGGCTCCAGAATTTTCTTCTGAGCTCCTTTTCTTCTTTGAGTTTTTTATGTGCTCTCATTCCATCTCATCTATGTACTGTGACTTCTGGTTGATTTCTACAGCAGCCTCTTCTCTGAGTTGAGACATTTGTTATTTCAACTTGTAAAGTTCAAACCAAATATGAAATAAGCAAACAACATCAAATACCACATTCTTGCTCAAGCTTCCTAACATATTCTCTTCCTCTCTATACCCCCTCAGTCTTTTCTATCTCAGTAACTGACACCACCATCCCATCCCTCGTACAACTCAGGTTCAGCATTATGATCTGTCAACATCTCTCCTTTCACTATTGTCACTTCAGATCACTACCTCAGTCTCTTTTTCTTTTTAATTTGTCATTCCTTCCACAGCCACCTTCACCTTGCACAAGACCAGTAGTTCTATAAGTGTGGCCCTTGGATTAATCACATCACCTGTAAAATTGGTGGACCTATGGATTCTGAAATGCTGAGTCAGAAACTCTGATCAGAGATCAGCCTCCTGTGCTTTACCCAGCCCTCTTGTGATTCTAATGCAGCCCAGAAAATTAATTTATCTCCTGCTTCATTTTAATCTTAGGTCATCCTAGCTTGCAAATTAAAACATTCCAAAGGTTTCAAGTTACATTTTCTAATAAAAACCATAACATACTGTATTCTGTGTATCCTAGTCTGTATCTACATCTCTGACCATATCTCATAGTGCACCACTCATCTGTCCCAATGGTTCAGACCCATGGGCCTCTATGACTGTGTCAAACGCATGCTTCCTTTGATGAGTCACTTAACTGTTATCTCTAATTCATGAAATTCCCTTTGTTCTGTTATATCTGGCTACTTGTTGCCATTTGGGAAACATTCTCCTCAGCCTCCAGACTTATATACCAAGTCATAACCTTTTTCTTAGCTTAATAACATTTACCACTTCTTGAAACTATGCTTGACAATTGTTTGTCTCCCAACCTTAAGCAGATAAATGACCTTATCCATCTCTTTTGTTATTCTCTTGCCAGTACCTAGAACAGCATGTGGCATACCTATTTGCTGAATAAAGTATGATCTGTATCCAGTACTAAATGCTACTCTCAGTATATTCAAATATTTAGATTCTTCTACTGCTTTGTGCTTTACCAGATATTAAAGAAAATCTTTTCTTTTCTTTATTGTAAAGGGATATCAGACAGTATATTATTAAAAGGAGGAAAGAAACATGAAAACAAATAATATAGAAGGGAAAAGAGAGAAAAGTGGAACAGAACCTCTTACAATCCCAAAAGCCATAGAATTTATGTGTATCATTATTTTTTCTGGAGAAATGCCTCTTTCCTACTCCTAAAAATCAATATTATGTATAGAATTTTAAAATAAACGTCCTAATTTCACTAGCTATTTAATCATTTTTTGTTATGTGTACAATAACCCAGGTTCAAGGTTGTAAGACGTTGCATCTGATTGAAATTAGCAGAAAATGAAATCTACTCAAAGGACATTGAATAGGTCACAAACTTACCCACTGGGCAAGGAATTCCAGACTGAGGCTTTTAGGCCAGAAATAGCATCCAAAATGATAGGAAAGAACTGCAAACCAGTGCTGTAGCAGCTGATGCTCTCATAGCCATCACCAAAATGGACTTTTTTTTTGCATCACTAACTTTCAATTCCATACATGACTGACAAGACCTATGATATGCCTTCAGGGCCAGTAACAATCTGATACTTTCAGCTTCTAACATTGAACTCAAGTTAGTCCACATAAGGAAATTCCAAATAGAATTCTTCAAAGGTGCCACATGACCTTAAATACAAATTTCCAGTATGGCTTATGAGAGAGAGAGAGAGAGAGAGAGAGATTAGAATGCAATATACAATGAAATTAACCTTCTAACAACTGGCACTATGTCACACTTAAAAATATCAACATAAACTCTCATTATTTACTGTAGCCATCATGGTTCAAAAAGTCAAAATTAAGTACATCATTTCTATAGTCCTTTCATAATCCCATTTTTTCTATTCTGACACTTGAGGACGAAATGGCATAGTTAACAGTTAGTAACATTACTATATGCACACATACACTGGTACATATACATATGTACACACACATACAAATGGATAAAAGAGAGATGAAAGGAGAATAAATATTTAATAGATTATGCAAGAAACATAAGAGGAAGAGTTGATGGTTCAGTCATAGCTTCACAAGCAAAAGGACCTGAGTTTGAATCTCTGAATCCCATGTAAAAATTCCATACAGATATGGAAACAGCTGTAATTCTGGCCCTGGAAGCTGGAACCTGGGAAACCCCAGAGCAAAGCACTAAGAATGTAGAGCAAACCAGGATGATTCATGATGTCACACATGAACTTTAATAGGTATACACACACACACACACACGCAAACACACAAGCACACATATTCAAAAAACAATAGAAAGAATACAATATAAATGAAATTACATGTGCACTCTCACATCCTACACTACCCATTCTTTTGCTTTCAACAAGTATATCATGGGATGAGGGGTGTGTTCCCTTAACAGTGCTTCCTCAGGAACTTTTTGCAGTATCTCATGTACCAATGCTTATCAGCTCTCTACTTCTCATGTTTATCAGCACTCTGCTTTTACCAAGAACAGATCACCCAGGCAAACCACATAACCCTATCTTCTTGCTTAGAAAAAAGAGACTCTGAAATAACTAATCAGATAATCTCAATAGTTCATAACATGTGGATGTCAGGGCAGAATGAAACTGTAAGATCTTTCTAGAAAATGTATTAAGAATTTCAAGATAGTAACACCAGCTCACTAAACTCTTCTAAGCACAAAGCCCTGTACAGCTGTGGAGGACACATGTCCACGAGGGGACCATGTGTCTTAGTTCTTAAATTGATGAAACTCTTTTGTATCTTGTAGATTTTATTGCTGAATTAATACATAGTCCCTTTCACATGCTTATCTTCCAACATGTTCTTAACATCCCCATAAAAAGGTGAGATCTATATTTCTTATGCTTGAACCTAGAGAAATCCTTGTAATTGTCTTCACAGATATAATGTTTCTTCTTCCTTCCTTCCTGAAGGATAGAGATTAAGGCCTGTCCGCCGAAGGAAGGCCTCCTTCTCTTCTGCCCCTTTGAAGGGGCGGAGGCGGTCCTTCCTTTCTCTTTCCTTCCTTCCTTTCTCTTTCCTTCCTTCCTTCCTTCCTTTGTTCCTTCCTTCCTCCTTCCTTCCTCCTTCCTTCTTTCCTTTCTCTTTCCTTCCTTCCTTTCTCTTTCCTTCCTTCCTTCCTTCTTTGTTCCTTCCTTCCTCCTTCCTTCCTTCCTTTCTCTTTCCTTCCTTCCTCCTTCCTTCCTTCCTCTTTCCTTCTTCCTTCCTTCCTTCCTTCCTTCCTTCCTTCCTTCCTCCTTCTTTCCTTCTTTCCTTCCTTCTTCATTCCTTCTCTTCCTTCCTTCCTTTTTGTTCCTTCCTTCTCTTCCTTCCTTCCTTTCTCTTTTCCTTCCTCCTTCCTTCCTTCCTTCCTTCATCTCCTCTTCCTTCTTTCCTTCTCTTCCTTCTTCTTCTTTCTTTTTCCTTCCTTCCTTCCTTCCTTTCTCTTCCTTCTTCCTTTTTCTCTTTCCTTCCTTCCTTTCTCTTTCCTTCCTTCCTTCCTTCCTTCTTTGTTCCTTCCTTCCTCCTTCCTTCTTCCTTCATTCTTTCCTTCCTCCTTCCTTCCTTCCTTCCTCCTTCCTTCTTTCCTTCCTTCCTTCCTTCCTCCTTCCTTCCTCCTTCCTTCCTTCCTCCTTCCTTCCTCCTTCCTTCCTTCCTTCCTTCCTTCTTTCTTTCCTTCCTTCCTTTCGTTATTTTCCCTTCCCTTTTGTTTAGTTCCCCAACCATCTCTTCACACACAACTCTACATATTTTCTGGCAACCTATAAGAACATCGTATATGCTGAATCTGCCATACTGTGAAATCATATAAAGACATTTACAAATTTTCTAGTTCCCAGCTCTTCTGATCTCCTCAATTTAGAGACCAGTCTTGTGAATAATGGAGTCTTGGAGATGACACAACCAGAACAACTTTCTGGCTATAATCTCATGAGAAAAAATTTAGCAATTCTATTTGTATAGAATGAAATTGTTTTATTCATGATATGCAATAAATGATAATCAATTTTAATCCATCATTTCTCTTCAGATAGTATAAATCTTTCCACTTTTAAGACCACAAGTGTTAGAGTAAACTCTTTTTTGATAGAAACAGATATTTAATTCCTATCACTTGAGATACAAGATCTTCAACTGACAAAACTTAGAGTCACAGTGGAAAATGCCAAGATCTAATACTGAATCTTATAATTAAACACCACGAACTTGAAAGAGTAGTAGCCGTAGTTAGAATGTGAAATTAGAAATTTGTTCCCAACTGGAGTCAGGCCTTGAGTGGGGATAACTGGAAGAAGTATCTTGGGACAGGACCAGAGGTTTCTTAGCTGACCCCATTTCTTATACTCTATCTGCTTCCTAACTTCAGAATGAAACATGAACCTCCACCTCACATTCCCTGATTCATGCCTTCCCTTCAATGGTGGGATGTATTCTTCAGAATGATAAGGCAAAATACATCCTTTTCATTTATGTTGCTTCTTGTCAAATATTAGATCACACAATCAGAAAAATAATTAATAACTGATACCCAGAAGTAGGGCCATTGCTGTGATCAACTTGACCATATGGTTCATAAACCTTTGGATATGATTCATGGGAAGTCTTCTTGTAAAAGAAATCCAAATTCATTTGAAAGGAGAAAGCCTAAACAGAACGTTTTTAGTTCCTTACAGGAAAACAACTACCTAGGCAAATAAAGACAACTACAACTTTGGTCTAAGGTGATTAGGCTATATTTTGAGCTTGGTAGTAGAACTTGGCAGAATCATCTATGATATGCTGCTTTTGTATGAATGAAAGATACATAATAATCTTGCACAAAGATTGCAGATATCTACTAAGATCAAGCAATATATGTCAGGTGTGGAAACCCTGCAGTGAGGACCTAGGGTGCTATATGATGAAGCTGTGTAGCTGAATCCTAAGAAATGATGAATACTCCAAAGTTTTTGCCTCTTCTCTGTTTCCTGATTATTGACACAATGTGATAAGCCACCTTATGCTCCTGCTGCTATCTTTTACCCACTGTGATGAGCTTGAATTGTAAATAGAAATAAGTCTGTTGTTCCTTAAGTTGCCTCTCATAAGGTATTTGGTTGCAGCAAAAAGAAAAATATATAATACAATGGTTTTTCAGTTAAATTTGAAACCAAAATTCCAATAGGTAGAATGATGCAATCATCTGTCATCCATTTCTGGACATTTTAGAGCAAAAACCAGCATATCAAATAATTACACTGAAATGAGAGGCATGAAATCAGACAGATTAGGGCATAGTAACATTATCAATACAGTGATTCAAAGTGATGAGATACATAGAAAGATCAGTGACTCAATGGTCCACGCTATGCCTATTGGTAAAGACTAAGCAACTCAGTCAAAAACAACATCATATTTGATATCATGATAGTGAATCAAGCGTTCATGTGACCCACAGTAGTGTTATCATGGACATCAAAGCAACTTCCAATACCCAGTATCTGTGTATATTTTACTAGAGACTAATTGCTTCTCCTTCCTGAGAGACTCAGCAAGCAGCTTCCAAGTATTTAGCTGAACCACCCTGGATGTGGGTCTTTACTAAGATTTATGACATCTATGTTGTTATAGCTTGGCATTCAGTGGACCACAGTAAGGAGTTCAATAAATGGTGACTGGTGACTGTAATTTCATGTTTCAGTGAATACCTGATAGTATAGATTGCTACCTTTTGTGTTTTTATGCAAATATTCTCCACTTTTTCCACATGTATTATTTTAGATGAATTTTAGAATTCTATTCCGGTTCCCTAATTCCTTCAGGGATTCTGATTAGAATTCCATTATGTTGAGAAATTAGTTTGGGGCTTAATGAGGGGCATGGAGGAAAAGGTCTGCACTTAGACATGCAAAGCAGTAAAAATAATCTTACAACAATTCCCTACTGGTATGGTTAACACCCAGCATATCAAATGCTGCAGAACAGGCCCTCCCTCTCTCACAAGCCTTTTAAAATTCATCATTTAAAAAATGTCATACATGAGAAAAATATTTTTTCTTAATGGATTATGGCATTTAGTCATAGGCAAAATTCCAAGAAGAATGTGAAATAATAGTCTACAGTTCCATGAACTTCATCAGCACTTCCAAGCATTCATATATTCATGTCTGGCTATTATAATTAATCAAATCTATGGTTTTTATTGCTCTTTGGTAAAAATTATATTCAAAATTATTAGCATCTCTCAGTCTTATATACTGACTTTCTTAAGGCAGCTACTTCATGAATTATCTGACAAATTTATACATCTTGTTAACTGTGTTACATGTGTTACCTACTTTTCTCATTGCTTTAACCAAATACAGACAAGAAGTAATTTAAGGGAGGAAAGCCTTGTTTTGACTCTTAAATACAGTCCATTACGGTGAGGAATGCAGGGTGGTGGAAGTATGAGGTGTCTGGTCACATTTAGTCCACAGGAAGCAGCGAGAGATTAATGTTCATCAGCCTTTCTCTTGTCCCTCTCTGATTTATTTACTGAGGCCATGGTTCATGGGGTGATGCACCCACATTCACCTGATTCTTTTTTCCTCAGTTAATGTTCTCTGAAAACACTATCAACAATATGCTTAGCAATCTATCTTCTAGGTGATTCTAAATCCAGGGAAGTCGATGAAGAAGATTAACCATCACAGTGCATTTCTCTGGCTTATTGATATCAGAAATTGCTGCTGCTGGCAAGAAAATATCCTTGCACTGCTCCAGCAAATACCCTTCTAGCCCAATATTAATACTGTTTTTCTTCTATCCATATATATACCTCGCCTTCTCTGAAGTTCCTGTGGAACATCACATAAGCATGACATATACATGTACATTTGGGTGATTACATTGCTCATCATCATATGAGAATCATCCAGGTTTTATATGTAGCAACATTTAGTTTTAACTTCTGTACTTTAAGACAAATAGTGACTATGTGGAGAATTTAGACAAACCAAGGAGCTAGTTAATTATGGTCAGTTAAGCATTGTGTCTGTGTGGACCTTTAATTTCTAGTCCCCCAAAGGAAAAACACTGGGACTACTTCTCTTCTGTTCATAATTCTCATACCATATATTACTTAATTTTCTTATTGCTGGGATCCAATCAATACCTGACAATAAGCAACTTAAGAAAGAAGGGGATCATTTTAGCTTGTGGTTCCAGGGAATATATCCATCATGGTAGGGAAAGGCATGACAGTAAGAGTATGAAGTAGCTTATTAGATTATGTCCATAGTAAATATATTAATATATATGTAGATATATATATATACACACATATATGTATAATATATACAGGAGCAAGGATGACGGTAAGGCAGAAAATGCACCCCAGCATGGAGGACAATCATAGAAGTTGCAACCCTGAAGCTGTTTGCTGTGGGACTTGCTCCTAGGAAATTCTTCTCCAGACTATCTGACTGCTCGGAATCAATTCCAGGCCAACTGGTAGAAGAGTCTCCTTCTCCAAGAGTTGTTTACAGCATTTCTTCACCATGTGGTGGTGTACCTGTAAATGCTATTAGTCAGTATGCTCCTGAACTTAAAGAACTGTTTACATTTACTGGGCCTTTTTCCAAAATGGAATGTTTCAAATTGCTACACAATAACCTCCTTAGGTCAGACTGAAGGTAAAGTCCAAGATGCATTAAGTTATGTGCAGAGGAAAATAGCCATACAATATCATCATGTGCTGTGGTTTTCACAAAAGTCACAAAAAAAGACCCACACTAGAATACCTTGTCTTAAGAATAATACTTTATGTAGAGAGAGACATTTTCTAGACCAAGAGTTAAGTTCAGATACCTGTGATAAGAATGATGTTGTGGGTGTGTTGGGAAGGGGATTTTTCTTAAAAGGCTTGAAATAATAGGGAAGATGCATGAGTATTCTCTTAGCTCACAACTGCAGTTTGAGGATGTAGGAAAAGCAGGAAAATCCCAGGCTCTTCTTGGATTAGGTTAATAAATTTCTTCTTGGATTAGGTTAAATGAGCTGAAAATGTGCTCCCACTGCCCCAGAGTCAATGCTGACAATCAGCAGCTTCTACTTACTCTCTGTGTGGATACATGTCTCTTGTGTTGAGGGTGCTTTACACACAGATTGCTCTAAGATGAGAGTGTAAGCTAATCTTTCAAAACTTGAATGCTTCTCTAGAAAGAAGCATCATTCTGTAACTACATTAATAATCATAAATTACTTTTGAGCTTCATTGCTCCAGTCAAATTATTTAGGTGGGATTAGAAAACAAAACTTTCAGACTGGAGACATGATTCAGAGTTTAAGCTTTTGCCTTGCAAGCAGAAAAATCTGAGTTTGGATCCCAGAGCCCACGTAAAAAAGTCCAGAGAAAATAACACAACCTGGACTCTTCTGGTCTTGAAAGGAGGAACCTGAGGAATACCAGAGCTAAGCAATAAGGAGTAAAGCAATCCAGGATGATTCCTGGATTATTTCAGGATGATTCCTGAAGTCACTCTTGGGCCTCCATAGGCACGCACAGTGTCCTCTGATACACACACACACACACACACACCTACACATACACCTCTATACACACACCAGCTCCTACACACATACAACAACAACAAAATCACTCTGGATTGCACTATACCTCCTCTTTGCTTCGCTCTGGAATTTTCCAGGCTCTTACTTACAGGTTCAGAAGTACAGGCCACTATCATTTCAGCCTGGTATTTTTCATGGGATCCAGGATCCAAACTCAAGAACTTCTGTTTGCTAGGCAGAAGCTTAATCCCTGAACCATCCCTCTAGCTTTCGGGTCCATTTTTTTAGCATGCATTTTCTTGTTTTACTTTAACTCTATTTATTTTTAAATTATATTAACAATGACTTTATGTGTCTTTATCATCCATTATCTTCTCCTTCCCAGCCTTCCCAACCGTCCTGTTCTCCCTTCCAGCCTGTTTTCTTCCCTTTCCCACATCTCACTAAACAAGAGAGCTACTGAGTCCCCTCTAGTATACTTTCATTAGTTACTACTTGGGTACTCATCAGGTCATTTATGGCCCATCAGTGGATAAACTATAGAAGAAGTTCCCCCTCTCTTTTGTCCAGTACTAATCCCATACAGTCCCTTGAAGTAGTATCGTGTCTAATGGGATCTTCTCCGTTCTATGGCAAAGTATTGCTGGACAAGCTATTGTAGAAGTCTAGTAGAACTCGACAACATTGCATTGAGTTCTTGGGTACAATAGCTGTGACAGGAACAGCAACTACTATCTGACATCACCCTCTCCCTGTCCTCTGGCTCTTACATTCTTACTGCCACCTATTCCACAAGGTTCCCTGAGCCTTGGGATGGGAAGTGGTTTAGATGCCCTGATCAGGATCAGGATCAGATGCCCCAAGTATCCATAGATATTTTTATTTTGTGTATGGATCAATTGTGGTTCTCTGCATTATGTATCATCCATTGTATATGGTTACTTCTTGGTTTAGTTTTGAGTGCTTCTTTGATCTATGAGTATAATGATAAATGTTTAGATAGTAGCATATTATCCAGTATTTCTAGTCAATGCTAAGAAGTTTATTCCCTCCAAGAGCCTTTACTTTACCTGTCTATGATTATCTGGATTGATTTACAATGACAGTATGTATTCCATTACTTCTCTGTTTTAGGATCCTCGCTATTCCCCTCTTCCCCCAACTTATGTTTCTTCTAATTTACAGATATTATAAGAATTTCTAATTGCAAGTATTCTGTAGGTTCAAAGTTAGCATCTGCCTATAAGGAAAAACATGTGATGTTTGTCTTTGTATATTTGGGATACCTCACTCAATATAATATTTTCTAGTTTCATCCATTTGATTTCACCCATACTGATTTCTAGAGAGTTTGTACAAGTTTCCACTGCCACCAATAGTATATTAGGAATCCCTTCTCCCTACACACTATCTAGCATTAGTTGTTGATTTTTAACAACAGTAGATATGTAGGCAGATGATAGAGAAATGATAGATGGAATATAGACATATAGTATACTATATAATATACTATATAGTATACTATATAATATATAGTATATACTATATAATATATAGTATATATTATAATATATACTAGATATATTAATAGATGATAGATAGATGACAAATAAATGATGGAAAGATAACTGATAGAGAAATATGACTACATATATGATACAAAGATGATAGCTATATGACAAATACATAGATAAAAGACAGATGAAAGAGATGATATAGATAGTAGATATGTATTGATGATTGATAGATAACTAACATATAAACAGACGATCAATAGATTTTTTAGATAGATGATTGATAGATAACTAACATATAAACAGATGATCAATAGATTTTTTAGATAGATGATAAAAAGGTGATTAAGGGATGATACATAAATAAATAATGCCTATGGAATAAATTATCCATACAGTAGCTAGATATATGCTACAGAATTATTCTATCCAAAATTGCATAGTTTATCTTACATATTTGTGTCTCAATTAAAAAGGAGTATTTTTATGGAAGATTAATGAACCACTGTATTTTTGACAAGTATCATCTTATACACTTGTGTTTGTAGATACAGAAAAGTCCCTGACTTCTGAATATTAGGTATCTGTCTTATCAGCTGATGGAAAGGAAAGGGGAAATATTGAAAGGCAGGATCCCAATCTCTGCATTCCATCAGCTGCTTTTTGTCAGAACAATGTCAGCTATAAATTCCTTAATTTTTATCACATTGTGATAAAGCAGTGAGACTTTTTATGGTCAACATGATAGATATATTTGATGCTGTGTCATAAGCCAAGAAAATGAAAAATATCTGGGATTCAACAATGTGCTATAACAATGTGCTGCCAACCAGTTGCATGTTACTGTAGTGCTCCGGCAGTATGTGATTGTAGTGATCCACTTGTATGTAACTGTAATATTCTAGTGTTTTCATTTCTCTTGTAATAAGATTCCAGAATATTCTTTCTTATATGGCAAATATAGTTCCAAACACTGAAAAATGATAAAGATTGTAAAAGTAAAAAAAAAGAGATGATGCATAAATAAAAAGATAATAAATACATAATAGATAAATGGTAGATTTATAGATAATAGATGGGTAATGGATAAGTAATACATATATGATAGAAAGATGACTGACAGGTGATAATAGATATATAATAGATGATTAATATATAACAGATGATAGATAAAAGATTATTGGTGGATAGATAATTGATAAATGATAGGTAGGTAGAGAAATGAAAGATGATCAATAATAGATGATAGATAGGTAGCAGATAGATAATTGATAGATATATAGTAAATGTGTGCTTATTATTTAGTAAATTAGTGTGTTTTTATTTCCTTATTATTTTCTTCAGTGACCCATTTATCTTTCAATTATGTATTATTTAATCTCTATGCATTTGTGTGTTTCAATGGATTGCTTTACTATGAATATTTATATTTATTTCATTGTGATCAAGTGGAATACAAAATATTGTTTAAATTTTTCTATATTTGTTAGGTTTGCTTTGTGCACTGATATGTAGTCTATTTGGGAGAAAAGTTCCATGAGATGCTCAGAAAAATGTGTATTCTTTGTTTCTTTTAATCATAGCCTATTTTTTTCTAGATGGGCTATCTTTTGGTGAGTGTGGTGGATTAATATATACATATGTACACAGGAATAAAACAGCTTGTAGCTGGTTACATTATAGCAGTAAACAGGAAGCAAAGAGCTTGGTCCGAACTAGAAGTAGATAATCACCTTCAAAACCTGGTCTCAGCAACTCATTTCTGCTACCTTCCCAAAACAGCATGAACAGCTAGCTGGGAACTCAGTGTTTGAACACAGGAGACTGTAGGGGGAATTTCACATTCAAGTCATAATACACTTCATCTTCATATTTTAAAATAACAGTAGTAGAAAGACTGATAAACGTTAAATATTTATAGGGCCCCTTGTTAAAAATGAGCTCTTAAGAGTGGTGATAGTACCACATCAGTTTTCATTGCAAAAAAAAAAAAGGAACTTCCTGATGATTTGCTTTAACTGAAAGCATTTGTTTTTAATCCACCTCCTTGGTGATAGGGATTTGAGATAGTTAAGCCTGGGTGTCAACTTGACACACCCTGTATTAACTAAGATGAGCTGAGACCACATCTGCAAGATGAACTGAGATCACCTGAGAGTATTATACCCACCCTAGATCCGACCAGACCCTCCAAAGATCTCATAGGATCCTCTCAGTACTACATCATATAAAAAGGAGCCACTAAAGAGAAGAGATGCTTATTGCAGCTGTGCTAGGAATCGCTCTTCCTTCCCACCACCGTGTTTCTTTGACCCTCTAGCCTTCCAACCCTCTAAGTCGTCCTCAGCTAGACTAAAGACTCGGACTAAAGACTCTCCAGCCTTCAGCCATCACCCACTTGACTGCCAAACTAGGCAGCCATCGTTGGACTACCTCGGCTACTGGCAGCAATTGGTGGACTATCTTGGCCATACTGTAAGCCAACTCAATACATTCTCTGACCATCCCCAGACATGGAGTTTGTTTTTTTTTTGGAATCATCTTTGTGTTTACTCATTTACATATTAAACAAACTGTGCATTAACATAATTTGAAACATAAAACATGCAGATACCCATGATAAAACTTGGCATTGAGAACTGTTGCTTCAGTTTTTCATGATTAAGTCATTCATATTATAGTTGGTAACTATGCATCATTTCATAAGTCTACTATTTCATATTATGCCATTTAGATATGGGGAGTATAAATTTCTTTTTTATATACATTTTTTGTTTTTATTTCCGCTCATACAAACTTAATAGATACACCAGTTCCCTCCCTCCCTCCTCCTCTCCCCCCCCCCCGAACCCCCTGCTCCCCCTCCCCTCACTCCTCCCTCCCCATCCCCCAGTGCCTCTCCCCCCAATTCCCAGAGAGTCCTTTCTTGTGCATACCTGACTCTCCTCTGGGTTCTCCTCTCCGATGACATACAAGGACCCAGTGCCATTTCCTGAACCCTTTCCCGTGTTCCCCTTAAGCATAGGAACACTACTGTGGCTGTCAATCCCTTGCTTCCAAGGATCTTGGTGCCTTTAGCAGATGCTAGACTTTGTGGGGTCAATAGTGTGTTGGACATTGCGCAGGGCATGCAAAGTCCAATGATGATTGCTTCGGCCCTAACTTGTGTGGAATATCTTGCAAATCATTGCTCCTCCCATCCTTTTGCTCTTACAATCTTACCGCCCCCTCTTCCGCAAATATCCCTGAGCTTCAGGATGGGGAGAGATTAGGTTGGCCTAGTTCTAGGTGGTTGATATAGAGTCTCTGAAGTTCTGGATTGTGGTTTGTTGATTTTCTTTTGCAGTTTTGCTGCCCCCCAGACATGGAGTTTATCTCTGAGTATGTGCCCAACACTAAAAGCATTTTTAAATCAATATTTCTTTGAGTAAATCTCCCTTTAATAGTCAGACATTCTTATTTAAAAAGAAATCTTGGTGTGGATACTCCTACATGTTAGTAAACCTGAATTTTTATTCTGTATTTCTGTATCATAGGCAATAACATTCAATTTTCTGGCAACTGGTATCTTTCTAAATTAATCCTATGCTTGGCTCATCTAACAACTCAAGTTTTATTTTTGTATTTGTATTTACTACCTTACCAATTTGGTGATTCTTTTTCTGTTAAAAACATGCTGACAGAGAAAGCTTGTTTATAAAACCCAAATTAGCTTGTTTCTGACCCCAGTATTTTTACCAAAATGAATCCATATTCAATTTTTTCTAATAAAGGAATGTGAACCAGATTTGAATAACAGTGGCCTTGGTAATGTTGCTCCCCAGGAAAGCAGAGCCAAGACTACTGCCCACATTCCTTCACGTGGAATCCCAAGGAATTGCTAATCAGCTGATTTGGTTTCTAACTTCACAGTGTTCATTTTGTTTGTGAGTTTACATTTCACTGTAACTTTATTTTAATCAGTCTTGGTAATCTTTCAATGGAAGAACAAGGTTAATTCAATTTTCCTCCTTTTATTCTCTCTGTAGTAAAAGGTTCATGAAGACTTTCATGCATTACTAGATTCGTTTTAATAAATGAACATTAAATATGGATTTTACTATATCAATATTTAGAAGATCAAAAGGAAAAGTGACTTGTAAGATATAAAGTATTTGTGATTTAGAAGTGCTCGAGAAGGGCTGGAGAGGTGGCTCAGGGGTTAAGCCTCTGCCTTGCAGGCAGAAGGTCCTGCGTTCGGATCCCAGATCCCACGTATAGAAGCCAGGCGGAAGCGGGGGCGGCCTGTGCTTCTGGTCTTGGTAAGGCGGAGCCTGTGAATCCCAGGGCAGAAGGAGGTGGGGGTGTCCATGGTGGTTCACGAATTCGTCTGTGGTTCTACACATACACAGACACACACACACACAGACACACACACGTGCGTGCCCATACACATGCACATGCTCACAGTTGAATAAATAATAATAATAATAATAATAATAAAAAGTGCTCGAGAAAAAAAAATGTCAAGCTTAATATGATTGGCCAGAATGTGTAGCTTAATAGTAGGATGCCTGAATGCTGCAAGCCCTGGTTTTGTTCCTTAAATATGTAAATGAAACCACTTGTTTTGGTTGACCCCACTTTATTTCTATTGCAGACTTATGGAACTCAATAGAAAGATGGTTCCAATGACTCTTCCAACCCTTCTTGTTAGCCACATGAGCTTTACTTTTCTGAAATGTTAGGGATCTGACTCAGGACCTTGAGCATGCTGGTTAGACAAATATTCTACCACAGAGCTAACCTCAACCCCGATGCAGGCACCTTTAAGAAGCCCCTTGTGTGAAGTGATCCACATATAAATTTCTGGAAGGTCTTGATCTATCATTTAACATAAGCTTTACATACAGTTAATAGCTCAGTAGTCTCAGAGATGGTGAAAAGTGTGGATCTCTGTTGCAATTTGTCTGCATAGTTGCTGATAAATGACCATCAAAGGGCTTAAGGAAGCAAGGGGTTTATTTCCTTAAGGCATTCTGGATACAGTTCTCAATTTAGCTTGACAGGAGAGCATGTACCAATATTAAAGCCAAAGTAACTAGCCATACCATCTCTACATAACGGCTGAAAGAGGGACAATCCCTACTTGCCAGACCAGCAAGCCTGGCCAAGTGTACACAGGGATGCCACTCCCTCAGTAGTTTATTCATCTATTCATGGCCTAGTCCCACCCACCATAGGCTGGGCCTTTCCCATCAGCTAGACAATATCCTTCAGGTTTGCTCTGGGCTTAACCCAACTACTAATTCTCCACAAACATGCTCAGAGTGCAAACCCTCAACAATCAAGTTGACACCGGTGCCTAACTATGACACTCTCTCTTAACTCTCCAGGCTCACTGGCAGGACACTAACAGAGGACACCAAAGGTGATATACAACAATACAAGGAAACAAGAATAACTAAATTTGTTTCTCCCAAAAATATTGCTAGTATGAAAGCTAAGAAGCATTTGGTTCTACTTTAATCCACAATGTTATTATGTGACTAAGTAGTTGTATATTTAAGAAGTTCAGGTGGAGGATGACAAAATTATTTCTAGATAGTTAATTTTCAAAATCATCTTGACTCTAAATCTTATGAGCATACACTTTTTAATAAATGATTGATATATAGATTTAATTAGATAGATGATGAAAGATAGAGAGAGATAATGATATATAAAGACAGAAAGACTGACATAAAGACACATAGCTGATACCACTTCTTTCCCTTCGTTCTTTGACATTCCTTGTGGTACCTAGCAGCATGATATTTTCAACAACTTTCAATGTCCACAGAATATATACTAAAAATGCAATGCCAAACACTAACCAGGGTTCCCTGTCCCCTTGTTAATTGATTCCAACTCCACACCATAAACCAGGTAGTTAGACATTAACAGAATTAGAGGAAATTAGAACTGACTTCCTCTCTCATCAACAGTAGTATTTAAAACCAGAACTCACTCTCAAGGAGTCTAAAAATGCTAACTACTAGTTGGATGAATAGGATCATGTCTCTGCACCTAGGAGGAGACATGAAATCCTGAACAGCCCAGAAGTTTGTTAAGTGAAAACTGTTTAACCTTAGTTTTAGAAGCCTTAACCTTGTAAGATCAATCTCTAGCAGAAGGCATACTAATAAAGAACAAGATTGGATAAGAGTTACTCCAAATGAGTCTGTCAATCATTTGGAGAAGAAATTTTCAGTCAAGAAAGCTTTCAATTCCACAGAGAAACAGAACACAACCTCCATGAAATGTACTTTGGGACAAGAGTTCTTTGGTTTAATTTTCTTATCTCTTAAGAGTGTGCTACTATCTTCTATTCTACAATAAAATAGGTATTTTATACTATACTCCTGAATTCTGAGTCTCATTAGAATTCTTTCAGCAGAGAGCATAAGGACTGAGGAACCAACAGGAATCCAGAGAAGGAACTCAAAGACAACATGGCCACTTTTCTGAAATGAAGCGTTTTCAGCTAAAGAATTTCCAACTTCTACACTAAAGCTGCAATCAGACGTGTTAAAACACCCCTCCCTTGTGGTCTAAGAAAACACCACAAAATCAACAAAATGTCAGGAATCCATACATATCTTTCAATAATTCTCCTGAATATTAAAAATCTAAATTCCCCAATAAAAAAGACACAGATGAGCAGATTGGATTATTATACAGGATCCAACTTTTTGTTGCTTTCAGGAAACATACCCCACCATGAAAGATAGATACCACATTAAGACAGAAAAATAGAAAAAGACATTCCGGAAAATGGAACTATGAATCAAATAGGTGTAGCTATATTAATATTTGACAAGATAGACTTCAAATCAAACATAATCAGAAAAGATAAAGGATATTTCATACCTATTTGGAGATCAACCCATCAAGAGGATATTATAATTCTAAACAAACAACAACAGCAAAAAATTGCCAAACACAGGCACACCCAATTGCATAAAACAAATGATACTTGAAGTAATGCCACATATTAGCACACAGTATTAATAGAAGATATTACTATGTCACATGAAACAGGCCACCTAGAAAAAAGTAGCCTAGAAACACATGATTAAAAGCAATAAAGAATACACATTTTTCTGAGCATCTCATGGAAATTTCTCCTAAATAGACCACACATTAGTGCACAAAGCAAACCTAAACAAATATAGAAAAAAATAAATAATATCCTATACCCACTTGATCACAATGGAATAAATCTAAATATCAGTAGTAAAGCAAACCATAGAAAACACACAAACACATGGAGATTAAATGATACATAATTGAAAGATGAATTAATGAAATAAAAATTTCCCCACAATAAAAGGAAAATGAAAACATCATATGCCAAAATCTATAGAATATGATAAAGACAGACCTAAACATTTTTATAGCACTAAATGCCTACATCAAAAAAAAAATTGAGCAAGCTCAACTAAGTGATGATATACCTTAATACTTTGGAAAAAGAAACATAAAATAACCAAAAGCATTAGAAAAGGACAAATAATTAAGGGCAGAAATCAGTGAAATAGAAACAAAATGCCCCGAATCAATGGAACCAAGAGTTATTTCTTTGAAAAGATAAGCAATATTGAAAAACCCTTAGTCAAATTAACCAAAAGAAAGAGAGGAAATACAAAAATTAATACAAATTAGAAGTGAAAAGAGAGACATTATGACATATTAATGAAACTCAGAAAATCATACTTACGTCCTTATGTCCATAAGGATGAACTTTCTCATACATATAAGAAACAAGACAAGGATTTTTATTCTCTACACTCCTATTTAGTGCTTGTAGTCTTAGCTAGAGCAATAAGACAAGAGAAGGAAATAAAAGTGATATAAATAATATGCCTATTTGCTGATGATATGATAATATACATTAGAGATAATAAAGACTCCACCTCAAAACTCTTAGAGTCAATAAACATTTTCAGAGTAGTGAAAAAGTACAAAAGTAATACAAAAAAGTATCTTTTGTAAATGCCCATGAGAAACACACTGAAGAAGAACTTGGGGGAATCAATCTATTCATTATAGCCACAAAAGTACCGAGGAAATAAAAGACCTCTGCATTGAAAACTGGCACAGAAGAATGAGATTGAGAAGACACCAGAGGATAGAATGACTTCCTATGCTCATGGATCAGAAAAATTAATGTTGTGAAATTGGTATTTATATCAGAAGTAATCTATAGATTTGGTACAATCCCAATAAAAATTCCAGGACCATTTTCACCAATAAAAAAAATCTTGAAACTTGCATAGGTTCATGGGAGATCAAGAATGAGCAAAGCGGTCCTGACCTCAAGTTCTTCTATAGAGTTATATAATAAAGAAGTCATTGGCAGTAAAGCAGACATATAGATCAAAGAAATAGAATAGAGGACCCAAATATAAATCCACACAAGTAGAGCTATAAGCTATGTGACTCCTGGGTATATTCCCAAAGACCATATTATAGAGACACATGCACGTCCATATTCATTGATTGATTTTTTACAATAACTAGGAAATGGAGTCAATCATATGTCTATCAACGGATAAATGGGTAATAAAAATGTTATACACACACACACACACACACACACACACACACAATGGAATTTCATTCAGCTCTGAAGAAAATTGAAATCATGCTAGGTGAGCTAACCCAGACACACATTGACAAATGCCTATGTTTTTTGCTCATAGGCAGATGCTAGCTTTGAAACTTTAGCTCTCTGTGTTTAATTGGGAGTAGCTCTAGGAGCCAGGAGACCAGAAAGGGGATATGAAGGAGCCATTAAATGTGAGTAGTGTAGTAGAGGTAAAAGGAAAGTATAGGGAGTATAATGGAAAAGGAAAAGTTTAAGAAGGGAAATGAGTGGCAGCATGGAAAAGTGGAGTCAGGAGAGGGAAATAACCAAACAAAAGGTGAAGGGGAAAAATGCATATAAATCTATTTTGTAGCCCAGTTTAAAAACTATGAAAGAGACTCTGCAGGGAGATAACCCAAATATTTATACAATAGTGGTCTTAGGAGCAATGGGAAACCAAACAAAAATCTCAAACTAGGTTTGAAATATCTCTACAGGACTTGTTGGTCAGTGGTCCACAGAGGTCCCCACAATAATAGGTTCTTGCCATTCTGTTTATTTACCAGAACCAGATCATAAGACCCTGCTGCTGAAGACAATGCAGAGGACTGAAAAGAGTCAATATGGAGCTAAGATGGAAACTTACTCAGCACTGGCAAGTTTTCAGGGTGCCAGATGTTGCTTCATAGACTGCTGGAGGAAAAAGCTATTCCCAGAAAAGCTGGGAATCTCACAAGCTGCAATACCTGCCCATCAGCAAGATGTGCCCACTTCTGTAACTGTGGCACGGGATTTGGTTTTGGGGCAGAAGGGAATCTATGTCTGGTACCATAAACCCAGTAAAACTTCCTATACATGGGGAAGTTGCAGGCTCAAGAGTGGAACTCCCTACTGATGTTTAATCTAATCGGCATAGCTTCAAACTGCCTGCTAATGTCTATGTTTTATATCATAGACAAAAGCTACTGTCAGTCTTAATTAGTAAGGCTCTTTTTTGTAATTTTACTTCTTTGAAAGTTTCATATAAGAATACAATGAATGTATGACACTTCCACCTCATATTACCCAATCCCATCGCCGTCATTTTCCCAATGTAAACTTTCCTTTTCCTAACCAGCCAGTTCCTTCTCTCCTTTCATGTTGTGTATATGTGTGAGTGAGTGAGTGTGTGTGTGTGTGTGTGTGTGTGTTTGTACCACTGAGTTTTGTCTGGTTTGCCTGTCCTGTCATGTGCCTGAGCACTTGCTAGAACTTGAATCATGTACTAGTGGGTACATCATCAAGAAAAGTGACTTCACTTCCTCCATCTGGCCTTAACCTACAATAGTCTCTGAGATATGTGTGCCTGTGGAGATCTTCCTTCTTCCCTGGTGAAGTGTTAATAGGCTAGACCTTCTATGAGCCAGTCACAACCCTTTTCAGAATCCACAAGGTTCCAATGGATGGCTCCAGCCCTTGGTTATACAAATACCCTGGATAAACTCAATGGGCCATGAAACAGAACCAATACACATTAATGTGAGAAAGAGATTTGTATGGAAAAAGGGAAACAAGGAGTGTCAGTAGGGAGAAAGCATGTGGTATGTATTGTATACATGTGCAAAATTCAAAGAACAAATTTATTTAATAAAAAAGTTATGAAAATAGAAAGAATAGCCTAACAACACAAGAGCTAATTCACAGAAAAAAAAAGAACTACAAATTCAAACTCACTGGTAAATAAATAAAATCGGCTCATTTGCAAAAATCAAAATTGACATTAAAACCGTTAGTGACTTGCCCCAAACATGACCAGGTCAACTTTGGGAACCAATTGCTTGTTCTCTTTTTATTTTGTCCCAGAGGTGCAGCCACATTATCCATTGTTTTGCTAAAAGCCTCCCAGAAGAAACATCCTAAACACAGCACATAGAGAGGCACGTAGTAGAACCCCTTGCTTAGGGAGATGTTGTCCTTAAATCTGTCTCCTATTGAAAAATATAGTTTATGTTGCTAAATAGACAGAGCTAGATCATTAGCCTTCTAGGATAAATTTTTAAAATTGGAAAGCAAGAAAAACCCTATATATTTGAAGACAATATAAGGATGCCTCTGAAAATTAACAAGGTTTCATAAGTCTGGTAAACAAAGAATTTTTGCATACATAAATTTAAATTCATATTTTTAGTAATTAAAAGCGTCATATCACCTCATTCACAAATAACCTTCCAGTTAAAAATAAGGCTGGGGGAGGGGTGGGGACTGGAGAGATGGTTCAGAAATTAAGCCTCTACCTCCGAGTTTGCATTCCAGGTACCAAGTAAAAACCCAAGTGGAAATGGCAGCAGCCTGTACTCCCTGCCTAGTGAGTGTGGCCTGGGAAATCCCAGTGTGAAGCAGAAAGAAGGTAGAAGCAATCCAGGATGATTTCCCAAGTCACCCTTGGTCCTCCAGAGTGACACACAGTGCCTTCTGATACTCATACAGAAGAGAGAGAGAAAGTTCAAAAGTATTTAAAAAAATAAGGGAAGGGGGTTTAGAGTGATGATTCAGGGGTTGAAGCCTTTGCTTCAGTTTAGCTTCCCAGAGCCCATGTTAAAAAAGACATGTGGAAATGGCGGTGACCTGCAGTTCTAGCCCAAGAAGGCAAAATCTGGGAAACTCCAGATGAAGCAAATAAGAAAATAATGCAATCCAGGATGATTCCTGTTGTCCCCTTGGGCCTCCATAGGCACGCACACTGAAATGTCCTCTGGTAAACACACACACACAATGAGGGAAGAAGGTCATTTGGGGAAAAGTTATACAAAGATAATTCTTCTTCAGAAGTAATGGTAGGATTAAAACCTATAGCCCAACACTTTTTTCTCTTTGAATTTACAATGAAGTCAGCAAATTAAATACTTACAGTAATGGATTTGAATCTTATATAACTGGCAGCAGAACTGAGCTTGGTACCTATTTTGGTTGACATGAAATTTTTTATGTTGTTTGTTTATGACTTAGCTGTCATTATATTGATACTAGTTAATAGAGAGGGAAAAGAGAAGTCATTATCCTGTCAACCTAAGAAGCAAAAGAAATTTTCCTACTTGGAAATTATAAGCACATTTTCTTTCCTGTTGGGATAAAATCAGAGCTGCAGTTCATTTCCTGTTGGGGTATTCTGGCCATCGCTGAGACCCTGTAAGTTGAGACCAGTAAGATTGATTGTATAGCTGGATTATGAAGATGGAAAACATCCTTGTAAGAAAAAAGTGTGAAACACAACAGGGAGGACAGCAATATAGGATGATCGAGTATGCACGCGGGTACTGTACTCACTCTGTGAGAGTCAAGTGTGGTTTCTGGGGAAGATAAAACTTTCCACACTGAGCACTCCACCACTGAGCTGTCTCCCCAACTGGCGAGGAGGGGATGTGCACAAACCAGTATGTGCTTCTCATCAGGGGCTCATTTTCTCTCACCTGAACATGCCGCTTTTTCTTTATTTAGAAGCTCAAAGCATGTTTGTGGAAGTCTCATTTCCTTGGATAATTACTGTGATTATGGGCTTACTTTCTGTAGTTAAGTGAAGTTGCTTGCCCATCAGAGCCAAAGACTATTCAGAATTTCTGAACTTTACAAAGCAAAGAAGGATCTGTAGAGGACTTTCGTGACAATCTACCACCATCAATTAAAAATTGACAGGGATTTAGATATCCAGTGAGGCTCTTTATTTCCTTTAAAGATATTTGAGGGAAAATACGCCTTTCAACATAAATAACAGGCTGTTTGCACATGTGATCACCATGTAGACATGGTTTAATTAGCAAATTTCAACCTTACTGATGATACTCAAATACATCACACATGACCACGATGTTCCTCTGTGATTTTATGTGGCATAGATCAGTTCACCTAATTTTCAGCCACCCTTGTCTTAAGTTTCTTAGCAAGCCCTGCAGAAGCCTTAAGCTACACACATTATAATAGGATTTTTGCTCAATTCTCAACAGAGAGGCAAACACAAGAGTGAAATGTAAAGATGCACTTGCTCTTTAATAGAAACTCAAAAGTCACTAATCAAATCTATATTTCAGTTATGTATTGGGTAGAATTATTTTTCCTTATTTATAGATCAGTTTTCAGAACTTCATTTTTCCTTATAATAATTAGAAGAGCATGGAAATTGATATAAATAATCATACTCATTTAGAAATTAGTTATTATAATCTCTGTGTTAGGTACTTTCTAGGACTGGAAAACAGAGATGAACTAGACAGTTACTTACGTTATATGGTTTATATTCCAAGGGTAAACCTAGATAATAAGGAATAAATGTAGTGTGTCAGAGCCACAGAAGACCAGAACTGAGTAGAAGGCAAGTTTGAGAGGTCTTCGAAAAGGTGACATTTGATAAAAAAAATACTAGCTGACCATAGTGTTTCTAGAGTTTTAGGGCAAAAGTCCAGATTCCAGCAGTCCCCAAAAGGTAGGCTTGGCCACCCATTATCAATATGCCAAGTGAAAACACCATCAATGGTGAAAAGCAGAGAGAAGAGAATTAACGAATGTGACCACATTGGAAAGTACAGAAAAAGGAGTCCAGTGACAGCAAGTCTTGTCTTTAAGGCTCACACATGAGCTTTAGGTTTAAGTAGAGGGCAGGAGGTATACACAGTGAGGATGGTAAAGACGTGATCCTGCCCAGGCCTGTCATTGTCTCAGCTTGTCTTAATCATTTGTTAAGCTATTAATCATTTTAATTGTTAACAACTACTTCAGCTGAAGGGACACATCTGGTTTCTATAAAATGATGACTTCTACAATGCTGGACTCATAAATAATTGTCTTCATCTGGGATCAGGGTCCTGATGCTCTCCCTGGGAACCAAGGTGACTGCAGGTTTAGGAATGTCTTATCTATGTGCATTCTGCCTTGAACAGGAATGAGATAGGAGACGAACAAAATGAAAGCAGAGATGCCAGGCTTCCATCCAGGCTTTAGGTACTTTATGGGCCCAAGTGAGGTGTCAATGTTTCTCCATAAAATCAGCTTCTAAGTGTCTGCTGCACTAAAAAAAAGGGCTTGTCACATGTAAATTATCAATCCACATGAGGATTGAAAGCTGCAGAGGAGGACTTTCAAGCTAAGAGAACAGTGAGAAGGCAATAAGTTGTTAATCAAGTCAACCAATATGCAGCAAGTGAGGCTGATGTCAAGGTGGAGTAAAAAATGACTTAAATTGGGAATTTTCACTATATAAGGCCCTGGGTTTGGTCCCCAATAAGGCATAAAACTAACGGTATAGGGAAAGGGAAAGAAAGTTCTGACCCTGAGTCTAGTTTATATTTCCTACTGGCCTAAAGTGGAAAACCTTCAACACAAAACATATAAAAATCAGGAGCTAATGCTCAGTCCTCCTTTTCCTAAAGACATCACAAATAAGAATGCTCAAAACAAGACACTACATTTATTTAGACCCATAATGTTTGTGTTATTATTATTCTCTCATCTCTAATTCTAAATAGTGCATCCCCATAAAATCACCTTATGATTTTATTTACAAAAGGGAATTCTTTAAGATGAGAAAAATTAAGTAGCTAAGCTTACATATTTTTGTAGAATTATTTATTTCACCTGTGGTACTCATTCTTTTTGGTAAGAGGACACTAATCCTAGCATACTTTCTAGTATAATGCCTAAAGGAGAAATTATTATTAGAATAAAAGGCATAAAAATGTGATCATGAAAAGCAAAATTTACATGCAAAGTACTCATAGTTGTATTCTTATCATAGCAATGACTTTTGAAATAAGAAGAAAAATGATGAAAATTTAAGACTTGATCTGATCTATGATACACACTTATCTCCTAAGTAGACAAAAGTTAGCTTTTGTTAATCTACAGTCTGTCAGAAAATAGTTCAAATTCTATTGTTTTAAGAAAACATCAAAATGAAAATAAACATACACAATAAAAGGAAAATACAAAACCAATATAATTTTTTTGTTTATGAAAATTACCAGTATACAGAAAATGGTAAGAACCTGCCACATAGGCCAGTAGGAAAATACCAATAATTGCCAAAAATAATTTTCAATGAATCATTAGCCATAGCAGTTTAGAACAATATAGTATTTATACCTATTGGTATGTTGTAAATAAATTCCAATTTGTCAAGGAATCCAGTTTAACTTAAAATGAAAGGAGAAAATACTATTTAATTTGATATAGACATCATTGCCTATTAGACTCATAAGGTATTGCTTTAATGAGCATTACACAATTATGTCCTTTCAGTATGCTTTCTTTTTATTCCTATGGTAGTTTTTTAGACTTATTTCTATAACTCCTTCTACCTCACCTACTTAGATAAATGATTATTTTCTAAAGTAAAAACTAAATAAAAATATTCAGTCTAGTTTTGATTGGTTTGACAATAAGTGACAGATGCAGAAGGTGGGGGAAGATGCCTTTAATTCAAAATGTTCAAGAAGTGGAGACAGTAGGATTATCAGTTCAGGACCAATCTGGGATACATAGCAAGACTTTACTGAAAAACAAAACAAAGCCAACAAATTCCTGAAAAACTCTACATGAACACAATTTATTTATAACTTTTCAGTGTTTTTCCTTCACATCATGTGTTTTTGGGAATATTCTACGAGAATTAATTTGTGTCAAGATTTTCCTGTTTCTGACATTTATAGAACTTAGCATATGAGGAGTTTTCATAGGACTTTAGCACTGTTTGCTACTACTCTTGACTCTCTTGCATTTTTGATAAGCAAAGGTTTTCACCCACTGTGCATTTGCACATGTGTCCCAGGGAAAACATTTGAACAACTCTTCTGGTCAAAATGTTTCTCTATGCCATGATCCTTTTTAATTTTTTTAATTTATTATTTATTCAATTGTGCGTGTATGCATGTGTGCTCGTGTGTGTATGTATGTATGTGTGTGTGTGTGTGTAGAACCACGGACGAATTCGGAAACCACCATGGACGCCTCCATCTCCTCCTTACTCTGCCCGGGGATTCACAGGCTCCGCCCTACCAGGACCAGAAACGCAGGCCGCCCCCGCTTCTGCCCAGCGTCTATATGTGGGGTCTAGGATCCGAACTCAGGACCTTCTGCCTGCAAGGCAGAGGCTTAACCCCTGAGCCACCTCTCCAGCCCCAATCCTTTTTAATCTATGAATTGATCCAAGAATTCTTCCTACAATTCTTACATTGATAGTTCTCTTCATGTTCATTGATAGTTCTATGTTATTCTTTTTATTTTATTCTTTGACAGTTTCATAGATGTACCCAATGGATTTAAGCTGTTTTCATTCTTATTGCAAGATCTTATTGCACTTCCTTCTTTCATTGGAAACTTTCTTCCCAATAAGTCTTTATTCTGTCTTCATGTCTTTTTAATATGTGTATGATTCTTTGAGATTCATGAGAATTACCTGCAGTGGCATGTTCTTGGCCACTTTCTGGAGCATGAATGATGCATCAGTGCATGTATCACTGGATAGAGAAGCTCCTTTTCTTGCAGCCAGTATTAACCTTCAAAGAGTCCCTCAGGGAGTAGTCGTGGTTCATATAGTATTCCCCCTTCCATGATGAAATGCTAACAGGCAAAATTTGTGCATGTCCTGTTGAGGTAAACACACCTGCCATGAGTTCACATGTGCAATAGTCTTGTCATGTCCAGAATGTACTATTTTAAGGTGCTCTTTTCTAGCCTCTAGCTCTTATATTCTTACTTTCCCCTCTTCAACAATATTCCCTGAACTTTGAGGAGTGGATAGGAAGGTGTTACAGATCACCTATATCAGCTTGTAATTCTTTATATCACACTTAATTATAAAAGGAAGCTTCTTAGCTGAAAGCTGGGGACTTTGCTAATCTCTGAGTATAATTATAAGTATTTAGAAGGCAGTTTGATATCATATCCAAATAATTAAATAATAGCAGTTTGTTCTTCTTAGGACTTAAGACCTTCTTTTGCCTCTTTTTAAATTTTTTTCCCATTCATACAAACTCATACAAACGCAGTCCCCTCCCTCCCTCCACCCCTTCCCGGTCCTCCTTGCTCCCTCCCCCTCTTAAAGATGCTCCAGGGATTCAGGGGAGAAAAGGAGGGCACTGGGAGAAACGTAGGAAGGAGGGTGAAAGGAAGAGGACTTAAGACCTCCTTATCCAGAGGTTCTTAGCCTAGGTTGCAGTAAAAGGCATGAGTTCCCACCTAAAGAGTCAGTTTTAAATCCAATCAGAAAGCAATTAATTACCCTCATAGCATCCTTGCCACTGTGCACCAATGACACATCTTGTCAAAGGGGTTCTTACTGTAGCATACAGAATTCACAGTTGGATAGAACTGTTGGTAACTTCTGTCTCCTAATAGCCTGCAATTTGCAGTCGTATGAAAGTTAGCCAGCAGAGAAGAAGCTTCCAAGTCATTTCCAGCTTGCTCTTTCATGTCTTCAGATCACAGTATGTGGTATCTTAAGCATAGAATATCACCAACAGGCTCTGGTGGAAACCAAGAGCAATGGTAAAAACCTTATTGTACGGGGAACCTTTGAGAGTCTTTCTGATCAACATCTCATATGCATGTGTCATACACCTGGTACTGGGAGTTGTTTAATCATCTATGGATTCTGAAAGATCAAGGCATTATCTATCGTCTCTTTTTTTCTTCTCTTTAGAGCACCTCCCTTCATATATTTTTTTAAAAAGTTTTCTTAGGCAAGTTTATAAATTTTGGAAAGGAGAACATGTGGGAGGAATGGGAGGAGACAGGGTGGGTAGCAGAGCAGGACACATAAATTCATTGTATCTGTATACGAAAGCTTCAAAGAATTAGCAGAAAAGCTTCTATCTGGCTATATCACACACCCTTAGAGTTAATTATTCCTTGCTATTCCTTTCTTTACCTTCTTCCTTCATATTTCTCTCCCTTCAATCCTTTCCCTTCATTATTACTATTTTTGCCTTCATGTCGCTTGTGCTAATCTACTTTCCCTCCTTTAGAGTCCTTCTCCCACTCACACATATCTTTTTTTTCCCACTCATACAAACTTAATAGGTACCCTGGTCCCCTCCCTCCCTCCAACACTCTCAGGATCCCCTTGCTCCCTCCCCCCTTTTCCCCTTCCTTTCCCCCTGTCCCTTTCTCCCAATGCCCCCCTCCCATCCCTGGAGCATCTGTGTCAAACTTCCCTCTGGGTCTCCTTCTGATGAGGTGCAAGAACTCAGTAGGATTACCTAGAGCTCTTTCTTGTGTTCCACTTTAGTATAGGAACACTATTGTGGCTGTTAGTCCCTTGCTTCTAAGGATCCTAGTGCCTATGATCCATGCTAGATTTGGGGGATCAATAATATGTTGGTCATTCCTCAGATCATGTAAAGTCCTATTATGATTACTTCGACCCTAACTTGTGTGGCCACTCACACATATCTTAATACCTCCTTTCCAGCTTTCTGGATTATTCAGGTATTTCTAGTTAATCATACAAATCTGAAGTTTCAAAGCTACATAAAAGAGAGAACATGCCCCATTTGCCTTTCTGTGTCTGGGTTATCTCATTTGTTATATTTTCAAAATATACCCATTTATTTGAAAATTTCATAATTTCATTTTTATTAATAAACAACATTCCCTGTTTATATACACATTTTTCTTACCTATTAATTAGTTTATGAGTATCTAAACTGATATTTTTCAATGTGTATAAGGTAATGATAAAGTCTTCCTAAATTCTGCATTTAAGAGTCCTCTCTGGAAGGGCCCAGAGGAAAATCAGGCATGCACAAGAAAGGACTCTCTGGGAATTGGGGGGCGGGAGGCACTGGGGGATGGGAAGGGAGGGGGGTGGGGAGGAGGAGCAAGGGGTACGGGGGAGGAGGAGGGAGGGAGGGAACTGGTGTACCTATTAAGTTTGTATGAGCTGATATAATAATAAAAATTGTATTAATATTAAAAAAGAGTCCTCTCTGATTATCTTTCATGCATGATAAAGGAAATGTGATCATTAAAGGCTTTCCTATGTTGGATACATGCAAAAAATTTTCTCTGTAGTATGAGATATTTAATGTATTTGGAGTGAACTGGAAGAACTAACAGTTTTCTCACATTTCATATATGCATAAGGTTCTTTTTTTCAACATGAAAACATTATTTCATGTCTCCTTCATTTTTTGGATCTATGTAAGACTTTATCATATCACTTGCATCTATAGTACATTTCTCCAATGTGACTTCTTTCATGTGTTTGAAACTGTTAGAACTAAAACAATTTTCACACCATGCTTTCTTTCCATCTTTTCATGGAATCAGGATTACAGAAGACTTTCCCACATTGCTTGCATAAATAAGGTTCTTTCCTCCAGTGGTCTTCAAAACTTCAAAGCCAACTGAAGGTTTTCACATGTTGCTCATATGTATAACATTTCTGTTCACTTCATTTATGTGTTCAAATGTTACTCAAATTAGACAAGGCTTTTCCACATTGCTTACAAATACAGTGATTTATGCCACCATAAATTACTTAATGCTTTTGCTATTGCTTCAAAGACAAGAAGACTTTCCTATATTGCTTACACATAGACTTTCTGTCCAGTGAAAATTTATCCATTTCTCTACTGTGCATTATTTCATGAGATCAAAGGGAATGAAGGGCAATGAAAGTTTTCCCCATGATTTCCATGCACAGCATTTCTCTCCAGTATGAACTCTGTTGTGTGTTTGAAAGGAACTGGAACAAACTAAGGTTTTCTAAACTGCTTAAATACATAGGGCTTCTTGCCAGTGGACATTCTTTCATGTGTTTATAAAGAACTGGAACAAGTAAAGGCATTTCCACATCACTTACATACATAGCATTTCTTTCCACTCTTCAAAAGGAACAGGAGGAAATGAAAATTTACCAATGCTGATTGTATTCATAGTGTTTTTCTCCAATGTGAGACTTTTTGTGACTTTTTTTTTACCAGCATTGAAGCATCTGAAGCCTTCATTATAATGATTGTTTTTTATTTGCTGCATGATGGACAATTTTTATTTATGTACAGAAAACTCGGCAGTGTACATCTAGTCCAGCTTGCTGGCCAACTCCTTGGCTTTGGCTTTCTCCAGCTTGGAGATTCGAACCACCGACTTGGGACCCAGGATGTTGCCTCTCCAGTGGGGGGCTGCTTATAGAGGATATCCTTTTGCTGCTACAGTCAGATGTAATGAGGTCATTTGAAAAACAGAGTGAGGTTCCTTTTGGGTTGGATGTGCTGTCCAATGCTAAAGTGGCCTCTTCTTGAACAGTAGGTTCATCACCTTGTTGTACTCATGCTTTTTCACTATGGCAGGGGTTGAGGCCACCTTCTTTCCCTTTGACTTCTTTCCTTTCAGCATCTTGTGTGGCAGAAGGGAGAGCCACAATGACTGTTTTTATATGGTTTATTTCTGGTTGCGTTTTTTCATGCTTCTGAAAGTATTAAAAACAACTGGAGGTATTTCTACAATCTTTATGCTTATACATGTTTTTCTTTATCTTGGTACTTATATGACTTGTGTAAGGTGACACACATTTAGGGGTGAAGAATCAGGAAGGATTTCAACCACACAATTTTTGCATTTTTGATACTCCTATATGAGTTTTTCTTTTTCCTTCTCTTTTTTTTTCCTCTTCTCTTTTCTTGTTTTTTTTTTTTTCCTTTTCTTGGTTCATGATATGCTTTGGAATTCAGAGCTATCACTACTGATCACCTTCTTTCATTCAGTTGCTCTACTACTTGGCTTCTGTAAAGGCCAGTTTCCTCAAAGATTTTTTAAAATATTTTATTTATTTATTTGGTGTGTGTGTGTGTGCGTGTGTGTGTGCGTGTGTGTGTGCGTGTGTGTGTGTGTGTGTGTGTGTGTGTGTGTGTATCAGAGGGCACTATGTGTCCCTGTGGATAAGCAAGGATGACTTTGGGAATATCCTGGATTGTGTTTACTTCCTCCTTGCTTCTCTCTGGGATTTGCCAGACTCTACCCACTAGGTCCAGAAGTGCAGGCTGCCATTTCAGCCTGGTGTTTTTATGTGGGACCTGGGTTCCAAACTCAGGACTTTCTGTTTGCAAGACAGAGTCTTAACCCCTGAGCCATCTCTCCAGCCCTCCTCATAGATTTTCACATCAGATATTTCAGGATGAATCCAGCAAGACCAGTCCTCCAGGTAATAACCTTCACATTCATACCCTCAGTAGTTACTAACTCTATTTCCAGTAATTGAAGTGTCCTGGTGTCTTTCCTGTCTATGGTTTCTGAAGTTAGAGGAGTAGCTGCAGCTACAAAGGGAGACAAATCTAAGCTTTCTCTCAACAGAAGACACAGGTCTCAAACATGACAAGGGCAGAAAGTAATAATGCAACCTTTTCTTTTTTCTTTTTCTTTCTTTCTTTCTTTCTTTCTTTCTTTCTTTCTTTCTTTCTTTCTTTCTTTCTTTCTTTCTTTCTTTCTCTTTCTTTCTTTCTTTCTTTCTTGCTTGCTTTCTCTTTCTCTTTCTTTCTTTCTCTTTCTTTCTTTCTCTTTCTCTCTTTCTCTCTTTTTCTCTCTCTCTGTTTAATTTGTAAACTTCTAAATCTTGTTGTAATTATTTAGAGCAATATAACTTAGAAAGACACAGAATTGCTACACACACGCACGCACACACACACACACACACACACACACACACACACACAAAACATAAAGGCACCAAAACATGACTATGATTGTCCTTGATGAGCCTATACCCATAATACAACCCAAGCTTAAATCTAAAACATGTACAATTCTTTATGTTTACTTCATAAAACTGCTAACTTTGCTCCATTCTGATTTATGCTGAAGCTCATGCCAGGCTACATCTTTCTGTCACTGCTGATAGACTACACTATTAAAAAATGTTACGCATGGAGGCACATGCCTGTAATATGGGCATCCAAAAGGTAGAGAAAAAAATATCTAGAGTTTGAGGCCAATCTGGGCTGCATATTATGATCCTATCTCAGAAGAGGCAAGGATGACCAAAGTGACATCACAAAAAGGTTGTTGAGCTTGTGGTGGTCCTGATATTCTGTTCTCACCTTCACTTGATACTTTACAGCACAGGTTGACACAAGTACACTTAAACTCAAAATAAACCTCTGTGATTGCTATGGGAGAAATTCAATGTGAGCTAGAGTGAAAGGAGAGAGTGCAGGGGAAGAGATAGTAAAGGGGATCAGACTAGCAGTGACGGTGGAGACTCAGATCAGGAAACAGAAGCAGAGGTGGAAAGGTGTCAGCTTCTGGGAAAATTCAAAGGAAAGGCTGGTAAGATTTGCTTGTGGACAGAATGTTAAAATACAGGTGAATGGTGGGGACAAGGATATAGAATATTATAACTAGAAGAATAAAAGTTACTATTCATGGAACAAGAGATGGCTAAGTAGGTGATGTGTTTTGGGATGAGTTTTATTAAGTCATTAAAAAGTAGACTCAGAGTTCAAGGAGTTGTCTAGAATACAGATAAAAATATGCTAATCAGCAGGGCATAGAAAATACTGAAAACCATAGAAAATTGGGTGAGAGCCTTTAGGGATCAGTATGGCTAAAGAAATTCTGAGGAAGGATTCTGAGTCTTCAGGAATTCTGCACTTTAATGGTGGAGAGGAGACTGAATCAGAGGATCATTGAGCTGCTACAGGTAGGTAGAAGAATACCAGGTAGGCACAACGCCATGAGAACCCAAAGAAGAAAGTGTTTCAGGAGGAAGCGTAAGAACTACGTTATATGCTTCTGAGAGGCTATTAACATCTTGCGGGCTTGAAAATCACAATGGCATTTACAGTCTGCAGGCATGGAGGATGAAAGAGTAGACTGAGGAAAGAGCTGATGAGAAGTATTTCTGAAGCACCTTGTAGGGGTACAATGCTTTTTAAATGGATGGCTATTCAGCCATGGAATTTAAGTATATAAACATTCACAAGGGTCTTTCTTGAATACCAACTGGGAATTCTGGGAGAAAAAGGGCCTAAGCTTATTTGTCTTAGCAAACATCAAATCGCAGGTCTCACACAAGATCATTAACTATTATCAAACTGAAACAAATACCACCTGCTTTATCTTCAGGAGCATACACAAAAGGAGTTGGAGAGAAATAATCATCAACAGGATGTCTGGAACTTGAAGACATGGAGCCCCACGTGCTTAGACCTCCAAAGCAGCTTAATTGATGCCTTAGACTCAAATAACCTAAGAGAGCAAAGAATGGGAAGCGTTGGTAGACTAATGGAATTGTAGCTTCTTCAGCCTGGGTTTTTCAACCCACTTGTAGCTTTCCAAAATGTTTCCTCCCCATGCGGTACATGAACCTTACATGAAAGCAATTTTTGAATCAATGGAAAACACTAAAGTTAGTGTCTCATTTGAAAGAACTGTGCAAAGTGAAAGTAGAAAATGATGTGCTCAGAAAACCAGCTGTTAATGTTGCTCTTGGTCCATGATACTTACAGCATTGTAATCTCTGTGTTTTTACCCCATTCATCTGCTTATATGGAATCCACATACCTCCAGAATAGCTATTTTAGTAGATTTTGATTAATTTCTCCATTTTATTTTCTATTTATTTTCAAGTTGTGCTTAGTACAACTTGATAGCAAGACACATTTTCCGTAGTATATTAGCCGTTGTATAAACAGCATCAATATGAATTCCATGTTGTCTTTTTGGGGCATCATTTAATGTATGTGGGAGCACATCAACATTATGGGACAGAGGGAACAGCTATGTCTAGAGGTCCTAAGATTCAGGTATTATATTGAAAGCTCTATTTAAAAATGTTGACAAATGGATTATTCACATGTCAAAAGAGGATTAGGACTGAGATTGTGACTCAGTGGTAAAGCACTTGAACATTTGACTAGCATGTATGAGATTCTGTGTTCAATTCCCGGGTCCCAACAAACATGGAAAAAAATAGCAAATTGAATCAAGCAACATTCCAAAAAAAAAAAGGTAGGAAAAAAATCCTCAGTTTTTACTTTGGAGATGGAAAAGCAATGAACTCAAACATAGCCAAGAAGCCATATTTTGATATCAAGGATGAGTGTTTCCTTTCCAGGTTTAGCTGACACAATGTTTACATGTTAGTGATAATACACTTATATCTGTGGCTGACATACATATAACAGAAATTCATTCTTAGGGAATTTGCAGTTGTGTGATTCAGTCTTTTCACAGTGAAATCATTAAGTTCTTACACAGTAGATCCACCTACATTAAATGATTTATTGACATGCATCCATGTTTGGCAATGTAGTTTGGCACCAATGATGATGAACAGATCTTTCTGACTTTCCAAGAAGGAAAAGAGAGGATGAGGCCTCTTCAGTAAGGAATCTCATCACGAGGTCACACTGATTGTGCATCTGTTTATTACTGAACTTGCTTGTATAATAGTTAATGAGTAATAACATTATTTCCAACCCTAGAAAATATACTGAGTCATTATGAAATAATCATTTGCCTACTAGTGGCATTGGTTAATTGTAGAAGCCATGAGAGGGCTTTCCACCAAGATGATTCTCTGCAGACACACAAAGAGAGGCAGTATCTGTGTTCTCATTGGCACCAATGCCATTGGTTTATGTGGTTGAGCTGTGAATGTGAAGATTTGGGAAGTACGGGCAAACAAAAGCAGCAACGGTTTAGGATGAGTAAGAAGCAGATTGAAAAGAGCCACTAGTGAATATTGCAGAGTCACTTTCCCCCTGTGGAAACAGCTGCTCGGATGTAGGCGTGTGGTTAATTCTCTATGTCAGCCTACAGCATATTTTGTAGTGAAAAACATTTAAAGTGGCAAACTCTGAGCAAACAGTCTTCCCTCCACTGTGTGGGTGGTCCTTTTATGATTGATCAGTCAAAGTCCTTAGTAGAACAAAATAGATCCAGGATAATGGGATTCTCCGGCAGGCGGCTTTTCCAAATCACTCCTGTATCTTCAACCTGCAGACTTGGACTTGATGGTCTCCCTTTTGTGTGAGCCAACTTTTGTGTGGGGCTGGAGAGGTGGCTCAGGGATTAAGCCTTTGCCTTGCAGGCGGAAAATCCTGAGTTCGGATCCTAGACCCCACGTATAGACGCCGGCGGAAGCGGGGGCGGCCTGCGTATCTGGTCCTGGTAGGGCAGAGCCTGTGAATCCCTAGGAGAGTAAACGAGGAGGAGGTGGAGGTGGTCCCTGGTGGTTCCCGAATTCGCCCGTGGTTCTACACACACACACACAGACACATACACACACAATTGAATAAAAAAAAAAAGATTAATGAGATAATTAAGGCTCTGGAGGGCCTTAACACAATAGAACATTCATTAAATTGACAACACAGTTAAGCCAGCTGGTCATCAGTACATTTGAAACTCTGAACCCAAGACTGTTTCAAAGAATGACCCCTCTGGTATATGTGCTTTACCCTGTCTTTAGGGACTTGAGTGCCACTGAATGTTTTCACAACAGAAGCAGTTTGTTAGAATGAAGATGAATTGCTAACTAAGGTTGGAGAAGAGTTACTTTGCAGTCTAAGCCGAACTTTATAAATACTTGATCTTAAAGATACAAGCTAAAATATGAACAGGCTAAGCACTGCAGACTAAAACAATACTTAAGGGGAGATTTGCTATGATCTTCAAAACCTACAGGAAGACGCAAAAGAAGACAGGGACACAAGAGCAGATCATCACTACAGTGAGCTACCATGAGAAGCGTCAAAGGAGAATTATTTCCTTTTGTGGGTTTTGGTTTACATTTTGGTCTTCTAACCCCCCCCCATATTGGTATTTAATTCCCCTTATAGGTATTAAGAGATAGTTGCTTAATGCAATTATGGGTCCAGAGCTGGGGCCGTTGGGAGATGATTTAGATAGACCTGGAGTAAAACACGAGGATTGAATGCTGGTGACTTTAAAATAAAGGAAAGAAGCCATCGCATGCATGAGCATTCCCTGATTTTTGCCATGTCATGTTTTGCACCTTCTTGAGACAGTAAGATCAACAACAGATATGACTTGTCAGTCTTGGGCAGAACCATGAGCCCAAATTTAAAACTGGTTTGTTGGGTTATGTTATTTCCAACAGAAGATAGACTCCCACACTGTGCTAACAACTATTACAACTAGGAAATGTACAAGCTCTGAAAATATTAGAAAGACTCACATTGTTCCACAGCACCACCAGCTTCAGGTTCCAAAGCAGTTCCATTGTTTGACCTTGGACAAGCGCTTCTTTAATGACTTCAGCGATAAAACAAAAGGCCTTACTTTTCTGCATGGTGTTCTAGGGGATTCTGCAACATTAACATGGTTGTGTGAAGTAGAGCATGGACTCTCTTGTAATTGTGCTAGACTATCTTCTCTGTCCTCCAATTATTTTTTTTCCTTTTTGTCAGAAACACTTCAGTAAAAATTCTGATGTGAAAGTCTGATCAATTTAAGTAAATAACAGCCCAGCAGGTCTGATCAGTAACTAAGACATGAAGCTTCACCCCATGGTCTTTCCCAGTATCCTCTGTCCCCACACCCCTTCTATCTTAAACTCTTTCAAACTCCAGTTTGAAAGCCTTTGCCCTTGAAAAGTAACCAAGATGAAGAAGGAAGAGAAATGAAGTTTTGAAACTGTGAGAGCAGCTGGGGACCAGCAGGATTTGACAGACTCACAATCTGGAAGCACTTCCTGCTTTGGCATGGAGAATTCTAGCAAAACGCATGGACCAGAAAAACCTTGAAGGGCAGAGGCTGTAAAGAGGCAGCTGAAAAGCTGGGCCTTGAGCTGAGAAAGTAGGGCTAGAAGCACAATTACTCTATGTGCTGGCCCTGTTTCCCCAGAACCTCGTAGCACAGAAAAGTAAAGAGTGAAGGAGGGAGCATGTTTTCCAAGGAAAGGAGAAATCCAAACGGAGACTTTTATAGAGGGCTTAGGAGAGATTTGTCTTATATATTCACTGGGAAAGACCAAACTGAATGTGGTTTGAACCAGAATCAAAAGTTCCAAAGACATCGACAGATTCCTCTGTTAAAGCAAAGAGAACATTCGAAAATGGTCAGAAATCTCTGGAAATGAGCCCAGGTTTATAGAAGTCTGGGGAACATTTATTCACATAAAAGGGCTAACTCTTGTCAAGATCACTTTTTTGGTAGCCCCTAAACCTTCCCAGCTCACACTGTCCTCTCCAGAGCACTGAAGTAGTCTTAAAACTAACAGCCAGAAACCAAGAGGCAAAGGTACCTTCCCGTACACAGGAGATAGACCTCAAGTGGCAAATAGGAGAGTTCCCAAGCTCTATTTCCAGGGAATTATTGACACCTGACAACAGAGCCCTGGAATACTTTCCTATAAAGTCCCTATGTGTGACCTGACCCAGAGTTCTCCCAGCACTAATCACCTTTTAGAGTGGGCATTTGGAGAGCTCATGGTTTGAATGCAAGTTGTTCCCCCAGGCTCGTGTTTACATTCTTAGCTGATGTTAATGATTGAGAGAGTGGTGGTACCTTTAAGGGGTGGAGCTACATGGAGGAAGATAAGACATAGGGGTGGGACCTTGAGGATGAGTAGTCCTGCTCTTTCAGTCTGCTGCTTTCTCTCTCTGCTGCCATCATGGACATGACTTGAGTGACCTCCAACTTCTGCTGCCTGCCAATGCCTTTTCTGGAACTATAAGCCAAATAAATCTTTTCTCCCTCAAGTTGCTTGAGTTGAAATGTTGTTTCACAGAAACAGAGAAAAGTAACTAGGACAAAAAGTAATTGGATATCACGGACACTTGATGGAGAAGATAATAGTTGGAGCTAATTCCTGACTAAAATAATTAGCTAGAAAAGTTACAAAAGGCGAGCTCCACACAGGGTTTGAAATCCAGAACACATTTCTGGATATCTCCAAGGTCCGGCTGTGTGCGTGTCCACAAAATAGCAGAGATAGTCTGAAGCTCTCAGCTTGGCTAATCTTGAACATCTGTATAAGTAAGAAATGCATGCCAAGGCAGGGCTGGAGTTAAGAGTTGACTGACTAAACACTGAGGTCAGTGCCCCAATACACATGCTCAGCTCTCAGCAATTAGTGGGAGAATCACTAGCTCTAGGTGGGCATGGTAACCTCTATCCCATCATTGACTGGTGACTAAGCAAACCAAGTGAGGCCTTCATTGATTTTCTGCACAGTTAAGTACAGAAAAAGAGACAAAAAATATAGATATTTTTCTGAGGCAGAATCTCTTCAGCTCTTTGCCTCTCTGCTGCATATTCCAGAGTTGCTTGCTGACCCCACAGCTTCCAAAGAGTTTGCCTGTCTTCTCTATAGGAGTCTTATGGCTACAGACACACCACCAAAACAAGCTTTTAAATAGGCTCTGAAGATCCAAACTCAAGTTCTCAGGCTTACCTGGAAGGTACTCTTTACCTACTAGACCATCTCCCCAGTCCCTACTTTTTGTGTTTTAATATGAGCACAGAAGAACAATTTTTAAATGCTTTCTCATAGTTCAGAATCCTAAAGAATCTAAACTGGTTCTCATAAATAATACTTAGCTATAAAATTTGCTAACTGTGCATGATTAAAGTTTTTCTTAATGTCTTTTTTACTTAGGAAATGGTCTTTTCTATTGATGGAAAATTTCTGTCCAAAAAGTCATTTCCTAACCAGTCTTGTTAATATAATATGATGTATTACTTTTGTATTTAATGGCTATATATATGATTATTTTTAAATCTTAAGCCCTATTAAATTTAAGGCATGCATGCAATTGCTTTGGGAATAACACTTTAACTGACTTAGTAATTTCACTGATAATATTTGAAGTGCAGAAAAAATATAATTTGTACACAAAAGCAGAGACAAGAAAAAATGTCCCCTTTTTATTGCAGCTAGATATTCTTCATAACAAGAAAAAATTAAAGTGGGATTTTGAGACTGTTCCTTGCATTGCTTAATGGAGTACAATCAGGATTTGACTTCAATTACTTTCAGATTGTTGTCTAAATTAATCAACGCTGGCCTTCCATTTATTATTGTCATCTTGAGCAAAATTGCTTTTTTCATGTCAGCTAAAGTATAAACAACAGTTTCTAGGAAAACTGTATCTTTTCTGAATTTTATTATGCTGATATGCATTGAATATTCCATATAGATTCATGTTTAAATAGTGAAAAGTACTATATCATAGTTCAGACCCATGACTTTTTGTTTGTCCATTGTGGACTTTCCCGTTTTCTCCATCTTCCATTGTTCATGTCTGTGTTCACTAACCATGTACATAATGTGGCATTTACTAGCATCTTCATAGAATCAAGGAAATGTGTAGCACTCCATCTGTGAGAATGTCTGATTTTAACAGATGAGTTATCACCAAGTTTTAGAAAGTTTTGAGATGTTTGTACTTTATTGCCAATTTTGCAAGTAGTCACAGTTAAATAGTCTGAGTACATTGAAACACCTACCACACACTTTCCCAGCTTGTTTCATGCATTGACACATATAATCCTCACCACCACTCTGTCAGGTAAGTACCATTGTTATCCTCAGTTTAATGAGAAGACTAAGGTATGGTGATGTCATGTGCCATGCAAGCAAATGGTAGAGAAAAGTTTTGACCTGAGCAATACAGATGCAGACTTCTAACTATACTTCCATGAAAATGTTCCTTTACTAAGACTTCATTCATCTTTTAAGAGTCTACTTTCATAACATGGTAGTCATTACTTCTTTGGGAAAAGATAGTCCAGTCTTCACATAAAGTCTCTAAGTTCTATTACTATGAACTTATATTTCCAATAGTCGCAAAATCATTTTTTTATTTTACTAAAATTTAAGTTAAATATAAATTTGTTAACTTAAGCTTTTAGATAGAATATGAAAAATTATTATTACTGCTGCATTTGCATGGAATAATTTTAATATGCACATGCACACATACATATTGTGAACTAAAGGCATACAATTTATGGTTCAATTTTTTGTGCAGCATATTTTATTGCTTCAAAATTCATGCATACCCTTTTTGCATCTTTCTCCATCCCAAATTGTTTTAGAACCAAATCAGAGGACAGGAGAAAGAAAGAATAAACAAAAGACAAAGTAAGTGCTTCCCATCCATTGAAAGACAACCTTTGCTCCCTTTGCTTGAGGACATGGTTAACACTGTTCTTATGGTCATTACGGTGAGTCCTTAGTCCTCTCATGATCTTAGAGTGAGTCCTTCCTAGCAAGGACTCATGCAAAGCAAACAGGTTTCCCTGGTATTCCACGTCTTTGAGTTACATCCTCAAGGCGAAAAGCTCAGCAATCACTGCTGGGTCACATGAGCAAACCAGCTTCAGGTTGCTCCCAAATTTCAGATACCATGGTGTCTTCCTTTAGACGCTCTCTCTCTCCTAGGTGTGTGTTCCATCACACGCCTACATTCCAAATGTCATCCAGTAGAATACTATGATGCCACGATTCTTGAATGGCAGCATGCTCCTGATAAAAGCTATACATTCTTCCATGAAATGTGTGCCCGACTAAGCTGTAGGGGTGGATTTTGCTTCTCTGCTTAATTAAAAACCCAAACATACACACATGCATTTACCAAAAACAGGTGAACACCATTGGGAAGGATTAAAATAAGAAAAAAGTCATTTATGCACAGCACTTACTTTTCAGGTGAGACTTTTTTCATCTGAGAAAGGCATCTTGACAAATACAAAGACAAAAAAAGAAAGAAGAAAGAAAAAAATGACTCCAAAGTTATTTTCTCTCCTCCAGCTTATTTTATAAATAAAACAGAAAGCATTCCTTATATGCAAATGGAGAATAAAGAGGGTGATTGTATGAGTTGCACTTGGAAAATGTTAGGTCCCTGTCTTATTCTTGGAGAAAAAAAATAGTGTAGAATAAAGGGGTTCGTGTAAGCTCACATTTGTTCATAAATGGTTTTCTGACCAATATAAACCCCCACTGATGAAAGGTTTGTATGGAAGAAAGAAGGAAAATACATGATGCAGTATCTTATGAGAGATTTAATCAAATAATTTTTATATGTTGCTTTTTCTACTGAGCAATGAAGTGATTATACACAATAGACCTAGAAAATTACCTGGCAATTTTATCCTTTCCAATAACTCACAGCACTGGGTCTGTTTGGTTTGGTTTTGTAGGAACGAGATTGTTCTCCCTGCCTGCATTAGGTGTGATTAAAGAGCAAATACTGCATTGTGGAACTTGGAGACTTCATTGTCACAAAGGCTTCAGATTCAGAGTCTACAGCTGTACTTGGAGCAAAGTTAAATCACTTCATCAGCAATAAATGGCAAAATGAAGGAAACCCAATTGCTCTCACATTAGGCCAGATGATAAGCCAGCATCCATAGTAAAGGGAATAAGGCTCTCCTGAAGCTCCCATATCTCAGTGTCTGTGCTTTAATCTATATTAAAATATTTTCTTGGGCTTCCTCTTGCCCCTCTTGGACCAAACATCCAAGAGTTTCCTCTCGTTTTACTCTCGTTTTCAGTAAATCCTGCTGTAACCTCAAGATGGAGGACTTCCAGGCTGCTGAGGAGACTGCTTTTGTTGTTGATGAAGTGAGCAACATTGTGAAGGAGGCAATAGAAAGTGCCATCGGCGGCAACGCTTACCAGCACAGCAAAGTCAACCAGTGGACTACGAATGTTGTGGAACAAACTTTAAGCCAACTCACCAAGCTGGGAAAACCATTTAAATATATCGTGACCTGCGTGATTATGCAGAAGAATGGAGCGGGGCTCCACACAGCCAGTTCCTGCTTCTGGGACAGCAGCACCGACGGGAGCTGCACCGTGCGGTGGGAGAATAAGACCATGTACTGCATCGTCAGCGCCTTCGGGCTGTCCATCTGACCTTCCGTCGGCCTGCGACCCGTGTGTCGGCTCTCCATTCCGTCTGTCTAACCGCCGGCTGTGGATCCCGTGAACACCTTTCTCCTCCTTAAGCGTGTATTTGTGGAACTGTCAAAGCGTAGAGAAATAAACCAAGTGACCACAAAAAAAAAAAAAAAAAAAAAAAAAAAACTTTTCTTATTACATTCCAGCTGTTTCAAAACAATTAAAAAAGAAAAAAAATGAATAACTGAAGAGAGATTCACCACGGGCCTGGTACTGGAGAGCAGGGTTCCATCTGTGAGCCTCATCCTCTCAAAGTCTTCTTAAGAAGAAGGCTGTCTCTACAAGTGCAGCACGCACTCAGCATGCATGGTCTGTGTCCCACTGGTCTTACTACCTGACTCCCCAAGGATGTAGGTAAGGAGTCAAGACACTGCTTTATTGAACTAGAAAGGGCATTTGATATGAAACAATTGCTGTGGTTTTGTCTGTGCCATTCTGTGTGGTTTAAATCAACCACACGAATTCAATCTTGAAGCACAGTGCCTCTGTTAACTGTAATAAAGAAAGTCCACAATTGTGGACCTTTGGGAATTATTCTGTGATCTAACAGCAGAATTTCATTTCTAATTGTTATATCTGCAGCATTCCTTGGAGAGATGCTACTGCAGGATAAGTTAAGAAAATTATAATTTCTGAACATCATACTATAAAAAGTTAAGAAATGCACTTTATAATATTTGATTCACTGAAGAAGTTATCTTAATTTCCTCCTGTCTTATCTTGCAACCATATAGGAAGAGTTTCAATGGATGTAGGTATATTCTTGTTTGGTTATATTTGTTGTTGGTTGTGTATAGGGGGAGTGTGTGGTCTGTGCATTTTTATGTGTGATAGATTCTGAACTCAGGGTCTCTCAACTGTTGAGCTAGCACTCTACCACCGAGTATGTATTTTTTTAATGAATGAGTGAATGAATTACAAGAGATCTTTAAAGACCTCTTCTGTCACTTCCACACATGATTTATTGAAAGAAACATGTGAAGACGTAAGCTGAAGGATGCTTGAAGAAAATTACACTAAGAAATTGATTATACTTGTTTAAAAGAGAAAAATCAAAAGGCAAATTGATAAGATTAAATATATCAACTGGAACTTGTCTGAGGACTTTCTCCTTGCTGGACAGCTTACATAATACCAAAGAATACTGTAAAAGTTGCTGGGGTGAGAAATAATCACAAGCCCCATCAACAGCATGAGTAAGTTGCAATATAAATCACCATGGCAACAGGTGACCACCTGTGTAATAGTGGTTTAAGTATCAAGGAGACAACCAAAAGTTTTTTGATTGGACTCAAGACCTATTTGTCAGAATGGTACACATCCCTGTTACTGTAATCTAGAGTAAAAGCCTAAAAAAAGGGAAGGAAACAGATCAATAGGGAAGATAGCCACTAATCCTATAGGTAGGAAAACAGTACATCAAACTACTCTGTAGGTAACTGTTATTATTCGCATAGATTGGGAACTCACAGTAGAAACTTTTGGGTTTAAAGCTGGATGAGTGAAAGGAAATGCACATATCGGTGGGGTGGCCTGAACAGAAGTAACCTGATATGCTATGGAGGCCTGAGCCCCCACAGGAGTAGGCAAGCCAGAGAGAACCCAGGGGTCCATAGAAGCATACAGACAAAAGGTAGGAGGAATTGGGAGGGAATGGTGAAGGAAAAGAAGAGAAGGAAGGGAATGGGAGGGTGGGGAGGAAGGGAAGCTGGGATGAATACTCAATATGCTTGAAGAGTAGAAAAATAAATAAAAAAGATTAGAAAAAATAAAATAAAATGGGGTACAGAGGAGCATAGCTCTGTCTATTGGAGATGCAACTGAAGGCACATGCCTGCTTATAGCTCATCTCATAGCCTCAGTTTAAAAAGAAAATCTAAACTTATCCTATAGCAATAATTCATTTATTCTAATATGTCCAAAATGTTATTTCAACTAATTAATGTACACCATAATTGAGACATTATGTTCTTTCTCTTTATACTTAATTTTTTAAATGGGAGGGAATTTTATACATGTGTCATATGATCATGTAACTCTTTCATGAGACAGCAGAGGGGCAGCAGAACACTCACAGTTAAAGAGTCACTGAGGGACTGGGTTCAGATAAGCAAGTCAATAGATTCCGAGAGTCCTTGGATATCATTTACTCAAACTTCATTCCTTGAACTCTACCAAAGTTTTGGAGGAGTATGTTGCTGTCACTTTCTCCTGTTTCTCCAAAGGACGCCAACAGTCTCAAGCTTAGGACATAGCTCAATCATGATAAGAATGATAAAGATGATTGGTTGGTTCCTGAGCCTTTTAAAACATACTTCGATATTACTGCTTTTCCAGCAACTTCTGATCTTGGGGAAATTACGGTTTGCATTGCGTGATGTATAGACTGGGGATGTGGCTCAGGGGTTAAATCCTTTGCCTTACAAGCCAAAGGACCTGAATTCAAATCCCCAGATCCCAAGTAAAAATGCTGGGCAGAAATGGTAGCGATCTGTAATTTCAGCCCCGGCAGAGCCTGGGAAGTTCCAGAGCAAAGGAGGTAAAGCAATTCAGGATGTATTCTAATGTCACCCTAGGTCCTCCACAGACACATGTAGTCAAGTGTCTTCTTATTTTGCTCTGAGAGAGAGAGAGAGAGAGAGAGAGAGAGAAAGAGAACAAGCCTAAGTGTTTTGGGGTGGGTTTCTTGTTTGTTTAATTGTGACACTGTACTTATTGAGATCACTGAGAATAATCATCATTTTGTGAATAATTTTGATAAAAGACACAGCCACAGCAAGTCGCATTTTCCCAACACGGAGTTGACTGCCCACTGGTAGAAAACAGTGGTGAATGACATGGCCAGCCACAGTGACAGGTTTGGTGACAGCATCTCTTAACGCTTATAGTAACATCTTAAGTGGCAGTCACCTCTCTGGCAAGACATGCTTGTGGGAGAGGAAGTGGGAAGCCAGATGCCCTAGAGGATGAAAGTCATTCTTTCTGTTGCTTCGCCTATTAGCCCTGCAACAAGGAATGAAAACCCCCACAGGAACACGAGCAGACGGAAGGATCCTCTCTGGTTTTCACTACTCAGCAGCAAAAGCAACACATTCTGAGCTTGTAAAGCGGCTCTGCTGAGTTGATGCTTTTCATAAAAAGCCACTCAGCCAAACCAGGGGAATCTATATCTTGGCCCATATTAGCAACACAACTGAGGATTGTAAAGCTCATTTAAATAACACTGGGCATCAAAGTGCAGTGCCTTGCTTGATGGGGGTGGGGATAATTTGGTCCCTATGGGGAAATTGAATTAAGTGCTATTTATATTTTCATATCAAGGGAACATAGGTGGTGAAACATCCAAGACTGAAGTCTGACCTTACATGAAGGAGTCAGACCACAAACCAGGATAGACAAAAACATGGCCAGCTGTCCAGGATGAATGAAGGAGACCCTTTTCCCTGCTCTGCACATTCTGCAGCAATATGCTGAGCACAGCCAGACTGTGCCATAAATCCACAGTCTTGTCTGGGGCACGTGCCTACAGATCTGGATCTTTTCTGATCTTGAAAGACATGCTGCCTCCTTACAAATCAGCATGGGAAGACTGCCTCACATCTTCCCATCTGTTTAGCACCACACCACAACGTTGTATAGCTTCTCCACTCCATGCAAGACCCTCAGCAATGCACACCCCAGAATTCTTTGCAGCTGTTCAGAATAGCTCTTCAGAAGGCACCAGGCTGCTCTTAGAGCCCTAGGAGCAAGGAATGTGGCCCATCAGGCAGTGTCCCTACAGCAGCTTTCAGCACCCAGACTGTTGGTGCTGGAACATTCCCAAGGGGTCTCAACCACTTCTGCTGCTTCTGGGCAGTGGGTATAATACTAAGTCCGATAAAAAAAGTCTCCAAGGTTGAAATACACTGACCATTTGGGTACATGGAATTTATTTTGGACTGTGCATAAAGGCAAAGCAATGATAAACACCAAAAGAATTCAAATGGTGTATTCAATGCCATTAAGAATTCATTTGGGCCACTGCCAAAGGAAGATCTTTTGGTTTTCAGATGAGATGCAGTTTCTCAGGCATGATTAATGACCATGCACAGTCTGCAAAAACCAAGGGTTACAATCGGCATGTTTTGGATGAAGCACAATTGTTGCATAGCAGTCCCATCAACTCCATTTTCCTCTAGAGGTAAATATGGAATACAGCATTTTTTTCCAATTCATTCTCTTTGCTGCTAGATGATCTTCACCTTTACAGAAGCTCTCATTTCCAAATTTTCTTAAATAGGTCATGTCATAGTTAAGCACAGGTGACAACTTGACTGTTGAGCGTTTGAGCTCTGGGAACATTTGCAGAAAATTAGTGGTTAAACCCAGGTTAAACCTGCAGGAGATTGACTAGCTGATGGGGAAGACCCAGCCTATGGTGGGTGGGATTAGGCCCTGGATAAATCACAGAGAGCTGTTTGAGAGAGTTGGCATCTTTCTGTTCACTTGGCCAGACATGGTGGTCTGGCAAATAAGGATTGTCCATCTTTCAGCTGTTATGTGATGATTATGTGGCCAGTTTCCTCAGCCCTGGTGTTGGCGCGTGCTCTCCTGTCAAGCTGGACTGAGAACGGTAACCGGACTATCATAAGGAAATAAACCCCTTGTTCCCTTAAGCCGTTTGATGGTCATTTATCAGCAACTATGCAGGGTGACTGCAACAGGTCATATGTAGTAAACTTTTTCAGGGGGAAAACTAGAAATGGACAAAATTAAAGAACATTTCATTAACGTCATAGCTACTCTCCAGTTCTTTGCATTTATGAACTGGGTTGGGTCAGGTTTTATTCACTCTGAAGCTCTTTGGAAATTTATACATTTACATTGGAAATGTAAATAATCTGTGTTTAAGCACCAAGAGTTTGAAACCTCCATTAACCTAGCATTGTGGAATGAGGAGCATAAATGCCCTGTGGGTTACTGGAAGTGTGAGTCACTGATGAGCAGCATCAGTCTCACTATTACTCCAGGTTCCCAAACCCATGTGATCTTCCAGCACAAACCCACAGGAAGATTTGTCATGTGTGCTCTATGCATCACAGATGTTCCAGTGTGCTGCCATACTAGGGACTTCTGGGTAGAGAGTCCATGCAATTCCCATGGGCTTGTTCCTACACATCTTAGGGTCCTTGTTCTCTCATTGTGTAGAAAACTATACCTGTGGGTGGCCACTCTAGAACCACTGCCTGCATCATTCCTATTTTCCTCTAACATATGAATACATGGATAGTGCACCACTTGATGCAGGCAACATGCACTCATCAGCCATCCCAACTCACCTGAAAATCTGTTGGAGAATCTTAATTCTTCCAAATCCATAAATGAACATTTCCTTCCCTCTTTAGCTGAGTTAGTGAGACGAAAGAAAGAAAGAAAGAAAGAAAGAAAGAAAGAAAGAAAGAAAGAAAGAAAGAAAGAAAGGAAAGAAAGAAAGAAAGAAAGAAAGAAAGAAAGAGACCAAAGAACATTCCTTCCCATTTCTCTCTTCTGCTTTTTCTATGCAATATATTTTCTTTTTTAAGGACAAAATATAATAAAACCTATTATTTCGAGCTGCTCTGAACAAAACTGTTTAGAGAAACGATTTCACCAATAAAGGTTGGAAATGGTTGTCATTCGCTTTCTAATGAGAAACGAAGGTTTGTCTAAGGATTTGGAAGAAGATATTTGTATTATCCTACAAGTCTTGAAGAGTTATCTTCATGCACAGCAGCAGAAGCTATTGAGCACCTCATCCACCCAGAGCTTCATTCACGGTTTCAAGTTTGTGTTTAATGCCAGTCAGAACACAACTGGAATAGAGGATAACATTAAAGAGCAGTAATGTGATGACACCCGGCTTTCTGTGCATGAGCCACACATGCCAGGAGCAGGCTAGGATTCAGAGCTTCTGATTGGATGCTGATGTTGTTCCCCTGGGGCCCTGCATGGGGATAAACATCTCTTCTCTAACTGATACAAACTGTTAATTTTTATGTCTTCAAGTAGCAAAGGAAAACTATAATACTGCTCTTTTTTCTCAAATAGCACAGTCCTTCCTTACTTTTTGATTTGAACACTTCATGTTAGGTGATGAAGTCATGGCAATATAGCACCTCAACACAGAAACACTGTGGCAATTGACTGCTTATCTTAGCTCTTTGTAATGTTTTGACTGTTTTAATTGAATATAGTTAAACAGGACCATAGCCAGTTCCCTCTTTAAGCAAGGAGACTGAATCACAGTATATATTACCTGAAAACAAATGAGGGTAAGGACAGCAGGCAGAAGAGGCTGTTATATCAAGCTGAGTCCTGATTCCAATGAAACTAATTGGATGTTGGTGAGGCTTTTCCTCCAAAGATATGGCACTTTGAGTTCATGCTGTTCTTATTCAATGCAGTTCCAAGAAATATAAATATATTTTACAAGGCTGTTGATTGTAGAAAATATGATAACAGGATGCTGGTTAAACTTCTGAATGTATAGCAAAAGAGCTTCATAAGTAGTAGTCAGGACAACTATGCATCTTTCTGTTAGCAATATTTAAGTAAACTCACAGAAATGTACCATAAAGAATTGGTTAATTCAGTATTTATGAAGCAATTTACATGGAATGTCTCTAAAGCAAAAATGAATATTTTATCTGTATATTAATAATTAAAAAACCCAGATAAGTCCTTACACAGAAAATTAGCTATAAATTTACTGCTTAAATATGGTAAAGTATTAGATCAGATATATATGCTGACCACTGTGTTTCAACAATCTTCAAAATATCAAGTATGTGTTGGAGAAGTGACTCAGAGATCAAAACTCTACCTTGAAAGTCTTTAGTTTGGATCTTGAATCCTGCATTAAAAATGCCAGATGGAAATGGCAGTGGCCTGCATACCCTTTCTGGGTCTGCAAGGCAAAGCCTGGGAAATCACAAAGTGAAGCAAAAAGGAGGTAGAAGCAATCCAGAATGATTCCCAAAGTCAGTTTGGTCCTTCACAATGCCCTCTGATAGAAAGAGAGAGAGAGAGAGAAATTAAATTTAAGACAAAGTACCAATGTATTGTTACACAAGCATGGCAGTAAAAGTTGTTTCATTGGTTATTCGAGCTCTGTTAAACTCTTCATGAAAGCATCTAACATCTTTATGTCTCCTGAGAAATAGTCAACTACTCTGAGTTTTTTTTTCACTCGAAGAATTTTAAACTGTATTGGTAAGATCTCAAAAGCATTGTAAACGTAAGGACCAAAAAGCATCCAGGCTTCCTGAGTATCATCATTCATCTGTAAATTTCATAGGAAGTCAAATTAAATAAACTAGTATTAGGAAGAAAAGGAAAGTTAGGCAAGATTTGGTGCTTGAATTGAGGGGGGGAGAAACCTCATCTCATCTCTTCCTCTCAACTTTACTTGCCCAGGCAGCACAAAAGTCTTCTTGTCTTCAACCCCAAGCAATTTACTTTCCATTTCAGAGTCTATCACAGAATCCCTTGATAACTCTATATGCCTTCCTCACAGCTACCCTTACTTACACCATCGCACCTGAATATGCACTCGCTTTTTCAATAGACCATGTTGCACTCTAGCTCCTGAGGACTCTATGGAGTTTATGGCTAGTTCTTCCTGCTAGAACCATGGACCTCACTTTCCACTCAATGGAATGTGATGCATCTCATGTCCAATTGTGGATCATAACATCCTTCAGTTTCAATCCCAGTAGAATTGTAATCTGATAAAGAAATAAAATTTATTGGCTAAGAGAAGGAGATGTGGCATTGTCTGCACATTGATTAGCATATCTAACTAATACTTATATTCCATATTTTCAACATTTTCTTTTTCCACAAGATCAAACTGAAAGAGTCTTCTTCAAGAATCTCCTTTGCCTACCCTCTGCAGCAGAGAAAAGTGTTGTACGGACACTATGTAAGCAGTCTTATAATTTATGGCAGACCATCAGGATAAAAATAGCTATGTAGTTTTCCACCTAGGCCTTAAGAGAATATGATCCCACTGAAGTATAACTAGAGACTTACTGGGAAGTTTGGAGTACATATCCTTTTAAGAAAATGGGATAAATTCCTTGGAATGCCTTTGATGCTAGTTATTAGACCCACCTGGAGACTAAAACTTTCATTTACTCCTATGAGAAAAATGAACTTGTAATTAAAACAGTCAGACAAAAAATATTTATCTAACTGAAAGTACTATTGGTTCATTTGGTACAGAGAAAAGGATGATTTAATATATTTCTGATAGAGATGAAACTATCACAAATTTGTCAGTATTCATTAAACTGTACCATAATCATTCCTTTCATACTGTTTGGCCTTATAAATCCAATTTGTGGTTTTACATACATAAACAGTTATCTCAGTATTTAAGAACAGATGTGCAACATGCAGATGGGAAAGACAGAGAGATTGGCTGGAGGGGAGAATGTGTGAGGTGGGATGGGATGAGAGGGCAGTAGAGGATGAAGACACATAAATTCGTTTTTGTAAATGAACATTTCAAAGAATAAAAAGTAATTTAAAAGAATGCATATAAATATTTTCCTTGTATTGCTTTCAGTGGCAAAATAAATAAATAAATAAATAAATAAATGTCGCAGTTACTCTTAACTATTGCTGTGAGAGAACACCCAAAGTCAATCAACTTAAGGGAGAAAGGGAGGATTTATTCAGCTTACAGTTCCAGAGGGAAGGGACAGTCTCTCAAAGCAGAGGCGGCATGGGACTGGCCAAAGCTGGAGGAGGCTAAGTCACCACAGACATCTTGGAAGCTGAGAGCTGCAGACTGCTTACTGCAAAGGCAAACTTCTCTTGGAGGTAGGGTGGGACTAATCCACCTCAAGGCCCACCCCTTGTGACTGCCTTCCTCCAGCAAAGTGCCATGACCTTGCCAAATACATGAGACTGTGGGAGATACATTTCAAACCATGACAATAAATAAATAAATAAATAGATAGATAAATAAATAAATAAATAGTTAAAAACCCCAAACAAAAAAGTCCAGAATAGCTGGACATAGACTAGTTCATGTCTGTATTTGAAAGTTGTTACTCAGTTATTAAAAGACAGTATTGAAAACAAATAAATTAAAAAATAAAATAAAATCATATGACCTAAAACAACACAATCCAAAGATTTACTAATTTGATACTTAAATATTGAGGAATTGTGGCAAAAATATTTAAAATATTTGCTTTGCATAATTAAAAAATAAGTTAAAAGACGGTTCTGTATCTATGGAGATGTACATGAAATAACATCTGAGACAGACTGTTAAGAGATAAGGCAAGCTGCACTATCCTGAATATTATAGTATATAATTAACAAAATCAAAATCTGAAAGTGGAGTAAAGATGGTGGCAAGAAGATGGTGCGGGATCTATTGTCACAGGGCACCTGGGGATCCAGAGAGTAGAATTTACCTTTTCATTCCACTTTGTACCATTTCAGCACTATTTTTGGTGGAGAGTCTCTTATCATGGATGTAAGAGCAGGGAAGCCGACACCGGTCCTCTGGGTCACAGTCCCATCCTTCCAGTTACCAGTGACTGAGCCATGGATGAGATAATCCATAAAAAGTGGAGATAATAATAGAACAGGGATCCTAGAACCACTGAGGGCTCTATGCCAATGAACGCTCATGGTTAGGAGTTAGCACAGGCTTGGCACATACTTGTAATGTAGCAAAAGCGAGTTGTAAAGAATGAGTGTGCAAAGGAGAAAATAAATCATTCTTTTTGCTAATAGCAAAAACTGGCACATTTAGCCACTAATATCATCTTTTTTTTCCCTTCTCTTCTTAAGAATATACTTTCGTTATGTTAGTTGGCTCATCTCCAAAATATATCAGACCTGGGTGGGTGGAAGCCCAGGAGTTGTGGGTGTGTGACTGCATTGTTGACTGTTGTCACAGTCATAGTATTGATTTATAGGAATTCAAAAATACTTCTATCCATTAAGTTGTAAAACTTAAGCACAGCAGGTCTCATGTCTACCTGAATTAATCTTCACTTGCGTGTACACACCCCACACATACACATATTCACACTTGCTCAAGATTCCTTATTTGTGGATCATATTCTTTCTGCATGCTTCCTTCTTCCTCACCCACTTAGTGTGGGTTTCATTACTTCAGACTTCCAGGGTCACTGAACGGGCCATAAACCACTCTTACCTGTTACGAAGACAGATGCCTTAGGTGTTTTTGGCAGTGCAAAGTCACCCTTCCAGGAGCACAGCTTGACCTGGAGCTCAGGATTTGGTTTCCTTCAAAACTGATAAAATCACTGATGTGAGCTGACAGGAACCTGAGCTTCTGGTTCTTTCTTCTCTCAGCACTCCAGGAGAAGAGAGCAGCAAGAGACACAATTACTTTACCAGGCACAGTTTTCTCTTCACCTGTGAATGATGGTGGGATTTCATCAGTCAAAACTACAGTGATTGTGATGTTCAGAGCAACCTATGTACCTGACCATCAGCTTCACTTCTCAGAATAGAGTCCTCCCCATTCCTCTTCCTCCAGCTTCATCCTCAGTGGTCTGTACTCCTCGCAGAGCGAAGATTCACTCATGACTGAAAATACAAACTCAAATTTGCTTCATGCCCAGGTACCTTTGTAGGAGGCAAACATGAATCAAGTATATTTCATACTCTTTGGAAACTCAGAGCTGAACTCTTTCCAACCTGATTTCTTCATAGCATACCACAAATAACCCAGAACACTTCATCACTTTTATCCAATCCAACTGTGCATATTCTGATGCATAGTTCTTCAAAGGCATATTGGAAAGTAAAGAAAAGAGTTGTCTGTAAGTGTGTGAAAAAGGGTTAGTTAGTGGTTCCGTCTACTTTCCTGTGCATTCAAAGAATGGCATGAATTCATTAGTCCTTGAGACTTAGGTGTAAGGAATTAGTAAATAAAAGAAAATGCATGATAAAATAGTTTGTAGTCACATTGTGATATCTTCTGATAAAAATCTTTGACATGGAATGATTTGTGGATTTTTTTTAGCTGTTTTAGAATATAACACAGTCTGTAGACTGGACTTGAAGATGTCCTGTGATAGGCTGTTGCTCTCCCATGTCTTCAATCTCTCCAATTACAGTAACATGACCCAAGAAACAGACAAGAAGCACATTCTATTAGTTTCATCTATACCTATTGCTTTGCCATTTGTATTGACTTTTTCTATGTTCATAAGAATCAGGTGACATTTATTCATGCTTAGCCCACGGATCTTACTGCTTCCCTCTCACTCTGGCCTTTGTGCACAGCAACAGAAGGTAGGTGGCCTCTATGAAAAAAAAATCAGTGCAGAGAAGCAACCTGCCTCAGTAGGGTGCAGTGCCTGTGGCTGAACCTGCAGCTACAGAAAATCAGCTGGACCTTGAGACTGGGATCGGGGTTTCAGATCAGCTGGTCCCAGCACCATAACACAAAGGAAGATCACGCCCACAATCTGAATGATCCAAAAAGCATGTGAAGAGCCCCAAAAATTAAATAAAGACCCTGTCCACCTCCCTGAAAATACTTTTCCTTTCATTTTTCACGAATATGCATGGGGAGGGAGTGTGTGTGTGTGTGTGTGTGTGTGTGCACATGCTTTCACATGTGTGTGGATGCTGGAACCCACAAGAAGCAGATCTCAGTGTTCGACATACAGTTGAGTCAAATTTTCATGTCCTGCACTTTCTTTGGTCTCCTGTATCCTACTCTGTCCATTCCTGCCCATGAACCCCTCACACCTTAATCCTGACAGTCCATTTTGCACAGTGGTCTCACTCTTCCATCTTGAAGCTTCATTCTTGCTCCCTCATCATTCATATCATAAATGTCACATTTCTTAGCACTTATTCAAAAATCACTATCCTTTTCCTAATAACCCCAAGGTACCTTCTTCTGCATTTATAATTATCTAATACATTTTATTTATTGTATATTATCCTGATTAGAATATAGGCTTCTCTGGAGAAAGTAACTTAGCTCATAATAGTACTCATCCAATACCTGTTAAATAAATGAGTGTCTGAACATATCTCATGGACTATTTCAAACAGCATGAAAGTTCAGACAAAATAATTGCATTTTGAATAAATAAACCAACAATGGTCATTGCAAAGGTCAACAGATCTAAGTGTCGTGCAATCAGCAAGCTATTACAGAGAAAGATAAAATAGTTAAACATTTTGAACCCATGTGATGTAATGTCTTTTTGGTTAATGCTTCAGGTGCCTTTGTATTTGTGGGAGGGCTGGGAAGATGGCTCAGAAGTGAAGCACTAGCCAAAGAAAATAAAAGGAAAAAGAAAAAAAGAAACACAGTTCATATCCCCAGATCACACGTAAAAAATACCAGGTGGACATGGTACCTGCCTGTAATTCCAGTTTCAGTAGAAGGCTGGAACTAGAGTGGGGACAGCAAGACCAGTGAAGTCACTACAGTGGTCCAGGAGCTAGATGACAATGACATGGCCTAAAGGGTTAACAATAAATATGGTGGTAAATTATTGGATTCGCAGGGTTCTTTAAAGGGGGACATGACAAGACTGGCTGGTGGCCAGTGGAGGTGTGTGATCCATGAAGTCTCCAACAGCTGTGACAAGGGAACTACGCCGTTGGTGATACAGTTAAAGAAGTGTGCTCAGATCAAGTGTTGGAAGTTTGGATCTGAATTTATTACATTTGAGATGGTACACAGGGAGCCAGATATGAGCAAGCAGTTGGATAGTCAGGTTTAGAATTCAAGGGAAAGACATAGGCAAATATGCAAATTAGAAATATTTGGAAGCAAATGGTATTAATGGAATAAAGGCAGGTAAGAGTTCATAGGAAGAAAGTAAGAAACTCCTAGAGTCCTTAAGAGAAGGTGTGAGACCAGCTCAGAAAATTATAAAAGAACAGGAAAGAGCTGGAGAGATGGCTCAGGGGTTAAGACTGTGCCTCATAAACAGAAGGTCCTGAGTTTAGATCCCAGATCCCACTTAAAAATGCCAGTTGGAAATGGCAGTGGCCTGAACTTCTGACCCTGGTGGGCAGAGCCTAAGAAATCACAGAGCAAAGCAAAAAGAATGTAGAAGCAATCCAGGATAATTCCCAAAGGTCCTCCACAGGCATATACGGTTCTCTCTCTCTCTCTCTCTCTCTCTCTCTCTCTCTCTCACACACACACACACACACACACTAAATAAATAACATTTGAAAAAAAATTAAAAAGAATAGGAAAATCAAACCTGTAAAAAAAGGTTGGGAGCCAAACAGATGGCAGGATTCAAGGAAGCAACTGACTTAGTGTGTCAGCTACGACCAAGGGATCAGGAAGATGGACTGCTGCACCCAGCAAAGCAGATGTCCCCTGGTGCCATGAAGAAGCAATTTCAGTGACATTCTAGAAGACAAACAGACCTATATGGATTCCAGGGGACAAACCAGAGCCCGTAAGTGCTGGTAGTTGTTTTAAGAAATGTTATGATGAGGAATGGCAGCTAGAAAGAAGAGGAGGGGCTAAGAGTTTTCTTTTTAGATGCTGAGGAAAATGAGCAACATGTAACAACGTAAACATTTCAGTATCCTAAGACTCTATAGTAATGTATTAAAAACTAGGTGGCTGCCCAAAGTCTAGCACAGATCACAGTGGAGAAGGCTTCAGGCAGTAGGATCCTTAGAGGCAAGGGGTTAAACAGTCATAATAGAGTTTCTATGCTAATGGGAAGCACAAGAAGGCGCCCTGGGCTATGCCACTGAGTCCTGAACCCTCTGACTCAGAGGGAGGTTCGGTGCCCACATGAACTGATGCTCCAGAGGATGGGAGAGAGGAAGGGGGAGGCAACAGGTAATGCAATGCGTGAAAAGGAGGGAGGAAGGTTTAAGGCAGGGAGGAAGGCGGGAAAGAGGAAAGTGCAATGGGGGACAATGGGAAAGGGGATGGGAGAGGGAGGGAACAGAGATACCTGTTGATCTTGTCTGATTAGGAAAAAAATAAAATGTGGGAGAAAAAAATCAGTAAAAAAAAAAAAAAAAAAAAACCTGGGTGGCTGAAAGCGAGAGGATCTACTCCCTCACAGCTGTGGAGGAACAAGCTGTGTGTCACCAGCACCTTGCTCCTTCCAGACACAGTAAGGGAAGACCGTTCCTTTCCTACTACAAGTCTGAGTAGCCAGGACTTTTTGATTTGTATCTACACTATTCTTTCCACTCTTGTTCTCTGCTTTGGTGGTCTTGGAACTTCCTAGCTTTCTATTTGACTCCAATAGTTCTCTGTCCCTCTCTTACCAGGATGCATGTGGTTGTATGCGGTACCATCTGGGTAATCTAGGATCATCTCTTCAAAATTCTCAGCACAATCACCTCCACAAAGAGTTTCTTCAAATAAGGCAACATAGTTTCCTGGTGTTAGGAATATATATCTCTTGGGAAGTCATTATCAGTCAACAGCTTGAGCAGGTGACAACCTCAAACACAATAAAAATTGTAATGCAGGAGACAGAAATTGCTGAGCAATGCCCTTGAGTACAGAAGGTTCTATCTCTAAAAGATGGAACAGAGGGATTAACTGTTTAAGAAGCACAGATAATTTATCTATCGTGTCATGTGCATTTCTATTGTTTTTCATTGCAGAGGAATTTATTGAAAATAAGTCTGTACTTAGTTTCTACCTGTATGAGTTAGTTAGTTATTGTTGTTTAACAAATGTGGACATCCAAATCCATATATAGTTATTGTTCTCAGAGTCCGTCATTCAGGAGCCTGGGCTGAGCCAAAAGGTCTCCCCAGTGCAAGAGTTAGTGGGCTGAGTTCTTATCAGAGGTTCACTAAACCACCTCTTTCCAAGTTTTCCCAAATTTGGGGGCAAGTTCACTTTACTGAAGTTTCAGATCTATCTGAATTGCTAGATATTGCTAGAGATTATTTTTAGCTCCTACAAGCTACTTGTAGTTTGAATCTGGAAAATGTCAAATGACGATTTCCCATTTGGCGGTGCTAGTTTGGAGGGCTGTGAGATCATAGGACATGAAGCTAAACTGATAAAAGTGGTTCACTAGTGGTCTAAAGCATTAAAAGTAATAACCTGACCCCTGGTCCTAATCTCATTCTGCTTCCTAGTTATCTGTGATGGATACAGCCTTTGTGATGGGCTCCTACCACCAGGAGCTAAGCTGTTCTACCATGATGGACCAGAACACTTCTCTCAGGAGAAGTGTTACATCGTTGTTTTCATACTGTTTTGAAAATCCAAGCTCAGTTAAAAGGGAGAATCTGATGAAGTCCATCTGCCATGTTAATAGTTAAGACTAGAATTGATAAAACTAAAAGAGATATAAGATAAATTTTTTAAAAAACAAATGTTTATGACTGGGTAAATGATTCCATAAATATAAGGCTTGCTGTACAAGCCTGACAACCTGGAGTTCAGGTCCCTTGAACCCACATAAGCTCTTGACAGTGACGTCAAAGGCTGTAATCCCAGCAAACCTCCAGAGAATGGAGGCAAAGACCTCAAAAGCTCTAGGCTTGTACCAACTAATCTGGCTTACTCAGCAGCAGTGAAGAGGCCCAGTCTTAAGCAAGATGGAAAGACTGAAAACAAAGAGGAACAACCCCCAAAGGTTATTCTCTGACTTTCACGGGTCTCCCAGCAGCACACACACACACATTCACACATTTCCACATCACATACAAACACTCATACATCTCACACATCTCACACATACATATGCATACACACTTATATCTCATACATACATATCACACATACATATAGATACATACGTCACACATATGTATATATACACACATATATGTATATACCTCTCTCTCCCGCATTCCCTCTCTTGCCCATTATACACACTCATACACACACTCATACATATCACACATAAACACACTGTCATCCATCATACATGTATATACATGTACATATACATGTATATGTACCCTTCTCTCTCCTTCCTTCTCTTATCTGTGACACACATACATTTACACTCACAGAGGAAAAAAATCATAGATTTTTCTATCATCTTTCCATCATTAAAAAAGAAAATAGACAAACAACACACATCTACAGAGTCTTACAGCTCTTAAAGCTAAAATAAGAGCCTGCTTTTATAGTTTGAGCGTGAACTTAAAACAGAAAACAAAGCAAGAATGAGGAAGAGCTAGTTTGAATATTCAAATGACAATTTTAAAATATCCCACCTCTAACTTTGCAGAAGTACATTTGCCTCAGTTTCTTTATTCTTAGCACACCCCAAGAATCAGTGCTCTAAATAATCTCACTGCATTGATAAGGTGACATGAGAATAATTTTGTTGACAGAATGTTTTTATATTCTTGATAATTGTGGTCAATTTATGCCTATGAGTGGGCATAATAAAAGATTCTATTCTATAGGAATTATTGAAATTCTATAGGAATTCTACAGGAATTATTGGAAAAATGAAAATACAGTAAGCTGTTTGGTATGATCATTCACAGTACCTGGCATGTAGGAAGAGAACATTCTGTTTATGATTTTTGTCTTGCTTTGGCCCTCAGCCAAAATTTGACAGACATACAAATAAGAAAATATGTCCAGTTGGTTATGTATGCAATTGATTTTTCAACTTGCAGTCGTTTAATGCTTATACCTTCTGAATATTTTCTCCATAAAAGGTCAAACGACACACCACAGAGTGAATAAAATAAAGGGCCCTGAGTTTTGCCTGCATTTAAAGTTCACTACTCCACTTATAGATGGACTGCTGTCTTGAAAAAGATAAACTCTGTGTATATCAGCCAAACTGCCCATGGCTCTGTTACTCTGCCCATGGCTCTGTTAGTCTACGCATGGCTCTGTTGACCTCTATGTAGCTTTGCTGGCCTCCAAGTGGCTCAGCTAAACTCCATGTGATACAGCTGAGCTCAATGCAATTCCATCACCTGTAAACTAAGTAATGTCTTCTCCTCAAGGAATATAGATAAGATTGAATTGGATTGGATAATTCATATCAAGAATTATCTCATTTCCCAGCAGAGTAAGTTCTGGATCTACAGTATTCAGAAGTAACAGAATAGTGCAACAAAAAGTACACAAGCTCTCAGAAATATTAATAGGAAAGAATTATCTGTATTACTTCATACGGGGCTTTTTTTCAGTGTGTGTGTGTGTGTGTGTGTGTGTGTGTGTGTGTGTGTGTGTGGCCAGTACTGTATTTGGAACAATCAATTTAGAAATTAGGGTCTAATAAAATAGTATTTGTTGTTTCAGGACTAGTACTCTTCTCAAAAATAAAAGTTGAAGTATTTCAAGCTTGAAAAGTTATTTTGCAAAACAGAAAAAGAATGACTTTCTGTGCCCAAAAGAAAAAAGAAATGCAGGAAAAAACACAATTGTAATTTACGGGTCAGTCTTTCATATGAAACAAATTTGGCTTACAGAGAACTCATTTATTTTTCAAAAACTTCTGAAACTTAATCTTAGACCAATGCAGCCTGCATAGTAGTGATTAGGAAGTTTGGGTCTGGCAAGTTTAATTATGAGAGCCAAAAAAAGACTGATGATGTGGGGGATGTGACATCTCCAACCATGCTGTCACCTCTTTGTTTCAGTACCTTCTAACCTCCTTAGTTCTGTTTAGTAAGATTTCCCCCCAAATTCACTGCACTCTAATCTCCAATGCCAGGTTAATATTTGAAAATAAAAAGATGACAGAAATTCCACTTTTGATGTCTTTGCCAATTGCAGAAAGTCGATAGAAACTGGATTGCATTTAATGTTCTTAAAAGGAAAAAGCTCCTTTCACCATAGATATGTGTTTGCCAAGCATTCCTAATGACAGTTTCTTCAGCATGATATTTCTCAGAATAATGTTTACAAAATCAACCAGTTCCCTTGGTCCTTGGTGTTGGTGTGGGCTCAACTGCTAAGCTGGACAAGCGAGTGTAACAGAACTATCATAATAACTATCAAAAATAAGGAACCACTTGTTCTCTGAAGTTGTTTCATCATTATTTTATCAGCAACAACAAAGGCAAACTGCTACACTCTCCATGGCTGACTAAATCCACTGCGTATCCATCCATCTGTTAACTGGTGATTCCATGTCTCAGCGTTTCTGATCAGTGCTGAGGAATGAGCACAGGCATGCAAGCATCTCATTTGCATGCTGACTTCATTTGGGTGTATAATCAAGTAGCATCACTGAATCATATGGCAACTACATTTTTAGTTTCTTGAGGATCCTACACACTATTTTATATAGCAACTATATAATTTACATCCCACCAACAGAGTATGAGGGCTCCTTTTCTACAATCCTGACCATAATCTGTTATTTTGCATTTGTATGTGTGAAATGTGTGTGTGTGTGTATGTGTGAAATGTGTGTGTGTGTGTGTTTAAAATATCCACCCTAACTGAAATGAGATGGTATCCCATTTTAGTTCTGACTTACTTTTCTATGACAGATGTCAATACTGAACGTTTTCCACACACAAACACACATGTATACATACACATATTCATACATACAGATTTTTTCATATATGTGTCATTCATACTTCTTAAATATATATTCTGATCATTTGTCATACTATTTAACTTGTTAATTGTTCCTGAATCTTCCAGAGTTCTTTGTGCTTTCTGTGTGTCAAATGCAGAGCTCACATTCCATAAGCGTTTCCTCATTTTGTTGTGTCCTTTGCTGTGCAGAAAATTTTCCGTTCGATGCAATTTCATTTATCTATTTTTGCTCCTCCCATCCTTAAGTTGGGGACAAAGAAACCATGGTCCCATCTTTAATATAAAGAAAATGAGTCACATAACTGAGTCATCTTTTGTTGAGCACATAAAAAAGGTAGGAACACCCAAGTTACAGATCAGATTGCAGCAGAAGCCGCAGGAGCCACAAATTAGTAAGAACAAGTAAACAATGATTTCGATAATTTGCTGATAATTTGCATTGGCTAATATGGAAGTGACAAATTCTTCTGGTGGCAGCCTAGGGGGAGGAGTTATCCAGGCTCTGTTAACCATGAGAACCCCACAACATCCTCATGATACAAATCCAAGAAAGATGCTTGGATATCATAGGCAGAGAAGGGAAGAGTAACTAAGCTGCCGCAACCCAGGAAGGAAGAGTCCCCACAGCAGTGCCTACTCTCCAGGAAAAACCATCTAGCAACAGAAAAGCAGTCACCTTGAGCAGGCGAGGTGACTCGCAGATAAAGATGCTTGCATGCAAATTTGGCAACCTGACTTCCATCCTTTGAGCCCACATGGTGAAAAGAGAGAACCAACTCCTGAAATGTCTCCTCTGACACCTGTCACATGCACTGTGGCACAGATTATCATAGATACCAATACATATTCACAAAAAACTACAAAAATTAGTGAGAGAAACAATTGCCAACTCCAGCCACCATCAGCCCTGATGTCTATCCATAAGGGAGAAGAGTGTGATGAGATGTTCCATAGACAGTCTGAAGTTTCATCCCAAGATTAAAGAGCCCATCCTTCCTTCCATGCCTTGCTGTGTTGCGGGACTTCGGATGGTAATTTGCCAATTTGATTGAATGGAAAAGCACTCAGATTAGTATCACAGGGCTCTGAGTATATCTGTGGAGTTATTCCCAGACAAGATTAACTAAGAGGGGAAGACACACCTTGAATATGGGAGGTTCCATGCATAGTCTGGGGACCCCAGGTGAAATAAATGGAGAAATTCACTTACTTAGGTATCTATTCTCTCTCTCCTTCCCTTCCTCCCTCCCTTCTCTCTTTCTCCTTCTCTCCCTACTTCTCTCTTTCTCCCTTCCTCCCTCTTTCTCTTTCCTTCTCTTTCCCTCCTTCCCTCTCCCTCCCTCCATTCTTCCCTCTCTCTTCCTCCCTTTCCCCTCTCTCTGTCTCTCTCTCTCTCTCTCATACACACACACACACACACACACACACACACCATGAAAAATAATTAAAAGTGCAAAGGTAAAGAATTCATATAGGAGGGATTTAGATGTAAAGTCATACAGGCATATAGATTATAAGAAAATCATTCAGGACAAATACATACTATAACAAAACAAATAAAACATGCATAAGTGCATTACAAATGCAGAAAGCCACCTTACTGAAGGTAGGTGGAGAGGAAAATTGCTAAATTAAGTCATATTAGATATGTGTATACTTTGTAAGAGTAAAAACACAAAAATACTTTAAACAAAGGATAGTTATGGACATATTGATATATTTTGAGCTGGTAAAGTACTTAATGTCAGTGGGGCACTATGTATACAATTCCAACATTGCTCTTTATACAATATATAGTAGAATTATAAATTTCATTGAACAGGTATTAAAAGTCAATGTTGGTATGGAAAGTTACAGATAAATGAAAAAATATTTTATGTGGTAATAGATTAGAGTTATAAGCATTGGATAAACTTATATTTAGTCTAATGTAGACATATATGTTTATATATATAATTAGTTATGAAGATGAATATGTATATAAGGGTTAGTATGATATACACAAGATATTTTTGCTGTCACCTGAAAGGATTTAGAAGAAATGATTAGCCATCATGAAATTACTTGGGACTCTTGATGTCTAATCAAGAAAAGAAGTGTGGCGGAGAAATAATGATTCTAGGAAGTAGGCAGGATGAGCCTAGAGTGTCTTGCAGTGATAGAACAAAAGAAAGAAAGAAAGAAAGAAAGAAAGAAAGAAAGAAAGAAAGAAAGAAAGAAAGAAAGAAAGAAAGAAAGAAAGAAAGAAAGAAAGAAAAAAGAAAGATGGAGAGAGGGAGGGAGGAGGGAGGGAGGAAGGAGGGAGGGAGGGAAGGAAGAAAGAAGGGAGGAAGGAAGAAGAGAAAAAGAAACAAAGAAAACATTCTTTTAAAACATCTGGAAAGGGTTGGGGAAATGGCTCAGTGGTAAAGCTTTTATTATGCAGATGTGAGGACTAAAGCTCAGATCCCCAGAACCTACATAACAGCCAAGTGAACGGCAGAAGAGATCCCTAGGGCAAGCCATCTATCATAACAGGAAGGAGACCCTGCCTCAATAATATAGTGCAGAACAAGCAAATAAGACACCTGACAGCAAACTCACCTCCACAGCTCACACACATGAACATCCACTCATGTGTATTCACCCTCACATTAACATACATGCTCATATACCACCCCTGTACAAAAAAATAAATAGGCGAATCAATAAGAATGGAATTTGTCAATAGCTCTTCATGGACAAAGAATAAGTTCAGCAACAAAATAAGTTAAGCAGTGTTGGACTGCAACCCAAATCATAACTTCATGCTTAAATAACTGATCAAGTACATCCATAAATTGGGGAACTTGTCAACAGTGATTTGTCATATTGAAAGTCCATCTTTGAAATGAAGTGATGAGAACAGCACTTCAGGACTGAGTCTTTCTTCCTGAACCATGTAACTTCAATCTGACCATGACAAACACACAGAAAAACCCTAACACCTAACCAGGACTCTCTAAGCCATGTAGGCCACCAAAACAGAAAACCTTAAGAAACTATCATGACCTATTATGAATGTGAGAAGATGGAAAAACAGGCCAGAGCATATGGGATCCTGGGATTTGAAAGAGATGCCAGGAAAAAATAAGGAAATCTTGACAAAGTCTGGATCATTATTATTGATCATTGGTTATGTATATGTATAATAAGGAAATGGGATATCAGGTCCATGGGATTTCTGCTTGTGAACTTCATAATTTTTTTGTTTATCTAAAATGGTTCTAAAATAACTTTTATTGAAAAGTAGATAGCAAGATACAATATTTAGTTTTTATTTTTTCTTTCTAGCTTTAGATGAGGCTTCAATAGGAAAATTAAGACTCACTGGAGAGCTACATGTGAGAGCCCAACTTTTCATCTCCTTGCAGGAATAGATCTCTGAAGTAGACACTGCACCCGCTAACCAATACCTCCCAAGAGGACAGTAAGCAAATAACCCCTGGAGGAATAGGGAACTATATTTTTAGAGAGAGCTTAGGTTAAAACCATTTGCCAGCTCAAGATTCATAGACTTCTAAGGAAAGAATTCATATATCTGAATGTTAATTAATAGATGTTCTCTAGCATGGTGTTACATGCCTATAAATCTCTTCATTTGGGAGGTAGAGGGAGGAGGACCATGAGTTCAAGTAATCTTGAGACCCTGTCCAACATACACACACACACACATTCACACACACTATAAAAATGCAAGCAGTGAAGCCATGTCTTCATGTCGTGCTGGTACAGGGATAACATGGTTTAAGAGCCATGAGAACATTATGTCAAAATATCTGATTTTTCATTAAGAAGCAAAATATGCTAGAGAAAACTAAGCAATATTCAGATAGGACTATATAACTTTATCTGTTTTGTTTTTCTTGAGATGGAACTTCATGTATCCCAGGCTGACCTTAAACTCACTACATAGCTGAGATGACTTTAAGCTTCTCATCCTCTTCCTCTATCTCTCAAGTGCTAGGGTTACAAGCAAATTCTACTTGCCTAAGATTAAACTCAGGGTTTTGTAAACTTTAGGCAAGCATTCTACCAACTGAATTGTATAATACTTTTTAAAGTAACTTTTTTATTCTACTTGAAATAATTCAGAAATCCTAGTTATAGCATGTCTCCATTTAAATATTATATGATATCCTTTTGTGATCATTTTAGGACAATGTAAAAATGTGAATTTAATCTTTCACATTTATTAGTTGTTGTTTTTTCTTTTGAAAAAGAAATTAGATCAATATATTCTATTTGCGTTTCATAACAACACAACTTAATAGTCTCACTAAGCTAGAAAAGGAAAGTAATGAGAAGATGTAAATCCATTTGAAGTGGATAAATATAAACAATGTTACACATACTTATTCATGGACATATACCTATATTTATTTAAGAACTTGTTCAAGGTTCACTTTATGATTTCATCATTTTATATCTTTATTACTTTTTTGATGCCTGTCTCTTTGAACAAGCCAATTTCAAATAGAGTTATTCTCGCAATAATGTATTTCAAAATGATCGAAATCAAGAAGTTAAATCTCAGGTGCTCAGACTTGGAATGGACCTCCCTGGTCCAGATTCTGAAACAGAGATTTATCTCTAGAACTCTCCTGAATGCTGGGTGTCAATCAATACAGAACTGTGTACACAGCTGCTTTTCCCTCCTGCTACTGGATTAACCTGAAATAGTGTGTCTGTGATCAGAGTCTCATGGCATTCTTCTTTGAAAGTAGTATATAGATCTCAATAACAGCATATGAAGCCGTTCTCTCTCATCCCATCTCCTCCCCCAAGAATTTCCTCAGTTCAAACAGTAGCTAGGTACTTCCCTTTCTCTAGGGCTCTGCTTCCATAGCTGTGTAAAAAGATCTGTGATTGCCTGTGAGAATGAATAGAATTTAATGCTCTGTATTAACCCACTTCCTTAAGAGGCATAGGATTTTTTTTTCATTTTTTGCATGTGTTATAATTGAAAGGTATTTCTAAGGGACAAAAAGTATGCCAGGAGAGAGGGGAAGGGAGAGGGAGAAAAGGGAGGCAGACAGAGGTGGTGTAGTAATTTACAAAGAAAACCATGGCTTGCTGCTGACAGCAACTTGTCTGTCACGAGACAGTCCCAGGGACCTTACTTTGCCCTGCAACTAAAGACGAAATCTCATATTTAATTCATAAGTCTCATTCTATTTGATTTATACAAAATCATAATCATTCATTTTCTGTATTTCCTTCAGCTCTGTAAGAAATAAGTTCCCCAGCTTTTCCTTCATTTGAAGTTATTATTCAAGGATGACCTGTTTTTCTCTCCCCAGTGTTATTCAGAGACCCGCCCTGCATCGGTATCTCTAGGAGTTAAGCAGACGCAACAGAGACATACTAAGCACATTGATTACCAAGTAAAATGGTTCCCCTGGCAACCATAACCCAATGAAATCCCTTCAAACTGCCTTCCTTTCACACATGATTTTTTTTTTTTTTTTTTTTTTTTTTTAGTGATTTCATGCATCGCAGATGGCAGAAACAGACAGGAAAGTACCTGTTCCAACTGTGTTGCTACAAAAATAAATCTGATTCAGGGAGAAATGTTCTGTTCCATTCTGTGGCTGGCTAATTGTAGTGTAATTTTTTTAACGAATATGAAATGAGCCCATCATTATGTGTTGTACACTACATGGATGGATCGTTTCTCTGTTGACAAATCACTACAAACTGCAGTTGACAATAGCAACCAATGTATTGTATCATTTACCTACAGAAGCCCAGCACAGGTATCCTGCAATGAACCAATGCTCAGTAACACTGCATTCCTTCGTAGATGCAGAGAGAGAATCTTCTTTTGGTGTCTTTTCAGTGTTTAGTATTGCCAGCATTCCTTGGCTCTCAGCTCCTTTGTGCTTCTTTTTGAACCAACAATTTCACATCTCTCCAAAGAATTTTTTTCTCTATTATCTCAGAACAGCTGGGAAAGGTTCTTGTTTTTAATAACTTTTGAATTTCTTGGATTCATCCAAATAATCTGGAATTATCTCTGTACTTCAAAGTCCCGCCTGCTTGAATCACATCTTCAAAGTCCTCTTGACCATGTGATTTGGCATAATCAGAAGAGTGTTGTAGATGTCTTTAAGGGACACTTATTATGTGAATCCTTATGACCAGGTTATGTAGCATATTTACAGAACATGATGTGTTTTGCATGCAAATGTTTGCACTCTGAACTGCTCCTTTAAAGTGTTGGTGATTGCATTGATCAAGAGTAGAGTTCAAAAAAGTTTTTTTTTTTTTTTTTTTTTTTTTTTTTTGGCTCGGAAAGATCCTACGTTATATATATTTCACTTTATCAAGCATGCAGTCTTTCCTACAACTACTCAATATTGTGTAAAAGCAGCCATTGATAGCACATTAGCTAATGGTTTTGGCTGTGTTCCAATAGAAATTCCTATACAATCGCACTTGGGTCATATTAAGCTGCAGGCTATTGCTTGATAACTTGAAAACTTGAGCTGTGAAAGTGGGTTTCTTTTTTTTTAAATTTTTTTATTATTATTATTTCTTCAACTGTGTGCATGTGTGTGTGTATGTGTGCGCGCGAGTCTGTGTATGTGTAGAACCACGGACGAATTCGCGAACCACCATGGACGCCTCCACTTCCTTCTGCCCCGGGATTCACAGGCTCCGCCCTACCAGGACCAGAAGCGCAGGCCGCCCCCGCTTCCGCCCAGCGTCTATACGTGGGATCTGGGATCCGAACTCGGGACCTTCCGCCTGCAAGGACGGAGGCTTAACCCCTGAGCCACCTCTCCAGCCCCCGAAAGTGGGTTTCTTATAGAATATAAACATTATTCTCTCTAAACAATTTTATTTTATTATTTTATTATGTGTATATGTGTATCAGAGGTCACTATGTATTCCTGTGAAAGACCAAGAGTGACTTCAGGAATCATCCTGGATTGTTTTTACCTCCTTTTTGCTTTGCTTTAGAATTTCCCAGGCTTTGCCTACCAAGACCAGAAGTGTAGGCCACCTAGCATTTTTACATGGGACCTGGGATCCAAAGTCAGGTCTTTCTGCTTATGAGGCAGAGTCTTAACCCCTGAGCCATCTCTCCAGCCCAGCATTTTTCTTTCTATGGCCTTTGTTGAGTACCATTGATAAGAAATAAAACTTTGAAGAGCCAAAGAACAGTAAAACCTACCTGTAAGGGACTTAATAAATTGATGAAGATAACATATTCACTAGAGTACAATGATATATTTGATCCATATCATCTATAATATTGACTATATCATTAAACCACCCAGATAATCATTTAAAGTTGTATCATGAAGTGAAACCTGATGGCACAGACCTCTAATCCCAGCTACTTGGGAGGCTGAGAGAAGAGGACTCCAAATTGAATGTCTGCCTTGGTTACAGAATTCATCAAGGCCAACCTGGTCAACTTAGTGAGACTCTGCCTCATAATAAAAATAAAATAAAATAAAATAAAAGGGATATGAAGAACTGACTCAGTGAGCAAAATGGCTTACTGCACAAGCATGAGAATGGGCACTGAATCCCCATCACCCTGGAAGAAAAGTATGCAGTTTGGGCCTGTAACCGCAGTACTGAAAAAGGAGAGCAGAGAAGACAGATCCATGGGGCTGCTGGGTAGTTAGTGTAGCCAGAATGATGGGATTCAGGTTCCATGAGAGATTGCCTCAGAAAATAAGATGGACACTGGTAGGGAAAGAGACCTGAAATTGACCTCTTCCACATATGTATGTATAGGCACATACACTCACACATACAAGTGTACACATGTGTATACCTACACACACACACACACACACACACACACACACACACACACACACACAAAGAATAAAATAACAAAGAAAGCTGGGGAACTGCCCAGTAGAGGAATACTTGCCTAACATGTGCAACATTGTAGGCACAATCCCTTGATACATATCAATGAAAGTTGCACAAAGTATTTTGTACTGGAATACATCCTTTAGTTAACAATGGTAAATTGTGTATGAAGAATTTTTTTAAATGAATGAAAGTCAATTTAGAGTGTGCCAAAACATGGAAAAACTTCAGTACAACTTATCAGTGTTGGTAAAGAAAATTATGTCTGATATACATTTTGCTTAAATGACTTTTCTTTGAGGATACATCCAGTCCATGTGACATGAGGTGAAAAGTTAAAGAAAATTCGATTGTGCTAACTGAAGGGGCCAGAATGACCATAGAAGGGAGTTTCATCAGTGATAACTGAAAACAGGTCAAGATGCAAAGGACAAACTAACCGGCAAAAGCTGAGGTATAGGCTCACTAGCAAGATGAAAAGGGAGAGTGAGGATGGGTGTGGGGAAGTGTGTGGGGCTGGCGCTGAGAGAAAGAGGGGTTTTTCCATGGGAAAAAAAAGGGAATGGATCTCTCATTGGGTTTCTGGAGTGGGCAAGGGTCTGGTCTGTTCTTCTTTCACTTGGGAGGATTTTTGTTGTTTATGTATGTATGTAGGTACCAGTGTGTGTGTGTGTGTGTGTGTGTGTGTGTGTGTGTGTGTGTGTGTAAGAGTAAGAGGACACTGTGTGAAAGCCCAAGGGTGACTTCTGGAGGGAATCATCCTGGATTGCTCTTCCTTATTGCTTTGCTCTGGGGTTTCCCAAGTTCCATTTTCCAAGGCCAGAAGTGCAGGCTGCTGCAATTTCTGTCCAAAGTTCACACTCCAAATATCGGGTCCCTCTGTTTTCAGGCAAAGGTTTAAGCCCTGAGTTATCTTTCCAACCCCTGGTCTCTTTTTTTTTTAAAAAAAAAGAAATTTTTTCTTTAAGTTTATCAATGATGAATTTATTTTTGGGAATATCCTGGCAGCACCTTATATATGTCTAGCTATCTGTCTGTCTGTTTCTTTCTTTTTTTTTTTCTTCCTACAATAATAATAGAATAAAGGAAGGATAAGATCCCATGCCTTGTTGGCACTAAAAAAAGAGGTACTTTATTCTTAGTGGTAACAGAATCTGAAATGATACTCAAGAAACTCTCTTATGCCCATGACAGTCCATATTTTATTCCAAGATTGTACTTTGGAGATGCCAGAGAACATAGAGAATTAATGAGAAATCCCAGGAGCAAGGGATTTATAGAAAAAAAACTTACTTTTTTGTTTGTTTGTTTGGTTGGTTTGGGGATATTTTAATAATTTATTTGTTTGTTTGTTTGTGTGTACAGTCTAAGTGTATTAGAGGTCACTGTGTGTGTGTGTGTGTGTGTGTGTGTGTGTGTGTGTGTGTGTGTAGAGGCCCCAAGGGCGATATAGGAATCATCCTATATTTCTTCTACCTCTTGTTTGCTTTGTTCTGGAGTTTCCCAGGCTTTACTTTCCAGGATGGGAAGTACAGGCCACTGCCATTTCTGCCTGGTGTTTTTACATGGGATCTGCAAGGCAGAGCCTTAACTCTTGTGCCATTCTCCAGCTCAAAAGGAAACTCTTAAGAATAGGAATAACTTCCATCTATCTTTGACTAGAGCCTAGACTTTATGTACACTAGAAATATGCCAAAGTTCTCAGTGAAGTGCCATAGCCGGAAAGTTGGAAGGAATAAGCAGTTTTACTGAATTCTGTGTCAAAGTTTGATTCTGATAAAAAAAAAATTTGATATTTTATTGATAGACCAAAACTCTGTATTATAAGACATGGACAAGAGTCCATAATAAACATCTTCAGACATGAAAACACCAATAAAAAAAGAGTAGTGCAGACCCGCACAGGGGTAATAAAGCTGGAAATAAAGCCTCAGTCCTCTCCATGCAGATCCAAAATGCAAGAATTTACCTGGCTCCCATAGCCTACTCTCTATACATAAGTCCAGGGCCAAACACAGGGATGAATGAAGCCAGACTTGAACCCCAGGCCTCTCCACATGGGCCTGAATCACAGAAATTCACCTGCCTGCCTTGGCCCATCTCCCTCAGCCCAAACCTAAGACCTAGCATGGCAATGAGTAAACCTGGGACTCTCCATGGAAATCCAACCTTTAGGAACTCAGCTGGCTGCCTGCCCATCCCCATGCCTCCACCTTTCAACTCAAGATAGTTGAGCCATCAATTCATGTGATAACTACTACTTTTTCCCTTATATCTGTTAACCTAATTTTTATTCTTGAGCATCTCATGATGGTAGGGTTTTGAAATATAGTTCATTTTCTCAGCTAGGTTTTAATATTGATGCTGTTGCTTTCCTTTACAGTTAGTGATGATAAAGCTTTCATGATTCTTGCACCCATACTACATACTCCCCCTGGTTCCAATGTTTCCACTTTTTTTCATATCCTCCCTGCCTATCTTCATACTCACAATAATGCATAGCATTAACAATCTTAGAAATCTGTAGACTCTCCAAGCTTTTTAGTTATCTCTGCCCTTACTTGACAAAATTAAACATTTATCTTTAATCTTACCAGCCCTACCCTCTCCCATTTCCAATCATATTAACTAAAATCAGAATACAAACTTTATCAATATTATCTCAACATCTGAGGTATGTCCTTGTAACACCAGATCACCATAGACACCCATCAACAAATAAGCACCTAGTAATCCTAGGCTGAACTTTTAAAAATCAATTACTCATTCAATCTGATGAAGTAGCAACAGTAACAAATAGAGATTTACATATCCTCCAACACAGGTATGACAGACATACATCCCCCAAAGAAAAACCAACTGCCTAGCTCCAAGATGAGCAAGTATTAACATAAAATCATAATCAGAGCATACACATCCTCCAGAACTCACCAATACCATAGTAACAGCTCACAATCAAAGTAGCTCACTGAGTAACAATCAAGAGAGTAACAGTGAAGACAAGGAATTTCATGGAAAAATTATGAATATGATGAATGAGGTCCAAGAGAACATCAACAAATTCTCAGTGAAGAGGAAGAAGACACAATCAGCAAAATGAAGTGAAGAAGACAATTCAGAAAGTGAAATTAAATTATGAGAAGGAAATAGAATTATTAAAGGAAACCCAAGCCAAAATAAAACTCAAAAGAAAAAAAAACTAAGCAAATCCAACAAATAACTTGATAGAAAAATCAATTGAAAGAATTTCCCTTATTAAAGGGAAGATTGAAGAATTAAACAATTCAATTAAAGAAAATGTGAAATTTATCAAAGCATATTATCATGGTGTGAAATGTGATTTGCCCTCCACAGGCTCCTGTATTTGAATCTTTAGTTGTTTGAGAAGGTCACGGTACGTTTAAGAGGTGGAGTCTTGCTGGAGGAAGACAGTCACAGGATATGGGCCTTGAGGTTGATTACTCTCACCCTACTTCCTGGACAGGCCTGCTCTTGCAGTTGGCAGTTAGCAGCTCTCAGCCTCCATGCTGGATGTAGCTTATGCCTCCTCCAGCTTTTGCCACCAGCAGGCTATTTCTGCCACAGTGGACTGCATCTTCCCTCTGGAACCATAAGCTGAATAAACTTCCATTTCTTCCATTAAGATATTTGAGTTGGAGTCTTGTCTCACAGTAATAGAAAAGGGTAACTTGCACACATATGAACAGAATATGCAAGATTTGGGGGGATATCAATACTGCAGGTCATAGGGCTCTGGGGGAAAAACACCCAGATAAAAAGCACAAAAGATATCTTCATAAAAGGAATTTTTCTGAAATCTAAGGAAAGAGATGCCCATCCAAATGCAAGAATCCTACAGAACATCAAACAGACAGGACTGGAATAGAAATTAGTCAAAACACTAAAAGTAAAACACTAAAAACAAAGAAAATTTCTTGAGACCTTCCTTGAGAAAGATAAAGTCATATGTAAGTGTGGCAAAATAACAGCTAACTTCTCAGTAAAAACCTTAAAACCCAGAAAGGTTTAGAGAAACATACTTCAAGTTCTGGAAATCCATAGGTACCAATTTAAGCAACTCTATCCTGTCATAATTAAAGGAAAAAGAAAAGTTTTCCATAAAAAGCAGGTTCTGACAAAATACACTTCAAACTGAAAGGATAAAGTTGCTCAATTCATACTTGTCAATTAAACCATCCTTCAAGAGGACAAGAGGGCATTACAATTCTAAACATATACACACTAATACAGGATAATTATCCATTCATCTGTTGGATATCTAAGCTGATTCCATCTTATTGCTATTGTAAATAGAGCCAGTGAATGTGGATGTGCAAGTGTCTATAATAAGATGCATCTCTCTGTTTCTGTCTCTGTCTGTCTGTCTCTGTCTCTCTGTCTTTCTCTCTCTCTCTCCATACTGATTTCTAAAGTGGTTGCACCAGTTTGCATTCCCACAAACTGAGGAGCATTTTTGCCACAACCTTGCCAACAATTTGTTATTGTGTTCCTGATCTTAGCCATTCTGACGGTAGGATAAAAATCTCAAAAAAGTTTTAACTTATATTCTCTTTTGGTTAGGGAAGTTGAAAATATTTTTAGATATTTCTTGGACATTTAAATTTCACTTTTGAAGAGTCTCTTTTTTCTTTTTAATCTCCTTTTTATTTATTTATTTTTATTTTTAAACTGTTTTTATTCATTGACATTTCATATATAAATACAATGGATTTATGTGTCCTTCACCCTTACTACCCAATCCCATCCTCCTTCTGTCCTACTTTATGCTTTATCCTTTCCAACCGGTATCCCACATACTTTCATGTCTTCTGGCATAGATGGCCTCCCGAGTTTCATCTAGGATGCCTGTACTGGCAAACACCTGAGTACTTGCTAGCAAGGTTGTAGGGAAAACATTCATTGTTGGAGGCCTGCCTTATAAAGTAATTCCTTGTTGGTGTTACCAGAAGCCCACCTTGCAAGTGTCAAATTGGCAGCTGAGACTAAATGACACGGTAGGTGTATTTAGAATTCATGAAGGACTTTCAAAACTCACTAATAAAATAAAATCTAGTCCACCAACAAACACAAAACTATGCAGGCATATAACATATGCTTGGCAGGAAGGAAGCTGGGATGAATAGCCAATACACTTGTAGAAGTAGGAAAAAAACTCTAAACATCCTGATTAATATGGAATTTTAGAAATGTAGCATTACACACACGGAGGAATGGCTGATAAGAAATAGTGACAACACAAAATCCTAGCATGTGCACAAAACACGGACAATTTTTATAATACTGTAAATGCAATAATCATTTTGTCAAATATCAGTCCACTTATTAAAAATGTAGACATCGGTCAGCAAGACCATTCTTAAAAATTTACTCAGTGGAACTAAAAATACTTACCTAAAACCAACATGTTTATAACTCTCCATGAATTGGACAAAATTTGAGTATCCTTCAGTTGGTCAATGTGTAAACAATTTGTGGTGTACCCCAGCAATAAAATATACTCAGAAACAGGCAAAATTCATGCGAAAGTGATTATAGGGACAAAATGAGCTCAGGGTAGGAGAGGGGATATAATTATGGGAATCATACTTGTTTGGGGATTAAGAACTGTCTCACATTGGTGCTTATATAAAGTTATGCATGACAAAATTTATTGAGCCACTCCCTGGAAGAGTGAATTTTGCTATACATAAATTTAAAGAAGGTTTGAAAAACTTTCAAGAGAAGGAGCAATCCAATTCAATGTGTGGACCCTATATTGATTGTTATTTGGACAAATCCACCACAGAAAAGATATTTCTGAAATTTAAATTTCTAGGGAAACATAAATATATATACATATTTAATGATAATAATTATTACTCTTAGTAGGCACAGTACTAGCTTGTGATCAAATGGAAAAAAAGAGGCAGAGTTGCCTACTGCAGAATGACATATAGGCATTCATTGCACTGTTTTATTTTGAGTATCTCTGAAGGGTTTCAAACATTTATAAACTAATCAAAATAAGAAGGAAAAAAGCTAACACATATTTTTAAAGTGAGTCTCCAGAATTGTACCTGTTTTTAAACTGTGCTGAAGTCAGCACTCTTTAATACTTACTGTATACATCTACTTTGTAAATTTCATTTGTATCTTTCCCTGTCTTAAATATAAAGTGTGTGAGGAATTATTCTGATAATATTGATATTATGAGCTCCTCCCACCAGCCAGCCGGAGCACAGAGCTGTGCAGGGCCGGAGAGGAGAACCCCCTGCGCCCGGGCCTGCCTCAGCTCCCCCGGGATAAATACCACCCTGCAAGCCACCCCATCCTCCCTTTACCCCTATTACGCCGCCAGGGAATCCTGCCCACAGTCCAGCTGGGACTCACGGCCACCGGTAAGCTCCGCCCCCGCCCAACCCGGGAACCCCAGGCCAAATAATTCAGTTCAGTGAAAAACGCACAGAAATTGAAAGAAGATCTTAAGAGTTAAAACGACAATGCTAAAGTCAAAGTGCAAATCCATGAGAAACAACACTCAAGTAAACTAATCTCCCACTGAAGGAATTAATACCATACTGATAGACTCCAACTAGAACAAACCCATGGAAAAATGGCCAAGAAAGCCTGACCCAGGGTAACGACTTTCAAAACATGATCATTATCATGTTCAATACTATGAAAGAGGAAATCAGGGAGGAATTAAATAACCGAATCAATCGCTTTGAAGAGGAACACAACAGACACTTGGAGGAGTCGAGAAAAACAGTGCAAGAAACAAAAACAGGCATAGAGCAGTTAAAACAGAATCAAGCAGAGTTTAAAACTGAATTAAAAGACAAGTTATCTTCAACCCAGAACTCAACAGAGAGTCTTATCAGCAGAACTAAGGAAGCAGAAAACAGAATTTCAGACCTTGAAGATAAAGTGGGAGTACTAACCAGCTCAATGGAAAAGGCTGTTAAAGCCAAAAAGATACTTGAGAGAAATATTCAAGAGGTATGGGATACCCTAAAGAAGGCTAACATGCATACTCATGGAATACCAGAGCAAAAATCTCAAAATACCACACCTGAGGAAATTTTTCAAACTATCATCAAGGAAAACTTTCCTCATCAAAAAAAAGAGAGGCCCATCCATATACAAGAGGAATTCCACACCCAAAACAGATATGACCAAAGCAGAAGCTCGCCATGGCAAATAATAGTCAAAACACTCCACATTCAAGATAAAGAACTGGTGCTGAGAGCTTCAAGGGAGAAAACACAAGTCACTTTTAAAGGTAAACCTATTAAAATAACAAATGACTTCTCAGTCGAAACAGTAAAAGAAAGAAGAGCTTGGAGAGACATACTTCAAGTATTGAATGAGCAAAAATGTCAACCCAGGATGATATACCCCACAAAACTATCCGTCATGATTGAGGGAGAAAGAAAAAATCTTAAAGCACAAAGACAACTTGAAGGGATACATGTCCACCAAACCAGGCCTTCAAAAAATGCTAGAAATGATACTCAAGCTTGAAGAAAAAAACAGGCATATCCGGGAGAACAGAAGGGAGATATAATACCATTAAAAGCAAAGCAATATACTTACAAAAACTACTAAACATAATAAATGTCTGGAATTAAAAATAGTTTCTCCATTATAACACTAAATGTTAATAGAATTAACTCACCGATCAAGAGACACAGATTACAAACTTGGATTAAAAAGCACAATCCATCAATCTGCTGCCTGCAGGAAACCCATCTCACCACAAAAGATAGGCACGCTCTAAAAATAAAAGGCTGGTCAACAATTCTACAAGCTAATGGAAGCAGAAAACAGGCAGGGGTAGCCATTATGCTATCAGACAAAGTGGACTTCAAACCAAAGAAAATCATAAGAGACATGGATGGCTACTACATTTTAGTCTCAGGTACAATTCACCAGGAAGACTTCACAATACTGAACATATATGCACCCAATACGGCCCCTCCCACATTCATTAAGCAAACCCTACAACGTCTAAAGAGAGAAATCAATCCCAACACGATAATTCTTGGGGATTTCAATACCACCCTCTCAACATGGGATAGATCAACAGGTCAAAAGCTTAACAGAGACACTTTGGAGCTTAATCAAACCCTTACTGAAATGGACCTTACATATCTCTATCAAACTTTTCATCCATGCACCAAAGAATACACATTTTTCTCAGCAGCACACGGAACTTTCTCCAAAATAGATCACATATTGGGCCACAAAATGAATCTCCACATATACAGGAATATTGAAATTCTAGCCTGCACCTTATCAGACCACCACGGCTTAAAGCTTGACATCCACAACACAACAAGCAACAGAAAATACACTAACTCCTGGAAACTTAACACTATGATGCTGAATGAGATTGGATTCAGAAAGAAATTAAAAAGGAAATTCAAGATTTCCTGAAAGTGAACGATAATGAAAATACAACTTACCAAAATCTCTGGGACACAATGAAAGCTATTCTAAGAGGTAAGTTCATAGCTCTTAATGCCTACATCAAAAAAATGGAAATATCAGACATTAAATAAATTAACAATGCAGCTAAAAGCATTAGAGACACTAGAACAATCTGATCCCAAAAGCAATAAAAGGGAGGAGATTAGCAAAATAAGGGGAGAAATATCTGAAATCAAGATTAGGAAAATGATAGAGAAAATCAACCAGTCAAAAAGCTTGGTTTTTGAAAAAATCGATAAGATTGATACACCACTAGCTAAATTAAATAAGAGCAAGAGAGAGAAAACCCAAATTAACAAAATTAGAAATGAAAATGGAGTTATCACTACTGATACCGAAGAAATCCAGAGAATTATAATGTCATATTTCAAAAACTTACACTCTGTGAAATGTGACAACACAAAAGAGATGGATGAATTCCTAAGCAATCACAACTTACCTAAATTGAATCAGGAAGTTGTGAATTATTTAAATAGTCCTATAACATATGAGGAAATTGAGAAAGCAATCTCAAATCTTCCTACCAAAATATGTGCTGGACCAGATGGATTCAGCACAGAGTTCTACCAGACATTTAAGGAGCTAATAACACCAATACTCTTAAAATGTTTCATCAAATAGCAAAGGAAGGAACACTACCAAATTCCTTCTATGAAGCTAATATTGTCTTAATCCCAAACCCTAATAAAGATGCACTGAAAAAAGAAACCTATAGGCCAATCTCTCTGATGAACACAAATGCAAAGATTCTCAACAAAGTCTTAGCAAATCGGATTCAAAAACATATCAAAAAGATCATCCACAGGGATCAAGTAGGCTTTATCCCAGGCACACAAGGTTGGTTCAACATACGCAAATCAATAAATGTAATTCACCATATAAATCAGTCCAACATTCAAGACCACATGATACTCTCAATAGATGCAGAACAAGATCCAACAGCCCATTATGATCAAAACCCTAGAGAAGGTAGGAAAGGAAGGAACCTTTATCAATATAATAAGCGATGTACACAACAAGCCAACAGCAAGGATTATACTCAACGGGGAAAAACTTGAAGCATTCCCACTTCAATCAGGGACTAGACAAGGCTGTCCACTCTCACCACTTCTATTCAATATTGTATTGAAGTCTTAGCTGAAGCCATAAGACAAGAAAGGGACATAAAAGGGATTCAAATTGGCAAGGAAGAAGTCAAGTTATCTCTATTTGCAGATGACATGATCCTATACCTGAGTGATCCCAAAAACTCCACCATGAAGCTCCTGGAACTAATTGAGAAATTCAGCAAGGTGGCAGGATACAAGATAAATGTACAAAAATCAGTGGCCTTCCTATATGCCCAGAATGAAAGAAGTGAAAAAGCCCTGAGAGAGTCAATCCCATTTACTATAGCCCCTAAAAAAATGAAATACCTTGGTATAAACCTAACCAAGGAGGTAAAAGACCTTTATGATGAAAACTATAAAACCCTAAAGAAAGAAATTGCAGAAGACACCAGAAGGTGGAAAGACCTCCCATGTTCCTGGATTGGCAGAATCAACATCGTAAAAATGACCATCCTACCAAAGGCAATATACAAATTCAATGCTATACCAATTAAAATCCCAAAGCAATTCTTCAAAGAAGTTGACCAAACAATCTCAAAACTCATATGGAGGCACAAAAGACCCAGGATAGCAAAGAAGATCCTGAGTAGCAAAAACACGGCTGGAGGTATCACCATACCAAACCTTAGTCTATACTACAAATCCACAGTTATAAAAACAGCCTGGTACTGGCTCCAAAATAGACACACAGATCAATGGATAAGGGTTGAGGACCCAGATATAAGCCCACAAAAATAGAGCCATTTGATCTTTGACAAAGGGGCCCAAAGAATCCAATGGAAAAAGAACAGTATCTTCAACATATGGTGCTGACAAAACTGGATCTCCACATGCAGAAGATTAAAGCTGGACCCATACTTGTCACCATGTACAAGAACACTCAAGTAAACAAATTTCCCACTGGAGAAATTAATCCCATAATGTTAGACTCCAACCAGAACAAACCCGTGGAAAAAGGCCAAGAAAACCTCACCCAGGATAAAGACTTTCAAAATATGATTATTACCATGTTCAATACTATGAAAGAGGAAATCCGGGAGAAATTAAATAATCGAATCAATCGCTTTGAAGAGGAACACAACAGACATCTGGAGGAGTTGAGAAAAACAGTGCAAGAAACAAAAACAGGCATAGAGCAGTTAAAACAAACTCAAGCAGAGTTTAAAACTGAGCTAAAAGACAAGTTATCTTCAACCCAGAACACCACAAAGAGTCTTATCAACAGAACTAACGAAGCAGAAAACAGAATTTCAGACCTTGAAGATAAAGTGGGAGTACTAACCAGCTCAATGGAAGAGGTTGTTAAAGCCAAAAAAGATACTTGAGAGAAATATCCAAGAGATATGGGACACCCTGAAAAAGCCTAACATGCGTATTCATGGAATACCAAAGCAAGAATCTCAAAATACCACCCTTGAGGAAATTTTTCAAACGATCATCAAAGAAAACTTTCCTCATCTAAAAAAAGAGAGGCCCATCCATATACAAGAGGCATTCTGCACCCCAAACAGATACGACCAAAACAGAAGCACACCACAGCAAATAATAGTTAAAACACTCCACATTTAAGATAAAGAACAGGTGCTGAGAGCTTCAAGGGAGAAAAAACAAGTCACTTTTAAAGGTAAACCTATTAAAATAACAAATGACTTCTCAGTCGAAACAGTAAAAGCAAGAAGAGCTTGGAGTGACATACTTCAAGTATTGAATGAGCAAAAATGTCAACCCAGGCTGATTTACCCTGCAAAACTATCAGTGATGATCGAGGGAGAAAGAAAAATTTTCCAGCACAAAGACAACTTGAAGGGATACATGTCCACCAAACCAGGCCTTCAAAAAATGCTAGAAATGATACTCAAGTGTGAAGAAAAGAACAGGCATATCCAGGAGAACAGAAGGCAAAAATAACACCATTAAAAACGAAGCAATATACTTATAAAAGCTACTAAACATAATAAATGTTTGGAATTAAAAATAGTTTCTCCATTATAACACTAAATGTTAATGGAATTAATTCACCAATCAAGAGACACAGATTACAAACTTGGATTAATCTCTCCCCATCTTGAAGCTCAGGGACATTTGCGGAAGAGGGAAAAGGATGGGAGGAGCAACGATTTGCAAGATTCTCAACAATAGTTGGGGCCAAAGCAATCATAATGGGACTTTGCATGCCCTGCGCAATGTCCAGCGCACTGTTGCCCTCATAAAGTCTAGCATCTGTTAAGGGCACCGAGACCCCTGGAGGCAAGGGATTGACAGCCATAGCAGTGACCTTATGCTTAAGGGGAACAAGAGAAAGGACTTATGGAAATGCCACTGGGTCCTTATATGTCATCGGAGAGGAGGACCCAGTGGAGAGTTAGGCATAGACAATAAAGGACTCTCTGGGAATTGGGGGGGAGGCACTGGGAGATGGGGAGGGGGAGGAGGGGGTTCAGGGGGAGGAGGAGGGAGGGAGGGAACTGGTAAAAAATTTTAAAATGTATAATTAAATTTTTAAGAAAAAAAAAGAAAAAAAAAGCACAATCCATCAATCTGCTGCCTGCAGGAAACCCATCTCACCACAAAAGATAGGCACGCTCTAAAAATAAAAGGTTGGTCAACAATTCTACAAGCAAATGGAAGCAGAAAACAGGCAGGGGTAGCCATTATGATATCAGACAAAGTGGACTTCAAACCAAAGAAAATTATAAGAGACACGGATGGATACTACATTTTAGTCACAGGTACAATTCACCAGGAAGACTTCACAATACTGAACATATATGCACCCAATACAGGCCCCTCCACATTCATTAAGAAAACCCTACAGCGTCTAAGGCAAGAAATCAACCACCAAATGATAATTCTTGGGGACTTCAACACCGCCCTCTCAACATGGGATAGATCAACAGGTCAAAAGCTTAACAGAGACACTTTGGAACTTAATCAAACCCTGAAAGAAATGGACCTTACAGATCTCTATCGAACTTTTCACCCACGCACCAAAGAATACACATTTTTCTCAGCAGCACATGGAACTTTCTCCAAAATAGATCACATATTGGGCCACAAAATGAATCTACACATATACAAGAAAGTTGAAATTCTAACCTGTGCCCTATCAGAACACCACGGACTAAAGCTGGACATCCACAACACATCAAACAAGAGAAAAATACACTAACTCCTGGAAATTTAACAATATGATGCTGAATGAGAACTGGATTCAGGAAGAAATGAAAAAGGAAATTCAAGATTTCCTGAAAGTGAATGATAACGAAAATACAACTTACCAAAATCTCTGGGACACAATGAAAGCTGTTCTAAGAGGTAAGTTCATAGCTCTTAATGCCTACATCAAAAATTGGAAACATCAGAAATAAACAACTTAACAATGCAGCTTAAAGCTTTAGAGAAACTAGAGCAATCTGATCCCAAAAGCAGTAGAAGAGAGGAGATTAGCAAAATAAGGGGAGAAATATCTGAAATCGAGATTAGGAAAACGATAGAAAAAATCAACCAGTCAAAAAGCTGGTTCATTGAAAAAATCAATAAGATTGATACACCTCTAGCTAAATTAACCAAAAGCAAGAGAGAGAAAACCCAAATTAACAAAATTAGAAATGAACATGGAGTTATCACTACTGATACCCAAGAAATCCAGAGAATTATAACATCATATTTCAAAAACTTATACTCTTTGAAGTTTGACAACACAAAAGAGATAGATGAATTTCTAAGTAAACACAACTTACCTAAATTGAATCAGGAAGTTGTGAATTATTTAAATAGTCCTATAACATATAAGGAAATTGAGGAAGTCCTGGACCAGATGGATTCAGCACAGAGTTCTTTTTTTTTTTTTTTTACAAGAGTACAAATCTACTTTTATTTTTTCACTTTCCATTAGTTTAAATCCGTGAGGGGGGCACAACGTCATACGGATTCTGGCCCAATGGGCCTCTGTGGGAAGATCGCTTCGGAATTTGGCCCAAACCATACTACTGTTTCTGTGCCCCCCCCCCCGTTACTTTGCCCAGATTACTCTGGTTTAGTTTGGGTTGCCACTAGAAATCAGTGTTGTTTTTTGCTTTGTGCACATAAGCACATCTCTTGTCTAAGTAGAAGTCAGTTTTATCTTGGGTATAAACACCTTCAATTTTAAGAAGAGCAGCGTGCTCCCTTTGATTCTGGAGACCTCACTTACTGCCAACAAAAATGTCCTCACACCCCAGCCTTCCCGATGTATTTACCCTTTAGAAGTTCTCAGCACAGAGTTCTACCAGACATTTAAGGAGTTAATAACACCAATACTCCTTAAACTGTTCCATCAAATAGCAAAGGAAGGAACGCTACCAAATTCCTTCTATGAAGCTAATATCGTTTTAATCCCAAAACCTAATAAAGATTCACTTAAAAAAGAAAACTATAGGCCGATCTCACTGATGAACACAGACGCAAAGATTCTCAACAAAGTCTTAGCAAATCGGATTCAAAAGCATATTAAAAAGATCATTCACGGGGACCAAGTAGGCTTCATCCCCGGCACACAAGGTTGGTTCAACATACGCAAATCAATAAATGTAATTCATCATGTAAAACAGTCCAAAGTCCAAGACCACATGATACTCTCGATAGATGCAGAAAAAGCTTTTGACAAGATCCAACAGCCTTTTATGATCAAAACGCTAGAGACAGTAGGAATGGAAGGAACCTTTATCAATATAATAAAAGCTATATACAACAAGCCCACAGCAAGGATTATGCTTAATGGGGAACAATTGGAATCATTCCCACTTCGATCAGGAACTAGACAAGGCTGTCCACTCTCACCACTTCTATTCAATATTGTACTTGAAGTGTTAGCTGAAGCCATAAGACAAGAAAGGGACATAAGAGGGATTCAAATCAGCAAGGAAGAAGTCAAGCTATCCCTATTTGCAGATGACATGATCCTATACCTGAGTGATCCCAAAAACTCCACCAGGAAGCTCCTAGAACTAATTGAGAAGTTCAGCAGGGTGGCAGGATACAAAATAAATGTGCAAAAATCAGAGGCCTTCCTATATGCCCAGAATGAAAGAAGTGAAAAAGCCTTGAGAGAAATAATCCCATTTACTATAGCCCCTAAAAAAATGAAATACCTTGGTACAAACCTAACTAAGGAGGTAAAAGACCTTTACAGTGAAAACTTTAAAACCCTAAAGAAAGAAATAGCAGAAGACACCAGAAGGTGGAAAGACCTCCCTTGTTCCTGGATTGGCATAATCAACATCGTAAAAATGACCATCCTACCAAAGGCAATATACAGATTCAATGCTATACCAATCAAAATCCCAAAGCAATTCTTCAAAGAAGTTGACCAAACAATCTCAAAGTTCATATGGAGGCACAAAAGACCCAGGATAGCAAAAACAATCCTGAGTAACAAAAACACAGCTGGAGGTATTGCCATACCAAACCTAAGTCTATACTACAAATCCATAGTTATAAAAACAGCCTGGTACTGGCTCCAAAATAGACACACAGATCAATGGATAAGGATTGAAGACCCAGATATAAGCCCACAAAGTTTCAGCCATTTGGTCTTTGACAAAGGGGCCCAAAGAATCCAATGGAAAAAGAACAGCATCTTCAACAAATGGTGCTGGCAAAACTGGATCTCCACATGCAGAAGATTAAAGCTGGACCCGTACTTGTCCCCATGTACAAGACTTAATTCCAAATGGATCAAGGACCTTGATATCAGGCCTGAGACTATAAAAACCATAGTTGAAAAGATAGGGAACTCCCTCGAGCTGATCGGGCTAGGCCAACAGTTCCTAAACAGACATCCAATGGCACAGTCACTGCTACCAAATCTCAACAGTTGGGATCTTGTGAAATTAAAGAGCTTCTGTTCAGATAAAGAGATTATAACGTGAGCTCAAAGGCAACCCACAGAATGGGAGAAAATCTTCACTAACCACACATCTGACAGAACTCTGCTTTCCAGAGTGCACAAAGAACTTAGAAAACTAAACACCAAGGAAACCAATGGCCCAATTAAAAAATGGGCCCTGGAACTTAAAAGACACTTTACCAGGGATGAAATTAAAATGTCTAACAAATATCTTTAAAAATGCTCCACTTCTTTAGCCATCAGGGAAATGCAAATCAAAACTTCCCTGAGATATCATCTCACCCCGGTCAGGATGGCAAAAATCCACAATACTAACAATGACAAATGCTGGATAGGATGTGGAGATAGGGGAACTCTCCTACATTGCTGGTGGGAATGCAGTCTCATACAGCCACTCTGGCGAGCCGTCTGGAGATTCTTAAAGAAATTAAAGATTGAAATGCCATATGACCCTGCTATTCAACTTTTGGGAATAACCCCCCATACAGCAGAGGTTCACCTCGATAGCACAAGCACGACCATGTTCATAGCAGCACTGTTTACAATAGCAAAGACATGGAATCAACCCAAATGCCCAACAGTTGATGAGTGGATAAGTAAACTGTGGTACATCTATACAATGGAGTACTACTCAGCCATCAAAAATGATGAATTACTGGAATTTGCCGGGAAATGGATGTTATTAGAAACAATTATATTAAGTGAAGTATCCCAGACCCAGAAAATTAAGCGCCGTATGTACGCCCTAATAGGTGGCTCCTAATACCAAACCCACCCAGCCCACCTAGAGAAACTCAAAGATAAATCTCTGTAATACCTACAATAATTGCTAGGATTATGAACAGGAGGGATGGGGTAGGAAAGCCACACCAGAAACAAGGAGAGAGGGGATCATGTTACAGCAGAGAAAATAGGCCTCCATCAATGGCTGCAACTAAGTAATGAGACATCTGGTTAAGTTCACAGACTTTCGTTCCTGATCATTTACAACTGAGGGGGTATGATCTCACCAGAAGGGGAGGGCATATAGTCTAGCAGATAAAAAGTAACCATTTTGCAAATGTATGATTGGCCCCTCCCTCACTGTGGTTTCCCACTTTTATTACATCTACCTTTGAATATACTCTTATAACAAGACTCTAGTTTAACAGCTTTTTATCTCTGGCCAGGGATGAAATACAATACCCATCAGGATGGAGTGAAGGGCATTGCAGGAGCAGCAAAACTGCAAAAGAAAATCAACGAACCATAATCCAGAACTTCAGAGACTCTATATCAACCACCTAGAACTAGGCCAGACTAATCTCTCCCCATCCTGAAGCTCAGGGAAATTTGCAGAAAAGGGGGCGGTAAGAGTGTAAGAGCACAAGGATGGGAGGAGCAAAGATATGCAAGTTACTCCACATAAGTTAGGACCGAAGCAATCATAATAGGACTTTGCATGCCCTGCACAATGTCCCACACACTATTGACCCCACAAAGTCTAGCATTTGCTAAAGGCACCAAGATCCTTGGAGGCAAGGGATTGACAGCCACAGTAGTGTTCCCATGCTTAAGGGGAACACGGGAAAGGGTTCAGGGAAATGCCACTGAGTCCTTGTATGTCGTCGGAGAAGAGGGCCCAGAGGAGAGTCTGGCAGGCACATTGGAGGATTCTCGGGGGATTGGGGGGGAGGCACTGGGGGATGGGGAGGGAGGGGTGAGGGGAGGGGGAGCGGGGGTGTCGGGGGGACTAGGAGGGAGATAGGGATCCGGTGTGCCTGTTAAGTTTGTATGAGCGGAAACAATAATAAAAAATGTTAAAGGAAAAAATATTGATATTATTCAGGTGGCTTGAACAGTATCTTTTTTTCTAGACAATTTCGTTTAAATAAACTTTTTCTTTTCTTTTCTCTTTAAAGACAATTATATGCTTTTATTACATAAGCATAACATTCTTTGCTGCGGTTGGTCTTTAATTTGTGTCTTACTTTGACAGAATGTCAAATATCTATAGAAATGGTCTCAGAATGATTTGTGAAAGAAAAAAAGAAAGAAAAAAACCTCATCACCTATATTTCCCAATCATGTATTCAAGAAAAATAATTAATTTTGTTTGTCTTACACTGTAATGTTTTCTTTCAAGATATAAAAATAGACTCATTCTAAAATAAGTCTTTTGTTTACAAAGTTCTATAAAATACATTAAGGATGCCCATGTTTATCCTTTGACTTTCTAATTCCAGTTTACCAGATACACCAAGATATGAAAACCACGCGAATCTTGCAGCAATGCAGTGTCAACATTTTCATGAACACCTTGCAAAAGCAGTTCTCTTTCGTATGTGACAGTCTTCCTCCATTTTGCAGTTTTGAGAGTTCCTACTATCACTTCAGATAGGTTGGCATATTTATCATCTTGGAAGAGGACTCCAAATTTCACAGTGAACTTTCCATCAGCATTTTTTGAACCCAAATGATGAATTTCCTCCACTAAGAGGTTGACCTCATGAGCCACATTCATTGCTGATTCTGGGCTCCATTCCTGCTGGAATGGAGACCTGGGGCCGTGAGGGTCTGCACAGGCTCTGCCCACTACTGGGAGGAAGAGGCAGAAGAAGAAAGTGGCAGAGGCGAAGAGAAAGACTACAGAGGAGGAAGAGGAGCTGAGTGGAGGAAAGTCAGAATTGTAAACAAACTTTTTCTAAAACCCAAAAAGTGGTCAGAAATTTCAAACACTTTTTATAACAACTTCAGAAATTTTCCTGTATTTCTTCTCTGTGTTTGTACTTCAATTAAATATAACCACTTCAAAACGCCTTCAGTGGAGTCAAGTAGATGATACGTGCTCTGAAATAATAGGATAGTTTGGGGCTGGTTGCTCTTTGGAGTACACAGTGGCAGGAGAGAGCACTTCAGCCTTGGAATGGGCTTGACCTATAGTAGTATACTTGGCTAAATAAAATAGGATGTTGCAGATTCTTGGGGTCTCCCAAGTCATTGCACTGAGAATGAGGCCCAGAGAATGATGTTGCTTTTCACATTCAAGGTGGACCCAGATGGTCCCCAGTGTGGACTAGAATGAGACCATCTGTATCAACAACAGAACATCTGTAGGTACTTTTCAAATCCTATTTTATTGACTGATCCATTAACATGAAATGTGATCCAAGAAACACCAGAGCAGTGTCAGCACAAAGTCGCTATCTCCAGGCCTTTCCTTTTTGAGAGAACACTTCCCTCCTGTGAATGACTATGAATGAACACATACATGATGTATGCGTTTGTGTGTTATATGTATTCATAATCTATATATACATATCAGTGGTAAACCAGCCTAGATGAGTATAAAAGAAGTTAACATGTACTGAACATTTTCTGTGTCTTAGGCACTGTTCTGACACTTAGCATGTATTCACTCAGGCACCCTCATGCAAACCAGAGTCATAGTACTTATTACATTTGTGTCCATTTTATAAGTGAGGATGCTGGGAGATAGGCAAATAAGCAACCAGAATCCACACATAGAGATGACAGTTGATTATGTCAGAATGTGAAATTTAGCTTTGCCCTGGCCTCTTTAAACCAGCATGGTGTTTAGATGCAATATCTCTCTCACTTTAAAAACTTTTCTTACCTCCCTTTATTTTTTAATACAAGAATTGGAACATGTATGAATTGGTACTTTATCATAAGAGTCTTATAAGTGACTATATTAAACATATATATGTGAATCTTTATTCCGTCTATATAGATTTACTTTAAAAATCTATGGAATAAGATATTTTACAACTTTTGAGTAGATAAAGTAGGCAATTTTATTTGAAATACTAAACTTTTTCCCCTTTCTCAAAGAACTCATTATGGGTTTTTTTCTTTTTCCCAGAAAAAATTTCCCCACATGTATTAAAATGTTATATAATTTACAAAATTAGATTTACATGCATTTTTTAGAAATTATGCAAAAGTGAGTTGCACCTTTATCAGACAATAGCTCTGAATAAAGTATGTCATCAGGGAAGGCTTTATGGTAATTAACAGGTGGCTTTTTAAAAAATAATTGGTGATTCAATAGCATTTCTAACTATTATTTTGGAAAGAGCTTTAGACATTTTAACAAGCAGTTTCAGGGGTAATTGTTACTGTTGTTATTTTTAGAAACATGGCAGAGCCTAAGTACCAATTTGTTCTGCTATCTACATATTTTCCTAATTTCTGCCAGCCAGGAAATGTATCTGTCCTCATTGGAGCTGTCCACTGACAGTGTGTTGACATTTTGGACAGGAGGAAGAGGATAGAAAGGGGTATTTTCCCAAGACAGCTCTCTCACAGCATGCATGGCTCTCAGCACCCATTCATCTAGACATTTCTCAGAATGAAAGGACGAACAAGCAGCTCTTTCCTGTGCAGCTCACTTATCAAATCTTTCCCCCAAAGATTAACTCTTTTGAGAGTTAACTCTTAAGTCTGCCCTAGACTCTCCAATATAGCACTTCTTCCTGAAGCTTAGACAGTTGATTCTGGGATCCCAAAATAGTATTTTTTAAATGTATATCCTTTCTCTCTCATTGGTTGGATTAGCGAAGTAACTGACTGAACTTACACATTCTTTAGAACATTTGAGATGAAGTCTTCACTACTTGTAAAGAAAAGGTTAGAATCTGATGACAAAAATACAAGAGCAAGTGAGAATTTGGAGATGATAAATAAAGAACCCTATTTCAGAGAGCAGGCTGGACATATTTCTGTTGGGTAGTTCTGGATAGATGGATCTATATGTGTGTTTGTCTTCCTGTCATCTATCTATCATCTCTGTTCATTTATCATTACCAGTCTGTCACTCAACCATCAACAATCTATCAATCACGTATTTATTTCACTGTCTGTCTAGCTTCCTGACTGCCTCCCTGTCATCTACTTATTATCTTTCTCTGGAAATGGATCTGGGAAAGCATTCTTCAGTGCTGTCTGCAGAATCGTGGTAAAGACCTGTGGTTATGATCAAACTTCAGACAAACCCTGGACAATGAAAATAAGTAAGTACATGTTTCAGAAACAAAAGGAGGCAGCTGGAACTGGATGATTCCAGCCACGGATAAACACAGTCACAGGTGACATATTAGGAAAGTCTGAATTTGAATCCGCTGAAGTTGGAAAATGGAGCTTCAGCACCAACACAAAGCCTTCCTTATTCCATCTGGCATCTCCACTTGGGCCACTTAGGATTGTGCCAAGTTTTCTGAATGGAGCTTTTTAGAATCATACAAAATTTCCAGATCAAATAACAGAGCCAGTATTCATAGCTTGCCATTTTTAAGGTCACCTGTAGAAGGTACATGAGCTCTTCTTTTTTTGAAATGGTCATTAGTTGCTTCATAAGTCTTGTGTATTTCATGAGAAGTCCAAGTCTGATTCTTAAACAAAACCCAAACCACCAGGTGTCTGCTCCTATAGTCTGGAGTCCTTTAAAATATATACATATATATATATATATATATATATATATATATACATATATATACACATACATATGTATTCTTGATGTTTTCCAGGAGTTTTTGTTTGAATCCATGTCCATTTCTAATGATGCTGCGATCTCACATATCCTTAGTCTTTTATTGGTAATCAGGGCTTTCAGGAAAAGTGATCACTCATCAAATCCGCAGCTCAACAGCTTAACTGAAACTGATGGGGACAGTGCACAAGGAGCCTGCTTAGTGTACAGACAAGCCCATGCCTGTTCTATTAATGGGTGACATTTTAAACAATAGAGCTGTCAGACCCTACTGTGAATAAAGGGACTTAATCATGCCAAGAATTAGTGCACACGACAGGTGATTATGTGTTGGAAATATGCCAGGGCAGGACCAGCTGCGACGCTTCCCATTATTTGCAATCTCAGTAATTGCAGCGTTGGAGAAAAAAAGTATTTGGGATTGGAGGACCAGGGTTGAAGGGAGAAGTAAACAAAAACTATACACAACCCATTTATTTCCACAATAGAGGTCTCTTTAAATGGAAAAAGTTCAATCCACATTATAAATTTCCGTCCATCCCCCTGCTCTCCAATTCAGCAGCTCAGCAATATAATCAGCCTTTTCTTCCTTTTTCAAAGTCCAATTATAGTGTCTCTTTGCAAATAAAATAAGCCTTCAACCATCTACTTAATAATCTGAGATGAGAACTCTTTCTGAAATTATCTGGGCTACCATATCCAAAGCTACACACGAAAACAAAGGACTCAATTGAAAAAGGCATCTTTGCATGTTGACTGTTTTGCTCTTTACTTATGATACTCAATTGCCCTCTCTTGTAGTTTATAAAAGATAATTCTTTACCTCTGAGACCATTTGCGAAAATGATTTAGAACCAATGATTTAAGGAACTCCAGGAAGCAGTGCAGAAAGGAGGAGGAGGAAGAGGAAAAGAAGAAAGAGAAGGAGCAGAGAAAGGAGAAACATTTTGTGGTTAGAAATCAAAATTATGGTCTTAGGTTCTAGTTTAATTTCTACAACGAAGACATGGAGCACAAAAGCCAGCTTTGTCTTTGTCCTGCAATACTGAGTCTTGCCGACTTTCCAGTGGGAACGTCACCTTGTCCACAATTTGCCAATAGTTATTCTCTCTGTTTCCATTTATTTTCAAGTTAATTGACATTCTTTCCATTGTTTCCAGCAAACTGAAAACCCATTCACTAAGTAGTCTCAAGTTCATACATTTCAGTGTTTTATCTTTTTTTTCTCCCACATTTTATCTTTTTCCTAATCATACTAGCTCAGTAGGTACCCTGTCCTTTCCCTCCCCCTCCCCTCCCTCATCATCCCCCATTGCACTCTTCCCCCCTCACTCTTCCTTTTAGCCCCTCCCTCTCTCCCCCTCTCCCAGTGCGTCCCCCTTCCTCCTTCCCATCCCCTGGAGTATCCTTTTGTGTGAACACCAAACCTCCCTCTGAGTCCTCAACCCTAGTGAGGACTTCTTCCCCTCTGATCCATGATAGACTTGGGAGGTCGTTGATATGTCATCCATTGTTCAATTCAGGCAAAGTCCAATCCTTGCTGCTGCAGCCCTAACTTGTGTGGAGTATCTTGGATATCGTTGGTCCTCCCCATTTTTAGGCTCTTACAATCTTGCTGCCACTTCTTCAGCAAGGTTCCCTAAACTTTAGGATGGGGACAGATTTGGCTGGTCTGGTTCCAGGTGAATAATGTAGGATCTTTGGTGTTGAATTATGTTTTGTTGTTGTTTTCAGTTTTGCTTTTCCTGCACTGCCCTTGGCTGCATCCTGATTGGTATTGAAGGTCACCTCCTAACCAAAAATAAACAACTGTTTAAATGAAGATCTTAATATAAGAGGAGATTCAAAAATAAATGGAAGAATAGAAGTAGGACTCAGCAGGAGGGGAGGGTCAGTATCCCATTTTCCGGATGGTTACCATATATCTGCCAGTCCCTATACCCTCCCTGATTGGTAAGATCAAACCTGTTCAGTCGCAAGTGACCAGGAAGGGAAGTGAGAGTGAGCTGCAACAAATGTCTCGCTACTTACATGCAATACTTGATGATGACCTATTTTCTCTACTGAAGCATGACCCTCTATTTCTTTTGATTACAGCAGGGATTACAGAGATTTACCTTTGAATATGTCATTAAGTGGGCTTGGAATTAGGATCCACTATTAGGGAGTATATTCATTGTCTAACTTTCTGTGTCTGGAATACTTTACTCAATATAATTTTTTCTAATTCCATCCATTTCCCAGCAAATTTCATTAATTCATCTTTTTTGATGGCTGAGTAGTATTCCATTGTATAAATTTACCACATTTTCATTATCCATTTGTTAACTGCTGGGCATTTAGGTTGATTCCATGACTTTGCTAAGTAAATAATGCTGCAATGAACATGGTTGTGCTTGTGTCACTGTAGTGAATATTTGAGTTATGAGGGATTATTCCCAGAAGTGGTATAGCATTTCAACATTTAAATTTTTTAGAAATCACCATACTGATCGCCACCGTGGTTATATAAGCCTGCATTCCCACCAGCAATTTAGAAGAGTCCCCTTCTATCCACATCCTCTCCAGTTTGTTTGAATTGTGGATTTTTGTCATCCTGACCAGGGTGAGATAGTATCTCAAGGTAGTTTTGATTTACATTTCCCTGATGGCAAGAGATTCATATGGAAGCACCAAAGGCCCAGGATAGCAAAAACAATCCTGAGTAACAAAACCACTGCTGGAAGTTTCACTATACCAAACCTAAATCTATACTACAAATCCAGAGTAATAAAAACGGCCTGGTACTGGCTCCAAAATAGACTTACAGAACAATGTATAAGGGTTGAAGACCCAGATGTAAACCCACACAATTGTAGTCATTTGATCTTTGACAAAGGGGCCCAAAATCTTAATGGAAAAAGAACATCATCTTCAACAAGTGGTGTTAGCAAAACTGGATATCCACATGCAAAAGATTAAAACTGGGCCCATACTTGTCACCATGCACAAAAATTAATTCCAAATGGATGAAGAACCTTAATATTATGCCAGAGACTATAAAAACCTTAGTTGGGTAGGGAACTCCCTCAAGCTGATTGGACTAGGCCAACAGTTCCTAAACAGAAATCCAATAGCACAGTCACTAGAACCAACACTCAACAAATGGAATCTTATGAAGTTAAAGAGCTTCTGTTCAGATGAAGAGATTGTAAACCCAGCAAAAAGGCAACTCACAGAATGGGAGAAAATCTTCACTAACCACATACCTGATAGAGCTCTATTATCCAAAGTACACAAAGAACTTAAAAAACAAAACACCAAGGAGATAAATGGCCCAATTAGAAAATGGACCTTGGAACTCAAAAAAAAAAAAAAAAAAAAAAAAAACTGTTCCAGGGATGAAATGGAAATGTCCAACATCAGTGTTTTATCTTGAAGAGTATCAACTTGGTTCTGTTTCATTGCTTCTACTAGTGAGATGTTCCCTTTGTATCTGTTTGTGAGGACCATGTTCCCTTTTAAGTCATTAAATATTTATTGTTCTTTCTCCACCATCTTTACTAATTCCAATATGTGTGTCTTCTTGGAGTTTGTTACTATTTATTATTAAATCTGTTACTATTAAATATTTTTATCCTTACTATTTCTATTTTCTTCTTTCTTTTCTTGTCTAATAATTTGTATTGTGTGCTACCTATTTATATTTAGAGTTTTATATATGAATGTATTTATGTATTTTACTCCTTATTCTCCAATTCTATCCCTTCCTTTTTCTACTGCAAACTTTCTTCCAACCAGTCTCCCTCCTACTTTCCCATCTTTTTGAGTTTCATTTGGGTTACCTGTACTGGAATTTACTGGAGCATGGATAATATATATGTCTGTGGATATGCCATAGAGGAAAAATAGTCTCCTATTGCTCTACCCCACCCTGCATTAACCCCAGTAGTCTCTCTGAGAAGCATGGTATTTCTTCAGGTCTTCCTGTTCCATGAAGTATTATTGTGAAGTTCTGTGGAAATAGACCCAGCTTCAGTGAGTTCATGGATGTCAGAATCATTTTATCCCTTATCTTTTACTTTCTGTGTTCCTCTGTATGGGTATGTCTGTTCACTTTTTTAAAAAACAAGTTATGATTTTTTAACTTATAGGTTTCTGTCTGTATCTGTACTACTTGTTGCTCCCCCACCACTTCCTGAACCCTATCTCTCCTCTCTCTCCTCTTCCAGTATCTGCACATGCATTTATCATTTTATCAAGGCTAGCAGAACATTTTGTTGAGGTTAATTATTCAAAATCTGTTTTTCACCTGGGGCCCTTTACCTTTCCTCCTTTATGCATATTTGATGGCTAAGTTTTCCAGGTAGCTTCTGAAATTTTACAATTCAGTTCATTTCTTTTTCTTCTCTTGCTGAGCTTTCAGAGTCTCTGCTGAGGTCTGCACTCGCAGCCAACATGCTTTGTTGTGCCTCATGCTGCTGTCTTTTGGCTCCAGTATCAGGAGTTGCTTCATCTCCAGTTTGGGAAAAATTAATCTTCTTTTCTCTTGAGAATGCATTCCATTGCCTTGGATCTTTGTAAGCTGGATAATTCTGGATTGTGTCTTAGTCATTACAGATGTTTAATGGATCCTGGATAAGGTTACTTTTCTCTCCTAGTGTTTTCTTTTTGTTAGCAAGTAATGTTCTTGGCTGCTGTTGAAACAGATTGTTTCTTAGATATCCATTCACTTTCAATACCAGTGTCTAACTGAGCTTTTAAGTTTCTTCCGTGCATTCGTGTTTCTGGATTAGTCAAAGGTATATGGATAGAGAAGGGGATCCCCTCTCTGCCTTTTCCTCCTTCCAGCATCAACCCTTCCTCTCCAGCCTTCACAGCTTTCTGGCTTCTCTTCCGCTTCTCACACCAGAAAATCCAAGTCTTCCCGTGTCGGCTCTTGGTTCTGCTGTCTGAGCACGCAGTGACTTAGCTCTGTGGTGGAATCTGTGGAGTCAGAAACTTGCCTAGATCACGATCTCCCCTCCCTTGGGAAGACAAGAGTTTTCCACCTAGGTTCTACTGCACCTTTAGTGTATTCAGTTTCTGATTATTTTCTGCATGAAAAGGGAAATGACTAGAATCTATCTTGCCCATAAGTGGATGTCTACTCAAGTTTGTTTCAAAAATAGCTTGTAGTTCATGCAAAATGTTTATTAGAAACATTTTTTTAAATCTAAATGCAATGTTCGGAGAAAGGAAGTTAAAAAAAAAACCTACACTGCTTAGTTACTGTAAGACATCATTAAAGAAACCAAGGAAAACAGTGTTTGAATAGAGAAGCAGTTCTGCTCTCCTTTTTGTACCTCAAGGCAGAGGCAGAAGAGAATAATACAACAGCAATTTTTTTTAAAAAAGTAGCAAAAATTCATTGAGTATTCACACTGAACAGTGCAGAAATTTAGGTACATTCCTATCTCTCTTTTTCAGAGTTGAAAATCTGTAAGCATAAAGTTAAGTAACTTGAGAAGGTCAAGAAGAAAAGGAAATTTGACACTTCAGGGACATCCACGTCTCTCTCCCCAGTCTCCCCAATAGTCTGGGCCTTACTCCTCTGTGTTGCAGAAGGTGCCATGTCCAATGTCAGGGGAAGATTCTCCACAGCTTCCTGAGTCCACACTCATGGGAAGTCTGGGAACTCCAGAATTGTCTCAGTCTAGTCCAACAGAACACATAAGTCACAGACAGAAGTCTCTGGTTAGCATAAGGAGTACCCAGAATGAGAAACCATACAACCAGGGACTCCGTGGAAGTCTGGCCACAGTGGTCTCCACTGCAAGGCTCAGAACAAGTAAAATGAACTACTGGCCCTTAAAGGACACCCAGAAAGAGCAGTACATTGTTTAGAGGTACTTCTGCACAAGTCTCTTCTAGTCTCAGAAACCATCTGTGAGAGGAGGCAGACAGCACTGAGAAACCAGAGGTAACCTGGAAGCTGGAGTGTGGAAATGATTGAGTATCCGGGCTTTTGAATTTTAAAAATGATATATTAGATGTCAAGTTTAAAGAACTTTTCCCACTCCCTATTTCCAGTTCATATGAAAATTGGAAAGTAAGGATGAAGTCAATTACAACTTTTCAATTTTTTTTGCACATTTGGGTTTTGACCATCATCTTTATTGTGACAAAATACCCAACAAAAGCAATTTAAGGAAGAAAAGTTTGTTCAGATTCATAATTCGAGAGTCCATTCCATCATGGATTGGAAACACCTGACAGCCAGGAACTTGAGGGAACTGTTCAAGTTGCATCTGTAGTCAGGAAGCAGAGAGAGATGGATGCCGGTTCTCAGCTAGCTTTCCCCCTTCTCAGTGGTCTGGGACCACAGCCCACATTTAGGTCTTCCCGTCTTAGTTAATCTCACAGATATGCCAAGAGATTTCAATGCTTCTTTGATGAGTCTAGATCTAGTTGGATTGACAATAACAACCATCCTTGGAGAACCATCAATATGAGACATTGCTATGAGACATTACCGTATCTCTAAGCTGAGAAGTGATATTTGAAAAGGAAAGGAGTCCAGTGTTTCACGATCATGCATTCACTTCTATCAGCTGATTGAAGAAATGTGATTTGTTTGTGGAACTTCATGTATAATGTGAGAGCTGGGACGTTCATTAAAACTAGAAAGCAGAAATAAGCAGACGTTAGCAAACTGTGTGTCTTGAAAAGGACCATGTACCCTGTTCCAAACTGAAAAATTCAATATGACCCTCCATAAAGCATAAAATGATTATTATTAGAACTATGAAACAGTCTCTAAAGCCAATAATAGATCATTTGAAGCAAGAAACCTAGAGTATTTCTGAAAAATAGGAGTACTTAGGAGTCATTAATTAAAACACTTCACAAATTTTCATCATAAAAATATGATCAATAAATAGTACTATACTACTATATTAACTAGGTCTACATTACTTTAACAAAGTACCTGAAATAATGTTTAAAAAGAGGAAAGATTTATTTTGACTCACACTTTTAGAAGTCCCAGTACCTGGTCAGTTGGCCTTGTCATCGTTTCAGACCACTGGTAAGACTGCAACAACTGCTTTGTTCATAAACTAAGAAGCAGAAGAGAGAGATAAGCAGCTATGGTTCTAACACCACCTTCAAGGGAGTGCTATCAATGACTTTTCCTATGAGTCTCTCTCTTCTCAACACTCTGCCGACTCCTCATAGTACCTCAGGCTGGGGAACAAACCTCCAACACAGTCCTTTAGGGAACATTCAAAATGCAAGCTATAGCTACTGGCATATAGAGAAGAGATTAGAAAGTGTGAGATTAAGTGTAAATTCACACAGTGTACTTGATCCTTTTCCTGGATAGAAGCTTTGACTCATGGTTTCAGAGGGTTTAGCCTATTGTAGTAGGGTGGGAATCAGAAGAGAGAGGTACTCAGATGACTTTTCCCTTTTCCTTTTTATTCCATCACAAACCTCAGACCATAGGTTGATGCCATCCACATTCAAGGTAAATCTTTCTGCTCATTTAAGCCTCTCTGAAATGCCCTGATAGACACCCACAGGCATGCCTCAATCCCCAGCTGATTCTAAATCCAGTCAATTTGACAGTAAAATTAGCCATCACATATGGTAATTTGGCATATGATCAGATTCTATTTCAAATCAATTAAGAGATTCAAATCAATTCAGCCTCTGCTATTTCAACATCTGGAAAAATAATAAAGTTAGCACATTGCACAGTGTATGCAAGAATAAATGTTAAAATTTCAGATGAATAAAAGCTTTAATCTTAAAGATGAAACCACTGAAATTATTAAAGCTCTCAATTTGTATGTTGTTAAAAATGATTTCTGAATACTACATTAGCTCTACATTTCATTTTATATCTGTTTGGATTGGCTATTAAAAAATCTTTAGCCCAGTTTTGTAATAAATTTCAATGTACTTGGGTCTAACAATTCTTTTTTTTTACCACAATAGTTTCATAAATGCTATTTCTACCATTTTTCTGCCATGAGTTCTGTATATAATTAATAAATTTCCAAGTAATGAATGACATTACAGATTGTCCCATGTAGCGTTTAAAAATTTTTGATTGCAGAATCAATATTTAAGCAGCAACGACTCATACATATTATAAAAAATCTGCCTTTAAAATGTCAAGAAATTAACAAAACTGGAGTACAATCCCACAGTTTCAATCTGCTGTGGGGGAGTGGCTCCATGCCCCCCACCTCCAGGTTTAAACACTCTTACTGCCCATACAAACTTTCTTTAGTGGAGGAAAGGGCATTGATTATGGTCGCGTATACTCCAGAGCACTTGGGCAGACCTCAATAAGCTTTCTTTCAAAATGCAGCCAAGATTGTCATGTTAGCTATAGACCCGAGTTTGTTGGCATTAAGGGTGGGCAGTAAATGCATTTTCCTTAAAATGACTGCAGATACCACACCATCCGTGCAAAATGCAGAAAGAGAAAGTTTGGTTATCCTTGAGGAATGACATACACAAAAACCATAGAGGATAGGAAACGTTCTGTATTTTCTCAGTTACTAACTTTCCAGAGCAGCTAATTTGTAATCTGGTCATGTGCTTATGAGATAATACATTCATTTTTCTCCCTCACACATAAGAAATTGCCTATCATCCAACATATAATTCAGAAGATGGAAGTTGGCTAGGGACTAATTACAGCTCACAAGGAAAAAAAATCTGCTATTTTGATGAATATGTGTTTTTCTAGCATTTCTGTATTTCCACTGGTAATTACACAAAATAGTTTATCGTGGAGACAATCATTATGTCTCTGCACATATTTCTATTCCGAGTTATGAGAAGGTAACATTCCTGGGAAATATTTTGGGCTCCATCTGGAGAGAAGGAATGATAAGCTTTTAAAGCTTCAGTGTTTCTCCTTAAACTGTTAAATAAAAAAATAAATATGACTTGGTACTGTGAGACTCAGAAAATGACACTGGTATTTTCAGTTTTGAAAATCTACATAGATCTAAAATACTTATTTATGGAAAAGCTACAACATTATGAATCTAGGCTTTTTGGATAGAACAGAGAATGTTTAGCTCAGAACCAGCTGTTCCCTTTGTAGGAAGTCTTGAGGACATCCTGTGGCAGACTGAAATTAGAATTCTTTCAAAATTTATTCTAGGGTATCATGAAGTTCCAAAACTTACTGTTTCCCCAGCTGTTCGGATGAGGAACTTGATGAGGCCCAGGGAATGTGAAAATGAAAGAATACACAAAGGAGAGATCTGTTTGCAAACAGCATGAAAATGTCAACATTTGGATGATTTATAACCGTGAATGTCCCAATAACATTCACAATTTATTCTATAATGAGTTGAAAATTTTGCTAGCTACTGGCATGCATTTCAAATTTAAAACACATTTTCCCATTCAATGAATGCAATAAAAGATATTTGGGTCCTCTGAGGAGCCCTAAAACCCTTGACCACTCATGGAGTTGTCAAATTACTATATATCCTAAATGAAACAAAAAGTGGTGCAAAACAGAAAACTTGAAGTTGTATTTGAATTAGGTCAATATTTATCTTTTAAAGGCTGGTACTTGAAACAGGGAGAAATTGGTTGAATGCAATTAAACAGTATTAATAAAATATACGAGTTGAGTTGGTTACAGGAATTTGAAAGGCTTTCCCTGCTCTCTCCTGTCCAGTGACACAGAAACATCATCAACAATATGCTGATATCTAGCAGCTGTAGTTAGTGTACAGGCAGAGCTTTTTCTTCAGATTAACTAACACAGATTGGAGAGCAAGAATAAGGAATCCAGAGACTGAATGTGAACTTTTGAAGAAGGCAAATCTGCAGTGAGTTCACCAATCCAGTACTGGGAGCACCATGTCTTGAGTCCCTGAGAGAAAGGCAGGAGACCATGGTCCCATGTGAGGCTCTTTCTGGAATCAGCCTGCTAACAAAGCATGTGGAGCAAAAATGACATGTTTGTGTCTGCTCCAAGAAATGGGGACCAATGTGGCATTTTTTAAACTTCATCATAAAGTTTGAAATTTACCATAAAGCCCAGTATGTAGCAGGTGGGTCATAAAATTTTGTGGAACAGTTGAGCGAACAAAGACAGGGAAATGGATCCTGGCCTCTGGGAGCATCCCCTCCCAGAGAAGACCAATGATGACTGAGAGCTCCAGCTGTGGGAGTAGACCACCCAGTTCGGCCTCCTGGCAGCATCAGGCAGGAGACTTTGGGGATGTCAGATAGGTCTCTGAGCTCTTTTGTCAAGTGAATGGATTCTTACTCTATAGCGTGGGATGATAATGACATCTGCCACTCAGGCTTTGCTGAGCTATACAGGCAAAAGTATTTTCTGCCTACACCTTCACTCCTTTTCCTGCTAACGCCTACGAGGTCTAAGTTCTGCAATAAAGTGTGGACCAGGCCCAGCATTCCCAACCTTTGACATTTCAACATGATATTGTCTTCTACAAAGTTCGCAGTCAAGAATGATGTTATTAAGTTACAAAAAAAGTCATTAAAATTTGTAATATATTAATTTTATAATTTATGTTGGTCTGTATCAATGGCTATCCTCGACTGTCTGTGGCCCATGGGATGTGGGCTGGACATACCTGGAAGAAGTCCTCTGCTCAACCAAAAGCAAACCCAGTGCCTATGGCATTCTGTGTATGGTAGTCATGTGTCATACTCTACTGCTCTGGAAATGAAAGCTAGCAAATCCTTTCTTATAAAAAGAATGAACTCAAATCTAAGCCTTCATTTGTCATAGTAACTACATATTAAATCTCTGTCTCATATGTTCCCTTCTGAGGGGTCAATGTGACCCCTGAAGAAAAGGGACTGTAACATTGACTATGGTTGTGGGTCCACTGAAGTTCAGCAGAGTCCCAAGGCTGGAGTCACCTATGGCAATGTCTAACACGCACACCAAGAACTCATCCCGCTGATTACCTCTTCAAATTTCAATTTCTGGTGAGATAACATTTGACATAAAATACAGGTTGAGGAGCTATCTACAGAACAAAGCAAGATAGTGTTTGGGTCTAGGACTTGGATGAAGGACTCTGACCCACTTAAAAAAAATATATGTGTAGAGGCCTGGAAGATAACTCAGTGGTTCCCCCCAAGCAAATGGACCTTAGTTCAGGTCCCCAGATCCCACATAAAAATGTCCGGCAGAAATGGCAATGGCCTGCAATTCTCACCCTGGAAGACAGAGTCTAGGAAATCCTAGAGCAAAGCAATAAAAAGGTAGAACAATCCAGGATGAATTCTGACCTTCACAGGCATACATACTCAAGTTCACTCTTACACACACACACACACACACACACACACACACACACACACACACCTATACAATGTGGAGCTCCCAGGTAAGAAGGTTATAAGACTTTTGACTGATAAAGTCATAGCCCTGGAGTAAGAAGCAAACTAACCCCAGAGCAAGAACAAGACTAGTGAGTTAAAGACAACAGGAGGCTGGAGGGGAAGAAGTACAGGAGTTACTGTGACATGGTGCCAAACCATGGGCGACCCACAAGACAGGCAGCACTTTACACTGGGAGATAGGAGTTAACACTGATCAACAAGGTCACCAGACAGTTCTGCTCAGCAGGGGAGCAGCAGGCTTTTATGTTGACTTTAGGAGATGGCTAAATATCGGTCATGATTTTAAAAGTGTTTTTCGTTTTTGTGCACTAGCATTTTTTGGCCTTGCATTTAATGGACTAACTTTGCCCAGAATTGCTGAGTAAGAGCTGGTAGCACTGTCGTGAATAAACCTCCTTGTCTCATGGTTTGGTCTGGGCCTTTTGATAAACCTCAGAAACTGAAGGTGCATGAGCTGCAAGAGAAAGCACAAGACTAAAATAAAAGACACACGTTCTCTCAATGGACAATAAGATAAGTCAGCCGTGTAATCAGTCTCAGACAAAACATTTTTCAAATAATCAGCATGTCTGCATTCAGAACTAAGCAGAGTCTGCCACAAGCAGATACAGATATGATATGCTAATCCTTTAATCATATTTTAGACATCTGTCAGATAGGTATCTTCTTAAACAAGACTAAGTGTTTTAGCCAAAGTGGTCTTGTAGTTTCTGCAGTGTAACCCAGGCAATTCTCATCACACTTCATGCCACAAGCATCATCAAAGTTGACACTTTTTACTCAACCGTGATTTCCAAAATTAGTGATTGTTCTACATCAACTAAAAACAAGGAAGCAAAAAGTGTAATTTAGCTGATTTGTTGTCACTTGTTTATTTAGTTAGTTGTTTGGTTGATTGGCTGGTTTTTATGGGTCATAATTATCCCTTTTCCTTGCTCATCTCCAACTCCACTAGTTTTTGATAGTTAGTCTACAAACAATCTGGCCCTACCTGGTGTTTGGGAACAAAGCTATGCAGGTTGAATAGGTAGCTGGTTAAAGGCACAAAGATTATTTTCCTTTTGTCTCTTTGCAGTGGTCACAGGGACCAGAGGTTTGAGATAGTTCAAGGGAATCTATGCAGAATTCAATATGGGGCAGTAACTGACTCCATCTATGCTGTCATGGACCAGTCTCCTTGATCCTTCTGAATGAATGACAGACATCAGTGGGATTCTGTAGACACCGTAGAAAGGCTTCCAGGTGGGCATCTCATCTTCAATAGCTGGTTGTTGGGAATGTGACTCAGGCTTTTGGACAGTCTAACTTTCTTCCTCTATCTGTCTTCTTGATACTTCCCAAGCTTTAGTGTTGCACTTAGCAAGACAGAGACACGAGGTTCAAGATAGCATTTTAAGAGGACCCTGAATGAACTAAGCCTTACTACATTTAGGGTTGCAAAAGACTGACTGAGTCAATCACGGTCCATATTGGATAGTGGATATTAAGGTGGAGAATTTCCTATCACATAACTGTTCTCTGCAACTTTTCTCCTAGTCTGGATAATAGATGATTGGCTATTGTTTGTTTGTTTTTTTTATTTTGGTTGCTGGTTTTTGGGATGTCTTGTTTTTTTTAAGTTTGCTTTGCTTTCTGAGACTATGTAGCCTGGGCTGATTTCAAAGTGACTATCTCCCTTTCTCAGCCTCTAACGTGCTAGAATTGCAGGAGTATGCCACCAGGCTCAGTCTAGCTATTGTTTTAATTGGCAAGATACACTTCACTGTAATTGATATGAAGAGTATCAAGTGATTTTCTTGGGGTCAGTCAGTAATGATGGCCGCATGTCAGCACCCTGACGAAGTTAACTTTAGCATGCCACAGTCTATCTAGATAGGGTTTTATGCCCCCAGACAAGGCACCAGGTTGAGTCAGAATTCTAGGTCCTACATAACTTGTTCTTTAAAACTCCAGCCACCTTAAATTAAGCTCTATCTGTAAACTTGTCTCTGTCTTGGACCATCTAATTGCCAGAAGCCTAGTATGAAATCCCTTTGGGGATTTCCTAGGGCTGAGTCTTGAGGAAGTTACATTTGCCTACTCATTCCAATGCCCTGTCTATGAACTCAACTCACACCTTTACCCAAACAGGCATTTCCCCCATTTATCACACTGTCCTGCAGTTTCTGCACTTACTATTATTGTTATTAATTCAGCATGTAGTGAACACCAGCTGTGCTCAGGCACATGATATTTGTAAGAATTCAGCAAAGAGCAAATCAGAGTCCTGCTTCATAAGAAGTACAATGTCTCAGCTGTGGCTGACACTGGATAGGCAAATACAGTTGTCATTAAGCAAACACCATGGACTGCTAAGAGCTGCTCTAGATCAAGCTTCAGCTCAGGGAAGGGCTCCTGGTGATCTTTCAAATGACAATGAACTTTGCATAGTACATTAAGTTTGTTTCCCAGAAGTTCAATTAATTTTTCCAATTTTTTCTTTCTCATGGACTCACAAATTCTGGTTCTTCCCTTCCACTGTAAGTAGCAATAAGCCACCAACCATCTTCACATAAAGACAGCACAGGAACTGGGGAGATAGCTTAGTAGGCAAATGTGAGGTATAAACTTCAGATACCTGACACACACACACACACACAAAACCCTCTGGGTATAGTGACCTGCCTGTAAATCCAACCCTCAGGAGGCAGAGACAGGAATCCCTGGGGCAAGCTTATTACTAGACTAGCAAAAATGGCCAGCTCTAGGTTTAGCAAGAGACCATGCCTCATGAAATAAAGTGAGAATGTTCAACTCTAGACTTCCATATGCATGAATACCCTCAAATACATGTGTATCCACACATGTGAACACATCTACACTCATGTACCACACTTAAATAAAAATAAAAAGAAGAAAAAATACAGGACAAAATAATATCTGTCATAAAAGCATTTTCTGTTTGTCATATGCCATTCATCTAAATTGAAATTACTCTTCTAATTCATACCTTCTTAAGAACACACACCTTTTACAGTAGACTATCATGGGTAGGACTGCTAAATAAGCTTAACACTTTAAGAGCAAAGTGGAATACTAGGGTTACCCAAGCATCAAATAAATCATGAAAAAATATATCTGAGGATATGTTATTGGTTGGCTTGGTCAACTCAAGTTTTAAAATGTGCTTAACCCTTTTGAACTGTGTTTCAAAGGATCCCACCCAAGGTCCCTCAAGAAGTACTGAAGAGTCCCCAGTCCCTCTCTGCCCCTGGCTTTTTCCAGGATGAGTTAATGAAGCAGAGTTCACATGCCCATAGGCCTCTGTACCTCACCTTCCTCATCTATATCTGTTAATCTGTGCTCAGCATGTAGACATGGTATGAAGACATGACATGCTGTACCAGAGGAAAGACCAGATCACCACGGGGAATATCTAGTGGGAACAGGAGGGAACAAAGGGCAGAGGCAAATCCAATCCAAGCAGACTATAGTTTGGGCCTTTGGCCAAAGAAAAGAAAGTGAACAACCATATTGCATTTATAAATATTCTCTTTAGATGCTACTGAAAAGGAAGAGACAAAGAATTCTGTCATAGGAAATCAATTTCTTAGTTGCCATTTCTGCCTAGCACATATTTCAGCACCATGCTTTAAAATACCATTTGTTAGTATGAATACCAAATGAATGCCAATCCATGTTTAATTCTTTAAAAGAAATCATCATTTTCTCCAAAAGAGTATAAAAAGGCTTTTGAATGAGCCTATTAATCAGAGCTACTATTTCCAGAGCTTTCATGAAGAGAAGTATTTATATTAATAGTATGTGCTTGAACATCTTAGTCTAGAAATAGTCCTGATTGCCCAGTTTATCCCTTCTGGAACAACAGGAATATAACTGAGAATAAGCTCTGCTACCAGCAAGCCCACTCAGGTAACCTCTCTGAAGTTAAGTTGTTGTTCCTTGTATCAGGGTTACAGAATATGCATCCCCAATCACAACAACCTAGGCTTTGATTAGATCAGACAAAATGTTTAGCCACATTCACTGAATTGATGTGGAACACTCCAGGTGTATCTGTGGGTTCCATGGAGAATCAATCCTGGTAAATTTGTTCTTTATTCACTTGCAACACAATCTCTTGCAATTGCTTTCTTAGCAGAAAACACAGTATTGATGTGTCAGGGACGTAAGACCCTGGTAGGGCGAAGCCTGTGAATCCTGGGGCAGAGTAAACAAGGTGGAGGTGGAGGCGCCCATAGTGGTTCCCGCATTCGTCCGTGGTTCTACACACACACACATACATACACACACACATACACACACACACACACATGCGCACATACGCATATACACACAATTGAACAAATAATAAATTTAAAAAATTTTATTTTTCTAGTTTTACAAATATATTGAGTACTTATTCCCGCTTCCCTCATCCCCCCTCCCTCCCATTCTCCTCTCTTCCCTTCATCAATCCATCCCACTCCCTCCTGCCCTCCTGCCTCTCTGCTTTTATGGATTCCAGGGTTCTCTCTGCTTTGTCTACTCTTATGGGAACTCAGGCCTCTTGTGGCATACCGACAGAATAAAAACAGACTGTCACTCCTTATCTCAGGGCAGGTGAAAAGTAGGGACCAGCTGAGTCACCATATACTTGTCCTTCATGATAGTTTTTATTTCTCCACCAGAGAAGGAAGCCAAGGTGTTACTTACTTAGAGGTAGTACCTCGAGAGTCAGAGTCCCACACTTGGCTAATCCAAGGTATCTTCAATGCTGCAGGTGTCAAGTGCATGCTACATTCTTTGCTGTGCTAATACATTTAATCCCCCCACAAGTGTGCTTGTTTGAGCTCTCTAGGAAGTAGTGATTAAATCCACATGAGATTCAAGATGAAGGAGGGAGCAAGAAGAAACAAAGAAGCCAGGCGGCAGGAGGGAGAGACTTTTCTAGCACAGCTTCTGAGAGTCTCTCTTCAAAGTCTTCTGTTCTGTGGTTCCTTTTATGGGCTCTGCTACTGGGCAGTTCCAATCAGATCTAGGGCTGATCTTTGTATTGTAAACATATTGATCTGGATAATCTCTTCAGGTAGTCTGACAGCTGATCTTAGTTAATGCCAGGTGTGTTCAAATTGACGCCCAGGATTAACTACCACAGTAGGTCAAGATGTCCATCTAACTGCTCTGGAAAAGATTAGGAAAAGAAGAGTGGGTGGCAGAAATCTATAAGTATGGTTGTCTATGGAGAACCTTTAGACAAGGCTGTCCGTCAACCCAGGAGAAGCCTGTCCTAGAGCCCTTACGTGTTCCTGGCAGCCAGAAGAAACTGACACCCCTGTAACCAGAGACTTGTAAGGAACACATTAGTGTTGTACCAGGCTCGGATCAACCAGAAGAAAGAAACCACACAGGCAGTTAAACAGAACTTAAACAGAACATAAAACAGTCATTAAAGTCAGATACCGGAGACTCAAAGATACAAACATAGCCCTCTTTGAGTAATCTAGGGCTCAGGGAAAATACCAACAGATCAAACTCAGAACGGCAGTGGAGTTTGCAGAGGTGCAAACCCACACGGGTACCTTTGCTGGCCCACCAAAGTTAGAGCTGGCGCATTGATGCAGGCAACCAGAAAACAGCCCTGTTGAGATGAAGGTGAACGGCTACCAGTAGTGTGTGTGCAAAGAAGCACAAGTTAGAGGGACCCTAACAGGGACTATAAAGGGCCACTGTGGTGCTGGTCTCCCTTACAGAACCACACAAAATACACCAGGCTGGAATGTTCTGTATCTCATCCCACACAGCCCCTGTCCCTCAGCGATCCCTCTGCCTGGACTTTGAGGGGTGCAGCCTATAGTGCTCACTGCCAGCTGCTACGAAGAGCAGGTCTGAAAAGTGACCTTGGAGCCAAGGGAAAGCTGATAACTGGGACACGTGATCAACCAGAAACCCTTTGAGATTAGTACTTTCCAACAGTTGTTCCGTTTGTGTCATACAGGAAAAAAAAATTATTGACTTCATTGAATCCCAATAATTTAATTTTATCATATGGCTAAAACTAAAGACATAAAAAAGACACATAAAAATTTAAACAGCTTAATCATACAAGTATAATTGCTACATACACATCTTGAATGGAGAATTCCCTTTCCTATTAAGTATACATGATAATAATGTAATAAAACAAAAAGTCAATTACAAACCCAGAAACCTGAATAATGTGACCTAAAAAGGCTAACTTTGAAATAGATTGTTTTCAGGGAAAAGATAATTTGCTAAAATTGGTCTCAGAATTAATACCAAAAAAACTAAGCCTACAATTTTCATAGAAAAATATCTCTTTTATAAAGGCAAAAATCAAGGTCTCATATTAACAAGGGTCTTGCAGGTCACAAATTCAGCAAGTGGAAGAACTGTCGTTTCAAGCATAGCCCCTGAGATTGAAGAATTTGTGCTTAACCACTATTCTGTGTCACTGTGAGCGTCTCCAAAGATCTAGATTCCTTTTTACAACCTCTGTTTATAGTGGAAGATTTATTATTATTATTATTATTATTATTATTATTATTATTATTATTATCATTATAATTTTCTACTTTTACAAGCAGGGAAGATTGTTTTAAACAAAATTCCTTTTAATGTATTTTTATTTGAGAGAGAGAGAGAAAAATTATGTACATACATGCCATGATGCATAGATAGATATCAGAGGACAACTTTTAGAAGTCAATTTTGTCCTATCAAAGGGACTTCTGGGACTAGAACTCAGGTCATCAGGTGTGTAAGCAGGCACCTGAACTGCTGAGCCACCTCACCAGCCTAATGGTAAGTCTTGGGAATTATTATAGCACTATCAAAATTTTCTCTTTTTCAGTTTTGTCCTGTGATCATCTGGCACTGCCAAGATAGCAGGGACAGATGTTTTATGCAGAGGTGAGGATAGTAAGCCTTGTGTGAAAGGACCGAGGGAGGCAGGCCATGGGACTGGGGTCCTGGAGGACCATATGGGCCCTGAGGTCATTCGGCCTCGGAGGAAATGGGAAGAGATGAGAGTTCTGAGCTTCTAGGTGAGAGTTTCTCAATGGTGAGACTCCCAGCTTTCTTCCCTCTCCCCTTCGGGACTGAATATGAGGAAATGAGCTTCATAAAACCAGACAGATCTCTGCCAACTGCAGAGAGCTTCTCAACCATTAAGATGATGAAACACTGAATCAAGCTGCTTGGGAAACGTTAGCATCTTCATTCCCCGAGATATTGCAAAAGAAATCAAAGTGATCTATCAAAAACCAGTTAGACACCTATGAATGAAAACAGCAATCTCCTTGGGTCCTCCCTGTCCTAGAATTCCAGCGTGCCCTCGTGTTCTGATTCTTCCTTGCTATCAGAGGTCAACAGACCCAAGGACCGTGGGTCCAAAAATAAATGAACAATTATAGTTCACACACATTAAATATTCACACCCAGCAAAATGATCAGATTTCAAACCCAGAACCTACAACAGCTAAGTCCAAGTGTCTTATGAGTAAACTGCAGGCTGCATAGCAGATGCTTATGCTAAGTAGCTGGCTGGAAAGTCATAGATTAGAAGGCTTAGGATGGACCACTCCACCCCTATCAGTTTTAGGTCACCTCCTGTGTGCCAGTTACACTCTAATTTTAAGGAAAGATATTGTTTCAGTTCAGTATTTTATTTCTAATATGAATATTGCATGACCAAAACAATTTAGGAAAACAAGAGGATTTGTACATGCTCACAATTCTCTCATTTACAGTCATGTCAGCCTCAGAAGCAAAGAGAACTAGCCATACCATAGCCACAGGAAAAAGCTGAGAAAGGAGCATATTTTCTAATTTTCCAGTCTACCAAAGCTAACCAAGTCTCTCAATTTTATCCACATGCCCAGAGAATGGTTCCACTCAGTATAAGATGAATTCTACCACATCGATTAGATACTCTGCCACAGACTTGCCTTAACTAAATAATTCTTCATAGATGTGCCTAAAGTTTCAGTCCTCAATTGTCAAGTTGACATCTAAAACCAAGAACAACAGTTCCCCTCCTTTAGATTTAAATGATCATGTGAAAGGAGCACCATCTATCAGAAATATAGACTGGTATGTGTGTGTCTTTCCACAATGTCAAGAGTTTTTCAAATCACAGCAAATATACAAACTACATTGATTTTATTGGTTGTAATTTGCAAGTCATCTCAATTTCCTATGAAAGCTGGCCATTGGCAAGCAAAGGTTGTTTTTATTCTAATCTGAATTACTGGTATTAACTCTTGGCTCACACATTACATAGTACACAATCACTGTATTCATATAGATGTATGTACACAGGTTACAAGATCACTACAAAAGGGTGAAAGAGTACAAGAGAGTTCAAGGAGGCCTTGCTGGAAGCAGAGGAAGGAAGCAGATTCAGACAGAGAGAGACAAGGATTAGGTAGGAAGCCCCGTTGGCAAGCTGCACAGAGCCAAGCTCCGATGCTTCAGGGTTGGGTTAGGTCAAGCTGCAGAGACTACGTGCAGATCTGAGAATCCAATGTAGAGAAGTCCACGAAGGTGCAGAAGAATGGGCCATCTCAGGAGTAATAATCCCCTGGGGCAGTCATTAACCCTGTTGATCCCTTGACATGCACAGGTGTAGAGACAGCAGGTCAGTGGGGGGTTGTCGCCATCACAGTTAGGGATCTTCCTCGTAATGGAGTCCAAGGAGAGTGTTGAACCCTTCCTTGGCCTAGTGTGCTCTATATGTTCACAATCTTTGTGTTTCTGATGTGGTTTAATACACTCATGTATTCATATACTCCCCATCTGCTCTGACAAGTTTATAGACTGGTGCATTTTTTCTTTAAAGACCAAGACATTTACCATTCTGTGTTAGGTGCTGATTATCAGGTGGCAGATATCTATGTGCACAAGGTGGTCTAGAGTCCTTTTGTATTCAACATGAAACCAAATTCTACCTCTCACTCAGGGCAAGGCGCCGTCTAAAACAACAACAACAACAAAAATACATTGTTTTATACAACATGGAGTAACTTAGAACAGGTCTGATTTCATCAGATACTAAGGGGTATTAACCTGAGGGAGAAAAGTAGAGGCACCAGATCTTTGTTAATACCCATGGAAGAAAGATTGTTTCCTCCTGGTGAAGCATGCCTATTTTTATAGATTCCTCCTTTATTCTTTTTTTTTTCCTATTCAGTCCTTTGTAATCTGCTGTGTCCCACATAAATTTTGGTTAGAAGAATGAGATCTGAGTCGTATATCTAACACTGGGTGGAGACATGACTTTCTGAGCTACTAGGAAGATTACTATATGGCAGAAGGCTTTCTACTTAAAGCAAAAACAAGGATATATAGAGAAAATTAATCTCAATGGAGCATCAATCACCTGAACAGGGAAATTCTTTTCAAGAAAGCTAACCATTCCAGAGAACTTAGAGGTAGCATAAAGCCTACCTAAGCAGGTAGGTCACACTTTGGTTCTTTGACTATTGTCCACTCTCGACCCTGAACGTGGTCCACATTGTCTAATAAATCTCCCGTTTTCTGAACCACACTCTGGATGTCTCATCTGAATGCTTTTGATGAACATCCCAAGGACATATACCAGAAAGGACACCAGAGAGAGATCCTGGTAATGTTTAGATGTTTCATCTTCACATGACATTCTCGAGGACCTTGAAATGTACCAGGTCTGATTTGTGCAATTAACTTTACATCATGTTTTTGGGAAACTGCAAATAGGGAGGCTATGAATGGAAAGAGAAAGATAACTGACAAGAGTCTTTGTAAGATGGCAAGGAATTGATGCAATTCACAAGGCAGATCAGACGGCAGGGAAAAATGATATAGTCATAATCTAACATAGTGAAGTCAGCCCCTGGTAGCTTTACCAAGGGAAAGTATGAGAAATGAACACTGGTAATGGGACATACATGAATGGAGCAAGGTGGCATGCATCCTCCCTACTTTCTCTAATGTGTCCCATTACTGTACTTTGGAAACTCAAGTCCCTCCTGTGCCCTTGCTGATCTTCATATCTGAGGTCCCAGGATGAACCAGCCCTGTTGAGCACTTAAACATGGCAACTGTGTCCTTCTCCACAAATGGGGCCCTCCAAGACTGCCAGGTCAGGATCCCCAGCTTTCCTGTAGTGCAGACGGCTTTAAGAGAGAAGCTACTTATTAAAGCACTACACTACCCTGTCTGGAAGCTTTCTATAGAACAGTCCTATGCTAAATCATCAAAAGCTGGCCTCTGCCCTGTACCTCCTCCAATATTAAACAGAATAAGCACCTGGGTTTTAATAGGAAAATGAATGAAAGACTTTCTGGGCTGCTAAAGAGTTCATAGAGCTCACAAAAAGATAAAATCGACATCCTTGCAATATCACGAGTGAACATTTCCAGGACTGTAGTAAAGTCCTCCAGGGATTATTATGCATCATCTGAAGGGCTTGACCAGCAGGCATTTATTTTCTCATAGTCCTGGAGGCTGAGAGTGCAAAGTAGGGCACAATCCTCACAACCTCACGTAACCTAAATTACCTTCTCAAGAGTCTAGCTCCCCGTACAATCATATTAGGAGTTAGGCTTCGGTGTATGGATTAAAGGGGACACAATCAGTATGTAACACCCTCAGAATGCTACAAATTGCCCAAGTGCAAGGTGTTATCAAAGGGAAGGAATCCCAAGCAAATAGGTCAATGTGTACAAGTTCAAAGACTTCAGCAGATCCAGCATCTGAAGGGAGGGCAGAGTAGTCTGACATGGAAGATGAAGTGCAGAGTGGGATCTAGGATGCTTTCTAAGCATGGGGTGCCTTGTTGTGTGTGTGATCAGAGTGTTGGTAGAAGAACCTTAAATAGAAGAATTGAAGAGATTCACATTTCAACAATAAAATGAAAAAAAAATTGGTGCCCCTTTGAAGAACAAATGCAAAGGGAATCAGAGATTGGAACTCACTCTGGGACACTACAACAATCCCAGGAGAGATGGGATGGACTTACCAAGAAAGCAGCCATGGACATGAGAATGACCAAATGGGGCTGAAGAGGCATTGAGAGGCAGGGCAGTAGGATAATGGTCACGGAAAATGTAGAGGGCAAAAGTGGATGAGACCCTAAGTTCATTGAACCGGTGTGTCGGGCATGTCAATCATTCCACATTATGGCTATAGGTGAGTCAGGGCTCTACCCTGTGCCAGCTGGCCATCATCATTGTTCTCTTCAACTGAATTCTCCTTTCTGTTCTTCTTGCAAGTCTCGCTTAACACAGGCATAGGTCTAACACGGAACTGAGCAAAGGCACAAACCAAAGCCATGATCATAGAAATTCAAATAAATATTTAATGAGAAGAAATTGGGTGAAATAACAATATCACAGTTTGAAACCTGTCTATACAGTTATCTCATATGTTAGACTATTATTTTATTAACAATAAAAATCAATGGTAATTTCAGACTCATGAAACACTTATGTGTCTCTGGGAAAATACATGTCACATGCTTTGAAATTCCAGACTATAAGACTGCACTATCAATTTCTTCCACTATTTGCAATTCAGAGACAACCCACATGTCAGATATTCTGACCATTTTTCTAATTGCATTATCCCAGATCAGTGCTGTCTGATAGAAATTCAATGAAAGCCACAGATGTGAGCTATGAATGCAATTTTAACTTTTTTGGCAGCCACATTGAAAAAGAAGAAGAAATGAGTGAAATTAAATTTCATAAAGTCTTTAAAATATGTAAACATTATTACTTTTATATTCATTAATGCAAAACAATATAGTATTTTAGACTTTCAGCACACTCTGTCACCAAACTCCTGTTTATATTTTTACACCTCTATAATGACAGAGACCAGTCAAGTTATATGTCAAATGCTCAATGTTATGTGCTGAAAATATCATATTGGATGGATGGCAGAAGCCTAAACGAAGGCACAAAGCATTAAATACTGGAAACGATAGTTCATGAATGTCAATCAAGCTCCTGGGTTATTATAAAAATGTAAAGCATTAAATGCTATTTTATAGAGCAAATGATTACATGAATCCCCAAGTTTTATATTATAGCTCCCAATTTCCCCAAGCTATGTAATAAAGCAGCATGTAATGTTTCTGTTCCATAAGTATATTTTCTGATGCATTTTAAAATAAATCTATCAGAAAAAGTTCTATGTGATTACCCAGAGGAGTATTTGATTTGATTGTTGTCACAGAGATAAACACAAGATATTCTTTGCCTCAGGAGACTAGCCAGAGGACATTGAGGGATAAGAATAAAACCTTCCCTTATTACATGCATAATCTTCTTACTAAAAACAACATGGGAGATTTAGAAAACATCATGGACATAGTATGCAATGAAGCGGCAAATGTGTATATCTCAGTTTACCGTTGTCACAATCATAACTTGGCTAACAGCATGACAACCCTGGATGGTTATTACAAATACAACTCAAGTCTTTTTTCCTTTTTCAAATAAAATGACTTTAGGTGAAAGTCTTGAGGTATGTTGGCTTCAGAGTAAAACAATTAAAAGTTTAAAGAAGTACAAAAGGGGGCAATGGGAAAGGACACAACCAAAGGACATTATGTGCAGGCATTATAGACATCAGGAAACTCGTTTTCTAAAGTATACGCTTAATCTCAAAATCGCCACTGGAGTAAAGAAAGCGAAGTGAGTTACAGTCATTTCTGACCAGTTTGCCAGGCTGTTTAGCACTGATCCTGAGCCCATGTGTATACTATAACTTCAGATGGCTTCTTTTCTCAGGAAGTACAGACAACCAAGTGCCTTGTTACACATTCCGTCCATGGGAGGAACATCGTGCCCCATTTGTTTCAAGGTCTCCCCCTATTGCTGGCCAATAAGTTGTCAGCTGTAACAGTTAGAAGGTTTCTTCCTTCTCTATCTGATGCCCTAGAAATTCCTCTTTCTGTGACAGGGGTGAGCCGAAGCAGAGTGTGGGCTGCCTTTGTCCACAGTCAGGTCCTTTATCTCAAACAGGACCCGATACATGCCTGGAGCTCTTTATAAAAAGCCTTATAAATCCTCCGATCCATTTCTGATGGTTCTGCTATGTTGGTCCATGGTGGTCATGTGATGGGGACTAGTGACAGAGTTGTGTGTTCTATAGTTTCGTGCATCTGCTGATTCGCTCTTTGCTCTTTTGACCTCACTCTGAGCAAACAACTTCTGTGTGCTCTGGCATACAGTTGTAAAAGTGTTCCATCTTTAGAAACTCTGAGGTCTAGCAGAAGCTGGCCTTCTTTCTTGGAGACAAGCTACAGGGTGAGTTGCAGTAACATTTAGTCAGGAATCCAGTGTCCACATCCTATGTGGGTAACCAAGTTCTGGGGTCTATGTTCCATCCCACTGGTCGTTGCATCTACTTCTTTCCCACGCCAAATGGCACAGCTTTAACTACAGTGGGGCTCTGTTGTAATTTTTGCTCTCCAGTAAGTAGGCTGTTATACATCATTCCCTTTTAATCATGCTTAGATCATTTCTAACCCTTTATCTTTCCATGTAAGGTTAGAGCTTCTTTCTCAAGTTACATATATATAGGCACACACATGCAGACACACAAATGCACATGCACAATTTTTTTGTAATTGCTTCCATGATATGGATCTGTTTGGTAGAAATTGGCATCTCTCAACCTTGAGGTATCTACTCAAATGGGAAATCTAAAACACTGGATACTGTGGCTGATAATCAACATTGTCAACATAACAATGACAACATGACAAGAGAGGTGAGGTTGATCTTTGCATGAACCTGTAAGTCACCCCTCACTCATACTTTTGCAAGATGGCTTCAATAAATTCATTGGTTCATCAAGCTAGACTTGTATGGAATTGTTTCTTCAATCTATTGTGAATGCTATATCTGGGATACATGGGCTATTTGTCCATGTCTCCCCAAGCAAAGTTATCACATACCAGAGCTTTACCAATATTCATAACTGGCCAAACTACTAAGAAAAAGTTACCATGGTCAAGTAGCCCAACATACAAAATCATATGTCTGTATCACTCCCTCAAAGACTCAGTGAGCATCATAAACACGGTTGAAAAAAATAAGACTGGATAGAGTGGACCATTCCCTCATGAAGACAAAGAGGAAACTCACAAGAAACTTACCAGACTCCCAGGGCATAAGGGCAGGAAACAACTGCACTCTTCTGATGGATTTCTGTTTGCAATTGTGCAGAGAACTCTAGGGAGCATACTTTTATTTCTTTCTTTTCATGCGTGTGTGCGTGTGTGTGTGCGCGTGCATGCGTGTCTGTGTATGTGTGTACAAGAGGACACTTTGAGCGTTTGTGCCTATGGAGGCCCAAAGGCAACATTGGGAATCATCCTGGATTGCTCTACCTCTTCATTGTTTTGCTCTGGGATTTCCCAGGCTCTGATTTCCAGAGCTGGAGTTGCCAGCCATTGCAATTTATACCCTGCATTTTTACATGGGATCTGGGGATTCAAACTCATGTCCTTTTGCTTGTGAAACAAACATTAACTCCTGCTCCCCAGCCCAGATGTCCTCCATGGCTGGGTGGAATTATCCATGATGCAACTGCCTGAATCACCCATCTTCCTCTAAGTAGACCCTAACCCAACAAATTCATTGGTTCACCAAGCTAGACTTGGATGGAATTGTTGTTTTGTCTGTCATTGCCTTCCTGGAATGAGTAGAAATATACGCCTAAGACAAGAAGCACAAAATGAGTGTTTTTTGGAACTAAACTGCAGCATAGAGACTAAAGAATAAGATATAAACTTGAAAGAAAATTGATAAGCTAAGCAGATAGGTATAAAGGCCAAAAAGACGATAAGATGTAATTATTTAAGGATAATATGAATTATTGAAATATTAACCATTTAGTAAAGTGAAATGATCTAAAGCCATTGTGTAGAAACTGATTTTGTTTCTATACATCAGCAACAACTAATTTTTAAAAATTGTTAAGATGCTATTTATGATATCAGCAATACTTACAAACACCCAGGAGAAGTATTTCTAGCAAAAGATGCTCTAGATCTACACACAGAAAAATTTAAAACTTACAAATGGAGAGATAACTAGCAAGTAAGGTATATGATTACAAATCTTGAACCCTGTGATGGAAGGAAAGAACTGACTTCAGAAAGTTGTTCCCTAACCTCTACCCATGTGCCGTGACATGCATGTGTGCTGTCTTTTTCCTTCTCTCTTAAATTAAAAAAAATTAAAAAAGAAAAATTTTAAACTAATAATAGGCTAATAATTTTAAACTAATAAAAGCTAATAATATGGCTCAGTGTGTAAAAGAAAAGTATCTGCACATAAACCTGGTGATTTGAGACAATCACTAGAGCACACATGGTAAATTGAAAGAATTCATTTCTGAATGTTGTCTTCTGACTTTCACAAAGGGAGTGGCTCACACATTCTGTCTCTCTCTCTCTCTCTCTCTCTCTCTCTCTCTCTCTCTCTCTCTCTCTCGTATTCAAAAATAAAACCTTTGTGCTGGGGAGATTTCTCAGGTGTTCAAACTTTTGTATTGCTAGCAAAAGGACCTGAGTCTATATTCCCAGATTCCACATAAAAATGTGTGGCAGATATGATGTCTACCTCCAATTCCAGCCCTGGAAAGCACACCCTTAGAAACTCCAGAGCAAAGCAATACAGGGATAGAACAATCCAGGATGATTCCCAATGTTACCCTTGACTCTCCACAGAAACACACACATTCAAGTACCCTCCCATACACACACCCAAATACACATATACCATCATGTAAGCACACACACAAAAGTAAATAACAAAATAAATAAGTAAAAACATTTTACTTACAGACCTTGAGAGAGACTTAACAAGCAAAGAGATACTCTATATTCTATATAAAGAATACATTCTATATTCATATAAAGAATTCCTAGTATTGTAAAGATATCTATTATACAAGGCAACTTTATTAAAAATTCCAATGTTTCCATTCTTGAAACATGAAAAATGATAATTTGCTGTCAAAAGTTACCTTGAGGAAGAATAATCAAAAATAGGGGAAAAAAACTTTTGATGAAGAGTTACCATGGGAAGGGTAGGGTAGAGAGTGCCCTATGAAATATAAAAGATTATTAAACTGGATCTTTACTTGCAGAAGAATGAAATTGGATCCTTATTTGTCTCCCTGCATAAAAAAAACAACTCTAAATGGATCAAAGACCCCAATGTTAGAAAAGAAACTATAAAACTCCTAGAAGAAAAAAAATAGAGTATACCCTTGAATTGATAGGCCTTGGCCGACATTTCTTCAATAGGACCCCAAAGGCACAGAGAATAAGTCCAACACTCAACAAACAAACTACATGAAATTAAAAAGCTTTTGCTCAGCAAAAGAGACTATTAACTGAGCAAAAAGGCAACCTACAGAATGGGAGAATGCCTTCACTAACCACATATCTGACAAAGGATTAATAATCCAGAGTACCCAAAGAAATTCAAGAAACAAATACCAAGGAAGTAAAGCACCACATGAAAAAATGGACTAAAAAGAACTAAAAAGAAGTTTCAAACATCTAACAAACACTTTCAAAAATGTTCTACCTCTCTAGTCATAGGGAAATTTAAACTACTCTGAGATATCATCTCACTCCAGTCAGAATGGCCAAGGTCCAAAACACAAACAACAGCAAATGCTGGCATGGATGTGGGGAGAAGATGACCCTCATACACTGCTGGCGGGATGGTAAACTCATACACCACCTTCGGAAATCAATTTGGTGTTTCCTAAAAAGGTTAAAAATGAATGAATTCCATACAAATTCCATCTATATCCCTCTTAGATCTATTCCCAAAGGACACTGCATCCTGCAACAGTCACCTGTGCAGCATTGTACATAGAAAGCAGCTTTTTACAATAGCAAAGAAATAGAACCAACCTATGTGTCCAACAGTGGATGAAAATATGGTCATATATGCAATGGAACACTATTCAGTTGTCAGGAAAGATGAACTAATGAAATTTGCTAGTAACTGGAAGAAATCATACATGCAGAAAGACAGTGTTCTCCCTGACAAGCAGATCCTAACATTAAACATTTGATGTAATCAAATGGAAACTCTTACAGTATCCACAAACAAAAAAAAAGATCTCAACACTCAAACAAGACACAACCTATTAGAATGGAAGAGCAGTGAAATAGACAACAACCATCCAGAACTCAGAGTGCTGGTGATCCTAATGCTCAGTGGGAATCAGACCAGCCAAACATTTTTCCATCCTAAGCTTCAGGGCTATTGCATCCAGAAACTTATCACAATAAGACTTATCCTCACCAGACCTTTACTAAGTCTGACTTATCAACATTCCCCCATAGACTAATAAAGAACTCAAGAGAAATAATTACACTCAGGTGGAACCTTAGGGGCTAGAGCTAGACAGGTGAAGCAGAGTACTCCTGTCAGTGGGAAGGGCTGCTTAATCTGCTACAGACACCTGAGTCCATACCAATACAGAAACCCAAAGGGAACCCTATAGTGACATAACCAGACAGTCAAGAGGGTGGGTGGGAGAGGGATAGATTAGAGAAGGGAGGGGAAGGTTGGAAGATGAGGGAGAGGGAGGAAAGGGGTCAGAGACAACCACCCATTGTGTTTTTAATTAAGACAACTACATATTAAGAAAAAAGCAGTTTTAAAAAAGATTATTATATTGCTATAGCTACTAAAATATAATAATGTAGTAGAATAAAAGTATAAAACAGAACAAAAGTCCTCGAATGCTGACTTGCCCAATAACAAAACCAAAATGTTATTTAATTGACAAGTGATCAAATTCACACAGAAACCTAATGGTCATGAATTTCAATTTGACAAATAATGTAGCTTCAACATTAAAAACAGAAAATGAATGGTCAATAGGAAAAAAAGGACTTTATTCAATTCCATTAATTTTGCTTTTATCAATGGATGAAAACAGAGACAAAAACTTAAATAGAATAATCATACAACTGTAATTACTAGATATATACTCTGAAAACTCCCTTTTCTCCTGAGGATACATGATGATAATATAATAAAATCAAACGTCAATTATGAGTCTGGAAACCTACACTCTGTAACCCACAACGAGCAACTTCGAAATGGATTACTTTGAGAAAAAAGGTAATTTACTAAAATTGGTCTCAGGATGCATTCCAAAAATCTAATCATGCAATTTTTCATAGAAGAAATAACAAATTGTCCACAGCTTCCTTCCCATGAAACAGCACTGGGTCCAGGTGTGTTCCCACAGGAGCTCAGCAAGCTATGTAGGCAACGCTAACGTGATTTTAAACTTCCCCTGAAGGTAACAGAAAAAGACCTCCCTGATTACTGTAAAAACATTCCTTAAATCTTGATAGCTAGCCCCATAAAGCAACACTGGAAAATAAATTTAGAGAGCAATCTCACTTATAAATATGAAAATGTCTCCATATAATTCATTTAATCAACATAATTCATAATTATACAAAAAGAGCACCGCATTTGATTACCTGGGCCTATGTCACCAGCATATGAGTTGTGTACTGTTACAAATCATCATGCTGACTGTGAAATATATATTAAATCTAAAATGGCTTTCAAGATTTTTTATTTCTGGAGTAAATCTACTTAGATATGTACTTAAAAAGAATGTTAAATCAAATGGCTACTAGAGAATTATAGATTTATTTTCATTAAAACAACAATAAGGAATACGTTATCCCCTATGATTCCTAAATACTTAACCTGTACCAGATACCAACTAAAATAATTAAAATTAACAAGCATGATGTATTTTAAAAAATAAAATAATAAGGACATGATCATTATCTGTAGATGATATGGTTGCATAGCTGAAAAACCCTTAGAGAATAACATCAAAACAACTGTAATTATATTGGTGTTTAGTAAGGTATCTGAATGAGTATAAGGAAATCAAGAGCTATAAGATGTAAAACAATAATTACATGATCTAACGGAAGAGATTCCATACAATAATACCAGCAACAACAAACTCAAGATATGCAAATCACAAGAATTATACAGAATCTATGTAAAAAGATTTTAAAGCAAAACTAAAAGAAGAAAAAATTGAATAAAAGAAAAGTTTACAATAGCAGAAACAACTAAAGGTATCAGTTACCTTTAAAGAATATGAAATTTGAGTATGGTAACAACAAAATTGCTAAAAAGATGGATTTGTTTTTTTCTGCATGAACTTCTTCAAAGGGTCACATGGAAAAAGAAATAAGCAAAATTATCAGTATTCAGGAAAATAATTAAAAGGAAAAGTACTGAAAATAAGTTGACCACCAAATATGAAAGTGTATTGTTCATGTATAGAAGACAATTATTGTTTATACAGTAGGAAGCCCCGGAATATAATCTCATGGAAACTTAGTACTGATTAAGATTGTGTTTCCCATAGTTAGAAAAAGTTAAATTAGTCAGTACAAACAATGGAACAATTAGATACATGCTAGAAAACTTAAAGTTGAAACCATATTTCACAATTGATACCTTGAAACTCCAGGAAAAATAATACTGAATTGTTGAAAAGAAAATGATTTGTCAAAATGCTAGAAAAATATAATGAAAGGTTTTTAATTTGTTTGAGTTTTTCTCTCCTTTTTTGTTAGCTACAAGATTTGTATACATAACACAAAAACTGGAAACTACAAAATCAAGAAACTAAAAGTGAGCATACTGAGAAAATCATATTAAAATCAAAGATACAACTGAAGGAACATATACATTGTGTTGGACAGCTTCTTTCCAAGTTACCAGATTCTAAAAAGCCTATAGTCATTGTCTGAGAAATTTTACTTCTGGTAATTTTTTCGTGTATGTATAAAGTCATCCAATGAAGAATTGTTTTTGATAGCAAAAGATTGAAAATAAATACACAACCAAAGGAATTATGGAAATAATCTTTGTATATCTATAGACTGTGATCAACTAGCATGCATGTTTTATAATAGAATGACAGGGTCCTTGGAATACATTGTTAAGTGAAAAAGCAAATTCAGAACATTTATGCAAAGTAGAAGGAATATATGTGCAAATGCTTTTAAAACACTGAATGGTTTTGAATAACGAAATAAGCTAGCAATCATGTGTGTATCTAAATAGGGCTCTGGGTGGTCAGTGGTATGATAGGAATTTTCTTCTCACACTGTATATTTTTAACATTTGTACCATAATCGTGTTGATAAAAATGTTGTTGCAAAGAAAGAAACCACTTATCTCAGTGGTAAGAACCACAGTTGTTATGGCAACTACTTCTGGTTCATCCAACTAGGAAACAGGTGGGAAAAAAATCACTTAAACTGTGGGAGATAAAATTAAATGTTCCATGGGACTAATTTTATGTAAATTTATACTAATCTTTGCTTTCTGAATATAGTTTTGTTATTCTTTCACCGAAAGCAAAATAAAGGGCATAAAAATGTTCCTACAATCCAGAACCATTATTTTGATGGCATTAGTAGGCAATTAATTTATTAAAATAATTTTTACTACACTATTCACCACTCAGTGAAATTTAGTTATTGCTAACAGGCAAAAATCCAGCACAGAAGTGCCTTTGTTTACTATGTGCATAGGAAATATAATCCAGTTCCCACAAACAGGAAGATAACAAGAGAGGACATAGTTTCAGCAGACCAGCTGAACAAACTTTGAATGTCAATATATTTAAGGAAATAAATATCCTTAGACTTTTTGCATTTGTCAATTTGGAATAGATCATCTATTTTCTTCTATGGCCAAACAGCTAAAGAGTCTGCTTGCATTCTGACAATGTTTACCTCCGATTACTTCTGCCTTGTTTATCAAACTTGGAATGCCATTACTCAGAATTTGGAGACTCAAAGTTGAAAAAGTGACAGAAAGTAAAATCAAACCAAGTATATTAAATCTTTTTCGAGTAACAAATGGATCACAATTAGCCACATCCAATTATGGAACTCAAAACTTCTGACTGTCCTCTTGAGACCTTGCAAAGAAATGGTCTAATGTTCTTTGCCAGCTAAACTCAACTTTCTCCCTTTGAACATAACTGATGTCTCAGCATATTTCAATAAGACAGAGTTACCCCCTGACCACGATAAAGTGAGAGGGAAAACAAGACCACTTTTCAATTTTATCTAAACACCAATAAAAACAAGCTCACTGGGTAAAGCAGGAACCTACAGAACACCATTCTCTCCTAATGAGTAAGTGCTATTTTTTCACTAATTGCAGTATTTGCCTGGATCTTGTGTTGTTGCTCATTTAGTAAAATGTTTCAATATATCTAGAGATAGCATCAACTGGGATCCAGATAGTTTCCAATCCACAACAAAGTTCTTCCTTACCTCTCCCTCCAAATTATTGATATCCTCTTGGTAAAATGTCCACTGATTCCCCTAATGAGTGACCTCCCCCATTTTAAGAAGCAAAATAAACAAATAAATAAATAAATCAGCTTTCTAGGATCTTGGTAATCTTTAAATGATAATCCATTTATAAATTATAAAAATCTAATGGCCGTGTTTCTCTCCTTCACTTTTCTTTCTTAAACACACATCAGGATTTTGTTCACATTATGCGACAGAAACTGTTGTTGCATCATGATCAGCGACTGTACATGTCGAAATCCAAAGAAATTTCCAGGTCTCACAACTCTGATGGACAGTAGCATCTGATGCAGCTCTCAGCCTCCCAGTGCAGTCAGCCTTGCACAAAACAAATCCACCAAGCCACACTTACTAGTTTCCATATCTGTGTTATGCCACAGGGCCAAAAATCTCTGATTTCTGTCTGAACTTATTCCTTTGGTTTTCTTAAATGTTCATGCTTACAGATATCATTTATCTAATGATATGTATGTATGACCATTCATCTTGAAATATACATTCACGCGCACCTCAGAGGACACAGTGTGTGCTCCTGGAGGTCCAAAGGTGTTTTTCCAGACTCTGCCTTCCAGGGCCAGAAGTGCCTCTGCTGCCATTTCCTGCTGGTCTTTTGTAACGTGGGATTTGGAATCTGAACTCAGGTCCTTCGCTTGAGAGGAAAAGGCTTAATCCCTGAGCCATCTCTCCAGTCCACGTAAAACATTTTTTTAAAATTCAAATCTTTGGAAAGCATGGTACATGGGACTTGTTACCTATGTATTCTCATAAAAGACTAAGGCTGGTTAATCAGTGACAAGAACTCCAGCAGCCCTGGAACTTGTCCATGGGCTCTGGGGGCTCTTCTCACCATAGTTGGCTATCAGATAAGTCATCTCTTTCCAGGATCCTGAGATCTCCCATCCCAGACTCTAATGCCACGTCTGCATTTCACCCTGTGTTCTATACCACTGCCTCAGCGTCCCAGCATTAGAATAGTAGATGCTCACCAGTTCAGCTTTCCAGACAGCCCCAGCTCTCAGCTGCTTGTGTCAGTGCTTATTTTAGCCATCTTGAAATAAAAATTGCCGAACACCGTTAAGTTAATAACGAGGTGACTAAAAGGAATAAAAAGACCCATAAAGCTAGCACTCCATGCACATAGAGATACTATCTGATCCCAGGCAGGCAACCTTCCTGTAAACGTACCTGTTTGAGGTTTGGTAGCCATTTAGCTCCTGTTGTAATGATCTTACCTTGCTGATGTGAAAACAGCTAAAGATGATATGTTAACAAATGGGTGTGGTTATATGTTCCAATAAAACATTATTCAGTAAATTATATATCTCTCTGGATCCCTGAGATACAGTTGACAGACCACTAAATTAATAGTGCAGTCAACTCTACCCTTGAATGTGCTCTTATAATAAGACTCCAGTTTAACAGCTTTCTGTCTCTGGCCAGGGGGTGACATACAGTGCCCATCACGATGGAGTGAAGGGCATTACAGGAGCAACAAAACTGCAAAAGAAAATCAACGAACCACAATCCAGAACTTCAGAGACTCTATATCAACCACCTAGAACTAGGCCAGACTAATCTCTCCCCATCCTGAAGCTCAGGGACATTTGTGGAAGAGGGGACGGTAAGAGTGTAAGAGCAAAAAGATGGGAGGAGCAATGATTTGCAAGACACTCCACACAAGTTAGGGCCGAAGCAATCATAATTGGACATTGTATGCCCGGCGCAATGTCCAACACACTATTGACCTCACAAAGTCTAGCATCTGCTAAAGGCACCAAGATCCTTGGAGGCAAGGGATTGACAGCCACAGTAGTGTTCCTATGCTTAAGGGGAACACAGGAAGGGGTTCAGGGAAATGCCACTGGGTCCTTGTACGTCATCGGAGAGGAGGGCCCAGAGGAGAGTCTGGCATGCACAAGAAAGGACTCTGGGAATTGGGGCGGGAGGAACGGGGGATGTGGCGGGAGGGGTGAGGGGAGGGGGAGCAGGGGGTTGGAGGGGGAGGAGGGAGGGAGGGAACTGGTGTACCTATTAAGTTTGTATGAGCTGAAATAATAATAAAAATGTATTATATAAAAAAAAAGAACTGATGGACATCAAAAGGATACAGAAATCACCTGAAGTGACTTTCACTGGCCAAATATTGGATGACTTTTAGCATAAATCAAGACACAAACTGGTGAATAGAATAGCAATCTGTGAGTCTACATTGACAGTGATTAGGCAATAAGTGGTCATGGGAGGTCTCTTCCTCTTAGTGTCATAGCACCACTCCACTTCTTGGTGTCAAATTCTGTTCTAGTTCCTCTTCTGATGCTGAATAAAGTACATGGATCCACGTGACTTAATAGAGAAAGGGTCTGTTATTTGATGATTCCAGAGCAGATAGCATCCAGCATGGCAAGGAATGCATACTGGCAGGTCTGGTGGCAGAAAAGGAGTTATGTTGCAGTAGCAGGAGTGTTGCATGTTCATCTACATGGTTGCTGAAATCATCATCAAATGGCTTACGGGAACAAGTGTTTATTTTCTCTTACAATTACTGGTTATGTTCTTAGTCCAGCTTGATGGGAGAGCACACACCAATACTAGGGCCGAGGGAACTGCCCGCACCATCACCATGTAATGTCTGAGAGAGGGACAATCCTTACTTGCCAGCCCAGCATGTTTGGCCAAGTATACACAAGGATGCCAACTTCCTCAACCAGCTCTCTGTATTTTATTCACCTATTCAGGGACTAGTCCCACCCACCATGAGCTGGGTCTGCCCGATCAACTAGACAATCTCCTTCAGGTTCGCTCTGGGCTTAACTCTGCTACTAATTCTCTACAAATATGCCCAGAGCTCAAACCTTCATCAAGTTGACACTTGTACATAACTATGACAAGGAGGTAGTGAGAGAAAGGAACAAGGGACCCAGTTATGAAACTCAAGCACATCCCCAATGACATACTTCCGCCAACAAGGCTCCACCTCTCAAAGATTTCATACCCTCTCAAACAATGCCGTCAGGTGAGGATCAAGTATTCAAATAGGGCAGAATAATCCAGCTGCCGAAGGTAGATAGAGTAGTGGAGTTCACCATTTTTCAATTTATTATAGTGGAAATTCATCTACTAAATCATCAGTGAATGCTAAATCCAGGGGGAGTGGCTTGATGGAGATCAGGTTATTGATATGTTCCTAATATTACTACTCGCAGGATTTATTCTGTGATAAATAACAACTGATGACATAACAAATGCAAACTGTGATCTTTAACTGGTTTCTGCACCAGAAATGACAACAAAATGTTATTATAAGACTGTTAACCCAATTAAAATAGGAATGTGAACTTCTGTGATAGAAGATTTTGATGTAATGATATTAAATCTCCTGAAGTTGATGTCTGCTGTGGTTGCATAAAAGAACAGCTTTGCTTTTAGGTGACATATGGAATGTTAACAGAGAGAAGAACGTGGAGAATGGAGGCTGGCGAGATGGCCCAGTGGTCAAGAGTGCTTGCTGAGCAACTAAAGAGAACCAGAGTTTGGATCCCAGCACCTAGGTAACACCTATGCGTGATCTCTCAACACACAGTAACCCCAACACTGGGAAAGGTGGAGACAAATAGCATTCTTGGGGCTTGCTGGCTGACGCCCCATTCCGGGTTCAGGGAGATATCCTGACATCAAGGAATAAGGTGGAGAGTGATAGCGAGAGCACACATGTGCATACCCCCCACGCAAACACGTGAGAGACATAGCCAATTCTGAAGAAATTCAGAAGAGAAATATACATAGCATACATAAAAAGAAAAATAAGAGACAAATGCTACTAACTTCAACATCTGTGCAAAGGGCATTATGTTTCGTGTTGTTTACGCTGCTTTTCTGTGGCCTTGAAATTGCTTCAAAATAAAAAAATTAAAAGAGATACATAATGAGCACTAAAAAAAAAAAAAATGCTGCTATGAACATGGTCCCAAAAGTGGAATGCAGGATGATATAGCAATTTAATTTTTAACTTTTTTAAGAATCGCCAGATGGCTCGCTAGAGTGGTTGAACGAGCCTGCATTCCCACCAGCAATGTAGGAGAGTTCCCCTCTCTCCACATCCTCTCCAGCATTTGGTGTTTTTTTTTTATTAAAAATTTAATTATACATTTTAAAATTTTTTACCAGTTCCCTCCCTCCCCCCTCCTCCCCCTCCCCTTCCCCCAGTGCCTCCCCCCCAATTCCCAGAGAGTCCTTTATTGTATACGCCTAACTCTCCATTGGGTCCTCCTCTCTGACGACATATAAGGACCCAGTGGCATTTCCATAAGCCCTTTCTCTTGTTCCCCTTAAGCATAAGATCACTACTATGGCTGTCAATCCCTTGCCTCCAGGGGTCTCGGTGCCCTTAACAGATGCTAGACTTTATGAGGGCAACAGTGCGCTGGACATTGCACAGGGCATGCAAAGTCCCATTATGATTGCTTTGGCCCCAACTATTGTTGAGAATCTTGCAAATCGTTGCTCCTCCCATCCTTTTGCTCTTACAATCTTACCGCCCCCCTCTTCCGCAAATGTCCCTGAGCTCCAGGATGGGGAGAGATTAGGCTGTCCTAGTTCTATGTGATTGATATAGTCTCTGAAGTTCTGGATTGTGGTTTGTTGATTTTCTTTTGCAGTTTTGCTGCTCCTGCAATTCCCTTCACTCCATTCTGCTGGGCACTGTATGTCACCCCCTGGCCAGAGACAAAAAGCTGTTAAACTGGAGTCTTGTTGTAATAGCACATTCAAGGGTAGATGTAATAAGAGTAGGAAACCTCCCTGAGGGAGGGGTCCATCACCCATTTGCAAAATGATTACTTTTTATCTGCTAGACTATATGCCCTCCCCTTCTGGTGAGATCAGGAAAGAATGTCTGTGAACTTAACCAGGTTTCTCATTACTTACTTGCAGACCTTGATGGAGGCCTATTTTCTCTGCTGTAACATGGTCTCCCTCTCTCCTTGTTTCTGGTGTGGCCCTCCTAACCCATCTCTCTTGTTCATAATCCTTGCAATTACTGTGTTTACTAGGTTTACTTTTAAGTGTCGCAATGTGGGCTGGGTGAGTTTGGTACTAGGAGCCACCTATTAGGGAGTACATACGGCGCTTAATTTTCTGGGTTTGGGATACTTCACTTAATATAATTCTTTCTAATGACATCCATTTCCCAGCAAATTCCAGTAATTCATCATTTTTGATGGCTGAGTAGTACTCCATTGTATAGATGTACCACAGTTTCCTATCCACTCGTCAACTGTTGGACATTTAGGTTGATTCCATGACTTTGGTATTGTAAACAGTGCTGCTATGAACATGGTCGAGCTTGTGCTATCGAGGCGAACCTCTGCTGCATGGGGGGTTATTCCCAAAAAGTGGGATAGCAGGGTCATATGGCATTTCAATCTTTAATTTCTTTAAGAATCTCCAGACGGCTCGCCAGAGTGGCTGTATGAGCCTGCATTCCCACCAACAATGTAGGAGAGTTCCCCTCTCTCCATATCCTCTCCAGCATTTGTCGTTGTTTGTATTGTGGATTTTTGCCATCCTGACCAGGGTGAGATGATATCTCAGGGAAGTTTTGATTTGCATTTCCCTGATGGCGAAGGAAGTGGAGCATTTTTTAAGATAATTGTTAGACATTTTAATTTCATCCCTGGTAAAGTTTCTTTGAAGTTCCAGGGCCCATTTTTTAATTGGGCCAGTGTTTTCCTTGGAGTTTAATTTTCTAAGTTCTTTGTGCACTCTGGACAGTAGAGCTCTGTCAGATATGTGGTTAGTGAAGATTTTCTCCCATTCTGTGGGTTGCCTTTGAACTCGTGTGACAATCTCTTTATCTGAACAGAAGCTCTTTAATTTCACAAGATCCCAACTGTTGAGAGTTGGTAGCAGTGATTGTGCCATTGGATGTCTGTTTAGGAAGTGTTGGCCTAGCCCAATCAGCTCGAGGGAGTTCCCTATCCTTTCAACTATGGTTTTTAAAGTCTCTGGCCTGATATCAAGGTCCTTGATCCATTTGGAATTAAGTCTTGTACATGGTGACAAGTACGGGTCCAGCTTTAATCTTCTGCATGTGGAGATCCAGTTTTGCCAGCACCATTTGTTGAAGATGCTGTTCTTTTTCCATTGGATTCTTTGGGCCCCTTTGTCAAAGACCAAATGGCTGTAACTTTGTGGGTTTATATCTGGGTCTTCAATCCTTATCCATTGATCTGTGTGTCTATTTTGGAGCCAGTACCAGGCTGTCTTTATAACTATGGATTTGTAGTATAGACTTAGGTTTGGTATGGTAATACCTCCAGCTGTGTTTTTGTTACTCAGGATTGTTTTTGCTATCCTGGGTCTTTTGTGTCTCCATATGAACGTTGAGATTATTTGGTCAACTTCTTTGAAGAATTGCTTTGGGATTTTGATTGGTATAGCATTGAATCTGTATATTGCCTTTGGTAGGATGGTCATTTTTACAATGTTGATTCTGCCAATCCAGGAACAAGGGAGGTCTTTCCACCTTCTGGTGTCTTCTGCAATTTCTTTCTTTAGGGTTTTAAAGTTTTCATTGTAAAGGTCTTTTACCTCCTTAGTTAGGTTTATACCAAGGTATTTCATTTTTTTAGGGGCTATAGTAAATGGTATTGTTTCTCTCAAAGGCTTTTTCACTTCTTTCATTCTGGGCATATAGGAAGGCCTCTGATTTTTGCACATTTATTTTGTATCCTGCCACCCTGCTGAACTTCTCAATTAGTTCCAGGAGCTTCCTGGTGGAGTTTTTGGGATCACTCAGGTATAAGATCATGTCATCTGCAAATAGGGATAGCTTGACTTCTTCCTTGCCGATTTGAATCCCTCTTATGTCCCTTTCTTGTCTTATGGCTTCAGCTAAGACTTCAAGTACAATATTGAATAGAAGTGGTGAGAGTGGACAGCCTTGTCTAGTTCCTGATCGAAGTGGGAATGCTTCCAATTGTTCCCCATTGAGCATAATCCTTGTTGTGGGCTTGTTGTATACAGCTTTTATTATATTGATAAAGGTTCCTTCCATTCCTACTGTCTCTAGCGTTTTGATCATAAAAGGCTGTTGGATCTTGTCAAAAGCTTTTTCTGCATCTATCGAGAGTATCATGTGGTCTTGGACTTTGGACTGGTTTACATGATGAATTACATTTATTGATTTGCGTATGTTGAACCAACCTTGTGTGCCGGGGATGAAGCCTACTTGGTCCCCATAAATGATCTTTTTAATATGTTTTTGAATCCGATTTGCTAAGACTTTGTTGAGAATCTTTGCGTCTGTGTTCATCAGGGAGATCGGCCTATAGTTTTCTTTTTTAAGTGAATCTTTATTAGGTTTTGGGATTAAAACGATATTAGCTTCATAGAAGGAATTTGGTAGTGTTCCTTCCTTTGCTATTTGATGGAACAGTTTAAGGAGTATTGGTGTTATTAACTCCTTAAATGTCTGGTAGAACTCTGTGCTGAATCCATCTGGTTCAGGACATTTTTTGGTGGGAAGATTCGAGATTATTTCCTCAATTTCCTTATATGTTACAGGACTATTTAAATAATTCACAACTTCCTGATTCAATTTAGGTAAGTTGTGTTTACTTAGAAATTCATCCATCTCTTTTGTGTTGTTCACAGAGTATAAGTTTTTGAAATATGATGTTATAATTCTCTGGATTTCTTGGGTATCAGTAGTGATAACTCCATGTTCATTTCTAATTTTGTTAATTTGGGTTTTCTCTCTCTTGCTTTTGGTTAGTTTAGCTAGGGGTGTATCAATCTTGTTGATTTTTTCAAAGAACCAGCTTTTTGATTGGTTGATTTTTTCTATCGTTTTCTTAGTCTCGATTTCAGATATTTCTCCCCTTATTTTGCTAATCTCTTCTCTTCTACTGCTTTTGGGATCAGATTGCTCTAGTTTCTCTAAAGCTTTAAGCTGCATTGTTAAGTCGTTTATTTCTGATGTTTCCATTTTTTTGACGTGGGCATTAAGAGCTATGAACTTACCTCTTAGAACAGCTTTCATTGTGTCCCAGAGATTTTGGTAAGTTGTATTTTCGTTATCATTCACTTTCAGGAAATCTAGAATTTCCTTTTTAATTTCTTCCTGAATCCAGTTCTCATTCAGCATCATAGTGTTAAGTTTCCAGGAGTTAGTGTATTTTCTCTTGTTTGATGTGTTGTGGATGTCCAGCTTTAGGCCGTGGTGATCTGATAGGGCACAGGTTAGAATTTCAACTTTCTTGTATATGTGTAGATTCATTTTGTGGCCCAGTATGTGATCTATTTTGGAGAAAGTTCCGTGTGCTGCTGAGAAAAATGTGTATTCTTTGGTGCGTGGGTGAAAAGTTCGATAGAGATCTGTGAGGTCCATTTCTTTCAGGGTTTGATTAAGTTCCAAAGTGTCTCTGTTAAGCTTTTGACCTGTTGATCTATCCCATGTAGAGAGGGCGGTGTTGAAGTCCCCAAGAATTATCGTTTGGGGGTTGATTTCATGCTTTAGACGCTGTAGGGTTTTCTTAATGAATGTGGAGGGGCCCGTATTGGGTGCATATATGTTCAGTATTGTGAAATCTTCCTGGTGAATTGTACCTGTGACTAAAATGTAGTATCCATCCGTGTCTCTTATAATTTTTTTTGGTTTGAAATCCACTTTGTCTGATAGCATAATGGCTACCCCTGCCTGTTTTCTGCTTTCATTTGCTTGTAGAATTGTTGACCAGCCTTTTATTTTTAGAGCGTGCCTATCTTTTGTGGTGAGATGGGTTTCCTGCAGGCAACAAAGTGATGGATTGTGATTTTTAATCCAAGTTTGTAATCTGTGTCTCTTGATTGGTGAATTAAGTCCATTAACATTTAGTGTTATAACGGAGAAACTATTGTTAATTCCAGACATTTATTATGTTTAGTAGCTTTTATAAGTATATTGCTTCGCTTTTAATGGTGTTATATTTGCCTTCTGTTCTCCTGGATATGCCTGTTTTTTTCTTCACGCTTGAGTATCATTTCTAGCAGTTTTTGAAGGCCTGGTTTGGTGGCCATGTATCCCTTAAAGTTGTCTTTGTGCTGGAAAATTTTTCTTTCTCCCTCGATCATGACTGATAGTTTTGCAGGGTAAATCAGCCTGGGTTGACATTTTTGCTCATTCAATACTTGAAGTATGTCTCTCCAAGCTCTTCTTGCTTTTACTGTTTCGACTGAGAAGTCATTTGTTATTTTAATAGGTTTGCCTTTAAAAGTGACTTGTTTTTTCTCCCTTGAAGCTCTCAGCACCAGTTCTTTATCTTGAATGTGGAGTGTTTTAACTATTATTTGCCGTGGTGTGCTTCTATTTTGGTCATATCTGTTTGGGGTGCGGAATGCCTCTTGTATATGGATGGGCCTCTCTTTTTTTAGATGAGGAAAGTTTTCCTTGATGATCATTTGAAAAATTTCCTCAGGGGTGGTATTTTGAGATTCTTGCTCTGGTATTCCATGAATACGCATGTTAGGCTTCTTCAGGGTGTCCCATATCTCTTGGATATTTCTCTCAAGTATCTTTTTGGCTTTAACAACCTCTTCCATTGAGCTGGTTAGTACTCCCACTTTATCTTCAAGGTCTGAAATTCTGTTTTCTGCTTCATTAGTTCTGTTGATAAGACTCTCTGTGGCTTCTGGGTTGAAGATAACTTGTCTTTTAGCTCAGTTTTAAACTCTGCTTGAGTTTGTTTTAACTGCTCTATGCCACTTTTTGTTTCTTGCACTGTTTTTCTCAACTCCTCCAGATGTCTGTTGTGTTCCTCTTCAAAGCGATTGATTCGATTATGTAATTCCTCCCGGATTTCCTCTTTCATAGTATTGAACATGGTAATGATCATATTTTGAAAGTCGTTATCCTGGGTCAGGCTTTCTTGGCCTTTTTCCACGGGTTTGTTCTTGTTGGAATCTAACATTATGGGATTAATTTCTTCAGTTGGAAATTTGTTTACTTGAGTGTTGCTTCTCATGGATTTGCACTTTGACTTTGGCATTGTCATTTTAACTCTTAAGATCTCTCAATTTCACTAAACTGAATTATTTGGCCTGGGGTACTGGTGGGCGGGGCCCGAACGGGGACTCACCTAGGGCGTGGGGTGAGGCCCGGGTGGACCGCGCGCGTGTCCGGACCGGCGGAGTGGGGTGGGGTGAAAAGGGACGATGGGCGCGTCGGCGTGGAGCTATTTAACCCGAGGGCAGCTGAGGCGGGGCCCGGGCGCAGGGGGAGGTCCTCCTCGTCCCTCGGCCCCCGCGCGGCTCCGGCTGGATGGCGGGAGTCGGAGCCGGGTCCCTGTGGGCTGACCTGGGGGTCCTAGAGCGCGGTGAGAGCGGCTGCATCCCAACCGGCGGAGGGGGGGGGTGGCGAAAGGGGTTGGTGTTTTTGTATTATGGATTTTTGCCATCCTGACGGGTGAGATGGTATCTCAGGGAGGTTTTGATTTGCATTTACCTGATGGCTAAGGATGATAGCATTTTTAAAAAATGTTTGTTACACATTTCAATTTCATCCCTGGTAAAGTTTCTTTTAATTTCCAAGGCCCAATTTTTTAAAATTTTTTTTATTTATTACTTATTCAATTGTGTGTGTATGCATATGTGTGTGAGTGTGTATTTAGGTGTTTGTGTAGAACCACGAATGAATTTAGGAACCACCATGGACCGCCTCCATCTCCTTGTTTACTCTGCCCCGGGATTCACAGGCTCTCCCGCTTCCACCTGGCGTCTATACGTGGGGTCTGGGATCCGAACTCAGGACCTTTCACCTACAAGACAGAGGCTTAACTCCTGAGCTACCTCTCCAGCCAACCCAAGGCCCTTTTCTTTTTTTCTTTTTTTTTTTTTATAATACATTTTTTATTATTATTTCAGCTCATACAAACTTAATAGGTACACCAGTTCCCTCCCTCCCTCCATCTCCCCCCCCCCCCACCCCCTGCTCCCCCTCCCCTTACCCCTCCTACCCCATCCCCCTGTGCCTCCTGCCCCAATTCCCAGAGTCCTTTCTTGTGCATGCCTGACTCTCCTCTGGGCCCTCCTCTCCGATGACATACAAGGACCCAGTGGCATTTCCCTGAACCCTTTCCTGTGTTCCCCTTAAGCATAGGAACACTACTATGGCTGTCAATCCCTTGCCTCCTAGGATCTTGGTGCCAAGGCCATTTTCTTAATCGGTTCATTTGTTTCCTTGGTGTTTAGTTTTCTAAGTTCTTTGTGCACTCTGGATAATAGAGCTCTATCAGATATGTGGTTTGTGAAGATTTTCTCCCATGCTGTGGGTTGCCTTTGTGCTCCAGTTACAATCTCTTTATCTGAGCAGAAGCTCTTTAATTTCACAAGATCCCATCTGTTGAGTGTTGGTTGTAGTGACTGTGCTATGGGATGTCCATTTAGGAACTGTTGGCCTAGCCCAATCACCTCGAGGGAGTTCCCTCCCTTTCAACTATGGTTTTTATAGTCTCTGGCCTGATATCAAGGTCCTTGATCCATTTGGAATTAATTCTTGTACATGGCGACAAGTACGGGTCCAGTTTTAATCTTCTACATGTGGATATCCAGTTTTGCCAGCACCATTTGTTGAAGATGCTGTTCTTTTTCCATTGGATTTTTTGGGCCCCTTTGTCAAAGATCAAATGGCTGTAATTGTATGAGCTTATATCTGAGTCTTCAACCCTTATCCACTGATCTGTGTGTCTATTTTGGAGCCAATACCAGGCTGTTTTTATGAACTATGGATTTGGAGTATAGGCTAAGGTTTGGTATGGTGATACCTCCAGCCATGTTTTTGTTACTCAAGATTGTTTTTGGTATCCTGGGTCTTTTGTGCCTCCATATGAATTTTGAGATTGCTTGGTCAACTTCTTTAAAGAATTGATTTGAGATTTTAATTGGTATAGCATTGAATCTGTATATTGCCTTTGGTAGAATGGTCATTTTTACAATGTTGATTCTGCCAATCCAGGAATATGGGAGGTCTTTCCACCTTCTGGTGTCTTCTGCTATTTCTTTCTTTAAGGTTTTAAAGTTTTCATTGTAAAGGTATCTTGATTAGGTTTATACCAAGGTATTTCATTTTTTTAGGGGCTATAGTAAATAGGATTGTTTCTCTCAGGGCTTTTATACTTCCTTCATTCTAGGCATAAAGGAAGGCCACTGATTTTTGTACATTTATTTTGTATCCTGCCACCCTGCTGAACGTCTCCATTAGTTCCAGGAGCTTCCTGGTGGAGTTTTTGGATCACTCATGTATAAGATCATGTCATCTGCAAATAGAGATAACTTGACTTCTTCCTTGCCAATTTGAATCCCTTTTATGTCCCTTTCTTGTCTTATGGCTTCAGCTAAGACTTCAAGTACAATATTGAAAAGAAGTGGTGAGAATGGACAGCCTTGTCTAGTTCATGATCAAAGCAGGAATGCTTCAAGTTTTATCCCATTGAGTATAATCCTTGCTGTTGACTTGTTGTATACAGCTTTTATTATATTGATAAGGGTTACTTCCATTCCATCTCTCTCTAGGATTTTGATGATAAAGGGCTGCTGGATCTTGTCAAAAGCTTTTTCTGCATCTATCAAGAGTATCATGTGGTCTTGGACTTTGGACTGGTTTATGTGGTGAATTACATTTATTGATTTGCATATATTGAACCAACCTTGTGTGCCTGGTATAAAGCCTACTTGATTCCTACGAATGATCTTTTTGATATGTTTTTGAATCTGATTTGCTAAGATGTTGTTGAGAATCTTTGCGTCTGTGTTCATCAGAGAGACTGGCCTATAGTTTTCTTTTTTAAATGTATCTTTATTAGGTTTTGGGATTAAAATGATATTAGCGTCATAGAAGGAATTTGGTAATGTTTCTTCTTTTGCTATTTGATGGAACATTTTAAGGATTATTGGTGTTATTAGCTCCTTAAATGTCTGGTAGAACTCTGTGCTGAATCCATTTATTGGTGGGAAGATTCATGATTACTCCATCGATTTCCTCATATGTTACAGGGCTATTTAAATAATTCACAACTTCCTGATTCAATTTAACTAAGTTGTGTTTACTTAGGAATTCAACCATCTCTTTTGTGTTGTCAAATTTCACAGAGTATAAGTTTTTGAAATATGATATTATAATTCTCTGGATTTCTTCGATATCAGTAGTGATAACCCCATTTTCATTTCTAATTTTGTTAATTTGGGTTTTTTCTCTCTTGCTTTTGATTAATTTAGCTAGGGGTGTATCAATCTTATTGATTTTTTCAAAAAACCAGCTTTTTGACTGGTTGACTTTCTGTGTCATTTTCCTAATCTCGATTTCAGATATTTCTCCCCTTATTTTGCTAATCTACTCTCTTCTACTGCCTTTGGGATCGGATTGCTCTAGTGTCTCTAAAGCATCAAACTCCATTTTTAGGTTATTTATTTCTGATGTTCCATTTTTTTATTAAAAATGTAATTATACATTTTAAAATTTTTTACCAGTTCCCTCCCTCCCCCCTCCTGCCCCCGAACCCACTCCTCTCCCTCCCCATCCCCCAGTGCCTCCTGCCCAATTCCCAGACAGTCCTTTATTGTGTACGCCTGACTCTCCACTGGGTCCTCCTCTCCGATGACATATAAGGACCCAGTGGCATTTCCATAAGCCCTTTCTCTTGTTCCCCTTAAGCATAAGATCACTACTATGGCTGTCAATCCCTTGCCTCCAGGGGTCTCGGTGCCCTTAACAGATGCTAGACTTTATGAGGGCAACAGTGCACTGGACATTGCGCAGGGCATGCAAAGTCCCATTATGATTGCTTTGGCCCCAACTATTGTTGAGAATCTTGCAAATTGTTGTTTCTCCCATCCTTTTGCTCTTACAATCTTACCGCCCCCTCTTCCGCAAATGTCCCTGAGCTCCAGGATGGAGACAGATTAGGCTGGCCTAGTTCTATGTGATTGATATAGAGTCTCTGAAGTTCTGGATTGTGGTTTGTTGATTTTCTTTTGCAGTTTTGCTGCTCCTGCAATGCCTTTCACTCCATCCTGCTGGGCACTGTATGTCACCCCCTGGCCAGAGACAAAAAGCTGTTAAACTGGAGTCTTGTTATAAGAGCACATTCAAGGGTAGATGTAATAAAAGTAGGAAACCTTAGTGAGGGAGGGGTCCATCACCCATTTGCAAAATCTGCTAGACTATATGCCCTCCCCTTCTGGTGAGATCAGGAAAGAATGTCTGTGAACTTAACAAGGTTTCTCATTACTTACTTGCAGACCTTGATGGAGGCCTATTTTCTCTGCTGTAACATAGTCCCCCCTCTCCTTGTTTCTGGTGTGGCCCTCCTACCCCCTCTCTCTTGTTCATAATGCTTGCAATTACTGTGTTACTAGGTTTATTTTGAGTGTCTCAATGTGGGCTGGGTGAGTTTGGTACTAGGAGCCACCTATTAGGGAGTACATACGGTGCTTAATTTTCTGGGTTTGGGATGCTTCACTTAATATAATTGTTTCTAATGACATCCATTTCTCAGCAATTTCCAGTAATTCATCATTTTTGATGGCTGAGTAGTACTCCATTGTATAGATGTACCACAGTTTCCCTATCCACTCGTCAACTGTTGGACATTTAGGTTGATTCCATGACTTTGGTATTGTAAACAGTGCTGCTATGAACATGGTCGAACTTGTGCTATCGAGGTGAACCTCTGCTGCATGGAGGGTTATTCCCAAAAGTGGGATAGCAAGGTCATATGGCATTTCAATCTTTAATTTCTTTAAGAATCTCCAGACGGCTCGCCAGAGTGGCTGTATGAGCCTGCATTCCCACCAGCAATGTAGGAGAGTTCCCCTCTCTCCACATCCTCTCCAGCATTTGTTGTTGTTTGTATTGTGGATTTTTGCCATCCAGACCAGGGTGAGATGATATCTCAGGGAAGTTTTGATTTGCATTTCCCTGATGGCTAAGGAAGTGGAGCATTTTTTAAGATAATTGTTAGACATTTTAATTTCATCCCTGGTAAAGTTTCTTTGAAGTTCCAGGGCCCATTTTTTAATTGGGCCATTGTTTTCCTTGGAGTTTAGTTTTCTAATTCTTTGTGCACTCTAGACAGTAGAGCTCTGTCAGATATATGGTTAGTGAAGATTTTCTCCCATTCTGTGGGTTGCCTTTGACCTCGTATTACAATCTCTCTATCTGAACAGAAGCTCTTTAATTTCACAAGATCCCAATTATTGAGAGTTGGTAGCAGTGACTGTGCCATTGGATGTCTGTTTAGGAAATGTTGGCCTAGCCCAATCTGCTCAAGGGAGTTCCCTATCCTTTCAACTATGGTTTTTAAAGTCTCTGGCCTTAAATCAAGGTCCGTGATCCATTTGGAATTAAGTCTTGTACATGGTGACAAGTATGGGTCCAGCTTTAATCTTCTGCATGTGGAGATCCAGTTTTGCCAGCACCATTTGTTGAAGATGCTGTTCTTTTTCCATTGGATTCTTTGGGCCCTTTTGTCAAAGACCAAATGGCTGATTTTTGTGGTATTATATCTGGGTTTTGAACCCTTATCCATTGATCTGTGTGTCTATTTTGAAGCCAGTACCAGGAAGTTTTTATAACTATGGATTTGTAGTATAGACTAAGGTTCGGTATGGTAATACCTCCAGCAGTGTTTTTGTTACTCAGGATTGTCTTTGCTATCCTGTGTCTTTTGTGCCGCCATATGAATTTTGAGATTGTTTGATCAACTTCTTTAAAGAATTGTTTTGGGATTTTAATTGGTATAGCATTGAATTTGTATATTCCCTTTGGTAGGATGGTCATTTTTACAATGTTGATTCTACCAATCCAGGAACATGGGAAGTCTTTCCACCCTCTGGTGTCTTCTGCTATTTCTTTGTTTAGGGTTTTAAAGTTTTCGTTGTAAAGGTCTTTTACCTCCTTGGTTAGATTTATACCAAGGTATTTCATTTTTTTAGGGGCTATAGTAAATGGGATTGTTTCTCTCAGGGCTTTTATACTTCCTTCATTCTGGGCATATAGGAAGACCTTTGATTTTTACACATGTATTTTGTATCCTGCCACACTGCTGACCTTCTCAATTAGTTCCAGGAGCTTCCTGGTGGAGTTTTTGGGATCACTCAGGTATAAGATCATGTCATCTGCAAATAGGGATAGCTTGACTTCTTCCTTGCCGATTTGAATCCCTCTTATGTCCCTTTCTTGTCTTATGGCTTCAGCTAAGACTTCAACTACAATATTGAATAGAAGTGGTGAGAGTGGACAGCCTTGTCTAGTTCCTGATCGAAGTGGGAATGCTTCCAATTGTTCCCCATTGAGCATAATCCTTGCTGTGGGCTTGTGGTATACAGCTTTTATTATATTGATAAAGGTTCCTTTCATTCCTACAGTCTCTAGCGTTTTGAACATAAAAGACTGTTGGATTTTGCCAAAGGCTTTTTCTGCATCTATCGAGAGTATCATGTGGTCTTGGACTTTGGACTGGTTTACATGATGAATTACATTTATTGATTTGCGTATGTTGAACCAACCTTGTGTGCTGGGGATGAAGCCGTGAATGATCTTTTTAATATGTTTTTGAATCCGATTTGCTAAGACTTTGTTGAGAATGTTTGCATTTGTGTTCATCAGAGAGATTGGCCTATAGTTTTCTTTTTAAAGTGAATCTTTATTAGGTTTTGGGATTAAGACAATATTAGCTTCATAGAAGGAATTTTGTAGTGTTCCTTCCTTTGCTATTTGATGGAACAGTTTAAGGAGTATTGGTGTTATTAACTCCTTAAAGGTCTGGTAGAACTCTGTGCTGAATCCGTCTGGTCCAGGACATTTTTTGGTGGGAAGATTCGAGATTACTTCTTCAATTTCCTTGTATGTTATAGGACTGTTTAAATAATTCACAACTTCCTGATTCAATTTAGGTAAGTTGTGTTTACTTAGAAATTCATCCATCTCTTTTGTGTTGTCAAACTTCACAGAGTACAAGTTTTTGAAATATGATGTTATAATTCTCTGGATTTCTTGGGTATCCATAGTGATAACTCCATGTTCATTTCTAATTTTGTTAATTTGGGTTTTCTCTCTCTTGCTTTTGGTTAGTTTAGCTAAGGGTGTATCAATCTTATTGATTTTTTCAAAGAGCCAGCTTTTTGACTGGTTGATTTTTTCTATCGTTTTCTTAATCTCAATTTCAGATATTTCTCCCCTTATTTTGCTAATCTCCTCTCTTCTACTACTTTTGGGATCAGATTGCTCTAGTTTTTCTAAAGCTTTAAGATGCATTGTTAAGTTGTTTATTTCTGATGTTTCCATTTTTTTGATGTAGGCATTAAGAGCTATGAACTTACCTCTTAGAACAGCTTTCATTGTGTCCCAGAGATTTTGGTAAGTTGTATTTTCGTTATCATTCACTTTCAGGAAATCTTGAATTCCCTTTTTAATTTCTTCCTGAATTCAGTTCTCTTTCAACATCATATTGTTAAGTTTCCAGGAGTTAGTGTATTTTCTCTTGTTTGATGTGTTGTGGATGTCCAGCTTTAGGCCGTGGTGGTCTGATAGGGCACAGGTTAGAATTTCAACTTTTTTGTACATGTGGAGATTCGTTTTGTGGCCCAATATGTGATCTATTTTGGAGAAAGTTCCGTGTGCTGCTGAGAAAAATGTGTATTCTTTGGTATGTGGGTGAAAAGTTCGATAGAGATCTGTAAGGTCCATTTCTTTCAGGGTTTGATTAAGGTCCAAAGTGTCTCTGTTAAGCTTTTGACCTTTGATCTATCCCATGTTGAGAGGGCAGTGTTGAAGTCCCCAAGAATTATCGTTTGGGGGTTGATTTCTTGCTTTAGACGTTGTAGGGTTTTCTTAATGAATGTGGAGGGGCCCGTATTGGGTGCATATATGTTCAGTATTGTGAAGTCTTCCTGGTGAATTGTACCTGTGACCAAAATGTAGTAGCCATCCGTGTCTCAATATAATTTTCTTTGGTTTGAAGTCCACTTTGTCTGATATCATAATGACTACCCCTGCCTGTTTTCTGCTTCCATTTGCTTGTAGAATTGTTGACCAGCCTTTTATTTTTAGGGCATGCCTATCTTTTGTGGTGAGATGGGTTTCCTGCAGGCAGCAGATTGATGGATTGTGATTTTTAGTCCAAATTTGTAATCTGTGTCTCTTAATCGGTGAATTAATTCCATTAACATTTAGTGTTATAATGGAGAAACTATTTTTAATTCCAGACATCATTATGTTAATAGTTTTTATAAGTATATTGCTTCGCTTTTAATGGTGTTATATTTGCCTTCTGTTCTCCTGGATATGCCTGTTTTTTTCTTCACACTTGAGTATCATTTCTAGCATTTTTTGAGGGTCTGGTTTGGTGGACATGTATCCCTTCAAGTCGTCTTTGTTCTCGAAAATTTTTCTTTCTCCCTTGATCATGATGGATAGTTTTGCGAGGTATATCAGCCTGGGTTGACATTTTTGCTCATTCAGTACTTGAAGTACATCTCTCCAAGCTCTTCTTGCTTTTACTGTTTCGACTGAGAAGTCATTTGTTATTTTAATAGATTACCTTTAAAAGTGACTCTTTTTTTCCCTTGAAACTCTCAGCACAATTTTTTCTCTTGAATGTGGAGTGTTTTAACTATTATTTGCCATGGCGAGTTTCTCTTTTGGTCATATTTGTTTGAGGTGCGGAATGCCTCTTGTATATGGATGGCCTCTCTTTTTAGATGAGGAAAGTTTTCCTTGATGATAGTTTGAAAAATTTCCTCGGTGTGATATTTTGGGATTCTTACTCTGGTATTCCATGAATACGCATGTTAGGCTTCCTCAGGGTGACCCATAACTCTTGAATATTTCTCTCGAGTATCTTTTTAGCCAAATAGGTTCATTTCTTTAAAGGTTTGATTGAGCTTCCATTGAGCTGGCTAATACTCCCACTTTGTCTTCAAGGTCTGAAATTCTATTTTCTGCTTCATTAGTTCTGCTGATAAGACTCTCTGTGGAGTTCTGGGTTGAAGATAACTTGTCTTTTAGTTAAGTTTTAAACTCTGCTTGAGTCTGTTTTAACTGCTCTATGCCTGGTTTTTGTTTCTTGAACTGTTTGTCTCAACTCCTCCAAGTGTCTGTTGTGTTCCTCTTCAAAGTGGTTGATGCAATTATTTAACTCCTCCTGGATTTCCTCTTTCATAATATTGATTATGGTAATGATCATGTTTTGAAAGTCATTATCTTGGGTTAGGCTTTCTTGGCTATTTTCCGTCTGTTTGTTCTGGTTGGAGTCTATCATTATGGGGTTAATTTCTTCAGTGGGATATTTGTTTTCTTAGGTTTTGTTTCTCATGGATTTGCACTTTGACTTGGGCATTGTCGTTTTATCTCTTAAGACCCTCTTTCAATTTCTGTGTGGTTTTGACTGAACTGAATTATTTGGCCTGGAGCAGTGCTTGCTCTGACTGGCTTGAGGGAGGAGCTGGGACCAGTGGGTTACCTGGAGCTTGGAGGTGATCAGGGAGTGCTTACCTGGGTTGCAGTGTATCCTCATTGGACTGCTCACAGCCCCGGGTGGGTGGGGAAAGGGGAGAGGTGCTGGTCATGAAAAATATGGAATGCTTCATGAATTTGCATGTCATCCTTGCGCAGGGGCCATGCTAATCTTCTCTGTATCATTCCAGTTTTAGTATATGTGCTGCTGAAGCAAGCACTGCTAATTCTTCTTGAAGAAAACCCCACCATAGTGTCTCAATATTTACTAAGCGAATTGTAGTCCATTTTGTTTTTGAAAATCATTTTTGTAATTTATTTACTTAAGAAATTTAGAGAATGAAGTAGAAAACAGAGCACAAGAGAGACATAGAACAGTCAATCATGTGCCACAGCACGCATGTGGAGGTCAGAGCGTAAATTTCAGAGTCAAACTCAGTTGCCAGGTTTACAGGTAGGCACTTTTATCCCCTGAAATTTCTTTCCAATCCTGCAATGTTTTTTTCTTAAATTTGATAAATAAGGTTGAATAATATGACAAAAATATTGTTATAATCTGTGTGCATACAATACATCCGAATTATTAAGGAAATATATTAAATAACGTGCTTCAGATCCACTTTGAAACATGACTGGCATTATAAAATATCATATATTTGGTAACTTGTCTTAGCTTACATTATTAATCTAATTAGAAGATACTCCACGTGTTTATTTCTTCCCATTGGATATCTTTCCTAAATTCCTGTTATGTGACATTTTTTCCTCTGGGCAGCCATCTTGATCTTCTACCCATTCTCAGTAAGTGAACGACTCATTATTCTCAGAAAGTTTCTGAGAATAGCAAGTTATAGGGCAGGGCTTCCCCTAGAATGTGGGAAAAGAGTGAACAACAGTCAGAGGAAGAGACTTTTCTGTCAGCCAAGCCAGCGAAGATAGTCTGAAGGATACTGCAAAACAGTGAAGAAGCCTCCAAGAGACTGCTGAACAAACCAAGCAGTGTAGAAGAGGCCAGCCAAGCAGGGCAGGTCAAAGGAGACCTGGAACAGCAGTCTGGGAAAAGCTGCTGAGCAGGTCAGTGGGGAGGGGCAGCCCAGTAGTAGGAGAGAGACCTCAGAAGCCAGGAGCCAAAGGAGACTCTCCTAGTGAGCTCCAAAGCAGAGTCTCAGGAGTGTAGCTTAAATATACTGGTAGGCGGGCTAGGGAAGGAATTCTGGTAATGTGTACAAGCCAAAGAATTGTTCCTTCTCCTGTAAGTAACTTTTACCCTGTTACTCTAATAACCTTGTTGGTCGGCATCTCCCCAGATAAAGTAATTCACACAACAATGCCCTAACATGTCTTCAAAGGCAAGGATGAACACAGAGATTGAATATTAGAACTAAGCAATTGTTTTGGCGACCTGCAGAAAAGTGTCAGGATTTATGGCATTTCATATCTTCCCCAAGTCTCAGACTAATATGGGGTTTATGTTTTTACATTGTCTCCATAGTCTTAAAAGGCTCAGAAAAGATCCATTCGGTATAAGACATGGTTAACCCCAAATGTCAACACTACCAAGGAATTAATCTGATATGTTAGTCAGTGTTCTGCACATATGCCGGACAATCAGCTGATGAGAAGAGAAGGTTTTGAATGGCTCACAGTTTCTGGTGGGATTGGGTTTAGACCACTCATCATCACAAGAAAGCAGAGTGGAACTACTGTCCCAAAGTAAAAGAGAAAAATAGGAAGAGACAGAGAGACTTCCAGTCCACCTCAAATATATACTTCCAATGACTTCGATACCCCCACTCCTTTAAATCCCACATCTTCAAAGCTCCACTGCTTCTGTTAGAGGTCTCTAAAAATAAGCTAGGAGACTTGGAGAATATTCACGATCCAAACTATACCTGTCCTTTGGTTGAAATGGGATATATTCCATCCTCACTAGCAAAACATGAAATTTTATTTGAGATGGTCAGTAATATTCCCATGAACTTTTTAAAAAATATCCTAAATCATTAACAGTTTTAAATCACTTTGAAAAGTGTACTGAATATTGGCTTTATATTTATAAAAGTAATTATATGTAGGAAACAATTTTACCCATAGATGAAATATTTTATTTTCATGACATAGATATTCAGAATAAGCTTGGGGAAGAGAATCCTTCTAAATGAAACTAGTAAAAGTTTATTTCTCAGTTTAAACCACTGTCAACACTTTCAGTGTATCCTGCAAAACTTTGGCCTGAGGCTTAAAAATCAGACAATTTCTCCACAAAATCTTATCTGTGGAGACATCTGTATGTGTGGTTTAAATGCTCAAGGGCTTACAATTATTCACAGCTATTTTTCTGTTTGAGTAGATGAACTAAACAGTTTATTTAAGGTCTGCAGCTAGAAGCAGATTCTGTGTTAAATAATTTATAGCTTTTTTCATTCTCTATAGGTCACACTTTTTTAATTTTTAGATTTATTCTTTGACAATTTCATACACACACATACAATGTAACTTAACCATATTCACCCCCAATATTGTCCCTTTTTATTATACATTTTTTAACCTAATCATCAATAGGTACCCCCACTTCATTCTCCTCCTTCCCCTCCTCCAAAATACCACATCTGAGAAAAATTTTCAAATTATCATAAAGGAAAAATTTCCACATCTAAAGAGAGGCCCATCCAAATACAAGAGACATATCACACCCCAAGAAACTCACCACAAAAAATAATAGTCAAAACACTCACTACATATACAAGACAAAGACAATGTGCTAAGAGCTTCCAGAGAAAAAAGTCAAGTCACTTTTAAAGGTAAACCTATTAAAATAACAAACGATTTTTCAATGGAAACAGTAAAAGCATTATCATCTCTTATCCCCATCTTACTCTCACTGAACACCAAGTTCCACTCAACAAGACCCTTTTTTAATTTTGTGTCTTTATTTTCTTTATATAACTCTATTTGTTTGCATGAGCATAGAGAGTTAACTGAATCCTGAGTAACTTACTGGTGATTATACCAGTGAAGAGAATGACCCTCTCTCCTTCAGCAACCATCAATGGTCAGTATCTCATCATGAAAGGGCTTGGCATCCAAATCCCTTCCCCTCTGTGATGGAATGCTTATGGGCTTCATATTGCACAGGACTTGTACAGGTGACCACAACCTTTCATGAATTCATGAGGATAACAGCCATGTCATGTCTAGAAGACAATATGCCGTATTTCACCCTTTTTTCTGGCTCTTACATTCTTTCTTCCCTCTCTTTTATGATACCTTTTAGGCCTTGGAAGGAGTGTGATAAATGTCCTGCTTAAGCCTGAACACTCAGAGGCCACTGTTTCTCAGGACTTCAGATAGTTTTGAGTCACTGACTGCTAAAAGAACACTCCCTGACCAAGGCTGAGAGCAACACTAATGTAAGGGTATAAACATACATATTTAGAAGGTTGTTTGACAACATGTCCATTTCACAAACTCTCAGCAGTAATTTCTCCCATAAGGCCTATGACCTCCCTATTCATGGGCTTTTGATCAGATGTTTGGTGCAATGCATGATTTCCCTCCTGCCTCAAATCCAATCAGAAAATAATTGGTTGCACTCAAGTAGTCATGTCACTGTTGCAATAGGAGCACATCTTGCCTGGTATTTTAGTACGATTGATGATGACAGTTCTCTTCCAGCAGCCTACACAGTGATTTCAGATACAACAAGAGCCAGCAAGTATAGAAGTAGTTTCCAGCTCAGTCCCAGTTAATTTCTCTATGTCTTGAAACCAAAGTATGTGATATCTTTAGCAATAGTATTCTTGTGTGCAAACAACAACTAACAGCAATGCCAGTAGCCTCATAGTATAGAGGGCTTTAAGACTTTGTTTGAAAAATAACTCACAAATGGCAGTTCATTCTTGGCAAGTCATTATTGCTGCATATAGGGTATACTTTGGTAAAACTATCGGTATAACTTTTCTCCCCAGCAACCTTCCAACACTGTAAAAACTAACCAGCAAGGAGAAAGCTTCTAATTCAGTTGCAGTTTGATTTTTCAGACAACCAAAATATGTGGTGGGTAAACAGTGGTTTGTTACCATATAATTTTAGCAGGCAACCAAGAAAAATGGCAATAACCTGTACTGTATGAGGAAGATTCTGGGCCCTTCTTGCAGGCTTCTCTTTTTAACTTAGTTTCAAAACCATCTGAGAGCAAGAACCAAACTTTCTTTTGAAAGTTCACCAGTTTTGCTAAGGATCTTAGTGGGACTGACTTCTCAATGGGCTCTTCATAAAGGCCTACCTACCAAAGTTTTCATATAAATGATTGTCAGTGCCCATGCTAAAATAAGTCAATAAGCACAGTATCTCCAGGAATCTTCACAGATGATAAATGTGCCACAAATTAACCGAGGAAACTACCTAAAATACCATATATAACACATCTAAACCACACATCTGTTACCTGAGGAATAGAGAAACAAGAAATAACTAGCTGGCTTTCTCCTTCATCTGCAGGAGGTAAGCAAGGGTTATACCAAGATTCATAGCATGACAACATTATCTTCTAGTTGATATTGTCCCCAACCTTCAACCAGTCTGAAGTTATTCTAAAATTCAAATAGAGAAAGAGTAGCCCTTACTTTCCTTTCCCTGCATTCCCATTCAGTAGGCAGAATATACTGATGGGAAACAAACAGTTTAATAAATGCTAGAGGAGAAAGAATGGAATCTAGATTAGCATCAATAGAGACAGCAGAATTTTCACCAAAATCTGTTCTTATCTTTGAGCACACAAATAAGGCATACTCTACAGCTTCTCTATTCAGTTCCTTGTAGCCATATGACTAAGTTCTCAGCAATCACTCTGGAAGACTGAAATCTGCTATTTATTTGAGCCTGAGCCTCAAGACAGTGCCTTGCTAGAAACTGGAAGCCACAAATTATTGTGAGAAGAGCAAGGAACAAGCCCTATCTCAGACCACAGCATTGGACTCTCACCACATCATGAAGTGTTTGAAAAGTGCCCACTCTGTTCAAAGAAAGCCTTCAGATATTTCAACAGAATGCATTTGAGCAGAGAATGATTCATGAGTTGGCACCAGTTGAAACCAGAGGAAGTTGGGAGAATTATATTGCAGTGGTTGGAAAATGACCTCCTGGTAGCCAAATGCAGCAAGAAAACAAAAGACACATGACTGGTTCCCATGGAAAGTGCATAGTTAGAGATGGTGTGTTGTCAGTAAATCTATACTTTCATTTCACCATTTATGTCCGGTTTCTGTTTGCTTACAGAGGAACTCAAACACCAATGCTACCTGAGGCCAGCGCGTCCACAAATACATTATCTAATTGCTCAATGTAGACATCTCGCAACTTTTTACAATGAAAATGATGAAATATGTGTGATTGGTCAATGAGACCCAAGATTCCTTCATGCCTGATTGGATGTAATGGCCTTCAATCTAGGTACTATTGAATATCGAAGGTGTTCAACTTCTTCTTAGTTATTGCCACTTCAGTCTATTAAACATACAGGGTGACAGTTGGCACTAGCCTGCCTGGGGAAGACATGGAAATGTATCTCTTTCTGCTTTCCTGGACTTGAATACATCATAGGCCATGAACTTCAGCATTTATTTAAATAACTGTATTTAAGGACTCCTGCTTGCAGAAACAATCCTTTCTGCATGCAGCACTGCAGGTCAGATCAGGAGTAATGAAAGTGTTCTTTGAGCTGGAGAGATGATGACTCAGGGGTTAAGCCTCTGCCTTGCAAGCAGAAGATCCTGAGTTTGGATCCTTGATCCCATGTAAAAATGCCAGGCAGAAATAGCAGTGGCCTGCACCTCTCTGGTCCTGAAAGGCAGAGCCTGGGAAACTCCAAAGCAAAGCAAAGAGGAGATAGTGTGATCCAAGATGATTCCTAAAATCACCCTTGGGCTCCATAGGCACACACAGCCCTCTGATACACACAGACAAAAAGACAGACAGACAAACACGGAGGGGGGAGAAACATACAAAAAACTAAAAAAGAAAATTCTCTTATTTTAAGCCTAATGAATTTGCTTAGTTCACTGGGTTTTCCATATTGTGATCACCATCTGACATATAGGTAAATTTCTTTCTTTTTTATGAGGAGAGAAGGAGAGAGGGAAGGAGGAAAGGAGGGAGGGGAAGGGAGGGAGGGAGGGGGAGGAAGGGAGGGAGGAAGGGAGGGAAGGAGGGAGGAAGGGAGGGAGGGAAAAAGTTTGCATATGTGTAGTCCTGATACTAGGAATCATCCTAGATTGCTTTCCATCTTTTGAGACAGGGCCTGTAAACCGACCTAGTCTCACTCACCAGTTTGCTGTATGGATACCTAGTCTTTACCTTCCAAGGCTAGAGTTGCAGGCACATTATCACATCAACCAGGTCTTTTGACAAGGGAATTGAAGATCCCAAACTGGGTCCTTTTGCTTGGGCAGCAAGTGTTTCAATCACTGAGCTATCCCTCTAGCCCCTTGGGCATATTTCTTAATCTAGTCAAGAACCTTAGAAAAAAGAACCTTAATCTGGTCAAGAACCTCAAAAAAAAGGAGTATTGTATACTTTGATATCCAAATAAGGTGCAACATTTCAAAAAAACTTACAGGATTGGGGTCAATGAGATAGCTCAATTAGTAAGGTACCTGCTTGGAAACCTAATTCTCATCCCCCACAGTGGAATGAGAGAACTGATTTCTGAAACTTATCCTCTTCACCTATGAGCCATGGCATGCATGCACATGATTCATGTTTTCTCTCTCTCATAATAAATAATTTTTTTCAAAATAAAAATTATATAAAAAGCATTATAATATCAAACAACTGTTAACTACATAGCTGTTAATAAATAAATATAAGCTTTGCTACATGGACAAGTCGGATGGATGACTGACATGACTCAACAACAGTATTAAAAAGCAAGCTGTAGCTAGATACTCTGATTTATATTTCTTTTCTCACCTTGCTAGAGTGGCTAAGCTAGCCAAAGTCATTTTCTGGCTCCTTTGGTGTCTGAGAAAAGCCATATGACTCACACTTATCAGTGAAACTAGAGTAGATATAGCAACATTATATCTTGTGTTCAAAAAAATAAGAAATGTAACTTCAGTGTCCTCTCTGCACTGCCCCGAAGCACACTGTCTGAGGCCACATCATGAGAATGGTACAACACTGTGCTGCTCATGAGAGAAGGGATCAACACTACACACTGTGGCTATACTTTTCCTGTCACTGTGAACATGGACCTGACAAGAAGCAGCTTTGGGGAGGAAGGGTTTGTTTTGATTCATTATTGGAAGAGATGCAATCCGTCATGTCAGGGAAAGCATGGTGGCACATAGCACTGGCACACAGTGGGAGCACACAGTGGGAGCACACAGTGGGAGCACACAGTGGGAGCACACAGTGGGAGCATGTAGTGTTGCATCTTAGTAAATGTGGCATATAGAGGCAATGCTTCTGCTGAAGAGTTGCCTCATCTGAGGTTTCTGCCAAGGCAGCTTGCATCTGTGGAAGCAGGGCTGGGCTACAGACCACCTCTTGAAAACCTTACTCCAGCTAGGCCTCAGCTGAAGTTCCATAACTTCCTAGAGTAGCACCAACAACTGAGACCAAGTGTTTCAAAACTGGGGGACATTTTATACCCGAATTGTACCTTCCTCACCATGAACTGAGTAATAAGTCAACTTTTGTCCATGTTTTCCATAGAATGTCTTCTTATGCTCTATGCATTGATTCAAGAAGATAAGTACAGGTATACAAAATCTGCACTCCGTTATGTATGATTGTGAATCACCTTGGAGACAATCTAAAAGTTGTGTCAGAAGTTGTTTGAAACGTAAATGCATTTATGACAAACTATTGTAAGAATTTGAAATATTGTTCAAATTTTAAATTGAATGTAATAATTTAACTAAATGGAATAATTTTTGAAATAGTTTGTTAGCATTTGAAACAACCGCCACATTCTAGGTATGGTTCTAAATACTTGCCTGTTCACAATTCTGTAATCTATACTCTATAAGCTAGAAAAGGCAGAGGGGTTAAATAACTTATTCCTAGTGACCTAATCAATCAGAGACAAACCTAAGGCATTTATATGTAATGATTTTTGGAAATATCTGTTAGGTACTTAACAGCAGAAAACAAAATAGGTTGCATTCTTCTCCCTATTCAACTGTGTGAGGGGGTTGAGTCAACTGAATGTCCTTCATGCTTCGTTCAACTGTCCCTCACTGAGAAATATTTACCAAGTGCTTGCTTCATACCAGGCACTGATCTTGAGCTGAAAATAAGACTGATCACATAGGCTTTATAATCAAATAAGGCAGAGAAAAGAAACAAATAAGTATAATTTAAAATGCCAAGCTTGATAAATACTTTGAAGACAGAAAAACTGAATCATGAAGTTGATGGAAGCTGACACAGAGTGGAATGGCAGGATCGTTTACAAGACCTTTCTCCTGTTCTCAGGGGTGACATGGGACAGAGGCAAAGAAGCAGGCCAGGCATAGCTCTATAGGAGGAATCTGATCTATCAGAGGGAAGTACAGAAGCAGGAAGGAAGTGTTTGAGGAGGACCAGGAAACTCAAGGGTCCTGTGATGGAATGCAAGGAAAGAAGAGAGAAATGGAGGGGTCAGGCCAGAGGCCATAGGGCACATGGTGAAGGAGAGATCTCTCCTAGGTTAAATGGAAATGTCACAGGTTGGCAGGCAGGAAGGTTCTGAGAGGAAGCTCCAGAAACTGCACTTACCCAAACATGAAGGAAGCAGGATTTTATAGAGAGAGAAGTTGAGCTGAGGATGCAACATAGCACACTGGAAGCTCTGAATGCACCTGCCCCATCCATCGACTTCAGGACATGGATGTGAGGACTTTTAGTAGAGGTGGTGCCTCAAAAAGTCTGCTAAGAGTTGCACACACCTGCTATAGAAGAGAGATAAGCACAACTGAAATCACTTTTATTGAGTTAGTACAGATTAGCACATGTGGTCCAGGCTGGCCTTGAAATGAACTTGCAATTCTCTTGCCTTGTCTCCTGAGAACTGGGATTAGAGGCATGAGCCATGAACACGTTGGAATCACATTATGGAGAACATGTTAACTACTGTAAGGAGAAAGAATTGCTGAGAACAAGGAGACCAGTTAGAAAATGATTAGCTGCTATGGGTATTATCTTGGTATGATCTAGAAAATCATCAAAAAGGCGATGTGGTGTTTGGTAAATGTCCAAAGCAATGTTTTGGATAGTTTCTTCAAAACATTGGCAGACCCTGTTTATTCTTTTAACATCTAGGATTTTAACGTGTTTGACACAAGGATATCTTCAGATTGCCACAAGGACAGTATGAAGGGACACCATATCAGTTCTGGGATAGACAGTGCCGTGAGCCCTTGCTATTGGTCCAGCAAATTTGTCCAGAAAACCGACTGATCATCTTCAGGGGAAGAACTTGAACTCCAAGGGTGACTTTGCAGCTTCCCATTTTACAACAGTGGGGCAGTATCCCCCCCAAATCCCGTGCTGGGCCAGCCAGGGGAGAGGGGAAACGGCGGGCTCGAGGCGGGCTCGAGGCGAATGGGTGAGCCGCAGACCGGGTCAGGCGAGAAGCAGCACGCAGACTACAGGGTTGGATGCAGACTCAGACTTTACTCAGGAAGTGTTTGGGCTTATATAGGGTCAGGGTCCAATCAGGTGTGGCCTCCTCTTGGCCTCCTCTCCACTCAGGGGAAGGGGGAGAGCCGCCACCAATCATTTAGCTGTTTACTAGGTGTCCAGGTTAGATGGCCACTTCCCATTGGTTGTTCATCCCTCCTTCCCATTGGTTGTCCATCCCTCTGCCTGTATGGTTTCTTGCTCAGGTTTGTCTATAGCCAGACCTCCTGGATTGGGGATCCCAGGCTAGGGCCTCCCTGAATAGATAGTGCCATAGTTCATGTAAATTGACAATGCAAATTTTCCTACCATGTATATGAGCTGCTAACAATCCAGGGCTCAGACATCATAATGTAACAAGTGCAATAGTCATGTGCACAAAGTTCTAGTCCCAAGGTAAACTCCAGGTCATGTAATTCACCAGATCACAGGTTTCATTAATAAATGCAAAATATCTTCTCTCAAGAAATTAGTTTGTAAACTTTCAAGCCTTTGGAAACTTTCTTGGATACTCTTTACATTTGTTTAAAGTGTTTTCTGGCTTCTATCTTTTATACTTGATAAATGTTTGAATGTGGCATAAATACCAAAATGAATCTGATAGAAGTTTTTGATGAACAAGTATCATCTAAGAGAGAATGCATTTACTAAAGTGTGGAAGGCAAGGTGTGTTCTGATGTAGTCAAGTAATCATCTCAGCCAACGGAGAATGCTAAAGTGAATCATCCTACATAGTCTCTGTCTACTGTAGTTACATATAACCTTTTAATATACTTCATTTTAGCACTACTCCTCAATCACAGATTGTTGTAAATACAAGTTTATAATGCCAGTGTCAGGAACAAGCTCATCTGAAAGAGATGATCCAGATGAAGCGCTGCCGCCCTGGCTACAGGAAGCCAAGTGGCCACGGGCACTTACTGCCATGTCTGCTGCTCCACATAAGGAAGTCTGGATTTCACACCCAAAGTGAAAGAATAACTTCAAATTCCATAAATAATACATCTGAAGAGAGAGAAGCTGTTTGAATGCCGTGTCTGGAGAAGCCCTGCTAAGATAAAAGGTTCTGTAAGTGTTTGTATTGCTGGCAGAGAACAAGCCAAGCAGTGAGACAGAGCGGTAATCAACCCAAAAGCGAAGGGAAACCCAGGAGAGAGTAGAGCTGAAAGCCTTGTGTGGGCAGCGTGCAGTAAGTTGTATGTCCACGGATTTGCAACTCAGGGGATATGAAAAACATCTGATCCAGTGCGTTGATGTTCTGAATTTTATGAGATTCAACTTCTTTCCTGCTGTGAATGGAACGGTGCAGAATAAATGCTTCAAATACAGCTAACCAGGACAACTTACATGCATCTTTCCTAGGAAAGTCTAGGAAGCCAGCACCTTCCATTCATGATCTGAGAGGGTAAAGTCTAAAATAAATGGTAAAATTTTCCATCTGAGCTTCTTATTAGTTCTGATCTACACACACAGTAATCATCTTACAGGAAGTAAAATCAGTGTCTCAACATTGTTAAACTATGAGCGCATGGAGTAAAACCTGCCTCTGACTGAAGACCTATCATTACACATTAAAGAAGGAAAACTGATTTGTCAAGGGGTCTGAGGAAAAAGATTATATTTAGACTAAAACAGTTGATTGCCAAATATCTACAAGAATCAGAACAGAACAAAAAATAGCTAATACTTGACAAGTATTATGAATACTTGGTATTCATAATAATATATAGATATATCTTGCTGGGAATTTTTCTTAGAAAATAAAACATTTGATGTTTATTATCATTCATTTTGTTTTGTTTTGCTTTACTATTTTATTTTGAAAATACTCACAAAGTATGGGGATGACCTAAAGAAAAAAGGGTCAGGATGAATCTTGTTGAAGTTTAGGACTATTGTGTGTCCATATGCACATATATCTGTATTTTATTTTATGCTCTGTGTGTGTGTGTGTGTGTGTGTGTGTGTGTGTGTGTGTGTGTGTGAGAAGGTGGTGTGTGTACCTGTGGAAGTCCAAAGGTGACATTAGGAATCATTCTAGACTACTCTACTTCCATATTGCTTTGCTTAGGATTTACCAGACATTTTTACATGGGATCCAGAATCTGAACTCAGGTCTTTCTGCTTGAGAGGCAGCGTCTTCATTCATGAACCATCTCTCCAGTCCATATATGTGTATCCTAGTTGTAGCTAAACATTTCTGCATTAAAATTCCTGACCCAAGCAACTTAGGGAGAAAAAGCTTCATTCTACCTCACAGTCCAGGTTAAGTCCATCATTTCAGAGAAGTCACAACAATAGGCTTTTAAAAGCAGCTGGTCATATCACATCCACAGCAAGAGTAGTGGGCAAAAATCCATGCATGCATGCTTGCTAACTAGCCTGCCTATGTATGCTTACTCTCTGTTGCAGTCTGGCTGCATGGTTGCTGATAAATGACCATCAAATGCCTTAAAGGAACAAGGGTTTATTCTCTCTTATGATTCCTGGTTACCATTCTCAGTCCAGCTTGACGGGAAAGCATACACCAATACCAGGGCCAAGAGAACTAGCCACACCATCACTGCATAACGGCTGAGAGATGGACAATCCTTACTTGCCAGACCAGCATGTCTGGTCAAGTGAATAGAGGATGCCAACTCTCTCAACCAGCTCTCTATGATTTCCAGGGCCTAATCCCACACACCATGGGCTGGGTCTTCCCCATCAGCTGGACAATCTCCTTCAGGTTTGCTCTGGGCTTAATTCAACCATCAACTCTCTACAACTGCGCCCAGAGCTCAAACCCTCAACAGTCAAGTTGACACCTGTGCTTAACTATGTATATTCTTAGTCATCTGCTTAGGAAATAATTCTGTACATTATGGGCTGCATTTTCCCATATCTATTATCCAATCAAGACAATCTCTCATAGGCATACTCAGAAGTCAACCTAAAACTAGAGAAGAGCTTTCAAGTGCATGCAGAGACCTGCCTCCTGGTGTCACATGTTTGTATTACTCATACACTTGCATAGGTTACAAATGCAGTCCGGAAACCAACCTCGGGTGTCTTCCTCACCTTATTTTTCCACCTTATTTTTGAAGCAGGGTCTTTCACTGAAATTTGGATTCACCAATTCATCAGGATTGACTAGTCTAGCTCCTCAGTGGGTGGATTAAAATGAGCATATTCTGGGATTCAAATGATCCTCATGCTTGTGCAGCAATGCTTTTATCAACTTAGCCATGTCCCCAGCCCCTTGTCGGTTTTAAATATCATTCTTTATAATCTTGAATCAGAATATGATAGTTACATAGAGTGAGGATTAACCTTGATTGCCAACTTGACAGGATTTATAGTCACCACAGAAACATGTCTGCTAGGGAAATTCTAGACTAGGTTGCCTGAATAGCAAGATCCAACCTAAAAGTGTTCAACACGATTTTATGGGCTTTGATCCTGAGATCTGAGCACCAGCATTCAGTTCTCTCTGCTTCCTGACTGTGGCTGCCTTGTGACCAGGACCTCCTGAACGTTTGTCACTCTGCCATGCCTTCCTCCGCAGGATGGACTACATCCTCCCAAAACTGTAAACCAAAGTAAACTCTCCTTTTGTTAAGCTGTGTTTTTCTTTACATTTCAAAAGCAATATGCAAGATTCATGAATTTTCATGTCTTCCTTGTGCAAGGGGCATGCTAATCATCTCTATGTCATTCCAATTTTAGTAGATGTGCTGCTAAAGCAAGCATCTTAAGTTGTTCTGTCAGAGTAGTTTGTCATAACAATAAGACAAGTAGCCAAAACAGAAAACAGACCTTTTTACTTCCATTCTTGAAAGAGTATCTGACTCTTTTACCAAAAGCAAGTACAGAGCTGAACAAAACATATGAGAACAAGATTGGTTTCAGATATTAGAAAATCAGTAGGCTAGAACTGTGGTCTTTGAGAGAATAAAACACAGAAGAGTCTCCACAGGTATCAGCATAAATCTTATCTACTATTAGCACAAGCACGTAATTCACCTAAAAGAACGAATGTAGAGAAACATTCAAAGAAGAGACAAGAATAAACTAAACCAGGTTGGAGACATAAATTTATCCACATAAATAGCAGTATTAAATTGAAAAGGTTTATTGCTCTGATGTCAAAGCACAGGTTGTTAGATTGTTTTTTTTTAAATTATACCCAGATATATAATGTCTTCTTTAACTATAAATAGGCAAGTGAAAAATGAAAGGACAGAAAAAAAGATATATCGCCACCCCGTTGCCAGCCGGCCGAGCCGCCCACCACGCCGCCGCCATGAGCAAGGCCCACGCTCCCCAGCTCAAGAACCCGTGCTGCTGACCACTCCAGATGGGAGGATGCTTCCTGTTTGCTTCCTTGTGTTTGGTTTGCAACCAGACCAGAACCCGAGGTGCTTCTGCTTAGCCTCACCAGCTCCCTGATTGGTCTCTTGTCCTAGATTTCGTGAATTTGAAATCCCACCAGATTTATGGACAAGAAGTTATCATTGAAGTTGAACCGGGGCGGCACATGTAGGGCATCCTGCGTGGCTTCGACCCTTTCATGAACCTCGTGATTGACAAGTGCGTGGAGCTGGCGACCAGCGGGCAGCAGAACAGCATCGGGATGGTGGTCATACGAGGAAACAGTATCATCATGTTGGAAGCGTTGGAGCGCGTGGAACAGCAGCAGCAGACGAGCCCATGTTCCCCCCAAAGACCTGTTCTATGACGTAAAAGTTGGGTTGTGTACTTTTTCTTTTTTTTTTTTTGTTTGACATTTCAATTTATTTATTTTTTATTAATACATTTTTATTATTTCAGCTCATACAAACTTAATAGGTACACCAGTTCCCTCCCTCCGTCCTCCTCCCCCCGTACCCCCTGCTCCCCCTCCCCACCCCCCTGCCCCCCATCCCCCAGTGCCTCCCGCCCCAATTCCCAGAGAGTCCTTTCTTGTACATGCCTGATTTTCCTCTGGGCCCTTCTCTCCGATGATGTACAAGGACCCAGTGGTCTTTCCCTGAACCCTTTCCCGTGGTCCCCTTAGGTATAGGAACACTGCTGTGGCTGCCAATCCCTTGCCTCCAAGGATCTTGGTGCCTTTAGCAGATGCTAGACTTTGTGGGGTCAATAGTGTGTTGGACAATGCACAGGGCATGTAAAGTCCAATTATGATTGCTTCAGCCCTAACTTGTATGGAGTATCTTACATATCATTGCTCCTCCCATCCTTTTGCTCTTACACTCTTACCACCCCCTCTTCCGCAAATTTCCCTGAGCTTCAGGATGGGGAGAGGTTAAGCTGGCCTAGTTCTAAGTGGTTGATATAGAGTTCTGGATTGTGGTTTGTTGATTTTCTTTTGCAGTTTTGCTGTTCCTGCAATGCCCTTCACTCCATCCTGGTGGGCATTGTATGTTACCCCCTGGCCAGAGACAAAAAGCTGTTAAAAGCACATTCAAAGGTAGATGTAATAAAAGTGGGAAACCACAGTGAGGGAGGGGTCTATCACCAATTTGCACAACGGTTACTTTTTATCTGCCAGACTATATGCCCTCCTCTTCTGGTGAGATCACACCCCCTCAGTAGTAAATGATCAGGAACAAAAGTCTGTGAACTTAATCAGATGTCTCATTACTTATTTGAGTCCTTGATGGAGGCCTATTTTCTCTGCTGTAACATGGTCCCCTCTCTCCTTGTTTCTGGTGTGGCTTTCCTACCCCATCCCTCCTGTTCATAATCCTTGCAATTACTGTCTCTAGGTGGGCTGGGTGGGTTTGGTACTAGGAGCCACCTATTAGGGAGTACATATGGCGCTTAATTTTCTGGGTCTGGGATACTTCACTTAATATAATTGTTTCTAATGACATCCATTTCCCGGCAAATTCCAGTAATTCATCATTTTTGATGGCTGAGTAGTACTCCATTGTATAGATGTACCACTTTTTCCTTATCCACTTGTCAACTGTTGGACATTTGGGTTGATTCCATGACTTTGCTATTGTAAACAGTGCTGCTAGGAACATGGTCGTGCTTGTGCTACCGAGGTGAATCACTGCTGTATGGGGGGTTATTCCCAAAAGTGGAATAGCAGGGTCATATGGCATTTCAATCTTTAATTTCTTTAAGAATCTCCAGACGGCTCGCCAGAGTGGCTGTATGAGCCTGCATTCCCACCAGCAATGTAGGAGAGTTCCCCTCTCTCCACATCCTCTCCAGCATTTGTTGTTGTTTGTATTGTGGATTTTTGCCATCCTGACTGGGGTGAGATGATATCTCAGGGAAGTTTTGATTTACATTTCCCTGATGGCTAAGGAAGTGGAGCATTTTTTAAGATATTTGTTAGACATTTTAATTTCATCCCTGGTAAAGTTTCTTTTAAGTTCCAGGGCCCATTTTTTAATTGGGCCATTGGTTTCCTTGGTTTTTAGTTTTCTAAGTTCTTTGTGCTCTCTGGACAGCAGAGTTCTATCAGATGTGTGGTTAGTGAAGATTTTCTCCCATTCTGTGGGTTGCCTTTGAGCTGGTGTTACAATCTCTTTATCTGAACAGAAGCTCTTTAATTTCACAAGATCCCAACTGTTGAGAGTTGGTAGCAGTGACTGTGCCATTGGATGTCTGTTTAGGAACTGTTGGCCTAGCCCAATCAGCTCGAGGGAGTTCCCTATCCTCTCAACTATGGTTTTTATAGTCTCTGGCCTGATATCAAGGTCCTTGATCCATTTGGAATTAAGTCTTGTACATGGTGACAAGAATGGGTCCAGCTTTAATCTTCTGCATGTGGAGATCCAGTTTTGCCAACATTTGTTGAAGATGCAGTTCTTTTTCCATTGGAGGGGAAAGGGGGGATGAGGTGTCGGTGGGGGCTATTTAAACCCGGGGCACCCGAGGGCAGGGCCGGGTGCAGATGGGGGTGCCCTCTCCTCTTCCCAGGCCCTGCGCGCGGCTCCGGCTGGATGGTGGGAGGAGCTGGGTCCACTCGGGCGGCCCGGGGCTCTGGGGGCGGGCGGGGACCTAGCTTACCTGGGTCGCGGCGCGGTGAGGCCCCGCTGGACCGCGCGCGCGTCCAGGGCGGCGGAGTGGAGGGGAAGGGGGGGGTTGTGTACTTTTTCATATTGAACTTTTTGCTAAATAAACTTTTGTAGTAGTCAAAAAAAAAAAGGAAAAAAAAGATATATCTTGCAAAAAATATCTGTAAAGAAAAGCAAATGGCTGCATTAATGATAAACACAGAAGACAAGGGAAAATGCAACCAGAGATAGAGAATAATAATCCACAGTGATATAAGAGAATTCCACCATGAGAAAGCTTAACAATTGTTTTATATATAATAACAGTTCAAAATATATTAATAAAAAATGACAGAAGATAAGTAAATACAGAAGTTCACAATTATACCTGAAGATCTTAACGCTTTAAAATAAATTATTTGATCTAGAAATCTAGATCAAAGTGGAGACAGGGCAAAGAAAAGCACCAACAAACATGACCTCTTGGTTTTTATATGACAGCATACTTCACATTCGCAGACTATACACTTAACGAGAAATAGATTTGTTAAGATCAAATATATACTGGTGATTTAAAAAAATCTCTGCAATTTAGAAAGGACTGAAGTCATGCACAGCATTTTCTCATAACTAAAGTACAAGCAATAATATCAATATGCATTGAAATGTCCAAATGTTTCCAATTTCAAAACGCTTCTATAATAAACTAGAGCTAAAAAATCAATAGGTATAACAGCAAAAAAATAGAATCAGCCAACATGCCATCAACAGAGGAAAGGAACTTACACACAATGGAATATTACTCAGTCATCACAAAGCATAATATTATAGAATTTTCTGGTAAATGGGTGTAACTGGAACTTTAATGTTGAGTTAGTAATGTTCAGACACAGAAAGTTAAGCACTGCATGTTATCTCTTATATGTGGGTGTTTAAACTTGTCAATGTATTTTGGATTGGAAGCACTGTAAGAGCCAGAAAATTTGATAAAGATCTATGAGTGGGAAGGTGGGAAGGGATGGTTAGGGTGAAACTTTTTAAAGGTAAGATTTAGGATACCATGATTAGGATGAGGGAGGGAATAATTAGAAAAAATACATAGCAGGGAATGAGGGGATGAGAGATAAAAGGGACATGGGAGATAAGAGGGACTTATAGAAAACCCCTAAGATTGTGGGAAGTAACATCCTATGCTGGTAATATGTAAAAAATCTCTTTTAAAGATAGGAATAAGAATGGGCAGTTCCTATGCAGAAGAGCATACAGTGAGGAAAACAAAATAGAAAAAAAGCCTTGAGCAGATCCACATAAAACTTAGGGACAAAATTACACTAGAAATAACAGGAATGTGGCACTTCCTGTTAAAATATTGGTTAGAGAGATCTCAAAGGCTCCCAAACATTATAGCTTTTTGCCATTTCTCTTTGTTGCTCTCCTAAAACAGTCAGTAAGACACTATTATTGAAGAGGCAACACAAATGGGATCACAGATCATGGGCAAAATATATCAACTGGAACTGATCTGAGAACTTCCTCCTTGCTGGACAGCTTGCACAGTACCAAGGAATATTATAGAAGCTGCTGAGGGTAGAGAAATAATCACAATTCTCATCGATGGCATGATATCTGTAAGTTGTAATATAAATCACCACGACAACAGGTGACCACCAGTATAATGGTGGCATGAATATCAAGAAGAAAACCAACAGCTTTCTGATGGGATTCAAGACCTGTTTGTCAGAATGGTATCTATCCCTGTTACTGTAAACTAGAACAAGAACCTAAAAAAGAGGGGGAGATGGATCAATAAAGAAGACAGCCAATAAACCTGTAAGTAGGAAGACAGTACAACAAACCTCTTTGTAGGTAGATGTTATTATTAGCATATAATGGGAAGTCACAGTGGAAACCTTTAGGTCTAAAGCTAGATGAGTGAAGGGAAATGAACATAACAGTAGGGTGGCCTAAAGAAAGGTAACTTGTTTTAACATGGAGGCCTGAGCCCTCACAGAAGTAGACAAGCCAGAGTGAACTCTAGGGTCCATAGAAGCTTGCAGGTGGAAGGATGGGAGAGAGAAGAGTGGGAGGGAATGGTGAAGAGAAAGAAGGGGATGAAAGGGAAGGGGGAGGGAGGGAAGCTAGGATGGATACTCAATATACTTGTAAAAGTAGAAAAAAATCAGTAGGAAAAGGGCAAGGAGTTAACTGAAGAACTATGAAAGCACAATGGGTAAAAGTTTATGTTACTAAGTTAAAACAGTAGTCAGATGTCAACTACACCTACAAAAACCAAAGTCTGAAAGAAAGAAGAGTGTATGATCATGTCTCTGAGTATCTAACCCAACAATATAGACAAGGAAGTAAAATGAAATAAAAAATAAATAGATTGGAGGAAATAATATAACAAATTGAAAACTAATAAAAGACTCAATAAATATAAAATGCTGCATAAAAAGATCAATGAAATTTAGATATTCCAGTTTAAGTGATAGAGGAGAATAAAAGAGGCACAAGCAAAATGGGAGTAATGTGGAAGGATACTTGCAGGTGGATCTTACAGATATCAACAGGTGACAGAACAAGTCAGGCAAGGCATCTCACACCTGGAATATCTGAATTTGGGAAGCTGAGGCAGAGGACTGTCATGAGCTCAGCCAGGGCAATGAGCTTTGGAATGAGTCCCTGTCTTCAAAGTAAAAATAATAGCAAAAGTAACATAAAACAAATAACGAAAGATATACATTAAACAACTCAATGTCCAAAGTTTTTGAGAAAAAAAATATGCATTTCCTACATGGTATTAATCACCAAGTCTCACATAAGAAGAAATAATATCTAAATATTTCTATACATAGTGAGGAACTGACTTAATAAGAAGTACTTCTCATAAAAGAAAACTCCAGATGCCAGAGAGATGGCTCAGCAGGTAAAGGAACCTGCACACAGACCTGGAGATCTGAGTTCAATCCCCAGAGCCCGCATGGAGAGACTCAGCTCCTGAAAGTTGTTCTCTGAATTCCTCCTGTGTATTGTAACATTTGTATCTCTCTCTCTCTCTCTCTGTCTCTCTCTCTCTTTCTCCAACCACCAATGTAATCAATAGTTTCGAAAAAGAATGAATGTTTTATAGAATTTAAGAATGAAGTGTTGAAAATCAAAGTAAAGAATGTAGTTTAATAATGAAAAGAAACAATTATATTGAGTGAAGTATCCCAGACACAGAAAATTAAGCGCTGTATGTACTCCTTAATAGGTGGATCCTAGTAACAAACCCACTTAGAGACACACTCAAAGATAAATTCCTGTAATACCTACAGTAATTGCAAAGATTATAAACAGGAGGGATGGGGAGGGAGGGCCCCACCAGAAACAAGGAGAGAGGGGATCATGTTACAGCAGAGAAAATAGGCCACCATCAATGACTGCAAATAAGTAATGAGACATCTGGTTAATTTCACAGACTTTCCTTCCTGATCATTTGCAACTGATGGGGTATGATCTCACCAGAAGGGGAGGGCATATAGTCTGGCAGATAGAAAGTAACCATTTTGCAAATGGGAGACTGACCCCCCCCTCATCACAGTCTCCTACTTTTATTCCATCTACTTTTGAATATACTCTTATAATAAGACTCTAATTGAACAGCTTTTTTATCTCTAGCCAGGGCTAGACATACAATACCCATCAGGATAGAGCCAAGGGCATTGCAGGAGCAGCAAAACTGAAAAAAAAATCAACAAACCATAATTCAGAACACCAGAGACTCTATATCAACCACTGGAACTAGGCCAGCCTAATCTCTCCCCATCCTGAAGCTCAAGAAAATTTGTGGAAGAGGGGGCAGTAAGATTGTAAGAGCACAAGGATGGGAGGAGTAAGGATATGCAAGATACTACACACAAGTTAGGGCCAAAGTATCATAATAGGACTTTGCATGACCTGTGCAATGACCAACACATTATTGACCCTTCAAAGTCTATCATGGACTAAAGGTACTAGGATCCTTAGAAGCTAGGGACTAACAACCACAATAGTGTTCCTATACTTAAGGGGAACACAAGAAAGAGTTCTAGGAAATGTCACTGAGTCATTACACTTCATCAGAGAGGAGGGCCCAGAGGAAAGTTTGACATACACATTAAAGGATGCTCCAGGGATGGGGGAGAGGGGCCACTGGGAGATAGGGAGGGAGAGGAGGAAAGGAAGGGGAAAAGGGGGGAGGGAGCAAGTGGGTTCAGGGAGGGGTAGAGGGAAGGAGGGGACCGGTGTACTTATTAAGTTTGTGTGAACAGAAATTTAAAAAAATGAAAAGGCACATCAAGAATTAAATGGCAAATAAGCTAATTACCACCAAGAAAAAGATTTTAAGATACACTTTACAATCAGTTATATCTAAATTACCATGAAAACATGTCCATCACTGTCAGACATCAGAAAAAAAAATACAAATTCCATCACAATAAGATATCAGTGTCCACTTGCTAGAGATGCCGGAATTCAAAAGACAGTGACAACTATTGGCAAGGGTGTGCAATCACAAGATTCTCCTACAGTGCCAATGGGGGTAACAACAGCAGATTCTTTGCAAAGCAATCTCATAGTGAAGTAGACGTTTAAAGACACAGCCTCATGGCTCAACAATTTCACAGGAGACACAAGAAAATATGTGCCTGCATGAACATATAAATACATCTTATAAGTTAAGATAAAAACACCTCATGACTCGATAATTCCAGAGAAAATGAAAATATATGCCTACAGAAATGCATAAGTTTAAGATAAAACCACCTCATGACTCAGTAATTCCACTCAAGGAAAATGAAATTATATGTCTGCAAAAAGTAAATAGCTTTATAATAAATGGTTTACAATTAGAAATAGTATAAAAGTTTATCAAAGCAAAATTATGTATTATGCATTCATACTATGCATTTATAAAGAGAACCATTATATGAACAATGGCAAAGAGAGATCAGCAGCAAAAGATTTTCATACTCTAGCGTCATTTCCATTCTGCATGTTCAAGGGCAGGCAAAATTTATCAATGACAGAAATCAGTGCTGTGGAGCCCATGGGTTAATACCACATTAGAATAGAGGATGAAGAAGTATGACAATTCACCATGGTAACACAGTGACTCCTTGGTCTCAGGAAGCTCCAAGGACTAACAAAGGGAGGGGGGTTCTCCCAACGTAATGTATAAATAAATAAATAAATATTAATAATCAACTACTGTGGGAAGAGACTTCCCTGCCCAGTCTAGATTCCCAGCCGATAGATTGTTTGGAGGAGACTCTCCTAAGAGCAAGCCATAAAACACAGCACTCCAAGGCCACAGTTCTGTGTTTCTTACCTATATTGTGCTAGAATTTCTGATCATATAGCCGCCTTTGAGTCATCCCTGCTTCTGTAAGTAACCTTCAGCCCTGCTCCCATAAGTAACCTCAGTAAACTCTGGTTCACCAAGTTAGACTTTGGTGTAATAGTGCTTAAGTCTGCCATGAAGTCAGTACCTGACTGAACAGGTGTTTGTGTGGCATCTCTCCAGGAAAATCTTCACACATGTCTCAAACACTCAATGTTGGAGAATTAAACTTTTGCTTTCAGAAGCATAGTTTATGCTCAAGACATTTTTTTGTTAAAATGAGTTTTATTGAATAAGTAGATTTAAACTGGAAGCATACACTAGTGAGCAGAAACGCATACAGTTCTTCATTATTAGGTATGTAATTAATACATTCAGCAACACGGCAATAAGAGACCATCAAAAGCTATTGTCTTTTCATTTCAGCAAAGGAAATTTCTCTAAGCAGAAAAAAAATCGCCGTTTCTTTTTTGATCCATGGAAGATGTATTAGTCAGGCGTCTCCAGGGAGACAAAATCGATAGAATATACATGTTTATAAGAGGGGTTTGTGAAATTGACTGTCAGGATACCAGAGACTAAAAGCTTTCATGATTGCTGCTGCAAGCTGGAGGTAAGGCAGCTGATGGCAACTTAGCCCAAGAAGCTAAAAGCCTAGAAACACAAGAGACTGGTCATGCGGTCCACTCCACCAGGAAGCACCACCCTTCAGCCGAAGGCCACTAATGACCGGCCCAGGGAAGGACACCAAGTCTGTGAAGAGCCAGAGAGGTTCTTCTTCCTTTTCCATCTCAGTTCAGGGCCTATCAGCAATTTGGACTACACTGGGGGCAAGTTTCTCTCTTTCAATGCTGTGCCCCACAAACCATCTTCTCTGGAACCCCACCCCCACCCTACCTGCTCATGGAAGTATGCCTCACCAATTCCCTCTGCATCTCCCTGTGCATACCACATAGGTATTATTCCTCATGCTGGAACCCTGACTTCTTATTTTAGCTGTCAGAATCTACAAAATTGAGCTGTGAGGTAGCTGTAGTGTTCTAACATGATCCCTACTGTACATAGTGACAGATTCTACTAATCAAGTATTAATAATGAGGAATTTAAATGTTAATAATAATTTACTTGGCATGTTTTCAGTGCCAATTAAATCAGGGAATTCAAATTTCTTCAGGTGGCCACATTAATTTTTAAATGCATATAAGTACATGTTAACCTATAATTTGAGGTGTAGTTACCTCTAGTTAAACATATCTTAAATGATATATGAAGCTGATTTTTTTGCTCAGTGCTCCTTTTTTTTTACATGCAATGTATTCCTTTGTTGTTATTCCTATGAATTGAATTGAAAGTTTAGCAAAGGGAATAATATGGCCTAAAGATATTTAGTTATCATAGACATAAAATATGAAAAATGGCTGATAATTCTTGAACATTTGGTATACACAAATTCCTATGCTTTGCACATTACATATAACACCTTATTTACACTAATGATGAAGGGGAAAAGAAAAGTATTCTAACCCCGCAAATGAGCCTATAAGTGATGATGTGACTCTTTAGAGGCAGAGGAGCAAATACCTGCACCAAACCCTATTCAGTAGGTAGCTCTGCCCCCACCTTTGCTTCCCCCTCCTCTGCTGTCTCTTTGGAAAGGATTCTTATGAAATCACCTGCCAAAAGAAGCAGATGGCCGCCGATCCATTCGGTTAGGTTTCAATGAAAAAAGAAAAGCCTGTCACTTGAAGGTTTGTGCTAAAATCTAACTATCGAAGTACCATATGGCACTCTTACATGACTGCTTCAGCCAAACTCAGCCACAGGTGACCACCCACAGCACCTTCAGAAGAAATGAGCCAGGGCCACAGACATATAAACCACTCGAACTCTGAGATATCTGTTTTCTGTATGAGTCTCTAATGTGAGCTTTGTGTACCAAGTAAGTGAATTCACAGTAGCAGAAGTGTTTGCTGTCACTCGTGAGCTGGCCAAGACTCCATCAGCACGGCTTGCCAGCAGAATGCCTCCAACAAGGTCACTACCAAAGTTGCCTCTGGCTATTGGGTACAGATGGCAATGACATAATCACTCTGGGGGGGATACTAGAAATGGTATGCACAGGACAATCTTCGGGATGGGAATTTCATGGTTATAAACAGAAAATAATCTGCATGCATCCTGTGAGCAATCGCTTTATGAACGACAGAGGATCATTTACCATCAGCAGAACACAGAATGTGCTTGGAGCAGACAAGAACTGCATTCTAATTTCCAGCTCCTGACTCTGATGATTCCATTTCAGGGACTCAAAGTAATGCTCACACAACCATGCTTTGAATTAAGGCAGGTGGAAAAAATAGCCACACGTTGCCTTTCTTTCCAATCACATGACAGTGGTTCAGGCAAGGGACAAGATGGGCTGTGTAACTGATTTGTGGATGATTACAGTTCCATCCTAGGAATATTATTTGCTCATCCTAAGAGAGTTTAAGCTCTCTGCGCAAAAATAACCACTCATCCAATTTCATCGCACACATGGTAAGCTGGGCAGGGACAGTGGTGTGGCCATTTCTCTGTATTTTAGCTCAGCCTGCCTGGAGTACTGTCAGTAAGCGCTTGGCTACAGAACAAAGTCCAGTGTTGCAAGTTCACTTTAGGGAAGAAAAATAGTCTTTTGGTACCTATCTAGTTATGTTATCCAGTTCACTGACTTCTTTTGACTCATGGGTATCCTGAGAATGTGGCTTAACCTGGAAGAGATAGAAGAGTCTGGGCCTGGAGTGCTTGATTCCCCTTTGACTCCCTGAGCCGGGCCTTCCGGAAGGCAAAGTGGAGCCTGTTTTTAAACTGCTGCTTTGTGAAGTGTTTACCAAGGTTTAGGAGGGGATAGCCCGGGGAAGAGGGAGTGTTACATGGCTTTCCATGCACAATTTGTTGTTTTTCAACAGCGCCATTGAAAAAATAATTCATCTCTTGCAAATATATGTCAACGAATTTCAGCAAGTTTGCAGTTATAACTGTCACTAAAAAAAAGTTTTAGAACTACATTTACCCCAAATGTCCTCTTTTCCATTTAAACTAATCCCATTCCTACTCTGTTCCATGCTACCAACTGATCTATTTTTCTCTACAGATAGACTCACCCAGTTATAAAACAAGCAAAGATGAGCTGGGGAGCTCATGTTTTCAGATCCCATGTAAAGTGCAATGTGGATGTGGTAGCCTGCATGTAATTCCAGTCCTGGAAGGTGGAGCTTGGGAATTCCCAGAGCAAGCTACCTAGCCAGAGTAGCTCTAGCTGCAAATTCTGGGTTTTATTAGGGACCCAGCCTCAGAAGAAGGCAAAATAGCAATCAAGGGTGACTCTCAGTCTTCCACATAAGCTCTCACACATGCACATGTTAGCATACCAACATAAGCACGTACATACACACACATTCAAACACACATACACTTATGCAAGTTCTTCATATACACATACACATGGAAAAAACAAGGAAAAAGAAAATGAGCAGAAGCAATAATCAGGTGCAGTGTGGGACACTCTCATAACCCCAGCTCTTGAGAAGCTACAGCAGAATGATTGTTGAAGGCCAGCCCGGATTGTGTACTGAGTATCCCCACCTCTGAAATAACAAAAAAAGATAAAAATAAGACAGTAAAATATTACAATCATGGATTTCTCCAAATGGAATCTACGTATGGTAAGCCAGCATCTGAAAAGATGTTCAAGACTATTGACCACTAGAGAAAATAAGTTAAACAAATGAGATATCATTGAATGCCTTTAAGAATTGCTGAAACAAAAATTGTGAAGCATTAAACACTGACAAGGATGCACAATTAGTGATGGGGATGTCACGTGCACAGTCGCTGAGGAAAAAAGCTTAACAGTTTTAAAGAACTATCAGTTAGAATACACAATGCAGAGATTCACTTTGAAGTGATGATCATAGAGAAATGAAATGTATGTTTATACAAAGATCTGCACACAGTGATCTTAGCAGTTTATTTCAGTCAAAAATTAGAAACTATTAGAATGTTCTTTTAAAGGACTGATTAAATGTTAGCACATCGATACCATTGAAACTTACTAATGTAAAGGAAATATTATTTATGACTACTTAAAATAATCCTCAAATGAAATTCTGTGTGGAAAAAATCCAATGATAATTGATCATTTGTAAGATTTGAAGTGAAAAAATGGTAGAAATTGCGAATAGAGTAATGACTACGAGAAGTCAAGAATGGTGTGGGAGAGGGGGAGTGGTGCGGGCATTAATAATTGAAGAGAGGACTTGTGGATGAAGAAATGTTCTCTTTTTTATTTTCTGTTTCATGCATATGTGCAATAAATTTCAGTTATTTTCACCCCATATTACCCGATCCATGTCATTAGATGTGGAAATATTCTGAACCTTGATGCATGTCAACATCTTGGCTGTGATAGGGCATTGTAATTTATGTAATGTGAACATTGATGAAAATGAGTAAAAAACATATGGACTCTCTATGCATTATTCAATTACAACTCCAGGTAAATTTGAAATTAACACAAATTTTTAAAAAATTATAAAAAAAGAAACATAATAGTTTATTTTTAGATTTTGAATTCCATTCTATTGATTTATATATTTATCCTTCAGCAGATTTCAAATCCTCTTGACAACTCTGTGTTCCAGAGAAACAAATGTGTTAACTTGAAAAATGAGTCCTTTCTGGCCCTGGTGGGCAGAGCCTGGGGGCAGAGTGAAACAAAGAGAAGGTAGAAGCAATCTAGGATGATTCCCGAAGTCAGTCTTGGTCCTCCAAAGGAACACACAGTGCTCTCAATACACACACACACACATGCACACACACACACACACACACACACACATGCACGCACACACATGCACACACACATGAATGAATAAAGTTTAAAAAAGAAAGAAAATTGACTGCTGAGCAAGCCTGTGGGAGAGTATCTAATTGATGTGGGAAGTCCCAACTCATACTGGGAAAGGGTAGAGAGAACTGCTTCTATACTTTGGCATATAGTCATGTGCATAAGTGTATGCTAGCAAATGAGAAAGGTGGTCAATCCCCCGGCTTCTGATGTTTGCATAAATTATTCTGTCATGCTAACGAAATAGAACCAAGAATTATAAGCAAGAATAAACTCCTGTTTGGGTGTTGCAGTAACATCAGTAATATTGTTATTCTTTTGTAAGTTATAAAATTAGATAAATAGCCTAATTTTGTCCATATTTTCCAAAATTGTTTAAACAATACCAGCCAATTTTCATATCAACACAAAAATCATAGGATCATCTTACTATGACTGTAAAAAGCTGCACAGATCTTCCAAGAAATTCCATTGAATCAACAGGTGAAGTTGGAGAGGATTTGACATCCTATTTCTTCTGATATATGAGTATGGAATGTTCACCTACATCGTTAGGTCTTTAAGCTTTTCTTGGTAAAATTTTGTTTCTTGCTAGCATGCAAGTCTTAGTCTAACTTGTTCCACTTCTTTTTCTTTTTGATGCTACTATATGTTAAATGATTTTTTAAATTTTATTTTAGGTGGTTTTCTTTTTAGTACTTTAAGATGAATTTCATATGACCATTTTATAATCTTATTTAATTCTTTTATTCATTATAGTAATTTTTATAGATTCTTTAGCATTTTTTCTATAAATCATATGTTCAGGAGGCAAAAATATAAAAGTAGTTTTTTCCTTTCAAATTTGTGTTTCCCTTTGGTCTTTCCTTCCTTGCTCTCTTTCTTGTTTTCTTCTTTCTTTACAGTCCTTTTCATTTCTACGGTCTTCAGTGATATACTCTGTATCGTCCTAATCAGTTTAGCTAAAGATTCATTATCTTTCAGCATGCATAGAGCTTTCTAGTAAGTCAGGTGTCTCTCTCTCTCTCTCTCTCTCTCTCTCTCTCTCTCTCTCTCTGTGTGTGTGTGTGTGTGTGTGTGTGTGTGTGTGTGTAGATCTGGGATCTCTTAGACCATTGTTCACCCAGCCCAGCCTCCCAGACGTCATTGGGCTGTGTCACATGCTAGATTGCTGCTTCTTCAATAGCTCAATCTCAGCTCCAGTTCATTCTTTCCTAATCACATTTGCTACTTTACTGGTAGAGCCCAGGAGGGCAGGTGCTTTCCCTCCACTCTGCATCTCATCCCAAGGGCCCCAGGGGAGAAGCTGCTTGGTTTCATGGTCAGCCTGTCTTGGGAAAGCTGCACACTGCTCCCAGCAGGAGGTGATGCTGCCACCCCAGCAGCCTACTCATTCACTCATCACGCCCAGTTTTCTTTACCAGGAAATGCTCTTCAACTTAACATCTTCTTATGGGAAGCTTCCAGAGCTCAGAAATGCTTTGGTCCACTGTGTCTGATTTTCTAATTTGTTTTTGTGGAAAGGATGTGCCACAGCTTCAGTTAGATCCTTCCTGCACAGTGTGTTTGTTGGCATGCCCTTATTGACTCTCTTCTTTCTGCACTTTTATTTTTTTGTGTTTCCTGTATGTTCAGTTGCTATTATCAGGTTTTTAAAATTCTATTCCTCTAGAAGAGTTGAAGAAACTCATACTATGAATGGATGCTATGCTATAACTGCAATGACATGGAAAGCATAGCAAGACAAAAAGAGAATGTACAAACATGCTAACATGAATTGTGCTGGATGTGATTGTGGGTGGCTTCTTCCCAAGTGTATGCAATGTCATTATATTGTCACTATTGATGACTACTAGGTCATATAATATGGCCATAATATCATTATTGATGAATGCTGGTTATACAATGTCTTTATGTTATTATTATTGATGCATCCTGGTTTTGAAATGCTATTACATTATCATTATTGATAGATACTGGGATTCTTCACCAGGAACTTGGAAATAAGAATTGGGTGACGAGCCAGGAACTAAATTTCTAATCATGTTATTTGGTCAGAGCAGGACTATAGAAAGTGAGCATAAATGAGAAAATGGCTTCCAAGCCAGCAAGTGCCATGATAGCTGGATGCTCATGTTGACCTCTGGCAAGGAAAATGACAACTGTGGAAACCATGTTAGCAGAGCCCACCATACAGAGTCTAGATGGAAGCTGTCCTGCGGCCTGGGTATGAGACAACTGGTCTAAGTTGAACTTGTATCTTCCTCGGGAAGGTAGGTGTATTCTGCCTCCTTCTCTTCAAATCATCAGTCAGTTTGATGTCATAGTGGACTCCTTTGCTATCAGGCTTTCCTCACCAATCATCCTTCTGATTACAATGTGTCTTCCATACAGACTGCCTCTGAGAAACAAATTAGCTGTCTTTATTGTGCCCATTCAGTTGTCTTCTCCTAAGTTTGTGCTTCCATATCTTGGGGGAAAACAGCATTAAGGCAATGTGGGAAGATTTGAGTCTGTGGAGATGGTCCAATATCAGTGAGACAAGGCAGGTAGCTATGTGAGCAGTCAGTGAGTAGAATTCCAATCTCAATGACAATGAAATAAAAAGAGAACCAAGAAGTGCTATGTAGTGACAACAGGCAGGACAAAGTGTCTTATCAGCTCTGAGATGGAAGACGGGACTGAATCAGGAATGACAATGGGGTCTCTGGTCCAGGTAAGTGAAGAAATGATGGTCACAGGTAGAAAGCAGAAAGAAGAAAAGCCAGATGTGAAATGGAGTCATTGATGAGTTTACTTAGCCAAGCTGGATTCAGGTGACAGCATGTTGGAAATATCATCAAGCAGATGAAAAGGTAGAAGAAATTTCTGAGGAAATAAGATAATTGTAAAAATGCACCAGGAAGCAAGATCAGGAACCCAGTGTTCCTAAGCACAATGACATCAGGAATTGACTATGTGGTTTCTTAAAATTGCTAGTTCTCTTGCCCTGACCCAGACATGGTGTTCAGAAATGTCAGATACTGAAGCAAATTCCTCTTTTGATTCTTACCATAATACTCATTCAATCGGAAATACCTAGTGCTGGAACAAGCAAGTCTCCAATGACACAAAAGGATCAGGGTGAGTGGACAGATCAGGAAGTCGATAACTCAGGCATTAATTATAAGCAAATAAATCTCTTCTCTGAATAGAGGATATTTAAGAAGAGAATATTGAGGGAGAAAAAAAAGAAGAGGAGGAGGAGCAGCAGGAGGAAGAAGAGAAAGGAAGATGAGGAGGGTAGGCAAAGGGGAAATACTGAGTAAATGATGGCAAGAAAGTGGATGACCAGGAAAGGAACTTTCCAAGCAAAATCCGCCAGGGCAAAAAGAAGACTGCATTCACATTTGTCCTCTGCTCATTAGAAAATTCCTGGAACATTATAGAACCTTCATATGAAATTGCTGCATATAAATGTGTATGTGGCAAGAGAAGCTACATTCCCCAATGGCATTTCCACTGATAATATGATTCATGCCCCATTTAATGCCCAGGCATATGCCAGTACAGGCCACTCAAATGGAAATTAGTAGAACAGAAATTAGAGGAACACATGCAAGAAAGTATCAGAGAGACTGATTGGGGAGAAGTAAGTTTACACTGGGAGAATGAAGAAATATGGAATTAGGTAGTAGGGAGTAAAAATGATGTAAGTTCATTGAACTCATATATGAAATTATGGAAGAATATATACAGATGCTGCATAAATGGAATACAGCTAACAGGGAGAAGGGCTAACCCTAAAAAAAAAGAAAGAAAAAAATGTACAAGAGAAGATGAAAGAATATGCAGAATATTTGAAGGTAGAGGAACAACATAAGGCTAATATTTAATGAATACCATTTTTTCGGTTAAATATGAGGGAGCTATGCTTTGAAAGAGATGTGGGGGGAAATGATACAACCATAAAGTGGGCACCTTTAAATGAGGCTGCTTTATCTTGAACAATTAGCTTGCAATTCTATTTTTATTTCTTTTATTCTGTCGATTTTAAGGCAGGGTTTTGCTGTGGAGCCCAGGCTGGTCTTGTACTTGGGATCCCATGCGCTGGATTATGGTCAAGAGCAACCTTCCCAGACTTTCACATAGGCTAATGTGGGAACTCTTTCAAAAACAAACGAAAACTTTGTTCTCGAAGTAATGTGACTCAAAGTCAAAATTCAAAGATGGAGAAACCAGGAAAGCAAGGGAACAGCTTACTGCCAAGGTAGAACACCTTCCCAGGCACGATTCAGAAGAAATATTTTGATTTCAATCAGATTCTCCACATTCTTTTTCCTAACTAAGGAAAGACAACCAGAGGCATTCTCTGGAGGGCTGCTCATGTGTGGGCTATGTAAGAACATGATAAAAGAAGGAACAATGGGCAAAGTGGGGCATAGATGGATAGAACATTCCAGGTGAAATCTGGAGTGTCCAATTTTGAGTGTGGGACAATTTCTTGTAACAAAAAGTCTTTTCTTTATTTGTTTTTTAAACTTTATTTATTCATTCATTTTGTGTGTGTGTGTGTGTGTGTGTGTGTGTGTGTGTGTGTGTGTGTGTATGTGTGTGAGTGTTTCCCTGTAGGAAGCCCACAGGTGACTTTGGGAATTCTCCTGGGTTGCTTCTATCTCCTTTTTGTTTTGCTCTGTGATTTCCCAAGCTCTTCCCACCAGGGATGAAAGTACAGGTCGTCACCATCTCTGTGTGGCATTTTTTACATGGGATCTGGGATCTGAACTCAGGACCTTTTGCTTGAGAAGCAGAGTTTTAACCCCTGAGTCACCTCTCCAGTCCACAAAAAAGTCTCTTCTAATAATTATTCCTAAACACTTTAAGATGTTTCTTCTTAGAATTTTTAACTTTAAATGAGAGAATTTTTCATTTATTCCACAATTTAAAAAGAAGGCAAATATTCTATTTATTTTCTTATAGATCTAACTACATTTATATGCCAACACACTTACTACTGAGCCTCAATAGCAATTACTGAAAGACTCCCAAAAATGTGCTGTTTCACACAATGCATTTCTAAAGGTTTTTACATGCATGTTAAATTTGCGTTCATTAAATTACAATAGTCTCCCTTTTCCAAAAATTATTGTAGTAGAAATTAAAAAATTCTTGTTATAAACTGCTTGTCAGAGACACATGATGAAGCCTGTGCCATCCTGTTTCCTGCTCAGGATGTGAATCAGCCTTTTGTCCAGCATAGCCATCCTGCATATGTTATCCGCTTGTCGATTCCTCATTAATGACTCCTGTTATCTCACGGTACATGCCAGTGATACCACAATGTTTATGTTCTGCTAAACTTTATTTTACTTACTAATGGCCCTGAAGTACAAAAATAATAATGCCAGCAATTCAAATATTATAGCAAGAAGATGTAACATATTTCATTTAAGTGAAAAGATAAAAGTTTCAACTTAAAGAATTGTAGACCTAGATGATAAACTGATATGCTGAGGTTACTGACTACAACAAGCTAATGTCAACTTCCTTTTTAAAGTATTTTTTTACTTGAGAGAGAGACACACACACATGCCATGACACATATGTCGAGGTCAGAGAATAATTTTCAGAAGTAGGTTCTTGCCTTCCACATGGACTATAGGAGATCTAACTCAAGTGGCCAGCTTTGCATGTAGGCACCTTACCTGCTGAGCCATCTCACTGGTTCTGCTGACAATGTCCTTCTATGTCTCACTTATAAATTAAAATGTATAGGTAAAATAAACAGTGCGTATAGATATTGATACTGCTGAGGTTTTCAGATATCTGCAAGGAGACTTGAAAATTACTCAGCACCAGGGAAGATTTGGATGATTGTATACTTACAAAAAGAGTGTTACTTATTCTTCTTTTTTATTTTATTTTATTTTATTTTATTTTATTTTATTTTATTTTATTTTATTTCATTTTATTTCCACTCATACAAACTTAACAGGTACACCGGTCCCCTCCCTCCCTCCAACCTGCCACCGCCCTGTGCCCCCCTCCCCTCCCTCCTCCTTCCGCAGCCCCCAGTGCCTCCCCCTCCCATCCCTGGAGCATCCTTTAATGTGCATGCCAAACTCTCCTCTGGGCATTTCCCAGAACCCTTTTCTGTGTTCCCCTTTAGCATAGGAACACTACTGTGGCTGTCAATCCCTTGCCTCCAAGGATTCTAGTGCCTTTAGCAAATGCTAGACTTTGGACATTGCGCAGGGCATGCAAAGTCCAATTATGATTGCTTCAGCCCTCACTTGTGTGGAGTATCTTGCATATCACTGCTCCTCCCATCCTTGTGCTCTTACAATCTTACCGCCCCCACTTCGGCAAACTTACTCTTCTTGTAAGTGTCCCATGCGAACTATTTCACAGGTTAAAAAAATTCTCTGAGTAAAAACAATGGCTTCTCCATCTGTCCTTTATAAATTCATAAACCATACATAACCATAAATTTTGTTTATACATATTTTGTTCCCTGGTGCCTTATCTAGCAGGGAATTCTCAGCTGTAGATCTCATCACATTCTTAATCCTTCAGTTGATGGAAGCTAATGGTCTGCTAAGGTAATACATCCTAAAAGGTCCTGATAGTCACAGAATGCTGGGTCAGACACAGAGAATGGCTTTTAAGGTAGCTAAAGGGAGCCCAAGCTGAATTGCAACTGGGCTCTGAACCTGCACCATTCATATCGCCTCCACATCATTGAAGTTCCAGCTCTTTTACCATTTTCATCCTTGCAGCTGCTTTGTAGAGACTTTCTTCATACTTTCTAACTGGATAGAGCACGAGGCCAGGAGATATAAAACCTAGCTGAATGACCTCCAGATACAGGACAGGTTATGACATGAGGATGGGGCTCAGGTACAAGGGAAAAAGGAGACTCACCCTCCTTCAGAGGCTGAACCTGGATCTGGGTTGCCTTATGTTCCCAGACCTGCCAATGATTATACGCAGAAGACTGCAGACTCCCCAAGGCAAAAACAGTGTTTTGACTAAGGCTCAAATTGTCTCCACCTCACTCACTATCATATTCCTTTCTAATTATTTTTAGATCTTGAACCATTGCTTTGTGAAAATATACATTTCTTGCTCATCCGCCTGTAGGAGACATTCATTTGCTGGGAAGGGTTCACATGCCCTGAGCTAAATGTTTGGGTCTCCTCCCCAGAAGTTCACATAATAAAGTTGCATCTCCAGTTTGATCAATGTCATGGTTTGAATGTGAGCTTCCCTCCACCATGTGTTTACATCCTTTGCTGGAGTTAATGCTTGGGAAGGCTGTAATACCTTTGAGCCTTGCTGGAGGGAGTCATGGCCCAGGGATGGGTCCTGAGGTTTGCTAGCCCAGCACTGCTTCCTCTCAGTTGGCTCTTGCTCTCTCTCCCGCGGTGATGACTGATGTAACCTCCTGCTTCTGCCTCCAGCCATGCCTTCTGCTATGTGATTCTCCATAATGGACTATATCTCCTCTGGAACCACAAGCCAAATAAATGTCCCTTTCTACCTAAGTGTGAGTATTTTCTCACAGTAAGAGTACATGCAATAGATGGTATTAGGAGGAGTGCCTTTGGAAGGAGGGCAGAGCTTTCATGAATGGGATTAATGTCCTTACAAAAGAAACCCAAACAGCCTCAGCTCTCCCTACCTTCCACCATGTGAAGATACAGTGAGCCAACCTCTTTTCTTTCTTTCTTTCTTTCTTTCTTCTTTCTTTCTTTCTTTCTTTCTTTCTTTCTTTCTTTCTTTCTTTCTTTCTTTCTTTCTTTTTTTCTTTCTTTCTTTATCTTTCCTTCCTTTCTTTTTTCTCTCTTTTTCTTTCTCTTTCTTTTCTTTCTCTTTCTCTTTCTTTTTTTCTCTTTTCTTTCTTGCTCTTTCTCTCTTTCTCTTTCTTTTCTTTCTCTCTTTCTCTTTTTTCTTTCTCTCTTTTTCTCTTTCTCTTTCTCTCTCTCTTTCTCTTCCTCTCTCTCTTTCTCTTTCTTTCTCTTTCTTTCTTTTCTTTCTCTCTTTCTCTTTCCCTTTTTCTCTTTCTCTTTCTCTCTTTGTCTCTCTCTTTCTTTCTCTTTGTCTCTTTCTTTCTCTTTCTCATTCTTTCTCTCTTTCTCTCTCTTCCTCTCTCTTCCTCTGTCTCTTCCTCTCTCTTTCTCTCTCCTTCTCTCTTTCTCCTTCTCACTCTCTTTCTCCTTCTCAGTCTCTTTCTCTCTCCTTCTCGCTCTCTTTCTCCTTCTCAATCTCTTTCTTTCTCGTTCTCGCTCTTTCTCCTTCTCGCTCTCTTTATCCTTCTCACTTTCTTTCTCTTCCTTTCTCTTCCTTTCTTTTTCTTCCTTTCTTTCCCTTCCTTTCTTTCTCTTCCTTTCTTCCTTTCTGTCTCTCTTTTTCCCTCCCTCCCACCCTCCCACCCTTCTTCCTTCCTTCCTTCCTTCCTTCCCTCCCACCCTTCCTTCCTTCCTTCCTTCCTTCCTTCCTTCCTTCCTTCCTTCCTTCCTTCCTTCCTTCCTTCCTTCCTTCCTTCCTTCCTTCCTTCCTTCCTTCAACAGGCACGCATATAAACCAGACTACCCTTGATAATCTTGAATTTCTGAACCGCCCACCTTCTGGGATTCCAGCTCTGCAGAACCACCCTAAAGCTACACAGCACTGAGGCTTGAACTAGAGCCTCATCATGCCAGCTAACACTCCACCGTCATAACTAACATCTCCAGTCTCCTAGATTCCTTACAAAGGAATATCCAAGCACAAGGATCTTTCCTTTGTGGCAACTATGGATTTTTCAGACATCCAGGTCCCAACACAAACTTCGGCATGCTCCAAACAATGTTTCAGCAGCACTAGATATTCCTGTGAAAAGAATTTTTTTTTTTTAAACTGAATGACTTTGGAATATCTTAACTTTTTTCTTTTTTTTTCTTTTTTTTTCTTTTTATTTTCTTCTTTTTTTAATTTAATACATTTTTATTATTATTTCAGCTCATACAAACTTAATAGGTACACAAGTTCCCTCCCTCCCTCCTCCTCCCACCGAACTCCCTGCTCCCCCTCCCCTCACCCCTCCCTCCCCAAACCCCAGTGCCTCCCACCCCGATTCCCAGAGTCCTTTCTTGTGCATGCCTGACTCTCCTCTGGGCCCTCCTCTCCGATGACATACAAGGACCCAGTGGCATTTCCCTGAACCCTTTCCTGTGTTCCCCTTAAGCATAGGAACACTACTATGGCTGTCAATCCCTTGCCTCCTAGGATCTTGGTGCCTTTAGCAGATGCTAGACTTTGTGAGGTCAATAGTGTGTTGGACATTGCGCAGGGCATGCAAAGTCCAATGATGATTGCTTCGGCCCTAAGTTGTGTGGAGTATCTTGCAAATCATTCCTCCTCCCATCCTTTTGCTCTTACACTCTTACTGCCCCCTCTTCCGCAAATGTACCTGAGTTTCAGGATGGGGAGAGATTAGTCTGGCCTAGTTCTAGGTGATTGATATACAGTCTCTGAAGTTCTGGATTGTGGTTTGTTGATTTTCTTTTGCAGTTTTGCTGCTCTTGCAATGCCCTTCACTCCATCCTGCTGGACACTGTATGTCACCCCCTGGTCAGAGACAAAAATTTGTTAAACTGGAGTCTTATTATAAGAGCACATTCAAGGGTAGATGTAATAAAAGTATGAAATCTCAGTGAGGGAGGGGTCAATCACCCATCTGCGAAATGGTTACTTTTATCGGCCAGACTATATGCCCTCCCCTTCTGTTGAGATCATACCCAATTAGTTAGTTGTAAATGATCAGGAACAAACATCTGTGAACTTAACCAGGTGTCACATTGCTTACTTGCAGTCCTTGATGGAGTCCTATTTTCTCTACTGTAACATGGTCACGTCTCTCCTTGTTTCTGGTGTGGCCCTCCAACCCCATCCCTCCTGTTCATATTCCTTGCAATTTCTTTAGGTAATACATAGATTTATCTATGAGTGTCTCAAGGTGGGCTGGGTGGGTTTGGACCTCAGAGCCACATATTAGGGAGTACATACGGCGCTTAAATTTCTGGGTCTGGGATACTTCACTTAATATAATTGTTTCTAATGACATCCATTTCCCAGCAAATTCCAGTAATTCATCATTTTTGATGGCTGAGTAGTACTCCATTGTATAGATGTACCACTGTTTCCTTATCCACTCATCAACTGTTGGACATTTGGGTTGATTCCATGACTTGCTATTGTAAACAGTGCTGCTATAAACATGGTCGTGCTTGTGCTATCGAGGTGAACCTCTGCTGTATGGGGGGTTATACCCAAAAGTGGAATCGCAGGGTCATATGGCATTTCAATCTTTACTTTCTTTAAGAATTTCCAGACGGCTCGCCAGAGTGGCTGTATGAGCCTGCACTCCCACCAGCAATGTAGGAGAGTTCCCCTCTCTCCACATCCTCTCCAGCACTTGTTGTTGTTTGTGTTGTGGATTTTTGCCATCCTGACCGGGGTGAGATGATATCTCAGGGAAGTTTTGATTTGCATTTCCCTGATGGCTAAGGATGTGGAGCATTTTTTAAGATATTTGTTAGACATTTTAATTTCATCCCTGGTAAAGTTTCTATTAAGTTCCAAGGCCAATTTTTTATTATTAATACATTTTATTATTATTTCAGCTCATACAAACTTAATAGGTACACCAGTTCCCTCCCTCCTCCTCCCCCCGTACCCCTTGCTCCCCCTCCCCTCACCCCTCCCTCCCTATCCCCCAGTGCCTCCCACCCCAATTCCCAGTGAGTCCTTTCTTGTTCATGCCTGACTTTTCTCTGGGCCCCCCTCTCCAATGATGTACAAGGACCCAGTGGCCTTTCCCTGAACCCTTTCCCGTGTTTCCCTTAAGCATAGGAACACTGCTGTGGCTGCCAATCCCTTGCCTCCAAGGATCTTGGTGCCTTTAACAGATACTAGACTTTGTGAGGTCAATAGTGTGTTGGACATTGCGCAGGGCATGTAAAGTCCAATTATGATTGCTTCAGCCCTAACTTATATGGAGTATCTTGCATATCATTGCTCCTCTGCTCCCTTTGCTCTTACACTCTTACCGCCCCCTCTCCCACAAATGTCCCTGAGCTTCAGGATGGGGAGAGATTAGTCTGGCCTAGTTCTAGGTGGTTGATATTGAGTCTCTGAAGTTCTGGATTGTGGTTTGTTGATTTTCTTTTGCAGTTTTGCTGCTCCTGCAATGCCCTTCACTCCATCCTGGTGGGCGTTGTATGTCACCCCCTGGCCAGAGATAAAAAGCTGTTAAACTAGAGTCTTGTGATAAAAGCACATTCAAAGGTAGATGTAATAAAAGTGGGAAACCACAGTGAGGGAGGGGTTTATCACCCATTTGCAAAATGGTTACTTTTTATCTGCCAGACTATATGCCCTCCCCTTCTGGTGAGATCATACCCCCTCAGTAGTAAATGATCAGGAACGAAAATCTGTGAACTTAATCAGATGTCTCATTACTTATTTGAGTCCTTGATGGAGGCCTATTTTCTCTGCTGTAACATGGTCCCCTCTCTCCATGTTTCTGGTGTGGCCCTCCAACCCCATCCCTCCTGTTCATATTCCTTGCAATTACTGTATTACAGAGATTTTTCTTTGAGTGTCTCTAGGTGGGCTAGGTGGGTTTGGTACTAGGAGCCACCTATTAGGGAGTACATACGGTGCTTAATTTTCTGGGTCTGGGATACTTCACTTAATATAATTGTTTCTAATGACATCCATTTCCCAGCAAATTCCAGTAATTCATCATTTTTAATGGCTGAGTAGTACTCCATTCTATAGATGCACCAGTTTCCTTATCCACTCATCAACTGTTGGACATTTGGGTTGATTCCATGACTTTGCTATTGTAACAGTGCTGCTAGGAACATGGTCGTGCTTGTGTTATTGAGGTGAAGCTCTGCTGTATGGGGGGTTATACCCAAAAGTGGAATAGCAGGGTCATATGGCATTTCAATCTTTAATTTCTTTAAGAATCTCCAGATGGCTCGCCAGAGTGGCTGTATGAGCCTGCACTCCCACCAGCAATGTAGGAGAGTTCCCTTCTCTCCACATCCTCTCCAGCACTTGTTGTTGTTTGTGTTGTGGATTTTTGCCATCCTGACCAGGGTGAGATGATATCTCAGGGAAGTTTTGATTTGCATTTCCCTGATGGCTAAGGAAGTGGAGCATTTTTTAAGATATTTGTTAGACATTTTAATTTCATCCCAGTAAAGTTTCTTTTAAGTTCCAGGGCCCATTTTTTAATTGGGCCATTGGTTTCCTTGCTGTTTAGTTTTCTAAGTACTTTGTGCACTCTGGACAGCAGAGCTGTATCAGATATGTGGTTAGTGAAGATTTTCTCCCATTCTGTGGGTTGCCTTTGAGCTCTTGTTACAATCTCTTTGTCTGTTTAGGAAATGTTGGCCTAGCCCAATCAGCTCCAGGGAGTTCCCTATCCTTTCAACTATGGTTTTTATAGTCTCTGGCCTGATATCAAGGTCCTTGATCCATTTGGAATTACGTCTTGTACATAGTGACAAGTACGGGTCCATCTTTAATCTTCTGCATGTGGAGATCCAGTTTTGCCAGCACCATTTCTTGAAGATGCTGTTCTTTTTCCATTGGATTCTTTGGGCCCCTTTGTCAAAGACCAAATGGCTGTATTTTTGTGGGCTTATATCTGGGTCTTCAATCCTTATCCATTGATCTGTATGTCTATTCTGGAGCCAGTACCAGGCTGTCTTTATAACTATGGATTTGTACTATAGAATTAGGTTTGCTATGGTAATACCTCCAGCAGTTGTTTTTGTTACTCAGGATTGTCTTTGCTATCTTGGGTCTTTTGTGCCTCCATATGAACTTTGAGATTGTTTGGTCAACTTCTTTGAAGAATTGCTTTGGGATTTTAATTGGTATAGCATTTAATCTGTATATTGTCTTTGGTAGGATGGTCATTTTTACGATGTTGATTCTGCCAATCCAGGAACAAGGGAGGTCTTTCCACCTTCTAGTGTCTTCTGCTATTTCTTTCTTTAGGATTTTAAAGTTTTCATTGTAAAGGTCTTTTACCTCCTTGGTTAGGTTTATACCAAGGTATTTCATTTTTTTAGGGGCTATAGTAAATGGGATTGTTTCTCTCAAGGCTTTTTCACTTCTTGCATTCTGGGCATATAGGAAGGCCTCTGATTTTTGCACATTTATTTTGTATCCTGCCACCCTGCTGAACTTCTCAATTAGTTCCAGGAGCTTCCTGGTGGAGTTTTTGGGATCACTTAGGTATAAGATCATGTCATCTGCAAATAGGGATAGCTTGACTTCTTCCTTGCCGATTTGAATCCCTCTTATGTCCCTTTCTTGTCTTATGGCTTCAGCTAACACTTCAAGTACAATATCGAATAGAAGTAGTGAGAGTGGACAGCCTTGTCTAGTTCATGATCGAAGTGGGAATGCTTCCAATTGTTCCCCATTGAGCATAATCCTTGCTGTGGGCTTGTTGTATACAGCTTTTATTATATTGATAAAGGTTCCTTCCATTCCTACTGTCTCTAGCATTTTGATCATAAAAGTCTGTTGGATCTTGTCAAAAGCTTTTTCTGCATCTATCGAGAGCATCATGTGGTCTTGGACTTTGGACTGGTTTACATGATGAATTACATTTATTGATTTGCGTATGTTGAACCAACCTTGTGTGCCGGGGATGAAGCCTACTTGGTCCCCGTGAATGATCTTTTTAATATGTTTTTTAATCCGATTTGCTAAGACTTTGTTGAGAATCTTTGCGTCTGTGTTCATCAGGGAGATCGGCCTATAGTTTCCTTTTTTAAGTGAATCTTTATTAGGTATGGGATTAAGATGATATTAGCTTCATAGAAGGAATTTGGTAGTGTTCCTTCCTTTGCTATTTGATGGAACAGTTTAAGGAGTATTGGTATTATTAACTCCTCAAATGTCTGGTAGAACTCTGTGCTGAATCCATCTTTTCCAGGACATTTTTTGGTGGGAAGATTTGAGATTACTTTCTCAATTTCCTCATATGTTATAGGACTATTTAAATAATTCACAACTTCCCTGATTCAATTTAGGTAAGTTGTATTTACTTAGAAATTCATCCATCTCTTTTGTGTTGTCAAACTTCACAGAGTATAAGTTTTTGAAATATGATGTTATAATTCTCTGGATTTCTTGGGTATCAGTAGTTATAACTTCATGTTCATTTCTAATTTTGTTAATTTGTGTTTTCTCTCTCTTGCGTTTGGTTAATTTAGCTAGGGGTGTATCAATCTCATTGATTTTTTTCAAAGAACCAGCTTTTTGACTGGTTGATTTTTTCTATCGTTTTCTTAATCTCGATTTCAGATATTTCTCTCCTTATTTTGCTAATCTCCTCTCTTCTACTACTTTTGGGATCAGATTGCTCTAGTTTCTCTATAGCTTTAAGCTGCCTTGTTAAGTTGTTTATTTCTGATGTTTCCATTTTTTTGATGTAGGCATTAAGAGCTATGAACTTACCTCTTAGAACAGCTTTCATTGTGTCCCAGAGATTTTAGTAAGTTGTATTTTAATTTTTGTTCACTTTCAGGAAATCTTGAATTCCCTTTTTAATTTCTTCCTGAATCCAGTTCTCATTCAGCATCGTATTGTTAAGTTTCCAGGAATTAGTGTATTTTCTCTTGTTTGTTGTGTTGTGGATGTTCAGCTTTAGGCCGTGGTGGTCTGATAGGCACAGGTTAGAATTTCAACTTTTTTGTACATGTGTAGATTCGTTTTGTGGCCCAGTATGTGATCTATTTTGGAGGAAGTTCCGTGTGCTGCTGAGAAAAATGTGTATTCTTTGGTGCGTGGGTGAAAAGTTCGATAGAGATCTGTAAGGTCCATTTCTTTAAGGGTTTGATTAAGGTCCAAAGTGTCTCTGTTAAGCTTTTGACCTGTTGATCTATCCCATGTTGAGAGGGCGGTGTTGAAGTCCCCAAGAATTATCGTTTGGGGGTTGATTTCTTGCTTTAGACGCTGTAGGGTTTTCTTAATGAATGTGGAGGGGCCCGTATTGGGTGCATATATGTTCAGTATTGTGAAGTCTTCCTGGTGAATTGTACCTGTGACCAAAATGTAGTAGCCATCCGTGTCTCTTATAATTTTCTTTGGTTTGAAGTCCACTTTGTCTGATAGCATAATGGCTACCCCTGCCTGTTTTCTGCTTCCATTAGCTTGTAGAATTGTTGACCAGCCTTTTATTTTTAGGGCATGCCTATGTTTTTTTGGTGAGATGGGTTTCCTGCAGGCAGCAGATTGATGGATTGTGATTTTTAATCCAAGTTTGTAATCTGTGTCTCTTGATCGGTGAGTTAATTCCATTAACATTTAGTGTTATATTGGAGAAACTATTTTTAATTCCAGACATTTATTATGTTTAGTAGTTTATATAAGTATATTGCTTCGCTTTTAATGGTGTTATACTTGTCTTCTGTTCTCCTAAATATGCCTGTTTTTTTCTTCAAGCTTGAGTATCATTTTTAGCATTTTTTGAAGGCTTGGTTTGGTGGACATATATCCCTTCAAGTTGTCTTTGTGCTGGAAAATTTTTCTTTCTCCCTCGATCATGACGGATAGCTTTGCAGGGTAAATCAGCCTGGGTTGACATTTTTGCTCATTCAATACTTGAAGTATGTCTCTCCAAGCTCTTCTTGCTTTTACTGTTTTGACTGAGAAGTCAATTGTTATTTTAATAGGTGTATTTTTAAAAGCGACTTGTTTTTTCTCCCTTGAAGCTCTCATCACCAGTTCTTTATCTTGAATGTGGAGTGTTTTGACTATTATTTGCCATGGCAAGCTTCTGTTTTGGTCATATCTGTTTGGGGTGCAGAATGCCTCTTGTATATATGTATGGGCCTCTCTTTTTTTAGATGAGGAAAGTTTTCCTTGATGATCATTTGAAAAATTTCCTCAGGGGTGATATTTTGAGATTCTTGCTCTGGTATTCCATGAATACGCATGTTAGGCTTCTTCAAGGTGTCCCATATCTCCTGAATATTTCTCTCAAGTATCTTTTTGCCTTTAACAACCTCTTCCATTGAGCTGGTTAATACTCCCACTTTATCTCCAAGGTCTGAAATTCTGTTTTCTGCTTCATTAGTTCTGCTGATAAGACTCTCTTTGGAGTGCTGGGTTGAAGATAACTTGTCTTTTAGCTCAGTTTTAAACTCTGCTTGAGTCTGCTTTAACTGCTCTATGCCAGTTTTTGTTTCTTGCACTGTTTTTCTTAACTCCTCCAAGTGTCTGTTGTGTTCCTCTTCAAAGCGATTGATTCGATTATTTAATTCCTCCCGATTTCCTCTTTCATAGTATTGAACTTGGTAATGATCATATTTTGAACATCGTTATCCTGGGTCAGGTTTTTTTGGCCATTTTCCATGGGTTTGTTCTGGTTGGAGTCTAGGTTCCGCGGTGAGTCACCTCTGGACTGCGCGCACGTCCCAGGCAGCGGAATGGAGGGAAGGGGAAAAGAAATATTCTGTAACTTATTCTCTTTTCTTAATCAGCAAAGGCATTTTTTATAATTAAACATAAATGACACAAACTTTGTCACAGTGCCCACTGTAGATTTATGGCTTAGCACAAGGTTCATCCTTACTGGGAAAACATCTCCACCATCCATTCCAGAGTTTTCCATCTTCCTTAACTGAAACTCTGAACTGGAGGCTCAGTTACTTGCTCTATGCCCAGCCTCTACTCCATTCTATTTCCTGCCTCTTCCATGCATTTGACTAGTGTAGGTACTCATGTAAGTTCCACCATAGCTAGCTTAATTAACTAGCACATTCTTAAAAGTTCATCCATGTAGCAACATGTCAGACTTTCTTTCCTTTTTGAAGGCTGAATAGTGTGTGTATAAATGTATATATATCACATTTTTCACATCTGTTGACCCACTGATAAACATTGACAACACTTGCGTGGCTTCTAATCATTATTAAATGGTTCATATATACCACCACACAGCACACTGAGATCCTGTCTTTATTGTCCACTTAAAAAATCAGCTTCTCTGTGTAAGCCTCTCTCTCCTCCATAATCTCCTCTGCTATTTATTTCCAAAGGCCTCAGTGTATTTCTGGAGGTTGAAATAAACTGTGTTTTAATCTTATGTATTTTCTTCTCTGCATGTCAGGGTCATTTAAACCATATTCCCAGGTGTAGTTCCATATAATAGCTGATTCATAACTGGTACCTAATAAATACAATTTTCAATATAATAATAGCAAATGTGACTTCTATCTTTTTTATTGTTGTTCAAAATTGAAAAGGCACATTGGAAATAACATTTTAATCAGTAATACGTAATTCTCATCCTCCATCTTCTGTAATAGCCTAGTGTGGCCTTCTCTTGCGTCTTAACAGAAGGCTGCAGCGTTAACCAACCTACCCAAAAGAAGATTCAAAACAGATGAAAGAACCCAGCAACTCTGTCTTCTCATGCTGCCCACTCTCCTGTCATTCTCAAGGGTACCTGAGTACACCCAGGGCTTCAACCTTCAACAAAGGTGAGGATTAACTCTTACCAAAGCTGACCCATCTGAGAGAGGGTGATTTGCTTTGTTGACTTCCAGCTCCCAATGGCTTCAAAGACAAACATCTCTCTGAGAAGATGCAGTGTGCATGTCTGATTGATGATGATGCTCAAACCACTGGCTGATGAGTGGCAAAAGATACAACACCTCAGTCCTCACAGCAGAAAGCACCACAGCCTATTCCACAGGGAAGGCAGTCCTCATCACACAAAGAAAGATTAAAGAAACCCTTCTGCCAATTACCACCCTTAGAAGCTCCTTCAAATCCAATTGCTCTTTGAAAATAATACAAGTGTCAGCATAACGCAGCAGACTGGCAAGACTCCAGTATCGGAAATGAGTGTTTCAGTTGCAAGTAAGACACGTAGCAAAAACATACCCAAGCCCATCTGCCCAGTCCATGACTTTATTTCTAACTGACCTGCAAATGTGTTTTAAATATGGGCATTGATAATGTCTTACTATTAAAGAATAAAATTAACAAATCAGATGTTGATCCCTTCTGCTGGACTTTCACCACCAATGTTGAAGGGGAAATAGGAGTTAAGAGCTCCAGTTCCATGCTAAAAAGCTATGGATGGTCTCATTTTAGCTGTTTTACATCTTTGTTATCTGTCAACAAGTTTCCATAAGTATGCAAAGGTTGATAACAGGCATTATGGAAAACAGCATAACACTAAGACAGAGCTACTACTGGACCCACATCCCATTATTGCGTATACCCCAAAGGAAAGGAAATCAATGTGCTAAAGAGACATCTTCACCTCCATGTTCATTGCAGCTGTATTCACATAACCAACATATGGAAACCCTCCATGTCTTCAAGTGCATAACCACATATGAGGAATGAAGTATGAATGTACAATGGAATGCCATTCAGACATAAAAAGATGAAATATTATCATTTTTACCACTGAAGAGGTAGACATACAAGTGGAATAAATTAGACACAGAAACACAAATATTTTATGATCTCACTCATTTATAAAATCTTAAAAAGCATAACTAGGGCTGAAGAGATGACTCAGGGGTTAAGACTCTGTCTCACAAGCAGAAGGTCCTGAGTTTGGATGCCAGGTCTCATGTAAAAATGCCAGGCAGAAATTCTGGCCTTTGTGGGCAGAATCTGGAAAATTTCAGAGCAACACAAAAAGGAGGTATAAGTAATCCAGGATGATTCCCAAAGTCACTCTTGGGCCTCCACAGGGACATATAGTGCTCACTGATATACACACGTGCACGCACACATGCACACACACACACACACACACACACACACACACACGCACTAAAGTTTTTTTTTTTAAAAAAGAAGCATAGCTAACTGATCAGCTGATTTTGTACAAAGTTAAAATTAAGTACAGAGTAGAAGAGGGTTTAACAGAATTGGGTGGGGCTGGAGGACATGGAAAATAGAGGGATCAACAGAGACAGTACCATACACAGGAGTGGTTGTTCTGTTATGTTGTTATACAACAGGATAGTTGTAGTTAATATGTTGTAGTTCATTTCAAAATAACTAGAGGAGGATTGGGAAGATGACTCAGGGTTCAAAGCCTTTGCCTCATGGTGCCATCTTCCTGCATGATTACTGATAAATGACCATCATATGGCTTAAGGGAACACGGGGTTTATTTCCTTACGATAGTCCAGTTACAGTTCTCAGTCCAGCTTGACAGGAGAACACTCACCATCACCAGGGCCGAGGGAACTGGCCACACCATCACCACATGACAGCTAAGAGATGGACAATCCTTACTTGCCAGACAAGCATGTCTGGCCAAGTATACAGAAGGATGCCAACTCTCTCAACCAGCTCTCCGTGATTTATTCCAGAGCCTAATCCCACCCACCATAGGCTGGGCCTTCCCCATCAGCTAAACAATCTCCTTCAGGTTCGCTCGGAACTTAACTCAACCACTAATTCTCTACAAATTCGCCCAGAGCGCAAACCCTAAATGGTCAAGTTGACACCTGTGCCTAATCATAACACTCCACCCCTTGTCAACTTGACATAAAAACATAGCACTTTTAAACTGTAACCTTCAATCCTTGTCCCTACAGATGTTAAAAGTTATCTTAAAAATATAATGACATTTCATGGACAAATTTAAAATATTCTCTCATTAAAACTTCAGTTCCAACATTTTAAAAGTTCAAAGTTTCTTAACCTTAAGAGTCTTAAATCAGAAAACTTTAATACTTCAAAGTATTAAATACAGTTAAATACTTTAAAACAGATAAAACATTAAAACAGAAGGATCTTAAAACAATAAGAAAACATTAAAAAGATCAAAGTCCAGCAAATCAAATACCACATCTTTTAATTCAACGTCCATCTTCCGTTGCTCATCATGTATTCAAGGTGGCTCAAAGATTCCAAGCATTCCCTGTCCCCGTTTGCAGCTTAAAGTTGTAAAAGCAGAGTTCCTTGAACCAGGCTTAATCTCCACTTGCAACCATCTTCAGCAGCAGTCCCACAGTTCTGGCATCTCCAACAGTACTCTGAGTTCCTCTGCAGCTATAAGCTTCACCTACTCTTCGCAGGAACTCCTCGCCTGCCATTTGGTAACAAGCTTTTACTGCTCTCCATGAACGCTGTAATCCCACACCAAAACCAGTACCACCTGGGGGACGCTGCCAGATTCCGAAGCAAGTTTGAAACATAGCTTAGTCCACTCGAGCCACAGCTGTATAAATTTTATGGGCTGATGGTGGAAAAACCTCTTTTAGGCAGCCAAACATCCAAAGGACAAGAAACGGCTTTAACTTGGGCTTTCGGCCCTTGAAGGAATTTGAGTTTTCAAACCACGAACTTGCCATATAGTGGTTTTCACGTCTTCCACCGTCCCAGTGCAAGTCACTAGATTTTCTTTCATTGATACTCATTTCTCCAACAGATATTCTGCTGCCTGCCCTTTGCACATCCAAATCTTCAAAGCTGCCAACACAGCTCTCCCCTGTCAAGCAAACAAGTCCATCATCTTTAAATTCAGCTTTACCAAAGTCTTTGTTCCCCTCATCACAAATTGTGCCCAAACAATCTCTCTCAGCAATTGGCCCACTAAACTCTGAAGAATGGTATTTAGAAATCCACAAAGTGAAAATTCTCAAGTATTTCCAACTTTGTCCAGTGAAACTGTTCAAAAGCCACAATATCCACATAGTCAGATCTATCAGCAATACCCCACTTCCTGGATACCAAATTCTTTTGCAGTCTGCCTGCATGGTTGCTGATAAATGACCATCACATGGCTTAAGGGAACAAGGGATTTATTTCCTTACGATAGTCCGGTTACAGTTCTCAGTCCAGCTTGACAGGAGAGCATGCACCAACACCAGGGCTGAGGGAACTGGCCACACCATCACCATATAACAGCTGAGAGAGGGACAATCTTTACTTGCCAGACCAGCATGTCTGAACAAATGTACAAAAGGATGCCAACTCTCTCTCGACCAGCTCTCCGTGATTTATTCCAGGACCTAATCCCACCCACCACAAGCTGGGTCTTTCCCATCAGCTAGACAATCTCCTTCAGGTTTGCTCTGAACTTAACTCAACTATTAATTCTCTACAAATGCGCCCAGAGCTCAAACCCTCAAAGGTCAAGTTGACACATGTGGTTAACCATGACACCTCACAAGCAAAAGGACCGGAGTTTGGATCCTTAGATCCCATGTAAAAGTGTCAAGTGGACATGGCAGCAGCCTTTAATTCAGGCTCTGGAAGGTGAAGCTTGGGAAACCCCAGAGCAAACCAATAAGAAGGTAGAGCAATCCAGGATATTGCTGATGTTACCCTTGGACCTTACCAGTGCACATACATGCAAAAATAAAAAATAAAACAAAATAACTGAAAGAGATCTTGAGTGTTCTCACCACACAGAAATGACAAGTGTTTGAAGCAATGGCTATGCGAATTACCGGATGCTGACAATCATATACCATGAGTGCATGCACTGAACTATACCACTGCTCTCTGTGATTACATATTATTGTTTTGCGCAATTCAAAGCAAAACACAACTTTTTAAAAAGTTTACAAATCACTCTGATAAATATAATAAAATAAAAACCCCAAAGCAACAGGATCATATGAAAAGTAGCCAGGACTCAGTTTTAGGAGGCTCAGAAGAAGCCCAAGCTCTGCCACCAACTGCAAGTAATGAGAGCCAAAACTACCTCCATTTTTCCCACTGGGAGCTGATATGACTTTATCTGATCCAGAAGTGAACAGAAAGATGAAGTCTACTGTAGGGAGGTTTGTTTACTTCTGGAGTTCCATGAGACTTTCTCCTCCCTTCTAGGGAGAATGTTTCAATCAGAGGAAATTTCTACACAAAAGAGACAGAACCCCCACTTCCCTTGGGTTAGTTTTCAAGGCCTGGCTTTCTAATGCATAGGTCGGCTCTGATTGCCAAGACTACTGGAGGCAATGTCCAACATGGTGCCATGATAATTCTGGAGCAAAAACACCCTACAAACACACACTGGCCAAGGTTATGCCTCCTAGACACCAGTGTTCTAGAGTTAAACACAGCCCTGATTTGTCTTTGACACTGACTCTTTGGCCCCAGTTTTCCATACAGTATCCAGGAACTTCTACAAATCTACTCGAGGTCATGCCAAGGACTATAGGGCAAAGAGTCACCTCCAAGGGGATGGAATGAGCACAAGGAGGCACCGGGGCTAAATGCAGCATGCATAGAGATGATCAGACAGTAGCAGCGCCCATGAGCCTACTACAGGAACTCAAGAAAGAGTCACATGGAGAAAAACTTCTTGCCATAGATATAGGATCTCAGCACAACTTTGACAGATGATGGTCTGAAATTACGGAGGAGAGAAGAAAGCATCTGGGTTAGGGTGAGACCATGAGAGAAAACCTGAAAGCCAGAATGAAGGTGCTTCACCTGGGTGACGTCACCCTCAAGGCCCTGAGTTGGGGACAGCAGAGCACGTATGGCACTGTTATCGCTACTTCAGACACACACGCACAGTGACACACACATATCACTCACAAATACTGCATGGTAAAACTTGAGAAATTTTAGTAAGATGTATATCCAGGGAACAGTTAGTTCACCCTCTTGGGAATACAGAACAAATAGTTTGAGATGCAGGGGAAAAAGTTGGACAGATGGGCTGAAGTCAAATGAAAAACTGACCTGAATCCAACCATAAATCAATTAAAGGAAATGCAGATCATTATAAAAAAGAAAGTCCTGGGTAACAACATGATAAAACATCTTGGAGTGCTATTTATAAAACACTTGCTGAGCAAGCATGAAGATTGTGATTTAGATTCCCAGAACACACATTAGAAAAAAAAAAAAAAAGCCAGGCGGATGAGATGCCCCAACTATAGTCCCAGGTCCAAAGGCAGAGGCAGGAAGTCCTGGGGCAAGATGGCTGGTTGGCTGCTGAATCAGTGAACTCTGAGCTCATGTGAGAGACCCTAACTCAAGAAATAGAGTGTCATCGAAGCAGATATCTGTCCTCAACCTCTGACCTCCACACACAGGTACATAAATGCATGTGAACCCTCACTCATACACACACCTACACATATATGAACACGCATACACATATGCACATACACAATAAACACTTCTGCTCACCAGTAGAACAAATAAACGACTAATCCTGGGCAACCATCGTGTTTCTTGTGCTTATCCACTCTGAGTGGTGCTCAGGTTGCAGCAGCCTCCGTCCTTTGCCATTCTCACGAGTGACAGTCACGAGAACACAAACAGCTCATGATGTCCAGCAATTTGGTGAGCAGAGGTCAGACGGGATGCCTGTCTCCATCAATGCTGTGCCCAGCTAATGGCCTGGCAAGTGGTACCACTCACTCAGTACTCACTCACTGAGTTCTCAGGAGGGAACAAGAAAAGGTAGGAAGGAGAAAAACAAAGCAAAGGCATCTTGTGTCTTTTTACACCAACTTTATTTTTCAATTTTCTCACTCAAGAATTTGCTCCATACGAGCCAGAGAGATAGTTCAGCAATTAAGGTCCCTGCTCACAGACCTAGTGACCTGAGTTCAATTCCTGGGAGTCATGATGAAAGGAGAGAACTGACAAAGAATTCTCTCACCAACATGTATTCTGCGCCTTATATAAGCTGATTGCTTCTTAGATGCCGGTAATATAGCAAGGACAAACAGACAAAAGAGAAATCTTACTGCCTTCATAGAACATTTTCTACAGTTTCATACTCACACATCAGCTCTTTTCTTTTTAATCTCTGGATCTTACAAAATGTAGCATTATTTAAAGCCATGATTTTCTCATAATGAAATTTATTTTAATTCAAATATATATGCATGCACATCTGGACAGTTGGCTATAGTAATATATACCTTCAATCTCAACATGAAGCAGGAGGATTATCACTAGTCTGAGGCCAGTCTCAGTGATATAGTAACTTCAAAGTCAGCCTGGTTTTCAAAGACAGACTCTGTCTGAAACAAAGAAAGAAAAAAATAACAACAGAAGACTTTAACTAGTTTTTGGCTAACAGGAATTAAATTCTTTTTCTGCAAGTTAATTTGATGTTCCTAGACTACTGAACTAAAAGCTGCTATGGGGCCCTGATGAGATGGCCCAGCAGGTAAAGGTCTTGCAGCCAAGACTGATGACCTAAGTTCAGTCCCTGAAACCTATAAGGTACAAAAAGAAAACAGACGCTCACAATGTCTCCTTCATACATGCTGTGACACACACATACACACACACACACATATACACACCATGCACACACACACACACACACACACAATGATAAATATAAATATTTAAAAGCTGATACACATAGATAATATTGGTCTGGTATTGAAGTACCTAGGAAAAAGGGATAAAAATTTATCTCATATTCTCCATGATTCTGATACAAACATAACTCCTTATAGTAACTGACATAAGCTAAAGCCTCACCAGATCAGAAAGTGGTTCCTGCCTGAAGGACTCACCTGCATGGGAGATAACAGAGGTGACTCAGTCTGTCTCAGTCTCCCAACCATCGCCACTTTTTTCCTAAAAAGAAAGAGACTTCCATAATACCCATAAACTAGAGGAGCACTCATCACTCAAACTAGAAGCTTCCTTTTGCAATGGAGAGTGTTTATTACATCAAGTTACAACTGGCCAAAGTGACTGTGGCCTACTTGTCCCTAGACAGGGCATCTAAGCCATCGCTCATCCCAAATGTCGCAGAAAAAAAGAGTGGTAAGATTGTACTTGAAGGGGGGCAGGGACATGGCCTTCTGGGCTGTTGTATCCATGAATTTACTGCAGCTATGCATATTCCACAAGACTAGGATCTGCCCTATAACATTTTACTACTGAAGGAGAATGATCTCAGGAGGTCTCAGCACCTTCATGAGAGTCCGTTGAAGGTTAAGGTTAATGCTGATGAGGGTGGGAGGGAAGATGCCCTCCTCAACAGCGTACCCACTGAAATATGATGCCTGCTCCAGCACATACTCAGAAAAAAGCTATCAGAGGCAACCCCTCTGAAAACTCAGTGCAAGAAGACATGAGAATAGAAGGGACATTCGCTGGGAAGAAAAAGGGTTGTAACAGGAATCCAGAGGAAACTCTGGGGCCCATAGAAGCAGACGGAGTGGGATGCATTGATGAAGGGAGAGGAGGGAGAGAGGGAAGGGGGAAGAAAAGAAAGAGGAAAGAAGAGAAGCAGGGATAGATATTCAATATGCCTGTAAAACTAGGAAATTTTTTAAAAAATTAAATGGAAAAATAAAAACATGATTTGAGTTTTAAAAAAAAAAGAAAAGAATAAGGGTTGAACAGGAAGAGAAAGAGGGATGGATTAGGGATTAAGGTGTAAAAATATAAATTCAGTATATTCATATATAACATCCTAAAAGAATTTAAGAAAAAATTTTTAAAAAGAGACTTCTTAGATAATGCTGCAGTTAGATTGTATGGTTGTTAATGAAGTTATGACAAAATAGCTTAAGGAACAAGAGGCTTTATTTTCTCTTACTGTTGTCTAGTTACAGTTCCCTGTCCAGCTTGGCAGGAGAGTCCACATCAACACTAAAGGAAGAGAAAATTGGTCACACCCTATCCATGTATCCACATGATTGCTGAGAGAGGGATGAGCCCTACTTTCCAGGCTTTGCATGTCTGGCCAAACATACTAAAGGATGCCAACTTTCTCAACCAGTTCTCTCCATTTTATTGACCTGCCCAGGGCCTAATCTTTTCCACCATGAGCTGAGCTTCTCCATCAGTAGGACAATCTCCTCAAACTTGCTCTGGGCTTAACTCAATCACTGATTCTTTACAAATGTGCCTAGTACTTGAACCCTCAACAGTCAAGTCACACCTGTATCTAACTGTGTAGCCCAGAATAAACAACATTAGCATCTCATAACCCTCGGTCTTCTCTTTATCGCTCAAGGGCATAGGCGCCTTGTAGCTTAACTTTGGTCTTTAATTAAACTACTTCTTCAAAATCCTAACTGCATTTCCACGCCTGGGTTTATTTTCATTTTGCTGGTTCCCAAAGACAAAAATAATTTGCTGCTGTATCTGTCTTAAGTTCTTAAAAAAATTATTAGTAGTTTTATAGCTAAGTTTCAGATGAAACAACAAGCATCCAGGATGGACCCCCATAGGGTTATACAATTCTGGCTTGAATCTCAAATTCCCACTGCCTGGTATTAGAAAGTTCTCCAGGGAGTCACAAATGAATATTTAGAAGCATAGTAAGTGCTAATCAAATAAATTCCTCGGATATATGCTTCATGTACAAAGTCCAAACGTTTTTGTAACCGAACATATTCTAGACTTTCCTGTCATATAATTAATTACAAAACTTTGTGTATGTATGTAAAACTATATGTATGTATGAATGTAGAAGACATACTCAAATGCATGCAAATGTAACAGAAGAGAGATTGGTTTTCTTGGTTCTTCTGGGGAAAGTTTCTGTTCCCTGACAAGCCGTGGAAGTTTCTAAGGCATCCCTAAAGGACAGTTGATTCTGTTGAGGACAAAGGAGTCCTGACTCAGTAGGGAAGAGGTGAAGCAGAGCCAAGACAAAGCCAGTATTTTCCAGAACTGTTTCCATTGGCATTCAGCCTTCCAGGACCGCCACAAAATACCTAAAAGAGCAAAGGTTTCCTCTGGCTCATGGTTTCACAGGTTTCAGTCTGTGGTCAGCTGACCTGACATTAGGGGGTTGTCCTAAGGCAACCCATTATGGCAGGAGCATGTAGGCTGGTCAGTCCACTAGAACGGAAAGCAAACAGGGAAGGTCAGGGTCTCCAAGTCCATTGAAGAGCATACCTCCCATGCCTTTGCTTCCACCACCAGGCCCACTGCCTAAGGACCTACTTTCTTCCACAAACTCCATCCTGAGGGCCAAACCTTCAACCAGGAGCCTTGGGAGATAGGGGATTTAAGACCCGAACTCTAGGTACCACCACTCAAGAGAGGAAGGCAGCTTTCCCCAGAAGCCACCTAGATTTGCCATCTAGGCAATTACTAGTTATTACTAGTGCCAGGTCCCTAGCACAGGCTTCTGGATCCAGCAAATAATACTTGGAGAAATTTGGATGTGAGATAAGCTTATGAATATTTTTTTCATCTATATTCCACACATTGTATTAGGTTTGCGATATTTGATCTAGAAATCTAAAAGCAGAATGATTTCAATTCCTGCTTCCAGAGAAGGAAGTTTCAAGCTCCCTGATTGCAGGCTTCCTTGAATTTGCTTTTTGTTTCTGTGCATCCACAAGTTTTGCATGAGGCCCCTCCGGAGTGAATTTCTGACTACATTCAGAATGGCTTTCATCGTCCTCAGGGTATTATTTGTGATTGGCTGATGGTGATAGTGATAGCTTCTCAACTTCTCCAGAGAGAAAAGAGACCACTCAGGGATCCACTTCCTCTTCTTGTGAGCACTCAATAGAGCCTGTAGACTTCTGAATATCATCATGCCACCTTGTTAATGTGACATCTCAAGCTGGGTCCAGTTGCTTCCTACCCTCAAAGAAGTTTTCAAGTCTGAGAGTTTGTTGAGGGAAGGTCAGAGAAAGAACAGGAAGTAGCTAGTCTTCCAAAAATAAGAAACTTCATTCCTGACTCTGGTGGCCACTTGTGTAGAAATGAGGGTATTTATTTCAAGATGCCTGCAGCTTTGGTTGCTTTATCATTTTAGGGGCTAACAACCCAGCCTCCCCTTGTTGAAAAGAACAATGTAACACTAAAAGGAAAACATGGAAGAAAAAAACCAAGATCTTCTAGAAAGATGTTCCATCAATGATTTTTAACTAACATTTTTGGAAAGTGTCCCTTTTAAGCTTAGACTTTTAAGAAACATTTCTACATTTTATATCTTGGAGCACACTGAAAAAAGCATACTTTGCATTTACTCGGCCAGTCTAGAACTACATTGGCTGTCATTCCCTCCCCTGAGTTGTCACAAGCCAACTTTTCTCCCAGTGTCATTTCCTGCTTTCTTCCTTGACCGATAGATTTTATTAGGCAAGAAAAAGTTCGATTCCTGGAAGCCCAGAACTGACTTCTGAGCTCTGCTCATTTACCATTAAATTAATTCATTCTCTTTCTCTCTCTCTCTCTCTCTCTCTCTCTCTCTCTCTCTCTCTCTCTCTCTCTGCTTAAAAAATAGACTGGGCTCATAAACATTATGCTGTGGAAGGGGAAAGCGTTCATGTGGTCTCACCCCTCTCTGAGTTATTACTACTGATTAATGCTGGCTGGGGGAAGGAGACCCACTTGCTTCAGTGGTGTCGCCACTGATACATTGTCTATGCCACACATTCCCAGGTCCATACCAATGCAGGCAATCTTTACTGAACTCAGTGAAGAGAGAGAGAGAAAGAGGGAGAGAGAGAAATAAGCATGATGAGGTAAGGTAATACAGAAAGGAAATAACAAAAATTCATTGTATGCATATATAAACTATCAATAAAATAAGAAAGAATTGTGTATTATTTTTCAAGTCATATTATCAACAAAGAAACAAAATTTTATGACAAGGACTAAATTACCCCAGGTAGCCTAATTACCATTTTTCCTTTGTTTCAAGCACGAGAAGTGCTTGAACATGGTGATGGTTAATATGGTGATGGTTCTTTGACACTGGATTTGCTGGACTAAAAATGATTCATCTTCAAGTGGTGGCTTCTTAATGACAAAGGAACTGCTTATAGGTTTTTCACACTAAATTCAAAGAGGCTGTGGCAGTTTTCCCTGTCAGTTTGACTTCTGAGATACGTGTCTCTGGGCACAGCTATGAAGAATTGTTCCGTTAAGGAAGACTTGTTTAGTTAAAGGAGACTTCTAGCAAGAGGTTGTCTTAATTATATAATTGATGTGGGATGATCTGTCCATAGTTGGTTGGACCATTCCTTAGGCAGGCAGGCAAGATGGACACAGAACTAGATAGCAACCCAGCCTGCAAAAAAAGAGCATTGGTCCTTGCCCTTCTACTTTCACTGTGGGTATGGCGTATCCAGGCTCCCATTGCTGGTATAACTCTCATGCATAATATACTGTAGCTTGAAAATATAACCTGAAATAAAAATTCTCTCATTTCCCTAAATGCTTTGGGTCAAGTACTGTCTAAGATGATTTGGTACCAGAGAATTGGAATGTTGCTGTGAAACTCAGACAGAAGCTAAGAGTAAGAAAAAGGCTAATTCTATAGATGCTTCTGTTACAGACATTAGTCATCATCAAATCTCACTCATCACACTGATATCTCCTTCCACACTCCAAAAGCAAGTAAAATTTTGCTAAAGCTTTTTCTTCTATTTTTCATTTTGACATGTAGTGTTCTGTTTCTGTGTGATCTGAATTGTCTGTTGTTATTTTTATTATTATTATTATGTTTTATAGCAAGAAATAACATCACACAACAGCTTAATTTTCTTATCTTACTTTATTACTTCATAATGTATGTAGCAGTAGTTTATCTCTTTTGTAGCCTGGTCTGATGACAACTTATCATGATTTAGGCATTTATTGTTCTATTGACAGACCTGTGTGTGCCTTGTTTGTAAGTTCATGCTGTGATAAACACACTTTGCTAAACACACTTTGCTAAATACACTTCTGGGTTATCTCATGTTGTGTGCCACAGCATCTCACAGTGGTGTGCTAGATACACTCCGATGACCCGTATGAACCAATAGGTGCACATCTCTTTGCAATGCTACCTTCAATATGTGTAGGTAGCTTGAAAGTGATCATGATGGAAGCATGCACACATGGGGAATGATAAGCCTACAAATCAAGCCCCGCCCATTCCCAGACTATTTTAATTAATTAATTAGCTAACTAAATTAATTCAGGTATTAGTCCATTTCCAGGGCACCACTGACTTCTACCAGTATAGCACTGTTGAAGTAGAATTGGCTCTCATCTAGCTAGGGTTATTTTCACTTTTTCTGGATATAATTAAAGTCACATCTATTCTTACCCATAAACATTTGAAAATACTGCATATAAAACACCTTTACAAAAGGTTGATAATGCTAGATACATTAGTGCATGCCTACATGAAAGATTAGAGTTGATATGTCATTTATTGCTTTTTGCTTACATTTTTCCCTAGAGTCTGTGAAGTTAAACATATTTCCATAGGCATAACACATTTGGAACCCATGCTTTTATAGTACCTTTTCTGTTTTAAAATTTGACAATCTCTTTCCTATTGAATTCTAGGAGCTCTTACACTATCTGTAGAATTAATCATTTCCTTCTACACAATTTATAATACCTCTAGTGTGTGTCTTTCAGGTTTGCTTGTATTGTTCACCATGGACTAGCATCCTGACCTGGAGAAAGTTCATTAGCATCTATGTATCACATCCCTGTAATATGTAAAACTGAAGTAATGGTAGCATCCCCTTCTCAGGTTTGTTGAAGGCCATAGAAAAATATCTATCAGCTCCTAACAGTTATTGTCATTATTATTATCACTTTATTAGGCTATGAAACTTCTTGCTTTCATATAATTTTTGCCTTTATGATTGTTTATTGAAGAAAAATTTCTCAAATTTAAGAGATGGAAGAATGAGCCATTTTATTTTTTCTTGGAGTTTTAGAATTTTTCATGTATAACTCATTCATATATTTGCTGCTAAATTTTTCTTCTTTTGATCTCAATCACTTCATCAGATTTTCTGGAGCCTATGAGTATTCAATAAATGCTTGCAGGAAGACGAGGAAAGAGATGCAGTAATTCTTAGAAGTAGGCTTGCCAAGAAGCTTAAAGAGGAGAGAACAGAGGACTTGGGGATGGATTCACTGCAAACTGTTCTCCTGACTTATGAAAATGCAAATTCCATACACACTTGTCATATTTATGTCCAATCTTACGAATTTAAAAATAGATACTTTTCTGACTGCAGACTACTTGGCCCTAAACAGGATACCTAAGCTACATCCACCCCCACCCCAAGGCTCAGTGAATATCACAGAAGAAAGAGTGGGATGATTGTTAAGAGCCCAAAAGTGGGAAGAAGTACAGAAGTGTAGCAAGATGCTAACCTCTGAACATGACAGGGCTATTGTATCCATGATTTCATAGCAGTTATGTATATTCCTGCAATACCTGCATGAGAATTGTCCTATCAACATTTCCCTATGGAAGAAGAACAACTCCCTAAGAGACTGATGGGGAAGAAATGGAGTTGCTTTTCTCAAGAGTGTAACTACTAATACATGATTCATGCTCTAGCAAGTACTCACACACATGTCATCAAAGGTAAAGCAAATGGAACCCAGTGAAAATCAGAGGGAATATGCGATAGGAGAAGAATTATAATGCAAAAAAGAATGGGATGTGGGATTGGAGATTAAGATGTGAAAAAATCGTAAATTCAGTATATTCATGAATGAAACAGGAAAAGAAATTAAAATTTGACTTTTTTTTTCAAAATAGCAAGAATTTTTGGTATCCAGGCTTTGAGATGTTTTACACTGCATAGAATAATGTACATTCCTAGAAAATAACATGCACTTTATTGCACCTTAAACTCTCTCTCTTTAAAGCATGTTTATTTTTTCCACATATTCTTGAAATTCTTAGGGGATGATCTAATTCAAATTTACAGTTGAAAATAAAGGCTAGGAGACAACCATGATTCTCCAGAGCTCCAGTCTTCCTATTTCCCTGCCAATCTCCATGGTACACACTCAATCTCAGTAGTATCAGCCCAGTAGATCCAAAAACTAAAGATACAGCTGTATCATTACTACCAGTTGAAATGACCTTATATGCAGAAAGTTTGGGGATTGCTAAACTAAACATGAGACAGTATAAAGTATAGATTTCCGTATATTTATTTGCTGAAGGTCAATATTTCAAATTGACACCAACTAGAATCCTAAAAAGTTGATTAGAGCTTACTAGCACTTTCTATTTGACAATTTCGATTACACTTATCACTCAAATAAGTTATTCAATGAGGATTGTCAAGTCGAGACTATCAGTTTTCTCATAATTTATCCCATTCCCATGAGTTATCCAATTTTGTTTCATGAAAAGTTCTATTTCAGTTGCCTAACTTAGGTTGTTAACCCAAAATAGTACAATAGAGTAGCTTTTGATTACAGATTATTATCCTTTTACAACCAAAATTTTTTTATTCAATTGTGCGTGTGTGCACGTGTGTGTATGTATGTATATGTGTGTGTGTGTAGAACCACGGAAGAATTTGGGAACCACCACGGACCACCTCTACCTCCTCCTTGTTTACTCTGCCCTGGGATTCACAGGCTCCACCCTACCAGACCCAGAAATACAGGCCCCTCCGCTTCCACCTGTGGTCTATATGTGGGGTCTAAGATCCGAACTCAGGAAGGCAGAGGCTTAACCCCAGAGCCCCCTCTCCAGACCCTACAACCAAAATTTTTGCACTAGTCATTTTGTATATGAAGTATATTAAAACGCACCCACTGTTGAAGTTGTGGTTGAAATCACAATGCAATATACACTCTCAAACCACTCTTACACAATTATCCCTTTGATTAATCATCATTCTAAGATGTAATTACTAGAATAGTACATGAAAGTTCATAAAAGTAGATGGAAACTGGAGAAAATAATGCAATATTTATGAAAATTTAGTTGAGACAAAATGAAAATTATCAACATACAAAGATGTAGAATGTCATTTTATACATAAATACATAAAAATTATGTATAACCCAAATTGGATGTTCATTAGTCTTTGTGTTTGTGAGTGTATGTCTGTGTGTACCTGTATGGGCATTGGTGCATGCATGCACAACACATATTTGTATGGTACATGCATTCATGATGTCCAGGGTCTGTCCTTGGCCTGGAACTTCATCAAGTTAGACTGGTTATCTACAGACTTCCAGGCTTCCACCAGTCTCCCTACCCTATCTCTCCATCTCTGGGATTACAAGAACCACCACAGCTGGCTTTTTTACACGAGTTCCGGAAGTCTAAAGTCAGGTCCTCATGTTTGCAATATGTCATGGTTTGAATATGAACTGCCTTCTGTGAGGTCATGTGTTTGAATCTTTAGCTGATGTTAATGTCTGGGAAGGTTGTGGCACTTTCAGGAGGTGGAACCTTACTGGAGGAAGGCAGGTCACAGGAAGAAGGTCCTGTTTCTTGCCATGCCTTCTGCTATGCAATTCATGCCATAATGAACTGTATCTCTCCTTGGAACCATAATTTGGAACCTTAAATTGCTTGAGCAACTTGTCTCAAGGCAGAAAAAGTGTATCTGGAGCACAAGACAAATGTTTTACTGACTGAGCTGTCCCCCCAGCCCTCATTAATCTTAGAGTGGCCATGAACCTATTCAAATTTAAATGGAAATAAAAATATATAAACATTTGTAAAATACTAGAAATATAAAATGATTAATTCATGTGGAAGTCAAAATAACAGCCATCATTGATGGTCTTCATTGAGCATCACCAGGTATCCACCCCTTATACCATTTCCTCCTTCCACACACCTTTGGAAAGTATTTTTTGTTCACTCTATTTTCCAGTTTTGCATTTAGCTTTCTGTTTTAGATATACAGTTTGAAATATTTGTCTTCATACTGCATGTATTGTATTATATAGGTAAAATATGACTGTACAATAAATAAAAGTAGAATTGCATTACTGGTTCTTTTCATTTTTGTACCACTCAATGAAGTTGAGCATATTCTCATATGTACAGTATACATTTGGTTGTCAAAATTATATATCTACAGTTACATATGCAACATATACAATTACATGTATAATATTATTTATAACATCTCTTTTCTCCTGGTCTGCTTAAATGGAGAAGGGGACCTTTCTTCCTGACTGTGACTAGCTGCTTCTAAGCCCTGCTGCCTAGACTTCCCCACTTCCCCACTTAGCTTAGACTGTGATCCAAAATAAACTCTTCATTCCTTGACAAATAGAGTTAGTCTATTTATTGTTCATTAATCCATTAGTTGCTCATTTTAATGATATATTCAATTTTGTATGGATATTCAAACAGAGTTGGTGGTATAGCTTATCAGTAAAGCACATTCTTAGAATGTGAAATCAATGCAAAGAACCATATTTTTTTAATTTATAAGATACCAGAAGTGTTACAAAGAAGTATCGAAAAGGCTCCCTTTACCCCACCCCGCTCCGCCGCTCGGGACAGTGCGCACGGTCCAGCCAGGCCTCACCCCGCGACCTAGGTAAGGTCTGCCCGCGCCCGCCCACCAGAACCCTGGTCAGCCCAAAGGGACCCGGCTCCGACTCCCACCATCCAGCCGGAGCCACGCGCAGGGCCCAGGGATGAGGAGGACCTCCCCCTGCGCCCGGGCGCCGCCCCAGCTGCCCTCAGGTTAAATAGTTTCACGCAGAGGCCCCCATCCTCCCATTCCCCACCCCGCTCGCTCCACCAGTCGGGGCATGCTCGCGGTCCAGCCTGGCCTCACCCGTGACCTAGGTAAGCTCTGTCCCTGCCCACCCCCAGAACCCCAGGCCAAATAATTCAGTTTAGTGAAATTGAAAGATCTTAAGAGTTAAAACGACAATGCCAAAGTCAAAGTGCAAATCCATGAGAAGCAACACTCAAGTAAATAAATTTCCCACTGAAGAAATTAATCCCATAATGTTAGACTCCAACCAGAACAAACCCGCAGAAAAAGGCCAAGAAAGCCTGACCCAGGATAACGACTTTCAAAATATGATCATTACCATGTTCAATACTATGAAAGAGGAAATCAGGGAGGAATTACATAATCAAATCAATCGCTTTGAAGAGGAACACAACAGACATTTGGAGGAGTTGAGAAAAACAGTGCAAGAAACAAAAACTGGCATAGAGCAGTTAAAACAAACTCAAGCAGAGTTTAAAACTGAGCTACAAGACAAGTTATCTTCAATCCAAAACTCCACAGAGAGTCTTATCAACAGAACTAACAAAGCAGAAAACAGAATTTCAGACCTTGAAGATAAAGTGGGAATACTAACCAGCTCGATGGAAGAGGTTGTTAAAGCCAAAAAGATATTTGAGAGAAATATCCAAGAGATATGGGACACCCTGAAGAAGCATAACATGTGTATTCATGGAATACCAGAGCAAAAATATCAAAATACCACCCCTGAGGAAATTTTTCAAATGAACATCAAGGAAAACTTTCCTCATCTAAAAAAAAGAGAAGCCCATCCATATACAAGAGGCATTCCGCACCCCAAACAGATACGACCAAAACAGAAGCACACGGCGGCAAATAATAGTTAAAACACTCCACATTCAAGATAAAGAACTGGTGCTGAGAGCTTCAAGGGAGAAAAAACAAGTCACTTTTAAAGGTAAACCTATTAAAATAACAAATGACTTCTCAGTCGAAACAGTAAAAGCAAGAAGAGCTTGGAGAGACGTACTTCAAGTATTGAATGAGCAAAAATGTCAACCTAGGCTGATTTACCCTGCAAAACTATCAGTCATGATCAAGGGAGAAAGAAAAATTTTCCAGCACAAAGACAACTTGAAGGGATACATGTCCACCAAACCAAGCCTTCAAAAAATGCTAGAAATGATACTCAAGCGTGAAGAAAAAAGCAGGCATATCCAGGAGAACAGAAGGCAAATATAACACCATTAAAAGCGAAGCAATATACTTCTAAAAACTACTAAACATAATGATGTCTGGAATTAAAAATAGTTTCTCCATTATAACACTAAATGATAATGGAATTAACTCACCGATCAAGAGACACAGATTACAAACTTGGATTAAAAATCACAATCCATCAATCTGCTGCCTGCAAGAAACCCATCTCACCACAAAAGATAGGCACACTCTAAAAATAAAAGGCTGGTCAACAATTCTACAAGCTAATGGAAGCAGAAAACAGGCAGGGGTAGCCATTATGATGTCAGACAAAGTGGACTTCAAACCAAAGAAAATTATAAGAGACACGGATGGATACTACATTTTAGTCACAGGTAAAATTCACCAGGAAGACTTCACAATACTGAACATATATGCACCCAATACGGGCCCCTCCACATTCATTAAGAAAACCCTACAGCGCCTAAAGCAAGAAATCAACCCCCAAACGATAATTCTTGGGGACTTCAACACCACCCTCTCAACATGGGATAGATCAACAGGTCAAAAGATTAAGAGAGACACTTTGGACCTTAATCAAACCCTTAAAGAAATGGACCTTACAGATCTCTATCGAACTTTTCACCCACGTACCAAAGAATACACATTTTTCTCAGCAGCACAAGGAACTTTCTCCAAAATAGATCACATGTTGGGCCACAAAACGATTCTCCACATGTACAAAAAAGTTGAAATTCTAACCTGTGCCCTATCAGACCACCACGGCCTAAAGCTGGACATCCACAACACATCAAACAAGAGAAAATACACTAATTCCTAGAAACTTAACAATATGATGCTGAATGAGAACTGGATTCAGGAAGATATTAAAAAGGAAATTCAAGATTTCCTGAAAGTGAATGATAACGAAAATACAACTTACCAAAATCTCTGGGACACAATGAAAGCTGTTTTAAGAGGTAAGTTCATAGCTCTTAATGCCTACATCAAAAAAATGGAAACATCAGAAATAAACAACTTAACAATGCAGCTTAAAGCTTTAGAGAAACTAGAACAATCTGATCCCAAAAGTAGTAGAAGAGAGGAGATTAGCAAAATAAGGGGAGAAATATCTGAAATCGAGATTAAGAAAACGATAGAAAAAAATCAACCAGTCTAAAAGCTGATTCTTTGAAAAAATCAATAAGATTGATACACCCCTAGCTAAATTAACCAAAAGCAGGAGAGAGAAAACCCAAATTAACAAACTTAGAAATGAACATGGAGTTATCACTATTGATACCTAAGAAATCCAGAGAATTATAACATCATATTTCAAAAACTTATACTCTGTGAAGTTTGACAACACAAAAGAGATGGATGAATTTCTAAGTAAACACAACTTACCTAAATTGAATCAGGAAGTTGTGAATTATTTAAATAGTCCTATAACCTTTAAGGAAATTGAGGAAGTAATTGTGAATCTTCCCACCAAAAAATGTCCTGGACCAGATGGATTCAGCACAGAGTTCTACCAGACATTTAAGGAGTTAATAATACCAATACTCCTCAAACTGTTCCATCAAATAGCAAAGGAAGGAACACTACCAAATTCCTTCTGTGAAGCTAATATCGTTTTAATACAAAAACCTAATAAGATTCACTTAAAAAAGAAAACTATAGGCCGATCTCTCTGATGAACACAGACGCAAAGATTCTCAACAGAGTTTTAGCAAATCAGATTCAAAAACATATTAAAAAGATCATTCACAGGGACCAAGTAGGCTTCATCCCCGGCACACAAGGTTGCTTCAACATACGCAAATCAATAAATGTAATTCATCATGTAAACCAGTACAAAGTCCAAGACCACATGATACTCTCGATAGATGCAGAAAAAGCTTTTGACAAGATCCAACGGCCTTTTATGATCAAAACAGTAGAGACAATAGGAATGGAAGGAACCTTTATCAATCTAATAAAAGCTGTATACAACAAGCCCACAGCAAGGATTATGCTCAATGGGGAACAATTGGAAGCATTCCCACTTTGATCAGGAACTAGACAAGGCTGTCCACTCTCACCACTTCTATTCAATATTGTACTTGAAGTCTTAGCTGAAGCCATAAGACAAGAAAGGGACATAAGAGGGATTCAAATCGGCAAGGAAGAAGTCAAGCTATCCCTATTTGCAGATGACGTGATCTTATACCTGAGTGATCCCAAAAACTCCACCAGGAAGCTCCTGGAACTAATTGAGAAGTTCAGCAGGGTGGCAGGATACAAAATAAATGTGCAAAAATCAGAGGCCTTCCTATATGCCCAGAATGAAAGAAGTGAAAAAGCCTTGAGAGAAACCATCCCATTCACTGTAGCCCCTAAATGAATGAAATACCTTGGTATAAACCTAACTAAGGAGGTAAAAGACCTTTACGATGAAAACTTTAAAACCCTAAAGAAAGAAATAGCAGAAGACACCAGAAGGTGGAAAGACCTCCCATGTTCCTGGATTGGTAGAATCAACATTGTAAAAATTACCATCCTACCAAAGGCAATATACAAATTCAGTGCTATACCAATTAAAATCCCAAAGCAATTCTTTAAAGAAGTTGATCAAACAATCTCAAAATTCATATGGAAGAACAAAAGACCCAGGATAGCAAAGACAATCCTGAGTAACAAAAACACTGCTGGAGGTATTACCATACCAAACCTTAGTCTATATTACAAATCCATAGTTGTAAAAACAGCCTGGTACTGGCTCCAAAATAGACACACAGATCAATGGATAAGGATTGAAGACCCAGATATAAGCCCACAAAATTACAGCCATTTGGTCTTTGACAAAGGGGCCCAAAGAATCCAATGGAAAAAGAACAGCATCTTCAACAAATGGTGCTGGCAAAACTGGATCTCCACATGCAGAAGATTAAAGCTGGACCCATACTTGTCACCATGTACAAGACTTAATTCCAAATGGATCAAGGATCTTGATATCAGGCCAGAGACTATAAAAACCATAGTTGAAAGGATAGGGAACTCCCTCAAGCTGATTGGGCTAGGCCAACATTTCCTAAACAGACATCCAATGACACAGTCACTGCTACCAACTCTCAACAGTTGGGATCTTGTGAAATTAAAGAGCTTCTGTTCAGATAAAGAGATTGTCACACGAGCTCAAAGGCAACCCACAGAATGGGAGAAAATCTTCACTAACCACATATCTGATAGAGCTCTACTGTCCAGAGTGCACAAAGAACTTAGAAAACTAAACATCAAGGAAACCAATGGCCCAATTAAAAAATGGGCCCTGGAACTTAAAAGAAATTTTACCAGGGATGAAATTAAAATGTCTAACAAATATCTTTAAAAATGCTCCACTTCTTTAGCCATCAGGGAAATGCAAATCAAAACTTCCCTGAGATATCATCTCACCCCAGTCAGGATGGCAAAAATCCACAACACAAACAACAACAAGTGCTGGAGAGGATGTGGAGAGAGGGGAACTCTCCTACATTGCTGGTGGGAGTGCAGGCTCATACAGCCACTCTGGCGAGCCATCTGGAGATTCTTAAAGAAATTAAAGATTGAAATGCCATATGACCCTGCGATTCCACTTTTGGGTATAACCCCCATACAGCAGAGGTTCACCTCGATAGCACAAGCATGACCATGTTCATAGCAGCACTGTTTACAATAGCAAAGACATGGAATCAACCCAAATGTCCAACAGTTGACGAGTGGATAAGGAAACAGTGGTACATCTATACAATGGAGTACTACTCAGCCATCAAAAATGATGAATTACTGGAATTTGCCGGGAAATGGATGTCATTAGAAACAATTATATTTAGTGAAGTATCCCAGACCCAGAAAATTAAGCGCCATATATATTCCTTAATAGGTGGCTCCTAATACCAAACCCACCCAGCCCATCTTGAGACACTCATAGGTAAATCTATGTATTACCTACAGTAATTGCAAGGATTATGAACAGGAAGGATGGGGTTGGAGGGCCACACCAGAAACAAGGAGAGAAGTGACCATGTTACAGTAGAGAAAATAGGCCTCCATCAAGGACTGCAAGAAAATAATGTGACACCTAGTTAAGTTCACAATTCATTCCTGATCATTTACAACTAAGGGGGTATGAACTCACCAGAAGGGAAGGGCATATAGTCCGGCAGATTAAAAAGTAACCAATTTGCAAATGGGTGATTGACCCCTCCCATTGCCTAATGCCATATGACCCTGCGATTCCACTTTTGGGTATAAGTATTACATCTACCCTTGAATGTGCTCTTATAATAAGACTCCAGTTTAACAGCTTTCTGTCTCTGGCCAGGGGGTGACATACAGTGCCCATCACGATGGAGTGAAGGGCATTACAGGAGCAACAAAACTGCAAAAGAAAATCAACGAACCACTATTCAGAACTTCAGAGACTCTATATCAACCACCTAGAACTAGGCCAGCTTAATTTCTCCCCATCCTGAAGCTCAGGGAAATTTGCGGAAGAGGGGGCGGTAAGAGTATAAGAGCAAAAGGATGGGAGGAGCAATGATTTGCAAGATACTCCACACAAGTTAGGGCCGAAGCAATCATAATTGGACATTGCATGCCCTGCGCAATGTCCAACACACTATTGACCTCACAAAGTCTAGCATCTGCTAAAGACACCAAGATCCTTGGAGGCAAGGGATTGACAGCCACAGTAGTGTTCCTATGCTTAAGGGGAACACAGGAAAGGGTTCATGGAAATGCCACTGGGTCCTTGTATGTCATCGGAGAGGAGGGCCCAGAGGAGAGTCAGGCATGCACAAGAAAGGACTCTGGGAATCAGGGCGGGAGGCATGGGGGGATGGGGTGCGAGGGGTGAGGGGAGGGGGAGCAAGGGGTTGGGGGGGGAGGAGGGAGGGAGGGAACTGGTGTACCTATTAAGTTTGTATGAGCTGAAATAATAATAAAAAATGTATTAAAAAAAGAAGTATCGAAAAGGGGGAGATGCAATCACAGAGTTCAAGAATGTATTGTATTTTCCTTCATGTGATAATGCTCTGTTTCCATCATCCCTCACCAGACCCCAAGTTTCATGGGACCTGGCTGTTTCACTCCAGCTCAGCACCTGGTCAACTAGGCACTCCAGAGGACACTGAACTTCCCTAACTGTGGAAAGTATCTAACTTGATTAACACCAAAAGACATTCATAACCACCCTCATTATATTAAAAAAACAGTTAAAGAACTTCTTAGTGCTTTAAAATTAGTGCTTACAGTTTTCTTTGCCTCTGTGCCCTAGCATTCCTTTCCAGACATCATGAATAACCATAACCAAGATGAACCCGCCCAGATGACATGCACAGATGCCAGAGCTTCCTCAAGAGCCAATATTCAGCTTTGAACCATCCCTACCCTTTATATCTCTCCTATTTCACTAACCAGCCATCAAAATGACAAAATAAATGGATGTGATTTTTACATTGTACAAAACGACTCCATTTCAATGAGTTCCAGCCCTTCTGCCTCTTTTGTGTGAGTGAGAGCTTGGCTAGAGAGTGCCTGAGGGGATTGGCCTGGAATTGAAGATTGAAGAGAAAGCAGAGAATTAGAAAAGTGGGATCATTAGAATGCGTTCCATGAAAACATAGCTAGCGCTTGCATTTCAGGCATAGCAGTCCACCCACTAAGTTGGCACTGCCCCAGACCCAAGAACCAATAAGCTGCTGCTCCATGGTTCCCGGGGTTCTCAGGCAAAGAGGTAGGCAGCTTTCTCTTCTGATCATGATCAAAAGAATAAATTACTCAACACTAGATAATCCGACTGCATTTGGAGCTCAACAATAGACAGTTCCGCTGCGTTTGAAACTGAAGCACTGCAGAATGTTGAACGAAACAGCTGCTTTAAAGACTGGCATGGGTATCAAAAATATTAATCTAACTTAGGACCACTTCACTTTAAGGCAGGCTGCCAATTTCAAAGAAGCTGCAAAATCACCTAGGAAAGTACTCCTAGAAGGATCTATTTTGTCATAATATTATGACAAGATCATTTATTTATTTGCTTGTGTTTTTTTTCTTTGGAATGTCAAAGACAATTAAATAATCATATAGACCTTTTTAGATCAACCAGGTCATCATTTTAAAAAAAATAAATAAATGGAGACTATATCCAGCTTGTTCTAAATACCATAGTCCTATTCTGAGAAGTTTTTCTCTGCAGGGAAATTCTGTGTTCGAACATACCCTTGGTGCCCCATGTTTACTACTGTTAAGTTCTCACTGATACCACCCTACTGAACACTTTCTGCCAGTCAGTGAAACATGAGCTAAATTTGTCTTGCAGTTCCTGAACTTTCATTTATTCAGCAACCACAGAAAACAAGTGATGAGCGTACATTGTTATTAAGCTAGTGGTTAGAAGTTCCTAACAACCTAAAACCATTGCTTGGAGCCGATGGTTTAAAATTCAGATTAATATATGGCTGTTTACACCACAGAGGAAATACAGACGTCTAATCGGGATGTGCTTGAAGTCCACAGAGTCGCCTGCTTCCCATCAGTAATCCTATATGCCAAAACATTTTCTGAGAAGTCCATTTATAGATGTATTTTTGAACTTCCTCTGGGTCCTCCTATGGGAAGAAAAACATCCCTGAAAAAGTACAATTGTGCAAAACAGAAAAAGGTAGGAGAACTAGGAAGCAGATATGAGCTGCCTGTGACCTCTGAGATGGCCTTTCAGAAGCCAATTAGCAGCACATGTGACCTGGCAAAATAGGAGGTGACAAATCCTATGTGCTCCACAAAAATATCTCACAGGAAATAAAAACAAGGATGTGTGTGCATACATATATATGTACACATGCCTAAATAATTTTTTTACAAAACTGTAGCTTACTGGTAAAAATATTACAATAGAGAATTCTATGATCAAAAGTTAACTAAGTTTCTATCATTAATTTTGGGGCTCCTCTTCTAAGTGATGAACTAGTGTAGGTATCTAAATACCAGAAGAGAAGGAACTTTCTCTGGGGCCAAAATAAGAATCTTATCTCTTGACCCCAAAACACCACTTTATAGAAAGATAAGGACTCTAAAAGACTGAATGCAAATACTGAAGAGACAACATATACTCTGAACCCAAAGATCACTCTGAGCCAAAGGAATTAGTAAATATTTTGAGAAGAGGGGAAATGCTGTCATTTAGAAGCAAATGCTTCCTGTTCTGGCATTTTCCTTAGGAACATTGTTTGAATGGTAATATAATCACTTAAAAAATCACTTAGTAGGCTACTGTGTTCGTATAATTGCAGCATTTTCTTCCTTCATTCACAATGGCCAAGTAAAATCTTCCTTCAAAAACCATAACATTGATACTTTTAAGCGGGTGGTGAAATAATGCCCAATAGCACCTATTCTGAACCATAGCAAATATAGCAAAACAGCAACATGTTTGAAAACCAAGACTGTTTTCTTAAGGGAACTACTACAAGTCCGTTCAAAGTTTGCTCTCTCAAGACAAAGACCAGAAGGTAAGGAAATGACTGAAATACACACAGTCTGCAAACAGACAAATGCCCAGAAACAGAGGGATTGCAGAAGAGCTTATTCCCAGCTTCTCAAACTGCTTCCAAAAGTAAAGACTCCTTCCAGAAAACTGATAACAAGTGCCCTAAAACCAAGTGTCCTAAATAAAGCCACAGACCAATTTCCTAGAAAAACATAAAGAAGAAATTCTTAATGAAATGCCTACAAACTAAATTCAAAATCTCATTAAAACCATACACCATGAACAAGTTAGTTTCATTACACAAATACCTAAGTGGTGTCATATACTCAGATCGACAGATATACTCCAGCACATCAACAGATTAAAAGACAAAAGTCATACCGCATCTCAAATAATGCAGACTTTTGACCAAGTACAACATGCCACAAACCAGGAAGAGGAAGAACATGTCTCAACATAATAAGGGATTATAGACAACAATTCAAAATCCCTAATGTACAACCTGAAATTGAAACTTTTTCAGGCATGATCAAGGACTTTTTGGAAAGGACTCAAATGTCATAGAAAATAATGCCAAGAAATAACAAATGGTATTTCATGAACTTAAAGAGCTTCCATAGCAAAGGAAACTATCAGCAAGTGAAGCAGACAGTTACAGAAACGAGACAGCATCTTCTCCAACTATACATCTGACAGGAATTAACATTTATCATCTAAAAAGAAATAAACACCAAAGAACAAGACATCTAATTAATAAATAAAGTGGACCATTCTGAATAAAAGGGGAGAATGAATAATCATTAACTGAAAGTGTTCAACATTCTTAAGCATCAGGGAAATGAAGATAAATACTGCACCGTAATCCCAGCATTCAGGGAGCCAAGGCAAGGGCAACAGAATTTCAAGGCCAGCTTCAGCTATATGTTAGATTTGGAAGCAACTTGGGCTACATGAGACTTTCTCTCAAAATCAGAACAAAACAAAACAGAGCTTTTAGATTCTATCCCACACTGGCCAGAATTGCTATAATCTAAAAATCAACTGACAATAAACAAATGATATTTAGTAAAAAAGTGGGGAAATAGGAAATTTTATGTTATCTCATGAGTGTAAGCTATAACAGCTACTATCAATGTGGAGACTCCTCCAAAAACAAAAACTGTAACTATTGTATAATCCAGCTAGATCATGTGTGGCTTTATTCCTGAAAGAATTCAAGTGGAATCCAAGAATCCATTAAATGATGTACAGGGGGCTGGAGAGGTGGCTCAGGGGTTAAGCCTCTGCCTTGCAGGCGGAAGGTCCTGAGTTCAGATCCTAGACCCCACATATAGACGCCGGGCAGAAGCGGGGGCGGCCTGCATTTCTGGTCCTGGTAGGGCGGAGCCTGTGAATCCCTGGGCAGAATAAACAAAGAGGAGATGGAGGTGGACCATGGTGGTTCCCGAATTCGCCTGTGGTTCTACACACACACATACATATACACGCACACACACACACACACACACACACACACACACAATTGAATAAATAATAAAAATTAAAAAATTAAATGATGTACAGTTACCAAGAAATGGAACATCCATAGATGGCCACATATAAATCAATAAATAAAATGTGGCACATAAGCACAATAGTTAGATTTAGCCATTAAAAAGAATGAAATTGTATCATTTGCAGGAAAATGGATGGAACTAAACATCATATAAAGCAAAATAAGTCTGTTTAATAGTGGCATAACTGGGGTTGGAGAGGTGGCTTAGGGATTAAGCTCTGCCTTGCAGGCGGAAGGTCCTGAGTTCAGATCCTAGATCCCACATATAGACGCCAGGTGAAGCGGGAGGTGCAGGCGGTCCATGTTGGTTCCCGAATTCGCCCTTGGTTCTACACACACACACACACACACACACACACATGCACACACACACGCACAATTGAATAAATAATAAAATAGTGGCATGACTATCAAGTAGGCAACCAACATTTTTCTAATCAAATTAAAGGCCTGCTTATAATACAGGAACACATTCCTGTTATTGTACACTAGAACGGCAACCTAGGAAAGGGAAGAACATAGGTCCCAGTGGGCAGCAGGCAATGAATTTTTAGCTAAGAAAACACTACATCAAACTGTTTCTTAAACATCTATTACTAGACCCATAGATTGGAAAAACATACAACACTCAACCTCAAAGCCTCATCCTACAACAGCAGGTGTTTGCTACAGAAAAGCACAGATCACCAAAACGCAGAAAATAAGTGACTGCAGACTGCTTGCCCCTAAGCAAGACATCTAAGTCATACCCATCCCCACCCCAATGCTCAGGGAACATCACAGAAGAGGGAGTGCTAAGATTGTAAGAGCCTGAAATGGTTCAGTGGCAGGCCAGACATTATCTCCTGGACATGACAGGGCTGTGGTATGCATGCCTTCATGGCAGATATGTATACTTTCACAAGAATTACATAGGAACTATCCTATCAACATCTCACTGTGAAAGAGGAAAGATCTCCAGAAACTGCACACCTCCCTAAGAATCCGTGAGGCCTCATGTTGATAGGGAACAAGAAGATGCTTTCCTCAATGGTATATCCACTGACCAAGACACTTGCTGAAGCATGAATTATTCCAGGCATGTTGTCATTAAAGACAAACTAAATGAAACACAATTGGCCACACAAGTAAAAAGATTTGAAAATAGGAGGAAGTCTACAAGGGGATGAAAGATAGTAAGGGGAAAAGAAGGGGTGATGCAATTGGAGATTATGGGGTGAAATATCACAAGCTCACTATATAAATGTATGTAACACTGAAAAATAAACTTTCATGTTCTGAATTTAGAACTGGTGAAAATAGTATCAATCCTCAAATTTCACAGGAAAGAGAAGTATATAAATTATGTATTGCTATATGTCTCTAAACCCAGTCACAATAAATACAAGTAATAATATTCAAATTTCAAGACAAAAATCATGCATAAGCTCTAAGGTGATGGCTCAGTGGTTAAAACGCTTGCCACACAAGCAAAAGTACTGGAGTTCAAATCTCCAGATCTAAGGCAAAATGCCAAGTGGGTATGCAAGTCCACCTGCATTCTAGAGTAGAGGCTAAGAGTCCCCGGAGCAAACAAGCTGGTCAGACTAGCTTTATCAGCCTGTTGTGGGTTTGATTAGAGTCTCTGTGTCAAAAGAATAAAGCTGCAGAGCGATTAAATGCGTTCCCAGGGTTAACCAAAGGTTTCCACACATGCACGTGCACGCATGTGCACATGCACCCTCTCACACAGAAGCATGGTCACACACGTGTGTCTGCAAACACACACGTACACAAGAAAATTTTAAAAGAAAGAAAAAGTGTTCAGAAAAGGAAAGATATTCCGAATCAATCACTTGACATAGTAACAAAGAATATTGGCAAAGCTGAAATAAAAACTATAGCAGAATATAGAGGCAGAATGTAGAGCATAAGAAAAATGCAAAGGCTAGTGGAGGCCAGCTGCTAATTTCTTCTCTCTCCTCTCTCTCTCTCTCTCTCTCTCTCTCTCTCTCTCTCTCTCTCTCTCTCTCTCTCTCTTTCTCTCCCCCCTTCACTCTCATTCTCATTCTGTGTGTGTGCAAACATGGACGCCAGAAGACATCCTAGTTGTCATTTCTTAGGTTCCAGCCTCTCCCAGTCTCCCCAGCACTGGGATTACAAGTCTCTGCCACTATGCCTGACATTTTTACGTTATGGGGACTAAACTCATGTCCTTGTTCTTGGATGGCACACACTAGACTGAGTCACCAGCAATTAATTTCTAAAACTGTACCTTAAAAAATGAGAAATCAGAGCATTTTTAAAAAGCAAAGCAATCCCTGCAGAGGCAGGCAAGAAGAGGTGGAAACCATTGCTCCAGAGGCACAATCTGTGGGATAGAAAAAAAGGCAGAGCAGAACAGCACTGTTGTTTTTAATTAGTCTATTAATATTAGCCAGTTTTGTGATAATGCTTGCTTTGAAAATTGCACTTGCTCTAGCACAATTAATTAACTTATTTATTCAGAACAATCTGACCATTATTTAAATTAGTCATTTTCTGAAGAATGATTGTTTCTGCAAAACCATTAAAAGGTCTGGAAATAAAACTGAGTAGTAGATGCTTGCTCAGCATGTGCAAGGCCTTGAGTTCCATCCCTAGAATCACAGGAAGAAAGACAAGAAACGATTTTAAAAAGGAAACTTGAAGAATGTTTCACAGGCCGAATAGCCTGGAAGGAATAGATAAGGACACAAGCTCCTCTCAATGCTTCTACGAACCACCTCTAGTCATCATGCATATGAGCCACACAGCCCTTAGAGAGAGTATCATAAAAACAGCACCAAATGTTGGAGAGGATGTGGAGAGAAGGGAGCTGTCATACATTGCTGGTGGGAATGCAGGCTTATACAGCGATTTAGTTAAAGATTGAAATGCCATATGACACTGCTATACCACTTCTGGGAATAATCCCCCATAATGCAGAAATTCACTACAGTGACACAAACACAACCATGTTCATTGAAGCACTGTTTACAATAGCAAAGTCATGGAATCAACCAAAATGACCAACAGTTGATGAATGGATAATAAAACTTTGGTACATTTACACAATGAAATACTACTCAGCCATCAAAAAAAATGAATTAATGAAATTTGCTGAGAAATGGATGAAATTATAAAAAATTATATTGAGTAAAGTATCCCAGACACAGAAAGTTAGACACTGTATGTACTCCCTAATAAGTGGATCCTAGTTCTAAACCTACTTAATGACATATTCAAATACCTGTAATACCTACTGTAATTGCAAAGGCGATAAGGGATCATGCTTCAGTAGAGAAAATAGGCCACAGTGAAGTATTGCATGTAAGTAGCGAGACATCTGGTGAAGCTCACTCTCACTTCCCTTCCTGGTCACTTGAGACTGAGCAGGTTTGATCTCACCAATCAGGGAGGATATAGGAGGGCAGATAGACAGTAACCACCTGGCTAATGGGACACTGACCCCCCTCACTGCTATATCTTACTCCAATTCTTCCATCTACCTTTGAGTCTCCTCTTATATTAAGATCTTCATTTAAACAATCTTTTATCTTTGGTTAGGAGATGACCCTTAATACCAATCAGGATGGAGCCAAGGGCAGTTCAGGGAAAGAAAAACTGAAAACAACAACAAACCATATTTCAGACATTAATCACCTGAAACCAGACCAGCCAAATCTCTCTCCATCCTAAAGCTCAGGGAACCATGCGGAAGAGGGGGTGGCAATATTATAAGCCTAAAGATGGGGAGAACCAATGATATGCAACGATATGCAATGATATGTAAGATACTCCATATAAGTTAGGGCTGCAGCAGCCAGAATTGGATTTTGCCTGACCTGCACAATGGCTGATATGTCAACAACCCCCCCAAAGTCTAGCATGGATCACAGGGGAGAAGGCTCCAGGCAGTAGGATTCTTAGGGGCAAGGGACTGAACAGTCATAATAGAGTTCCCATACTAATGGGGAGCTCCAAGAAGGGGCTCCAAGGCTATGCCATCTAGTCCTGAACCCTCACTAGGGTGACTCAGAGAGAGGTTTAGCATTCATACAAAAGGATGCTCCAGGAGATAGGAAGGAGGAAGGGGGTGGCACTGGGAGAGTGGGAAGTAGGAAGGGGAGTGAAAGGAAGGGGAGAAGGGGAGAATGCAAGGGAAAATGACTCGGGGAGGGGAGGAGGGAGGGAGAGGATAGGAGTACCTATTGAGCTTCTGTGATTGGGAAAAAAATAAAATGTGGGAGAAAAAAATTGGAACAATGAACTAGAGCAAAAATAGAGTGAACAACAATAAACATAATGGATATTGAGCAAAAAAAAAAAAAAAGAAGAGTATCATGCTTTCATTGAGATGGGCAGGAAGGCATACATGCAAGTGTTTGTCCAATGTAACCATTGGACCAGTCCACTAAGGAACTCAGAAGGAATGCATGACTGGAGGTGATGGAAATAGGAACGTTCTGCCTGGATGCAGAAGTGAGACACGGGGCATGGCCTTTGCAGGATATGTCTTGGACCTGACCTTGTCCTCATTCTTTGCTTCCTGGCTGCCATGTGGTGAGTAGTTTCTCCAGCATTCCCTTCCCCCAGAATCTGTCTGCCTTGAGACAGCCCTGAAAGTAATGCAGTTAACTGATCAAGAACTCAATCTCTCCAACTATGAGCCATAATAAATTTTTCCCTTTGTTTATTTTTTAAGACAGTGTCATATGGCCAGTCTAGCCTTGAACTCCTGATCTCTGTCTCCTGAGAGCTGAGAGCATTGAACTATATTCTTACCAGATACTTTTTTCATAGCAACAACAAAATCTCACTGACACACTCTATGACCATTTGATGTAGCTTTTTGTGTGGTCTGAAGTTTTCAATTCATTGGTTAAATAACAGGGACTGTGATTGTTGGATCATACCAAGATAGTGAGTGTATTTTTGTTAGGAACTCCCAAGCTGTGTTCAGAGTGGCTGATCCATTTTATATTTGTACCAGCAACAAACGAGAGTTCCTATTACTCTGCATTCTTGTTGTTTTTTGAAGTTGTCACTATTTTATAGTTTAGCTGTTCTAGTAGATGTGTAAGCTATCTCATTGTTTTCATTACAATCCTCTGATAGCATAGGAGCATCTTTTCACATGATTACTTTCCACCTGAATATCTTCTTTGGTGAAGCATCTGTTTAAGGCTGTCTTCCTCTTATTTTTTTTTAATTGGGACATTTGTTTTCTCACTGTTGATTTTTCAATGTTCTTCCTATAATTTGGATGCCAATCTATTATCAGATATGTTTTTTTCAAAGATTGTATTGTAAATCTGATTCAACTTCTTATTTCCTTAATAGTACCTTTTACATAGCAAAAGTTTTAATTTTAACAAAATCAAATTACCCTTCTTCCTTTCAATGGATCGTATGATACCATTCTGAAAACTTAGTGAGGCTTATTAACTGATTAACACTGCATGTAACAGCATGTAACAGCCATTGACCATAGTCATCCTTTTCAACCATTCATTTATTCTACCACATGTTTCCATCTGGGGTAAATTTCTCCAAAATAATAGAGAGGTATTTAGTAACTTTCTCTGGTGAAAAACTGAAAACTTACTACAAAAGAGGATAAAAGACACATATCTTATCCTATCTGAAAAACAGATATATGCTTTAAGAAATTGTCAGCATTTCAATATCCTATAAAAGAAATAAACTGATAGAAGACAAGGAATATATCACACTAAAAGATGCTCCAGGGATTGGGAGGGAGAGGGAGGCTCTGGGAGAAAGAGATGGAGAGGGGGTGAGAGGAAGGCAAAAGGAGGGGAGGAGCAAGGGGGTCTGGGGAGGGGTGGAGGAAGGGAGGGGACCAGGGTACCTATTAAGTTTGTATGAGTAGAATAGAAAGAAAGAAAGAAAGAAAGAAAGAAAGAAAGAAAGAAAGAAAGAAAGAAAGAAAGAAAGAAAGAAAGAGAGAGAGAGAGAGAGGGAGGGAGGGAGGGAGGGAGGGAGGGAGGGAGGGAGGGAAAGGAAGGAAGGAAGGAAGGAAGGAAGGAAGGAAGGAAGGAAGGAAGGAAGGAAGGAAGGAAGGAAGGAAGGAAGGAAGGAAGGAAGGAAGGAAGGAAGAAAGACAAAGAATATAGCTGGTAGAATGCTTGCCCAGTATGCACAGGTCCAGGGTTCAATTCCAAAAACAATTAAATAAATAAATTAAAAGTTGATGGAAAGATTAAGAGAATAAATCAGTACATTAAATACCATTCACACGTGAATTTCAATCATGAAATATTTTAACAAATAGAAATAAAAATTCAGGAATGCAGAGTAAGAAGCGCCATTGATTGTGAAACAAATCCCAAGATTCCATAGTATAAGCCTATTTTTCAGTTTTGCAATGTTGCTAATAAACGTTTGCTATGGACAGAGCTGAAGAAATCAGGCTCCTTGATGCCTGGGTGACTCCTTCTTCTACAAGTTTTTGGGAGCTGAGCCATCCACCTCTGGTCCCTGGAGTCTTGAGTTTTCTGTCAGCACAGAAACTGGGAGGCAGAGGAAGACCGTAAGGCTGGAGACATGGGAGATGGCTAGAGACCTCTTGGAGGACTGGGCCCATGCAGTGGAGCCAAGGCAGGTTAAGAGCAAGAGGCTAGCAATGTGTCAATGGGACAGATGGAATGCTTTCCCTCCAAGACGCTTACCCTTGGCAGAAGCCAGCAGGATATCTTGGGCTTTTTCTTTTTTCAGTTTTGCTTAAATCCATCATAACATACAGATAGCTATTGCTATCTCAACCTGTCCCATTCCTGAGTATAGATTACAGAGTTTTGATATAGTTTATCCAAGCTTCTTAGGGCTTCTTTTTTTTTTTTTTTTGTTCAGAAAGTATTTTGATAGGTAGGATTTATTTCTCTTTCTTTGAAAATAAAAGGGAAGTGTGCAAGTTCTCTGAGCTCAACACCATCCTTCACTTAGATAATACCTCTTAAATCAACTCAGATTGCTGCCTGTCCTCTTAAAATTTTTACCAACATAGTCCATGTCTCAACAAGGAAATAATGTTCAACCAGACTTCTCTAAGTGATTTCTTATTTCAAACTAGAAAAAAAATGAGATAAACCTGAATTTCATAGACTTTTGTTTCTAAGCAACACCAAATTACTCTGCTTAGTATTCCTATGTTGCTTATTAACAACCAGTGTTTGATTGCAGCATTTATCTAGGCCAATCCCTGTGAAGAGTTTTAATAATGTTGTATGACATAATACTCACTAAACTTCTTACACTTTTTGGGAGTGTGAGGCATCTTTGTCATTAAGATTTATTCTTAAAAAAAATCTTAAGCTTGTTTTACCTCCATGATCACGTTAATAATGGTTACCACTTGCCACTTAATTTTAAGAAAAATTTAAGTGCTTGGAAGCTTTATAGAATATATCAAGTATTATTGTTGTAAAAAATAATTTTGAATGTTTGCTTGATAACTTCTACAGAGGATATTTATCAGCCAGATTCTATGAAATTGACTGCAGTAGTTCTGAGTATTTATATTTAATTTCATGTTTAGCTTAAATATTATTTTAGTTTTACTGTATTTTGTGACTATACTTATGTATCTTCCTTTGTTTTCCTATTTTTATTATATTCTGTGCTATATTTTATCTTCAAAAATAAATCATTATCCATTTAGACAAAATTTGTGACCAAATTATGACAGTTAATTGTCTTTTATACTTTCTAATTATGTCATTAATGTAAGCATGTGATTTATTTTTAAAAGATCACTTTAATATCTTACAACTTTTTGAACTTCTAACTTTTGTATATCCTTTTGAATTTCCTATACAACTTTAAATTTGGTAAAGTTGGCTCTGTAACAAGCTGTTTGTCTTTTAATTATCTTTTTGAACCATGTTTAAAAGTTTAAGTTTAAAGTTTCAGTAAGATAGGATTGAGGGTATGCCTGAGTGGTTGAGCACTTGCCTAGCACATTCCTTGTCTCACAATGACAGAAATCACTTAATTAAAACCAAGAAAACTGTGACAAACTATTCCAAGCAGGTTGGAAATTTATCAAGGGAAGTTATGAGCTGGATTTGAAATTCAAATTCTGTAGGTATTAAAAGAGGAAGCTAACATTGAATGTCCTAAGAACATGAAAATATAAATGTAAGATATTAATGTTATAAGTGTATTCTTTTAGAATATTAAAATTTTACTACTATGACAAAGAATGTTTCTGGAGTAAATCCTGAGGGAAAAATCTCTTCACATTGCTGACTCCGTGACAAGCTTGAGTGTCATGCTATCACCACCTACTGGAGAATTCAGGCCACAAGGCTTTCATTCTAGAAACAAAGCATTCCTTGATTCCTAATTTTCCAAGGTGATGCTGTCCTGGTCCCTTCCTGTAGGGACATAAGAAAACAGATATGGAAGGGTTACGCAGACTCCAAACCATACCAAAGACTAAATACACAAATGTCAGGCTAATCGCATCTAAGACTCTCATGCAGTCTCCCAATTCTTTAAAGTATACTTCCAGCACACCAGATATCAACTTCTGACTTAATGATGGATACACTCTTGGAGAGAACACAGTGCTAGTTTTCCTGTCAAAGATATTTGCACATCGCTAGCCTTCCTGCTTCTTTCTTAGTCTCATTTCATCTTGGACTAATTATGAGCTGAATGTCTAGTAAGTTCATGGGTTTTTTTCTACAGATGACTGATGGTTGAATTATTTAAAAGAACATCTATGTTCTTCACTGCCTCTCTCCTATTTTCTTATCCATAATGAAAGGAACAACCAAGTAACATTTTCAACTGACAAGTGCTGGAGATGGCATGGGAAACAGGCACAAATAAATGGCAGGAAAGTAAACTGATGTCAAAGTTTACTGGTAACTTGACAGTATCTACCTAAACTTAAACCAGAGAGACTGTGCCTTCGTGAGGTGCCAAATTCTACTTGTATAATCTCTCCTAAACATTTCTCCCTGCACGTATTCAATGCGGTACTATTTGAAATAGCACAATAAACACATCTGGAAACAATATAAATGCTCTTAACAGTAGACTGATAAATCACAGGACACCCACGCTCTAATATTGTAAACAGGTGGTGGGCAGTTTTTTCTTGTTTTGTTGGGTTCTGCTTTTGGTGGTTTGCTTTTCTGGTACTTACCAATGAACCAAAGGCCTCAAACATGCTAGGAAAGAGTTCTATCACTGACCTTAGTCCTTGTTTCTAATGTTTTTCTGTTTTGTTTGGTTTGGTTTTTTTTTTTTTTTTTTAGTTTTAAGATAGAATCCTATTAAATTATTCAGGCTGGTCTTGAACATGCAACCTTCCTCCATTGTCTTAGTAGCTGGGACTACAGATATATGCCACTGTACTCTGTAATATTTTAGTAATATACATTCTTAAAAAAAGAAATTTTATGTATAGAAAATAACCAGTTTTTCTGTATATTCTTTATGTCAGACTATACATGTTGAACACAGAATTTTGAAAATATTTCCAGCAATGAAAATTAATGTTCTGTATAATTTAATTTTAAATACATATGTAAGTATCACATTTGCTTATACAAAGAAAGGTCTTTAAGACAATATGTTACACCTTTTTCAGGTTATAGCTCACATAGGAAGATAAAAGTCCCATATTCTGGGATGCACTGGAAGGGGTTTTGGTACAGTTGACAGAATGTTGTAGTTTGAATGTTCTCCATAGACTCATTTGTTTGATGTTGGATACCTTTGGTCCTACGCTTGTGGTGCAGTTTACAAAGGTTATGAAAGCTGTTGAATGAGGACCTGGGAGGAGACATAAGAAACAGGAGCAGGAATTAATGAATGTAAGCCTACTCTGCTTCAGGCCCGAACTTTTTGTCTCCAGTTCTGAGTATGTGAACATAGTGGGACTGTTGGGAATCTCAGCAGGTAAGACACCAGTTCATAAACCAGATGACCTGAGGTCAATACGTGGAAGCCCATATGCTGGAATAAGAGAGGTGACATCTGATCTGAAAGTTGTCCTGTGATTTCCATCTGTGTATCATGGCATACATATATGTACCTCTTTCTTTCTCTCTCTCGCTGTTTCACTTTCTCTCTCATAACAAATATATAAATAAAACATTCAGAAGACCAGGGTTTTTTTTTAAAGACTGCACAGTGTTTGAAAAGACATTAAATACTAATTTCAAACTTATAAAATTGTTTTCAAAATTAATAAATTTCAAGGTGTACTGTCATAAATTAAAATTTTTGAGGCAGAGCCTAATCTCTTCCCATCCTGAAGCTCAGAAAATTTGCAGAAGAGGGGGCGGTAAGATTGTAAGAGCACAAGGATGGGAGGAGTCATGATATGCAAGATACTCCACACACGTTAGGGCCGAAGCAATCATAATAGGACTTTGCATGACCTGCGCAATGACCAACACATTATTGAGCCCTCAAAGTCTAGCATGGACTAAAGGCACTAGTATCCTTAGAAGCCTAGGGATTAACAGCCCCAGTAGTGTTCCTATGCTTAAGGGGAGCACAGGAAAGGGTTCTAGGAAATGCCACTGAGTCCTTACACCTCATCAGAGAGGAGGGCCCAGAGGAAAGTTTGACATACACATTAAAGGATGCTCCAGAGATGGGGGGCGGGGAAGCACTGGGAGATAGGGAGGGGGGGAAAGGAAGGGGAAAAGGGGGAAGTAGCAAGAGGGTCCAGGGAGGGGTGGAGGGAGGGAGGGTACTGGTGTGCCTACTGTTTGTATGAGCAGAAATCAATCAATAAATAAATAATTTAAAAATTTTTTGAGGTAGGAACTGTATCAGTTAATTGTAGATGACAACTTAACAACCAAAGGCTATGCCTTTGGGCACATCTGGGAAGAATTAGTAGTTAAGGCAAGCTCTCGACCAGTCTGCAGGAGAGTAATTGATGTGGAAAGACCCAGCTCATGGTAAGTGAGACTATTTCCAGGGCAAGTGGATAGGATAAAGGTTCCATATTTTGATGCCAAAATAGACATAATAGCAAGGTAGAAGGTATGTTCCTCCCTCAGCCCTTCAGTGGATATGATATGGTAGTTCCCTCAACTCCTGATATTGCTATGAATTCTCCTGCCATGCTGATAAACCGAGATTCATAAGAAATAATAAGCTCCTTGTTCCCTTAAGTCCCTTTGGTCATATATTCACTCAGCAGCAGAAGAGAAGCTATGACAGTATTTCGTGTAGTCCGGGATGTCCTTGAACTCACTACATAGCCAAAGGTGAACTCCTGATCTTCCTGCCTCCACTTTATGAGTGCCGGGATTATAGGATTATACCCAGTTTTAAGCAGTGCTGGAGATCAAACCCAGAGCCTCTTGCACGCTAAGTCAAGCACTCTACCATCTAAACTACCTCTTCTGCACATATAATTTAATATATTTTCCTTCAAATTGTACATAAAGTGACTCCTTTTAATTCTGACTGAGACTTTTAAAGAATATATTTGATCTAATTCTTCATGGCACTATTTAATAAAAAGGTTAATTTAGACTAGTATGTAATTATAAATGTTTTAATTTGAAGTATTTTTAAATTTATGTCTGTAAAATGTTACATATCTAAACATATCTTACTATTCTATCCTGTCTTATCCTTTCTCTCATTGGTAAATATGTTAATGTATGTAAATACAAGGTAAGTGATTTCCAGTATAATCATTTTCATAATAAATATGTCACAATTTAGCAAATCTCTACTTTTCAAAATGTCCTGTGTCTCACTACAGCATCCATCCTCAAAATAATATGGACATACTCAAAAGAGCAGATAGGCTCCATTTAAATATTTATGTCATCCACAGTGAGCTGACTTGAATTGCGTCCTCTCAGAAATTAATATCCACCTATCCATCTGGTACCTCAGATGTGAATTTATTTGAAAGAAGAGCCTTAGTAGCTTTGCAGACATAGTTAAAGTCAGGCTTGAAATGAGATCACCCAGGGTTAAAGTGGACTGTCCAAGGCAATGAAACAGGAAAGAGACACAGAGAAAGAGGTGGAGGACACAAGAACCAAGTTGGGACCTGAGAAACGGGTAAGGAATGATTCAACCTCAGACATCGGAAAAGAGCATGCCTGCCAATTTCAGATGTAAAGCCTCCAGAACTGTGACAGAACAAATTTCTATTGTTTACTGCCACCTAGTTGGCAATAACCCATCTCAGCTCTAAAATGCTTGGAAAGACAATCCAGAGCCATTGTCCAGGTCCACAGCCTCTGTCCCTTGCTGCCCCTGGCTGCCCTGGTTTCTCAATCAGGCACTTTGAGCCTCTAGACGCTTCACAGACCCAAGGCCACCCGCTAAGTGGGACATATCGCAGAGAAATATATGGCTGAACCATGCTGACCTCTCATGGTCCTCCCAATCCTGACCAGTCCTAAGGAAGATGCTTCCTAGTCATACGCCCTTAGAAAAGCCCACAACTCAGGAGTCTAGTGCAACTCTGGCCAAGGAAGCAGAAGCCTGTGATCACTTGTGACTCTGCTGGAATGGTCAGTGGTGACCTCTGAGATTTAAGTTCGAACTGCACCACAAAGAAAAGACTCTTAAGTTTTACTCCTTTTTTTTAGTCCTATACTAATTAAATAATTTTAGTCACCATTGTGTATTTCATTCTCTCTCTCTCTCTGTCTCTCTTTCTCTCTCTCTCTCTCTCATATGCATAAGTGCTCACCCACATGTGTGCACGTTTGTGTTTGTATGTGTATGTGTGTGCAAGAAAGCACTTGAGTGTGTATGCCTGTGGAAGTGGAGTAGCATTGGGAATCATCCTGGATTGCTCTACCTCCTTATTACTTTGTTTAGGATTTCTCATGCTCCTCGTTTAAGGACTAGAATTGTAGACTGCAGCCATCTCTGCCTGGCACATTTTCGTGGGAACTGAGGATCTGAACTCTGGTCCTTTTGCTTCCAGGCAAAGGCTTTAACCCCAAACCATGTCCACAGCCTGTGTTTCATATTAAAAAGCAAGTTAACTTACACATAATGTATAATTTTTTCTAGCAAGAGAACTTTTTCATCACTGGCATCTATATTCTGGTGCCCCCAATCCAGACTTGCCTGAAGTTCCCAGGCTCCTTCCTCCTCTCTAAGTCCTGGTTGTCTGGTACTACTAGGACAGAGACGTTAAGCCAGACAGTAAACTATAAAAACACATATTAGTTTAGGACGTGAGGAAATTGGCAAGGGATCTTTGAATGAAACTGTCTCTTCCACATAAAGCTGGTCAATCTTAGCCATGCAATATAGTCACTTGGACATGCTTCCAACATGTTGGAAACCCCAAGGTACTGTTGTTTCTCCCGTTTCTTTCTGTCTCTCTCCATCTCCAAGGGGGACCCCTTGTTCTCATGTCAGATAATGGCTACCCCGTGGCTTTCACATTTCCAGTCTAACCTCTGGCACTTTGTCTACTAACACTTTTGAATCCTGACTCCAATTCCTAAGAAAGAGGTAACCAGAGTGGCCATGCTTGGGTGACTAGGGTCAGTCAACTGATGTGTGGCCAAGGGACAAACTCTAATAAAGGTTCGATACAGACCTTGGTCAGGATAGGTGGTGTAAGGACCAGGAGATATGCAAAACCTGAACTATGAAAGAATTGCTACATTTTCTCCAAAATCTAAAATCTGTATTCTAAAGATTTAAATAGAGGGATATTGGGGAATACAGCTGATTTTAGAAGACAGGAGTTTCGGATAATAGAAAATGGAAGGCTTACTGGATGGCCACCTCATGCTGTCTACACAAAAGTCAGTATCTTACCAAGGAACACAGAATACATTTGCCTAGAACTACCAAGTCTTGTAACACAGGCAGATACACATTACCAAGGCCTTGCTGACATGGCTGGGCTAGAACAAGCAATGGTAGGTCTGCCACGCAAGACTGTTCTGGAGAACTGTGTCCACAAGAACATAGGGTGCTATTGCCATCACTAGGGTATCCCACATATTGAGTAAGCACTTTGGGGGGAAAAGGAGGGAATAGTACACACAAGCAGAAAGAAACCCCTTCATTCCCTTCCGGTGTATCTGCAGTCCAGAACTCACCATGTACCTCAGGGCCTAGTTCCTAAGATGCAGGGCAGTCATAGGTGAATCTAGAGTTAATGAATTTTCAATTGACAAACAAAATATCTAGGAAATTTCTGAAGGGTCCAGACCCCAAAATACTGGGTAGTCACCAGTGAATCTAGAGCTAATGAGCTTTCAGTTGACAAATGAAATACCTAGGAGATTTGTGAGGAGCCATTTGTGTGTGTGTGTGTGTGTGTGTGTGTGTGTGTGTGTGTGTGTGTGTGTACACGAATAAATGTTTTTAGATGTATGAGGGAATGTGTACAAGAGAGCACTTGAGGTGTGTGCCTGTGGAAGTCCAGAGATGATATTAGAAACCATCTTGATTGCTCTACCTCCTTATTGCTTTCCTCTGGGGTTTTCCAGGCTCTGTCAGAATTACAGGCCACTGCCCCATTCACTCAGCAATTTTACATGGAATGTGGAGATTCAAACTCAGTTCCTTTTGCTTGTGAGGCAAAGGCTTTAATCATTGAGCCACCTCCCCAGTCCAATTTCAACACCTTGTTTGTCTTATGTAATAAAGCCCGAGGTATAAAATCGTTATGTTTTCATCTTCCACACCCTTTTTTCGTTTCTCTTCCCTGAGTTCAAATGATATATTCAACGAATATACAGACACTTCTCCCATAGTAGCAGGGTCCAGTGCGTGGTCATCTGTGAGGCAGGCCTGTCACTGTGGTTGTTATCACTGCCCTGGAGTTGTCCCTGGAAAAACCTTCGTGATTGATTCGAAAGCCATTGCTGCCTCTAGTTCCAACTACTATGATACATTTTTGAATCGTTTATAAAATCTACTAACAAAGATGTCGACAGCTGGCATCCAGAAACTTCTGCTGAGCTGCTGCCAACTTCTTAGCAACCATTTCTCCTCCACAAGAGCTTGCCAGTGGCTCCCTCAGTACCCCAGCTGCAGCCCACAAGACAGCTTGTGGAAAATCTTATCAGCTCCTCGCTGGATTTCTCTGCTATCCAGAATGGATGGAGAACCCCCCCCCACACACACACACACCCCTCAGCAATGCTTGGGGAGGTGGGGAAAGAGCTCACTTCCAACTTTGTCCCTTCCTTAGGGAATCTGCCATAGGTTTAGGTAGTAGTTACTCTCTATAACCACTGTTTCTGTAATCTTAAGAGTTCTTTTAGCCCTTTATTATAGTTGATCACCTGGTAGGATTAATAATTTTTTGACTTGGAAAATTTGGGTTTATTACAGTTGTCTTCACTATTGTTTTATGAATGAGTAAATGAATTGCTCAGCACTATCCCATGAAGATAGCAAAAATATGTAATGTATTAATAAATTGCATGTATATAACTAGTTTCTTTTTTGAAATAGTTAACAATTCTTTATTCTGTAATCCCAGAAGTCGAGGATAGAACAAGAAGGGCCAAAAGTTGCAGGCCAGTCTGGACAGCTTGGGCTACACAGTGAGGCCTTGAATCAAAAAAGGAAAATATCCAAGGGCTACATAGTACATAAGTGATAAAATGCTTAACTAGCATGTGCAAAATGCTGGTTGTTATATCCACTGAAAAAAATTTCTTAAAACTTAAATATATATAATATATAAAATTATTCACATATATATGATAGATGGTAGATAGGCGTAAAGTTTATATAAATAGATAATTGATAAATGGATAGAAAGATAGATAACTGAAACATAGATGAATAGATAAATTGATGGATAGATAGATAGATAGATAGATAGATAGATAGATAGACAGACAGACAGACAATGTTGGGAGTATGGCTCAGTGGTAGAACATGTACTTAAACTTATCATTATAATACCAAATTTTGAGCTATAGCACTGAAAAATAACCAAGCAAAAGGAATATATTGTCAGTAATGCAAAGGTATTCATACAGTAACACTTTCTACACAGCACTTATGTTCCTTAAATTGTGTATGCATCACTGCTATTAAATGTAATAAACATTCTCTAACATTTATTTATGAGACTGAGGGAAAATAACTGAAAAGTAGAAGAACTTTCTTCATCTGTTTTTTTTTTTTTGCATATACATTGTTATTCAAGTATCCTTAAAAAGTTTTTACCAGGTGTGAATGAGCTATTAACCCTTGATACCTCCCTAGCAAACATCTCATAGTAACCAATGATGTTGAAGCATTGTCTTGTAATCATACCAGAAATGGGAAACACCCATGACTGCCACTTCCTAAAATATCCACTTACCTTTGTTCGTAAGCACCCAGTTAAAAGATGTTCCCTTCACTTCCTGAGGCCACCATTCCCAGGACAGTCACTGCGTTCATACAATTATGCTTGAGCAAAGGTGCTCACTGATGTTTTTGTTGATGGCTGGAGAAGAGTGGGAGTCAGAAACCAACTTGGGGGGAAGAAGTGGAAGACAAAAAATTAAGGGAACCAATCAGAAAAGACTTCTATTTTTTTCAGTAGACAAAGAGAAACATACATAGGCATGTTATTGAAGCATGTTAAAATTCTACCTTATTCTGTTTGTCCTCTTTATTGGAAGCGTGCTTGTCTTGGGTGAAGAACATAGTGAAGAGAGACAGTGAAAGAAGTCTGGGAAGATAGGAAAGTAGACATTTCTTAAAAATGGATAAAGATTTGAGAAAAGCTTGATTAAAATTTCCCATTGTTGGGGTATGATCTTACTAGAAGGGGAGGGCATATAGGCTGCCAGATAGAAGGTAACCATTTTGTAAATGGGTGATTGACCCCTCTCTCACCGTGGTCTCCTACTTCTATTCCATCTACCTTTGAAAAGACTCTTATAACAAGACTCTAATTTAACAGGTTTTTATCTCTGGCCAGGGGGTGACATCCAATACCCATCAAGATGGAACCAAGGGCATTGCAGGAACAGCAAAACTGAAAAAAAAAATCATCAACAAACCATAATTCAGAACATCAGAGACTCTATAACAACCACCTGGAATCAGGCCTGCCTAACCTATCCCCATCCTGAAGCTCAGGGAAATTTGCGGAAGAGGGGGCGGTAAGATTGTAAGAGCACAAGGATGGGAGGAGTCATGATATGCAAGATACTCCTCACAAGTTAGGGCCAAAGCAATTATAACAGGACTCTGCATGATCTGTGCAATGACCAACATATCATTGACCCCTCAAATTCTAGCATGGACTAAAGGCACTAGGATCCTTAGAAGCAAGGGATTAACAGTCACAATAGTGTTCCTATACTTAAGGGGAACACAAGAAAGAGTTCTAGGAAATGCCACTGAGTTCTTACACCTCATCAGAGAGGAGGACCCAGAGGAAAGTTTGATATACTCATTAAAGGATGCTTCGGGGGGGGGGAGGCACTGGGAGAAAGGGAGGGAGGGGGAAAGGAAGGGACAAAGCGGGGAGGGAACAAGGAGGGTCAGGGAGTGGTGGAGGGAGGGAGGGGACAGGGGTTCCTATTATGTTTGTATGAGCAGGAAAAAAATTTTTAAAAATTTCCCATCATTACCCCATAAGAGCTGTTGTTTGGGGAGATCCCAAAAGTCCCAAAATAATATATGCGATTGCCACTGTTCTTGGTTATCCACCAAACATCGAAGGTATTATCCACTATTGCTGAAGATGCTACATACTTCAGTCACTGAACATGGAGAAATCCAACTGGAAGTGACCTAGTGACTGGCTTTCATAGAAGCAGAGTACCATGAAGGTTCCTAAGACAGAAGAAGCCACCAACAGTGTTACCTAGCTATAAACCTGTGAGTTACAACAACCAGCCTGGCAAGAGGCATCCATTGATGCAACAGTAGCATAAATGTTATGTGGTTAACCAAGTAGGGCTCATCAGATTTTGGGCCCATTCCAGAGGATGGAACTCATACCTGCTACTATAAACCTGGCTAAAAACCAGTTTGGACATGGTATCAAACTGCCTTCCAAATATTTATCTTTGATTCCATTCATTAGTGCAGCTTTCAACCTTCACACAAGAAGTTTCCTTGTGTAAAGTATGGTGTCCCACAGAGAATAGACCAGTGTGGATTGTTTGGCCCTATGTGGGATGCCTAATTCCCTCCCCAACACACACCCTCAAAAATCAGGGAACATAGAGAGAGCAGGGAACAGAAAGAATACAAAGACTATGCTCAGTCTTAAACAGGATCTTCTCTTTGTAGTGACTAGAGGTGACCATAGAGAACCATGGTTACAAAATATGCTGAGTAAGGGATTGAGGAAACAATCCTCAGCATGGCAATTATGGTGACTCTGAAGGCTCCGAGATCTTTGTGGAAGAGAGGAGGGAGGATGCAAAAGCCATAAGAAACTGAAATGTAGGCCTCTAAAAACCAGATGGCCATGAAAGTCATGGAGCCACAACAACGGTGGGTAATGACATCAAGCCTACAGTAGCCCTGCCTGACTGATGGTCAGCTGTGGACAGAAAAGAAATGCAAAGGGCACTGTAAAGTACTGATGAACAATAGGCAACTAACAGATTCTGGGAAAAGATGAAAAGTAATCAATTGTGTAGCCATGGTGGAACCTACTAGATTACAAGAGATAATCCCAAGCCCAGGATCCCATACAAGGACCTAAGTTGAACCTAGTGAGACACAAAATAAAGGAACATGGATACAGGAGGAAGAATTGTAGATAAAAGAGGTTGGCAAGAGTGAGAGAGAGAGATAAAGAAAGGTAGAGGGGAGAATAATCAGAATGTATTCTATAGATGTATGGAATTGTCAAAGGACAAAGTTCATCAGTAAAAAAAAAAAAAACTGATAAAAATCCAACCAAATAAACTGATGAAATAGAAATGAAGTTCTTCTGAATTCTTTTAGATTTCTTGGATTTTAAAGTATATGATATATACTTTGTTAAGATGCTATGAAATGCTATTTGATGGAACAGTTTAAGGAGTATTGATGCATCAGAAACAAGGAGAGACGGGACCATGTTACAGCAGAGAAAATAGGCCTCCATCAAGGAATGCAAGTAAGTAATGAGACATCTGGTTAAGTTCACAGACTTTCGTTCCTGATCATTTACAACTGAGGGGGTATGATCTCACCAGAAGGGGAGGGCATATAATCTGGCAGATAAAAAGTAACCATTTTGCAAATGGGTGATTGACCCCTCCCTCACTGTGGTCTCCTACTTTTATTCCATCTAAGTTTGAATATATTCTTATAACAAGACTCTAATTTAACAGCTTTTTATCTCTGACCAGGGGGTGACATCCAGTACCCATCAGGATGGAGTGAAGGGCATTACAGAAGCAGCAAAACTGAAAAAAAAAATCAACGAACCATAATCCAGAACTTCAGAGACTCTATATCAACCACCTAGAACAAGGCCAGCCTAATCTCTCCCCATCCTGAAGCTCAGGGAAATTTGCAGAAGAGGGGGCGGTAAGAGTGTAAGAGCACAAGGATGGGAGGAGCAATGATTTGCAAGATACTCCACACAAGTTAGGGCCGAAGCAATCATAATTGGACTTTGCATGCCCTGCGCATTGTCCAACACACTATTGACCCCACAAAGTCTAGCATCTGCTAAAGGCACCAAGATCCTTGGAGGCAAGGGATTGACAGCCCCAGTAGTGTTCCTATGCTTAAGGGGAACACAGGAAAGGGTTCTGGGAAATGCCACTGGGTCCTTTGCACCTCATCGGAGAGGAGGACCCAGAGGAGCGTATGGCATGCACATTAAAGGATACTCAGGGGATGGGAGGGGGAGCACTGGGGGATGGGGAGGGGGGTAAAGGGCGGTGGGAGGTTGGAGGGAGGGAGAGGACTGGTGTACCTGTTAAATTTGCATGAGTGGAAATAAAAAGAAGAAGAAGTTTCCTAGAAAAAAAAAGATGCTATGCAATGAAAACAAGTCTAAGAAATTTCATGTCAGTTTTCTTTTTAAAACAAATCCAAGTTTACATTTCTATATGAAAGGACTCACGGTAAGATATTCAGCTTCCTGTTAATGTATATTTTTTTAATTTTTTTATTGTTTATTATTTATTCAATTGTGCATATATGTGTGTGCGCGTGTGTGTATGTATGTGTGTGTGTGTGTGTGTCTGTGTGTATGTGTGTGTGTGTGTGTAGAACCACAGACGAATTCGGGAACCACCATGGACGCCTCCACCTCCTCCTTATTTAATCTTCCCCCGGGATTCACAGGCTCCGCCCTACCAGGACCAGAAACACAGGCCGCCCCAGCTTCTGCCTGGCGTCTATACGTGGGGTCTAGGATCGGAACTCAGGACCTTCTGCCTGCAAGGTAGAGGCTTAATCCCTGAGCCACCTCTCCAGCCCTAATGTAATTTTTATATGGAACTGTTTGCCTGAAGATTTCATGTCCAGTGAAAGATTAGTAATTTGTCAGGGGCTGAGTCCCAGTTAAAATTGAAGGCTGTGTGTCAGTGTTCCCTCTTGTGGCTATATGTCACATTACATTATTTTAGATTTTTTTTTCCAACTCAGGAGCCATTCAGTGTCAAGAAATATTTGATAAAGTCTCAAATGGAAATAAAAGTATTTCCCAGAAAAAAGGAATATTTGATAAAGTTATTTAACATGAAGGATTATGATACAGTTATGTTGTATGGTTATTTAAAAACACTGTTAAAAAGTTTGAACGGTGGTACCCTACACAGAGGTACAAAGAAAGGGGGAAGAAAAGGGACAACAGAAACTGACTTGAGATACTCCTGCCAGAAGCTATAGGTGATGAAATAAGGATCCCAGTAACGCGTGTATGATACCTTCATATAAGTTATTTATTTGTCAGTGAAGTTACAGAAGCCTCAAAATCAATATAGATTTTTGTCACTGCTCTTGGTTTTCCAAGAACCTGATGGCAAGATTCTCATGGCAAGATTCTGTTGTTGAGGACACCACACACTTTGATCACAGGACATGAAGAAAACATGCTAGAACAGATCTAGAAGCATCCTTCCACTGCCTACCTTTGAAGATAGCAGAAAATTTTCAAGCTGCTGGGATGAGAAGTTATACACAGTCTTACCTAGGTGAATTCTGCAGGTTACAGCAACAGCAGGATGTGCCTATTGGATGCAACAGTGGCATGAATATTAAGGGAGTAATCAATCCTTTTTGATTAGATTGCTTCCACAGAAAGGAACTCATACTTGGCACTGTTTATCTGTCTAAGAATCTGTGAATAGAAATGTTATAGGCACTGGACAGAACAATACTATTGTTCTGCTCTATGGCATAGTGCCAATCTGCCTTCTAAATAGTCACTTTGCTATAAAAATCTGTATTTGTGATCTGTTATAAGCATTGAAACATGATTCAAATATTCCCAAAGAAGCACAAAGCATGTTGTGATTACCCATTTAGCAACAGCAAGCACCTCATTCAAGACTCTCATCCCAAGAATTAAATAAGGTCAGCCACATTCATGAACATATCTTCTACTATAGTAATGTAGAGAGGCTCAATGTCATGAAGAATCCAAAGTTTATAGCTACACCTTTTCTCCCAAATCCACCCTCTCTGCCAATTCTGTGGGTATAGTTTTCATGATTGGTAGGTAGATCACAGTTTATGACCAAAGACATTTGTTGTCCATCAATCCCACGAGCCAACAAGTTAGTAGTGATCCAAACACAACTTGACCCTGATAGGAACTCCCTCGTGGTGACATCCTTCTCCTTCTGGTCCATGTCACCATGCAGAGCACAAACAGTGAGGTTTCTGTCATGCATTCTCTCAGTGAGTCAATCCGCCTTGAGTCCTGTATTCAGAAAGATAACAGACTGCGTAGTCAGTATCTCACCGAATCACAGAGTGCGTCCAGCTTCCACTCCACTTTCTCAACATTAATCAACTGTTTGATGCCTTCAAGGATCAATTCTTTCTTCTTCACCAGAATTCAAATATGATTTCTCATGAGTTTTTTTGGTCACTTCCAACATATCGGTTGGCATTGTGGCAGAAAGCAGCACAACCTGAATGCTTGTATTTAATTTTTGAAAAATCTCATAGTTCAACATTTCATCTGCTTCATCCAAAACAAACATTTTGATCCATTTTGGAGAAAGATATCTTCGATTTCACATATCTAACACTCTTCCAGGTGTACCAACAACAATATGTGGTGCTTCAGCCTGAAACTTCTGCATTTCATGTCAAACATTTGTTCTTCCAATGCAGGCATGACAGGTTGCTCCCATATAATCTCCTAGTGCCAAAATCACCTTTTGGATTTTTAATCCAAGGAATGATAAGTCTCTGCTGAATAGCTGAAGGCTTCTCAAGTCCATAAGCATAAATACCATGAAGAAGAGACTCCTTTAAGTTCATATCCTCAAAGTTATCAACAACCCCATTCCAGTTGATCTCAATGACATCATTCCCTCTGGGCCACCAAATTCTCTGTTATAATCCATGGAGCCACCAGACATGATCTGAAGAATCCCTCAGCTCCTGACTGGAAAACATAAATTATTTTCTTAAATATTCATGATAAATAATAAAGGATGGATAACTCTGCATACCTCCCCTCCCACCCTCTTTCTGCCACTTTTCACTGCCACCATCATGATATGTATGAACATCCTGGCCAATGCTCTCAAGAGCATCAACAATGCTGAGCAGAGTCCAGCTCCAGGTCCTTATTAGATGGTGTTCCAAAGTCATCATCCCATTTCTAACCGTGACAATGAAGCATGGTTACATTGCCAAAATTGAAATCATTGATGATCACAGAGCTGGGCAAATTTTGAATGTCATGGGTAGGCTAAGTGACCATAGTGTGAACAGACCCAGATTTGATGTGCAGCTCAGAGATCTAGAAAAGTGGCCAAAAAGCCTGTTCCCATCCCATCAGTATGATTTCGTCATACTGACAACCTCAGCTGGTATCATGGACTACAATGAAGCCAGACAAAACGCACAAGAGGGACGATCCTGGGATTCTTTTTCTAAGGATGTAAAACATAGAGCCAATAAAAGGCCTCAGTGGAAATAAATATAAATGGTAGCATATTTCTTACTTTTTTGATGTAACAAAATTACTGGTAGAAAGAAGAGAAGGAAGAGGAAGTTGGTTCACAACTTCAGGAAATGGCAGTCTGTCACAGCAAGAAAGGAAGGCACAATGGTATGATCCAATCAGTTCTTGGCTGTAGAAGTTTGAGGCATAGTCTGTTCACATCTTGGCAAAATGAAAGGCAGTGAAAGGGTGCGGAAGTGGTGCAAAGCAGTTAGCCTCAAGACCCAGCCCTAGTGGCTATGTTTGCCAGTGAGCTCCATGTCCCAACAGTCCCACAGCCTTTTGAAACAGTGCCACCAGTTAGAGACCAAGTGTTCAACTACATTAGCCTGTGGAGGACATTTCATATTTAAACACTTACTAATGGGAATTTGAATTTGGGAGTTCATAAGAGAGACATTTCATCCTCAACCTGAGAGATCCTAGCATGGTAAAGACCAGAAAGAAAAGACACCTTGGATAGGTGGTATTCCAGTGAGACGTTATGAACCTCAATGCTGAGCTTTTCTCCAGATTCTGCAAATCCTCGATAGAGGAGATTTGTAGTTCTTAGCATGAATATGTAAAAAACACATGGTGTGTGTGTGTGTGTATGTGTGCATATACATATTTAAATGTCTTGCATGTTTGGTGTTTGCTATGAATTGTCCTGTATATTCCCAAGATTCATAGTTTAAAATGTGAAGCTCTAGGGGCTGGCAAGATGAGGCAACAGTAAAGGGTAGCTGGTAGTAAACCTAGTAACCTAAGTTCAATCCCCACAGAGCCCATGTAGTGAAAGGAGAAAATAAACTCCAAAAGTTGTCCTCTAACCTCCTCACACTTTCAGTGGTTTGTGCTCTCTCTCTCTCTCTCTCTTTCTCTCTCTCTCTCTCTCTCTCTCACACACACACACACCACACACACACACACACATGCACGCACACACACACACTCATAATTTTTTTAAAAAATATGAAACTTCAATCTTCCAAATAGCAATAGTAGCAAGTAATGAGGCAATGTATCCTGTAAGTGACATTCGCATTGTTATTAGAATTGGCAACAGAACATTCTCTATGTCTCAGTCTCTCTCTTCACCACCATGTAAGGACATAACAAGAAGACATGCATCCATAATTTAGAGAGAAAGTCCTTCCCAGAACCCAGCAGACAGCTGAATGGGCTTCCACCTTCAAGAACTAAGAGGCGATACGCACCTGTGCTGCTTTGTTATAGCAGCTGCTGTATTAGATTCTGAAGGGAACTCACTGAAACACAGCCAGAGTCTGGATAAATAGCCAATTCGGCCAAGTGTCACCATATGAAACGCTGTGGTCCTTCATTCGAGAGATCTCTAAATCCAGAAAGCTCAAATCCACTGACTCGGCACTGCTGAAGTGGTGGAGAAAGAGGTAAAAGCAGAGTTATAAAGTTTCCCAATCTTATAAAAACAAAATCAATACAGGAAATGATGGCATGGGCAGAGGTGACTAGAGATTAAAGCTTTTACCACACTGCTTCCCAATAGTTTAGAACATCAGCATCTCGAAAGAAGTACAGCATACCTGTGCAGGCCAGTAGGAGGTTATGAGATAGGTGTGAGAGGGCGGGCAAGATGGTAGAACTTGATCAACAGAGCCATGAAAACCTCTAGACATGCACCAGGCTCAGGCCAGCACTCGATGTTCCTCTTCTAAAACTGATCTTTCTGAGACATTCTGCCTGATGTTCAGTGTGTGTCATAGTTAGGCACAGGTGTCAACTTGACAGTTGAGGGTTTGAGCTCTGGGCACATTTGTAGAAAATTGGTTGTTGAGTTAAACTCAGAGCAAACCTGCAGGAGATTGTCTAGCTGATAGGGAATGCCCAGCCCATGGTGGGTAGGACTAGGCCCTGAAATAAAATACAGAGATCTGGTTGAGAAAGTTGGCATCCTTGTATACACTTGGCCAGACATGCTGATCTGGCAAATAAAGATCGTCGCTCTCTCAGTCATTATGTAGAGATGGTGTGGTCAGTTCCCTCTATCCTGGTGTTGGTGTGAGCTCTCCTGTCAAGTTGGACTGAGAATTTTAACAGTGCAATCATTAGAAAATAAACCCCTTGTTCCCTTCAGCTGTTTAATGGTGATTTATCAGCAACCATGCAGGTGAACTGCTACAGTGTGAAATCAGAATCTTGACTTTTATTGCCTTTTGCCTGGTTGGTTCTAAGAGAGATCTTCAATTATTCCCTGTGCGCTACTCAACAGCTCTGTAGTTAGACATGGGTGAACAGAAATAAACTACAATTCTGGTGTCTGTTACTCTTCCCTTTATCTTCATCACTTTTCCATTTGGTCATTTTTCTCTATCTAAACATTTTACTAACAAAGACAAAGATGATGATACATTGCACAACTGAGAGTTAAGCAAAGGAGGTGGAGCATGCCTCTGAACTACGAAAGCAGATAATATGAAGTCTGTGTATCAGAGCAATGTGATTCTTGCATAATTCTGAAATGGCTGATCATAATTCAGATTGTTTCACTGTTATGACCTCATGACATGCAAATGCTTTCTTTGCAGAGCCCCATTTTGTCCATAAACTTTCACATTATCCAGGATATATATGTATATAAAATAGCTGCACAAATCAACGTTTACTGATAATAAGTCATAAGAAATTTTATTTTAAGATAATCCTTTGGTGTAATATAATTTAACCACTAATGGAAAGCAAAATCAAATCTATATACTAATGTGATGCATGTAACATTTATGTATACATACAGGAATGAGTCTTTGGGACTAGGAAGATGGATCAGTAGGTTAAAGCATTGCAGACCTGAGGTTGACTCCAGAGGCTGGATGTAGTTGTGCACATCTGTCATCTCAGCACTCCAACTGCCAGACATAACGGAGAGACAGAAGAAACAGTGGAGAGCTCTCAAGATAGCTAACCTGGTGTAAGAAACTATAAAATCCCTGCCCAACAAGGTGGAAGGCAAGAGACTGTCATATGAGAACATGTGCACTATGGTATGCACTTGTACATGCGCGTGTGCATGCATACATGCACATACACACACACAATGCATTTCAAAAAATAAATCTTCCTTAAATATTTGATATTGCAGATATACAGCATCTTTCGCACTTTTTCCAGATTTGATCTTTGCTTTGATTTTGCTATTGCCAATGCTGATAATGGCACTTCACATAACATGCAGTTTAAAATGACAGAAGTATGTTTAGAGACATTTCAGGAATTGTTAGAAATTCTATCCTACTTTATGATTCTCTCTAAAACTCTAGTCAACATCTCAAACGGCAATTTTTACAATCAAACTTTTAGACTCAATGAAAAACGAAGATACTTGCATGCTAAGGAACGACAGAAAACATTTAAGTCTTTGTTTCCCCCATAAGTCTTTGTTTCCCCCATAATTAAAACATTAGTTTCTATAAGAGCAGGAAACTTTAAATGTAAAATAAGACACTCATAACACTTAAGATAAACTTAATAAGTTATAATAGTATAATAATATAAATATAATGTTATAATTATGTTACTTAATAAGTAACTCATAACACTTGAGATAAACAGTCCAAACTGTTTCAGGTTTCATGGTTGACATAGCACAGATGATGGTGGAGCTGTGCTTAGTACGCTGTGAGCTCAAACCCAGGGCTGCAGTAAAGGATGCATGATGTAACATGGAGGAGCACTGGCAGAATTGCCTCCCCATTCCATGCATTTGATTTTTAATTAATTTTAGTTGCTACATATTCAGAAACCTTTTAGCATTGACAAATTTTTACTCATTAAAAGTAACTTTGCTCAAGGACTTATGTGTCATATCCAGCCAAAAGCTTTAAGACCTTGCAAATCATTGCTCCTCCCATCCTTTTGCTCTTACAAATGTCCCTGAATTTCAGGATGGGGAGAGATTAGGCTGGCCTAGTTCTATGTGGTTGATATAGAGTCTCTGAAGTTCTGGATTGTGGTTTGTTGATTTTCTTTTGCAGTTTTGCTTCTCCTACAATGCCGTCACTCCATCCTGATGGGCACTGTATGTCACCCCCTGGTCAGAGACAAAAAGCTGTTAAACTGGAGTCTTGTTATAAGAGCACATTCAAGGGTAGATGTAATAAAAGTAGGAAACCTCAGTGAGGGAGGGGTCAATCACCCATTTGCAAAATGATTACTTTTTTATCTGCCAGACTATATGCCCTCCCCTTCTGGTGAGATCATACCCCCTCAGTTGTACATGATCAGGAACGAACGTCTGTGAACTTAACCAGGTGTCACATTACTTACTTGCATTCCTTGATGGAGGCCTATTTTCTCTGCTGTAACCTGGTCCCCTCTCTCCTTGTGTCTGTCGTGGCCCTCCAACCCCATCCCTCCTGTTCATAATCCTTGCAATTACTGTATTACATAGGTTTACCTTTGAGTGTCTCAATGTGGGCTGGGTGAGTTTGGTACTAGGAGCCACCTATTAGGGAGTACATATGGTGCTTAATTTTCTGGGTTTGGGATACTTCACCTAATATAATTGTTTCTAATGACATCCATTTCCCAGCAAATTCCAGTAATTCATCATTTTTGATGGCTGAGTAGTACTCCATTGTATAGATGTACCACAGTTTCCTTATCCACTTGTCAACTGTTGGACATTTGGATTGATTCCATGTCTTTGCTATTGTAAACAGTGCTGCTATGAACATGGTCGTGCTTGTGCTATCGAGATGAACCTCTGCTGTATGGGGGGTTATACCCAAAAGTGGAATCGCAGAGTCATATGGCATTTCAATCTTTAATTTCTTTAAGAATCTCCAGACGGCTCGCCAGAGTGGCTGTATGAGCCTGCACTCCCACCAGCAATGTAGGAGAGTTCCCCTCTCTCCACATCCTCTCCAGCATTTGTTGTTATTTTTATTGTGGATTTTTGCCATCCTGACCGGGGTGAGATGATATCTCAGGGAAGTTTTGATTTGCATTTCCCTGATGGCTAAAGAAGTGGAGCATTTAGGGCCAAAGCAATCATAATAGGACTTTGCATGCCCTGCGCAATGTCCAACACACTATTGACCTCACAAAGTCTAGCATCAGCTAAAAGCACCAAGATCCTTGGAGGCAAGGGATTGATAGCCACAGTAGTGTTCCTATGCTTAAGGGGAACATGAGAAAGGGTTCAAGGAAATGCCACTGGGTCCTTGTACGTCATCAGAAAGGAGAACCCAGAGGAGAGTTAGGCATACACAATAAAGGACTCTCTGGGAATTGGGGGGGAGGCACTGGGGATGAGGAGGGAGGGGAGGGGGGAGTAGGGGGTTCGGGGGGAGGAGGAGGGAGAGAGAGAACTGGTCTACCTATTAAGTTTGTATGAGCGGAAATAATAAAAAATGTATTAAAAAAAAAAAGCTTTAAGACCTTAGTGAGATTATTTATATTCTTTTCTCTCTGTCCAGAGGTTGGGTGTAGCATTGTGTGTCAGCAACAATAACTTGGGTGGATCTTTCCATCAGTCATCATATTTTCTATTCTTTCTATCACTGAGGTTTCTAAATGATTTATTATCCTATCATGCCTTTCCAGAATACATACACTGCTGAAATTACTCTTCTTTTGTTGCTGTGAGACAATAGGTAGACTCAAGCAACTTAGGGGAGAAAGGACTATTTATTCCACTCACAGTTCCAGGAAATGCACAGCAGAGGGCATGACTGTAAGCAGAAACAGGAGGAGACAGAAAGATCAAGACAGTTGGAGGAAGCAGGGCCAGGCTACCAAATTTCAAGGCTCATCCCCTGTGACATTGCTCCTCCAACAAGGATCTACTTCTCAAAATGCCACATCCTTTCCATTAATACATGAATAGCAACAAAGGAGTCAAACATATGAGCCTGTGGTGGGAGGGCAACTTAAATTTCAAATCATGATATTCACACTATATACATACATACACACACACACACACACACACACACACACCAATTTGGATGAAAGAGAGGAACTTTATTCACCAGTCATCTGAATCCAAGATCATTCATGAAGGGCTGCAGCCATGAGATCAGCTTGTACTTTTACTTGATACAGTAACAGTGAAAGGGTGGAACAAGCGAAGAAGGACTTGCAGAAGCAGAACCAAAATTACTGTCAGCAGGCAGATGACTGCAGAGGAACAGCAAAGGTAGTGTATCAGCACCAAGTACAGGCCACTACCTACACATGGGGTAGGTAGTATCTCTGAAATGTCCTTACTTGACTGCCTTTGGGATTTCAGTAATTTTTCATCACAACTTGATGATTAGTAATAAATCTACAGTTTACATTTTTTAACCTCAATTTCATCATGACGGTCACAAACCATCAAAACCCCAAATTCACCATAGTCAGAATTCTAGTTCAAACAGTTTATTTATATTCCTTTTCATATGGTAGATGAAAATTTAGATACAAAATATATAAATGTCTATTCATGCTGGTTGGAGATACTTTCAGAAGAATATACTAGACACAGGAAATAGAAAGGCGAGGCTATTTGAAGAACATAAAATAAATGCTTTGAAATATATCTACAGAAAAGGAGCAGACACAAAGCTAGAACTTAGATGCAAACAATCACCAGGGTGAGATATAAATAAAAGATGACATTATTTAACTGGAGACAAAGTCAGTGCAGAATTTAGAGAAAGTACATTTGTGTTTTTGCAGAGTTGAAACTTTCTGAATAATTTTGACAATTTTGAGTACTTGATTAAAAGTAAGTATAGAGAAACTAATTAACAACCCTCTGGAGAATGAGAAAATTCCAAAGAGGACTCCAATATTCCCATAGGATATGCTCACATTCCAAGTGAAAGCAAAGCCCACAAACTCTATTGACATCTGTGAGAAATGTATTTTCATTCCAGATTAAAGCAAGGGCCCAGGATCCTTTTCGTCCCATCCAGAGAAGAAAGTGACTCCTCTTCCTCTTTCCACCACTTGTCACCCTCATTCAAGCAGGAGGTCTTAGAGGGAAGAGACTGGCACAGTTTCCAAAATATGATAACTGCCTCTGGTCCTGAATCCTTGACATGTGTGCTCAGAATAGAATCATGAAGATAGAGACTGAAGCTCAGCAGAGTTGGACAGAAATGCTGTGTAGTGTCCATTGATCACTACATGCATTTATATGCAGTGATCACTACTACATTTACATGCAGTGATCTCCATTAATGATCTTTTCTAGATTTTCTAAACACACTCATGAATTGTAGACATAGAAATAGTTCTCATCAGGGCCAGGAGATGGTTCAGGGGTTAGTTAAAAAAAAAAAAGAAAGAAAAAAGAAATAGTTCTCATGGTTCTACTTAGTTGTGTATTCCAGGCTCTACTAAATTTGTATGTCCTACTTCACATACTATAGCTGTTTTCTTATGTTCTTCGTGTGTGAGTCCACATATGTGTGTACACATGCAGTGGTGTACACAGATATATGTGAACATGCATGTGGAAGTCAAAGGAAAATCTTGGGTATCATTCCTGAGGTGCCACCACCCATCTTTTCTTTTTTGAGACAAAGTCTCTCATTTGTCAAGATTTTGTCGAGTAGGCTAGGTTGGGGTGGCTAATGAGCCCCAGTAATCTACCTTGTAAGCAAGATTTACTAAGCACCTTTTTATAAAATGTGGGTTCTGGGGATCAAACTCAGTTCTTCATGCTTTCAAGACAAGAATTTTACTGAGCCATCTCTCAAATTTTCATCTCCATTCTTTACTCTTTTTTTATTAATACATTTTTTATTATTATTTCAGCTCATACAAACTTAATGGGTACACCAGTTCCCACCCTCCCTCCTCCTCCCCCCATACCTCCTGCTCCTCCTCCCCACCCCGTCCCTTCCCATCCCCCAGTGCCTCCCACCCCAATTCCCAGAGAGTCCTTTCTTGTGCATGCCTGATTTTCCTCTGGGCCCTCCTCTCCGATGACGTACAAGGACCCAGTGGCCTTTCCCTAAACACTTTCCCGTGTTCCCCTTAGGTACAGGAACACTGCTGTGTCTGCCAATCCCTTGCCTCCAAACATCTTGGTGCCTTTAGCAGATGCTGGACTTTGTGGGGTCAATAGTGTGTTGGACAATGCGCAGGGCATGTAAAGTCCAATTACGATTGCTTCAGCCCTAACTTGTATGGAGTAACTTACATATCATTGCTCCTCCCATCCTTTTGCTCTTACACTCTTACCGCCCCCTCTTCCGCAAATTTCCCTGAGCTTCAGGATGGGGAGAGATTAAGCTGGCCTAGTTCTAGGTGGTTGATATAGAGTCTCTGAAGTCTGGATTGTGGTTTGTTGGTTTTCTTTTGCAGTTTTGCTGCTCCTGCAATGCCCTTCACTCCATCCTGGTGGGCATTGTATGTTACCCCCCTGGCCAGAGACAAAAAGCTGTTAAACTAGAGTCTTGTGATAAAAGCACATTCAAAGGTAGATGTAATAAAAGTGGGAAACCACAGTGAGGGAGGGGTCTATCACCAATTTGCACAACGGTTACTTTTTATCTGCCAGACTTTATGCCCTCCTCTTCTGATGAGATCATACCCCCTCAGTAGTAAATGATCAGGAACAAAAGTCTGTGAACTTAATCATATGTCTCATTACGTATTTGAGTCCTTGATGGAGGCCTATTTTCTCTGCTGTAACATGGTCCCTTCTCTCCTTGTTTCTGGTGTGGCCCTCCTACCCCATCCCTCCTGTTCATAATCCTTGCAATTACTGTCTCTAGGTGGGCTAGGTAGGTTTGGTACTAGGAGCCACCTATTAGGGAGTACATACGGCACTTAATTTTCTGGGTCTGGGATACTTCACTTAATATAATTGTTTCTAATGACATCCATTTCCCGGCAAATTCCAGTAATTCATCATTTTTGATGGCTGAGTAGTACTCCATTGTATAGATGTACCACTTTCCTTATCCACTCATCAACTGTTGGACATTTGGGCTAATTCCATGACTTTGCTATTGTAAACAGTGCTGCTATGAACATGGTCGTGCTTGTGATATCGAGGTGAAACTCTGCTGTATGGGGGGTTATTCCCAAAAGTAGAATAGCAGGGTCATATGACATTTCAAACTTTAATTTCTTTAAGAATCTCCAGACGGCTCGCCAGAGTAGCTGTATGAACCTGCATTCCCACTAGCAATGTAGAAGAGTTCCCCTCTCTCCACATCCTCTCCAGCATTTGTTGTTGTTTATATTGTGGATTTTTGCCATCCTGACTGGGGTGAGATGATATCTCAGGGAAGTTTTGATTTGCATTTCCCTGATGGCTAAGGAAGTGGAGCATTTTTTAAGATATTTGTTAGACATTTTAATTTCATCCCTGGTAAAGTTTCTTTTAAGTTCCAGGGCCCATTTTTTAATTAGGCCATTGGTTTCCTTGGTGTTTAGTTTTCTAAGTTCTTTGTGCACTCTGGACAGCAGAGTTCTATCAGATGTGTGGTTAGTGAAGATTTTCTCCCATTCTGTGGGTTGCCTTTGAGCTCGTGTTACAATCTCTTTATCTGAACAGAAGCTCTTTAATTTCACAAGATCCCAACTGTTGAGAGTTGGTAGCAGTGACTGTGCCATTGGATGTCTGTTTAGGAAATGTTGGCCTAGCCCAATCAGCTCCAGGGAGTTCCCTATCCTTTCAACTATGGTTTTTATAGTCTTTGGCCTGATATCAAGGTCCTTGATCCATTTGGAATTAAGTCTTGTACATGGTGACAAGTATGGGTCCAGCTTTAATCTTCTGCATGTGGAGATCCAGTTTTGCCAGCACCATTTGTTGAAGATGCTGTTCTTTTTCCATTGGATTCTTTGGGCCCCTTTGTCAAAGACCAAATGGCTATAACTTTGTGGGCTTATATCTGGGTCTTCAATCCTTATCCATTGATCTGTGTGTCTATTTTGGAGCCAGTACCAGGCTGTCTTTATAACTATGGATTTGTAGTATAGACTTAGATTTGGTATGGTAATACCTCCAGCAGTGTTTTTGTTACTCAGGATTGTCTTTGCTATCCTGGGTCTTTTGTGCCTCCATATGAACTTTGAGATTGTTTGGTCAACTTCTTTGAAGAATTGCTTTGGGATTTTGATTGGTATAGCATTGAATCTGTATATTGCCTTTGGTAGGATGGTCATTTTTACGATGTTGATTCTGCCAATCCAGGAACAAGGGAAGTCTTTCCACCTTCTGGTGTCTTCTGCTATTTCTTTCTTTAGGGTGTTAAAGTTTTCGTTGTAAAGGTCTTTTACCTCCTTGGTTAGGTTTATACTAAGGTATTTCATTTTTTTAGGGGCTATAGTAAATGGGATTGTTTCTCTCAAGGCTTTTTCACTTCTTTCATTTTGGGCATATAGGAAGGCCTCTGATTTTTGCACATTTATTTTGTATCCTGCCACCCTGCTGAACTTCTCAATTAGTTCCAGAAGCTTCCTGGTGGAGTTTTTGGGATCACTCAGGTATAAGATCACGTCATCCGCAAATAGGGATAGTTTGACTTCTTCCTTGCCGATTAGAATGCCTCCTATGTCCCTTTCTTGTCTTATGGCTTCAGCTAAGACTTCAAGTAGAATATTGAATAGAAGTGGTGAGAGTGGAGAGCCTTGTCTAGTTCCTGATCAAAGTGGGAATGCTTCCAATTGTTCCCCATTGAGCATAATCCTTGCTGTGGACTTGTTGTATACAGCTTTTATTAGATTGATAAAGGTTCCTTCCATTCCTACTGTCTCCAGCATTTTGATCATAAAAGGTTGTTGGATCTTGTCAAAAGCTTTTTCTGTATCTATCGAGAGTATCATGTGGTCTTGGACTTTGGACTGGTTTACATGATGAATTACATTTATTGATTTGCGTATGTTGAACCAACCTTGTGTGCCGGGAATGAAGCCTACTTGGTCCCCGTGAATGATCTTTTTAATATGTTTTTGAATCCGATTCGCTAAGACTTTGTTGAGAATCTTTGCGTCTGTGTTCATCAGAGAGATCGGCCTATAGTTTTCTTTTTTAAGTGAATCTTTATTAGGTTTTGGGATTAAAACGATATTAGCATCATAGAAGGAATTTGGTAGTGTTCCTTCCTTTGCTATTTGATGGAACAGTTTAAGGAGTATTGGTGTTATTAACTCCTTAAATGTCTGGTAGAACTCTGTGCTGAATCCATCTGGTCCAGGACATTTTTTGGTGGGAAGATTTGAGATTACTTCCTCAATTTCCTTATATGTTATAGGACTATTTAAATAATTCACAACTTCCTGATTCAATTTAGGTAAGTTGTGTTTACTTAGAACTTCATCCATCTCTTTTGTGTTGTCAAACTTCACAGAGTATAAGTTTTTGAAATATGATGTTATAATTCTATGGATTTCTTGGGTATCAGGAGTGATAACTCCATGTTCATTTCTGATTTTGTTAATTTGGGTTTTCTCTCTCCTGCTTTTGGTTAATTTAGCTAGGGGTGTATCAATCTTATTGATTTTTTCAAAGAACCAGCTTTTTGACTGGTTGATTTTTTCTATCGTTTTTCTTAATCTCGATTTCAGATATTTCTCTCCTTATTTTGCTAATCTCCTCTCTTCTACTGCTTTTGGGATCAGATTGCTCTAGTTTCTCTAAAGCTTTAAGCTGTATTGTTAAGTTGTTTATTTCTGATGTTTCCATTTTTTTGATGTAGGCATTAAGAGCTATGAACTTACCTCTTAGAACAGCTTTCATTGTGTCCCAGAGATTTTGGTAAGTTGTATTTTCATTATCGTTCACTTTCAGGAAATCTTGAATTTCCTTTTTCATTTCTTCCTGAATCCAGTTCTCATTCAGCATCATATTGTTAAGTTTCCAGGAGTTAGTGTATTTTCTCTTGTTTGTTGTGTTGTAGATGTCCAGCTTTAGGCCGTGGTGGTCTGATAGGGCACAGGTTAGAATTTCAACTTTTTTGTACATGTGTAGATTCGTTTTGTGGCCCAGTATGTGATCTATTTTGGAGAAAGTTCCGTGTGCTGCTGAGAAAAATGTGTATTCTTTGGTGCATGGGTGAAAAGTTCTATAGAGATCTGTAAGGTCCATTTCTTTAAGGGTTTGATTAAGGTTCAAAGTGTCTCTGTTAAGCTTTTGACCTGTTGATCTATCCCATGTTGAGAGGGCGGTGTTGAAGTCCCCAAGAATTATCGTTTGGGGGTTGATTTCTTGCTTTAGACGCTGTAGGGTTTTCTTAATGAATGTGGAGGGGCCCGTATTGGGTGCATATATGTTCAGTATTGTGAAGTCTTCCTGGTGAATTGTACCTGTGACTAAAATGTAGTATCCATCCGTGTCTCTTATAATTTTCTTTGGTTTGAAGTCCACTTTGTCTGACATCATAATGGCTACCCCTGCCTGTTTTCTGCTTCCATTAGCTTGTAGAATTGTTGACCAGCCTTTTATTTTTAGAGCGTGCCTATCTTTTGTGGTGAGATGGGTTTCCTGCAAGCAGCAGATTGATGGATTGTGATTTTTAATCCAAGTTTGTAATCTGTGTCTCTTGATCGGTGAGTTAATTCCATTAACATTTAGTGTTATAATGGTGAAACTATTTTTGATTCCAGACATTTATTATGTTTAGTAGTTTTTATAAGTATATTGCTTCGCTTTTAATGGTGTTATACTTGCCTTCTGCTCTCTTGCATATGCCTGTTTTTTTCTTCACACTTGAGTATCATTTCTAGCATTTTTTGAAGGCCTGGTTTGGTGGACATGTATCCCTTCAAGTTGTCTTTGTGCTGGAAGATTTTTCTTTCTCCCTCGATCATGACTGATAGTTTTGCAGGGTAAATCAGCCTAGGTTGACATTTTTGCTCATTCAATACTTGAAGTATGTCTCTCCAAGCTCTTCTTTCTTTTACTGTTTCGACTGAGAAGTCATTTGTTATTTTAATAGGTTTACCTTTAAAAGTGACTTGTTTTTTCTCCCTTGAAGCTCTCAGCACCTTTTCTTTGTCTTGAATGTGGAGTGTTTTGACTATTATTTGCCATGGCGAGCTTCTGTTTTGGTCATATCTGTTTGGGGTGCGGAATGCCTCTTGTATATGGATGGGCTTCTCTTTTTTTAGATGAGGAAAGTTTTCCTTAATGATCATTTGGAAAATTTCCTCAGGGGTGGTATTTTGAGATTCTTGCTCTGGTATTCCATGAATACGCATGTTGGGCTTCTTCAGGGTGTCCCATATCTCCTGGATATTTCTCTCAAGCATCTTTTTGGCTTTAACAACCTCTTCCATTGAGCTGGTTAATACTCCCACTTTATCTCCAAGGTCTGAAATTCTGTTTTCTGCTTCGTTAGTTCTGCTGATAAGACTCTCTGTGGAGTTTTGGGTTGAAGATAACTTGTCTTTTAGCTCAGTTTTAAACTCTGCTTGAGTCTGTTTTAACTGCTCTATGCCAGTTTTTGATTCTTGCACTGTTTTTCTCAACTCCTCCATGTGTCTGTTGTGTTCCTCCTCAAAGCGATTGATTCGATTATTTAATTCCTCCCTGATTTCCTCTTTCATAGAATTGAACATGGTATTGATCATATTTTGAAGGTCGTTATCCTGGGTCAGGCTTTCTTGGCCATTTTCCATGGATTTGTTCTGGTTGGAGTCTAACATGGGATTAATTCCTTCAGTGGGAGATTTGTTTACTTGAGTGTTGTGTCTCATGGATTTGCACTTAGACTTTGGCATTGTCGGTTTAACTCTTAAGATCTTTTAATTTCTGTGTGTTTTTCACTAAACTGAATTATTTGGCCTGGGGCTCTGGGGGTGGGCGGGGACGGATCTTACCTGGGTGGTGGGGCGGTGAGGCCTGGCTGGACCGAGTGCATGGAGTGGAGGGGAAGGGGGGATGGGGCGTCGGCGGGGCGCTATTTAAACCCGGGCCACCCGAGGGCGGGGCCGGACGCAGAGGGGGTGCCCTCTCCTCCTCCTAGGCCCTGGGCGCGCAGCTCCGGCTGGATTGAGGGGGGGACTGGGTCCACTCGGGCGGCCTGGGGCTCTGGGAGCGCGCGGGGACAGATCTTACCTGGGTCGCGGCGCGGTGAGGCCCGGCTGGACCGTGCACGCGCGCCCTAGGCGGCGGAGTGGATGGGAAGGGGACCATTCTTTACTCTTATGTGAATGTCACCCTTACATGGTTTTTAGAATATACATTTATTTATTTAACAAGGAAAATTAGTTTATTTAAACAAAATGCAATTTTATTTCTCTTTTACATTAGATTTGAACCTGCTCTGTTCATAATGAGAAATATATAACCTTAATATTCAAAAAGAAAAGAAGAAATGGCTAAATGTAATTGCTCCTAAAGAAGTCAGGAGACTAAAAATGAAACCAAAAGGAGGTGGAAGCAAAAAAAAGAAAAATTAATAATACAGAAAAAATAAAACTCCTTTGAGAAGGAGTTATACTGTTAGTAGCTGTGAATTATATGAAATACATATTAAATAAGGTTTCTTTACTAGAAACAGAAATAAAGAAACAGAAATATACTGACCAATTAACAAATAAAGCCAAGAATTACTTCTTGTCTAGCTATGACTTTTAACCAGGAAAAGCAAAGAATAAAACATTATTAATCTAGAGAACAAGAAAGTGATACACTAGAAACATTCCTCTTAAAAAGGATCAATGAAAGGGAGAGAGAGCAAAGGAGGGTGATAGGGAGGGTAAATACAATAAAAAATGTGTGTGTATATATGAAAATGTCATATTGAAACTCATATTTATGCATGATTAATATATGCTAATAAAAGCATTTTATTTTATTATATTTTATTTATTTATTTATTTTATTATATTACAAAAGTATTTTAAGTATTCTTAATGTTTTTCTTATTGGTTTGTTTGAGATAGGATCTAATATTTCCCAGGCTGGCTACAAGCTCACTTTGTAGCTGAGGATGGGCTGAATTTCTCATCCTCCTGTATCCTCCTCATGTCTGCTGTGTATGCACTGCCACACCCAGTTTATGGGGTGCTGGGGATCAAACCCAGGGCTTTGTGCAAAATCATACAGTTATATAAAGCAGCTGCCTCAAGAAGGTTATGATGATTTATTAAAAGGTCATAATCATGGTCAGATGAATAGTCCTGAAAGATGGCCAAATGGAAAGGTAGCCGTCTTGAGGGAAGAAGAGAGAGACATCGGTTTGTGATAGTGTTTTTGAGATATCCAAATGAAAATACCAATTGAAAAGACTTAGAAATGAATGCTGGAGGAATAGATTGGGGAGCTTTAGATCAATCTACATTATTTGTAAATTGCATATTTCCACATTTGTCTACATGTAGCAGTAATTACTCATTCCCAGAACAATACTTCCTGTGCTTTTGTAGTCATTCACAGACATGCTAGAGAAAAATATTGAGTCACCAAAAGATCACATTTCCAGATGATAAGGTCAAACAAGGCCACATGCTGCCCTATTTTGGAAATCTCTTACTTTAAAAACAAATTTATCCTTTTTGAAAACTACTTACTGATATGTCATTCACATTTTATACTTCTTTTTTTTGGGGGGGGTCTATTTAAAATAGCACACAAGTATAGTGTTAAAGTGTTCTCTAGTATTCCCAAGGGAAAACGTGTGATAGATAAACTTCTTTTCTTTCAAGAGGAAGTTGTACTGCTGTGGCTGGGAATTATATTAAACACATATTAAATAAAGTGTCTTTACATAGAAACAGGTACAAAACAAAGTTTATGTATTTGTGATAAAAAGTTAAAAGGGGGGCCTAATCATTATCTTTCTCAAGAGCAATTATTCAGCATTCAATGATTCAGTTTTCTTGGCAACTATAGGGAGCATGATCCCTATAAATAATGAGAATCAACTGTATGTACATGATAGTCATGTGAACGGATGATATTGAATAATAATAAAGCACAAAGAGGGACTAAGAATAAAAGGACAAAGAGATGGTTCAGTAGCTAAAGCCACTGCTACACAAGCAAAATGACTAAAGTTTGACTCAGATCCCAAGTAAAAATGGTAGAACAGTGTGACAACCATCCTTTAATTCCAGCTCTGGAAGGTGGAGACTGGGAATCCTCTCAGTAACTGGCTCACCAGGCTTACCCTAATGGGCTTAGAGAGAGACCTAGGCCCCAAAACAATAAGGTAGTAAAGAAATCAAGAATGATTCTCAATATCACCCTTGGGTCTTCACATGCACAAACACACTCATGTATGGCACATACCTGTCACATGCAAAAAAAAAAAATAGAAAAACACATTTCTTTGCCCCATATAAACATGAAAATAAAAAAAAACATGAATTTTCCCCCAACCTTTTCTTATGAAAGGATATGGAGATTAGCTCTCCTTTACAGATAGGCCCCATCTTGAGGTGAACACAAGATCAACTGGGTTGGGCCCCAATGTGAGCTAACCAATGAGGAAAGGCCTTCTTTCCTGAGCTTACCTAGGTGTATAAATAGTCCACACCCTGGCAACCATCTTTGGCACCTGCCCCTCATAGGCAGTGCGTTTGTTTCTAATTCCTTGCTTCATGAGTTCTCCAGGCATCCTAGCCCCTCATGGCACTCCATGTCTGGAGTCCATGAGTTGTATTCTTTCTCTTCTCTAATGAATTCTACCTTAATCCTCTAAAAAATTTTTTTCTGAAAGTAAAAGCAGAACCTGAGGAAATATTATTCAGAGGATAGATAGAAGATATGTTAAGGGAAGACCAATAGGAACAGACAGGAAGGTAACTTTAGAAAATCTCAAGAAAGGGGTAGTCATCCATTTCAGGAGCTACAGCCCATATCCCCATAGACACAGAAATGGTTGAAAAGAAAGGCATGTACTTTGAATGTAATGTATCTGAATTTAAATCTCACTTCTGCTGCTCTATACCTGAGTTAAGTCAACATGTGTAAAATTAATCTTATTTCTGTGGTCTCCACCATTTCTATAATATGATTACAATAACTGTCCCCGAAAACTATTTAGAGGACACAAATTACCTATACAACTCATGAAAATTGCCCATTATAAATATGTTCTACTCTATGAGTGTTTGAAAAACAAGATAAAAATCTTTCAACAGATGAAACAATGTCATTGTCTGTTAGAGTAATCTTGGCCTCAGTGGTGTCCAAAAAATGTAAATTCCATTTAAGTTGTGAAGTTGGAGTTCTCTGTAACTGATGGTGATTTCTGCCGATACATCTTGTCATTTCTTAACTTTCAGAGAATGGAAATAGGACTGTAGAGATAGTAACACCTGGGTTAGGTTGTGGATCTATGCCACCTCCATTCTGAAGTTCACACACAAACACTAAATGTGTTCTTTCAGAATATACCTCGAGTTTACAACTCTAGATTACATCTGTCATTACCTACTACTGCCTCCATAATTGGTCACTTCTAAACTTCAACCATGTAGTACTCTTCTAATGAAAATATGATATTTAAATCTCTGTGTTTTGGGACAATCTGTTCCTTCACCTATGGTCCTCTCTGATCTAAGGTTTATGAGAAGTTCTTCCCCTACAAAATTCATGCTAAAATTTCATTAACTCTATGTTAGCATTTCAAACTCAGGGCCCTATCCATGTCTTGCCTACTGGTCTTCTGCCTTTCACTCCTCTGTCACTGTGTGGTCCTGCTCTTCATGAATCCTGGATATGGCTTTACCCACTCAGACACCCCCCAAAAAACAAGTGGCAGCACCCTTGAAATGTATTGTAGAATTATGGTGATTTTCACTGCCTTTTTAACACTGGCTACATATTTCTTTGGCAATCTGAACAAGTTCAAAAAAGGATAGATATTGGGGCTGGAGAGGTGGCTCAGGGGTAAAGCCTCTGCCTTGCAGGGGGAAGGTCCTGAGTTCGGATCCTAGACCTCTTATAGATGCCGGGCAGAAGCGGGGGGGGGGGGGGGGTGGCCTGCGTTTCTGGTCCTGATAGGGCGGAGCCTGTGAATCCCAGGGCAGAGTAAATGAGGAGGAGATGGAGGCGTCCATGGTGGTTCCTGAATTCGTCCGTGGTTCTACACACACACACACACACACACACACATATACATACATACATACACATGCGCGCACATGCACAATTGAAATAACAATAAAAAAAATTCACCCATGGATCTACACACACACATACATACACACACACGCACACACACACGCACACACACACGCACACACACACGCACGATTGAATAAATAATAAAAAAATTTTAAAAAAGAATAGATAGAAGATGATAGCAAGCTACACCAAAGGTCCAAAAGGCTTGCCGAAAAAAAATTGTAGCTCCTTTAAATGAGAAAAAGTGCTCAGTTGAGGAGACTGGATATTCAGTTTCATAACCACATATTTATGCTATTTTGCACTTGTTCAGTGCTGTGCATTATTAGGTGGACGTATAGGTATTAATTAAGTGCATAAACATTAAATGAAATGGAAATTTGTTTAAAAAATGTCAAAACTAATAATGAAAATCAGAAAAAAATATTCATGTGGTCCTATTAGGGAGAGCCAAAAAGGCACCCAGTGACTCCTACTAAGTCCATCTTTTCTAGGGGGGGGTATTTGTTTTATTTTGTGATAGAAACAAAAGATTAAAGAAAGATTATTCCCAGAACTTCAGAGACTCTATATCAACCAACTGGAACTAGGCCAGCCTAATCTCTCCCCATCCAGAACCTCAGGGAAATTTGCAGAAGAGGGGGTGGTAAGAGTGTAAGAGCACAAGGAAGGGAGGAGCAATGATATGCAAGATACTCCACACAAGTTAGGGCCAAAGCAATCATAATTGGACTTTGCATGCCCTGCGAAATGTCCAACACACTATTGACCCCAAAAAGTCTAGCATTTGCCAAAGGCACTAGGATCTTTGGAGGCAAGGGACTGACCGTCACAGTAGTGTTCCTATGCTTAAAGGGAACACAGGATAGGGTTTTGGGAAATGCCACTGGGTCCTTTGCACCTCATCAGAGAGGAAGACCCAGAGGAGAGTTTGGCATGCACATTAAAGGATGCTCCGGGGATGGGAGGGGGAGGCACTAGGGGATGGGGAGGAAGAGGGAGGGGAGGGGGGCACAGGGTTGTGGGAGGTTGGAAGGAGGGAGGGGACCAGTGTACCTGTTAAGTTTGTATGAGTGGAAATAAAAAAAAAAGATTATTCAATTTCACAGGCTTTGTGCTCTGGAAAGCAAAAGGATGCTTGATGTTAAATACATATGCTACAATATAAGTTCCCACAATTTGAATGATTGTGCTTATATTGCTATTTATAATCACTCTTACACAAGAAGTTGTGGAGACAGAAGAATAAAATGTGAATTTTCACATTCCTCTATTTAAAGTCAGTTGCATTGGTAATTTACAGGAAAAAAGTTACTCTTGTAATGAATTCAGTTCAGTGCATTTTGACAAAGTGTAGAGCAGAGATGGCACTATCCAGTTCAGGCATACAATGTTTTTCTTGAGGGGTATTGTCAAATCTATCAATTAACTCCTACATCCTGTGCCCACTTAGAGCCAACTCACTTGATTTCTGTTTCTTCTAACTTTTCCCCAGATTTTCATATAAATAATAGCATACAGCATGTTTTCCGAAACCATCTTTAGTGTCCTGACATGAAGTTAAGGTTTACATAGACAGCCAGAGTTATGCATGCCTAAGCTGTCCATATCAAGATATGGTACTGCACATCATTGCCTCCCCTGTAAGGTGGTCTAACAATTTGCAAATTTCTTTTCATGAAGAAAGTTTTGCTTTTATCTAACCCACACTTCAATCTTCTTCTTCTCCTAGTATGAGGGTTTTGGGGGAATTCCAATTACTTGGTGTCCATTGTTTCAGTAGTCTGAAAGCCAAAAGGAGGAATACAACTGTCTCTTTAGAATAGCTCCCTTCCCTGCCAGGCAAGTTTCGTTGTCAAAGAACCAGGTACTGTTAAGGCAGAATGTTGTATTAAAAAGACTACCAGGATAGCAAATGATAAAAGCTTGGCATTGCTACTTACTACAGTGTGAGTTGAGTTAATTATCATTTGATTCCTCAGCAATACACAAGGATGTACTGAAGGGAAAAGGAAAGCTAACCTCTACTCTTTTGAGTATTCAGACTAGGAATGAAATTTAATTGAAACTACCCCTAAAGAGAAAAGCACACTCATTTTATTGAGTAAAACGCTACATGTCCTTGGTATCTTCATAGGAACCTGAAGATCTTTGTGGTTGGGTCTAGATATAGTGGTAATTACAGAGAAGAAGCTAAGATGTGGGTTAATTTTGGAGGGTCTGCTACAGACTTTTAGTCTCAACTGCTTTATACTGTAAAACTAGAACTTTTAAGTTGTTTTGAAATCAAAATAACACCCCAAAGCAGTATGTTTTGGGGTAGAATGCTCTGAACTCCAGCACCTACTAAATTGCACACAGCATGAACCTACAGAATATTCTACATTTACACTCCACATTCCTTCCATAATACTTCCTACAAAGCAATTGTACTTTATTACCTATTTACATCTCTCTCCCTTAGGTTATGAGTGTCATATGACCTGAATTATTTCTTTTTCTTTCTCGTTCCTGTGGGCATGTACATCTCCAGTTCAGATTGACAAAAGCTTTTTTTGTGTTCCTCACCCTCCATACCAATTCAAGCACAGAACGATGTACCATCCAATCCTTGTTAAGGAAAGACAACAAAGGTGTTTATCTGATAAAACCTCCAAGCGACATTTGCACTGTTGAGTTAAATGAGCCTGCAAGTCCATGCTGCCCTCTTTGGCAATCTACACCGCCTTCAAGCATGCATAAACGGCGAACTTGGAAACATTCTTTGGGTCCACGTGCTCAAGGAGGGCGGGCTGCCAAGACAAGTGGGCCAGAGCCCAAGAAGCACGGGCGCACCCGCTCACCAGCCGGGCAAGAGCTCCTACGCATGCGTCACCTCAGGCTCCGCCCCCTCCCCTGGGGTTCACCGTGCGGCTCCGCCCCTTCCCGCAGTTGCTAAGCAACCCGGCCCGGAAATCGCGGCCAGCGGGTTGGCGGGCGCCGCGGGCAGGCGGAAGATGGCGGAGGGCGGCGGCGCAGAGCCGGAGGAGCAGGAGAGGCGGGCTTCGCGTTCGCGGCCCCCGAGCGCGCGGGACTTACAGGTGCGGATCGCGAGCCCGACAGCTGGGGGGTCGGGCGCAAGGGGGGATGTGTCGGTGCCGCCTGGGACCGGCGGAGGAGGGACATTGAGACTCCGGCCGGGGTCTCCCGGTGGAGGCGGACGGCGCGCTGGTGGGCGTGGAAAGCAGCGCCGGAGCCTGGATGCCGCGGCTTGGTTTCCCTCCTCCGTGTGCGCTGCTAGATGCAGCTGTTCCTTTACAATGGTATTTTGCAAGGTAGAACCTGGGTTGCTGCTGCCTTCAGGAGCTACTAATATCCGGTGACAAATTAACCATCACTTAAAAAGTAATAGCCCGCGCCGGTTATTTCATGAAAGAACATCTCCTGGATATTCTTTCCGCCTTGATGACTTCAACGTAAAAGTGATTGCTTTTCATCAAGTAGCAATTCATTCCACAGCCTTGCAGCCCAGCAGTAAAAGGTAATCCACAAATCCAAGCATATACAGGGAAATAAAAAAAAAAAAAAAGAAAAAATACAGGGAAATAAAATCCGGTAATGTTATAAGACACTAACAATAACCAAACATGAGTGCACTGAATGCTGTTTTATCGAATGCTAGATCCACTTTGCTCATTTGGAGCATTTTTCTATCTCCTCGTGAGATCATTGATAAACAAGTAAACATCTGTAAGGAGTTACGGTTAAAACATGAGACCGAATCATCAAACCTTGATAGCACACTTCTGTTTGTAGTTGGTCTTTATTCTTTGCGTAAACAGGCTGACTACCTGTTCATGTAGCTTAACTGTCAGAGTTCTGGAGGAAGGCAGAGCTATATAGACCATGGAGTCCATTAGTACTGATATTGTCGAATAGTATTTGTGTAGGAGAAATACATTGCAACAGCCAGGCTGGACAGAGCCAACACAAAGTTTATAATCTCGTTAATTAAGCATTGGTTGATGCAGATGATCTTGAAGCCCTTTAACTAGTTAAGCTTATCTGACCTGAGACCAAGCTGTTGCCCCTTATGTTCATTTCGAGGGAAATGCAGACAGATGTCATTGCTACTCAGAGTTCTCTGTAGCAGCTGTGATGGGGTGTGGAGGGGCGTTCTCATTCAGGAATTTGGTTTGGTTTGGTTTTACAAGTAAATTAACTTACTTTGCCAAAGAGATTTCCCTTTTTACAGTGCACATAACCTTTCACAGTGCATAAGCTTTCACACCTTTTTACACTTTTTTTTATTATACTTATTTATTTTTTCCCAATCATACAAACTTAATAGGTACCCCGGTCCCCTCTCTCCCTCCACCCCTCCCCAGTCCCCCTAGCACCTTCCCCCCTTTCCTCCTTCCTTTCACCACCCACTCTCCCCTTTTCCCAGTGTCTCCCCTTCCCCCCTCCCATTCCCTGGAGCATCCTTTTGTGTAAATGCCAAACTTCCCTCTGAGTCGTCCACTCTAGTGAGGTGTAAGGCTCGTTGGCATTCCCCATCATGTTTTAATGCTCATTTTTGTATATGCCTCCTTTAGTTATTTCATTCCTTTCTCTTGTGGCTTGGATTTATTTTGACATAGGCTTTTTTTTTTTTTTCCGTAGTAGTTCTCACATGCTACTCATGATCCTTGAGCTTCATATTTTTTAAATTTATTTCTTCCACTCATATAAAGTTGATAAATACCCCATTCCCCTCCCTCCCTCCACCCCTCCCTAGATCCCCTTGTTCTCTTCCCCCTTTTCCCCTTCCTTTCCCCCCTCACTCCCTTTCTCCCAGTGCTCCCCCCAATCGTGGAGCATCCTTTAATGTACATGTCAAACAACTTTTTGCACTTTTTGAAGAAGTAGAACATGACTACATTAAGCACCATTTAAAATAAAGTATCATTGAGCAACAAAGGAAATAATTCATTAAATAAATATGGAGAAAAGATCAGTGTAAGGTGAGATGAACTCATTGATAGTTCCAGTGTCTATGGTTGATTCAGAGGTAGTAAACAGAATCAAGGAATAGAAGGCTATTAAGCAAAAGACCTACAAAACAGCATGGAGTGTTAAGAATAAAAAGTGGATTGATGACCAGATCAACTTGAGTGTGCAAGGCGGTCTTTAGTAGTTGTGTGAATTTAGAAGAAATGTCTTAATTTCACTGATTTACCAAGTCTTGTCACCCAGAGTTTATGATAGTGTAAGGATTAAATACTGACTGCAAAAGACTTGCGTATAATTGCTTGGTATATTCTCCTGGTTCAATCCTACTTTGACAAATGGGTTCTGACTTTCACTAATTAATTCATTCTAATGCAATTAAATTAAAACTCTTGATTTAGTTACCCAATTTAAATCAATTTCTTTTTATGTGAGAAGTGAGAATTGCTTAGTTAATAACTACTTAATACTTAACAAATTGTAGATTTAATGCAGTAAATAAATGTAGTGGTTCTACCTGTTGCCAAGTGTGGGAATACTTGGTTTCCACCATAAATTGTAAGTAGGGTTTTTTTAATTTCTTGTCTATTATAAAGATGACTGATTAATTACATTTGTTGTATCAGATGTGGTATTGAGAGTCTTTTCTTTAAAATTTAATTAGAATGTGAAGGACTTGCAAGAAACTTGAAAACAAAGTCCCATCAACCAACTTACATTATCAGAGGCTTAAGTGAATTCTGTCATGTTGTTCCCAGCTGGTTTATCGGATTTTGATTTCTTATGAATTTTCTTATAAATGTCTACATGCTTAGTTGAAGGGCTATCCTGTTAGCACAAAAGTAGATACTTCTTACTACCTAACAGCTCACACCGAATCTTACAGAGTGAGAAAGAGTAGTATATATTACCAACTATAGTAAGTAAATCTTAATTTGTAGTACAGGTTGAAGTCTGAGGGAGTGTTTCAGGAACCATCAGAGAGGGCAAAGTATAGTTGTCTCCCAGAAGGTTTCCAGCAGTGTGCCACTACAGTTTACCTACTTGGAATTTCATTTGGTCTTCAAGCCAAGAATTGGATGTTGCCTTCCCTCATCTCCTTACTTGGACATTGTTCATCTGGAAAGTTTGAAGTGGGATTATAAGAGGATTCTGAAATCTTCCTTAGTGTTCAGTAGTATTTCTAAACTAGGTATCTTCTAAACCAATGCATCCATACTCAGGATTTAATAATTGGTTAAGGTATTGAATTGTTGCTTTGATCTCAATTTTCCTCCAGAATATGGGGAAAGAACAATATTTTTGCTACTTTTGTGCTTCCTTCTAGGTTAGCATTTGCATGGGAAAGAACAGATCTAATGGCATGATGCCATAGTTCCTGATACTGCTGACTGTCCTTGTTCTCTATCTCTGGGTCCCCTGCAGGGTGTCACAGGAAGGCTAGAAGCTGCCGGTACTTCATCAGAGTCTAGTCCCATAGGTATAGAACAGGACTTAAACATATGCAGGTCTCCCAGGTTCCCAGATGTAGTTATTTTGTGTAATAAACTTTGTCTTTTTAGAATTTAACCACCATAAGTTTGAGAGTTCCACTTCTCATCGTTTGAGCATATATTTGCTTTCTTAATTTGATTTAGATTTCTTTCTAGGTCTTCATGTATCAAATATTAGAGGATTGATTAGCAGTATAGATTAAGCCTCTCTTCTGAAAGACCTGAGATCAGACCTATTTGATTTGGGACTTACTGTTCCAACTTTTGGAATATTTATGTAGACTTTATAAGTTGAACAACCCCAATCCAAAATCGAAAACTTGAAATGCTCCAAAATCCAAAATTTAGGGTGCCTAAGGATGATGAATTCTCTTTATTATCCTAAATAAACTTTAAAGATTAAATCAAATTTTGAGATTTTGTTATTGGCCTTGTTTGTAACTAGTACATAAAACAATTTTTGATCAATTTAAGATTATATTATCTCTGATGTGATATTATCCAGTATATCAAATAATATACATTAAAATTTGTAACAAGATAACCATGGTGTAGACTCCCTCTAAATAGCATTTGCTTAACTCCCAGTGAATAATGTACCATAGCTAACTGGGATCTGTTAAAAAGGTAGCACTTTATACTAGTATCATTTTCTCATTGTTCCTGTTCCATTGTCTATGAGTCAAATTTATTTTTTTCATTTATTTCATTTTACAGGAAAAAAAGTATTGGCTAACAGCATTATTCACATCTTAAATAAACAAGGTGTAAAATGTATAGCAAATAAGTAGACAAGCCAGAGTAAACCCTGGGATCCATAGAAGCATACATACAGAAGGGTGGGAGGGAGTGGGAGAGAATGGTGGAGGGAAGGGAGGGGATGAAAAGGAAGGGATGGAAGGGAAAGGGGAGGGAGGGAAACCGGGATGAATACTCAGTATGCTTGTAAAAGTAGAAAAATAAATTAAAAAATGTATAGCAAATGAAACCTCAAAATCCATAGCTATATTAATCTATCATGATTCATGTTGTTATAGTCTTATAATTCAGTAATTTATTAAATACCTTACATTAGAAACAATTTAGGAAAGCTAGAATCCTCAGTAAACCCTCAGAAATGGCCTCATAAACTTGCTCTAAGGTTATCTCCCTCAGCTTGTCAAGTTGGCAGTGAGGTGAACCATCATAAGTGATATTTAATATAAATGTTGGTTTCTCCTTTGGGAGAAATAAACAAAGACTGCGATCATACCAGTTGTAATTTAAAAGCTAATATTAGGGCAGTTAAGGAAATTTTTTGAATTATTGTCCAAGGATGTCAGAAGTGTAAAACAAGTAATTCTGAAATACTTAGATTACCCATTTCAAGAATAAATATAGTTTTACTTTACTTTGAAGTTATCAAATTATTTGCACTATATGATTTGGCAGTATTGAGAAGTGTAAAACAAGTAATTCTGAAATACTTAGATTACCCATTTCAAGAATAAATATAGTTTTACTTTACTTTGAAGTTATCAAATTATTTGCACTATATGATTTGGCAGTATTGCCTCTTAAATGCTATATAAACCATATTTAACTCATCATCGTATTTTTCAGAAGTTAATTTTGCTGAACTCGATGACATTTAAGTGATGCTTTTTAAATTGTTTTGGATGTTTGGATTTTAAAGACAGCTAAGTAAAATTATATTGCAGCTCTGATGGGAGACTCTGACAGAAGCATGAAATGTCATGAAAAATTCTTTAAAAACCTAAGAAAGTTATACAGGTCTAAATTCAGAAATGATTATTGCCAAATACATTTTTAACCTATTGACTAGTTAGCTAAAAATAAACTATTATAACTTAAGTTTTTTACAATATTATGTAATTTAATTAATTCTGTACTGTAAGACATCATGAAGCTTTTTTGGAAATAATTTTTTGAGCCAACCTTCATTTTTTCATGAAAAATTTTAGTCATTTAATTTCAATCTAATATCCTGTTTATCAGTTGTGCAGAGTCTGTTGCTCGTGTTACTTATAACGGGCTTATCATTATGTATAGTTGGCCTTGGCAGAATTATACGCAGATGAAGTGAAGTGCAAGTCTTCCAGGCCTGACACACCGAAAGGAGCAGTTTTCAAGAGCCCAAGAACACCACCTCGGCGGTAAGTCTGCTTCAGAACATCAGAACACTTTCTAATTCACTAGACCCATTATTTTAAAGAGACTTGGGAATTTTTATAAAACTTAAAATTTCCTAAAATATTTAGGGACTATTCCTAAAATTGTATAGTCAAATTTAAATACCTGATATTGTAGGCATAGTGTGAAATTATACATTGAGTGATATTTTTTTAAGACACTCGTTCTTTTTTTTTTTTTCTTTTTTTTCGTCATAGGACTTATTGAGGACTTGGTAAAAGGGTACAGGCCTTCTCCTTCAAAGCAACATTCATGTGCAGCTTTTTCATGTGAGGGCCCATGCATTTCTTAAGGCCTTCTGTGAGGCCTCTATGATCTGTGGTCCCCATTTCTAAAGTTTGTCTCTGTCTCTGTTGTGTGATGCCTAGTCTATTAGGTGAGTAGTATTTCCTGCTATTTTTAAAATGCAGGAATTATAAGAACTGAGTAGAGATTTAAAAGATGAGAATCATGTATATTGTGTTGTTGTTCATTAACGTTTTCCTAGTATTGAAAAGAATTTGAATTTTCTGCTTAATCTTCTCTTAAGTTTCTCTTAATCTCAGAAAGTATAATTTTAATCAAAAGTTGAAAAATTCTCTAGAATTTTTTTTTCTTCACTATTTTTTTTTTTTAAGAGAAAAAACATGTCTTTTGGGACCTGAATGAAAAGAAAAATCTTTTAGATTTCTCCCCCAATTTTTTATTTTATGAAATTTGTAACCAATAGATAATCTGTAAGTTTGTGAGATGAATAAATACTGTAGATGTTTCACTTATCTTCACTACTGACTCAGGCGTCATTAGCACTGCTGCACTTGGGCAGGATCTCACTATGTTTTTTACTCAGCTGTGTGAAAGCACGTTGTAGCCATCCTGACACTTCACCTCTACATACTTCAGCATGTATCCCTAAGAATAAGTGCACACTTCTTTATAGTCCAGATAATGTCGTCTAGTTAAAAAATACACAGTGGTGTCATGGTATCGTTAACTTCTATTAGTAATTAACAATTTCTTGGTCTTTGGAGGGATTTTTAGGTCCTAACTAAAGACCATGCTTTGCATTTGATTATTCCCATGCTAAATTTTTGAATACAGGGCATTCTCTCTGCTTTTTGTTTTTAACTCCCATACATAACATGAAATTTATTACATTGACTTTCTTGAAGAGTCATATCAAATGTCTCATAAAAGTCCCACATTCTAAATTATTTTTTCCTCATAATTAAATTCTTACTAAACATTTTTATCAAGCTTACTAGATAAGTGATATTGTCTGCTTTTTATTATATCACATCAGGATCCATATATTTTCAAGTTTTTCTACTATTGATGATATGCTCACTTGATTATGTGCTGACCACCACATCACTCCATTGTCAGGTACAGTTTTTCTTTGTAATCAGCAGGTTGGTATCTTGGCATGATTTGAATATCCTATTCTTTCACTTAATAATTCATTTTATATATATATGCATTTATGTATATATGTGTAAATATATATGCATTTATGCATATTTGTATAATATATCTTTAATTGTTTTCTTAATTTATATATTTTCCAAAGTCATGAAAGGATCTAATGAGTATTTTTATACCTTTGTTTTATCATTCATTGTTTCAGAATATCATTCAGTATTTAGTCTTTGATCATTTTAAAATTGATCATATTAAAACTGACTTCATTTTGCTCTTTGTACAGCAAATCAAAACATTTGAGTTCTTGTAAAATCATCACATGAATATTTTCCTTGCTGTTCATATATTCTGGAATCAAGGGTTCATGGTCATCCTGGGCTACCTAACAAGTTGAAGCTAGTGTGAATTGTTTCAAAAAAGCCAAGATCTTGGGATGTGACTCAGTGGTACAGTATTAACGTTATATATAGAGAGCCCTGGTTTGATGTGTAACACACACAAAAAAATTTCAGTGAACAAGTTAACATGCTATCTGAAAAAAAATGTCAGTTGTCTTAAATTGATAATTTTTTTAAGTTTTTTGGTGCAGTGGCTACAACAAGATACATCATACATGCTAATAAGCACGTACTGATGCTCTGTACCATAGCCAGTAATATAGTTTTAAAGGACTTCGCGCCTCAGATTAGCCTTTTTTTATGTTCTAATTGTTCCTTTATTTCTTTTTTTCTCCCACATTTTATTTTTTTCCCAGTCATACAAGTTCAGTAGGTACCCCCATTCTCTCCTTCCCTCTCCCCTCCCCAGTCCCTCCTTCCACTCTCCCCCCTTTTCCCCTTCCTTTCAACCCTTTCTCTCCCTCCCCTTTTCCCAGTGCCTCCCCCTTCCTCCCATCCCCTGAAGCATCCTTTTGTGTGAATGCCAAACCTTCCTCTGAGTCCTCCCCTCTAGTGAGGGGTAAGGACTCAGTAGCATAGCCCTGAGCCCTTTCTCGGGCTCCCCATTACTATGGGAACTCCATTATATAGAGTGTTAATCCCTTGCTTCTGAGGATCTTATGCCTGGAGCCTTCTCCCCTGTGATCCATGCTAGACTTTGGGGAGTCATTGACATGTCAGCCATTGTGCAGGTCATGCAAAGTCTGATTATGGCTACTGCAGTCCTAACTTACATGGAATATCTTGCATGTAGTTGGTCCTCCCCATCTTTAGGCTCTTACAATCTTGCCGCCCCCTCTTCTGCAAGGTTCCTTGAGCTTTATGATGGGGAGAGATTGGCTATTCTGGTTCCAGGTGATTAATGCCACTGTCAAGTATTGCATGTAAGTAGGGAGATATTTGGTGAAGCTCACTCTTAATTACCTTCCTGGTCACCTGCGACTGACGAGGTTTGATCTCAACAATCAAGGAGGGTATAGGGACTGGCAGATAGACAGTAACCGTCCCGCAAATGGGACACTAACTCAGATTTAATCTTTAGAATTTAATATCCAAAAAGATGAGTAAATTATGACTTAAATTATGTTTAATCATTTAAGATACAATGTGTAACATATTACTATAAATGTGTTTTCTAGCACTTCAGTACATCCATGTGTATAGCTTCTTGCTTTCACATTCAGCATCAGCATTTTCCCTATTCATTGTATTTCTGCTTACTTCATACAGACAACTGCATATTTTCATGTCTACTCTCTTAGAAGGGGTTAGAAATCAAAATAGTTATATGCTCCTCCTTCTTGTTCCTAGGATTTCATTGTTAGCCCAAGGAAGCCTAGGACTCACTCTGTTGCTCAAACAACCTTTAAACATGCAAATTCTCCTGCTTCATCTTCCTAGTAATAGGATCACAGAAGTGCACTACCACTCCTGACACTCTTCTTATTTTAAGCCAATATATTTTCATTATCCAGAATAGTAGACATATATGCAGTCTGTGTTTTTAGTTTGTAAAATGAGGTGTATAATATATTGAAAAACCTTCAATTCAGCCTGACAACCTGCTTTAACAGATTCATCCACAAAAGACTATATTTTCCAAGGAAACTTAAGGTCATGTTCTCACATTCCATTACATGGTAGCACTGTTTTGAGAATTAAGTGAAATATGGTATGTGAGATGCCTGGCTAAGAGTTGAGCCTTCAATGAGTATTTAAAATCTAGAGCAGTCCAAAAGTAGGGGCCAAGTTCTAGGTACAAAAAGGCATAGAAGAAAATACAATAAAATCGACAGGAGAGGCCATAAAAGGAACCAGTAGAATGTTAACAGGCTCATAGCTAACAATCCTGGATTGCTTCTTCCTCCTCCTTGCTTTGCTCTGGATTACCCGGGCTCCACCCACCAGAGCTGGAAGTGCAGGCCGCCACCTTTTCAGCCTGGCATTTTTACGTGGGACCTGGGATCCGAACTTAGAATCTTCTGCAGAATCTTAACCCCTGAGCCATTTCTCCAGCCCTTTAATTCCGTTTTTAAAGCTAAATATTTCCATAAAAGTCAGCAATGCCTGCTTTTAATAAAAGTTATCTCATAAGACTATGTAGTTTCTTACTTTAAAGGAGCTTATATCTACTGTAGTTTTTATTTATGAACTGTTATGTTTAAAGGTTCTTTTCAGGTGAACATGAATATGGTGGATTACATATAGTTCAACCTTCAACTGGGAAAATTGTAAATGAACTTTTCAAAGAAGCACGGGAACATGGAGCTGTCCCTCTAAGTGAAGCCACTAGATCTTCAAATGATGACAAAACTAAGGTCAGTGCTGATTTACAGCTATAGTATTTCTGCAATTTACAGCTATTGCTATTTCTGTATTTGGTCTCTATTTAATATTATTTATAAATGTTATTTCTATAAATACTTGTTTCATTTATGAAATTGCTAATGATTGAAAGTTGAGCAAGCTTCTTCTTTCTAAGCAATTGTTATTTTAAATATTGAAGTAATTATAAATTCACAGTGATATGCCATAAGAATATGGAAATCTGTATCTTTTATTCAGTTTCTCCAAGTGATTCTGTCTTGCATGAGTATAATATAAGATCAAAACCAGGAATTTGACACTGATACAATGTATGTATTTGTTCTATGTGACCAAATATAATTACAAACTCATTCATGATACAAATAATTATTAAGAGGAATGGGAATCAATTTTCCCCAGATTTTCTTACCTGAATATCATAGCAAAATTAAAGTATATTCATAGTTAACTTACTGTACTTGAAAAAAACAGTTTATTAAAAAACATAGAAAGCTTTTCTTCCAGTTAATTTATACCTATTTATAAGACTTCTTTACTTTGTGCAGCTCTTACTTAATGGTGAATTTTTTTTAACTCTGCGTGTGCTTGAAAATATATTCCTTTGCATAGAGACATTTCCTCATTTAAGAATGACCTAAGTTATTTCAGCTTCTGAGTTATTAATGTCTATACAAAAAGAAACTTCATGTTTGAACATCCTTATATAATATAAAATTTTCATTATATTTTCCTAGTAAGAATGAATCTGGCCAGTTCCTGTTTATTCAGTCTTAACATATGCCAGATGTAACATATTTTGACCTTCGCAAGCTTTTAACTCCTTCCTGTTTATTTCAGTCATTCACAGGTGGAGGATACAGATTGGGCAGTTCGTTTTGTAAGCGGTCAGAATATATCTATGGAGAAAATCAGCTACAAGATGTAGGTATAATCATCAAAAGCAAAATGTATAAGAATTTGCCTCAGTTAACTACTATTTTCTTTCTAAACTTACCAGTTGAAAATTTAAATAAAATCTCTTGTTAGGTATTGAAACATGCAAGGACCAGTGCTTGATTTTTCTGTCTCAGTTTTAATATTTTTATCCTAGTACTTTCTTGAATCCACACCTATTCAAGGAGAGAATGTATAATTCTCTGTCCAATAAGCCTCTATATATAGTTCTTTTAAGTGGTATACTGTCATAAAATGAGTTAGAACATAGAACACCTAAAGTTGTTTTTTCCTGTTCCTTTGGAAATTTGCAATTATAAACGTATTTTAAACATTAAAAGTTTCTCAGGAGATCTTGCCCTGCCCTTGAACATTTCACTAGTAAAGCAAAGAAGAGTTGGGCACTGATGGAGAAGGATAGGGGGTCATAAGGTACCATCTGGATCCTGGCTCTCCACTACTTTTGTTTCTAAGTGACTCCAGAGTACGTACACAGAGACCAGCTTCTATCTGTTGGACTTTTGATATTTATAGCCATTATCAGTTTGTTAAGTTAAAAATAAATCTGCTAAGCGACACATGTAGTTTAATATAACTATGACTAAAGAATAAATATTTTTGTTTTAAGATAAGTTAATCATAGGAAACATCATATTTGAATCTTAAAATTTTTTGTAGATGAACTTACGTTTTTTATTTCTATGCCCAAAAGGTTCAGATTTTACTTAAGCTGTGGAGCAATGGCTTCAGTTTAGATGATGGAGAACTGAGACCTTACAATGACCCAACAAATGCTCAGTTTTTGGAGTCTGTTAAGAGAGGGTAAGATATTTTTTCACTTTAAATGGAACTATTATGTGTGTGTGTGTGTGTGTGTACATGTATATTCTTGTGGGTAAATTTGGCCATCAGAGGCTAATCTCGGGTGTTGTTAGTCATGTTGCCTACCTTGTTTTTTTGAGACAAGGTATGACACTTAGAATGAGCCTGGTTGGCTGGGCTGGTGTTGTGAGAAGCTTTTGGGAGATGCCACATAAGCATCTATGCACCCTAAATAGGAATTCAGTCACAGACCAAAGTAACAATTATGCCAAGGTCCAACTTGACGAATTAATGAGTATTTTGGAGTTACAGAAGTAGGGATAAGGTTATTTATAGGAGCAGGGACAAAGACAGTTACACCAGAAAACCCACCCCAGTATGGGTGAGTGTCATCAAAACTGCACCCCTGGAGCACGACTTGCTCCTCAGAGTCTCCTCTAAACTTTTGGACAGCTCAGAATCATCCACACTCATTGTCTGATGGAGGGGCACAGCTTCAGGAACCTCCTGACCTTTAATGGGTTTCCTTCTAAGATGAAATGTTACAAATTGCTGCAGAACCAAAAAGAACCTAATTAACCTTCTTAGATCAAATTGAGGGCATAATCAAAAGGGCATCATATAACACCTGCAGGAAAAACATAGGGGCGGCTGCCAAGCAAGCCCCAGAAACCCCTCTGTTACCGCGTCCCTCCTCTATGACGTCGTTTATGCTAGGATTATGAACACAAACTAATACCCTTGACCTTTCCATTTGGGTTCTGGGAATTGAACTGAGATTGTCATGTTTATATGACAATCATTTTACCAATTGAACCATCTCCTGAATCCCCCATCTCCCTCACCTGCTCTTTTTTTCCTTATTTAATAGTTCAGTGATACACTACACATTAGTTAAGTGATGGCTACAGAAATAGATATTCTTAGTTTGTGGGGAAGGGACACAAGTATTTGGTCACCTTTTAAATATGAAATTATGGACTCGACTTCAGAAGAAAATTGTAATATAATAAATCAGTGAATTGATTAGCATATAGCTACCCATCCACTAAGTCACTGTCCTGCTTACTGTTGACAGGGTGACTTTCATTGCATATTTGCCTGAAATTGAACAGCTTACATTAGAAATCTTTTAAAGTGACATTACTGCTGGCAGAAGATTTCAAAAGGTTAGTGTGAAGTTGTAACATGTAGAAGTACACCAGATATGTAATGTTGTTGTGATCCATCCAAAGAATGTTGTAACCGTTTGGCCCTTCTTGCTGAAAGATGGGGAATCGGGTGATTTTGCCATAATAAAAGCTTCTATATTTTGATTTCATTAGAAATGGAACTAAGGGCATAAACTTGGAAATTTAGTAGTGGAAAGAGACAAGATGGTGAAGCCTTTTTAGGGAAATGATAGGAGAGTGAATGAAGGTCTTCTGAGCTGGAGTAGTAGGGAGCTCTGAAGACCAGTATTATAAAAGGGAATTAATATAAAATTTTTTGTTCAAATTTTGCACACATATTAAGGATACCAGTAAGCAGTGGCAAGAAATACTACAAACAATATGCTAAAGTCATTGAGAAAGCTAGTAATCTGTCCTAGAAGGTAGTATATAGTAATAGTAAATGCTTGGTTATAATAGTTCAAGTGAGAGGCAACAGAGTTGAAGACTTTCATAGTCACTAGGAAGACTAGATAAGGGGAGTATTCAAATGCTATTTGAAAACCAGCACTGTGGTTGAAAGTAAACTGAAATATAGAGGTATGATCACATAAACAAACATAAGTAGTTGTTTACACTTCTATGAAACCTAGAACTTTTTGCATCAATGTAACAAGTATAAAAATAGAATAATGAAGTATTGAAGCTGTCAACTGCTATATATGATACTGAATTCAGGAACTTCCAAGTTCCAAACAAAACAAAGTGCAATTTAAATGGCAGATGCATTCCTGATCATTGCAAAGTAAATATAAAATATAGTACCTACCAAAGTGCTTAGTGCTTTTCATTTATTTGTAGGACAAAGGCTTACTTGGGGCTCAGGCATTATGAAGCAGAGAGTTCTCATACGAATCTCTAGCAAGTTCCTTGGTGATTCTGTGCAACTCAAAAGACAAGTCTTCATTGTGCAAGACCAGTACCCACGGCCATAGTTCATGGTGTCTGCCCCTGCCTCTGACATAGCAATCACCTGACAGTGAAAAAATACTTCAGTCATTTATATGTAACTGCAGTCAGGCATGGTGGTTCACCCCTGGGCACTCAGCAAGTCCAAGACAACTCCCTCTTGTTATATAAAATAAGTCCTGTTGCTATTCAGAAGCTTTTTAATTTCTTGCATTGCTATTTGTCAATTTGGGGATTATTTCCTGTGTTATTAAGTCCTTTTCAGAAAGTCCTTGCCTATAGCTTGAAGATTATTTTTCCTCTAACAGTCCCAAAGTTTCAAGACTTAAATTTTTATTTGATTTTTGTTCAAGGATGAAAGATGTAGATCTAGTTTCATTCTTTTATGTGTAGGAACCTAGTTTTGCCAGCACCATTGCTAAAGAGGCTTTTTTTCTCCCCCAAAAATCAGGTGTCCTAGCCATATGGGTTTATCTCTGGCTCCAGTATTCTGTTCTATTGATCTGTGTGTCTCTACCATGATGTTTTTGTCACTGTTGCCATGTAGTAGTTTTTTTTCCAATGTATCTATGTGTGATATGACTGTGTTTGTGTACGAGCACACATTGTACAGGTGCACGTGGAGGTCAGATGTTGACCTCATGCCTTCCTAAGTTCTCACTTGAAACTGAGCAGGGTCTCAGTGTACCTGGAGTTCACTAATTCAACTAGTCTAGTTGCCCTAAAGATTCACACTGAGATTGCAGGTGGAACACCACAGGCTGGCACAGTAAGCACTTCATCCACTGAGCCATCTCCCCCAGCCATATGGTGCAATTTGGGTTCAGGCACTGATAATTCCAGCATTGCAGTTTCTGAAAGGATTCTATTCTGTTAGTTATTCAGGGTGGTTTCCGTGTAAACTTTAGGTTTTTTTCTAATTCTATGAAGAAAATCATGGGAATTTTGATGGAAATTGCCTTGAATCTGTATATTGCATCTGATAATACAGCCATTTTCACAATATCCTATCAAGTAATGAGTATGGGAGGTCTATCTAGGTTCGTCTTCAGCTTCTTTCCTCGGTGTCATTTTAGAGGTCTTTCACCTGCCACCTTCTTGGATAAGTTTATTCCTGGGATTTCGTGGGGAAGGGTTTTGTTTTGTTTTTTAGTTGTTTTTGCTATTATGAATAGGATTAATCCCCCTAATTTTATCTAGCCTATTCATTATTAGTTTATAGAAAGTTAAAAGAATTTTCTTTGTTATTTTTTTACCCTATCACTTTATCAGAAATGTTATCAAGTCTACAAGTTTTCTGACAGAGTCTTTAAGATCTTAAGCATAATAAGGATTAACAGCCACAATAGTGTTCCTATACTTAAGGGGACACAAGAAAGAGTTCTAGGAAATGCCACTGAGTCCTTACACCTCATCAGAGAGGAGGACCCAGAGGAAAGTTTGACCTACACATTAAAGGATGCTCCAGGGATTGATGGGGGGGGAGGCACTGGGAGATAGGGAGGAAGGGAAGGAAAGGAAGGAGAAAAGGGGGGAGAGAACAAGGAGCAAGGGGTTCCAGGAAGGGGTGGAGGGAAGGAGGAGACCGGGGTACCTATTAAGTTTGTATGAGCGGAAATAAATAAAAATAAAAATAAATTTCAGTATGAAAAAAAAAAAGATCTTAAGCATAAGATCATGACATCTATAAAAAAGAGATAATTTGACTTCTTTCCCTATTTGTATTTCTCTTATTCCTATTATTTCAAGCACAATACTGAATGAGAGTAGAGAGCATGGGTGCCTTGTCTTAGTTCAGATTTTAGGCAAAACAATCACCAGAGTAAAGAGACAGTGCACAGAACAAGAAAGACTTTTTTGTCAACTATTGCATTACTCAAGGGCATTACCTAGAATAAAAATGTTAAGAGCTGCAAAAACTAAACATGTGCCAAGAAAATCATTCAATCAATAAATGGACTAATGATTCAGGTAGACAGTTCTCAAAAGAAGAAATATAAGTGGTTATGTATACCCACATCATCTATGTGTGTTTACACAAGACATGCTTGGGAATTGGTCTATCATCATTCCACCATGGAAGGGGAAAAGAGCTCAAGAGGCTACACACTTCCCTGAGAGACTGATGAGGACTAATGCTGAGGGGGAAAAAAAAGAAGATGGTGCTCCTCAGTGGCATATCCACGGATATATGATTCATTCTCCGTCAAGTACTCTGACATGAGTCATCAAAGGCAACCAGATGATCACCAGTGCGCTACACATGTGAAAGACTTGAAAATAATAGGGAGTCTGGCAGGGGAGATGATGGGTTATAAGATTAATTGGGGATTAATGTGTGAAAATATATATTCACTATATTCATGTGTATAATACTAAACAAATCAAATTTTTTAAAAAGTATTCAGCATTCTTAGCTCTCAGGAAATGCATGTTAAAATGGCTTTGAAAATTCATCTTACCTCTGGCAGAATGGTGTTTTTTTTTTTTTATTTTATTGCATGTGTGTGCATTTGTGCATGCACGTGTGTGTGTGCGCGCGCGCACAAGCACACGCGCACATCAGACGTCACTATGTGTGCTTTTGGAGGAACAAGGGTGATTTCAGGAATCATCCTGGATTGTTCTGCCTCCTCTTATCTTTGCTCTGAGGTTTCCCGGGATCCACCTTCCAGGGCCAAAAGTGCAGGCCACTGACATTTCTACGTGGCATTTTTACATGGGATTCAAAAACTCAAATTTTTTAAAAAGTATTCAGCATTCTTAGCTCTCAGGAAATGCATGTTAAAATGGCTTTGAAAATTCATCTTACCTCTGGCAGAATGGTGTTTTTTTTTTTATTTTATTGCATGTGTGTGCATTTGTGCATGCACGTGTGTGTGTGTGCGCGCGCGCACAAGCACACGCGCACATCAGACGTCACTATGTGTGCTTTTGGAGGAACAAGGGTGATTTCAGGAATCATCCTGGATTGTTCTGCCTCCTCTTATCTTTGCTCTGAGGTTTCCTGGGCTCCACCTTCCAGGGCCAAAAGTGCAGGCCACTGACATTTCTACGTGGCATTTTTACATGGGATTCAAAAACTCAGGTCCTTCTGCATGCAATACAGAGGCTGAACCCCATCTCTCCAGCCCCCACTGCTGGTATAAATCTGTGCAGTCATTTGGAAATCCATATGGAAGTTTCTCCAAAATCTAAAAATTAGCTGCTACCTTGTGACTACTGGGCATATAACCCAAAGGACTATTAAGTCACCACACCACAGATACTTACACATCCATGTTTATTCACATAGCCATGATGAAATCTATTATTTTATATGTTTGAATTTTGCATAACATTTTTCGAGGGATTGTGAGGGTGGCTCATCTGGTAAAAGTGCTTGCTGCTCAAACCTGATGATTTGAGAATGATCCTAGAACCCACCTAAAGGTGGAAGAAGGGAAACAGCTCTGCAGTTGCCCTCCGACCTCCACATACACAACATGGCATGTGCACATTCTCTCTCGCACACAGGATGAAGTAAAGTTTAAAAAAAGACTCCCCCATGACCATGTATTTCCAAGCCCTGCCTCTGACACCGAAGCACGACAGTACTCACAAATCACCTCACACTCAAAAATCCCTCTCTCGGTTATAGAACGCCTCCAGAAGGATTAGAACTGCATGTTTTCAGCCAGTATGTCTCATAACTGTAATCGCAACACTTAAGAGCCTAAAGCTTTAGAATCGCCTTGAGCTTGAAACCAGCCTGGGACCAAGGTGACTTCCAGGCCAGCCTGAACTATAGTGTAAAATTCCGTTTCAAATGAAAACATTTTCATGAACTATTAAACTTTCTATGAATTTTCTAGTTTAAATATCAATTGCTGTCTTACAGTTTGACTTTCAAAATGTGAGTACAGCATTCCTATGTCGAGACCCACTAAGAAACTATATGAGGAAATTTGAAGAAAAAAATCTCTGTGGACTGCTCAATAATTTATGGGAGTTTTTATAAGCCAAGCAGTAATCTCAACGGTGTAGTTTAGTTTTAGACAAACTTAACCTTTTTTTCCTTCTTTTTAAGAGAGATTCCCCTGGAGCTTCAACGACTCGTTCATGGTGGCCAAGTGAATTTAGACATGGAAGATCATCAGGATCAAGAATATATAAAACCTAGATTGAGGTTCAAGGCCTTCAGTGGAGAAGGACAAAAACTTGGAAGGTAAGATTCTTACAATGATAAAAAAATACTTCCTTGGTCAATATGGATTTTCTTTGAGAAGAAGAAAAGCAAAATGACCTGTGCAATAAAAACTGAAGTATGAAGACCTTCCTGATGGAATTAGATGTGCATATATGATGATATTTATGTGCAGTACTCAGCGTTATCACATTCCTGGTCCTCTGTCCACCTTATGTGCATTAACACATTTAACAGAAGCTCTATTATATACAGATAATTATTACTGTAGTTTGTAGTAAGAGTACTTTTCCCAAGTTGATAAAGCTAGAAAATGGCTAGCATGGGCCAGCAAGATGGCTCAGTCTGGTAAAGATGCCTGCATTCAAATCTTGTCACTAGTTCTGTCTGCAGAGCCCATATCAGAAGCAGAGACTTGAAGTTATGCTTTTACCTTTCCGTATGTATATCTCCATGTTTCTCTCTTTCCCTCTCCATTTCCCTCTCTCCCTCCCTCTCTCCATTTTTCCTTCTTTTCCTCTTCTTTTCTCTCTGCTGTCTCCTTCCCTCTCTCTTCTTCCTTCCCTTCCTCTCCTCTCTTCTCTCTAATAAATTTTTTTTTTTTAAAAGAAAATGACTAGCATTCGAGGTTCCCACTCAGGCACTGTGAGGTAAATGCTTTTTGCCCTATGCCTTGTGTCCCTTTTCTCTCTTTTTTTTCTTTTTTAATTATACACAGTTCTATAAGGCCATTTTTATGCATATATGTAATATATTTTCAATTTATTTCTTCTATTTCCTCCTCTTTCCCCCCTCCTTTCCCATTAGTTCCTTGTTTCCTATACCATTTTCATTCTACTTTCAATTATCATTTCAGAAGAGAAGTTGTACAGGATTGTTGATTGGATGATGAGTATATCCCATCAAGTTTGAAGTATGTGTGTTGACCCTGTGTAAATATAAGATCATGCAGTCAGAACAGTGTGCTTCATTTGTTGATTTTTGGTGATTTGTAAATAACCAATCATTTCATGTTATGAAAGCCCACTATGTAAGAACACACCTGTTTACAGGTAAAGGATGAAACATTTCCAAAGAACTATAGGGCTTGCAGAATACAGTTGAAAAACTATATATGTGGCATGATGTATAAGTGTGCTTATTTGTAATAGCCATGGCTTAACAGAATTTTCTAGAATTTTACAAAATGTGTTGGCAAAATTCACCCTCCATGTGTCCATTTATTAGTGCAGGTGTTGTGGAACTGTAGTGTTGGTGATGTTTCCAGTATGTCCTTCGTTCATTTCTATGTGATCCTTGTACTGATCCTTGCCTTCCACCACATCTTTCATATCCTTCCTTGTACATGTTAGCTGTTAATCCCCCAGCTTTCTCAAAAAGGAAGAAAATTAATATTTTGCCTTTTCAAACCTGTCTGTGTTGATTTTTATGTTTCTATATGTTTTTCTCCTGATAGAGATTGATTGCTGGGATGTTTAGGTAGGAAACACAGGAATAAGTGTTGACCCAGCTTTATTTTTAGAACCTAAACCTTTTACTGACTCTTCAAAGGTCTGTTCAGAATGTTCTCCCTCATTTCTCTTTCCTGCCAACTAGGTCGTTTCTATCATTTATACTATTTGCTGTTTTTTTTTTTTTCTTGTGTTTTTATAACTAGGATACCTGACACACAGAGAGTCAGAAAAAGAATTTGTCTCCTTTTACTTGACATTCAATTAGACACTAAAATGTTCCTGTTTTTGCTATTACATAATCTTTCTTGATTATTTAAATTTATGATCAAAAATTACTTTAATTTTAGCACCTTTGTTGTAAATACAATAAAACACAATTTAAGTTGAGGAAGATGGTATGAAGACATTGAGAAGTGATTAAAATCTATAAGTTCATCTTATGAAAATAAGGATATTGCTTGTTTGTACAGGATTGAGCAAATGTATATATATAAGAAAGAGAGGCAGGGTCTCACTGTGTAACCCTAGCTGAACTGATACTCATTACATAATTTGGTGTGGTCTCAGACAATCCTACTGACTGACCCCCCTAGGTGCTGCAATCAAAGGCAGGAGCCATCCCACCCAGGTAAGGATATCTGATGATAGATAATATCTCACAGCCTTTTTCCTGATAAGGTAAACAGTTAACAGGAGGCTCACTGTAAATGGTGTGCCAGGTCATGCTAGCAGCAGCTTCGTGCATCTCGTGTTTGTTTTAGTCTCTTGATAACATAATTTAATCTCACTTGTTCATCCTAGCTGAAAAACCACAGACTATATGAGATATGGAATCCTTAGTTACCACACAGACTGTTTGCTTGTAGAAAAACAGAATCATGGAAATCTAAGCTGCAAGAAGGCTGAGCACATAAGCTATGATTTTTTTTTTCCATCTTTTGAACAAAAAAGATTACCTAGTTGGTAGAGTCCTTGCCTGTCTGTAATTAGCACTAGGGAAGTAGAGATAGGAGAATCAAAAGTTCAAGGTTATCCTTTTTAACAATAATTTATAATTTAATAAATAATTTAAAAATTTAATAAAGTTATTGTTATATATAAGTTCAAAGTGAATTGAAGATTATCTTCTAGAAACAATTAAGAATTTCATAAAATAGTTTACATTAAAAATTTATGTTCATTCAGAGACTCTATATCATCCACATAGAACTAAGCCAGCCTAATCTCCCCCTATCCTGAAGCTCAGGGACATCTGCGGAAGAGGGGGCGGTAAGATTGTAAGAGCAAAAGGATGGGGGGAGCAATGATTTGAAGAGTCTCCACACTAGATAGGGCTGAAGCAATCATAATAGGACTTTGCATACCCTGCCCAATGTCCAACACACTATTGACCTCACAAACTCTAACATCGGCTAAAGGCACCAAGATCCTTGGAGGCAAGGGATTGATGGCCACAGTAGTGTTCCTATGCCTAAGGGGAACACGAGAAAGGGTTCAGGGAAATGCCACTGGGTCCTTTTATGTCATCGGAAAGGAGGACCAAGAGGAGAGTTAGGCATACACAATAAAGGACTCTCTGGGAATTGGGGGGGGGCCACTGGGAGAAGGGGAGGGAGGGAGGGAGGGGGAGCAGGGGGTTCGGGGGGGAGGAGGAGGGGGAGGGAACTGGTGGAACTGGTCTACTTATTAAGTTTGTATGAGCGGAAATAATAATAAAAATGTTATAAAAAAATTTATGTTCAAAAATATATTAAGGTGTGAAGCTGGGGAAAATGGCTTAGCAGTTATAACTGTTGCTGTATAAACAAAAATACCAGGTTTGGAGCCTCAGATTTCATGTAAATAATGCCAGATGGGTGTAGTTCCCACCTATAATTCTAGCCCCAGAAGACAGACCCTGGGAATCCCTAGAGCAAACTTGCTAGCCAGGGTAGCTGTAATGGTGAGCTCTGAGTTTTATTAGCGACCCAGACACAACAGTAAGGTAGAACAGCAATAAATGTGAAGTACAACATCACCCCCCAGGCCATATCATGCATGCGCCCTGTACACAACATGCACATGAAATGGGTGGGGGGAGATCTATGATGGCACAAAAACGGTAGGTAGAGCACAGAAGGCCCTGTGTTTGATCTCCGGCAGCAAAAACAAACAAACAAAATAATTAACCTAGCAGTTCTCATTTCCAAAGGTTTCAGGCAACTACTTACTGAAGAGGGAAATACCACCTGTCATACATAGGTGGCAGTCTAGTTACAAAATTACAGAGATGGAAGCTAGCAGTGTTCTTTGTGATATAAAGATAATTATGGGATAGTCTAAAGACATAAAAACAGTGAGTAATCTCATCAAAAAGAAGCAAGCAAATTACATGTGAACAACTGCAAATTTGCTATGGCAGAACAGCCTATTGTATAAAAATTAGCTTGGCAAGATATAGTAGAGTCCAACAAGTAAAAGCTAGAAAGTCTCAGTCCTTTTTGACAAAGAATTTGAGACATTCACCGTGCATTTTCGAATTGGCATATATAATGACGTGGTCTAAACAGAGCTCTCTCTAGACCTAAGAACAATCTCTGTTTGCACTCAGTTTACTACAGAAGATGTTTATTATTCATTCATTACGGTCTGAGAGTCATATTCACTTGTCGCCTAGACCCTCTCCCCCCACCCATTTCATGTGCATGTTGTGTACAGGGCGCATGCATGATATGGCCTGGGGGGTGATGCTGTAATTCACACTTGATTGCTGTTCTACCTTACTGTTGTGTCTGGGTCGCTAATAAAACTCAGTCCTTGACTGGCTGCCTTTTCTGCTGGTCTTGCTGCTTGAACAGTTCCTCACTTGACTACAGCTGTTGGATCTTCTGTGACTAGCACAGCTGACAGCCTCAACTCTGTGGAATTACCTCTCCAGGGCTCACCTCAGGTACTCCTGGTATTCCCAAGGCAGCATTTTGCCTCAGCACCTCTTGGCTCATTCCTAGCTGATTTCATTCTTTCGGCTTCATTAAATTTCCTGAGAGGTTGACTGCAACCTTCTTCCAGGTCTGTCGATGTCTGACCATCCATCCTTTCTTAAGTTTGAAAGAAAGGTGATTTTTCCCTGTGTAAGGGAGGGACAACCTTACATCTCCCTGTTTGCCTAGAAACCTTGTTTTACCTATCAATTTCCCTCTCAAAATAAAAAAAAAAAAAAAATCTCTTCAGTTAAGCCTTAAACAAAAACAGTATGTAAAAATGCCACAGTGATTTGATGATTGAATGGAAAGAGGGAGTTTGCTAGTCATTGCTGTGAGTAGCTGTATTCTCGGTATTCAGGAGGCCGAGGCAGAAAGATCATGGTCTTGAGCTCTGTCTCCCAAATAGAGTGACTTTTGAAACGAAATTCAAAAGGTAGCATTAGTTTGAAAATGGTTTCTCGGAACTAACTCACTAACTAGTGTTAATAACACTAACACTAGAATATTCCACTGTTTATCTCTGACTTTGAGCAGGGTTTCATCCTTCCTCGGACTTGTATCTTTTCAACAAAATAATGAGGCTGGCATACCTTGCCATGAAAGACCATCTAATCTTCTCAAGTGTTTCTGTTGCATGTATTATCATCTTGACAGACATTTTCACAAAGAAACACATGAGTTTCTCACCTTGTATTTCCACCTCATACTTAATTTTGTTTCAAAAGCAGTAATTTGAAGCAACTTTATGTCATGGAAAACAGCCAAAGGTAGATTGAATTTTTTTCTGTTTTTCTGCCACCTGTATAAAAACTTCATTTGAAAATGCCCTGTTTGCCTGACAAAGGTAATACAGTGGAAATGCTCTCTTTTGCACACACCACACCTGTGGAGGAGGGTTGTGTGAAATACTGAGTGTGGTTATGGAGTTAATAATGTGCAGGATTATTGGCCTAAAGAAAGGAAGTCCTAGTACTCTCACTAACAGTCTTATTTTTCCCGCTTTCTAAATGATCACCAAGGGATTGATTTGCTTACTCAGGTTTATTCAGTTAACACAGTTGGGATTCGAAATCCCAAGAATGTTCTTGTCATTCTAACATTAACTCAAAGTTTCTCTGATTTCTAATTGAACTGTTAGGCTAAACAGTTCGGTGCAATTTCAAAGAGATAAAGCTGGGGAAATACTGAGTTGGCCTTTGAGAGATACTGGACAAATAAATAAGAATTACAAGATCCAAAACCATTGTAACATGCTAAAAGAGGCTGCAGCAGCAGAGGAAACTCAAAGAAAGCTACACGCTTGCATTTCTCGCCACTGACCTGTCTCCACTGTGTGGTAAGCCTTAAGGATTCAGACTTGTGTTCTAATTCTTAAATTCTTTTTTCTTAGCCTTACACCTGAAATAGTCAGTACACCTTCCTCTCCAGAAGAGGAGGATAAGTCAATACTGAATGCAGCTGTTCTTCTTGATGATGCAATGCCCACTACAAAAATTCAGATCAGGTTAGCAGATGGGAGCCGTTTAATACAAAGATTCAATAGTACGCACAGGTAAGCATTTCTACCAGCACCATCTCCTTTGCTGTTCTGGGCTATTTCTTAACCACAACAAGTTCTGTTAAACTCAGGAAACATGTGATAGGAAACTCTTTAAACCTTTAAAGTAAGCTTTTGATTGAAGAATATTTAGAAGGACAATAACCTCATATAAAAATGAAGTAGATGGTGAGTATTCTCTGTGAAATCATCCAAATACTAACCCAACTTCAGATAACTCAGTAATGAGGACTGTAGTTTGGCATTGTTATTAAAGCCTTATAAAATGGATCAGATTTAATTTGAAATAGTAGATCGTATTTGGACTTTACTCACTTAAACCTACAATAATTATAAGCTGGACTTGGTGATACACACCCATCATCCCATTTGAGAGCTCATATCAGCAGGATAAGACTGTCTCCAACAAAAAAGGTAGAAGCAAATTTATGAAATTCTAATTGGAACTACCTTTATATATAACAAATTGATTGTGATGTATTTAGTGAATAAAGATTGTATTCTGACTACAGTATCTCAAATTGGCCATTTCAGATATCCCTTTAATATTTATTTGAACAGCAGGATTTATCATGCTCGTAGTAGTGTTTTTATTTTTCATTGAAGCAAGACTCTAATGTATATACTATGATCTTTCTGAAATTATTATGTACTGCAAAACTAGTTCTTGAAATTATTCTTTTTAATTATTTTTCTTACTTGAGACAGGATTTAAGTGTGACTTTAAGCTGGCTCCAAGCTCAAATGTTCTTTCTTAAATTACCTTCCTAAGTGGTGAAATTACAGGATTACGCTACCATACTCAGATTTTATATGTGTAATTCTTTTCCTGGTTTTGACTCACTTTGCCATATCAGTCCAAGTCACTTGGGGTATAAACTGCTGACATTTTTAAATTAATTTTTTATGTGTGTGATGGGGCAGAGAGAGAGAGTGAGAGAGCACATGCATCATGCATGCCATGATGCATGTGTGGAGATCACAGGATAACCACCTGTTCTCATTCCTCACCATTCTACCTTGTTTGAGACCAAGTCTACTTCAAGCAGGCCAACTTTGTTTACAAGTTTCTTGAGATTTTTGGATCTTTACTTCCCATTTCCGCACTTGTTTTATAGAAGTTTACACCACTGTATGTGGCTTTAGTGTGGATCTAGAGATTTGAATACAGATCATCAGACTTCCATGGCATAAAAGTTACTTTTTCTGCCATGATTACACTCATACAATCAACTTAAGGGAGAAAGGGATATTTATTTGACTTACAATTCCAGAGGAGAGATACAGTCCATTATGGTAGGAAGGCATAGTAGGCTAGCAGACGCTAAAGGTGGTTTAGGTCACATCCATCACGGAGGCTAAGAGAACTAGCGACAAACTTCAAGAACTGACTACTAGGAGAAGCAGGTGATGCTAACCAACCTCAATGCCCATCCCCTGTGAGATTACCTCCTCCAGCACATTCTTCTCAAATATAACCAAAAATTTAAGCACATGTCTCCATGGGGGACAACTTATATTCAAACCATGATACATGGCAAGTGCTTTTTTTTTACTCTGAAAAAAATAAGACTTATACTTTTAGTATAACAACATTGTTAATATTTTGTTTTATGCATAATTCACTTAAAGATTGTTTTATACTTAATATATATCCCAAAATAATCATTTGCTTTATCTAGATGAACTTTCCCTTTGAAGTAATGTAAATTAAAGAAACAGCACTTTAAGGAAAAATTGTAATTTTATTGTTGTTACTGTAGTGTATTTGAGCTAAAAGTTGAGCTAAAAGTGTTGTTGTCATGTATTTGAGCTAAAGGTTTGCAGGGAAATATGCCTTTTCTGTAACAAATTGTTTTTATCTTATTCTTTCAGGATCCTGGATGTTCGAGATTTTATTATACGATCACGTCCTGAATTTGCAACTCTTGACTTTATTCTTGTGACTTCCTTTCCAAACAAGGAGCTAACAGATGAAACCCTGACACTGCAAGAAGCAGATGTTCTCAACACTGTGATACTCCAACAACTTAAATAGTCTTTCTCCAGCAGTGCAGGAACACGTAGGAATAGGTGATGTGCCATATTCATACGTAAAGTACTTCCAGCATACAGACGAGAGATGATTTTTATTACTTCAAAGAAATTTTGGGTTATTCTTATTCTATCTACCAGCCTTACTTTAGATAAATTTAGAAATGATAGGCCTCGATGTTTAAGTTGTTGCAAGCCTGGTTATGCATTTAAATCACCTGCTCAGTGTTTGCGCGACATTTGGTTGCAGACAAAATGAGCAAAATCCTTTGATAAAAGCATTTTATAACATTTGCACTGAAGTTTTTTGATGAAAAAGTGACCCATAGCCATTAAGAATCCTTTTATCAAATAAGCCGGAAATTCTCCCGCAATATATGTTCAAGTATATGCTATGAGTTTAAATTGTTTAAACATACAGTAATTAAGAATTTGCATGTCCTTTTCACTTACTGATTGAACTGTATAAGTATCACAGAATATACTTTGGCCTTGTTTTATAAAACTTTGACCATCATAAACTAAATTTAAAATGATATAAAGGTCAGCAGTTCTTGAGAAGATATAATAAAAAGCACTTTAAAAATCAAGAAATTACACAACATTCCAGAGCCTGCCTTCATTCCACAGACTTTTCTAGGGAATCTGTTATTTATACACACATACACACACACACACACACACACACAAAGCACTGTTCTAAGTGTACAACCCCAGAATGTATTCTTCAGAATATAAATTCAGTCAGGTAGACTGTATTAAAGAATTACCAGCATAAATGTTTGCATTTCTGCCTAATCGAGGTATTTTTTGAGTGATGTCCACTTCATTTAGAAATAACAGAAAAGTTTTTCTTTTTCCCAGACTCCTCCACTCCATCTTTGGTCACCATTTCTTGGTAGTTTTCTGTTGCTGCCATACTAAGTTATAGAGTCTGTTGCCTGAAATTACAGATTTGTTACCTTACAATATATAGGATAAAACATATATATACATATACATATATATGGTAAAACCAAGGTGTTGGTGGGGCTGCATCCCTTTTAGGAGGCACTTAAGAATCATTTCCTTGCTCGTCAGCCTCTTGCGATTCCTTGCATTCCTCCATTCATGGCTAACGTTCTTTTCCTATCTAACAGTCAGCCCTTTTGCATGTCTTGCCCCTTCTCTGATCTCATATTATTGACAACATTGGGGGAGATTTCTCTGCTTTTAAGGGCTTGTCAGATTAAATAGGGCACACAATATAATCCATGGACATCTCCTTCTCCTAAAGTCCTTAGTAATCTTAATCACACCTTCATAGATAGTAGCTTTTTCCATTTCAAGTTATATTTTCATGGAGCTGTGGTCAGGGCATTGCATGCCTTTTTACTACATTCTACAGATATACCTCCATCCCAAATAAAGTCACCCCATCCAAAGGTGCTGAGAAGTCATAGCAACTAAAAGTCCAAAATTTTACCTGAAATCACAAGTTTCATTGAGAACATCTAAATTAGAGAATTCTCTCTACCCATGACCCGCCAAATGGAGTGTGAAGACAGCTGTAAACTCTGATGTCAGCATTGGTGTTCAGAAAGCAGGAGTGAAGTGACTGTGACTGGATCAACTGGTGCTGTGGAGCTTATGGCCTGAGAGAGGCAACTTAGGCCCTTGCAGTTGTCCTCGGGGTTCTCCTAGCTTCTACCCACTGTTCTAGGCAAAAGGTGCTTCCCTTTCAAGGAGCAGCAGGGCACTTGCAAGCATCTAGAAACAACTTTCATGTACGCTACCAATTAACGTGAATGCTCCAGGAGTTATGGGCTCATCTTGCCATAGGGTCACTGGCTACATAATGAAACTGAACTAAGGTAAATACTGGGACTGGCCCTACACCTTCCACAAAGTCACTGCCAAGAATTTTTCTGTGTCATATAAAGAGAAAAGTTTTCTCTGGAGCTATCTTAACAGTAAAAAGTTCTCTGTTTAACTAACTAAACACAACTTAAATAATAGTCACAGTCCAAAAACATTACCAAAGCCGGGTGTGGTCACACATGCCTGAAATCTCAACACTTAGACAGGAAGAAGGATCACCAACCAAATCAAGACCAGCCTGTGCTAAGCATAGTGAATTCTAAGCCAGTCTGGACTGTATTATGAGTCCCTGTCTCAAAAAAAAAAAAAAAAAAGATAAATGGAGCAAAAATCATCTTCTTAAGGAAAGGATCTCTTGAAAGGAATATTAAATAAAAGGGCATTACCTGTTTAAATTAGCAAAATGGGAAAAATACTTGCCAAACCTTGTGAAATTTTCTTGTTTCTTGTTATTAAGTGCAGTGCCTCCAAATGCTCATACAAAGCAACTGCCATTTTTGTAGATAATAGTTTTCCAGAATATCAAGCTGGGCATCGAGAGAAAACTAGCATCACAGATGACCAGTACCTTCGCGTGTGTTACACAGTGCTTGACTTCAATGAAACTGATCTTTACTACTGTGGTCACTGAATTTCCCAGTTTATATGGCGTGCATGCTGTGTGCATGTTCATACACGTGTGGAGGTGTGAGGTTGACATCCAACGCTCTCCTCGATAACTCCACCTTGTATATTGAGACAGGGTCTTTCAAATGAGCCCAGAGCTTGCAGATTCAGCCAGTCTGGCTAGTCAGTGTGCTCCAGGGATCTCCTGTTTCTTCCTTCCAAGCACAAGAATTACAGGCAGGCTGCCATGCCCACCCAGCATTTACCGGGTTCTGGGATCTGAATTTGGTCATCATGTTCATGTGGCAAATGCTCTACATGCTGAGCAATCTCTGTAGCCCAGTTACTGTAACTATTAAAGTGCACAATCATGTAAAAAAAAAATGAGCCGCTACACAAATATGATAGTCATTTTGTAAGATGTATGTAATCAAAAGGTTGAGATGTCTGCTTATCAATAAGAAAAGTTTTCATTGAAAAATGTTTCCCAAATTATCTCAATTGTACCTTAAGGTGATCAAATAGGTTATTTCTGACATGAGTAACTTTTTCTATGATTTCATTGTACCATAAATTTTGTTTGTGTGCATAGAAGGACCTGAACAATAGCAACGTTACCTCAACTTCTCGTTGTTCTTCTGTTCATAATCTACCCAAACCAAGATTTGAGTGCTTACATTTTTCTGAAAACATTGTCATAGACAATATACAAAGTTTGAAAGTGCATTTTGGTTTCTCCCTGTGAGTTTATAGTGTTGATCAGTGATGGAAATCAATATATGTGTGGCCAGTGTTGTCACAGACTAAGAAGTCTTTTAAACTACAAAATGTTCAGTGTCTTCACTGCAGCATATGTAAATAATGTATGTCTGTGTGCATAGAATCTGTAAAAATGATATTTGTGGCTTAGAACTACTGAAATTTACATTTCCCTCAGCAGTTTTTCCTCTTAAGTAGCCATGATCAAGGGGTAGAAGGCACTCTTTTAGAAAATTAAGACTTGATAGCTTATTTTCATTTAGGTAAATATATATGAAACAGATTTAGAATCATTCTAGGCAGTAGCAACATTAAGATTTCCCTTGACCACTGTGATTTGAGAGACTTTGGTAGCACAATTCCAAGTGCAGCTATTCAGATGAAAGACACTAGGAAAGACAGTCTGGCAGTTTATCACTGTTGATGGTATCACAGCACTGCTGCATTCATTGGAAGATCAAATAAAGAGTCCACTAACTAAGATGAACTTCAAACTCTCACACATAATTAGCAATATAATCCTTTTCCTGTTGGCTATTCTTTTGAATTAAGGCATGTAGGTTCATAAACAGCATCAAGAAAAGGGCTCAGAGAGTAAATGTAAGAGGCACCTGCCAGATTCAACTCTTTCCTATCCTTTTGCCTCCTGAGGTTTACATTGGTTTGGTAAGTTATACATGACTTGGTATGACACTTTAAACAGTGACTCTTCCTCACTTTAACTTTGGGAAGAGAAAGTATTCAGCATCTGGATTTTCATCTTTGTGGGAAAAGCTTGTTTTCTCAAATGCTAAAAGATTTTAACATTTTTTATTTAGGATCAAGAATGATACAATTGTTAGTTAGGCATTCTACTTTTACTAAAAAGTGGCAATCATAAATACTGAAGATTCACGTAGTATCTGGCTATAAAGTTCCATTGTGATCATGGTTGAAAAAAGTGGAAGTCCTCCTCTGTAGCCTAGAATTTCTAATGGAGTCTGGAATTTGAGCATCAAAAGTAATAAGATGAAATAACATCTTACAAGAAGAAATGTTCTTGCTTTTTACAAATCAGTGTTAAGTGTAACATTCATGGGCTAGGTAACCATTTGCTTCACATAATAATAATGTACACAAATGCCATGTTTTCCCAGGTGTTTGTAAAATGCATAATGATATTGAGTCTAGGAGTTTCTCCCTGAAAACCTACAAACATTTGTAGTAAGATTTAGTGTTTACAATATTGTATAACTAACTTGACTTGACTTCCTTTAATTATAAGCATGCCATTCTGATTTATAGATATATAAGTTTGTCATTTACTGAGGACTTACTAAAAGCAGGGTCTTAACAGTTGCAGGCAGCATGCTGTGGCTTATGTTGCTGTGTTCTATAACTTGTCCTGACCTCAGCTTAATAAACACAGCTTCTTTGGAGAAGCCTTCTTTGGTGCCTCAGTCTGATGTCACTGCCTCACACTGTCTCATTGTTCCACCTTTAACCTGTTGACCAGAACTGCTCCTGACATTTTCTTGATAATTTATCTTTTGTTCTGTTTGCTAACATGGTGTCTTCCCAGTCCCCCAAACTCTCAAAAAGTGGGGGAGTGAGAAGGGCAGAAAATTTGTCTTACCCACTATTGTATCCCTAGAGCCTGGAACAGTATCTTACTCTCAGTGAATCTTACCCACTCAAAGAGTCACTCGTGAATGGATAAAGCCAACAGACAACAAAATGAGACCCTGACACTAGAAGAATACAGGTATTAATGTTAAACTGTAATTGTGAACACTACCAAGAATTGTTTCTGGTAATAGAAAATATTTATATATTTCAATTAGGTTTCAGAAGGAGAAAAAAGATTCAAGAAATGTCCTTTTAGTTCATTTTCTAAATTTGTAATGTGTAGATAAAATGAGTAGGTAAAAAAAAAGGCTAAGAAATGCCTTCATGAGCTAACTGCATGAAGACTCTGGAAGGCTCTGGAAGCCCCTGACTCATGTAGAATGTGAAGTACTGTATACTATTGGTCTAGAAGTGTGGAGGTGAAGAAGAACAGTGTTCTAAGAAGATAAAGTCTCAGCCTCTTTAATTGAATTTGTTTCTTCACAGACCATCCTACTAATCTTTTATTACTTTCTTTTAATCAATTCAGCACTGTGGGTATTGATGTTTTGCTTTAGAATATAGCGTCATTTGTTATGTAACTACCGATTAATCCAAAATGCAAAAGAAGAGTTAGTGAAATTTATTTAATCATAGTAAATTGAAAATATATCAAAATGTATATACTAAAATATATATAGTAACTTTTTAAGCTGAAAAGATGCAGAAAATTAGATGATAGTAAAGACTAATCACGTGGCCTTGGGCTTCAGAAATAACCCAGTTTAAGAACTGTTGACTTTGGCTACCTGCACTTTCAGTTTGGCTGCACTTACAAAGAAAATTCTCACTTTCATTATTCTTGTTCTCTAAATTAACTCCATTATGCAATCTTCCACGCAAGCAGAGGGTGCAGAATTGACCTGGAGTTACAGATTTCCAAATAGCCTTTCTAAACAGATAAGGATGTCTGCAAACATGCATGAATTTCGGTGTTCTTCTTGGAACTATTTTTCAGAAAAATAATGTTTAAAACTCTTAATTTTGATATTGCTTTAGAGTGCTCATCATGTACATTAAAACACTGAACTGTACTTGATTTTCATATTTGACAAAAACTCTTGCTAAAGCTTATATTTCTAAGGGGAAAGAAATATGCAGTTCTTGAAATAAGAAATTCCTTTTAGCACAGTAATCACCAGGACCTTAATACTTTTTTGTTTGTAGTTTTGGTTTAGTTTTTCTGTTTTGAATGTAATAGGCGGGGCAGAGCAGCTGATCACATTCTAGTCCACACTATGCTTTAGTGAGCATTAGACATAAATTATGCAGCTTGACCTCAGTGCAAAGGGCCACAAACTGAATTTTAAATTAGTTTTTAAACCAATAGGATCCATCTTTCTTAATGAATCGATAAAATATGTTTACATTTCTAGGAATTCTAAATTTATAATAATTTTGTATGTGCAAAAAGTCCCTTAACTTCACTTTTATGGATGGTTCTCTAAAGTTAACATTTTACTTAAATAATTGCATTTAAATATAGGAAAAAAATTGTTTCTGCATTCTTCCTACTATAAACAGTAGCTGGTGCTTGCTTTTACTCAGTATGTATGTAAACCTATCAAAAAATTATGTAGGTTAGGAGAAAGGGCAAGGTTTTTATTTAGTTTTGCTTTGCTTCATATAAATTATTCCCATTCTTTCTGCTGCCTTTTAAAGCACTTTGGGGGCTGGAGAGCTGGCTCTGCCTCACAAGCAGAAGGTTCTGAATTCAGATCCTAGATCCCACATAAAAATGCCAGGTGGAAATGGCAGTGGCCTATACTTCCAGCCCGGGAACACGGAGCCTGGGAAACTCCAGAACAAACCAAAGAGGAGATAGCACAATCCAGGATGATTTCTGAAGTCACCCTTGGGCCTCCATAGGCACACACAATGCCCCCTAATACATACAGATACACATGCACACATGGGCTCTCTCTTTTAGGGTGGTCGTGAGTGTGTGGGGGTGTCTTTTAAACTACTGGGAATGAATTGAGCCCATAGGCTCTACAAATGAGCAAAAATTCCCTTCTTTCCAGCCCTCCATATTCTAACTATGACTTCATGGGCTTTCAGGTTCCTGGGAATTTGACTCAGAACACTTGAGTTCTTCATCCTAAAATGTGTAGGGAGAAAAGCCAACTGTGACGAGGACCTTGCAAGGGCAAGGTAGTACACAGCTCATGACCCCTCCACCAAGGATTGAAGAGCAAAGCTGTAGAACAGACTTACTTACCTTCTATTCTAAACATTTGCATGTACACTTACATTGGTGCCAATTCAGCTGACAAAATATTTGACTGAATGATTCTCTGCAAATTTCCCTTTAACTGTATTCTGAATAGCTTACTTATAAAATTTCACTTATGCTAAAAAAATCAGATATATTTAAATGGAAATGTACCTGTAAATAAGATTCCTTATAAATCTAAATCCTTAAATGATGTCTATGTTGACATCATTTGAGATTATGTAATATTTTATCCATACATTAAAAGGAATAAATATCAAAGTTCTCATGGGGGAGAAGATAAATGACTGAAAGACGCTGTAAGTAGAGATAAAGTTGGTCTTAATTTCATTGTGGTTCCAGTCTACTAAAGTTTTAGATAATGTGGGAATGGAGAGATTAATTATTCATATCCCAAGAGTCAGAACTTACTTCTAAAGGAAAGTGAAAATTTTGCATCACATGGAAGTCTTCAGGTACATAACACCAAAGTGTATACCATCATGCCCAATTTTCAGTTCTTAGTACTAATCTACAGTGTACCTAAAGAGAAATACCAGGCTTTCAGTTTGTAGATTTAGTAGTTATTTTTAAACAAATGTGGTAACTGTCGGTTTAAGTATCAAATAATATCCTCAGATAAAATGTTAACTTAGATTTAGAAATTTGGTTATTTTCATTCCTATGTACTATTTTAATGTGTTTCAATTTTTATTTTTCTTCAATGTTTACTAGTTTTATTTTTGTTTCATTTTTTCTAATATACCTAAGCAAACATTTTTACATTAAGAACAAGGTGGCTGGGGAAGTTGAGAAGATGACTTGTAAAGTGCTGGAAGCATGAGGAACTGAGTTTTTAATCCTCACCACATTTAATAATTAAAAAAAAAAAAGCCAGGGGCAGTAGCTGCAGTCCTGTAATTCCAGCTCTGAAGATGGATGCAAGCAGATCACCATGCTCACTGGTTGGTCGTTGGCACTGGAGAGCTCTGGGTTCAGTGAGAGACCCTGTATGGAGAAATAAGACAAAGAACATTTGAGAAAGAGACTTAGTGTCAACCCATGGTCTTGTGCACACACACAAACATATATACACACAAAGTAGTTTTTTTAAAATGATGAATCTGAAGCCAATCATAGTCGAACACACCTGAATCCTGGAGTTCGTTTAGATAGGGCAGGAGGATTGGGAGTTCAAGCCCAGTATGAGTTACGTAATGAGACTCTGCCTATTGGGGTGGAGGTGGAGAGACAGAGTATTTGAAAGGTTTTTGCCCTAATTCTATAAAAATGTATCTTCACCTGGAGATTCAAATGCCAGCTTCTGTTTTGTGTTGCTCTAATGCAAGAATCTTCCTAGTCAATCATAAGCTAAAGAACAGATTGCTCACTACATCAGATGCCATTTCTGGGAGGAAATGAAAACATCGGAAATATTATTTATTACATTTCACTACCTTCACTAAATAACGGATCTTTTACAACAATCCAGGAAGTGAGACCAAGGAGGAACTGTGTATCTATACCCATCCATACATATTGTATAGGGGAGTAGTTTCCATAGGCAGCAATGAATACTTGGCTGGTGTTTTTCCAGTGTCAGCATTTAGTTGTGAATACTTAGGGTCATGGATCCAGGTAATTACAGTCCATGGTAAAATGTGGCTGATCAGTAAAAAAAAAAAAAATCTATAGTTAGCTTTGACAAGTTGCCTTCAAGGGATGAGAATATGGTTATTCTTTTCTCCACCAGGGGGTGTGTAGATACTAGAAAAGAATTTCATCACTTTCATTCCCTTAGCTGCTTTGGTGCACAGAAAGAATCGAAGTTACTTCTAGTGACTAGAGTTAACCCAGTAACAAATCTCAGCAATGCTTTTAAGAATGCTTGGCTAAAAATAACTAACATTCTCAGAAATGTAATGATCTCAGTTTGTAAAAATATTGATGGTTATTAGGCTGGGAAGATGGCTCAGTGGTTAAAAACTCTTGCTTCACAAAAGAAAGGGCTTGAGTTTGTATCCCCAGATCCAAAAGATATCAAGCAGATGTGAATGCCTGCTTGTAATTCTAGCCCCAGAAGGCAGAGCCTGGGAATTCCTAGAGCAAACTAGATAGCCACACTAATCCTAATGGTGTGCTCTGGGGTTAATTAGAGACAGGTTCGCAACAATAAGATGGAAGAGTGATAAATGGTGATCCCTGATATTTCCTTTAGACCTCTACAGGCATACACATTCAAGTGCACTTGTGTACATACATCTACTCCACAACCAAGCACACACAAAAAGAGAAAAAAAGTTGATGATCCCAACATAGTGGGCACTTAGTTACTTTCAGCATGATATTGGCCATTAAACATTATCAAAGTATATACATTACTTGAGTCTTTCTCTCTGGAAGACAACTTGCTTCATAGAGTTCAATATATTCTGTATTTAAATGTACTGCCATAAACAATATTAAACTTTTTCCTTTTTTAACCCATACTGTATCCCTGCTTGCTTATTTATATTCTGCTTTCTCAGATTGCATTTCTTGGGTCTCAAACTTTTGCAGTCACCACTTCTCACCATAATAACACATTGATCCTTATCTCTCAAAATTATTGGTAGAAGTTTACAATCACTAAGTGCCACAACAAAGACTTGAGTAGTAAACTTGCAAAATGAAAAAAAGGACATCCTAAATCCCTCATTATATCACCAATGTGTTAAACTCCTTCAAAGAAACAGAATTCGTATATAATTTGTAATCAGAAAGGAAACAGTGCGCCCAAGGACTGTCTATAGATGGGAAGACTAGGGAACCTAATGTTCAAAGAAGCTTGACTCCTCAGAACAAGATGAACAGGTGATGCAGCTCTAGTCCAACCCTGAAGGTCTGAAAGCTGCATGGATAGTCATTGGTGCAAGTCTACATTCAAAAATTGCAGAACCTGGATTCTGATGTCCATGGAAAAAAGCAATAGAAAACAAAATGCCCATTCAGGAGATAGCAAGTGTGCAGGTATAGGCAAAATTCCTCCTTTCACTTTCGGATCCATCCAGAGGGGTTTTTTGGATGACCTCATTCTCAAGGTGGGTCACATCACTAATGAACATTCCATTCTCTCTGCAAGTACTCTCACACTCAGGAATATGCTTTCTCATTCTGATGAAGTTAACATCCAAGATAAATCATTCCAGTCAGTTCTTAAGTTCCACTTTTCTCATCTGAAGAATGAGGCCTTTAAAACACTATTCAATGATACAATCTAAATGGAAAATAATATAACAGCTTTTCAAAAACTACCTTTTGATCCAGAAATTCTGCTACTCTATATATATCCAAAGAATATGTGACTATATTGAAGAAGTATCTATTCTATTTTTTGCAGCATATTGATAATAACCAGGACATAGGAACAACCAAAATGCCTACAATAGAGGACCAGGTGAACTGTGATATATCTACATAACAGAATATTACCATTTAAAATAAAAAAATCCTGCCATTTGTGTTAATATAATTAAAATTGAAAATGCAAGAGAAAATCTGGCACAGAAATACAAGTGCCATATGATCTCATGTGGAAGCAAAAAATAAATTCACAAAAGAATAGTGATTACCAGAGAGAGAAAAAAGTTAGATTACCAGTGAGAGAGAAAAGATTCAAGTGCATAGAATTTCAGGTATAAAATTAATAAATGCCAGGGAACTAGTATGCAGCATATGCATACTTGATATTTGCTAAGAAAGAAGAGATCTCAAATGTCTTCACATGAATGTGTACAGTAATGAATATGCCAAATTACCTTATGGCAATCATTTCAGAGTGTATCAAATGTAAAACTTAAAATCAACCATTCCTCAATAAACTAGAAGATAAGAACATGGTCTTTTAGTTCTGTTTTAAAAATTAAATACTCATTTGTGTGACTTACTTTTCTTGGAAAGACACCACACAACTGTTTTCTCACCCCAGATAGGAGTTTCACTACAGACTAAGTTGATGACAAACCACAAAGTTAATGGGCAAGGGGTATTTACAAAACCAAAACGGCCGACGAAAGCATCTTGAAGGGAATTGGATCTCTATCTATATCAACTCTCGCGATATCGATAGACTATCCGCTAGCCTCTATTCTATCCCCCTCTCTCTCTATCTCTTCTCCATATCCCTCTCTCCATTTCTCTCTCCTCTTTCTCTCGCTCTCTCTCTCCTCTCTCTCTTTCCCTGTCTCCCTCTCCCTCTCCCATTCTCTCTCCCTGTCTCCCTGTCTCCCTCTCCTCCCTCTCCTCTCTCTCTCTCTCTCTCTCTCTCTCTCTCTCTCTCTCTCTTCTCTCTCTCTCTCTCTCTCCCCTCCCCCCCTTCTGACCACTAACTGCTGGCTGAGCAGTAGCCCTTCTATGTGCTTGACTAGCAGGAATGGCTTCTCCCTCTAGCATTACTTTTTAATCCTGGAGGGAGCCCTTCCCTTCCCAAGCTTGTTAGTTTAGGAACCTCCTCTGCCTCTGGAGTTGTTTACTATCCGAGACTGGAACAAGGGTCAAGATGGCTACTCAGGAAAATGTGCCACAATATCACCACAAACTGTGATAGCCACTCTGGCAAGAGGTGACCATTGATGTAATAATGGCATCTACGATACCAGGGTAGCCAACTGCTTTCTGTTTGAATTCCAGGGCTGCTTTTTTTGTCAGGTAAATATACCTGGTAATGTAAACCAAGTCAAGAACCCATGGAAGGGAAAGACCTAAGTGTAAACAAACTTCTAAGGTTTAACTGTAAGTACTCAATAGCAAACTGCCACCTAAACACTTATCATTATACCCATAGATTAGAGAACTATTAGCACTCAACCAAAAAGCATCTTACTGAAATGGAAGTTTTTTAATACAGAAAACCACAATTGGTGCAGATAATAAGTGAATGTGGACTGTTCAGTCCTAAGGACATCAAAATCATCCCCCATCCAAGGCTTAGGAAACTTTGTGTAAAAGGGGTAGTAAAAACATAAGTCTTAGGGTAGGGAGGGGTTCTGCCAGACAGTATTCTTTTAGTGTCAACTTGACAGTTGCAGACTGTTTGGGACACAGCTGTGGAAGGTTAATGGTTGGAACAATCCCTGAACAAGTCTGCAGATGTTGGTGTGATTTTGGGTAATCCGATTTGGATTGAGCATCTTAGGTCATCAATACTCTGCACATTGGTTGTTGTGGTCTATTTCACTGTCCTTCCAATGTCATAGACTGCATCTTGTTTGGATGTTGAGGTCTTTCCTCATCTAAAGATATAGTAAGAGATATTTACTATCAGGTGTTTTGGGTTAGAATTGAGACATCTGATCCTGTCTAGTGTTGTTTTTCTCCCCATCCACTGTCACCTAAATTGGTTTATATTACTGGATGTGTGGTCTCTGTCATTTTGGGGGTGTCAGGGGCTTGTGAACAAATGGTTGAAAACCTAGAGGCTAAAAACCCCACTCCTTACTGTGTCCTATTCCCATTATTCTTTACCCTTTAAGAATTTTCTTACATAAAAGCTTATTTAACTATTTGTCCAAGTTCTTTTGTTTCTTCTTTTGGGGGATCTTCTTCTATCCACTAGATTTGTGTTCCTTTGCATTTGTGGTGTTGCAAGGGTTTCTGTTTGATTATAGCAAAGAGAATGTTTAATGCCAAGATCCACTTAGAAGAGAGACAGAATGGCAGTTATCTTTCTGCATCTGGGATGTTCCAGTCAGTATAATTTCTTCCAATCCCATCCATTTACTGGCAAATTTCATAGTTCATTTTTCCTGACAGCTGAAGTATTCCGCTGTATGTATGTGCCACATTTTCAGTGATCATTTGTCAACTATTGGGTATTTAGGTTAGTTCAATTTCTTTGCTATAAACATGATTGTAAACATGACTCTGTTGCCTAGTACAGTGTCCTTTGGCAATATTTCCAGGAGTGGTATAGCTGGGTAAAATAGTGTTAAAATTTTTAACTCTAGAAGCCTCCAAATTGATTTCCAAAGGTGTTGTGTGAGTTTACATTCCCACCAGCATTTGCTGTTGTTTGTGTTTTGGATCTTATCCATTCTGACTGAAGTGAGATCATATCTCAGGGTAGTTTCAGTTTGCATTTCCCTACTTATAGAAGTAGAGCATTTTCTTAAGATGTTTGTTAGATATTTGAATTTCATCTTCTGAAAAAATTTCTTTTCAGTTCTATAGCTCATTTTTAATGGGGCTGTTTATTTCCTTGGTATTTAATTTCTTTGAATTCTTTGTGTACTCTGGATATTAGTTCTCTATCAGATGTGTGGTTAGTGAAGATACTCTCCCATTCTGTAGGTTGTCTTTTTGCTCAATTAACAGTTTCTTTTGCAGAACAAAAACTTTTAAATTTCAAATAGTTCCACTTGTTTAATGTTGAACTTATTCTCTCTGCCTTTGGGGTACTATTGAGGAATGCTCGTCAAGAAAAATTAGTTCGAGGGTATTCCCAATTTTTTCTTTTAGGAGTTTTATAGTCTCTGGACTAACATTGAGGTCTTTTATCCATTTGGAGTTAATTTTCATGCAGGAAGACAAATAAGGGTCCAATTTCATTTCTCTGTATGTAGAAACCCAATTTTCCCAACATCATTTATTGAAGATGTTATAGTTTTCTTTATACTTATGCAAGGTTTTGTAGTATAGTTTAAGGTCTGGTATGGTGATACCTCCCACAGAGTCTTATTACTCAGGATTGGTTTTGATATCCTGGGCCTTTCATATTTCCATATGAATATTGACATTGTTTTACAAATTTCTATGAAGAATTGGGTTGGAATTTTAATTGGTATTGCATTTAATCTGTATATTGCTTTTGGTAGAATGGCCGTTTTAACCATGTTAATTCTGCCAATCCAGGAATATGAGATGTCTTTCCATCTTCTGATGTCTCCTGTAATCTCATTTTTTGAGGATTTTAAAGTTTGCATTGTATAGATCTTTCACATCATAGGTTATGTCTGTTCTAAGGCATTTTTTAGGAGCTATAGTAAATGGTATTGGTTCTATCAGATCTTTCTCAATTTGTTTATCCTTAGTGTAGAGGAAAATCACTGATTTTGAAACATTGATTTTTGTATTCTGTCACTCTACTGAATTTATTTATTGCTTTCAGGGATTTCCTGGCAGAGGCTTTGGGTCTTTGAAGTATAGAATTATGTCATCTACAAATAGTCAGGAAGCTTGACTTCTTTACAAGTGATATCAATGTTCTCTCTCTCTCTCTCTCTCTCTCTCTCTCTCTCTCTCTCTCTCTCTCTCTTGTCTTATGGCTCTAAGACATCAAGTATATTGCTATATATAAGTGGTGAGAGTAGGCAACCTTTTCTAGCTCCCAATTTGAGTGAAAATGCTTCTAGTTTTTCACCTTTTAGGATGATTTGTGTCATAGGCTTTTTGTGTATAGTCTTTATTATGTTATAACAATTTCTTCCAGCCCTATTTTCTCCATGGTTTTTATCATAAAGGGGTGCTGGGTTTTGTCAAAAGTTTTTTTTCAGCATCAATTAAAAGAATCATGTGATTTTTGTCTTTGCATTTGTTTATATGGTGAATTATATTTATAGATTTACATATGTTAAACTGACCTTGTGTTTCTGAAGTAGTAATAGTAAATTTTTTATGTTTTTGAATCCAGTTTGCTAGAATCTTATTAAGGATCTTTGCATCTGCATTCATCAATGAGATTGGCCTATAGTTATCTTTTTTGTTGTTGTTGTGTCTTTATTTGGTTTTGGGGTCGGTGTAATGTTGGCTTCATAGAAAGAGTTTGAAAGTGTTCCTTTCTTTTCTATTTTGTGGAATCACTTAAGGAGTAGTGGTATTAATTGTTCCTTAAATGACTGGTGGAATTCTGCACTGAATCCATCTGATCCTGGGATTTTTTTGTGTTGTTGTTGTTGTTGTTGTTGTTGTGTGTGTGTGTGTGTGTGTGTGTGTTTATTTTGCTAAGGAAAGTCATAGTTACTGCTTCAGCTTCCTCACTTATTAAGGGACTGTTAAAATAATTCAGTTTATCATGGTTTAACTTTAGTATATTTGTATATGTTTAGAAATTCTTCCATTTCTTTGTGATGGTCAAATTTGGTAGTATATAAATTTTTGAAGTATGGCCTTATGATTCTCTGAATCTCCTTGACATTTGTTGTAGTGCCTCTAATTTCATCTTTAATTTTATAAATCTGAGTTTTCTCTCTTTTTGTGTTGGTTAAGTTGGCTTAGGGTTCGTCAATCTTGTTAAGTTTTCAAAAAAAACAGTTCTTTGCTTGATTGATTTTTTATATTGCTTTTCTGTCTCAATTTCAGTTGTTTCTCCTCTGATCCTACTAACCTCCGCATGTCTACTTTTTTTTCTTTCCCCAACCATACAAGCTTAATAGGTACCCCGGTCCCTTCCCTCCCTCCACCCCTCCCCAGACCCCCTTGTACCTTCCCTTCTCCCTTCCCCCTTCTTTTCACCCCCTCCCTCCCTTTCTCCTAGTGTCTCTCCCTTCTCCCCCTCCCATCCCCTGAAGGATCCTTTTGTGTGAATTCCAAAGCTCCCTCTGAGTCCTCTAACCTAGTGAGGGTTAGGGACTCGGTGGCAAAGTCTGGACCCCCTTCTTGGGCTCCGATTAGTATGGGACTCTATTATGACTGTTAATCCCTTGCCTCTTTGCCAGGAGCCTTCTCCTCTGTGATCCATGCTAGACTTTGGGAAGTCATTGACATGTCAGCCATTGTGCAGGTCAGGTGAAGTCCAATTCTGGCTGCTGCAGCCCTAACTTGTGTGAAGTATCTTGCATATCATTGGTCCTTCCCATCTTTAGGCTCTTACAATCTTGCCACCCCTTCTTCCACAAAGTTTCCTGGTTGTGCTCCTATTTTTAATCATATCTGGATGGTGTGTGATATGCCCCTTATCCTAGGATGGGTCTCTATTTTCTTAGCTGTTTGAAGTTCTCATTTATGCTGGCCTGAAAAATCTGAGCTAGAGTAATTTCTTGGGTTTCTTGTTCTGGGATTCCATTGATATACAGTTTTGATTTTTTCATGGTGTCCCATAGTTCTTGAATATTCCTTTCTTTTTTTAATTTTTTTCAGTTTCTTTAATTGAATAATTCTGTTCCTGTTAGTTTATCTTCTAGATCTGATATTCTTTCTTCTGCTTGATCCTTTATGCACGTGGTACTCTCATTTGGATTTTCAATTTCAGTTAACTTAGCATGAATTCCAGTTGCATTTCAGCTTGGAGTTTTTTCACCTCTTCTAAGTTTATTCTTTTTCCTCTATTTGCTTTTTCATCTCTGATAATTGTTTATTATTCCCCTATTCATATAAGATCATATACTTATTCACTTACTCACTTCCTGTCTGAATTGTCCATGTTCCTTTTGTAGTTATTCCCGAAGTTTGTTGATCACATTGATTTTATCCCTTTGGAAGACATTATCTTGAATGTTGCTGTTCTGGCTGGTATTCAAGAAGTCATTCTGATTGGAATCTACCTTAAAATGGTTGCTATTTTTATTGAAGACATGTTTTCCTGGTAGCGTATTTTGCAGTTTTATGATATGACTTGGGTGTCTTGTGTTAATCTTTGACTGGTATAGATGGAGTTGCCTGACTTTAACTGCTGTTGAGAAAGCATCTCTGAATTTTAATGGGATCTAGGGTTGGGTGATATGGATTTCCTCTGTTTAATAGCATGAATCTTGTGATCTTCTATTGGTTGAGTTGGTCTGCCACCCCCTTTGATAGTTCCTGTGGTATCTAGTTTGTTCCTAAGTTTATTTGGGGGCGGGTGTTTAGAGCATGCAATGTCACATGGTGACTTAGCTGGGATCAGGGATGGGTGAGCAGGACCTCCCTTCCCTCCTTGCATGCTGCATGGTGCCTTCCTGGGTCAATCGGGTGGGACGGCATCTTTTTCTTCCTGATATTTCATAATCCCTTGGCATTTGACTCCTTGAAATTCTGTCTCCTTTTGCTTCCCTTCTTCTTTCTCCTTTCTTCTCTAAAGTCCAAAACATAAAACACCTTTTCTCTTTGTATGTTCCTACATTAATCTTCTATTTTCTTCATCTAAAATTTCCTCAGGAAGTGATTTGTATAACACTCAGATTGCCTCAGCCATCTACTGTAGTCATTTCAGTTTGGATTTCCATCACCTTCAATTTTAGCCAGTCATAGTAAGACATTTGTAAATATCTTCAATATTAAATCAAAAAATATTCATAATAATCTTTAATCTTCAAATTGTTCAGTTACTCATCATTATGATTGAGTTCTCTTAGTTGTCAACTTAATACAAGGTCGCTGCAGAAGAAGAAGAAAACACTATAGCCAGAGGAGTAGCACACTCATTCCATGCCATGCTCCAGGCCATGTAATCACATCTGGACTCTGTGTGCCCTGCTGGGAAGTTTGATGCTTCATAGAACTCTAGATTATCTATTAACTCAGTTTCTTCCTCTCTATCTCTAATAATCATAAGCAACTACAGATTTTCTGTTAAGCCAATTTCTTCCTCTCTATCTCTGATAATCATAAGCTTAGCCCCTAAGGATTTGCCTTCAAAATGGTTAGATTTTTATTCTTAAGAAAAGTATGGGGCTGGAGAGGTGGCTCAGGGGTTAAGCCTCTGCCTTGCAGGTGTGAAGGTCCTGAGTTCGGATCCTAGACCCCACGTATAGACGTCGGGCGGAAGCGGAGGCAGCCTGCGTTTCTGGTCCTGGTAGGGCGGAGCCTGTGAATCCCGGGGCAGAAGTAAACAAGGAGGAGGTGGAGGCGTCCATGGTGGTTCCTAATCGTCCGTGGTTCTACACACACACACACACACACACACACACACATACATACATACGCTCACACACGCATACATGCACTATTGAATAAATAATAAATAATTAAAAACTTTTTAAAAAGTATGTCTAAAGTACTGCAGAGGATTTTGCTTTGTTTTAATGGTTTATAAGCCTAAGAATATAAAATTATTTTTTACCATAAAGAAGTAAAATATACCAAGAATCAATGGTACATGTAAGTGTAATCTTGTGGCCAATGTTCTTCTACCCCCCTTTTATCAGTAAATGGCCTTGATCTTGGCTGTTAGGTCAAGAGTTGATCTGGATCTCTATGTAACACAAGTTTTTGTTGACTTTGGAAGTTATACAGGGCTTCAGTCACCAAATACTTGGCATGTTTTGACTTTCTAGCAAACACATGCACAACTCACTGTTATTTCTTTGTTCTAATACGTAAGAGTCATGAAATCACCATTTCTTCTTCCCAAGCTGATCACCAGTAAAACATGCACCAAGACAAAATGGATGCCTGAGTTTGGAAAAATTCTTGCTGTTTTTTCTCAAACTTCATGATGATCAGAACCAACTAAGCAACTTAGAAAAGCATGTCCAATGTGACTTCAGATGTTCAAGCCACTTTTGAAGTTAAAGTCCACTGGTTAGCATCCTAGAACTCTTTATAGTATAATCTTGAAGTTGTCTATATTTCAAACAAGCTGCTGAAAAATCAGAGTGATATATATATAAGTCATTTGTTGGGAGAAGAGCATAATGATAGCCTGAATCCTAGTATCTATCAGCATGCCTCAGTGAGACTCAGACAAATCCTTTTCATTTGTGAAATCTGAACAACATAGTAAATATTTGTGTGTCTTTTGTCTATGAAGTTTAAAGGACTAAACCTGGGCTATCTGAAAAATATGGACCAATCTTTTTGTTGTTTTAAAATTTGTTTACATCTTATAGATTGGCCTTCTTAAATAATTTGGAATGTGACTAAAGATAAAGTCATTCTACTGGTAATTACTATGGTCTTAGTGCCAACTCTCTAAACTCCATAAAACATTTGATTATCATTTGATTATTATTTGTGATATATGTCTAAAAACCTACTTACTTCTCTAAAGATAGAAAAGAATGTTTAAGATTAAAGATTTTTGTCAGGTTTGTAATGCTTTCAGACTTCATAAGGATTGTAAATTGTATAGCAAGCAATTACACTAGATGCAACTGACTTTCTTCATTTCTGTCTTTAAGTTTGAGTCATTTGAATCATTTGCTTTGAATAAACTATCTGTCTATATTTTTCAATTTATTTTTATTTTTTCCTAATTTTGCAAGCATATCAAGTACTTATTCTTTCCTCCTTTCTTCCCACCTCCTTCCCATCATCAATCCATCCCACTCCCTCCCACTCTCCTGTCTGTTCAGTTCTGTAGGACCCAGGGTTCCCTTCAGCTTTTCTTTCTACTCTTGTGGGGTTGAGGCCTCTGTGGTATACTAAGTGGCCCCTCCTAGGGCCACCCTACTGATAGGAACATTCCTCTTCACTCATCTAGCCTTAGTTCCCAAGGTTTCCACTGCATGTAATTATGTCTCCTGAGATTCTTGCTAGTCGATAGTGGCATGTTGGTATGTTAGCCATTATGCAAGTCTGGTAAGGACAGGTCTCATTGCAGTGAGTTCCTGGATACAGCAGCACTACCTTGACTGGAGTGTCTTGTCCATCGGTGGACTTTTTTTTAAGTTCTTACAACCTTACTGCCTCCTCTTCTGCAAGGTTCCCCGAACCTTAGGATGGGGAGAGATGAGGTTGGCCTGATTCTGTGTTAGTATTGCAGTTTTACTGGTACTCTGCATTCTGACTGGCCATTGTTGTCCACTTCACTGCCTTTCCACTGTCATAGGCTGCATCCTGTCAGGGTGTTGAGATCTCTACCTCTATGTAGAGGACTTCTAGACTGAGAGCTGAGTGCTATTCCAATGTATGGGTATAATAACAGGTATTTACAGAACAGTTTGGTGTACTGTCTTCCTATCTTACAGGTTCACAGGCTGTTCTTCCCTAGTGATCTATGTTTCTTCCCTCTTATAGATTCTTGTTCTAGTTAACAGAAACAGGAATGTGTTCCATTCTGACAAGCAGGTCTTCATTCTCCTTTATACTATTGCCACTATTACACTGGTGGTCACCTGTTGCCATGGTGATTTCTATTGCAACTTGCAGATCTCATGAGTTGATGAAGCCTTTGATTATTTTTCTCCCACAGCAGCTTCTCCAGCATTTCTTGGTACTGTGCAAGCTATCCAGCAAGGAGGAAACTCTCACCAGTTCCAGTTGTATTTTTCCCATGTCTATGAACTATATGTGTTGTATCTTCAGTAATAGCATCTTATTATCAGTTTTTTGGAGGGCAACCAAGAGTAATTACAAAAATCTATACTGTTTGGAGGCCTTTGAGACCTCTCTGACCAACATTTTATTAGACAGTGTCATATTCCTGTTACTTCTAGTATAGTTTTAATTTCACTGAGTTCTAAGTGGACCATTTCAGAGTATTTTTGTTTTGTTTTGCCCTGTTTTTCTTTGCATTTCTCTGCATAGAGACTGCCCATTCTTGTTCTTTTCTTTAAAAATAATGTTTTTTTAAATAAATTACTAGCATAAGAGGTTCCTTTGGGGTCACCTCCCACTGTCTTAGGTTTTTCAGTCCCTCTGTCCCTCCTATATTCCATCTCCTCATGCCCTCCTAAGTATTTTTCCCCATTATTCCCTCCCTCATCCTAATTGCCATGGTATTCTAAATCTCCCCCTTAAAAGGTTTCACCTTAACCATCCCTTCCCACTCATTGATCCCTTTCAAATATTCTGACTTTCACAATATTTCTAAGGATATCAATGCTAGCATGCACATATAAGAGAGAACATGTGGCATTTATCTTTCTGTGTCTGAGATAACTCGTTCAATATTAAATTTTCCAGTTTCATCCATTTACCAGCAAATTCCATAATTTCATCCTTTCCGATGGCTAGATAGAATTCCATTGTGTATACACACCACATTTTCATTACCCATTATCTATGTTTAACTTAAGTTAGCTCCATGTTCACTATTCCCAATCCAGAGACACCTGAAATATGTACTTTCTCCTTTACTTTTGACTCATAAACAAAGTTCTTAGTCTTTGTAAGTGTTGTTCAAGTGATACATCTTAGTTTATGGGTACACCTGATTCTTGTATTTAAAACCTTGAATTTTATAATGTAGCCTCCCCTCTGGTGAGGCAAGTCACAAGCCCAACTACCGCTCCATTAGAATACAACTTTGTCTCCTAGAAGCACCATTCAAACATTTAGACTTCAAAGAACATTTCTAAAAGTCAACATGCAGGGCTAAGAGATGGCTCAGTAGAGAAAAGTATTTCTGAAAACCTAACTACCCACGTTCAAACCCTGGAAAGTATATGGTAAAAGAGAACCTGTTGGACAAAGTTGTCCTGTGATCTCCACACATGTGCAGCAACATGCACATATCCAGTGTATGTACATACACATACACATATATAAAAAATAAAGTAAAAACCAAGGTACATTCTTAGAGTGACTTTAAGACACAGAGTCTTTGTGGGGCACAGGAGGAACATTTATTTTGGACTTAAGTGTACCCAAACACCATCATGATAGTTCTCTGTATTGGAGATCCATTCTTTTTTGTTATATGGTTTCAAAAATACCCATTCAGAGTCAGCGTAAGCTACTTGATGAGGAATTGTATTTAGCTGGAAAGAAAGAAAGAAACTGTTCTGTGGGGATTGGGGGGGAGGCACTGGGGGATGGGAGGGGTGAGGGGAGGGGGAGCAGGGAGGTCGGGGGGAGGAGGAGGGAGGGAGGGAACCGGTGTACCTACTAAGTTTGTATGAGCGGAAATAATAATAAAAATGCTAAAAAATAAGGTAAAGGGAATAAAGAAAGACTAATAAAAAATAAAAAGTCTTTTCATCAAAAAAAAAGAAACTGTTCTGAAGCAGTTCATATTTACCTATTTACTGAAGGTTAAAAATAATCCCTTAATATCTAGTGACTATGCATTGTGTGCTTCAATAAACAACTAATGCTAATTCTTATTTTCTTCCTAGTTTTTCTCAACTAATGTGAGGATAAGTTAATAGCAGTTGGTCAGCCATTTTGAGATATGCATTGCTTATGATGGTCAAAGTTTTGTAGATAATATCAGCAGGTTCCAAAACAACAATCCAAGCTAAACTTCTTGGTCTCTGTAGCTTTGTCAGCTTTGGAAGCAAGCCACTGACTGAGGTAACTGACTGAGGTAACTCAACTCTGAGGTGAACAGATCTTGTGGATGGGCGCTCCCAGATGCCGTGCCCAGAATAGGTGACTAGAGGGCAGAGACAGCAATTGGCGGCCACATCAAGTTCAGAAGCAACCATGGCTTTAGCCAAACACCAGACTCAAGTAGACACCTCCCCTAACCCCATCTATATTCTATGTGTACAATGACAGCAAAATCCCACAAGGGCTCACTCATATAATAGCCCTTGCAAGATATCTAAACATCCATGTCACAAGGTTACTTAGTCTGGTATCAACTTAGCACCAAATGTATGTACTCTTTTCGTGGTAAAGCACATGTAACCTAAAATTTGCTATCTTGACCTTTATTAAATAATCAGTTTAGTAGTTCAATTTACGTGGTTGTGCAAATATTACCATCATCTCCAGAACATTTTCATTTTGCAAAACAAACATTTTATCCATGAAACAGCTGCCTGTCAATCTCTAGAAACCACTATTCTATTTCCTGACCCTACAAATTTGACTACTCACACTTAGGTACCCAATATAAATGGAATCATACAGTATTTATCATCTTGTGACAGACATGTTGTAGCATAATATCTTCTAGGTTTGTTGCATGGCATTTTGTCAGATTTATTTATTCTTTCAATTCATTCTTTTTTTCCCGGAGTATTGAACCCAGGACCTTATCCCCAATCCTGATTTTCTTCTTTTCCAAAGCTGAATAATATTCTAACATAGCACTTTTTTAATTAATTTAAGGTTTTGAATGCTTTTATTACTGATTTGAATATACTTGACCTGCTGGACAAGAATCAGGGTACCTAGAAGCTTAATTATTACTTCCCTTTACTATACTCAGAAGTATATGTGTTTGTTTATTTATAAGTCAGTCACCATTTCTGATTTTTGCCTCCATAATGTGCATGGGGGTTATATAGTGAAAAGAGACCAATATCAGAACTCTAGAACAGACTGAAGTATAAAAGTATCCATGGATCAATGAGGACTTGTGTTTGTTCATAACTTACTAAGTGTTTCACAAAGTCATAGAAGGATGTAAGATGTGGGAAGGATCCTTGGAAGATGCAAGAATAGCTGGAAACAGAATCTCAAGTGCTTGTGAAAACTTTTCTCTGGTATCTATTTCTGTCAGTCGGCCTTGTCCTCCTGTTCTAGCATGCTACCTTTTTCTATGTAGCAAAAAATGCAGAAGCTTTGGGATATGACTAAGTCTTAATGACTTTAAAAGAGGGAATAACACATAAACTTTAGATATGACTATAAGGACGACGATCACCCACCTACACTGATAATTCAAGAACTATAATAAAGTGAGATAAGACATTTGCTTTCTACATATTTCATGACTGAAGTCTACTTGAAGTCACACACATTGTTAGAACAAAGAATCCTTATGACATGTGCCTTATGAGAGTCCACCTCTGTCGTAGAGCAGTAATTGGGGTTTTTTGTCATTGTTCTGAGTGAGAGATTTTAGGTTTGGGTTGGCTTTTGTCTTGTAATTACTTATCTAATAACAAATGAAAATTAAATATTTATAATGTATAATGGGATGTTTATGTGTGTACACTGCACAGTGTACTTTGAGCTAATTAGCATATTTATCACTTCATATCCTTGATATTTTTGGCTAGAAAAACATTTAAAATCTATTCTCTTAACAATTTCTCCCGCGCACGCGGCCGCCGGCTTTGCCCCGAGCCCCCTCCGCGCCGAACCCCGACCAGCACCCAGGTGAGAGAGACCCCCTCCCAGCCCAGCCCCCCACCCTGGAGCCGAGCCGCCCGGCCAGCAGCACCCCCGTGCAGCCGCCGGCTTAGCCTACGGGGCCCCGCCCCGCCCCGAACACCAGCTCCTCGTGCCCTCCCGCCCCCGCGCCCCTCCGCTCCCCCTCCCAGGTCGCAGGTGAAGAATTCTGCCATCAGCATCTGACCCTCTGCCTCTCTGGCCCACCAGGGACCTACGCACGTGGTCCACGGAAGACACAGAATTCAATAGAGTCCAAAGGAAACTCAAGCAAAATTCTAAGGAACAAAGGGAACACAGGCCATACATCTGGACTTCACTACAACCATTGTATCACATGCGCAAGATTCTTCACATCCAGCCCAAAGATAAGTAATTTTTTTTTCTTTTCTCTCACCTTACTGATCCTTTCTAGTATCAATGCTATAGGTCAGCTTCCTCATACAGCCACCCCAAAAATATACAACTCCAGAGAGTACACCACCCACCCTCACATTTCACCAAAACACTAAATCATAAAAGTGCACTACCATACTTATATTCATCCCCTGGTTACTTAACTGACGTACTAACATCCTAGTAGTCTCATCTAGAATATAACAATACCAATACACAAACATACCCAATCCAAGGCAAGCACTAGTAACAACTGGCAGGTGTAACAATACCAACTACATCGGTTCAGTGAAAAACACACAGAAACTGAAAAGTCCTAAAAAACAAAACAACAATGTACAAGTCAAAGTGCAGATCAACGAGAAACAAAACCCAGGAAGACCAATCTCCAGCCCAAAGAACCAATCCCATAATGAGGGATTCTGACCAGAACAAATCCACAGAAAATAGCCATGAAAGCCAGACCCAACATAACGACTTTCAGAATATGATCCTTACCATGATTAATACTATGAAAGAGGAAATCCGAGAAGAGTTAAACAACCGTATCAATCACTTTGAACAAGAACACAACAGGCACTTGGAGGAGTTGAGAAAAACAGTTCAAGAAACAAAAATAGGTATGGAGCAATTAAAACAGTCTCAGGCAGAGTTTAAAATTGAACTAAAAGACAAGTTATCTTCAACCCAAAACTCAACAGAGAGTCTTATCAGCAGAACAAATGAGGCAGAAAATAGAATTTCGGATCTTGAAGACAAAGTGGGAGAATTAACCAGCTCAATGGAAGAGATTGTTAAAGCCAAAAACATACTGGAGAGGAGCATTCAAGAAATATGGGACACCCTGAAGAAGCCTAACATGCGCATTCATGGAATACCAGAACAAGAATCCCAAAATACCACACCTGAGGAAATATTTCAATTCATCATAAATGAAAACTTCCCACAACTAAAGAATGAGAGGCCTATCCAAATACAAGAGGCATTTCCCACTCCAAACAGATACAACCAAAATAGAAAATCGCCACGGCAAATAATAGTCAAAACACTCCACATTCAAGACAAAGAAAGGGTGCTGAGAGCTTCAAGAGAAAAAAAGCAAGTCACTTTTAAAGGTAAACCTATTAGAATAACAAATGACTCAATGGAAACAGTAAAAGCAAGAAGAGCTTGGAGAGACATACTTCAAGTATTGAATGAGCAAAAATGCCAACACAGACTGATATACCCGGCAAAACTATCTCTCATGATTGAGGGAGAAAGAAAAGTTTTCCAGCACAAAGACAACTTGAAGGGATACATGTCTACCAAACCAGGCCTTCAAAAAATCCTAGAAATGATACTCAAGCTTGAAGAAAAGAACAAGCGTATCCAGGAGGACAGAAGGGAAGTATAATACCACCAAAATATAAATATCAAACAACATGCTTACAAAATCTACTAAACATAAAAAATGTCCAGAATTAAAAATAATTTCTCCATTATAACATTAAATGTCAATGGTATTAACTCACCGATTAAGAGACACAGATTACAAACTTGGATTAAAAACCACAATCCAACAATCTGCTGCCTTCAGGAAACTCATCTCACCACAAAAGATAGCCACGTCCTAAGAATGAAAGGCTGGTCCAAAATCTTGCAAGCTAATGGAACCAGGAAACAGGCAGGGGTAGCAATTATGATTTCAGACAAAGTGGACTTCAAACCAAAGAAAATCATAAGAGACACAGATGAATACTACATTTTAGTCACAGGTACAATTCACCAGGAAGACTTCACAATCCTGAACATTTATGCACCCAATACGGGCCCCTCCACATTCATTAAGAAAACCCTATAGCACCTAAAGCAAGAAATCAACCCCCAAACGATAATTCTTGGGGACTTCAACACCGCCCTCTCAACACGGGATAGATCAACAGGTCAAAAGCTTAACAGAGACACTTTGGAACTTAATCAAATCCATAAAGAAATGGACCTTACAGATCTCTATCGAACTTTTCACCCACGCACCAAAGAATACACATTTTTCTCAGCAGCACACGGAACTTTCTCCAAAATAGATCATATATTGGGCCACAAAATGAATCTCCACATGTACAAAAAAGTTGAAATTCTAACCTGTGCCCTATCAGACCACCACGGCCTAAAGCTGGACATCCACAACACAACAAACAAGAGAAAATACACTAACTCCTGGAAACTTAACAATATGATGCTGAATAAGAACTGGATTCAGGAAGAAATTAAACAGGAAATTCAAGATTTTCTGGAAGTGAACGATAACGAAAATACAACTTACCAAAATCTCTGGGACACAATGAAAGCTGTTCTAAGAGGTAAGT